>CM072808.1:42777567-44262567 GCA_037013495.1 Hippophae tibetana
TCAAGGTTCCTGACTACGAATTTTGATCACCTACTGGTAAACTAACAATTTCTTTTGAAGATAACACAGACACAAAGGATTGATATCAGATAATGTTAAAAAAGGACTCACGCTATTAGATCCAGTATGTCTAGTCTGTTTAGTTCTGCTTCTTTCCCCACTATCAAGTTGTTTAAAGGTGGTGTGACTTGCCTTTTCTAGATATGTACTGAAGGGTAACTTATTAGGGATCAGATTTGCAGTGCAATTCCAGTATTAGTTTCACTTTTACTCTTTATTACTATATGATTCATTGGGCTCTAATGAACATGATAGGCTCACCTTTAGTATGTCCAAAGGTAAATGGTCAAGTTTTCAAGCATTGAATTATAAGGTCTTTGATGTGAACTTTGTCCTTCTTTTTTCAGAGCTTCCACTATATCTATTGCTTGGAATTCTTTGTGGCTTGGTTTCATTGATCCTATCTAAGAGCACATCATACATGTTGGGCCTTATTGATAATCTTCACAAGGTCATTGGGATACCGAGGGTTTTGTTTCCCATAGTGGCTGGCTTAACTGTTGGCCTGATAGCATTGGCATATCCTGAAATTCTTTATTGGGGTTTTGAGAATGTTGACATATTACTGGAATCTCGGCCATTTGTGAAAGGCCTCTCAGCTGATTTACTGCTTCAGCTGGTAGCAATGAAGATCATAGCAACCTCTTTCTGCCGTGCCTCTGGATTAGTAGGAGGTTACTATGCTCCATCCCTCTTTATTGGTGCTGCAACAGGAATGGCATATGGGAAATTCATTAGTTTTGCAGTAGCGCAATCTAACCCTCTAGTTGATCTCTCTATCTTGGAAGTTGCATCACCACAGCCATATGGCCTGGTATTATTCTTGGCCACCTTGTTCCAAGGAGACATTAGCTTATCGTAAAACTCCAAAATCTTGCATTTATTAATTTGTACATGATGTGTGTCTCTTACAATTATATTTTTATGCAAAACCATATGAAATATATCATCAAGGGAAAAGTAAATGCAACATGAAACAAAAAAATTAGTGCAGGAGGAATCTCAATGGAACAGAAAACTTTGACTTTTGTTTAATGAATATGGAAAAGCAAACATGCACAAGCATGCCCTATAGTAGGAACAACAATGTCAGTAAATTGAGAGTCAGTTCTTTATTTCATATATAGGAATGTGTAACAATATGTCTATCCCCTAAAATATCATGGATTCCACTTTTTCACATAAGAGTAAACAATTTAATGTTTGTCCTATACTAATGTATATTCTGCTGAACTGAATATCATTAATTTCACATGAGACACAAACAAATGAGCTTATTAGCTGGTTGATGGTGCCCTAATGCAGGTAGGAATGGCAGCAACTCTTGCAGGGGTGTGTCAGGTACCTCTTACTGCAGTTTTGTTGCTCTTTGAGTTGACCCAGGATTATCGGATAGTTTTACCCCTACTCGGAGCAGTAGGCATGTCTTCATGGGTTACATCAGGACAGACTAGGAGAAGTAATATGCAGGAGAAGGTGAAAGTTAAAAGGGGAAAATCTAATGAAATTCAGCAACCTTATGCTCTGCCCTCTGTTGCATGTCCACAACATCCTAGTTACATTTTTACTAAGCAGACATCTGATTCAAGCAACCTCTGTGAAATTGAAAGTTCATTATGTATAGATGATTCAAATAATGAAATTAAGAAGCTAGAAAAGACATTATATGTTTCAGAAGCCATGAGAACTAGATATGTGACTATTACTATGAACACTTTGCTTACAGAGGCAGTATCTCTTATGCTTATAGAAAAGCAACCTTGTGCAGTGATTATTGATAATGAAAACATTTTGCTTGGTTTGCTGACACTTAAAGACATTCAAGAGTTTGGTAAATATACAAAAGGAAGAAGCAGAAGCTCCAAGGTAACAACTGACTGCATCTATAACTTGAACTTAGTCCAACTTATTATTTTTTATACATTTTGCATCCGTAGATTAATTTGGTTTATTTGGTGAGAATATAGGTGTTTTTGGGTCATTTATATGAAGCTCAAAGCAAAATGATGGATAAACTGAAGAATAAAGTTGATTGTCATTTTTTCAGGAGCATTTAGTGTCTGAAATATGTAAATTGGATGGAGAAATATGTCGGGTGCCATGGGCAGCAACGCCCAGCATGGATCTTCTTTCTGCTGAGATGATAATGAATAGGAATGGTGTCAATCAAGCCCCAGTAGTAACTGAGTTTGTTGAAGATAATGGAGGGAACTTAGTTGGTCTTTTAGACAGAGACTGTATCAATCTAACTTGCAGGTTCAGTTACTCGCACTTCACTCTCCATTTATATCCCAGCTGTTATTTATGTGTTTTTCTTTTCTTTTCTGAAATTCATTTCTCTTTTCCTTTACCAGATTCTCACCCTTACTCTTAACACTGAAAATCATAAACTTATATCATGGTAGCAGTTGAAAAATACAAGCTAAAGATCATATTCTTAATTTGGTGCTTCTTCTTGTATCACATTTTACAAAAAAAAAAAAAAAAGTAATTTGGAATACTTTTTACCAAAATTACCTAATCTGGGCATGAGCTTGCTACAAAATCACAATGTAGGTTGTTATATCCAAATTTTGCAATGTAGCAATATTAACTCGGTCACATGCCCTTATAATTGAATTTTAAAGGAGTCTAACTCTATGTGTAACCAAGTTGGAATTATATTTCAAAGTTTGATATCCAACCTAGATTGTGAATTATGAATTTGTTGCAAATTCCTGCCTTCATAGAAGAAAAAAAATTGTATGCTGAGGGCAAAACTCTAGCACCAAGGACGTCCCTTATAATGGTTGTATGCCAGGTTTTCGGATCAACTAGTTTATGAACGGGTCCTATTAATCCCAACCAGACCCAAACCAATTAATAAATAGATGTCTTGTAGGGCTTGTGCATTGGCTCAGTGTTTGGCCAAGCACAAAGGATCAATATGCTTGTAGGCATGGAATTGATTCATATAACTCAACCCATATTTAAAAACCTTTGGATTTGTAGATCGGAAATTCCCAGCTCAAGACTAGAGTTCACAACAAGAAAACAATTGCAGGAACACAAAAAGAAAAAAATGTTATATACAAGATGTGCTTGCAATTCTTGAGGATTTTGGTGCCAACCTTACTGTATGTTTGTTGATTACTACTTCTCTGCTGAATGCAGGGCTCTAGCAGCAAGAGAGTCTCTTTCTTAAAGCTCCACACCAGAAGGCAGAGTTTGTTAAAAAATAAATCAGGATTCAGAATACCAGACATATTCAATTTTGGCTTATACCATTACCAGTTAACTAAAGACTCATCAATTAATGGACAAGAATCCTACTTACTGTTTCCTTGGAAGGGAATGTGTTGGTTTTGCTTGCAAAAGCTGTCATTTTGTATGTTAAATTTCCCCGAAAGCAGCAGCAATTTGGATAAATTTTTCATCAGTTGACGAGATAAGCTCAACATCTACTACATACTCTTAGAATTGGCCATACAGTAGTCCAAAAGATTCATGAAAACTTGTACCTAGATATCAGGATATGATTAATTCTTGTCATGGAATAAAATTTTCGAAATTGAAGTTTAAATGTTTGATTCTCTGCGTTGTAATCTACAAGAGTCCAAATTGCAAAAGAGATGATCTCTCTCTCAAATGACAATCCAAAAAATCATTTAAAGAAAAAGAATGCACTAGGATACACATGCAAAAGGTTTCATTTTCAACTTCCACATTTAACTTTAAAAAAAATACTGCATAGCAGAAAAATTTAAATACAGCCAAATTCTAATGTGAGTTCGTTTCCACTATTTATTCACATTTAATCCCATTAATACAATGTTTCAGATGCTTACATACTCAGACAATGATCACCGCATGTGTCTACTGAGGCCTCTGATCAATATGACAATTAGAGTTGGTTTGACTTTTGACATTTACTGAGATTTTACATCTGATCAGCTGGCTTAATTGTGGTTTGTTGCTCAACTTTCACAATGGGTTCGTTTATTGGCATATCATCTGAAGCCTGTAATTATCAATGTCAATTGTCAACCAAACAAACAGTTAAAAAATGATGAAAGGGCTATTTCAATATTTAACATTCCAAAGCCCTAAAGAACTGGCCCTTCCAAATTCAAGGAGAGGGTACTAATTTTATGGTTTAGAGTTTTGGAGTTGGGTAATTGAATAATTTTCCTAAAATTGTAAATGAGATGGCAAAACATGGCATGTGTTTATTTAATCTTAAAGCTTGTGTGTTCAAACTCGCCTTAGTTTCATCTCCAGCAGTATCATAGCCTCTACCATTCTTTGCATTCCTTTTCTGGTTCTCCTGGATGACACAATCGAAATTGTGGTGAGAAATGCAAACAATGATAAGAATAGCAAAGAGATCACTTGCTAAGTGCCCAAGTCATGAATCTGAGAGTTCCAAGAAATAAAATAACTGCATTTTCTTTTCGAGTTACGAATAACAGTATAATAGAGATTATAGACAACAGTACAGGATGTCAGAGGTAACTTAATCAAGAAATCTGACACGCAGATACTATAAGAGCTCATCCCACCTCTCCTAACACAGACCAAGTTAAAAGTTTATTGAACCCCACAAATAAAATTTTCAACAATATCCAAAACAAATACAGACAACACGATAGTTAACCAAACTGTAATGAACTAATAATCACATCCAAACCTATCATCATTCTGTACTAAATCCTCTCTTCGTTTCAAATTGCAAAACTCTATTTTACCCTTCATCCTTAAAGGTACCAAAAATTGTCAGACCAGAAAAACATAAAAAAACAAAAACCTAATAGTTTCTGTAAGTCTAAAAGTACTGTAAGAACAGAGCATACCTGATCTTTAAGCTCGGTTTCCCCAGCTTCTCTTTTTAATCTTCTTGGTAAAGGCTTACTGTGAACCAAAACTCAGTAATTGGCCAAACTGAATTAACTAAACAATAATGTTGAGTTAGGAAAACACAACATACCGCTCATCATCAAAATCCATATCAGAATTGGGATCCCATCTCACATTAGGATCACCTTGATCTTCATCAGCCTGGACAAATAAATTAATATTCTCATGTCAGCCAAGAGATAATATATTGATTATGAACTTCATGGTAGTTCTATCAGAACTCTGGATCAGAGGAATCTCTGTAGTATGAACTAGAAATTCTAAATTTCCAAATGTCCATAGATTGTATATGAAATAGAATGGAAAAACTATTTTTGTCAAGTAGTTTCACAAGTGAGAAAAGTGACCAGATACATTAGCATCAGGAAGTTCGGAGGGCTTCCTGTATTAAAAGGGCAGAGTTACAAGCAATCACTCCTGTCCACTGGATGGCTGAGACAGGAAGGGAAAAAAATCTGGAATCTCACAAGGATACTAGCTATCAGCTTGATATACTTCGTTTTTAACAATAAAAAATAAAATAAAAAACTCTCTCATAGGTAGACCATTAAAATAACAACAAAATTAAGATGCTTTAGATAGCATTAGAGTTTTTCAAGTAGGAATTTTACTCCAATAACTGCTCAATGTGATGGGATACTTCATACTAGATAGAAGACAAGGACTAGCGGATATAGCTGCAGAATCATACCTCTGGAAGGTCAGTGTCAGGAGGTCTTTCCTGAAATGGAACACTAGGTGCATGTTGAAGCTTCGAGAGATTATCAAGAAGCTTAGCCCGTATATCTTCCAGTAATTGCTGTGAATTTTTGTTTTCCATGTTACTAGGAGCAACATGAAGTGTATAATCTGGACCAAAATACTCACAATATTCGTGCCGAGGCATTTTATCGTCAACTTCAACTCCAAGAGCAACCCCTGTCTGTTTTACAAATAGTATAGAGGGACCAAACAAGAAGTTAGCCACGAAATGACATGAAAAACTATAGTCAAAGCATAAAAGAATAACAAAGAAAGCAACCTGACAAGAGAACTCTCTAGTGGTGTCACAACCAAACTACTTGTAATACATATAGCAATTTTCCAAACATACCTCATAGCACCAACATCGAGCAACATTCCTAATTGTATAACCACCACCACCAAGAAGCAGCAGTGGCACATTGAACGATCTCATATATCTGACACAATCTGCATGACCTTTGATTGAGAGGTTGAAACATCCTAACCTGTCCCCAGATAATGAGTCAGCTCCGCATTGGAGAACCACAGCTCCAGGCTTGAAGACCTCCATCACTTTTCCAATTATTGGTTTGAACAAGAAATGGTAGCTCTCATCATCAATCCCGTCATCCAATGGAACATTTAAGGAGTAATATTTACCCATTCCATGTCCAATATCACATATGTCTCCTGTACTCGGAAAATAATCTCCAAATTTATGGAATGAAACTGTCATTACCCTATCAGTTGTGTAAAAAGCCTCCTCAACACCATCTCCATGATGGATATCAATGTCTACATATAAAACACGCTGTGAAGTATAACAGGAAATGATTAATAATACTTGTAGTCAGGCATAAAACACCAAAATCAGAACTGATCATATTTATTTCCTAAGCTGTTACTTATGCAAAATTAATTGTTTTGCCTCGATTGCAATACATTCATTGAACAATTATATAAGTGCAGTCTAACTAAATAACCAAACACGCAGCTACTTTAGTTGCATATAGTTGCCAAGTTGAAGACCAAGATCATATTGAATGTTTCATATATTTATGTAATACCATATCTTGTAGTTAACCACATATATTAGTAAAGAAATCATTTTTTGCCATAATTCTTTCTGCCCTCTTTTTCCGGTCATTCACTAACGTCCTAAAAACTATAACAAACTCGGCTAAAGAGATAAAAGGTTCGTCAAAACCAAACGAATCAGGAACAAGATCAACAAAGCAAGTGCAAATTAAACCAACCTCGTACTGTTTAAGAAGCTCCAAGATTGCCAAAACAATATCATTGACATAACAGAATCCAGAAGCCTCACACTTCTTGGCGTGATGTAGCCCACCAGCCCAATTAATAGCAATATCACATAAGCCATGGTTCAACTTCACAGCGCCACCCACAGACCCACCAGCATAAGTCTGACAAAAATTGTATAGACCATCAAAAACAGGACACTCTTCCCCAACATTGAAACGCTTGAGTTGCCTCAGCTGGTCTTGTTGAGTCTCTGGGGATATATTCCTGAGAAAAGTCACATAGTCATCAGCATGAAACCGGCATAGGTCCCTATCTCTTGCTGGGTATGGCTTCAAAACCTGCATATTTTGAAGCAAACCGTAGTGGGCAAGCAAAGCATGCGTCATTCGAATCCTATGGGGCTTCATAGGATGACCCTGCCCATAATAGTAATTACCCACTTCTGGGTCGTAGAAATAACACACTTTCCTCTTCACACCATCTGGTCCAGACGGCAATGAATTGCCTCCTAAATGTGAATCCATTTGAACCCAGCTGTTTCAACTCTAAGTTTGTTTCTCCTTTCTCTGCAATCAGAATTTCAGAAACCCATATCAGAAAACTATAACTTATTTACAAATTTGAAGTTTGAAGGGGAAAATTGTATGTTGGGTTTTGAAATGGAAGAGAAAACCAGGTACGTTTCTGTTAAGAATGTCTCTACTCTCACTGTATAGAAAAACGATACAGGAAGATTTTAGGGAGAAACTTTATTTGTAGGAAAATCTGTGAATATAAGTCGGGTTACCTGTGATTTTGCAAAATAACCCACTTCTTACTTATAATAACAAAAAATAATAATTAATAACAGATTTAATTAATTTAATTTAAATATATAAAATAATTTATTATATATTTTTAATATTAATATTATATTATATAAGCTGAAGTAAAAAAAAAATATGATTATAAATTTTAAATATATTATTTTTTATTTTATTAAAAAAACAACATAGTCTACGTGCCTCTGATATTTGAAAGGACTATTTTTTTAACAGAAGGACTCTGCGTTTTAAATCTTTATTTTGATCAATAGTTAAACTGATTATAAACACATGCATTATAGATAATTTATTAAAATTATTAATAAATATTATTTAAATTAAAAATTATTATTATTTAAAAAACATAAAATTAATATTTTAAATACTAATAATTTATTATTTATAATTATTAAAAAAAATTAATAATATTTTAAATATTAATAATTTATTACATAATTAATAAAAATAAAAATACTAAATAAATTATACAATAATTAAGAGGTTAAGGATAATAGTAATTATTAATCTAAAATATATAAATTATTTTGTTTAAAAATTTATAAAATATAATTTAAATTTTTATAATATATATATATTATTTATTTATTTTATATTATCAAAGAAGAATTACTTTTTATTGTGATAAAAATAATGTTTTCTCCAAACTAACGTATCATTTATACCTTTATTAAAAAAACCATTTTATGATGGAAAAAAGAATACTTAAAAATAACAAATTTTTGGGATTGGATTTGAATTTTAATATCTTTTTTAAAAAATAAATTATAAAACTTAATAAATTGTTTTTTTTTTAAATTCATACATGATGAAGAAGATAACTTTGTCCAATCAAAAAATTTGCATGTTCATTTATAAAATGAAAATATAATGAAAGTGATAATAAATAAATATAGTAGGAATTGAAATTATAAAAACAATATGAATCAATTAAAATTTCTAAAATTTTAAATGTTTTTCTTAATAAACTATCAACAAGAATAATTTTTTAAAATATTTATGGAATATTAATAGATGATTACTTCTGATAACAGATAAATTTATAATTATATATTATCAACTCCGCACTCTTAATTCATATTTATATTTTATATTTGTTTATGTCTCTTAATAACGGTGTATATACTCTATAATATTAAAAAATATCCAACGAAGGGAAAAGAGAGGAAATAAAATGAGTAAAAAACGACTTGTTATCGTTTTATTGTTTTCTTTTTAAAATTATGGTGTAAAATAAATAAGTTTTTTAAATTTTAAAATCATTTCCATTTATTAGTTTCTCAATCCTCTTTAACATTGATTCATTTTTTAATTTTATAACGTCTAATTTTGAAATTATTTTTATTTTTAGTATTTTATTTATTATTAATAATATCATTTTTAAATAAATTATAACTTTTATTCTAATTTATTGAAAATTTTAATAGAAAAAAATGTCATATAAATCATATAGATTAAGTTATTTGTATTATTCGATCACTTATATTATAAATAATATTATATGATATTTTAACTTTAAAAAAATATTAATGAAAAATTAAATTATTAACTAGATGAAATTAAAACACAAAATTTTTATTATCTTAAGAATTAATATGAATTTTTTTATTAAATATTTGTTTTGATATTTTATGATTTTTACTGTATTATTTTAATGTTTTATTGATTTTTAATTTTTAAAATAAAATATATATTTAAATAACATTTTATTGAAATATTTTTTTTTTCATAAATATTTTTATATTAAATTTAATATTTATCTTTATCAAAAACTTGTGTTGTAATTTTTAATTACTTTTTAAAGAATTAATATTTTAATAAAAAAATCATCCAAATAATATATTTTATTATTAATTGATATATTTTTATAAAATAATAAAATTAAATAACAAGGTTTTTAATATAAAAAAACAAAAATAAAAGAACTCTATTCTCTTTTTAATAATAAAAATAATATATAACACCATTAAATAGATTAGTGATTATATAACAACTTATGTAACAGTTAATAATTAAATATATATTATTAATGTGTATATCGTATTTATTATTAAATGTATATTTTAATTAATAGTAATCTTATATTAAGTATTGTTAGTATTAATTTTTTAGTATATACTTGAAAATGAGAATTATTTCAATTCAATTTATTTTAAGTGTATTTATTAATGTATAATAGAAATCAATTGAATTAAAATAAAAAAAAGTAAAAACTCATTCTTTTATTTATGTTTATAAAAATAAGGGTAGAATAAAAATATTAATGTATTTTAATGTTACTTTAAAAATAATAATAATAAAATTATATATAAAAATAAAATATTAAAATAAAGAATATTTTTATAATTTCATCTTCTGAATTTAAAAAATAATGGAAAAATTGTGTATCTTTATTCTTTGTCAATCATATTTTTAGTAAGTAAATGTGATGGCAGGACTCCTTTCATTCTTAGTACAGAGAACTCTTTGCAGTGTAATGAGCTGACGGTCTGACCAACCACAATGAACGAGGATCAAATCGGATGGCTGAGGAAGGCAAAGTCAAAAGAGCTGCTTTTTCTGATTTCATATGCAGCTGCCTTTTATGTCTTCATCATCCATCGCTCCATTCTTATTTCTCAAGGTTTATTTCCAATCCCATGAACAAAACCCTATATATATCATTTCTTCTTTATCTGCTTCATTTTTTCGGTTTTCTTACTTTATTTTTATTTATTTATTTATTTGGGCTACTTTAAGCAGAGCATTACACCAAAGTCTATGGCTTGCGTCCTGGATGGTTCATGCCTCGATACCTCAATGTATGCTCTCTCCCTCCGAGTATAAAATTAATTTGCCGATGTTTTTATCATCGAATGTTTATTTTTAACCACTTAGCTTACTTATCCTTGTTTATGAAAAAGAGATTTGGTATCACTGTCCCAATATCTTTATTCAGATTGTAAGTTTATTAAGTTGAGGAAGGCTCAAAGTTCTAAAATGCTGTGCAATTAATTAGTATTCGAAATTAAAGATGATACATGTAATGATCATTCATTCTTAAGACTTGTTGAGCATGACATGGATTGATAAAACCAGTGTTATTTTCACTCGCTACGATTTGCCCATGAATTTATTTATTTTGAGAATCAGAATATGGCATGATTAAGATACTGGTTCTGGGCAATAGATTAACTTGATATGAGTATGAGTATTTTCCACTTTTGGTGATATCAGAAAGCACGTGGTTTCACTAGAGTTTTGTCTTAATTTTTTTTATTCATTCAGCATAATTTACATGTCCTGTTATACTAGAGTTTCTTTTAAAAAAAAATTATTCTCATTATTGAGCTCTTGAATTTCTGTTGAATATATCTGTCATTCTTAATTTAGACTTCAGCTTGCAAGAGCTGCACACTAGTTCTTGATGCAAATCTCCGTGGTGTGACCAAATGGTTGGTTTTGCCTGTTATGAAGGCATTGAGTGACCAATAGGTTACACTATTTTAAATACTAATCCAATTCTTTGTGTGACCAAATGGCGTGATCAAATCTTCTTGGTGTGACTAAATAGGTTGCAAGAGCTGCATACTAGTTCTTGGTGTGACCAAATGGCTGGTTTTGTGTGTTATGAAGGCATTTAGTGACCAATAGGTTACACTATTTTAAATATTAATCTAATCTTTTGCCTTTTCTGCCTAGGATGTTTCCGATGCTCAATGGAGGAATTTCCGAGGAAATATACCCATTCTTACTGTTGTTTTTGCAATTTTTGCTATTGTGGCTAATATGTCAAGGGCATTTTTCCATTTAAAAGCAAGGGGGATGTCCATTGTATGGATCTTGATTTCCTTAATGTACCTTTTGTATCTACATGGTGCTTGGTATGTGCTTGTTTCCGAAATTACTTTTATACCATCTCAGAATCATCTGGTATTTAATCTGACCCTTTTCCCTATTTTCCTATAATGAAGTGTGATATATATCCTCGCAATTGCATCAATGAACTTTTTTCTAGTAAAGGTGCGTCTATTTTTTTATTTTTATTTTTGATTCTTTCTCCTCAGGCTCTTCATATGTTTCTTGCAAGTTTTAACATGTAATATCGTAGCATGTCCACATGAAAAGATCAGCACTTTCTGTTATAACTTTGCAACTGTTACTGCAACCTTTCTTTCTTTCCTTTTTTTTAATAGTGTATGTCTTATGCAAATAGGTTAAAATAACCTATTACGAGAGCAAAATTTATATTTCTAGACTTGAGTGTAAATTGTTTGTTAATTTTTTTAATTGCTTTGGCATTAATTATTTTTTTCTCTGAAAATAGCAATTCCCAAAATAAATATGGTATTTTTACAAATTTGTATGGAATGTTATTGATTTTCTAAGTATTGATGACTGATAACATATTTTATGTTTTGCAGATTTTTGCACGAGGAAGATACTTTCCTTTTTTAGTATGGTTTTATAACATTTTTTTTCTTCTGTGTAATCGTGTTTATGAAGGATATCCATTCTCCATGTTTGGGTGAGTATGGCTGCTAGATAATTAAATCCTCTTCCTTTGGGCTGCTTCATTCTATTGTAATGTAATAGTTTATACCTACTGACTTGTTTTATTTGTCTATTGTATTCAGGCAACATTTGGCATACATGGATAAATTTCGGGGGACATTCAGATGGCACATATGCTTTAACTTTGGTACTTTAGTTACCTTACTCAGCTTTTGAAATTTTAGTTTGAACAACCCTACCAAAATCCAATATGATGCACACAGCAGTTTGTAAATTGTAAGCATACTTTAGGCTTTGTTTGGAACCCACTTTTGAGTTTTCATACTGTTTTAAGGATAGCAACAGGTAAAGAATACACCAAATTTAATGAACTAAAAACTTTTTTTTTCAAATTGTCATTTCAAATTGAAAACTTTTTTTTCAATACTGTTGGTTGGTTAACTACCTGCAACCTTAAAAAAAAGAGAACTACTGCAACCGTCAGAACTAGTATTATTGAAATGCCATTTTTTAACCTCAAAAGTGCATCTTTGTTTTAGGAGGTTGTATGGTTGTTTTTGGAAATTGCAACTCTATTGACTCCAAATCTTGCTATTCTTCCATTTTCTTACCTTCTTTTATGAAACAATGTTCAGTAATTGAGTTGCATGTTTCAAGAATGAACTATTTGCAAGAAATATTTTGTGGCCTTTGGCTCCTGCTTCTTTAACTGTTTTTACTTATGATGAGCGCTTTTTCTGTGTTGGTCTTATGTCTGATGAATGTTTTCCATCAGTTAGGCATGAAATTGGTGCTTTGCTGCTTATGAACTGCTTTGTCACGTGTGCTCTAGAGAGCACCCATTCTGGTTTGTCAACCTATGTATGGATGCGACATTAATATTTGATAGGTTATCCCACTGTGTCTGTCTGCATTCCAAAGCATGTGAAATGCAACCTTAGCATGTATATATACACTTCCAACATGCAATGAAATACGGTTTGCTTCGTTGCAGCTGTATCTTTTATTGGTACATTTTCTGATTATAAGATCCAGTGCTTATTATTCATTTTACTCATTCCAATGTGAGCAATGTAAATTCATTTTGATATCCATGTCAAAAAGAAAAGAAAAAACCATTTTTTATTTTTATTGCAATCTTCTGGTTGCTGACCACTGGTTATATGTTCTAACTTCTTGTCCTTTGGTTTGCTGAATCAATTACCATTGCATTTTGGGATCACTTCTATGCACTACAACTGTCTTTATATCTTTTCTAATTATAAACTTAAGCCCTGTGGTATTTGTTAGCACTAGCAATTATAAAGTATAACTTCTATTGAAACTGGTTGTATATGCAGTTGTTTTGCGCATGATAAGCTTTGGTCACGATTACTCCTGGGCACACCAAGATTCTCGATTTGATTATGAGGTATTTAATATCTGTGACTTTTATACCTGCCCTTTCTTTTATGTTTCCTTTTCTCTTTGATTTCTATGTCATGTGTTTTTACTTGTATGTATATCCTAGGGTTACTTGCTCTTTATCTAACTTCTTTTTACCTTTTCTTATTGGAGAGAGAACTTCAATAAGCATAAAAATGAAATACGAAGGATGCCTAGAAGTTAGTAGTCCAGCATTTTTACTTGATGGTATTTCTTACTCTCTCTGTTCTGCTGCCCCATCTCTCCTTTTGTTATACTAGACCTTGTCAGTCTCTCTCTCTCTCTCTCAAATTTTCTATTAATGTAAAAAACATATTTTTATCTTTTATGTGGAAACCTGTTACATCCAATGTTTACTTGATGGTATTTCCTACTCTCTCTGTCCTGCTGCCCTCATCTCTCCTTTTGTTATACTATACCTTGTCAGTCTCTCTCTCTCAAATTCTGTTAAAGTAAAAAAAAAAACATCTTTTTTATCTTCTATGTGGAAACCTGTTACATCCAATGTAGTTGAGCCAGCCTGCTCACCCATTACCTTGTAGTGATGGTCTTGAATCTCCTGATGGATAGAGACCAAAGACCATTTGGCAGCTGTTCCAGGTTACATGGGAAGTTCCTAATAAAAATCTTTTTTTGGCCAAGTAATCCTCAACTGTGTTATCAGGGAAAAAGTTTTTAACATCATGTTGAATTATTAGATTTCGTCTGAGGTTTTATGTTCATCAAGGTGAGGTGTTCCCTATTAATTTCGAGCATTTTTTTCATACTGTATAACTTTTTGGGATTTTCTGTCACAATGTGTGCGATAACTGATGCAGTGTTGTTTGCCTTTTCTGTTCCACATGGGTTAGATTCATGAAATAGGAGCTCTTAAGAGACGACAGAAATTATGAGTGATTGTGCATGATTTATTGCTGATGAATGTAATAGTTTTAATGCTTAAAAAAACTTTTCCATTCTTTTTTTTCTTTTCTTTTTTCCTTTTCAATGGTCTGGCGACTGCAGAAACATATCCAACGCTGTCATGTATGTAAATCAGGAAAAACATGCTATCAGTGCTTACAGGTAAGTTTGCCTACTACTCCGAGCTTAAGTCAATGTCTCATTTTAGTTGGAAATCCTTTTTGTAACTTCTGTTTTAAGGAGATCTTCCAGCTGCTACCGATAGATGTTTTCTTTACCAGGAAAGAAGTCTCCAGAATGACAAGTTTTCCTTTAGTATTTACCTTTGTTATTTGGTGTTTGCACCGCTTTACCTTGCTGGGCCAATCCTAAGCTTCAAAGCATTTGCCTCACAGGTCAATCACTTGTTCATTTCATTTTGTTATTTTTCCTTGTATCATGATATTCTATTTGATTGATGCCGGTCTTGAGCAAAAGCTTATAAGGTGAAGTTGATCCTTAGTCTACAAAGCAAATGACGAATGAGTTTGTGAAACAAATATGACTATAATGCTCACCTGATTATTCCTTCATGTATATTGAAAATGGAGAGAATGGTTTAATAAAATCTAGGAATCATATATTGAACTACTTAATGTGGAGAAACTTGACAAATAGAAAAAAAGGTTTTATGAAATACAATGGAGTTGAATTTGTTTTTGATCTCAACTTCCAAATTCAACGCAATAAATGAACATAACAAAAAATAAAATCAATACAAGTTTTTTAGGTTGCTAAGTCAATGTGACCTACTCTCACAATCCCACACCAACTCATTGGCATAATTCATTGAATATTTCTGCCAAGAAGTTATTAATGAAGCTAAACTTCTGGTGTTTGGGCCAGTAAAAAATCAATATTTGATCTTCAGCCTTTTGTTGATCTTAAAATTTCTTCTATGCTTTTCAGCTAGATGTTCCTCAGAATAATTTATCATTTAAAGACTTGGCTTGGTATGGTGCACGTTGGATCTTTAGTCTTCTTCTCATGGAACTAATGACACATCTGTTTTATTATAATGCCTTTGCAATCAGGTAAGTTTCATGCAGGCTCAGAGATGTGCCATAGTTGGATTTCATTTTAAAATATCTAGTTTTCTTGTCCAGTAATGGACTTTTTTTTGTGTCTACTAGTGGCATTTGGGAACGTTTATCTCCTGTTGATATCTTCATTGTTGGCTATGGGGTAAGAAGTGTCGGTGCACGAACATATTATCATATGATGTCGACCATTACACCTCTTCTCCACTGCTTGCCTACTCAAATTCTCATCCTAAATAAAGCTCTACATATGTCATACAGGTCTTGAACTTCATGTGGCTAAAATTTTCCTTATTATGGCGTTATTTTCGGCTCTGGTCACTGGTAGATATTCTCCAAAGTTATTTTCTTTCATGATCTACGAATCTCGCCTTAATAACCCTAGAAAGAACATGATGGCCTTCATTCATTGCAGATATGTGGAATCGAGGCCCCAGAGAACATGCCAAGGTGCATCAATAATTGCTATAACTTGGAAAGCTTCTGGAAAAACTGGCATGCCTCCTTCAACAAATGGCTTGTGAGGTGTGACTTCTAATGTTTTTACATTTACACCTCTTTCTACCCTTCTTTTGATCAGATATACATATAATTTTTAATAAATGACAACAATTTTAGGCACATCTACATTCCTCTAGGTGGATCACAGAAGAAATTCTTCAATATCTGGGTCGTATTCACGTTTGTTGCCATATGGCATGATTTGGAGTGGTACTTCTAACTGGCATATTATTTATCTTTTTTAATAATTTCTTGGTCTTGTACATGCAAATGTGTGCAATTTCTCAAAGTTAAACTTCAATCAGTTTCCTTTTTTTTTTCTTTGACACAGGAAGCTTCTTTCATGGGCTTGGTTGATGTGTTTGTTCTTCATTCCAGAAATGATATTTAAGTCAGCAGCAAATGCATTTAAGGTCACCTGCTTTTGCTACTTCTTTCTAAGTCTCTTTTTGTCTCTCCAAGTAATCATTGCTATAATGGTCGTTGCCACATTTGGACTTTTGTTATGATCAAAGACCCTTTTTTTTTACGGGTTTGATGCCAAACAGGTACTGTAAGTTTAACAAAAGTACAGTTTAGTGTAGTAACACATTAGTTAGGTGAAATAAAGACAACTTTATAAAAGTTTCAAAAAGTCCAAAATAGCCTAAAATGCCATGTATGGACTTCTTAATGGGGGCATTATCAGAATATCAAAAAGAAACCCTAGCCACCACCCAACCTAACAACCCAGTACCGCCATTTCCCTGTGAACCACTAGAAAGCCCAGCTGCAGCTGAAATTTCAACCCCCAGCCCCTGCCGAAATAAAAAACCCCAGCCCATGATGAAATCGCCACCCCTAGCCCCTACCAAAATCGAAACCTCCAGCCTCTGACAAAATTGCAACCTCCAGTTGCTGCCAAAATTGCAAAAACAGCCACCATCCAAAGTCGTGTTGAAAGTTCTGGTGAAAACGGCCACCACTCCATTCCTTGCCTATCGACTCTTCTCTGATGGTTTCCAGCATGCCTTTTGGAAATGGTTGAACAGAATTGGATTGGGTAGGCTAATGCCGTCCTTTTTTTTAATTTCATTTTTCCGATATTCGAGTTTTGCCCTCCAATTGTTTATTAATCTGAGCAAATTATGTCATTTTGAGTTTTTTTTAACTTGTTTGGAACTTTAATAATTATTTGACTTATGTCAATCATTAAGTTACCAAGTTGCATGTTTTCAACAGTTACAGGACCATTTCAGCTATTTTCTTATTTTTTTTACCAAAAAAGCCTTGGTTTTTCTTCCTAGAAAGCAATCCCATCTGTTTCAGTTTTTATTTTTTATTTTTTTTAACGTCCAAATTATATGAATGAAAAATGCCCCTCGGAGATTGGATTCTTCCTGGTCATAGCAAAATCAACAGTATGAGGTCTAGTTTTCAACCGGCCTAGAATCAGCCTTTCATGCTTAGATGGAGTATAAGATATCAACTTGATGCTTGATAGTTCAGTGTTCTTTTCCAGGAATATTGATTAAATTGGATTGCTTAGGAATGATTGGTTTAGAAAACATTGTAAGCGGGGGGAGCAAACAGGGGGGTCTAACTAGGATCTTTTTTAGGATCTTCAGATACCTTCTGTATGAATGAACTTTCTCTATATGTAAGAGTAAATACATTTAAGGATCCATAGGTTCAATGGGTTGTAGTTGATTGTTGGTTGATCTTCTGCCCTATGTTGATGCTATCTTGCAGCCAAGTGGTCCCCCACCCCCTTTTCTCCTTTGATTTTAGTAAATAGATGTGAATTAGTGAGGAAATGCTGCTGATTTGTATCAGCATAGATACTCCTTCATTTAAACCTTTTATAACTTAATGTTCTTTGCACAATGATACAAGTTTCTCACTTTTCAACAATTATTCCACGTTGCTAATCAGAACTATGGAACATCCCTGCTATTCTAGTTTGTACTAAGTTTTCATTAGGCTGAAGCAAGGGTTGTGCTAAAATCAGCTCTTACCATCGAGTCTCATAATGCATTAGTGTGTAGTACAGCTAGAAGTAAGATTTTAAGTAAAGATGGTAAGTGGAATGATGAATGAATATAATGTTCTTTGCTAAGTGAATTGAGTTTTTCCCTGTGGCTTTCTTTTATGAAATATGTAGGATCAGTGCATAATGTTATACATTTATTGTTCTTTTTGTCTTTCTGGTTTTGATGTTTCTGTTTCTAAAATCTCATTATTTTCTTCTCTTTTCCAGGCCAAGGGTGCTTTGGGGGATTTCGTTCACCGTGAGCTTAGTGCTGTTGCTGGTGCTGTCACCATCACCTGTCTTATGGTTTGTCTAGCACATTTAAAACTAAAAGCAATAATTTATTAAATGTTATTCTTGACTTACCAATGATTCACTTTGATGGTTGATCCACTATGTAATTTTATAATATATATATATATATATATATATATATATATATATATACATATATATATATATATATACACATATATGTATATGGCATATAATATGACGTTTTGTATAAATAAATGATTCACATAGATTTCCTTTGAATTACTCACATGATACATTATATTGAAATAAGCTGATGTCATAGTATTCCACGAGCATCTATGTCAATTTCATGCATAGCAAGGATGATTCATACAATTTATCAATGGCATTAAAGTATCTTGTTAGCTCTTCTGTTCGAAAATAAAAAATGCAATTACTGATTATGAATCATCATGGAGTGAGTAATCTGGCGCCACTTTATAATAAGTTAAAGAGAATGCCATGATAATTTGTAGCTTCACTTTATCTTTTCATTCTTGTTCATCTGTATGACCATATCTTTCTATCTATTTAGGTTGCAAATCTTGTTGGTTTTGTGATTGGACCATCAGGCATCAATTGGTTGATTACTCGGTTCCTTAAAAAGGATGGTATGCTAACATACTTTATCCTTGAGTTCCTCGACTTTTCTAAATGCATTGAACTAATTCGATGTTGTTTTATGATGCAGGATTACCTGTTCTCTGTGGGATGTTTATCTCATTTTATATTGGGACAAAGGTATAGCATAAGAGACGTTTGAAAATTATACTGTTAGCTTCCTATTAAGAACTCATTCTTTGTGACTATGGTTTCTTGTATGACTGCTTCTTGTGCCTTTTATCTTGCAGCTTATGTTCCATATCCAAGATTTCAAGAAAGCTACAGTCGAAAACTAGGTTCTCGATGATTCATGACTGATAATATATAAGCATATGCCAAACTGAAAGTTCTCAATTTGAGGCTTGAAGCTCCGACTTCACTATAGATTTCGGCAGCATACTGGTTTATATTTAACCTTAGTTTACTCAGAAGATCTTCCTGTGTAATTTTTGACATTGTCAACGTTTTTCCTACACGAGCTGACATGCTGATTGTGTCTACTAACATGTGAGAATGTGAGAGAGATCCTGCAGCTTCCAACGTTTGATATTTTGTGTAGGTGCTTCTCAATATTTGAATCAGACAGTAGTGTATGACAGGATTTTCTTTGTAACTTGGCTCAATCATTTATTTCAAATGTAATGACTATCAAGATTAGTAGTTTACAAGCGTACCATAACTTCCATTAAAATCTAGCTCAGAATTAATCTTTTCATTTAATATTGAGTATAAACATATTATAATTAATTACTCATCTTATTTTTGGGTAAAAGTTGTATTGTTAAATGATGATTATTAAGACTTGTTAAAGAAAGACACCAAGTCCATGGCTGACCTACATTATGGCTAAACCCCAAAACCTAAAAGAATGACCTACCTAAGTATTCACCCTCTATCTTCTACCCAATCCCCATTTATGTTTATATATAAGGAGTCTCACAATTTCGTAGATGTGCTAAAATATATCAACCTTTATTTTTAAGCAAATGGATGAAAAGAATGAATCCAAAGGCAAAGTTTGTGTTACAGGAGCTTCAGGCTTTCTTGCATCTTGGCTTATTAAGCGACTTCTTTTGTCTGGTTATCATGTAATTGGAACTGTTAGAGATCCAGGTCTATCTCCTCCTCAACCTACAACTATATTTATTTTTTTCTTATGGTTAGTAACTATACATGATAAAAGGTCAATTTAACTGAAAAGTATCATCTGGGTCCTAGAAAATGAGAAGAAAGTAGCTCATTTGTGGAGGCTAGAAGGAGCAAAGGAAAGACTCAAGCTATTGAAGGCTAATTTGATGGAAGAGAATAGCTTTGACACTGCAATCATGGGGTGTGGTGGTGTTTTTCACACCGCCTCTCCTGTGCTCAAACCTTTATCTGATCCAAAGGCATGTGTCAAAACGCACCTTCACAACATATATAGTAATTAGGCTTAAGCATTATTAATTAACTGATAATTTGATAATGTCTTCATAAGCTTGTGATAACATACATATTGATAATTTTCTTCTCCCACATCACCAACGTGCAATGTGTTGAGTTGAGAAGGGCTATAAAGTCCTTTGTGCCTCTAAAAGTCAGTATTTTGAATTGCATTGGGAATTTCCTCGTATGCTTTCTCCTATTGATATTCTTTCAAGCATATATATATATATATATATATATATATCATTGCAGGCAGAAATTTTGCAACCTGCAATTGAGGGGACATTGAACGTGTTACGTTCATGTAAGAAGAATCCGGCATTAAGGCGAGTTGTTCTGACCTCATCTTCTTCCACTCTTGTGGTAAGAGATGAGTTTGATCCCAAGGTACCCTTGGATGAGTCAACATGGAGCTCTTTGGAAAGATTTGGGAAATTAGGCGAGAGATTTCAGGTACTACTTCTCTAACATAGTTTTTTTGTTTTTCTCATTTGCTGATATAGAGGTTAGGTGTTGCTTGTTTACACTATAATGAAACAAAGAAGCTGATATTTTGTTATATGCACTAATTTTAATCTATTGTGGACGTGACAACTATGTTACTATAAAGTATTGGTATCCTTTATCAAAAGTCTCAGCTGAGAGAGCAGCTTGGGATTTCTGCAACAAAAATGGGATTGATTTAGTAACTGTTCTTCCCTCATTTGTTGTTGGACCTAGTTTGCCTCCAGATTTATGTTCCACTGCAGCTGAAGTTCTTGAACTGCTCAAAGGTAATTTTTGTATTTCAACTCCATATATAACGGAATGAAAAGGGCCTAAAAATAATGAGTACAATTCTTGACACGACATATGAATAAGACATTGCACGACAAGAACACAAACACAATTTTATTTATTATGTCAACTAACACTCACACACGAAAATGATTGGTTTCCTTGTGCTTAAACGTGAATATTATTTTAATATGTTTAATTCTTTTTTTCCTCAAATTTTAAACCCTTTTGTTCGTATGAACTAATTAACAGGGGAAGCAGAGAAATTTAATTGGTATGGAAGAATGGGATATGTTCACATTGATGATGTTGCACTTTGTCATATCCTTGTTTATGAGCACAAAAGCTCTTATGGACGGTATCTTTGTAGTTCAATAGTGTTGGATAACAATGAGTTAGTATCCATATTATCAGCAAGATATCCTTCTTTACCCATCCCTGAAAGGTCAGCATAATATGATCCAAAAAGTGCTTAATAAACAAATAAAAACAAGATATAGAAAAAACAAAACAATTGTTTTATTAATTGGGTTTATAGAGTTATAATAAGAGAGAATTTTCACCTTTGACAGGTTTGAAGAACAAAACAGACCATATTACGAGTTCAACACATCAAAGTTGAAAAGTTTAGGATTCAAGTTCAAGACCATCCAGGAGATGTTTGATGATTGTATTGCTTCTCTTGTGGAGCAAGGTTATCTTTCTCCACTCTAGTTTTTTTTTTTTTTTTAACTACATTCTCTAACATCATGATGGTCTCAATTTTCTATTTTTCCTGTAATGAAAATACATGAATAAATAAATATATGTCTCTGCTACTAGCAAGTGTATGTATGATCTTATTTCTTAACATGCATGATTAATTAATAAAAAAAGAGAGAAGAAAATAAGAAGATTATTTTGTCATTTTCTTATTCCCTTTATTCCCTCTATAGCAAATGATAATTTCAAGATTACTCCAAAAAAAAAATCACCTTATTTTAAAATTATTATTTTTACTTAATATATTAAAATAATAATTGATTTTATTAATTAATATTTTTTATAAAATTAAATAAATAAATTATATTGATTATAAATAAATGAAATTAATGACAATATTAATCTATTCTAAGTAACATCAATGACGTTCCTTTTCTTTTTCTTTTTCATTTTATTTTAGTTTATCTATTATTGTATATAATATTTGAAAAAATTATATAAAATAATATGTTTAAAATTTATAACAATAAAATAACATTAGAATAATATTGAATATGTTCAATTAAATTTTGAGAGTTTAATATTAATTGTATTAAATTAATTAGAATTTAATATTTAACGGATCTAATCAACAATAATTCAACTTAAAAATATATAATTAAATGATATTTTAATGTAAAAATTTAAAATTAAAGATTTTTTTTATAATAAAAATATATAAATTAAATATAATAAATATTATTATTATAGTTATTAAGAATTACGATAGATGTTGTTTTTTTAATATATTTTTCCTCTAATAACTCCCATAATACTTCATCTCAAAAAATTAACATATTAAATAAAGTTACTTATAATCCACATTCTTATTAATATTTTATTAATATAAGATTTGTTTACTTTTTTTACTTCTCACCGTTACTAACTTTTTTACTTCTCACCGTTACCTAACTTTTTTACTTCTCACCGTTACCTAACTTATCAAGTTAGGATATTTTTAATATACGTCATTTGAGATTCTTAGTTCAACAATACAAAGAGAAAATAAAACCAAAATATTAAAAATGATCCAAAGAGAAAATAAAACCTCACTTTAAAATTTTTACAGTTACCTATATTACCCTAAAAAATAGAAAGAAAAATCATGATGTAAGTCCTTTAGTACAAGACTATAAGTGGACAAGTACCAATTTCGACCATGTGTTACCAAATTTGCAGGCAGACATACAATAAATTGGAAGTAGCAGCTAAACTGTGACATATTCTATGTATGTTTAACTTGATTAAATTAATATCAAATACAATTCGTTTTTATAATTATATAATCATATAATTAGTTGGGATGTTAAGGGCAAAAAAAAAAAAAGTAGTTGAAGTCAAGATTTTATTTGGTCATTAAGTGGAGGTGGACTGGAGTACAGCCACCACAAAATCTCTGAGAGGAGCTGTGACCGACATACTGACACGTACCCACATGATCGCTTGGTACTCCTGTTGCTAAATGACTGCCATGTGTTACTCGATACACTACAAAAAATGAACATTAATTCACAAATAGCGCTCGGAGAGTCCTTTCAATTCAATAGTACTATTTTTTTTTTTTTTTAGCCAAATGAATCTAACAGACGAAATCCACAACAGACATAAGATAGGGCCTTGAGGATTCACAAAGACACAAACTGTACCATACTTCCTCACATGCCATGGTTTCAATAAAAATGACCACACATCTTTACATTTTAGTGAAATTTAGATTCTAATTGATACTTTGCACTCAAATAATTTTTAAATAGATAAAAGCACTTACAGAGAAAAATAGTTTCATTAAAGTAATATTAAGAGTAAATTTGAATGCCCTATTTTAAGTTCAAAATGGGTAATTTTAATGACGGAAATTCAATTAAGTCTATTTAATTTCAAAATTGAGCATTTTTTTAGTGTTGCCTTCAAAGACCCTGTCAATGTCAATTAAAAACTACTTAGAATGTAACTACTTATAAAATGAGCAAGCGATCAGTTTGGTCCTTTATGTCTCAAAAAAAAAAAAAAACTTAGACAAAGATTTTGATTGTGATCTGACAATACAAGAGTACTTTCACGAAACTGAAACTGAAACTGAAACTGAAACTGAAACTGCTGAAATTAGCTTCTATACAATCTTATTCCTCGCCACAATCTATTCAATTGAAGTTATAACTTTCTAGACGTCAGGCTTTAAAGGACCGTACGACATAAATTAAATTCAAAGATAACTATAATACTATAATATTTATAATTTTAATGTGATGGTGAAATATATCTTCAATGAGCATACATTTATTTTTCCTGGCTTCACAAAAAAAAAAAAAAAACTATTCTTCTATTATTGCTTCCCAATTTTCTTGTTGTTTTTCGCTACTTGGAATTGTCATTAAAAATAAATTGGATAGTTGGGAAAACAAATAAAGAAAAAAAACTCCAAAAATATCTTGTGAAAGACAGAAATAATAAATAGATGTAAAGTATCTTTAACAGGTGAATAGTTTTAATTTTTAGAATCATGGAAGGCCGATACTCTTCAACACTTATGATATCATGGTAATAAAATTCTGAAATTAACTTACCCAAAAAAGAGTCAAGGAATTTAATTCTTATGACAACCAAATACACTAATTCACATGTTCACGACGCTGAAAACACAAGAAAATTACCATTGAAATTCTTTTTGAAGCACGTAGAAAAGATAAAATAAAAATACAACGTAAAATATTCTAAAAATATAAATAATTTATACGATTAAAGATATTCAAAATCTGTCAAAATATAATTTAAATTTATATACATTAGGTAAAGTAATATAAGTACTATATATTTACAAAAAAAAAACATAAAAATCTATTATTTTTATAAAAGAAAATTTTACGAATTTTATTTTAAAATAATAGATTTTTACTATGTCAGTTACTAAGTAAGAAGTTAAACTATATTTTCGTTAACCATTATAAACTTAGATCATGCTTTTACAAGTTTAAAAATTAAAGTTTAACACTTTGTTAAAATGGTTTATTCTATTTATTTATTATAACATTTATTTTTCTTTTATTTCAAGTCGAGATCGAACATGTCTATTACCTTTGATTAAAAAAAAAAATGCATTGCTTTAAATTTGAGGGAGATATAGGATTGTGAGGCATATTAATGTAAACATCAAACGTTATCTTCCTTTCCCATCTTATCCATGTATTTTATCTCTCTATCTCATTATAGCAAAAACCCATTCTGGAAAAAACTCGGAAAGATTTAAACTCTTTTACTTAGTAGATAAAAGAGGACAGAGAGGATCAATAGCAGGCTTAGAGAAAATGCTGACACATCAAGGCTAATCTTCAGAGGGGAAAAAATTGGATATCATTTTCATGTGCTATACAATGTTTGCAACACATTTTCAGATAAACTTCTTGTTCCTAATTCCTTGATTCAGGTCTCATTAAGTTTCCAATTGTTTTGAAGTTTTTATTTATCTTCTAAATTCTCAAGACTACATGTTCTTTCTTACATATAAAAAAAGCCAACTGATTTTCCTAAGTTTAGAAACTAAATTCTTATAAGTTTGATGAATGAAACTCTGTTTTATTCACGATTAGTGGTACTATCTGGGACTTTTGGGTTTTGAATTTACGTATTAGAGATTATTTTCTATGGAAATAAGGTTTTAGATGGAGAATTCCCAAAAGTGCTAATATATTGTTGCTTCTTCTTTTTTTTTTTTTTTTGCTATAAGAAGGTGGTTTTCTCTAGGTCACTAAAGAAGCAATTGAAAAAATGGAGAAGCAGAAGGCAAAAGTTGAAGTACTATCCGGAGGACAAAAACCAAACCGGAGATCAATCCAAGTCTTTAAACCGCCGGTGAGTGATGACAATGGACAGCCAATTAACAAAACTGGAACTAGTGCTGATATGCAACAAGGTGAACTATTAGGCAACAGTTATGCTTCAACTGCTATAAGTAAAGAGCCAAAAATAAACAAATGGATGGCATTTGAAAATTCATCAGAAGCTTCCACCAAAAATGCTAATGATCCAAATGGGCAATCTAGTTCCACTAGCCAAACAATAACAGAAGCAAATATAATAGAAAGAACAGCAGAATGGGGACTAGTTGTGAAGTCAGATGTTGGAGAAGGAAGTTTCAAGGCAATAGGAGGGGCAATGACTAGGAAGTCATCAGGGGATAATGGAGAAAAAGGCAAGAACTTGTCTGATAGATTTGTTTTAAGATTGGAATCAACAAGAACATCTGAGGAATCAAATGTATCTGAAGGAGCATTCCCAAGGGTTTCACAAGAATTGAAGGATGCTTTGGCTATATTGCAACAGACTTTTGTTGTTTCTGATGCTACAAGACCTGATATCCCTATTATGTATGCAAGCACTGGTTTTTTTAGTATGACCGGTTATTCTTCAAAGGAGGTTATTGGGAGGAACTGGTGAGCCTTTTTTGTGGAAAATTATACCTATTTTTCTTTATGTTAGGCCTAATTACGCATTAAAAAATATCTTCTTTTT
The DNA here is from genome assembly GCA_037013495.1 of Hippophae tibetana. Taxonomy (NCBI): domain Eukaryota; kingdom Viridiplantae; phylum Streptophyta; class Magnoliopsida; order Rosales; family Elaeagnaceae; genus Hippophae; species Hippophae tibetana. The sequence continues at coordinate 42,804,096 of CM072808.1, forward strand.
AACGGCGTAGATTCTTTATATGTTGCTGTTGAGATTATACCTATAATATTCTACCCCATCATTTGTTTATTATCACATAGTTTAAGAGAACATAACCTGAAGTAATCATATATATAGTTAAAATGCTAAGCAAATGTTAGATGTTAGAGTAAAATTTAGAATACACAACTCTAAATTTACTAATATTAGATCTAAACAAGTAAACAAACTACTTGTATTATAACCACTATAACATCTTTCAAAGTCAACTCACAAATTGAAGATAAATACAAACACTGAAAGAGAAAGCTCTCAACTCACACTCAAACTAAGAATACAAAGACTTATTTTGTATTTTATAGAATGATTAAACCAAATACAAGATAGACTATTTATAGTACTCACCATGCAATCTACACCATACAAATATAAAACTGAGAAATAATCTTAACCACACAAATATTATCTACACACTTCTCTTTTCTACAACCTTCAACCACTTTATTTATTTCTCTACTTCCTACAACCACTTCATTTATTTCTCTACTTCCTTTAACCACTTCATTTATTTCTCTACTTCCTTTAACCACTTCATTTATTTCTCTACATCTTTAATTATTATATTGGTGTTGATTTTCAACAATAGATGTGTAACTGGAAATTGAATCTTAAAGATTGAGGGTATCACAACCTTACTAAATGCACTATCAATACATTGGCAAGTAATTCAAATATATAAATACATAAATGTAATGCATCTATGCTGGCAATCATGTCATGTTCATGATAATTATTCAAATCTAACATTAAAGATAAAAACAAGAGAAGAATTAAAAGGAGAAAAAATGAAGACTAGGCCTTACTAATCACAAAATTTATTAAAAATATATTCACCACTTATATCACATCTAAAACACTTAATAACAACAAAATGTTGTTTTCTTATTAGAGTTCAAAATTTATTATAAATATCAAAGAAATCAGAACGATGTTTCATAAGATAAACCTAACAAAAACGAGTGTGATCATCAATAAAAGGGACATAATATCGAGATTTTTCTTTTGAAACAACAAGAGAATGCCTACGTACATAAGAATGAACTAAATCAAAAGGTGCAACAAAAAGTACTTTAAAAGATAAAGTAGAAAATTTTACAAGTTTACAACCACTGCAATTAGAAATATTATGAGCTTGTAAATTTTCTTAAGGTTCCATTAAAAGCTAAGAATTGTAAATGGGAAGTTGAAACATGACTAAGACGTGAATGACATAAATAAAAATTAGAAGATGAAGAACACAATTGAAATGAAAAGAGATCAATACTAGGAGCTACAAATATTGGTAATCTAAGCACATCCAAAACATATAATCCCTTCACCTACAATCTGTCCCAATCAACTTTTGGGATTGTAGACCCTGTAAATGAAAAAAAGGTAGAAGAAAAAGACATTGAGAAACCAAAATCACACAATTGATCAACAAGTGCAAGGTTTAATTAAAGCATAGGAATGTATTAAACATTAGAAAGAGATAAATAAGAATTGACAATAGAACCCACACCTGCCATTAGCAGTCACGATAGGTATAGATGATGTGAGGGCACAAAGAAACAAAAGATTTTGAACTAGCAAGCACATGTTAGAAAACTCTAGAATTAAAAACCCATGTTGAGAAGGACACACCTGAAGGCCTAAAGAAGGATTGATTTATCATGTAAGAGGCAAACAAAGCATGCAGTTGTGTATCAAGAAAATTTTGAAACTACTCAGTGAGGGCAACCGGTGTAGAATTGGAGGATGAGGATCCAAAGTCAGAAGATTCAGACGGGGATATAGCTACTGTTGTGTTAAATTATGGAGGGCGATATGGACATGGTTTTTATTGGTTGTAGAGGTTTGAATTGATGCTTTTGTTGATATTGATGTGGTGCTCGATTCAACTTAGGATATTGAGCTTTTTAATGACCTTTTTTTTTTACAAAAACTGTAGTCATAAAATCCAACCTTTGCATAATTCTCATAATGAGTAGGAAGTAGAGAAAAAGATGCAAAAATAGAAGGATTAGGTTTAAGAGAATTCCTATTCATGCTTGAGACTTAAGGCATATTTCATCAACCAAAAGCTCACCGATCATCAAATTAATTGAAGGAAATGGGCTACGAGGCATAATGGAACCACGAAGTCCTTCATAATAATTACAAAGTGTCATTAAAAATTGAACCAAGCGTTCTTCTACTTTACAAACAATATAATGTGTACAAACTTATAGTTCTATTGATTCTGTGAGAGCCAATTGATCTCAAATATCTATCATTATTGAATAAAACTCTTGAGTATTCATGTTTTTCTTTTCAATAGCTCAAATATCTAATTCTAATTAATATTGCTTTGTAAAGTTAGGTTGTGAATACATTCTTCTAAGATTTTCTTGAACTTCCTTCACTGTATCCTACTTTGTTAATTAGGTATCTATTGAGTGTTCATAAAGTTGTTTATCCAAGTGATAATTCTACTTTCGAAATATCTAACATGGTTGCATAATTAGTCTCCTCTATTGTAGGTTTAGTCACAATTCTAGATACATAACCCCGTATCTTTTTGCCTTTGAGAAATTTTTTATCACATAATTCCAATATGAATAATTCTTCTTATCTAACTTCACATTAAGTGAATCGTCTTTATTACTAGTCATTGTAAAAACAAACCAAAATTTTAAATTACCAAGTAAAATGAACCCTAAAATTGAAGTTCAAATAACAAATATCCAAAAACTATTAGAATAAAAAAATATTTGTTTGGTGCAAAGTACAAGACTTCTTATTGATAATGCAAAAATTGTGCCTGAATTTATAGTTCCTTCAATAACGCATGTTTTGATACCATAATAATTATTCAAATCTAACATTAACTACGAAAAATAAGAGAAAAGAGAGAGAAGAGAAAATGTAGACTAGGATTTTCTTAGAACGCAAGTGTTGTTTTTGTAAATGATACAAGTTAAGTCTTTAAAGGCAAAATAAAGGAAATAACTAAAATAACCTTATAAGAAAATACTAATTACTCTAATAATTTACTTATTAGTTGATACATTAAAAAAATTATTTAATTTTTTTAATGTTATTTATTTAGAAATAATTTTTTTAATGTTATTTATTTATAATATAGTAAGAGAAAAATAAACATTAAGGATGTGAAAAGTTATTGAACAATTTTTTATTACAAATAATTTTTTTAATGTTATTTATTTAGAAATAATTTTTTTAATGTTATTTATTTATAATATAGTAAGAGAAAAATAAACATTAAGGATGTGAAAAGTTATTGAACAATTTTTTATTACATTTTTTTATCTATATCATTAGTGTGGAGTTATCACGTCGGATGAAAGATTGTGACCCCTAAATGCATCTAATGTATCAACGCTGTTTATAGAAAGAGGGGGCTTCAATCCTTGAAAATATAGGAGGCACTTGCATTATAACTCTACCAAAGGAGGCTGCCTTGTCATCAGCAGATCAAAAAGTAAACTTAAGAGGCTCCTTGGGGGAATTAGTACAACATAGTGCCTCTTTTTCTTTTTCAGACATAAATTGGTGGTTGTCAAAACTCAAAAGCATACTTTTTACAGTCCAATGTTGGAATGGAGAGTCAAATAGCCTGAAAGATGACTACTTATAATCTCAACTTCTTCTTTTTTTCCAAATTTTATCTTCTATGACTTATTTACTTAATTAATTGACAGCTGTAATGTGTTATTCTAGATTTTGTTCAATTTCACTCGACTTATTGAGTCTGAGACGTTTGGCTTCATAAAAAAGAGAAAAAAAAATGGAAAAAGAAGTGAAAAATGAAATGTCTAAGTTGTGGCATATTTGCCAGGGGATTGAGCAAACTGAAGGTAACAAATTTTGGTTTGCAGTCGATTTCTTCAGGGACCAGAAACAGACCCTATTGAAGTTGGGAAGATAAGAGATGCAGTGAAGAGTGGTAATAGTTATTCTGGGAGGATATTGAACTACAAGAAGGATGGAACCCCATTCTGGAACCTTCTCACTGTCACTCCCATTAAAGATGATCGAGGAAGCCTTATTAAGTTCATTGGGTTAGTTCAAAACCCACCTCTCTTTGATTTCTGGAATTACAATGTCTATGAATTTTGTTGGAATTTTAGAGTTTCTAATTCTCTTTTGAATTAAGATTGTTTAGGTTTATTTTTGTTATATAAGACCAAGGTCTAACTCAACCCAATAAGATCTCATTGAGTTAAGAGTTGACTACACTTATAAACTGCACTACAGTCGAACGATTAGTCGATGTGGGACAATATAATCCTTCAACACCCTCCCTCACATCGAACAGGGGCAACGAAGGCCACAAACCACGATGAACTCAAAGCTAGGCCCTGAGTTCATCGTGGTTTGTGGCCTTCGTTGTCCCTGTTCGATGTGAGAGAGGGTATTGAAGGATTATATTGTCCCACATCGACTAGGCGTTCGGTTGTAGTGCAGTTTATAACTGTAGGCAATCCTTAACTCAATGAGATCTTATTAGGTTGAGTTATGCCTTAGGCTTATATAACATCACAAATTATACCAAAATCCAAAAATTAACCCACAAAATATTCTCTCTAATTTACTGGTAATATATAACAAGATAAATTAACAAACTTGCTATTAAATCAAAAATATTATCGTACAAAATAAACTTAGTGCTTCACAATTGATAGCTTTAGCTTCTTTCAATTTACTGTCTACTGACGTTGTTCTCAGAAGGTTATGATCAGAAACAATATTCAGAAGTACAAAACAGAAAGGCAGATTTCTCTTCTTCTCTGTCAACTGATTTCTGTGTTATTCTTTGTTTCTGCTCTCTTAGTCGGTTATGAAGGCAGCCAAGCACCACTTTTCTGCAGTTTTCCTTTCTTCGGTTCCTGCACAGCAAAATTTGAGAAGAAAAATAGAAGATTTTTTGACTGAAAATGGGAAAAAACAGCAACTAAAATTTTTCTTCTTCTCCTCAATTGCCGCAGCTGTTATCTCCTTTCTCTGAAGTTTTCTTTTTCTTTTATTCTCTCCAGTGGTGTTTCTCTCGTAGAAAAGAGAGGAAACTAAGTTAATATATATGTATATAATTTCTCTCGTAGAAAAGAGAGGAAACTAAGTTAATATATATGTATATAATAAAAAAGGGCAGGGAGGATTTTGTTTGGGTATATGAGCTTTGGGCTCAATTATTATGTTTTTGGGTTTGGGAAAACAAATAACAAATCTCCACCTTACTCAAAACAGAAAACAAATTCTTCAAAATATGAAATTCCTCGGATTACCAAATAACCGTCGTCCAAAGCCCCAAAGGGTGATTATCTTCTACAAACACCAATCAAGTCCAAACAATGCTTGAACTTGTTAAATGGATCTGGTTTGGTTAACATATTGGTTGGATTCTCTGTAGTGGCTACCTTATTGACAACAATAGCACCCTGAGAGACAATGTCACGAACGAAGTGATATTTGATATCAATGTGTTTGGTTATTTCATGATACATAGTATTCTTAGTCAAGTGTATTGCACTCTGACTATCACAAAATACAACAGAAGTATCCTGGTGTAAACCCAAATCACAAACCAAACCTCTAAGCCAAATGCCTTCTTTCATTGCTTCTGTTGTTGCCATATATTCTACCTCTGTCGTAGAAAAAACAACTGTAGACTGTAAAGTAGCCTTCCAACTAATGATATAATGAAAAAGAGTGAAGACATAACCCGTCAGAGATCTTCTTCTATCCAAATCACCAGCATAATCGGAGTCCACATAACCAATAACACTGCAACCAGTATTAGAACTCCCATCATATACCAAACTAAAATTAGATGTACCTCTCAAATACCGGAGTATCCATTTCACTGCTTACCAATGACCCTTACTAGGATTACCTATATATCTGCTGACAACACTAACTGCATGTGAAATGTTTGGATGAGTACAAACCATAGCGTACATCAAATTTCCAACGGCACTAGCATATGGAACCTGAGACATGTACCGCTCTTCTTCTTCTGACTATGGTGACAAATCCAAAGAAAGCCTGAAATGCACAGCTAATGGCCTATTCACAGGTTTAGAATCTTTCATACCAAAACTTTCAAGAACTTTTTCAATATAACTTTTCTGAGTCAAATAAAGCTTGCCCGCTTGTCTATCCCTGTAAATTTTCATGCCCAAAATTTTCTTTGTTACACCCAAATCTTTCATCTCAAACTCACCACTAAGTTGAGACTTTAATTTTTGAATTTCATACTTATTCTTAGAAGCAATAAGCATGTCATCAACATAAAGCAACAAATAAATGGATGAACCATCATGAAATCTTTTATGATAAACACAACTATCATAATCACTCCTAGAGTAACCATGATCAATCATAAAAGAATCAAACCGTTTATACCACTGCCTAGGAGATTGCTTTAACCCATATAAAGACTTTTTCAATAAACAAACATGATTTTCCTTACCTGGAACAATAAACCCCTCTAGTTGATGCATATATATTTGTTCTTCAAGCTCACCATGTAAGAAGGTTGTCTTGACATCAAGTTGTTCTAATTCTATGTCAAACAATGCAACCATAGCAAGCAACACACGAATAGAGCTATGTTTCACAACATGTGAAAATACTTCATTGAAGTCAATACCTTTTTTCTGACAATAGCCCCTTGCAATAACACGTGCCTTGAACCTAGGTTCTTCAACCTCAGGTATACCTTCCTTTTTCTTGAAGACCCATTTGTTTCCAACAATCTTCTGGCTCTTAGGCGGTTTCACCAATTCCCAAGTATGCTTATGAAGTGATTCAATCTCTTCATTCATAGCAACCAACCACTGAACAGACTCATCACAAGTAACAACTTCATGATAACTAGAAGGTTCATGTACCTCAATAGACTCTGCCACAGATAATGCAAAAGAAACTAAGTCTGTATTTGCATACCTCTAAGGGCGTTGAATCTCTCTTATTCCTTTACCCTTAGCAATACTATATGGTTGCTCATGTTGCTCTTCTGCTACATCATGAGCATAATCATCTATCTCATCCATAGATGGCTGATCTGAAGTGCCCTCTTGCACTTGACTAGAAGCTCCACCTGCTCACTAACACCGTGGTCTTTATCTGCAACAATAGACTCTTTTTTCTTTTCCAACATGGAAAACTCATCAAACTTAACATATGTGCTAATCAAAAATTTAGATGACTTGGGTTCAACACACCATTATTTATAACCCTTCACCCTAGAAGGATACACTAAAAATATGCATTTCAATTCCCTAGGTTCAAGTTTACTATCATTAACATGAGCATAAGCAGGACAACCAAAAATGTTCAAATCAGAACAATTAGCAAAAGTACCAAAGAATACCTCAAATAGAGTCTTCAACTCAATTGCAGTTGATGGAGACCGATTCACCAAATAGCAGGCATGGTTACAAGCTTCAGCCCAAAAAAGATTTATCCAAGTCAGCTTGAAAGAGCATACAACGAGCTCTTTCTAAGAGAGTCTTATTCATATGTTCTGCTACTCCATTTTGTTGTGGTGTATGACGCACAATGCGGTGTCTCACTATGTCATTCATTTCACATAACTCATTAAATTGACTGTCACAAAATTCCAAACCATTATCCGTTCTCAAATGCTTGATTTTCTTGCTTGTTTGATTTTCTATACAAGCCTTGAATTTCACAAATTTTGAGAACGCATCATTCTTATTTTTTAGAAAATACACCTAAACATGATGAGAGAAGTCATCAATAAAGGTCAACATATACCGAGCACCACCCTTAGACACAACACGAGAAGGACCCCAAAGATATGAATGAATATAATCAACAGTACCTTTCATTTTATGGATGGTTGTACTAAACTTGACCCTGCGATGCTTTCCATAAACATAATACTCACAGAAATCAAGCTTCTCAGTTTTCTGACCACAAAGCAAATCTCGTTTACTCAAAATAAACATCCCTGCTTCACTCATATGCCCAAGCCGCATATGCCATAATCGAGTAGTGTCTGAATCTTGATCTGACGAGGACGAAATTGAAACACTACCAATTTTGGTAAAACTCACCCCTACAGCTTGTAAAGGGTGTGTGACCAAATAGTTATTAAGCCATCCACTCATCTATATTTTAGCAACTTGGACTCAATTGTGTTATTACAAAATTTTAGAAGTGTTATTTTATATAATTTCCCAAAAAAGCATATCAAGACTAACCATGAAAAATTTTGAATTTTGTGAGAAGCAAATGACTTAGTACTAAATTTTGAAAAAGACATTTTTTTATGGGTGAAATTTCTCGTGAATTGTGCTATGGTTTTGTCTTAAAGTGAAAAATGCAATGTTGTTATGTAGAATGCAGGTTGAGGTTAGCAAGTACACAGAAGGAGTGGTTGACAAGGTGCTAAGGCCAAATGGGTTGCCCAAGTCTTTAATCCGTTATGATGGTAAGCACAGTGGATTTCCCCCCTTCATTATTGCATATGACTTTGCTGTAAATGTAATTGTTCTAGCTAAATGTATCAGCTCGTCAAAAGGATAAAGCATTGGTGTCAATGGATGAGGTTGTACAAACCATGAAGCGTCCACGGTCTCACATTCAAGCTGTGAGTAATGGCACTAATTACAAGCGTGAAGAGCAGGATGAATTTAACCTTGATTATGTTCTACCGGATTCTGCTGATCCTGCGAATATTAATACTCCTGGTAGGAAAATTCCACAGTTTGATTCCAGAAGCCATGTGTCACGTGTAACTTCTCTAGATGCGGGCAAGCAACCCAGAAAGTCTGCAAGAACTTCATTAATGGGGTGAGTTTTCTTTATCAGAAATTTGGTTGTTTTCTGGTTAGGTTGTTGCTTGGCATAAAAGTTTCCTCCATTATTATTATTTTTATTTCCTTGTTTAATTGCTGAAGAGAGTTTGTTGCATTTGTTTTTACTGAATGGGTGTTATTCTTTTTCAGGTTTAAGGGAAGGTCTCTCAGCTCTACAGAAAAACGAGAAGAAACACCGATTATTGAACCAGAGATTTTGATGACCAAAGAAGTAGAGCACACTGAAAGTTGGGAACGTGCTGAAAGAGACCGAGACATACGACAAGGAATAGACCTGGCAACCACGTTGGAACGAATTGAGAAGAACTTTGTGATTACTGATCCTAGACTTCCTGACAACCCAATTGTAAGATGACCTTTTCTTCTCCTGCCATGCTTAAATACATAATTAGCATACATTTATACATCCATATATGTGGTGTCAGTTTGTCCCCCTCCATTCTTCATGACCTATACTACTCCAATTATTCTATGTGAGAGCACTTTAAGAGCTAACTTTTGCTTGCAGCCTTGTGTAGTGGCGGAGTCAGAATTTTTTTTCAAGAGGGGTTAATTACTTTTTAGTTATTATGTTATACTTAAAATAACTAATAAATTTAAACTTTTCATTTTGGAGCACTTATTATTTTCTTCTTTTATATTTTAATTCGGTAAAATTGATAAATAGTTCTAAATTTATTTTTAACTTTAATTCAAAATCACCACTTTTATAACATTGTTGACATAATTTAACAATAAAATTGCTTATTATGATTAATTTGATTGTAATTAACAATTTTTTTGTTAATTTTATAACTTTAAGTTAATTTTTTCTTAATTTTGTACCAAAATAATTAACATTTTACGAGAATAAGAAATCAAATTGATCCTAAATACTTATGTTATTTAATAATTTTTTCTAACTATCATATCTATAGAAACATGCACTGTCATTTTTCCTGCTTAAACATAAGAATATGATAAATTTTTATTAGTATTAAATTAATTTGAAGAGCAATTTAAATTCCAATAGTTGAACAATTTAAATCACATATTCATATGTTTAATAGAAAAAAAAGAGCAAATACAAACTTACATTTTTCCAACATAAATGGAGAGTTTATAAAGCACCGAGTATTTTACTTTTTTGTTTTTAAAAATTAAAAGCCCAAAATTTCATTATTTTTAGAGTTGTAATTTTTTTCTTAAAAAAAAAGAGTATGGTGCATGTTTTTCTTACAGGATCCAAAATAAAACCTATAAAAATGTTCAAAGTGAGTTATAACAATTAATAGATTGAATGATCAATTTACTGTCCATTTTTAGTAACCTGACCAAATTAGTACTCAAAAATTGATTTGATTGATTTATTACTCTAACTTATCTATTTTGCTTAATTTTGTATTACAAGTTATCCAATTTGATGGATAATAATTTGTCCAACTTGACTAATCTAAATATTTTTAGGGTACTAAATTGTTCAAATTAGAAGTTAGGGTCTCAAATTAGTTAAATTAGAGAATTTGAATCCAAACTGTTAAAATTAATACTTGAAAATAACTTGGTCGAGTCATTCAATTTAGTTAATAAGCGTTATTTCATAAAAATCTAGACTCTGACTAGTACTACCCAAGTTTATGCAAACTTTTGAACAGGGCTACAGGCCCATATAGTCCCTTGAATAGGTCCGCTCCTGGCCTTGCGTCACCTTAGGTCTTAGCATTTGCATTAGACACTCGTGTGATTCTGTGCATGTATGATGGCTTGAGGCACGTGCTTGAGTGCTCGGACATGTACTTGCATGTTTAAATCGTGCTTCTGCTAATATCTAATACAAGTATTATGGATTCTCAGTAAAAAGATATCCCACTATAGTTTGCAGTTTCTTACTGTACATGGGTTTTGAGTGAGACTTAAACCGCTCCTTGGTCTGCAGATATTTGCCTCTGATAGTTTTCTAGAGTTGACAGAATATAAACGTGAAGAAATTTTGGGAAGGAATTGTAGGTAAGGAAACCATCATAGTTCTTTCCCTATGTATTGCTATCTTGCTGCTTTTACCAACTACTTGTCATGTAGTCTTGTATAACATTAAAGATATTTATTTTCTCCCAATCATGCTGTTTATTGTTTATTTATGGAACTTAATGAAATTGGAACCTGCACCCTTTTTAATATACTTCAATCCCTATTATCTTGTTATTTTTCTTTTATTGTTTGAGTAACTCCAATATTCATTAGCACATAAATATTTATGTTTCATCGAGAAAAAATCAAAAATACCCTCGAGATTTTTAATATCTTCAAAAATATCCTTAACGTTTAAAAAAAAGCTACAATATCTCTGAAGTTTAAGATATCTTCAAAAATGTCATTATTATTTAACAGAAGCATAAAAAAACCGTGAAAAATCACATCAATATCTGAAAAAGTCTTTTCTACTCCTAACTATATAATTTTTTAAATATTATCGTTCAGAATATTATCGTAAATATCCTTCAGGTTTTTCTTTTCTTCGAAAATATCCCTGCTATAATAATTAATTTAACTTCATCAAAAATACTCATTTTATAATAATTAATTTAACTTCATCAAAAATATCCCTACTACAATAATTAATTTAACTTCATCAAAAATACTTCTGCTATAATATTTAATTTATCTTCATAAAAAATATCTCTACTTCTCAATAACGCGATATAAAATATTTTTCAAAAATACCTCTGAAGATAAATTAAGTTAACAAAGCACACAATATCAAGTTAAATATTTTTGAAAAATATTTTATATCGTGTTATTGAGAAGTAGGAGTATAGTAGGGAAATTTTTGATGAAGTTAAATTAATTATTATAGCAGAGATATTTTTAATAAAGTTAAATTAATTATTATAGCATATGTATTTTTGAAGAAAAACAAAACATTAAAGGTATTTGCGATAATATTCTCGACGGTAATATTCAAAAAACTATATAGGCAAAGATAGAAAAGAATTTTTCTGATATTGATGTAATTTTTCACAACTTTTTTATGCTTATGTTAAATAATAAAGACATTTTTGAAGATAACTTAAAACTCATAGGTATTGTAGTTTTTTTAAAAATTAAAGGTATTTTTGAAGATATTGAAAACTTCGAGGGTATTTTTGATTTTTTCACGGCGGGAGTGATATATGTATAGGGGTGAAATTATCATTTTACCCATAATGTTAAACAGATATATAACGCTGACAAATACAATATTTGTGAACATTTTTGATATTAAATAAAACTCAAGGATAATTTTGAAAAAATACAAAACCTTAGTGGTATTTGTGATAATAATCCATGTTTCGTCTGTTATATAGATTCCTTCAAGGTCCTGAAACAGATCAAGCAACAGTCTCAAAAATAAGAGATGCCATTAGAGAACAAAAAGAAATTACTGTTCAGCTAATCAACTATACCAAGAGTGGTAAGTCAATGCTACTGGAAGTATGAAGATTAATGTCATATTCTTTGAAGCGCCATTTTCTTTTCTCAATTTCATTTGTTCATGTTGTTTGGAAGTTAAAACACTAAACTTTTATAGGAAATTTTCTCTTTAATACAAAATCCAAAAATAATCTCCACAGGTTGTGGATTTCATGTTTTATTATAGTCTTTTCACTAATTTATCACCACTTGTTCTGATTTTATGCAGGAAAAAAATTCTGGAATTTATTCCACTTGCAACCCATGCGTGACCAAAAGGTAACCAAGACTTTTGTGGTAAATTCATTATCAGTTCACTTATGATGCATGCTCCTTTTGACTGTTTAGCCTGTGCATGTGTCTTTTGTAGGGAGAGCTTCAATACTTTATTGGTGTCCAACTAGATGGGAGTGATCACTTAGAACCTTTACGAAATCGGCTCTCAGAAGAAACAGAGCAACAAAGTGCTAAGTTGGTAAACATATTCTTTATGTAAAAGCTGTTTTAATCCATCTACTTTTTCATAAATAACATGTCTGTTGTCACAATTTATAGTGTGGAAGTTATGTATAGTCTCTGAGCCTCACTAATCTACAATACCAAACATACACTTGAAAGTGTGTCGGACTGGTGGCATAATATATTGAGTTTTCCTCTCAAATGTTTTGATGCCTGAGTACATGATTTTCTTTTATAGGTCAAAGCTACTGCAGAAAATGTTGATGAAGCTGTCCGAGAACTTCCTGATGCCAACTTGGTAAGGTTCTTTCTTATGTTTAGGCTGATATTTGCTATCGTTGCTTGAAAGATCAAAGAGTTTTTTTTCTTTTTTCATTTAGAATGTTAATTTAATGAATTCTGCATCATTAAGATAATGGACCATCTATTTATCTTTCTGATGATTGTATCTCGATCTAGATTCAACACATGCACTGATTGAAGAAGCATCACATACCTAAGATTCAACACGTTCTTATGCATTCTTTGTTAAACAATTGACTTAAATTAAGATCATTGCTAAACGTCGCGTGATTAGTATCAGTTTTTTTTTTTGGGCATTAGTTGTATCTTTTATCTATTATTTGAATATTCTTTTTCTTATAAAAAAATCTCAAGATTGAACTTTTAGAAATGACAGTGAGTGTCAATAATATCTTGAGCTGTTTTCAGAGACCAGAAGATTTGTGGGCTATTCATTCTCAGCCTGTCTTCCCAAGGCCTCACAAAAAGGATAATTCTTCTTGGATAGCAATACAAAAGGTAAATATTCAAGAGTTAAGATATTGCTATTTTCCTTTCTTTTTTTTAAAGATCTGGTTACTTTGAAGTTTTAAATATTAATTTTTTATTTAGTTCTAGTGACATATTTCTCTCTCTCATATTTAAGTAAGTCTCGTGGCCTTTTACTGTTCAGGGAAAGTTTTTATGACGTGAACATTGAAAAGAAAATGAAAAGAATAACATTTAAGCCTCCATCTTTGAAATGTGCTGAAGTTGAATTTTAATCTTATTATAATTTCTTGTTGAATAGACATTGTAGTCAAATCATAACTACACTTCTTTATCTTGTTGAGACTTGATTAGAGAAGCCTTTGGTGCGTACAATAATTTCTAATTCAATTTATTGTCTCATCTTCTTGGCTTTTCAGATAACAGCACAAGGTGAAAAAATTGGTCTACATCATTTTAAGCCAGTAAAACCATTGGGTTGTGGAGATACTGGCAGGTATTGTTATCCACGTGCCGTTGTTTCCATATCATATCATGCCCTATGAATTCTATTGATGAGTTTATACTTATAGATGTTTGAAATTTCTTCACTTCAGTTTCACGATCTTATCAATAAAGTGACATTATGCAAAGGACAATTGTCCATAAAACTGAAAAAGTTATCCTATGATCTATATGATTGTCAAATGCTTTAAGAATCACCATTATGTTTCCTATTTTTTTTAAAAGTGGAACTAATAGGACCATTATCCCTTTCTTTTTATAAGAAGGGAGGGTGAGTTTTTACGATTGCAACAAATGTTTATTGTGTTGCAAGAAGCACATCTCATCATTCAATATTTCTAGTGGTCATGACCTACTGGTTAAATGTACAGCTTCCATGGATGTAGTTTTATTTTTTAATGACAGCACTACCTATGGTTATATATAAATATATAAAAATTCTTGTGAACATCTTACAGTATAAAAATTTGTGGACTCTGAACATACTTAAAGATAGACTGTGTTTCTCATGCCCGTGTTACCAATGTTTTGTACATAATAATTTGTTTAGTTCTGTGGAATGTTTAAATCATGTACCCTATCTCAAGACACAGCATTTTATTTTTTTTATTTTTATTTTTTGCTTGTGTGTGAGAAGTAGCATAAAGTTCCATTTATAGGGAGTTTCTGCACGCTTATCGATCAACAAAATTATGGTATTTATTGCAGTGTTCTTTTGGTGGAACTACGAGGTACAGGTGAACTGTATGCTATGAAGGCAATGGAGAAGTCAATGATGATGAACCGCAACAAGGTCTTCACATATAAGAAGCCTATGTATTTCAAAGGATTCATAGTTCTTTCGATATGTGTGCAGAAAAGGAGCCTAAAGTTTTTAGCAGGATATCTCACTTTTTACAATTTAAGAATCATGTATCTATGCATACATGCAAGATTATTTCATGTGTAGACTATAGAATTTTTGTTGCTGCAATGCCAAATTTGATTATAGGTTAATGGTTGTAGTACAGGTTCACCGAGCATGCATTGAAAGGGAAATCATTTCCCTACTGGATCATCCTTTCCTTCCCACCCTATATTCTTCATTTCAGGTTTTCACTTTGCATCCACATGTTTGAAAATTTTCTTAATATGATCCAAAATTCCAGATTTTGTTGTTTCATTAAACACATTGAAGTGTACTAATTAATTTTTCTTTGCAGACATCTACACATGTTTGTTTGATAACAGATTTTTGCTCTGGTGGAGAGTTATTTGCCTTACTTGACAAACAGCCTATGAAAATATTCAAAGAGGAATCCGCAAGGTATTTTATTTCCATATGATGAAAAACTACTTTTTTCCCTAGATTTCTAAAAAATATGTTTTAGGAACATGATTTTTATTTTTGTCTATTGAAAACCTCGGTTAGCTAGAAATTTATTGTGATTTCTCCTTCTTCTCACAAATTTATTGTGGTTCACCTAATTGCCTTGATAGTAAGGCTCATCTCTCTCTCATTCCAGGTCACACGTTCAAATTACAGAAAGTAGTGTTTGATCTTTAAAAAAATATCTAGCCCTGGATTTCTCGTTATTTTGGGTCAGGTGGTATATTGATTTACCTAATAAAGGTTTCTTGGTTTTCCCCCACTAGTCGTATCATTATTCAGGGACTGAAATTCTTGTCTCTCAAACATGTTTGTACTTCTTGGACTGTATTTTCAGACAATAATCAGCTTTTATTACCATGCAGGTTTTATGTAGCGGAGGTTGTAATTTGCTTGGAGTATCTTCATTGCCTAGGTATTTTGAATATTAGTAGTTTTCTTCAATATAACAATGTCATCTTAAATATTTTATTCTTCTCGTGTTTAAATTTGAAGGAAACCTAGGAATGGCATACAAATTTTCCATATTCTAAGAAGTATAATACAGTATCAGTAATGTACCATATCCTTACTCTTAGTAAAGAAGATAAGTAAGATCTAAGGAAAACTAAGTAATTAAATATTTTTCGGACTGTGAGTATGAAATCAAACAAAAAAATGAACTGCTTAGGTTATCATCAATGAAAAAGGCATATATATCAAGAATAGTCATGATACTTGTATCACGTCTGCTGCTGGTTTATTATGAAACTCTTCTCTTTTCAAAACTAGCTGATAGTGGGGACAATGTTGTATTGCATTGTCAAGCTAGTACTTGGGACTCTAGGTCTTATTCCATCTCAAACTCGGATTAGGAAGAGTTCCCTTGAAGTACAGATCAATCATAATAAATAATACAAGAAAAAAATGATGGATTAAGATTTATAGCATCGGTTTATGAATGCTTCTGTTTTCTTCCTGCATTGTTTTCTTTCTTAACATAATCCTCAGAATTTTTTGTGCGAGAAAGTTCCAATACATATTAATTTAGGTGAATATTTTCACTTTTCAAGCATATATATGGTGCTTTTTCTAGAGCAAAATGAACTAGCTATGAATTATATATCTGCACCAATTAAAATAAATTGTTATGTTAAAGAACTTGAGATCCAGTTGGCAACGCACCAGCTGGAAACTAACAGTTTGGTGGGGAGGGATAGGTTGTCCAAGAACATGCCTCTTCATAATTGTGTTTATTTTTAATTATTATAATTTTGTTTTTTTTGTATAAATAGGTTGTAAACATTCGTTTATTCATCATCAATAAAACCATTTCTTACATGTTATCACTCCAAGTTTGCTTATTCTCTTATATACCTTTAATTGTTACAGGAATAATTTATCGAGACTTGAAGCCTGAAAACATTCTACTCCAACAGGATGGGCATATTGTTTTAACAGATTTTGATTTATCATTCATGGCATCATGTAACCCACGTGTATGGATCTCATTTCTCTTAAAAGATTAGTTTTAAATATGTATCATATGGAAGAAATGTATGTATTTTGATCTTCATTCTTCACCTTTGACCTAAGAGAGTTGTGTGCACGAGACCAGAGTGCTGCCTTTTGCTGTTGATATAGATGTTTCCTCTTGATGCATACAACTCTTACATTCATTAAAGCATTCCATAATTGTTTGCTACCAAGTACCAACCAATCCATGTGTTAAATAATATCAAATCATGCTTTTATATCTTTTTACCTATGCTGAATATTTTCTGTCATTTTTACATCCATGAACTATTAAAACTTGGAAATGTAGATCTTCTTCTTTTTTTAAAAAACTTATGTTCCTTGCAGATCATTAAGCACTCAACGCCCAGTAATAGGAGAAGATCTAGGAGTCAGCCACCACCTGTATTTGTCGCAGAACCAATTAATCAGTCAAATTCTTTTGTTGGAACAGAAGAATACATTGCTCCTGTAGGGTGAACCTTCAACTATTCTTAATGTTTTGTTAGTCTATGGTATTTGAACATAAAAGTTTGGGTAGAAGATGATACAATGTGGGAACGTAATAATTTCTCAAATTAGGTTTTCATGGATAGTTTCAACTCCTTGGCTCTTGGCTGTCGAATTTCATCTGCCAATGAAATAAAAATTAATGCAGCATGAGGAAGATTTGTGTGTGTATTTCATGCTATGTCCTAGGCCTTCTTTTGCATGGTATATAATATAGGAAATGAGACGTGATAATAATAATAATATTAAAAGAGAAGTGTAGCTAATTTTTAAGCTTAGAATTATTACACTGACATTGTAAGTAAACCAATGTTTTCTTCAAAGTTCTGACGGGTACATGCTTACAGGAAATAATCACAGGTGCAGGACATAGTAGTGCTATTGATTGGTGGGCTCTTGGTAAAGACATGATACCTTTATCTAGAATACATTCCTGCTATATAACATGAATTTTATCTTTTTAACTTATTCAGGTTTTGGTCTTCAGGTATTCTTCTGTATGAGATGCTTTATGGCCGTACACCCTTCAGGGGTAAAAATAGACAGAAAACATTTGCCAACATCTTGCACAAGGATCTCACATTCCCAAGCAGTATTCCGGTAAATTCCCAAAACAGTCTCTAGACTGAGCCGTCGCATGAAGAGGTCTATATTAGTTATCTAAGTGAAGCCATTTTGTTCACACATATTACCAATTGGATTATATCTTTTAAACATGATTTCACTTTACCAAAAATGGGTAATGGATAAAATAGTTTGGTTGAATAGAGGCCAATATTGTAGTGAATGTGTATGGCATTGTTCTACCAGGGTTCCATTAGGAGGGCAACTAAATTGAATTCATTGAGCTAAAATGTTGCAGGTAAGTCTTACAGCGAGGCAGTTGATTAATGCATTGCTACAAAGGGACCCTGCTAAGCGTATTGGAACAACTACCGGTGCCAATGAAATCAAGCGACACCCTTTTTTCCGTGGACTTAATTGGCCTTTGATTCGCTGCATGGTGTTTTTTTTTTTGGCAAAAAAATCTAAAATGAGTTAACGAGCACATTAGAGGACATACAGTTACATTTCGAATATCTTACGTATTATGTTGCATCTATGCAGAACCCACCTCCATTAGACATGCCTATTGAGTTGATTGCAAAAGATCCAAAGGCAAAAGAAGCGACATGGGAGGACAATGGAGTTCTTGTTAATGCATTGGACGTAGATATTTTTTGAAGGTTAGATCATTAATACTATTAAATTAGACCATTCCCTTATTTAGCCACTTCCTCCCGATTGCAACACATTCTCTAGTTTTTATTTTATCATCTCTCTAGTTGTAAAGATAATTGTCTCTCCTGATGCAGGATTTGTATAATGGGGTGCTTCCTCATGTAGCACACAGAATTCGAGCTCATGGGGAGAAAATAAAATAGGTTGAATCATATCTAAAATGCCTCAATATATTTTGGTATTCCGAGTTAAGGAGAGTTGTATTCTTGTATTAGAAATCAATCCTTAAATTTGGCAATTAAATTGTGTCTCAGAGCGAATGTATATGTTAATAATACTGAGCGCAGACAGTGTTTAGCCACACTTCTTAACAAGCTGCAGGTGGCATGTTTCACAACGAACATTTGAAGTACAATATCGTCAAATTGCTCCGTAAATTGCATCCATAGCCATCACTTCCCCTACAACCCTTCTACTATCATCCAGTAGGTGTGTTATTCCATGTTACAAATTTTCATGGCAACTCACGGTGCAACAGCTGCCATAGTCCTAGTCCTAGACTAGATGATTCTCCCACCACCACCTCCTTATTAACACTCATTAAGCAAATTTGTAATGTCTAAAGGAAAGGTTCATAAAACTCCAACAAGCAATGAATAATATTCATTATCTTCTGAAGATCTTGCCAATATCTTAGTAAGTTATGATATGAGGGCAAAAATGAGGGTGTTTAAGCCAAATTCAATATAGTCTAATTGAAATCCATAGTGAAACTCACCCAACGTGAACAATAAATTGTAAAAAGTGAAAAAGGAAGGCCACAAGACAGTTGAATATTAAAACAAAAACGAGTAAAATGTATAAACCTCGAAAATACAGATATGATGACTAGGGCATTACAAGTGAAATGTTTAACAGAAATCCAAAATAGCAAGGGGATTATCGTAACGCTCCAAGGAAAAGTGAATTATCCTCTCTTATTTGGTCGCCTGTGCAATTATAGTACTTAAAGAACTAGCCTGTTCTTTCGCTTGTTCCACCAAAGAATCCTAAACCAGATCATAACAGTTTAATCAGCTTACGTAGAAAAATTGGCATCCCGAGGCATTGAGAGCAAAGGAAACTTTACCTGTGCTGCTATCAAACGTGCAACAGTTTTCTTGCTGGGCTCTTGAAGTTCTCCAGCAATCAGAATCTCGTCCAATACATAGTACGCCTTCCATGTTTAATAGATGATTAAGGGAAAAGGCTTACTTTCAACTTTCAAGGCATTACAACTTTTAAGTATTTTTCATGACTCTCTATTGAGTTTCAGTTTGAATGCAACTATTTTGAAAGTTGTTATCATATTTTTAAGGCAAAAGAATTTAAATGATTCAACTACTGATTCAACATTAAAATTTGGCTCCAAAAGCACCTTACAAATTTTTCAATGAACTCCAGGATGTCATTTCCCCATGTGTTCCAAACACACAGAAAACATTACTAAACTAAAATGTGTTCCTTTTCTTTTTCACTAAATTCAACTAAATGAACGCAGGCTGTAACAAGCACACTGGACCTATGACATACCTTATGAAAGTTGAAGATCAAATCCAGTTCACAGACCTGGAAAGTAAAGACAAATACAGTATCAAAATCACTTGCTACAATCAGTTCAACAGTTCAATTTTCAATCAAATACTAGATAAGGGGTAACAGTTAAGGTCACTCACGCTCCCAAAGTATCTATCCAAAATCTCAACAAAATGATGAATTATTTCCAGGACCTCCAATTCGTTATCTTCTTGATCAACACACATGCAAAAATATAGACTAGCATATCTGCATGAACATCCATGGAACTCGTTAATCCATGACATTCCGGATAGCCACAATATTTACCCTAGATAAATTTATATAATGTCAAATTCCTGCATAACCTTTTATAAACAACTTTGTATCCTCTCCAGTCCACAAAGTTACAGAGTTTGGGTCCTCGTGTAAGAATCGTTCCACTGAGCTCACGTAGTACCTTCTCATTGCATAGGTACAAAAAATACCAATAATGTAAATACCAACATTTTATACAAACTACCGAGCAGCAATTTAAGAAAGAATAAAAAAAAGAATAAACAGAAAAGAAAATACCTTAGTTCTTTCCTTTTGTGTATAAGGTGAATACCATTTTGTCAACCTTATTTTTCCTTGTCTACTAATAAGAAGCACAAAGTGAATCTGGAAAATGTAGAAGATCAAAACCCATTAAACATCCCCAAGATTTGAAGTCAAAACCATAAAGATCAGATTCATTTTTCAGTTACCCATAGTGCATTACATCATCATATATACATGAAAAAAATTATTTTGGGTGATGAAAGTAAATAGGTGGTATTGCTACACATGAGATTTTGATGACAACTACAGTCTGCAAAATGCCATGTGATGAGACCCACATGTCATAACTATTTCAACTTCATTTCTTAAAAGAGCAAAACCGAGCTTTAAACAATATATTATGGGAATGTGACATGGATGCTCGTTTGGTATTCAGAATATCTAAAAGCCACACTTTCTAACTCCTGGTAACTTGAAATGTCAATTATGTAGATTTAAGTGTTTTCTCACATCATCATCAACTTCTAGTCATATGCCACATATCTAAAAAATGATATTGCCTTTGGCCTATCACCATGATCACAAGGAAAGTTCCTCTATTAATATTTGAAACTATATAGTAGTTGAAAGCTAGAAGAAAGTCCTTATGGAATTCCTACAACAAAGATATGATTGACATCTAACTCCAGATAAATAGATGCATAAATACTCAACATAATACATAGGATAGATACATGCAGAAATACATACAAACACATAATCTCTCTTCCTAAAAAATCAAGATGCATGGAAAAAGTTATGAAAAAATTTAAAAGTCAAGTCAGATAACTAATCTCCTGCCATCACTCTCAGAGAAGCAAAAGGAAAGGAACAAGAACAGAGGAAAATCAAATGGGATAAGATTTTTCCACTACTTGGGTTTCCATAGCCTCTAAGTCACGGTCTATCAAAACTCCAGATCTACAAGTTTTGACAAATTTTCCTAACCAACCATAGGAAGAATTCAGGTATACGAAATAATTGATGTAGAAAATTAAAAAGTGAAGCTCAGCAGTAACAGAAAAGCCGCTTACTAAAATATCAGAATAACAGACATATGTTGCATCCCAAATCAATCTTCGACGTATTAAATTGTTCAAATTTATAGAACAAGATAATAATAATAATAAAAAGAGCAAAAAGGAGTTTAAAAGCTTCCATTACCATTTCTTTGTGCTTTCTGGGATCTAATGCTCAAAGCGTTCTCCAACCCGATTCACAGAGACAGTTCGCCTGTGAGTGAATGGTATAAAATTGGTAATGAGAAATCGAATCGAAAGAAATTGAACCGAAGTCAAGCAAGGCGTTTGTTTCAACTGGATCAGAGAGCTTAGACTCTTGGTCCAGGCTTTCTAAAACTGAAAGTTTAGTAATGTTCGAGGCCCAATCCAACTCCGGTGTTTGGATGGACCCGATAGAGTATAAAATGAATAAAAGATCCAAATACAAAATATCATATTTAATAAGTAAAATGCATATTTTATATATATATATATATACAAATACTAAATAACTCAAAATCCAGTTTAAAACTTACTGTTTATGGTTTAAGATTTAGTGTTTATGATATAAGGTTTAGTTTAAATTTTAATAGTTTAGTGAGATAATGTTAATAAACTAATATTTTTCTTCTTATGTAAAATGTGTTTTTTAATTATTGAATTTTTATTTTTGTTCATTTTACTCTTAACTATAAATAACACATATATTAATCTTAAACTACTCTTATAATATGATACATAAAAACATATCTCTAATTATGCAATTGATATAGTTATTATTTATAATTAAAAATAAAATAGATAAAAATAAAAAATAATAATTAAAAAAAATATTAGGTTACAAATAATATTTCTTATGGATGGGAGTAAATACGGTTATTTTTAGTTTTTTAAAAACTATGTATTTTAATTATAAAACATGTTATTTTTATCCTTTTTATTATTAGATGAAAATATTTACTATATTGTATCTTTTATTCATATATTATAAAGAATGCTATAAAAAATCATGCAATTTTTTTCCTTATATATATAAATAAATCATTTATTCAATTGATTTAATTTTTAAATTAATAAAAAATATGTTAATTTTTTTACGACATTAAAAAACATATGTTAATGTTGTAAAAAAATGAATAAATATTTTTTGTACTTAAAAATAAAATTCTATATATATATATATATATATGAAGGTTTATTTAGTGCAATTAAAGATATTTTTTTTGAAAAAATGAATTTAAATAAAAAAATATCCACCCACCGATTAAGATTAGCAATAATTTTTCTTTAAAGATCTCTCTTAACCCAACAATCAAAATAAAAAACGACGAGAGAATCAAAGTTTTTTTTTAATGCGTAAATGTTCATAGCAATAAAAAAACACGTTACTACCCCTTCCTATTTGGTTAAGCACTAATGTGTGTGGCAAAGGAAACTATTTCAATTGTTTGATGTGTGGCTAATTCCAATGCTTAATCCAATTTTTTTTACTAATAACAATGTTGATCTTCAACAACGTAATTTCAAATCATACACTCTTTATCATGTCTTTCTTGAAATAACACATTTACACACACTTTACAACTCCCTAATACATGTCACTGAGCTAAAGATGTCCGGCTCCTCTGTCCTATCTCCATGTCTCCATCTATATGCAATAAAATTCTTTTTTAATTTGTACATTTCTATGTCACAAACGCCAAAGGACTTGGGGCAATCTTTAAAAAATTGTGCCAAGGAATTGGGTGAAAGTAGGGAAAGACTAATTAAGGTGGAATGAGGGATATGATGTTAATACAAGGTTTAATTTTGAGTTATTGTGATGAGATTAAATCTGGAATTGTGGCTGGATTGAATAAGAAAAATGAGGAAAGGTTATTATAGTCATTACCATGTTGATGAGCTTTTGGGAAAGAGTGTTTATCAGCTTTAATACTGGTAAATTTTAAAGACTTTTGAGACTAAAAAATTACTTTATTTAATGAAATCAATTAATTGTATACAAAAACATGCATAAAAGAAAGGGCGAGACTACGTAGGATAACTCAAAAACTATTTGGGATTAAATACATGAAAAATGAGGTGTGTTATCCAATGGCAGCTTCTCTTATAACTTTCATTTATAAAAACAAATAAATGTAATAAGTTGATATTTATAAATTATCTTAAATCATAATCTATATTATCATAATTGAAAAATGATTAAAAATAATAATAACATTCGTACAAAAATTATATAATAAAAAATTTATTTATTATTATTGGTTGTTTAATTAATTTTTCTAAACCACTTATATATGATTATATAAAAATATATACTTACATTTTGTATGATTTAAACATATAATTTAAAACATAAGTATTAAAAATTATCTAGAGTGAATTTTTACACCTATATAAATATATAGCTTATTTTTTGAGTATTGTTATATGACATAATTAGTAGTCTAATTTAACTTATTAATTGCAGGTCTTCCGCTAAGTTGCTACCCCTTCCTACATCATGATAATTGATTATCAATGGTGATTAATTACTCATCTCCACTTGCAAATAATATAACAAGAAGAATAAATTAAAGAAACAGAACATAAATTAAGGAATAGTAACACGCGCTAGTGTTTCTTTTAAGACATTAAGAAACCTTGTATTATAATTTATAAATTATAACGATGGTCCATAGATATTATTTATTTATTGATGGGCTCGATGAATGATAAATATATACAACGAATATATTGTGCATACAAGACTATATAAAGGAGTGTATTTAGTATTCAATTAATGTATTGTATATCGCATTATTATGGGAAAAATTATAGCGAAACCCCATATGTTTTTAAAAATAGAAAAAAAAACCTCTCAAATTTAGAAAATAATCAATTATAACCTTTATATTATTGCTATATTATAATATACTTTCATGAATATCTTGACTTTTATCTAATTTTCTTGCAAATGTCTCTCTTAACAAATTTTAAAAAATACAACTAAAAAAATGTAATTATTATTTTTTAAAACTTAAAATGACTATATTAAATGGCGGCTGACAGGATAACAATATTCTAAGAATAAATAATTCACATATAGCATGTGTAGGAGCGTACGGATGATTTATACTATAATAGATCGGTTATTAATTTATTTTTCATTAATTATATACGTACATATTTTATGAGATCCCATCTCGTAATTTTAAAACCATATATTTAATTTGATGAACAAATATCATCTAAATTATGTTCTAATTGGTTTAAAAAATTTAGGCGTTTAGAGTTGAGTGCTAGTTACGACTTGCAACATGCATACATTTATATATATATAAAAGTAGCATGGTGTGTGACTTTTTCATGATATAAAACATATATAAAAATAATATTATTGTTCTACTATAATTATTATTTGTATAATTTTTTCTTAATTTATAATGAATAAGAAAAGATATTTATGGCCTTAATAAAAAAGAATATAGTTTTAAGAGAAGGTAAAAGAATAGGATGTTATATGTTTTGAAATATATTAATTATTATGGTAGAAAATTAAATGAAAGAGAGCAAAATGTGCATTAAGTCAATGGAAGCGCAGACCCATGAGGGGTCAACTTGCTTCCATTCAAATCCATACTCTTAATTTGCAAAATATAACGAATTAGGAAATTTTCTCAAAAATATTACAAAAATAGATAAAATTATTATTTTTTAAATTCCACGTCTCATGATAAATTCATGTTAATTTTATTTGATTAGACAAATAGATTTCATTTATATTCAATTGAATAAAATCAACTTTATCTATAAATATAAGTTAATGACAGACCAATCAATTAAAGGGATTGTTTATCTTCAGATTAGTCACCATGCTAAGGTTGTAAGAGATGAAATGAAAATTATACACGGTGATAGACATCATGCATGCAGTACTGTATTACAAAATGGGAAGAAGTATATATATATATATATTAGGGGAGGGAAAAAAACCAACAAATACACAAACCGTACGTGCTATTTATAGCTAGCATCGACTCATATATATACGTACTATTGCACATTTTAATTCATTAACAAATTAATACGTTTTTAATTAACAATATATATATATAAGCTCAATTTAATTACATATCTATATTGATCCTAGCTAGTTAGTTCTAGCTCTCTCAAAGAATTCGATCCTTGTCTCAAATAAAAAAATAAAAAACCAAAAAAGGAAGTGGGGGTAGTATAATTTTGAAGATGAAGACCTGCAGGTTGATTAGATTTTGCATGAGAAGCATTAAGATTGAGGAAAGAAGACCTACAAAGTGGACAAGTGAAGTGGTAACTATTTAGCCAATTTTCAATACAATCCATGTGAAAAACATGCTCACATTTGCTCAATTTGCTAACCAAATCCTGTTTCCCAAAATCTACCAAACATATTGAACACGTATTTTCCTCCATTTTTGCCTTCAAATCTACAAACCTAGCCACAGGAAACCATGGCTGCTCATCATCATCTTGCTCATTATCATACTTGAAGAAGAAGAAGAAGAACATGATGCTAAGAATGCTAACAATAACTTTCTTCAGTTCAATAAATGGGATCCAGATACAAGTGTAGAATAAAATGCTAATAATGCTTAAACTAGAATATTGAGAAACTGCTAAGCATATCATTTTGCTTTCTCTTTGTGATTATCCTAATATTTATAGTGGAAGTTAATCTGAAGATAGATATGATTTGATAAGAAAAACTCAAAGGAAGACCTGGCTTTATATAGGCCACCATCCCTCATGAGTTTAAATGTTGTTCCTTTATTTTTAAGAATTACTTAATGTAAATATTATTATCCATAATTGAACTCTGACTTTTGGAGGTTTGGGCAGCTAGCTTACTAAAATATTCATGTATTATAAATGTTTTAATATTCGAAATATTATATTAGTGCTTTATATTTTGTAATCTTGTACTTTTTTATATATACAAAATGTAACTCATTGTGTAAATAACTATTAGGATTTCTAATAAAAAAAATTGTTATTTTTATATATACAAAAAAATTTACAATTATTCTTGAAAATTATTTACTTAGTAGTTCAATTGCATATAACACTCACTGTTATATTTTGCATTCAAATCATACTAAATATTATTTTATAAAAAAAATTAATTTAAAATTAATTTATGTTTGTGGTAATCATGATCCAAATTACAACCCCTTTTATCGGTAAGCATGTGCTAACCAATTCCAAAACCACTAGTTTGAGTTTTGGGAGTATAATTATACATATTATTTGGGAACGTGTTTTAAAAATATCTAGGAATATGCTTTGAGGTTCACTTAATAATCTATATGTAAGATTCCTTATTATTTTTGTTTTAAATCAAATATTAAATGATCATATATATATATATATATATATGAAACTAATTTTGTTCTTGAGATTCTATAGAACCAAATTATGGTAATTTTTTATTTTAAAATTGCTTTTACTTGTCAAATTAACAAAGCATTGATCACGTAAGAATCCTACTTTTAATTTGAGAAATCTTATTTATAATCATCTCATAGAAAATTTTAAAAGTTAGAGATATGTCATTTTAAAAAAAATTATTTACAAATCTAATTTTTTTTTTAAATATTACCAAGCTATTATTTACCAACCCATAATTTTTTATAGTTTTATTTGTATAACTTTAACTCTCATTTATAAATGAGATTTTATTTTTAAACTTCTTTCACATGCTTGATGTACATGTTTTTAGTATAACATAAAAAATAATTTTTTTTATATGTTTAAAAATACAATATACATATATATATTTTATATGTACCGCACAACTATACAAGTAAAAAATAAAATCGCAATAATCCCAATCCCAAAACCAGTACAAAGTCTCCTTGTCCTTCAAAATTCCAATATCTCTTTTGAGTGGAGTGAAAAATCAATTTTCATAGTATAGATCATGACTAAATTATAGATAAAAGGTTGCATAATTATTATTTTTGTTTAAAAGGTTCACATAACTCTAGCAAAAAAACAATTTCACAAAAGTCTAATGTTAAGTACAAAGAGCACGTGAATTATTTTCAGAGGCAAAAGATGTTTACATAACAACTCGTGGACATCATTCGAAAGCAAATTTCTAGCTTCTTCTTCTCTCTCTCTCTCTCCACTATAAGTGGTAATAATATGCACGAAAAGAATTCGTTACATGTGATAAATATATCATGTGATAAATATAAGTACAAAGAGCACGTGATAAATTTTAAGTAAAATTTTACGCACAATATGTATATCATGTGTTATTTTTTAAATAATATATACGTGTAATAAAATTTAAATAATGTGGTTGTTAAAAATATGTAAATTTATGTATAATCATAATTCCAATTGAGTTTGAGTAACTAGCTTTAACGATATAAATAGCAAGTGAACGATAATAAATAAAGAAAACTAAATCACAATGATGGGCACTTAAAAATGACTGTTTGTGAGTGAGTTGTGATTAATTGGCATTTAAACTGTTGATACAGCTTGTATGTTTTCCAAAAGATGAATCATTCTTAATTTCTTAGCAATATAGTGGTTTTGTGTATTAACTACTATTAAAGAATGACCGACCACGTGGTACACAAGCATAGAGGAGAACTCCACGGAGAGAAAACTCCAAAACTCAAATACCACATTTGGTTTTGGGATTAAAGTTAAACACTCTCGTTTCAGACGCGGTTTACTTAATTGTTTTGAGCCCTGTGGGCTGTTAATCCAAATTTATATTGACTTAAAAGTTAAAGATAATGTGTCAAACTCAATCAACTTATATTAGTTATATTTGATGAATGAGTACCAAGATAGCAACCACAATTTATGGGATCGAACATTAGATTTACTACCTTTTTGCTTCTTTTTTTTAATAAGATCACACTGTGACGCATTAAGAAACATCTTTCAATTGCCTTAAGTCTGAAAACAGCTTCGATGTTGTATCACTGCCGATGGTCGTTGGAATTAATAATGGCTCAAAACAAATTACCAAAAACATAAATAAAAAAACTAATATTGAAACGTTTGGAGCGAGAAGATAAAGTTGGATAGGATATATGATTAAAAGTAACCCTTAAGTTTACATAAATTTATACTTATATATTAACACTTAAATTAATTATGGTATAATAGATGTTCAAATTTTTATAAAAAATGAATAACTTAAATTTTATTTTATTTTTAAATTTATTATTTAACCACATATAATGATTAATACGAGTATAAATATGAATATAAATTTATGTCTTATTAATATTTTTAATATGATTAATTAACCTTAATCCCTCCCTCGTTACTCATCCTCTTGATGGAGAGCATCGATGAGATGTGAGAGAGGCCTGAGATGATACGGTAGTTTATGATACAGCCCCCACTAGAGATTCATAAATATTGGGTTTTGATACAACTAAATGTAAAGAAGATTATGAGTATTTTTGAGTTTTTTTTTATTTGGATCGGGGTGTGAAATTTGAGTGTAATAAATCTTTGATTTGAGTGTTATTTTAAGTTATTAATATTATTTTTAGATATACGGTGTATAGAATATTAAATTCAAACTCACGTAACAAGAAGATATTTGTAAAATATTAAGATTTTAAGTATGTATTAAACAAATGAATGAATCACTTTAAATTTCTTGTCTTATTTGTGATTTCTCGTTGATTTTTAACTTCGACATTTATTATTATTACTTTAATTAGTTTGCGCTTTTACCATACCCAACAAAATTAACATCAATCATCAATTTTAATTATATATATGAGAAAAACGTTGTATTAGGGGTAATAATTTTCCATTAAGTATGCTAATAGGATAATAAAGATAATGCTAGAAAAATATTTTCGGGTTGTCTCTTTACATAGTCTTTCTACTAGAGTATTTGATGGCCCATTTCAAAGTATTCAATATATTTTTTGGGGGGATCAGAACAATAATAAGATTTAATTATTAAATAAGTATTCATTTTCCTTGTCTTACCCCATAATTGAGAAGAAAAAACAAAATTCCTGTTATTTAAGAAATTATATAATATTTGCTATTTTTTTCCTTTTCATTTTACTTTAAATATTAAACCTTTCCTTTAGTCTTTAGCTTAAACACTATGGTACAAAAGTCTGACTTAATAATACAATGTAGAAATTTTTATTTCGTAATAAAATTTGGCCCCCTCAAAACTTTAGTCCTAATTCCGTCTCTGGTCATGAACACACTATATTTGAAAGATCCGAACTGGTTATCGGCCACCACAAGAAAGACCAGTCAGTCGATTTGGTCTTGTTACTTTATTGGTGGAATCAAGACCAACCATTGTTATTATTTTACAGCTAATAACACAACCCACCTTTAAAAAGTCAAAAACTATATTGACATTCATTGATTAGTTTAGAACATAACAATGCTATGTTTCAAGACCTAAAATGATGCAATTTTGCAATGCAAATTTATGAACTTTCTATCAGAAATTACTCATTCATATTCTTGTCAATTATTCAAGACTATTCAACTTTGTTTTGATTATATATATATATATATATATAGAACAAAAACTACATATAAGGACTTTTTTGGGATCTGCTTTTTCCTTAAATCTCCGCACATTTGCTATATTAACCTACTTATCACATGATCATCTGCTCAAAAGCCTTCATAACCATAAATATGCAAGCTTTTCTATTTCCGTAAGACATGCTCAATCTTCATATTTAATCAATAAGGTTAACTAAGACCTAACACCAAAGCAATCGCATAGCTTTTCTAATATGACAGTCAATGGTTCACCGTCTGGGGGATAAGACTCAAATTCTCTCTTTCAAACACCAAGTATCGTCTAACCAAATTGTACTGCAAGTGAATCTCCTACAGTTCAGCTCCATCACCAAATTTTCAACCACATTGCTGCCACCACCTTATGATCAACCAAAAAAAAGCCGCACTGCTGCTGTGCCCCTTCCACCAAACCACAAGTCCACAACCCTTAACCATAAGTAAAATAAGCATTCAAACTTTCTAGAAACAAGTGACTCAGTAACACCAACAATGAAGACACGTATAGCAAAGAACACATTTGTGTTAGATGTGTACGTGAAGTAGTTTCAGAATAGTAAAATGTCACGAGCATGAAAGGAAGTTGAAAAGAAAACTATGATTTTCCCAGGTAAACTACAATAAATATGCTTCAGCAAGAACCATAAAACTTTGTAAACTAACACTATTGCCTAGTTATTATGTTGTTACTTGTTATCAACTTCACATGCCAATTCAAATTAACTGGTTCTCAAACGTCCCTTCTGAAGTTGAAGATATCTGCTATCCACAGAAACCATCTTTTACAAGCACAGAACCAAATTGCTTTGTACTAAAGAGCAATATGTACTACAGTTGAGATTTCTTTGTAATTGAATAGCATCAAGTCAAACTCATACAGGAAGACATCAGTGGAAATGGAATAGGCACTATCAAGATTACTGACCACCTCCTCCATTTGAACTATAAACTTGAAAAAAATTGACACCTTAATATACTGAAACATATTCTGTGGTAAAAAGAGCACTTTTAAAATAGATAAGATCAATATGTCTACTTCTAATATGCCATTGCACAAGATAATCAACAAAATGTGAGTAAATGCTCAAGAACATATCTAAATTATCGTCATAATCTAACTAAAGTATGTTAAAAGATATCAAGAAACGGATCAAAGCAGCGGAAAAAAACAAACACACGAGTATCTTTCATTGAATGATAGTCATTCTTGCAAAGAAGAGACCTCAAAACAATCCTTTTGAAGCTTTTGGTTTATTCCCGAAGATAGCTTCCCATATCATATTTGAAAAGGCCGCTTTTTTGTCTAAAAACTCCCTAACAGCTTTCTCATTCATCAAATAGCCTTTCTGTTTCAACCGCTCAATAACCTTTTGAGCTTCTTCCACACTCTTTTCCTTGCAAAACCCATCAACTAAGCCCACAAAAGTGGTCACATTGGGCGAATGTCCAGCTTCCAACATCTCCAAAGAAAACTCAACAGCATCTTCTAACTTGTTACATTTATACAACCCCTGTATCAGCACAGAGTAGCTAAAAGCATTTGGAGCAATACCATTGCTTTGCATCTTTCTGAAAACCCTAACTGCATCATCAAATTTATGTGCTTTGCAATACCCATCAACCACAGCGGTATATACAACTACTTCAGGTATAGTCCCCTTCTCACGCAACAACCCGAACAGTTTCATAGCGTCTTGAACAAGCCCATCTTTACAAAGCCCATCAAGCATGGCCACAGTACTGGGAATTAAACCCGTCTCCTTCATCTTCTTGAATACCTCATCTGCGTCCTCAGGTTGGGGTGGTGGCGATGGCAGCTCAGGAGCTCTTTCTTGTGGCTTTTCCCTTCTATTATCCTTGGAATTACTAAACCCAAGTTTGAATTTTTCGAGGAAATCATTATCCTCTAATGGCTTGTTTCTCTTTTTCTCCATAGTAGCTGAGTTTTTGCCGACAAACCGAGAAGGAGGAGTTTGGGGATTGAGTGGCTTTCGATCACGCAATGGTCTGTTGGGTATGGGCTCAGGTGGGTTTTGCGAGAAACTTTGACCCTTCATTTCAGCTTCATCTCCATTGCCAGTGGAGCTAAACCGCCGAAACTCTTCCACCGAGCAGATGGCAATTGCACTTCTCAACGTTGAGTTTTGGGATGTAGATGAATTCAGATTTGGGTTTCGAAGTTTGTATAAAATGAGCTTCGAAACACGATTCATCGAGAATTGCATACTGCAAAATCGGCTCAAAGTTGGGGTTTTAGGGTTGAAGGGATTTGTAGCGTCGTAGGTTCAACAGATAAACAGCAAAATACGATTGCTGATGGTCGTGGGACATCGTATCCAAATAATCATTATCGGATTAATTTTAGATATATTCGATAATAGCTATTGATTAATGATAAATAATTGATTTTTTATTTTTTAATATTTATTTCAAAATAATTATTTTTTAAAATTATTTAAAATATTAACATTAATTTTTATATTTTAAATATTTAATAAATATTTGAAAGTTAAAAAATATGAAAATAAGAATGATTAAATCTAATAGAATTATTTCAAGTATGACTTATTTTATTTTTAAATATATATATATATATATATATGATTATTTATATTTTTAATATTATAATAACAATCTATATATTACTGTATTATTTAAAAAAAATATTTTTTTACAAATAATCATAATTTTAATTATTTATAATTAAAATATAATTTTCAAACTACTGTAAACATGGTTTCGTACGGGAAAAAAGAAAGGAGAAGCAAACATCGGGTCTTAACTTATTATTTATTTTTATTAATCTTTATATTACAATCTTTAAAAATATATAAAAAGTCATTAAAATCTATTATTCTTAAATATATATAATTTTAATTAATTAAAATTTTGATATTTTAATAATTATTATCTTTTCACGTCACATTGTTTATTACTATTTAAAAAAAATATTATTTTTTTATAAATAATTATAATTATAATTATTTATAGTTAAAATACACTTCTCACATGTAAAACAATAAATTTAGATGATATTTTTTTTATTGATCTTTTTTCATCTTTATATATCAATCTTTAAAAATATATATAATAACTTATATCATTCAAATTATTAAATAAAAAATTTAATAATAATAATAATAATTTGTTGATAAATTAGTATAAAAAATCATTAAAATATACACGTATTTTTTTAAAAAAGGGATAATTTTATCATTTATTATGATTTAGATTTATAAAATATATTTGAAATTATAAAATATACTGTAATGTATTTAAAATTCTTAAATTATAAACATATTTGGTAAAAATATATTAAAGTTTATAAATATAATAAACATATATATGTCTATAATTTTTAAATTTATAAGTATATTATGGATATGTTTGAAATTTTAAAAATATAATAAATTTAAAATATTAAAAATATAAAATGTAATCAACTCTTTAATAACCAAAAAATTATATATTTTTTTACTCAAAAATATATTATATAAATTATAAATATTTGTAAATTTTATATGATTTAATATCGATGTCAACGTGTAATAAAACCTTCACAGATTTATGCCCTACAAATATAACTCATTTAACAACGATTAATAGGGCAGTCCCGTAATTGAAGTTTATGCTCATCAGTTCCTCTCGCTTATAGTATTTGCTCGAAGTCTTGCACGAACATACAAAAGGATAAGGCTTTTCAGAAGTGTTTCCTTATTGACTGCCACCGTCACTGATTCCTCAATTTGGGCTGCTGTTGAAGAATGAATCCAACACAATAAAGTTTTCTTCTTTTTTCTTTCAGTCCCTTTTGGCTGTGACTGATTACATTTTAGGTATGTGGCTCTATGCCAAATGAATACATAACGAAGAAAGTTTCTAACTTTATCTTCTTGGGTTTCTGCATTTGTGGTGGTAAAATATGGTTTCTATGGAAAATACTTAGTACCCAATGTTTTTCGAGTAAAAATACTAAAATCCCAATATTATTTTCATAATTATCCTTTATAATTCCTTGATTTGATTTACATTGTGGTTCCAACTTCCAGCGTTGTATGTTTGTACTTTAAAGGTTATATTTGGTTAATTTGATATTGTTCATGTCTTGTCAGTTGGGAGTAATGGAAACCAGCAGCACTCAAAATGGTATCTTGTGGTTCTTCAGGGATAAAGGTTTTGATGATAAGAGCATAAATGAAATTTTCATAAAATGCAATCGTTTGAAGGGTGTGCATAGGGAAAGGGCATCTGAAAATTGGGATTACTTGAAAAGTATTGGCATTCAGGAAAGGAAGCTACCTTCTGTTGTTTCAAAATGCCCCAAGATTCTCACTTTAGGTCTTCATGAGAGGCTTGTTCCAACAATTGAATGCCTTAATACCCTTAGCACTAAACCCCGAGAAGTTGCTTCTGCCATTGCCAAATTCCCTTGCATACTGTTTCATAGTGTGGAACAGAAGCTTTGTCCACTATTGGGTTTTTTTCAGGCACTGGGTGTTCCTGAAAATCAACTCGGCAAGATGATTTTGCTCAACCCAAGACTCATAAGCTACAGCATTGAGACAAAGTTAACTGAAATTGTGGAATTTCTTGCTAGTTTTGGCCTTAACAAAGATGGGATGATTGGCAAGGTTTTAGTAAAAAACCCTTCTATAATGGGTTATAGTGTCAATAATAGATTGCGTCCTACTGCCAAGTTTCTGACATCAATAGGACTGACTGAAATACGTCTTCAGACTGTGGCAGTAAACTTCCCTGAAGTGTTATGTAGAGATGTAGAGAAGGTTTTGAGACCCAATTTTGATTACCTACAAAGATGTGGATTTACAGATAGACAAATAGTAACTTTGGTGACTGGTTATCCTCCTATTCTATTCAAGAGTATCCAGAAGTCTTTAGAACCTAGAATCAGGTTCTTGGTAGATGTTATGGGAAGACAGATTGATGAAGCTGCAGATTTTCCTGACTTCTTCCGGTATGGTTTGAAGAAAAGGTTGGAGTCGCGACACAAACTTTTGAAACAGATGAAACTGGACTATAGTTTGAGTGAAATGTTGGACTATAATCAAAAGAAGTTTCGATTGAAGTTTGGTTTGGTGTGAAGGAAATTCATAAGTTGCTAAAATTCAATTTTTTTCCTTTTCCTATGTCATTTTGTACTATTGAATGAATGCCCTTCCATCTGTAGTGAACTCAAATTGTGTACAATTTTAGGTGGAGTAAGAAAAAGTAGTTGACTCAAGAAACAGTTTAGGCATAAACTGATTTCTAATCATGGTTTTGTGTAAGCATTCAAATTTGTTAAGCTTTTACTTACTACTCTGGTATAAACATTGTTCATGAGATTATTGGAGGCCTGTTATAATGTATAGTTTTCTAGACCGAGTATGATGCAATTAATTGATTGATTAGGTTGAATTAGAGAGTTTGATTCTTAATTGTCAATCTGGATATGTTTCCAGCCAAAAAAGCATTTCTATGTCAAAGAGAGAAAAACTTGACAAAATTGCTTTCAAGACTCAAAAGGCGCATTTTGTAATTTCTAACAAAAGCACAAGTAATGTGTTTCACTTCTAAAGTGCTTTCTGTTGAAATGACTTTTATGTGAAAATACTTTTAACCAACTCCTGCTAACAACAAACCCGTCTTAGTTAATGCTGAATTTTCAGAAAACTATTTGTACGTTGAACCTTAAACAAATGGATATCTATTAAAAATGACCCATTTCAATTCCATGGAGCAAATTGACTCTGAAGCTAGTAGATAACAATTTACAATATACAGCAATCTGACCAATTGCAGGATGTAAAGGCTCAGTACAATGATGTTAGATACCAAGTTTGTTCAAGTTGTAGAAGATTCAGACATGTTTGAATATGAAGTGTCAATGGAGGTAAAGGCCCCCAAACCCAAGGAAGGCCAAGTAAAGACAGGTTTGAATGGAGGTACACGAGGTGCAGGCAAAGTTCCAGATATAATATGGCATACAGCCTCTGTTTGTGGCCTTTCACTAGCTACAGGATGTGAGCAAGCCAATCCCAAAAATAGAAGCCTCTTTGCTTCCTCAACAACACAATTGGCTTTGATCTTTTCATCCACAGCTTCTTCAATATGTCCTTCACGATGTAACATCCAAACCCAATCAACCAATGTATACTGATGTTCTTCTTGCTGAATCTCAATTCCAGGGCTTCTACCACACACCACTTCAAGCACAACTGCACCAAAACCAAACACATCAGATTCAGGGGTGGCTTTTCCAGTGTGAAAGCATTCTGGAGCTACATATCCCATTGTGCCTGGAAATCCCCCTACTCCTAGCTCAGCATACGAGTTTCTCTCGTTCTCTATGGCTCGAGCAAGCCCAAAATCTCCCAAGCGAGCATTGAAGTCCAAATCGAGCAATATGTTACTTGCTTTGAGATCACGGTGAACCACCTTTTGATCATATTCATTGTGAAGGTAATGCAGTGCTGAGGCTGCACCAGAAAGTATCTTGTACCTGTGTCTCCAGCTTAGTATGTTCTCATTGGAACATTCATATAAGTGCTTCTCAAGGCTTCCATTTGGCATGAAGTCATAGACTAGAAGAAGCTTCCCTTTCTCATAGCACCATCCTGAAAAATCCAGTGAATATATTAGTTTATTTAAATCTACAAAATCCATCGAATTAATTTTCTCATTAGATTTATGTATTTTAGTTAAGTGAATCTGCATTGTTGAACTATTTAAATGTCAATTATAACAGCTAGTAGGAGAAGAAAAATGAAAGGGAATGGAAATAAACTATAATAAACTGTTGAAAAGGAAACAGACTTATGCCGGCAAAATATTGTGAAGTTTGACCTTTTAAACTGAAAGAGACTAATGAAAACTCATCGATGTTATCTACAAGTTATAATAAGTCATATGCTTGACAAATTCATATTACAGATGTACTGTTTTTTTAATTTTTCTTGAATTGCAAGTTGCAGGTATGTTTATTTTTGCTTTTAAGACTGTAAAAGCACTTCTAACTACAAAAATCACTTTTGAACGAAACAGAAAAAATGGCCAAAAGTACTTTCAGCGCACAAAAGGCACGTTTTGTGCTTTGAACGAAAAGCATAAATTATGTACTTTTTTCGAAAAAGCCTATTTGACTAAAAGTATTTTTAACAGAAATAAAAGCAAACAAACTACCGAAGTAAAAGATGAAATTAAGTCCTAAAATGGAGATGGATAATTACCAACTAATCTCACAAGATGCTTATGACGAAGACGATGAATAATAGTAAGCTCAGCCAAGAAATCATCTTTGCCTTTGATATTATCCCTAGAAAATTTCTTCACAGCTACTTCCGTTTTAGTATATCTTGCATTAGTATTGTGATTATCCTTATCAAGATGAAGAACACCTTTATAAACTATACCAAAACCTCCTTGTCCCAAAACCATACTCTCATGAAAATTGTTAGTAGCCTTATTCAAATCCTTGTATTTGAACTCTCTAGGAATCCCAGGCAATCTTTTCAATACTGTTCCCAACACATTTTCTTCCTCATCTTTTGTTCTTCTCCTCTTCAAATAAACAACACCAAACTTAACTCCAACCAATACTAACAAAACCAATACTGGAATACCAATCCCAAGACCGA
This sequence comes from Hippophae tibetana, assembly GCA_037013495.1. NCBI lineage: Eukaryota > Viridiplantae > Streptophyta > Magnoliopsida > Rosales > Elaeagnaceae > Hippophae > Hippophae tibetana. Next base: position 42,842,065 of record CM072808.1, read on the forward strand.
TCTTTAAATAAGTCCAATCCCTTTTGGATTTCAAACCTTCCACTTGTAAATCCCATTCCAAAACACAATTCAATTGAATTGATGGATTGCCTGTAGAAGCTGAAAATCCAAAGTATGATTCTTGTTTAACATACTTTTTCAAGTCTATAGTGTCCTTAAGAAGCAGAGCCCTGGTCTTATTATCATCTCTATTCTTCATATAGACTTCTATTACTTTAGTCTTGCCATTATATTGGATCCAAACTCTGTAGTATGTGGCATTTTCTGGAGATATCTCAATACCAAAGTCCTTAAGAGAAACAGTGTTATTTGACTTGACAGAGTTGATATTGAGCCCTATATGATTATCATCTGGATCAAATTCTTGTTGCTTTTCAGTGTCGAATTCGATAGCAACTATGTGATTCTTAGTATCACCATCAATTGTTGCATTTGTAAGGCCTAACCACTGTCCATGACTATTTTGTGGGATGTCAGAATTTGGAGCTATTAAAAAAGCAAAACCAGCACCAGAACTCCATTCTTTTTTCCTAAAGATGTTTATAACAAAGGTTGTGTTAAAGGAGACAATTTTGTCATCAATATCAGATAGCCAAAGCTTGTAGGGTTTGTAGTACATGATTCTACCAGATTTGTTAGTGAAACCAAAGTCTGTGTTTTCAGTGTCTGGGGTTAATTGAAGAGCTCCTTGATCAATTGAAGAAAAATTAGTGAAAAGGAAGGAACTTTGATCTGTTTTTTCTTCAAATTTATTGAATGGAAAAGCTCTTGGTTTGGATTCTTGTGCTGAGCTATGTGAAGCATTTTGCAGTACAGAGAAAGAGATAAGAAAGAAGATAATGGAATCTAGTTTTGAGAGCCTCATTGTTTTTTGAAATTATGGGCAAGAAAATAAAGTAGATCTTGAACTATACTTGAATTGAAGAAGAAGAAGAAGGTCAAATAGGACTGCACAAAGCACAAGCCACAAGGGGATTTAAAGATAGATTTAATATCAACACATGTTTTGTTCAAGAAATTAGGTAGGAAAATACCAAAACCCAGTTGGTTGAACTTACAAGTTATTTTCTTTTGTCATCCATCTTCAATTTGGATGAATATATATAGTTTTTTTTTCGCTATTGTATTATGTAATGCCATAAATTTTTTACACAACATGCAAACCTTTTTAAATGGTTTTGGTTGGATGTTAAATAAGCTAGGTTGTTTAAACAAGTTAATTCATACGTTTGAATTAGATTTGAGTAGTAAATGATTTATTATTTATAGATAATCTTCGTTAATAAAAAATAACCCAATACAATCCACCAGCTGAATCCTTATATTTTATTATTATATTCTTAATTATTATTTTTAATTTAAACCACAAACACCCATTTTAATAAAATGTGGTACCTGTGCTTAGGATTTGTATTAAAATCATCATACCCATACTAAATAACGTATGAAGCGTGTACATGTGTACACGGTTAATAGAGTTGGACATGAAGTTGAGCGTGTATTTCGGAATTAAATGTTTTTAATTAAAAGTCAATAGTCTCGTGCCAGATTTCTGAATAAAACTTGGCAAAGTTCAAAGGTTAAGAGAAGGTATTTGGTTTAATTGGATATGTTTTATTTTTAATTCATTACAGCGTATGCAATATATATAGCATAGAGTTTAGTACTTTGTAGTATTAAGAGACTTGACTGCTTTAGGACAACATAGAAGCTTATTGTGATGTTTACTTGTGTCTTTTTAGAATACTAGGTCAGTAACACGAGGAAAATAAGAAAGTCATGAATTACAAAGTATTTTGAAAAGGAATTAAGAATCTAGCTTTACTTTGTGGACCCTTTGGGTGGAAAATATCACTTAGGAGTTTAGGGTATTTTGGGCAATATTTTGTTAAAAAGACACTATATTAATTGTATTAACTTGTTATATGATTCAATTGCTGAATCATAAATCATATCGTAAGATCCTCTTTTGATCTCCATAGCCATATGTTTCTTATCCTAGGGGTTCTTTCTATTAGATTTTGTATTTAAGTAGAATTTTAATTGATTTATAAAGAGTAGTAGATTTTGATAAATTTTAAAAACATTTAAAGAATCTAAAAGAAAATTATCATAAAGATAATCTATAGCATTTTTCTTATGTGACATATATTTATAACGTAGTAGTCATAATTTTTCAAATCTGAAAGAGTTAGGTGGATTTTGTTTGAGAGGCTGTGATAGATTTTATTACGTGGATTTCATCTCATACCTCTTTTTCGTTGTCTTTCTTTTCCTCTGTCGCCAGGGTTTACTTTTTTCAAAACCCTCTTTTTCATAGTCTTTTTAAAAAATTTAATCGAATACATCTTAACGATGGATCCTGATGAAAAACTACTTATGATGTTGTCCAACTCAATGGATCCTGACGAGGACACAAAAAAATCATTTTTATTTACTCGTTGTTTTGGTCACTCCATCCCATGAAGGATCATCAAGAGATCAATTGATTTAGTATTACCCGTCAAAATTCAAAACAACTACTTCCAGAGTAAACCAAAATAACTTTAGAAAAGATTGTAATTAAACAAACTGCAGGAAGTTATAAAATGTGAACTCGCATATGACTTATTTAGATTGAATAATACTTAAAAGGACTAAGCTTTTTTTACTTTAAGCAAGAAAGAACAAACAAACAAAAAAGCATGTGAGAAATTGATAACCTGTATTTGACACCGAGTAGCGGAGGGAGGAAAGGGGAAAAAAAACAAAAGGGGTCCAACAGACACCGTCACATCCCAATTTAATTTATAAATTAAATCAACATTTTTCCAAAGAAATGATGAGTTGGTTTTCTTGCTTTTACTAGTATAAAAGGTGGAATCAAAACTGCGCATAGCTAACTTGGCTAGTTGTTTTTTTTTGCCAAAAAAAAAAAAAAAAAGTCGTGCTAATAATGCTCTAGTGTCTTTATATAGTCTATTATAGTTAGTTCCACTTGTAAAGGGGGGGTTAACAAAGAAGACAAGGTTGTGAATGACAGATATGAACACAAGTTAGAAACAGCGGTTCTGACTTGTAAGGTGGTTGGACTTAAATACTGAACACTGTCCTATCTTGTCAAAACTCAAAATATCAAATCAAACATTCTTATTGCCCGTTTAAGCCAGCTTAGGTTTTTTCTTTATTTTATTTTTTTAAATATATTTTCCATTCTTTACGGTTGGTGGGTTTGGATTTGTTATACTAATGATATTCACTTGTGATATTTTTCCCTAAAATATATTATATTATCTATGATATAAATAATATTTAATCATGATTATACCACTGCATTATTTATTATTTTTATTGTAATAAATTTATACAACTAATAAAAAATTTAATATTAAAAATAAATTTAGTAGTAAATTTTTAATATAAAGAATACATAATAGATTTATCACAACATTGATATATACATATAATATTTAAATAATATTATTTTTATCGTTTTAGATAATATATTTCAAACTTTAATAATATATTTATTAATTTATACGTTTATTTATCAAATAACTAACCTCGTGTTAAAAGTTTTATTTGTAGTTTTTCAAATCATCAGATACAAAGATCATCTAGTAGGAAAAATTGACAACTATTAAGCGTACCAAGTCCACACATATAAAGCTTGAAGCATGTTTACAAAGTCAAGGTCACCCTTTATGGACCACATCATACCCACTTTTCCCCTCTCAAAAGAATTGCAATAAGGCACGACTTGCTCTCTCCCACTAAGCCACGTCCTAATTGTGCACATGAAAAGATAATTTATCTTTCATGAAAGCTACAGTTTAGTCTGTAATTATTTGTTTAGATATGTATAACTTCATAATTATATAATACATACGACTAGTGTAAAATTTAATCACATTGTTTCTTAATTGATTATATTTGGAACTGAAGTGTATATTTTTGCAGAATTAAGGACTAATAAGAGTACCAACCCAAATAATAACAACGATAAAAAATGCACATTTCCTTGCATTCGAACCTTCACACCTTTTCTTCCATCACGATTTTGAAGACTAACAAGAGTATCTTAATTGATTCTAGTTTGCAGCTCTCTAACCTTATTTTTATCCACATTCAAGTACATGACTAAGCCAGCTCTCCAAAAGCAAATCCTTTACATTTTTTTTTTACTCAAACAAAAACTTTATATTTAAATATAGTTACACTTACAAAGAGCCCAGGTAACAAAGCAATCAAGACAAACATTCCTGGTAAAGCCTATGGCATAAACATAAAACTAGATCAAGGCAAACAACATCAGGAATAAAAGTACACAAATCAACAACAATTACAAAGAAAAAGCTTTAATAATGTCATATAAATGAGACAAAGCCAATAGAATAATTTCAGAATTGTTTACCAAATATTCTTTCATTTCCAGCTTTCCAGATACTAATAAAATAATTTGGGAGTTGTTCGAAACTACGTAACCAAATACTCTTCCATTTCGAGCTTTCCAGATACTCCAAGAAATCTTTTACATTTTAGAAACTTGTATTTAAGGACTATTCCATGTTTGCAGAACCCACAACTGCAGTAATTAGTTGAGAATATTATTCACCACAAGCACATAGTCTAGTTGTAAGAGTGTGTAGGGACTCATGCTAATAAACACGAGTTAATTCTTGCTAAAATGTCTATAAAAAAAGTCTTGCTAAAATGATGTGAGGAGCTATGTAATTTGTCTTTGGCATTACTTTTAATCAAACCACTTTTCTTGTAACCATTTATAAAATAAACACATCCAAATAAGGCCTAAGTGGCAAACCTAAGACATGATACATATTCAAATTAGCCAACTTCTATTTAACCAGTAAGATCTGTGTGTGTGTGTGTGTGTGTGTGTGTGTGTGTGTGAGTGAGTGTGAGAGAGACAGAGAGAGAGAGAGAGAGAGAGAGATGAGCAAAAATATAATATGCACCTGGGGGAAATACTGTCTAATAGCAATTGAAGAGTTAAACAGGATTAGCAATTAGCATGAGAAAAACCATATGAACTGAGCCACAACACTAACAACATGCTTCATTCAGCCGAATTTGAAAGGGTGTATGGTAGGTGCAGGACTTATCAAGTCCAGAATCACTCTGTAATGTGTTATAGCAAAAGATGACACTCTGCTATGGTTTGTTAGATTACTACTTATTTAGGAAGCTTTGGCAACTGAAGAAACCTTCCTCTATAACTTTTAAGCTAATGAACCAGTCACTCTCAATTAGTATATAGTGGTGCCAGAATAACCATGAAACAAGCCAAAAATAGCCAAACCTCTGTCCTGGCACATGCTTCATTTGCAATGATTTATCTCAAGAGTATTCTTCCCCTGCAAGGTCATGGTCCCAAGCTAAGAGATCACAGCAAAAAAAAAAAACTCATAAGTAATACACAAAAATTTAGAACACTGAACCAGAAAAAAAATGACATACAAAGAGAGAAGCTGAACCCCAAAGAAAGCGTGTTACACGCGGGACACCAGAATCCAGCAGGAAAGAATATACAGGTGAGATGTCAGACCTCCAGTTTGCCAAATCTGCAACCAAAACCACAATTCAAAGCATGGACCTTGCAGTATTCTGCAAGAGTAAATCATCTGCTGTTGTTCCAATTAGCTGCTAACCAATGTCACTCAACACATCAGATAATAGAGAAACTCTCCACCGATTCACAATGGGACAATAATCTGTAACCTTAACATCTAAACTACATACACTGTGCAAGGAAAGGAAGCAACTGTTGCAGATTTCAAATTTGTGTGAGAAAACAGCCTTGTCCAAAGAGGATTGTGAAATATACTGAAGAAAATACAAGGGCCTTTAAAGACCATCTTTCATGCTAATCTTAATATTTTGCACTTTGATTGACAACTGTAGCTTATGATCCTCAATATCCTTTAAAAGCGAAAGCAAATTAGCCCGATAAACCTCACACTTCCTATTTGCAGACTCCAGCTCATGTGTAAGTTCTCGAATTCTCTTGTCCATATCATCCTGCATGACGATTCATAAAAAAATTAGTTATAAACCACTTCAATAGAAGAAAAAAGGTGAAAATAACAAATCATGAGACAATAAGCACAATGAAATGACTAGATTTTGCAGACATCTAACTTTTGTTTTTTTGGTATTAAAAATAATTGATGAGAAAAAGGGAGGAAATTCAAATCAATTAAGCTTAAGTTGAAGTATACGATTATAAGAACTGAAAACAGAATTTGTAAATGGGTCTGACCTCAGACATGGGTTGGCCAGAGCTCCCTTCTTGATCTCCACGAGTAGAATTTGGACAACACGCATCAAAAGATGAACTCCCCTTGATATATCCATTTCCCATGGAAGTTCTCCCCTCATTCTTCATTGCATGAGTGACTCTTGATGCAGCCTGTTGCAGAGCATCCATTGCGACATCATAAATCTCTAGAGATTTTGCTCCTTCATCAACATATTTAAAAGCCCCATTACGAAGAGTATTATATCGAACAGTATGAGACTCCAAATAGTTGGTATACACATCGCTACAACGTTCTTCTAGCATGACACTACTCTTGGCATTCCTTGTCCATCGTTTCAATATGTAGTGTGATGGCAGAGTTAGCACATTAGTCACTCTAAAGACTGCCAATACATGTCTACAAAGAAGACCAGAGAATTCAAACATTTGGCAACTGCAAGAAGCTTTCATCTCCAGAACATTGAATTTAACATAATAAGATCTATGCTCCTCACCAAACTTTGATACTTGATAGGTGATGACCTCCCCATCGTCCTCAGCCTTAGATGCCATGAAAGTTAGTGTCCCAACAAGTTCATCTTGAAACCTTGTGAATATCTTTCTGGTATATTGTTCTGATGCTTGTTTTTCCATTGGAGATGGGGTCTTTAGAGCTGCTGAAGTATTCATGGTATCATAATCTGCTTTCACTTCCTTCTCATTGCGACTTTCCAAAGCTTTCTCATACAGTTTGAAGAACTGATTCAGATTAGTTGAAGCATTTATATAACCATCAAAGTATGAATTCATACTATCACTTCGCTGTGTTATAGACATTTCAGCAAAAAATGTGTTGCGCAAATATACTGGAACCCACTGCTTGCGATCAGAATATATGTTTTGAAGCCACTCATGATCCCTGAGATCATATCTATCAACTAGAGACAACCAACAAGACTCAAATTCCTCTATCGAATCAGTCAGGTTAACACATTTATGGAAGTCTGCTTCAAAATTAGGATATTTAAGAAATACATGGGATAACCTCTCCTGACATTTTTTAAAAATGTGCCACTTGCAGAAACGGTGTCGAGTCTCTGGGAAAACTTGCATGAAGGCAGACCGGATCACTGAATCATGATCAGTGGTGATTGACACTGGATGTTGACCTGACATTGCCATTAGCCATGTATTAAACAACCAAACAAACGATGCTTCTGATTCATTTATCAAGAAAGCACAACCAAACAACACGGGCTGCCCATGATGATTTACTCCAGTGAAGGGGGCGAAAGGCAAGCGGTACCTGTTTGATCTGTAGGTAGTATCAAAAGTAACAGTATCACCAAAGTAACTATAGTTCAACCTTGCCTTCGGATCGGCCCAAAACACATTGCCAGTAGAATTTTCCTCATCACCCTGCACAGCATAGAAAAAATTGGGATTTTCGGCATGCATCTGCCTCAAATAATCTAAAAGAAGCTGAATCTCCCCTTCCAAACTTTTCTGTCGATTGTTCCTCATGTAATTTCTACAGTCCACCTCAGTAAATCCAACTTTGCTTATTCCCCCATATTCTTTTATGAGTGCTGACATAATTCTACGAGGACCCATTCCGGCTGCCTGCAAGGTGTCAATCAAGGTCTTAGCAGGACCAGAGATTTGCCGATGAGAACGAAGGCAATGCACTTGATCAGGTGGAACCAGCTCATGATTATGCTCTTTTACAAAACCAGACACAACCCATTTCCCAGAATCTTGCATCTTTACAGACAAGGAGGCTTTGCATCCAACTCTTGTGACTGTCCGGGGACGCTTGATCTCTCTATCCTTCGTACGCTTCTCGTTCAAATTTCGGAATCCCTCTTTGGCACAAACAAATTGCCTCTGTATAATTGCACCATCACGTCTAGAACGACGAGAAGAGCTGACACGGGTACTGAAACCAACACGGCGAGCATAGGAATTGTAGAAGGCCTTTGCAGCCTCTTCAGACTCAAATTCCATTCCCTCATAAGGTTCAAGGTCCAATAAATCTCCCTCGTGAAGATAAATATCACCATAAGCACCACCAGCAATACCACTAACACTACCTCCACTATTAAGAGGAGGACTATCAACCATTTCCTCATCATCAACAGGATGTTCAATGTCCACAATATCATCATCTCCTTCTCGGCCTCCTCCACCCAGCCCAATGTCAAAGGCTATCACCTCATTATCCATGTTAAACAATGATTATTTCAGTATGACTCCAACCAGATACCTAAGTCCCAACTACGAGAATTCTGTCTGTCAGAGTTTATGCAAACATATATTCAAGTTTAGTCCCAGTATGTTTTTAAGTAGGATAATAGTAATTCAAACACAACAATGAAACATATGCAGGAAGCTCAAAATACTACCAATGGGGGGGGGGGGAAGACCTTCAATGTCATAGTCAATATAAATTTTTCATATCAATGAGAAAGAAGAATACACCAGAAAGGAAGTTCTTGAAAACCTTGCTTAGCAAGTGGTTGCACAAATGTGAGCACATTGAATTCAATTCTTTTAAAATCCATTGCATCAGAGAAAACACAAATAATTTCCCAGACAGTTGAATTGTCACAATACAAATTTCAACTTGGAATTAATTACGAAATTGCGCAGAACCTTCATTTACCAATTGACATTCATATAAACCAAAGACCTAAATTTAACACTAATAAATTTAAAGGTGCAGCGGAGGTTTCTAAATGATTTCTAAAAATTACCAGATTTAAACCAGAGATTGATTTCTAAGCTGCCCACTTGATCTCAACATCTAAGTATGTTGACTTCCTGAAAGAAAGAAACCGAAAAAATTTAGAAGAAAGAAATTCAAAACCCAACCTTGCGGGGAATTTAAGCGACAAAAGAATCAATAGGTTCGATGCTCACCTTTTACATTAAGAATACTGAGTAAATAATCAATCTTTCCTGCTAACACCGAATCGTAATTCTCCTATTTCTGAAAAATCCACATACATTGGACATGGGAGCAAAACCGGAGCTTCAACTCAGAGACAAAGTCGAAGAGGATTGAGGAATCGGGAATATGGAGCACGTGAGACAGTAAACCTCCGATGGATTAGAGCGCCGGCGACGGTAATGAAGAAAAACGGGAATTAGAGCCTTGAGGTAGGAGCGGACGGGCAGCAACAGTGAGAGTGAGAGTCGAAGGACACGAGTAAAAGAAATTGGGAGATAGGGTTATATTTTATTCTTAATTACAAGTTATACCACCATCAACTGTTTTTTACAGATTAAAAATAAAAAAATAAAAAATTGCAGATGGTACTTCAACGCTGCCCTAAAAAAGTAATGCTAGTACTGTAGTTGTGCAAGTATGTCATAAACCACCATAAACAATACTAATGCATAATTACTCATTCCATTCCATCTATTTTCTTTTCTTTCTTCTTTCTTTTTTTTAACAAATTGTTACCACCTATATTCTAATCTATTAATTTATAAATAATATTTTAAAAATTCATTAAAATTATAAAATATGATATCAAAAATCTTAATAGATGTTTATTTTTTAAGTTTAATGGATTATGATAGTATTACATTAAAGATGTTTTTTAAGTTTGAAAAAAGATACAATAAAAATCTATTAGATTTAAAAAATAAAACAATATAAACTTATTAAGTCTAAAAAATAAAACAATACATATCCATTAAATTTTAAAAGTATTTTATTAAGTTTCTTCAATAACTACTAATGTTTTACTTTTTAAATTCATTAAAATTTTAATATATTATTTAAAAATTAAAATAGTGTGTAATTACTTTTATATATATATATATATATATATATATATTATTCAAAATCAGAATATGTTTGTAACTTTTAAGTGAGAGATTTAACGTGACCCGGGTTTGTTCCCTTCTTACGCTACTCTCAAAGACTCCCCATATCACCACACCACACCACCCACACACACCACACTCTATTCTATGTTGTGTGGAGGCTCAACCTCGGGAACGCTCTTCTCTGCTCAGCCGCCATCACGTTAAGCCCTTCCTCTATCTTTCAGCTCCTGCGTTCGTTCAGGCAAGTCCTTTTCTTCGTTGCTCCAGTCTTTACATTTCCTACACTAAGAGAGGTGAAGTTCCATTTTTTCCCCTTTTTCCTTTTCCTTTTTGTTCTTTCCTCTGGTTTTTATCTTCCAATCTAGTTCTTTTTTTGTTATTGGTCATGGGCTTGTTTCTGCAAGACCGAGAGTTCGTGTATTATTATTTTTTTTCTTTTTGCTTTAGGAATGGAAAGAAGGGAAGAAAATATGGATAATACTAACAAAAACCATGACCATGCACGGTTTGAAGAGACACTAGAGCAAAAACCAGACCCTGTTGACAACATGGAACCAGAGACCCACGATAGTGTTCATGACATCAAAGCCCTGATGGGTTCTGCTTCAACCGTTACCAAAAGCTCTGAGAATACTACAAACCCTGCCAAGGCCTCTTGTGAAGCTCAAACTAATGGTGAAAATGGTAGTGTTTTGATCATTGTGGACACTGCTCTGTCTCATGAGGGTGAGGTCCCCATGATGATTGAAAAGGAAGGAGATGATGGTGTAAAAGGGGAAGAAAAGGAGGGTGGGGTGAGCAGACAACTTGGGCTATCTTCTTTTATGGAGGTTAAAGTGCAAGAAACGAAAACTCATTTGAATGGAGGACATGAAATTGAACACAAGAGCACCGGGCCAGAGCGTGTTTTCCACTGGGAAGGAGAAGCCAGTGAGGGTGATGAGTACCTTACAGGGGAGGAACAAGCGGCTTTCATGAAGGAGGTGGAGACTTTCTACAGGGAGAAGTATTTGGAATGGAAGCCTCCAAAGTTTTACAGGGAGGAATTGAATTTGCTCAAGTAAGCTCTTGGTCATTATGTTTGTTTAGAGTTTGTGTATGGAATTTATGGTAGAGTGTAAAATGTGTTTCATTCCTTTATTTGGTTCAGGTTATGGAGAGCTGTGACCAAGCTTGGTGGCTACGAACAGGTTTGGCATGGTGTAAATGCCTTAAGATTATATATTGCTTTTGTAGATGTAAAATCGTTTCTTTGGATATGAAATGTACATGGTACGTTTGATAAAATTTATTAGACAAAAGGTCAAGTGTTGCATGGATTTGTCAAAAGAGAAAAATGTCCCGTATTTTAACATGAAAAAATCTGGTTCACTGCCAATAGCATTGTGGTTAGATAGTTTTGCTATTCTAGGAGGTTTATCAGGATCTTTTGTTTAGACTAGTTTGGGGCAAGAAGCTTCAGATGAAGAAGGTGAAAGGGGGAGGGGAAAAAAGAGAGGAAAAGAAAAACGAAGAAGGTAAAAAAAGATCCATCTACCCTGTCTCTTTTTTGCATGGTGTAAACATGTGTTTGCTTGTAATAAAAAATTTCTTTATTAATTTGGAAGAATTCAGATAAAACTTAAGAGCAACAGTTGGAGCTTTGTTTATGATATTACTGATTCTGCTTGGTTACTCTCAGGCACTTGGTGTAAATAAAGCAAATTTGTAAAGTGATTTAATAGATTTATGAGCAGGGTTTCTCTGCACGTTAAGGAAATTGTGTATTATGGATTTCTGTAGGTAACTTCAAGCAAGTTGTGGAGGCAAGTTGGAGAATCATTTAAACCTCCGAAGTAAGAAATAGTATTTCATTTGGTTGATGCCCTCATTCTGGTTATTGTGGAATTAGATTACTAAAAGAATATAATATAAGACGAGTGAGGTTTCTTAGTAACTTTATGAATATCCCTTCTGCTCCTTTACTTTGTATGGGAGGATAAATATTTATTATGAGCCATATAGCTTAATGACTATGCATGTCACTATCAGCTCGCACCATTTAAGAGTTTGGAGAAAATTATTCCTTTAGATAACCGCAATATCATATTTTTGTTCATTTCTCATTGCTGATTTTTATTATTGTGTTACTTGCAAAGGACCTGCACTACTGTCTCCTGGACTTTCAGAAATTTCTATGAGAAGGTCCTGCTCTAATTTCAAATCTTCTTCAACAGTTTTACTTTTTTGAGATTGTGGTCTGTATCCGCATACATCTTGGAGTTCCTGATAAATAGTATCTGCAGGCACTGCTTGATTATGAAAAGCATAAAGTGCATGGTGACGAGATTTCTCTTCGTGCAGAGCCTACTAAAGTTGAAAAGCAGGTAATTAATGTCTTAGTTCTTTTGTGTTTCAACAAGATGGGATGATTCTTCCATTGCCAACATAGATTTTTTGGGTATATGGGAAATTAGAAAATGCATTTACGAAGATGATCTAGATGATTTGTTGCTAGCAGAAGAATTTTTTGCTGCTTTTCTGGATCAGAACTAAACTGCTAAACTAGGAATAGGTTTCTCAACTAGATACGGGAACTTACATGGTGGGTTTGATCAGTGATTTGAAAAAATCTAGTTTAGTGGTTTGGGTGAAGGTTCATTAAATGTTTAATGAACTAACCTGAACAGTTGAAAAAAGAGAAACTAAAAGAAAAGCTGCAGATGACCGGAAACAAATCAAGTATAAAGAAGACAGGACAATAGGCAATGGCTTAAAAAGATGAAGATGTGTAATGTATCTCAATTACAATAGTTTTAGGGAAATGCTCGAAGGTTTATCATTGCATTTAGTTGATGGAACTAGATATACAAAAGACACACTGGGACTTTTATATTTTTGAATGACACGTTGATTTTTGACCTAGGCTGGTGGTAGTCAAGCTCTAGGGACTGGTAGGGCATTGAGGGATGCTGCAGCTCGTGCAATGCAAGGTTGGCATTCTCGGCGTATTCTTAGTAATGGTGAGGTTGGTGATCCAATAATTAAGGTCTGCAGACTTTAATATCCATTCATGGATTCATGGCAACTTGTATTTGTTCTTTTTTCTGCATGGCATGTTCCTTTCCATCAACTTTTAGTTTTTTCTTCATAATTATCATGTCATATATACTTGGACAGGATAAAAGTTTGAGTTCTATGTCAAAGAGTGAAAAACATAAAGGTGCAGGTATATGCAGTAATCTGAATCTTCTGACGTTTTAGCTGCTTTCAATTGTTGTGTCTCTGATCTTTATCTACTAAGTAGGTTTACTGAAGCGGAAAAAGCCATCCTCCCTGTCCTCTCCTGTCCAGGTTCCTCACATGAAAGCAGCAAAGTCACAGTTAAAGCTACTGTTTCTGCGTTTAAAATTGTTCATCTTGTTTGGTGTTATAGAATAACTTTGCTTTTGAAAAATCTAACGTTTTTTATTCATTTTTAGATTGGATATTGTGGTTTTTGATGTTGGACCTCCAGCTGACTGGGTGAAGGTTAATGTGCAAACATTCGTGAGTATTTATGTATGGTCACTCTTGTTGTAAGGAATCTGATGTTTTTGTCAGCAACTTATATTTTTCGAAAATTTTCTCCATAGGATGACTGCTTTGAGGTATATGCTCTAGTTCCTGGACTTCTACGCGAGGAGGTCAGTACAATATTCTGAAAAATATTTCTATGGCCCACATCCAATATTAATGCTATTAACATCACTGAGTAGGACCGTGCCGTAAATTCGGACTCTAGCCGATGTAAAGAGGGGATGTTAAGTCCCACATTGGCTAAGAGTAAGACAGTAATGCTGCTTATAAGTCTGGGCAACCCTTTAACTCACAAGCTGACTTTTGAGTTCTGAGTTAAGCCTGGGTTTCTAAGAGTAACAAGTTGATTGATGATGTTTAAAATTTTAAATCTTTGATAGTTTTATGAGAAATAACTAGCAGAAATTTCTGCCCCTTTTTATCTGTTAAAAACTTATGAGTTTATCAAATTTGTCTCCCTTGTGTATCCTTTGATTATGCTCAACATTCTCTCAGAGTCTCAGTTATAAATCAATCATCTGTGTGGTCTATGGAACTCATTTATATGTCAACAACAATTGTGAATGTTGTCGTTTGTAGTCAATATTCTTGTTGTTTTTCAGGTTTAAAATAGAGTGAACTGTTTTTTAGTTAATGAAACAAAATTTGTAAAGCAACTTCTGAATTCAAGCAAACTTACAGTAGAAACTAGAAAAGGCAATATGAAATGAAAATTTTCTGAGTCATAACTATTCTTAAACTCACCTTTAATATATATTAAATATATATTTGCTATGATGGCATCAACAACTGTTTCTTGGTGATCAGGTGCATGTTCAATCTGATCCAGCTGGACGCTTGGTTATATCAGGTCAACCAGCACAACTGGACAATCCTTGGGGAGTATCGCCTTTTCAAAAGGTCTATAACAATTTGATTGTGTTTATCTGCAAAAATTTACTTAGCTTTTTATAATATTAGCTGTGTCTAACGAATATTGTTTCTTACCAGTGATGTTAGCTCATTATCAACTATTGGGTTCTTTGTTTTGTTCTGGATACATAAGCCCTTCTTTCTTGTTCAATCAAGGTTGATACAATTTCTTTAAGAAAATAATTTATATGGTGGACTTGGATGAAAGCACATTTTTTATTAAGTTGTGATCAGGATGGGACCTAAAAATTGATTGATTTTGTAGGCTTTTGACTATTTTCTAACCATACTTGAAAGCTTTGGACAAAAGGAAAAGATAATACTTGACAGTGAATTGATTTATTGTTTTCTTTGTTCAGGTTGTCAGCCTACCTTCAAGAATTGATCCACATCATACATCTGCAGTGGTCACCTTAAACGGGCAATTGTTTGTGCGTGTTCCTTTCGAGCAATCAGATCAATAAAATGATATTGTGATTGTTCTCACCAGAAGAGATTGCAATTTTGTATTAATTTAGAAAAAAGAGGGCTGATTTTCTTTTTCAAGTTTTATTAGGAATAGGAACTATCTTACTTCATTTTTGAATTTGAGGCTCTAAGTTATGCATAATGAGTTGCTTTGTACTATGGTGTAGATGATGTTTGTAAGTTAGTGTAGTCATGTTATGATAAAATAAATCAGATTCCTCTCTAACCCTCTCTCTCTCTCTCTCTATATATATATATATATATATATATGGCTGTAGACACATGCAAACTTGTACTGAGTTAAATAGCAAAAAACATGCTGGAATTTTAGAGCACTAGACTGCAAAGAATGGGTCTTTTCTTTAATTTGTAGTAAATGGTTTATTTATCTATACTATACACGTCTTTGATTATCCTTGTGACACTGCAAAATTCAGTAACTCAATTTCACACTAATGCTTTACAAATGTGAAATATTGAGGGAATTATTTGTCACTTGCATCTACAATTTCAAGTATTTAGCACCTATAGTTGTCATTCTTAATGGCACCTCTTTAATGGATCACAGCCATTGGTTAGTGTTCAACTAGCAAAATGAAATATAGAAAATTTACTACTTAAATTATTTAGGACTTTGGTAATTTATGACCAATCCGATTGTATTGATATTGATATTGAAAATCCACGTCCACAAGACAAGTTGCAGCGTTTGCTACAGAATTTAAAATTGATATTGATAGTCATGGTACAATAAATTGTCTCTAATGACTTTAATAGTTATAACCATTATGAAATGTTATGTGGAAAATGTTTTATTCTAGTAAAAATAATCTTATTGTGTAATTATACAGTAACAAATGGAAAGAAAAATATAGTGATGAGCATAGAAGTGTAACGAGGGGTGATGATGATGATAAAGATGGAGGAAATATATAATCTAATTTTAGACATAATTGAGGTTTAAGTTTACTTGTTAAATTAACTATACACGTTACACAAGATGAAAATCACATGTATAAAGTTTTTAATCCAGACATGCTATTAAAAATAAATATATAATAAAATCTTATAAAAAATACAATAATATGTCAAAATCATATGAATAAATTATTATTATAGATTTATTTTCAATAAACATTAATACGAACGAAGATTATGTAGCTCAATTCATCATTAACAACAACAAATACACAACTATTCTTCAATCTTTAAATGGATTTTCTCATATTTTTTCAATCTTTTTCTTAATTCTTTACCCCATTATATCTCACCCATTATAAAAAGGGAAAAAGAATAAGGAGAAAATGCAGAAACACTAAACCCACAACTGGAATCCACTACCCTTATTCAGCCACCACTAATTACCCAAAAATATTAAGAGTTAGATACCATTTCTTCACCACCAACCAACCCAAAGAAATGTATAGCCACCAAAAACATCGAGACCCACAATCTGAGATTTTCAATGCCCAAAATTTTCGAAAAAAACTAGGAAAAACGAGATGGTGTGATTTTTCTACGGGAAACCCACCAAGAAGCCATTTTTTGCTTTTTTTTTTTAATATTTGATATTTTTTTTCTAAAATTTCCTCGATTTAATATTAGTTTTCCATTCTCTCTGTTGCTCCAACATGAATTAACTTGCTTCCAGTAAAAAAGAAAAAATAAAGAGAGAGTTGCAAAGCAATAGGAAGAGAGGAGAGAGACCAACCGTTGAGGGAAGATATAGAGAATTCAAAAGAAAAGAGGAATTTATTGAATGATTTTTTTTAGCGTGGCAAGAAATGGTGTTAAATATGGTGTTTATTTAACTTGTAAGAGAGAGCGATGGAGCAATGGTTTTGAAAAAGTACTACGTGAGTTTTTTTAAGAAAATATTTACATGTATCTTATAATTTTATTGGCCTGAAAACTAGAGTATCACATCAACAATATTCAAGGAGAAAGATTACAAGGATCAAAAACAGTATTCAATAATGGGGAGATGAGGAAACCGCAAAGATAACATCAATGATCTTATAAGTAGAATGTATTAGCAAGGATCGCATTATTCACAAAGAAGTTAAAAATTCTTCTAACAAGTTCTTTTTTTTTTTTGTTCAACGAGCAAGTTGGAGGTGTCCGAAACAGTAAGACGATCCACTGTTGAGGCTCGTAATTTGCTTTAACTAGAAATTAGCTAAATTGTTGTATTCTTTTTAGTATAATGATTTATATTTGAATAATTACTAAGTGTGTTAGTAATTGTAATAAGATGTTAAAAGAGAATATATCTTACCTCCTTTATTTATTTCATCAATGAGTATATATAAGTATACACGAGTTATATGTCAATATTATATTAATAAATATTTTATCAAGTATCATTTACATGATATTTTTATAATAAAAACCTATTCAACGAAATTAAGTCATTGTTTTGGTAATCAAATCATTAAAATTATACATCACTTATACGAGTACGGGATAAAAATGTAAAAATTCATTAAGTTGCTTCTATGTAGTCAAGTCATTAGACAAAGAATGCTTCAAAGAAAAATCGATATATTCTCCAATGTCAAGCTAGTATACTAAAGATGCTTGTTAGAATGAGCTCTCATCTAAGAGAGATAATTCATGTCGTTAGAATTGAAACCCATTTACCCATAACATGCTTAACATACTCTCGTATTTCCTAAAAATTTGGAAAGTTTAAGAAATATTTTAATGCATTAGTTTTTATTTTAATATATAAACCGTTCATCTTTTATTATTTTTCTATAAATACTTAGCCAAATTTTTTTCAAAGAATCTCATATCGACATAACTTCTTGCAGTATAATTCTGCATAATCAATATGTTGAATACACACTTGGTTTGGAATTAAGTATATTTGACTAATAACTTTCTTAGTAAAACCAATCTATTTTAATACTCTAAGGTTGTTCGTTAACAAATTTACAACTTTTTTCACCAACTAAATAACTTATTTATCATTTGTTTTTGTAATATCTTCTGATAAAAGAATATATATAGTCCACTCGTCGTCTTCCAAATATGTTTTCCCAAATCACACAAACAATGTTCTTTAAGTTATAAACACCTTCAGCTCAAAACAAGCTAAACAATCTATTAAAACTTTCATTCATTGCGACAAAGAAATGACGAAAACAAGTGGTCCTCCGATTAAGGAGAGTATCTTAGCCCTTATTGTTTCATCTTGATCTCCTCATCATTTTTACAAGGAATAATGCCTATCATTCGAATAAAAATATTTAACAAAATAATATTATTATAATTATATTAGTTCATTGCATTATTTATTTGAAAATTATAATTAAAATCATAAAAAAATATTAAAATAAAATTTATAAAATTAAAAATATTTTTTTATTTTTAAAATAAAATATATTAAAAAAATAAAACATCCTAAAAAATGTTAAAAGAAATTAAAAATAATATTAAAATACTTTTTATATATTTTTAAATTAATAATCAAATCAAATATTAAAAATATTCTAAAATATCCCTTAATCTTTTTTTGTTGTTATCACCTAATTTAAAACAAATGTCGAGTTGACTACCGCTCCGCATTGTTACTCGAAACACACGTTTAGCTCTATTGTTTGACAGTTCTACTACCATGTAAGTAGTCAATGATGAGTAGATTGGTTGGACCTAGTATAACATATAATTTTTAACTGACCCAACATCTAATTATCTGTAATGGTATACCTTATTATTTTTATTACATTTAAAATACGTAACATCTTCACTGCCATTTTCATCCTACTCAATACTCAGACCTAGTTTCAACATCCTGTGAATTCTTGAAGCAAAGGTGTTGGGGTCTTTGAGATTGAAACCAGAAGTCAACAAGGCAGTCTCAAAGAGAAGTAGCACCAAGTCTTTCACTGACTTGTCATTCTTGTCAGCCTCGGCCCTTTTCCTAAGCTCCTTCATAATACCATTGTCAGGATTAATCTCCATAGTTTTCTTACTAGACATGTATGAACTCGTGCTATTGTCCCTCAAAGCTTGAGCCTTCATGATTCTCTCCATGTTAGCTGTCCATCCATATTCACCAGTAACCAAGCAGCAAGGTGAATCCACAATTCTGTCTGAAACAACCACTTTCTCTACCTTATCTCCAAGGATTTCTTTGATAGTCTTGCATGACAAATATTGTGTTTTTGATAATTATCATATATCTTTCATATTATTTCTGTTATCTTTCTGTACAAGAGTTTAGGTATATGTATACAAGAAAAACAAAAATTAAACAATAATCCTAATTGTTGCACATCTATATTTTATGGCTCCACTAATATTAATGTCTGCTCCATATTTTGCTCCACTAAGCATTGATGTTTGTCATTGTTGCACCATACATCACAACACATACCAATACTCCCCCTCAAGTTGGTGCATATATGTCTCTTATGCCCAACTTGTCAAGTGAGTTGTAGAAGTTCTTTGTAGACACAGATTTTGTGAGTATCAATCAATTGATCTTCTGATTTAACAAATGGAAGCTGAATAATCTTTTCTTCAAGATTCTATTTGATGACATTCTGATCCACTTCAACGTGCTTCGTGCGATCATGTTGAACTGGATTGTGAGAGATGACAATGGCTACTTTGTTATCACAAAATAAGTTCATTTCAGAGTTGGGAGCAACATCAATCTCAGTTAGAAGTTTTTTCAACCAAAGGAGCTCACATATTTGCTTGACCATTCCTCGAAATTCAACTTCAGCACTAGATAAGGCAACTACCTTTTTCTTCTTGCTCCTCCATGTAACAAGATTGCCCCCACAAAAGTAAAGTACCCAGCAGTAGATTTCATATCTTTCATACTCCCTACCCAGTCTGAATCTGTATATCTAACAACTTCCAATTGATCATTCTTTGAAAACATAAGTCCTTTCCTAGGGGAGGATTTTAAATAACAGAGTATTCGCATGATGGAATCCATATGGTCTTCACTTGGGCAGTGCATAAACTGACTCACGATACTCACAGCATAAGCAATATCATGTCGAGTATGAGATAAGTATATGAGTTTACCTACTAACCGTTGATATCTATGTTTATTTGTTGGTACTTGGTCCACATATTCTCCAAGTTTATGATTTTGGACCATCGGAATATCGACAGATTTACAATCTAGTAATCCTGCCTCTGCTAGTAGGTCTAGAGTATATTTCCTTTAGAAAATACATATACTTTGTTTTGATCTTGTTACCTCAATGCCTAAGAAGTATTTGAGCTTTCTCAAGTCCTTCATTTCAAACTCATTTGACATTTGTTCTTGAAGCCTAGAGATTTCTTCTTTATCATCCCCTGTAATGATCATGTCATCTACATAGACTATAAGGGCAGTTATTTTTCTCAATCGATGGTTTAGGAAAAGAGTGTGGTCAGAGTTGCTTTATTGAAACCCATATTTTCTCATTGCTGAACTCAATCTGCCAAACCATGCTCGAGGTGATTGTTTTAGTCCATACAATGCTCGTTGTAATCTACATGTAGTTTCTTTTCCTGATGTAACAATATATCCTGGTGGAATATCCATATAAATCTCTTTTTCAAGGTCACCATGAAGGAAGGCATTCTTCACGTCAAGTTGGTGCAATGGCCAATCTAAATTTGCTGCAAGAGATAACAAAATTCTTACAATTTTTAGTTTAATCACATGTGAGAAGATTTCTTGATAATCTATACCATGTTTCTGTGTATACCCTTTTGCTACTAGCCTCGCCTTGTATCGATCAAATGATCCATCTGCTTTATACTTAATGGATAAAATCCACTTGCATCATACCATCTTCTTCCCTTGAGGTAACTTGCTTAACACGCATGTGTTATTCTTCTACAGTGCCTCAAATTATTCTTTTATAGCTTGAGCCCAATTTGGATTAGATAAGGCTTCTTCAACGCTGCTTGGAATTTGACATGAGGAGAGTGTTTGTACAAAAACCCTGATAGGTTATGATAACCCTTGAGCAGATACATAATTGGCTATTGGATACTTGGGTTGTCGTTCCTCTTGTTTGGAGAGTATCGATTCAGAGGTTTGCCTCGATTGTGTCTGAAAGGTAGAACATAACCAACAGATGTATCTATAGCATTAGTTTGTAAAGGTGTGATAAGAAAACTTACCTCAGTAGGAGGATCATTGGGTACTAGAGAGTGGAGAGGTGCATCAACCACTGCATCTTCTGGAGATTCAGTCACTAGTTCAGATACAGTTCTTAGAAGTTCAAGTTCGGGTCTAGATACTGGCTCATCCATATTGCTGGCATTATCTGAGTATGTCGGATTGTTACTAATGTCTAATACTTCAACATCAAGCCAATTCCGTTCTTCACCATAACTCTCCCCCTAAAGAGGGTAATTGGATACTGATGATGGAAAAAACCATTCAAATTCTAGGAAAGTGACATCCATGGTAATGTAGGTTCTCTTGGTAATAGGATCGTAGCATCGGTATCCCTTTTTTTGTACGTCATACCCCAAGAAAACACATCAGACAGCACATGGATCCAACTTAGTTCGTTGATTTTTATGGAGGTGGACAAAAGCAACACATCCAAAAATTAGGGGTAGAAGCATCAAAATAGTAGGCAAGGGAACATGATTAGATAGCACCTTTAATGGAGTCTGAAATTGTAAGGTTTTTGTGGGCATACGGTTCAGTAGATACACAGTTGTAGTAACAACATCACTCCAGTATCTACTAGGCATATGTGCACCAATTAGTAAGGCTCGAGCAGTTTCTAAAATATGCCTATTCTTCCTCTCTGCAGTCTCATTCTGTTGTAGGGTTTGTGAACACAAGGTTTCATGAAGAATACCATGGTTGTCCAAGTATGTCCAAAATTGTTGGTTAACATACTCCCCGCCATTATCAGACCTAAGAATCTTAATTTTTTTAGAAAATTGTGTCTGAACCATGGTGTGAAACAAGTGAAACGCATAAAATACTTCATCTTTATGTTTGAGAAGATAAAGCCATGTCATTCGTGTACAATCATCAACAAAAATTACAAACCAACGATGGCCCGATGACGTAGTGACCGGGGAAGATCCCCAAACATCAGAATGTACTAAAGCAAAATGAGTCATACTTTTATTCATGCTTATAGGATAAGACGCCCTATGACTTTTTGCTAAGATACAATAATCATATTTGAAATCTGATTGTGTGATATTTGAAAATAGACTAGGGAGTAGGTGCTTTAAATACCCAAATGATGGATGCCCAAATCGAAGATGACATAACCAAATCTCGCGTTCCTTGTTACCAATAGTGTGTTGCATGTGATTGGCTCTTCTTGAATTGAGGTCATCCACATAATATAACCCCCTCTCTTAGTACCACGCCCAATGATCTCCTTGGTAAGAATATCTTGTAGAAGACAAAAGGTAGAATACATCAATACTACACAGTTAAGATCTGAAGTGACCTGACTTACAGACATTAGTCTGTTTGAAAGAGAGGGTACAAGTAATGTATTAGATAATGATAATGAAAGAGATAAAGTCACTGTTCCAACCCCTGTAACTGGTTAAGTAACCTCATTGGCATTGCCAACACGGCTCTGTCTCGGCTGGGTTGTATTAGAGAGATCTTTTGGGTCAAATGTCATATGATCTGTAGCTCTAGAGTCTAGAATCCAATCCTCATTATCACTATGAGTAGAGATGTGAAATGCTTTACTTGAAATACCTGGATCCTGAGAAGATTCAGCTTGAGGAATAAGGGATAGTGATGCATTATTGGTAGCCACAGCGGCTCGCCCAGTGGTTTCCCGTTTCTTCTGTGTTTGAAGATCATTCCACCATTCTGGATACCCATGTAGTTTGAAGCAATTTTCACGGATGTGTTTGGAGTTTCCACAATGGCCACATTTCATGTCAATAGATGGTGGATTTCCTATGGATTTCTTGCTACCCAAAAAATTTCTTGGTTTGGGTGGCAATGGATTATGGTGTCTCTTGATCCCTTTGAAAGCTATAACTACTTTGGGTGTCGTATCTATACCCGTGATCATCACGGTCTGGCCGAACCTATTCCCTACGGATGAATCCATAGGCTTGTTCCACCATAGGGAATGGTTTGATTTGAAACACATCACTTCAAGTTTTATCTAGTCTGTCATCAAGTCCATCGAGGAAGGTATATACTCGATCTTCCTATACGATGGAGTTGTATTTTTGTATATCAGTCGCACACTCTATGGGATTAGAACGACCAAAATCAATTTCTCGCCACAACCCTTGAAGGTCATTGTAGTATTTTTCAATGGATCCACCCTCCTGCTTCATACAATTAACTCGACGGCGAAGATCATACACTTGAGATGTGTCTGTCCCATCATAGTAGGTAGTAGCAGCAGAATCCCAAACTTGTTTCGCAGTTGGGAATCCAATAAAATTTTCAATCAAGGAGGGGTCCATCGAATTGATCAACCATCATTTGACAATGGTATTTTCAGTGCGCCATCTTCTAAATGAGGGGTCGGTTTCAACAGGTTGAGGAAAATCTCCATTAATATATCCCAGTTTGTCTTTGCCAGAGATATACATTTTCATCACCTAGGACCACAAGGCATAGTTGGAACCTCCCAACTTGATACTAATGGGAGTAGTCGACGCTTCAGTTAGCGGAGCTTGTGAGGTGATGTGAGCTCTAGTTAGAACTTCCATCATTTTTGTCGTCAAATCTTTCAATATGAAATTGGTGGTTAAATCTCTAGATTCTACCATGAAATCTAAATTTTTTTTCTTCCTTTTTTCCTTTTTTTTACACATCAGCCACTATATAAATGTAAAAAAAATCAGAATGTAACCCTAATTTCCCATTCGCGCAGCGGCGCCCTTCTTCTTCTTATCTTCCTACGCGAATCAATCAAGATGGTCGAACCTTTTCCTCTTCTCTCAGATCCACCGAAATGGTGCAGCCGGAGGTTCAAACGATTTCAACCCTCCACCTGGTCCTCCGTCTCCGTCTTTGTGAGAGTTCATACATCAGTCAATGGACACAGCTACAAACTGTGACCTCATCGTCGTTTATCGCTGTGAGCTATGAGCTCACACGCAGCTACAAACTGCGACCTCAGCGTCGTTTTTCGCTGCAAGCTCTAGCCGAAAAGTCTGAGTTACATTCTGTTTCTTTTTGAAATGATAGTTTTTTCTAGAAAACAAGTATTTCTGGAGATCGCCCTCTCTGTCTTTTCTTCTTCTTCTTCTTTGTTCGTTTCGATTCAGATTTCCAGAACACAAAAACACTTTTTTTTCCTCTTTTTTTTCAATATTGCAACTGATCGGTTTTTTTTTCAGCCAACTATACACACAAACAAGGTACACGGTGACATCAAGGGGCCTCTCAAAACCACTTCTATGGCGCGACACTGTTCATCTCTGTGATTCACGTTTCTTTGAGAAAATAGAATTGGTACAGTTTCACGAGTAAACCAAAATTGCCACACCAGAAATCAGAGATCAAAAACAGTGGGTAAGTGTAAACCAGAATGGTCACACCAGAAATCAGAAATCAAATGGTCTTAGAACAAAAATCAGCATAGCAGGTAATTTCATTAGTAAGCAATAACTTGCTCTGATACCATGACAAATATTGTGTTTCTGATAATTATCATATATTTTTCATATTATTTCTGTTCTATTTCTATACAAGAGTTTAGGTATATGTATACAAGGAAAACGAAAATTAAACAATAACCCTAATTACTGCACATCTATGTTTTATGACTATACTAATATTATGTCTGCTCTATGTTTTGCTCTACTAAGCATTGGTGTCTGCCACTATTGCAGCATGCACCACAACACACACCAACATTGCACAGGTTCTCAAAGGACTTTTTCTTTTCCTCTTTCTTTTTCCTTTCTTCCTCAGACTCATCGTCCAGCTTAAGGCCTTCCTTAGTAGGAGACACAAGCTTCTTTCCATCATACTCTTTCAATTGACCTACAACATACTCATCTATGGCATCAACCATGAAAAATACTTCATATCCCTTCTTCTTTAGTCTTTCCAAGAGTGGAGAGTTCTCAACCGCCTTTTTGCTTTCACCAGTGATGTAATAGATATCTTTCTGAACCTCCTTCATCCTTGTCACGTAGTCCTTCAAGCTAGTCATATCATCACCGCTCTTTGTTGAGTGATACCTCAAAAGGTTAGCCAACCTAGCCCTGTTCTGGCTGTTTTCATGGATGCCAAGCTTAAGGTTCTTTGAGAATGCCTCGTAGAACTTACTATAGTCTTCTTTGTTTTATGCTATCTCGTTGAACATCTCAATGCATTTCTTGACAATAAACACCATGCGCACATATAACTTGATGTTGTTCATCTTCTTCTTCGTGTCAAACAAATCAAACGGGGCTCTCTTTGGAACAAAGAGAACGGCCTTAAATTCAAGTTGCCCTTCAACAGAAAAGTGTTTGACAGCAAGATGGTCCTCCCAATCATTTGTAAGACTCTTGTAGAAAGATGCGTACTCTTCCTTTGTAATCTCCTCAGGCTTTCTAAGCCAAATTGGTTTCTGCTTGTTAACTAGTTGCCACTCATGGCTCACCTCCTTAACCTTCTTCTTCTTTCCTTTCTTATCTTTATCCTCATCAACTTCTTCAACGTCACCCTCCTCTTCCTTCTTAGTTTCTTCATCATCGTCACTGATCTCCTTCTCAGTAGTCTTTTCAGTCCAAAGATAAATTGGGTAGCTGATAAACTCGGAGTGTTTCTTTACAAGATCCTTGATCCTCCTCTCTTCCAAGTACTCCAGCTGCAAAAGGAGAAACAAGAGTCAGTACCATGAAACGGGGTAATTATACACTGTTATCCTAAACCAATCAAGTCATATAACAAAATATATGTACTGTTCTATTCTAACCTGGTCTTCCTTCAGAAAGAGAGTAATCTTGGTTCCTCGGCCGAGTGGCTCACCAGTTGAATCCTTGGTAACAGTGAAAGAACCACCTGCCTGAGACTCCCAAATATATTGCTCATCATCATTGTGCTTGGTTGTCACAATGACCTTCTCGGCAACCAAGTAAGCAGAATAAAACCCGACACCAAATTGGCCAATCATACTGACGTCAGCACCAGCTTGGAATGCCTCCATGAATTCCTTGGTTCCGGATCTTGCTATTGTCCCCAGATTGTTAACCAAATCTGAAAAACTCACCAACAAAATGTCAGTCAACAACAAAAAAAATTCAGTACAAACTAAACAATAAGACGTCGCCAGCGGAAGCTAAAACCAAGGAGATACTGCACCTGCTTTAGTCATGCAAATACCACTGTCAATAATAGACAAGGCCTTGTTGGCTTTGTCGGGGACAAGCCTAATGAAAAGCTCGGGCTGAGCATCAAGCTTGCTCTTGTCCGTCAAGCTCTCGAATCTTATCTTGTCCAAAGCCTGTAAAAAGTTACATCAACTGATAAGATGCAATTTCAATAGATATCACCCAAATGACCTTTGTTCAACAAAAACAATAAGAATGTTCGCCAACTAAAAAACGAACTGCCTTTCATTTTAATGATTTATATCAAATTCATAACTCTCCAAGCTTTTTTATTCTTAATTAGATATTTATATGCATATCTCAATGAGCGAAACCGAATTCTTTTATTTAATCTCTTTATTGACTCCATGATAAGCAAACAGAACATAATAAAATAAATACGAAGCAAAAGCAACTCCACTCGATGCAGTAACTATTTAAAGTACTCAAACCATCGATCTCATCAAAGACAAATAATCACGATACCTACAACAACGTGATGCATTAAGTAGTACACCTTAACGTTCTCTAACAGATTTAATTGCAAAAATAACAAACAAACATAGACTATTCAAGACAATGGAAAGTCCAGCTCAAGAGAAGCAGTGATCGGAGGGAATGAGAAGGAAATACGTACATCAGAGGAATTACTGATGAGCTCCCGAAGAAAAATCTCTTTGTTTCTGTAGAAGGTATTGATAATGAGACTGAGAAGCTGATTAATCTCGGCCTGGAATGCAAAGGTCTCAGTCTCTCCCATATGAACGTCCGCCATTAATGTCAATGTCGATGCCCTCCGATATCAGCACAAAAACGAAGCGATCAAGCAAATGAAGGAAAGAGACTCGGAAAAAATTAAAGTGAATTCGAAATTCGAAAAGGAAACCTGAAGCGTCTACTCAATCTGAGAAGCGAAATTGAGGGAATGAATATGTATAATTGTTGGAAGTATTCCAGACGTTCTACTGGATTCTTGAGATTGTTACTGTTGAAGTTACACATCCTCCAAAAAAAAGTTAGTAACGTAGTGGGTTGTCCAGTTTTTAATTTGGTATCAGAACTGATCCTAGAACTGATCCTAGGTTCCGATGTGTCCGTTTCCCTGAGTTTTCCAGTGTTTCATTGTTGTGCCGACCGGGTATCGGTCTTTGCAGTGTCCCAATCCGATGTGAGGGGGAGTGTTGGAATCTCACATCGCCCACAGAAACCAACAACGTGCTGGTTATAAGTTTAGGTGGCCCATTTCCTGATAAGCACGTTTTGAGGGAAACATTAAGCTACCCAGCTTTCAATTGTTACCGTTCTAAACTCTTACATAGTTCCATTCAATTGCTCGTTTTTGGAGGGAGCGGTTTTTATATTTTTTCCTTTCAAATATGGACACTACTTGCTTAGAGAATTTTCTTGTATTTTCGGTTAGTAGTTCGTTAACTTGGGCTCTGGACTCTGGAATATTCTTTGTATCAGAAAAACGAAACGGGCTTAAAATTCTCATATGTTGTACTTCTTAAGCCCACATTTTTTCTAGTTCAAAGAAAGGCCAACATTTGTCTAGTTTGAAAAAAAAAGCCCACATTCTTTGAGTTAGTTCAAAGAAAGGCCCAGATTTTGTGAGGAAACTTTAATTTTAACCCTGAGGGAAAATGCCTATGGTGACTGTGTTGGGCTAGAAATTATTCTCCCTGTCTCGTCTATTCCCCTTTCGTGTTTTCTTAGAATTTTTTTTAAAATAAATTATGTATCTATAAAATTTTATGATTAAATTAAATATCTTTATTAAGAATAATATTTTTATAAATAAATAAATATTTTAATAATAACAATTTAATATTATGATCTATTAGACAAAAATATTATAATAACTATTAAACTAACAAAACAAAGTATTTAACCATAACTATAATTTATATTATACATTTAAATTTATTAGATTTAATTACTAATAAATAAATATATTTGAGATTTTATGAATAATTAGGTTATTAAAAATTCAATTAATTTTATTTATTTATAAATATGAAATCTTCAAACCCCCGACTCAAACTTTCAAGAGCAATAATGCGGACAAAAATACAATAGAGCAGTATGCTTGTTATATTTAAGTGAAATTTGGTGGTAACTATTAGCATGTAATAAAAATATTAATTTTTTATTTAATTTAGTTTAAATAAATATGATAGTGTAATTGATGGGAAGCAAGAATGAGAAAGTTATGATATCTATACATAATCAAATATAGTTAGGATTTTAAAAATTGAAATAGTTTTAAGATTTAATCTATCTGATAATAATTATGTATTTAGGTATAAAATTAGGTTTAAAATAAATTTATGATTTATATTTTATCATTATTGTTCATGACATATGATTTTACTTCAAATCACAATGAATATAAATTAAATACTTTTTTTCTTATTTATTTATCTCTTCGATTTTTTTCTCTTTTCTTCCTAACTAGTTTCTACCATCTTTTATCATTAATCCTCCTTTTTTTTCTCTATTAACATGAATAATACTACATATAATGATTATACACATTGGTTTTCTTCATTTGAAAATACATATTAATTATAAATAATTTATTATCGTTGAAAAGATACATATCATGTGTTATAAGACGATAAATAATTCTTTGCTGGAAAAAAAAGTATGTATTATAAATTTGTGTTCATTACAAATGGAAAATGTGGTTGAGTACTATATAAGTAGGGCTTACTCAAATTGGGTTGTACAATAAAATTTTATCACGTTATTAAAAATGATTGCAAATTTATAAAAATTGGATATTTTTTTCTTCATAGAAATAGTGGTAGAGTGAAGTCAGAAAAGGATAGTATAATAAACGTATAAAGCACAACAATATTGACTTTAATTAACGGCCTGCTATATATGACATTTGCACTTACGTACCAAACTTCTTACTTCTTAGGTTCTACACTATTATAAAAGACAATAGTTTTTCAACAAACATCCACGTGTTTTTGTAGTTTTAACTAGTTACGTATATACAAGCACAATATAATTGAAATATATGCGCTAGTAAATTTTTTTATTAATCTATGATATAATTTATGAATTTTTTGAGTCTATCACATCTTATTATACTTATTTTTTTGTTAGTTTGTTATGACAATATTGTTA
Organism: Hippophae tibetana; assembly: GCA_037013495.1. Taxonomy (NCBI): domain Eukaryota; kingdom Viridiplantae; phylum Streptophyta; class Magnoliopsida; order Rosales; family Elaeagnaceae; genus Hippophae; species Hippophae tibetana. Next base: position 42,871,514 of record CM072808.1, read on the forward strand.
ATTTATCTGAACTTAACTCAACTCAATAAAATTTTAATAAGTCAAAGGTTTTATAGAATTATAAGCAAAACAGAAAACATAAACCTAATCTATGTGTGACTTAAATTCTTTAATAATCATCATTTGAGGGTTTGAAATTGGTGATTGTAAAATAGTTTTGATATTATGTTAGTTGATCTAAATTTAAATCAACTCAATAAAATCTTGATGAGTTAAGAATTTTTTAAAATTATAAATAATTGAAGGTATGAACATAACATATGTAAAATTTAGATTACTTAACAAGTACGATGATATTTTAATATAATATCTTATTTATTTTAAATGAATTTCAATAACGAGTAAAATTATAAAAAAAAATCTATAATAACTATAATTATTTATATTAATATTAAATATATTATAAGATGTGATGAGATATAAGGTAAATATATACACAATTGTTGTTTGATTTGGATGCAATTGTTACTTACAATAGGCATTGTCACTTAATTTACTATGGAGTATGTTTGAACTTTAAGTACTGTAGTACTGCACAATCTAGAAAATATATGCCAATTGCAAAATAATAATAATAATAAATAAATTCGTGAGCAAATAAAAATAAAGGAAGAAGATTACCATTTTTTGTCATATTTAGGAGTACTAATTAAGACGACTAAATGAGACTTTTTATATCTAGATGATCACTAAATGCACCGGCCATAATGCTTAATCTTGGAGGCTTTGAAGCATTCTCTCTTATTAATATTATTTTTATCAAGTTTTTGTAATTTCATATATTTTATGAAAATCCTTTATAATACCACTATAACATTTCATACTACTTGCCGGGTTTAATGTAACCTAGTTGTTGTTGGTCACGGATGTCTTTTTTGAACGAGAGGCTGGTAGTTTGAACTTTAAAATCTTCCCTCTCCATTTGGATAATGGTGCAAGCCAATGATCTAGCTCGGCTGGTATTCTCATAAATTTTAGGCGACTTTCTCAGCCTCTTTTTCGGACAAAAAAATAATTCATATCCTGTAACAAATTTATTATTATTTATATTTTAGAAATCTATTATATTATTTTATTTATTTCATTTAATCACTTATATTATAAAATACGTCATTTAATTATTTAGTTTTAAAAAAATGAATAAATAAAGAATAAACTATCTTATATTACTTTAAAAATAATATTTTAATAAAAACTTATTTACATAATATTATAATAAATATTGTAAAATTTATTATTCTTTATATTTTAGAGAAAAATGTTGTAAAGATCACTTAGATTATATCATTTATGTTATTTGATCAATTACATTATAAAATATGTCATTTAATTATTTAGCTTTGAAAAATGAATAAATTAATATAAATTACATTATTTTTTATATTTTTATATTATTTTTAAAGTAATATTTTAATAAAAAAATTATTGAAAGAATATATTTTATTCTTAATTAATCATTTTTTAAAAGTATTCAAATTAAATGACATCATTTTTAATTTAAAATAACAAACATTATCAATAACTTAATATAAGATATCTCTGCGATTTCATTCCTTATATTTTAATGAAATTAATGATAAAATATTTATCTAACTAAATGGTTTGGATAACCTTCAAAATGTAAAAATAATATATTTATTTTAAATTTATGAAAACTTTAAATTATAATTATTAAGTAAAATTTTATATCAATTCTCTCAATGGTTTTGATGCCCGATATTATTATATAAATGTACACGTGCGTTTGAATTATTAAGGAACGTGTAAAACTTGTTATAAAATTGTCACTCCTTATCGTTTAATACTCATCGTGAACCACGACACGAGGAACATTAATATTAGCTTATAAACATCAATAAAAGATTGGTCGACGTTGGTTGTTAGTTGTTAATGGTTGCTATATAGTATTTTATTCTTAATATTTCACTCACTAAAGCGCACAAATATATTAACAGAATTTAAAGACGATTTTTTATTTTTTAACTTAAAAATAAAAATATATTATTATACTATGAAATAATTAATACATCAATAAATATTTATTTTAAACAATGGAGAAATAAAAAAAAGCCATATAAATTTGTATTCTTATAATACATATATAATAACTTATTCACATGTTTTCATTTTTATCTTTATAAGAAAAAAATATTATTTTTCTTACCTCGTAAATTATAAAAAAAACATATATTAACGTCATATTATGCTTATAATATAAAAAATGTACGTAGATGTTAAATAATTAAATATAAGTTTATACGTAAATAATATTATTCTAAATTCTAAATATTGTGACCAAGAAAAAAACCTACTTGCTCGCAGCCACAGCTGACAATTTTGCCCAGGAAAATTTTCATGCCTCATTTTAATTATTATTTTCATCGAATTATATATTATTGTTGCTATTATCACTTATCATTATTAAAGTTACGTTATTATTGTTATAACTATTGACTTATATTCATGGGACATAGAGGCATTGACTTCTTGAGGATGGCTCATTTATTTGCCATAAATGAATCAAGCATTAGGTTTAATCAACTTTGTTATATGCTTCCATCAAATTAAATTTAATTCCTGTACATTAAGAAGTTGGGTGGGAGGCACGACTACTCCTACCGGTAACAAAATTCATTAATTTATATTTATGAGATAAGTTGTTACAAACGTATCTTACATTAAAAAAATTATGTAAACTAATCTTTTATATTATAAAATATATTATTTAATATATTACATTTTGTAAAATGTATTAAAGAATGATAAATTTCATTATTCATTCAAATTTTAATAATTTTATGATAATTTAATATAAGATACTGTGTCACATTTTTCTCTATTTATAATCAGTACTAGTTGGCTTTTCTGATTATAAATATCTTAATGTGCTTAACTAATTTGTGTATTTTCCTTTTATATTTACACCCTTAAAAGTAAGTACTTCAGCAATCTTTTGGTGGGTTAAAGAAGATGATATGATGATGTATGAAGAGACGTTTTATTTGTTTTAAATGAATTTAATTGAGGTAAAAAAAAATTAAAAAATAAATATAATTATTTATAATAATTATAAATGAATCCTTATAAAATTTAAATGAGACGTACATTCTTTTAACCCATAAATCAATTAATTAAGACGAGACAAATTCTTTTTACATCTCCAACGAGCAGTAAATTTGAGCTTACTTAAGTTAAGAATCCAATCTGGGTAGCTTAATTAACTTGTCAGTCTACGGCATATTTTAAATAATAAAAAATTGTATAATATTCTAAATATACTATTCAATCACTTAAATATTAAAAATTTATAATTTTTTTATTATTATATTAATATCGCTTTAGAGTAATTGGCATGACTTGACATATAAAATATAAGTTTTTAATTTATTTTTATATAAATAAGGTGAGGATAGGGTATTTTATGTTTTTAAGATAATATCGTATCTTTTTAAAGAAAATAATTTCTTACATATAAATGTTAAATAATAAATAAAAGAATTCGCTACGTCACACATGAAATTTGTATAATTCAAAACTTTCTCTTAAAATTTATAGCAGCCAGTGTAAGCCACCTTTTTTGGTGAGATAGCTGGCAGAACCGATACTTAAAGAGCAGGCCATCGTAGACAAGACACATGCATCAAACATACTGTATTTTACTTTTTTTAAAATTCTTTTCTCAAAAACAACAACTATATTATTCTTAATTAATAATTTCAAATTCTTATTCTAAATAACTAAAATTTATTTAATTTGAACTATAATTATATAGATTATTTAATTTTCGTTAAATTTAAATTAATTTAATATTATTGATATATTATATTTATTATTATAAATTTTATAAATGTTATATTATATTTTTTTTTCATAACTCATTAACTTTTGAAACTGTATTTTGTATTATTATTATTATTTCCGATAGATGCCGTACACTTGATACAGTATGAACCCATGTGAGAATAGAAACCAACACGACCCCCTATAATATTGAGGTGATAGGCAAGTTGGAAATTTAGTTAGTAACTTCAACGTCACGTGGTCTTACATTACTTCCAGAGTTCCAGTGTACATAACTACATATAGTATTTCCAGAGCTCCAGTATCAGTTCATATATATATATATATAGGCATACACATATGCTGATATAAGTATATATCAGCTTTATTCTATCTCATATGATGTAGAATCTGTTAGTTTTAAGTAATAAATGAACGCAGCGTGCCAAGATGACAAACTTAACAGAGGGCAAATCATGAGTCTTGGTCATTTACTGCAGTACCACCAAACTGGAATCTAAAAAGGTTGATAACTAACACGTACATAAATATATAGATAGATACGGGCATATGGCCATATGGAAAGATATGTTATGTTCCTGAACAAACCATGAAAAACCTTCATGAATTTTGCATGCAGGTACTTTTATGAGTAAGTTTTGGCAAGAAACTATTAAGTTTTACAACTACCCGTTTGGGATCTCAAAATATCAAAGTTCAGTCAAACATGGCCAGCTTTTAAGAGTACGAACGTACGTGTAAGCAAATTTATCTTTTCGGGACTTTATCTACGCTTGAAGACAAGGATGAGCAACAATTTTGAGACCAAGATAATTCCAACAACAAAATACTTATATTAATTCACATGATTCATTAATGTTATTAATTGAATTCACAATTATTTTCCTATCAATAACCAACACATTTATATATAATAATAATATTGATGTAATAAGTAAATTTAGATTTAGATTAATATAATTAAGAGTTATTGGTATTTAAAATAATTCTTAATTATTTTTTTTCTTTTTTGGGCATAAATAGAAATCTAGAACGCTTGAATACACTATTTAAAAAAGTAATTTTAAATGAAGTGGTTCTTTTTAAGAATCGATTTTTAGTGGGAAGTAATAGTTACTTGTTTGGCAAAAAAATATTAAAATGACTTGTATTTGTTGTGATTATCAGAAGAGTCCTAATATTTTTGTATTTTCTCAAAAGTAATATAGTTTACTTTTTTTTTCTAATACAACATAAATCATACATTCCTAGCTAGTATTCAAACTCCACACTTTTAACATAATAAATTTTATGTACTTTGAATTACAGACTAGTTTATAAATAATAGAATTTAATTTTGAAAAAATATTATAAAAGTGATTGAATATAGAGCCTAAGACTCTTAAAATCTTTTCAATTTTTATAAGTATAAATATGTGTATAAATTTATATATCTTTTGCTTTTACTATGAACTCATATTTTTTTGTTCTATTCGTGAATTATAACACACTAAAACTTATAATTATTTTTTTAGTTAAATAACTTGTAATATGTAAAATAGAATTTACTTTTATTTTTATAAATAATATTAACCAAGTGACACAAGATGTAAATGTAAAAATTGATTCAAATTTGTATTTCCTGGGTATTTTAAATTATTGGTGTATGACCCTCTCAAAGCGAGAGATATGCAAAGCGCGGGAATGTCAAGAAAGATCAAAACAAACAAAAGACGCGCTTTTAAAGGCAAATAATGAGATTAAGATTTTTATTTTTATATCAAAACTTTGTATTATTCGAATTTATAATTTAAAATAAGGAGAAATAACTTATTACCGAGACTAATAAGTAAAGTAAACCACATACTGCTGAGATTGACTTGATTGTGAGAAAATGGAAATAGCAACCATTTTCACTTCATGACTTGGGCCTGACCAGAATCACTATTTCCTGCAACAAGTACCATGAGAAACTTCCAACCCTCAAATCTTATTCACATACAAACAATAAAACCCATAAACGATACTGAATCAGAAAGTAATTAAAAATTAGCAGACATGGTGCATACTGCGCATGTGATACAATTGAAGTAAAACTTATGCTAAATGTTGTCCATAATTGTACACAATTTGAAGATCATTGTTTCTTACACGACTCGGATATAAACAAGAGAGAAAGAAAATACAAATAAATAGTACAAATTTGCTTGCTTAGGCTACCTGTGTTTTACTTGTCTTCAGTTTCTAATTCGTTTCTCTCAATGCCTAACACTGAGACTTATGTGCCCTTTACAATTGTAGAATTTTCACACAATCTCAAGGTTTTTGTAGCCTAAAGTATGGACTACTTCAATAACTCCTTAGGAAGAGGCAGCAATAGCAGCAATATCTTTACTTGATCTATTGTACTTCATATGGCTCTGGACCAACTGTCCGGCTGCTATAGCAGACATGAGAGAGAGCTCTCCAGCAAGAACAGAACCAGCCACTATTTTAGCTAAAAGTCTTGAGTTTCCTCCTGGTACCTCTCTGTTTGCACCCTTCACACCAAGCAAGTTCAAGCAAGCAGCTTGAGATGGGAGTTGGGTACCACCTCCTACAGTACCAACCTGCAAAGAACATTAAAAAACATACTTGAGATCGATATCAAATCAATTTCAACATTAAATTCAGCAACTAAGAATTGTTTAATTAATGGGATTTTAGATATTACCTCAATGGATGGCATGGTGACAGAGACATGAAGATCCTTTCCATCATTGATAGGTTCCATCATGGTTATACAGTGAGAGCTTTCAATATTCTGTGCAGGATCTTGGCCAGTGGCTATGAAAATAGCAGAAACTATGTTACTTGCATGGGCATTGAATCCACCAAGAGCTCCAGCCATGGCAGAACCAGTGAGATTTTTGAGCATGTTAAGCTCCACCAAGGCCTCTACACTCGTCTTCAATACCTTCCTAACTGTATCCCCCTTAATGACAGCTTCACATACCACTGACTTGCCACGACCTTCAATCCAGTTCACAGCAGCAGGCTTCTTGTCAGAACAGAAGTTCCCAGAGATGCCCATGACATCCATGTCACCGAAATTTTTCTGGAGATAATCCAAAACGTTCTGAACACCTTTGGACACCATGTTCATTCCCATAGCATCACCAGTACTGCAGGAGAATCTCATATACAGATTCTTCCCTGCAATTGTGCATTTGATACTTTGAAGCTTAGCAAATCTACTTGAACTGCAACCAAGGAAAAAAAAGTCCAACATTCAGTCATTTAATCAAACACATTAAAAGCAATAAACTTTAACAAAATCCAATATAACCCAGAATTGAGAATTCAACTAACCTATTGAAAACCATAGACAAGGTCTCAAAGTTGTTAGGATCTTCCAAGAAGAACTTCAATTCAGCAGCTCTCTTAGCACTGTTAAACCTCACAATTGGTGCTCTAGTCATCCCATCCTTCAACAAAACACTAGAAGCTCCACCAGACAAATGAATAGCTTTGCAACCCCTGTTTGCGCTAGCCACCAAGCAGCCTTCAGTAGTCGCCATCGGCACCGAGTACTCGAACCCATCAAGCAATAAAGGCCCAGCAATACCAACAGGAATTTGCACAAACCCAACAGGCATTTCACAACACTGGCCCAAAATCGTATCGTAATTAAAGCCATCCAATGGTAACCCATCAAGCGACTTACCAGTCACTCTCTGTAACGCCTCACGCCTTATAGCCGCAGCCCTTTTGGTATCACCAAGCTTAGACTCTAAAGAGTAAGATGGAGTCTTCCCAGACACCACAGATTTGATAATCTCTTCATCTTCCTCAGTGGTTTCTGGAATCCCAATTGGTTCAAACACAACCGACTCCACCACCTTGGGAACAACCTGTTTAGGTAAAGCAACAACTGGTGGTGCAATCTGAGGAAATGAACAATCAAGCCCAGCACCACAAGGAATTTTGCGAGAATCTTCTTTTATAATCACATCCTCATCCTCGTCGTCGTCATCAACCCAAACATCAGTGGAAGGACGAAGAATCAAAGATTGAACAAAGTCAATACCGAAAAAGCCCAAGAGGTAAATAAAGGAAGCAACAAAAGCAACGATGGCTACAATCTCAGAGAGAGTAACGACGTGAAGAGGTGTTGAAGTTCGGATCTTTTCACGCCAACGAGTGAGCAAAAAGTAAACAACAGAGAAAAATAGAGTGAAAAACAAGGCGTTTGTGATATACAATGGAAGTGGTAATGCATCAGAGGGTTTTGAGCTTTCATTATCGTCGACCATCTTCACCTTCTTCATCTTCATGGGCTGTTCAACAATGGGCTGGTTGTTGAGTTTTGTCGCCGTTATCATCGATCGCCGGCGGACATCCATTGATTAATTTAGTCGAAGTTCTTTTTTCCGGCGGCAGATCGAACGGCAAAGGGAGAGGGAGGAGAGAAATGCCCTCTCTGAGAATGAAGTTTAAGAAGTTTGTTTTTTGAGCTTGTTTGATGGTTGAGCGAGTAACTCGGGATGTTTAATCAAGTATTTATAAGCTTAGTAAACTCGGCCTTCCACACGGTTCTATCTGACTTCGCACGTGTGGGGTCGTTTAGAACGATTTGGACGTTTGAATGAGTGTGAGGAGAAATTATAATAATTCTTGACAAACTCTCACGTTGATCTAAACTAATAAAATAAAAAAAATAGTATAATAAGAGGTAAAGTATTCATTTTTGTTTTCTCTCTCTATTTTGAATTACTGTTTTATATTTTTATTACATTATTAAAGTCAAAGCAAGACACCTATTGCTTTATTAGCTATTAGTAAGTGCCTTCCTGTTTCGATCTTGTCTCCTCCTTCGCTGAGCTCTAATAGCCATTGCTATACTTTTATTTTGTTCTTATATTATCATTATATTTTTGCTAAAATTTTGTCCTCATATGATTCGAAATGTGCCCACTTTTCCATTGTGATTATGCTTTCATTCATTATTTTACTTTTATGTTTAAGTTATTAATGGTTTTTAGTTTTATCCCAGTTTTTTTACATTATTTATGATTTTTTGCTTTTATATATGGTTTTATTACGCACTCCTTCGTTCTTTCTTTATTTCTTTCTTTCTTTCTTTCTTTTTTACTTCATTCTAAGGTTATGGTTTTGTTACTTTATGTGCTTTTGCTAATCCTGCATTCCACGTGTCATTTAGTACTCTTCACTTCGCATCAAGGAGGTTTCCACTCAGGCACTTACCAACTCCCAAAGATGAATACTTACCGGTACCCATTAAAATTGAACCCAAGTTGATAATAAATATATACATTAACACTAATATAATAGCCAAAGATATTTTTTTTTACTTTTATATGAATCATATATGATCAATAATTTAATAATATATGTATCATATTAAACATATATATATATAATAAAGGGATATTATCTTATAAAATAGTAATTTCATCTATTTTTTAATTCACATTTTCTTAGCATAACTACACAAACGTTTCGCGCCCACCACGAGACTAAGAAATTTAGTAAAGTAATCTCACTTACTTGAATTCATTGAGTTTTGAGATTTTTAGTCATTTCATGGTAAAAACTTTATGCTACAGCATTGCATCAAACACGATGGTTACCAAAATGCCCTTATTAGGTTAAGGAATTTACTATGGGTGGATATTATTTGCCCATACGAAAATGGAAAGAAAAAATAATACATTTGGAATACAATACACTTTAAAAAGTATCCATTTTGAAATATTTTTCCTTGAGAACGAGTGATCACTTTGCTTTAAGGAACATTCTAGACCATCTAAATGTGAAAGAGTGTTAGTGACGATAACATATTGCAAATATCAATGTAGATCGTCTAAGCATGAAAGTAGGTTAGAGTTGATCATATGATACAAATATCATTATAAATTATCATACTTAAAAGCGTGTTAAGGTTGATTAGATGGTGTAAACATCAATATAAATTGCCCATGTGTGAGAATGTGTTAGAGTTAATTACATGGTGCAAATACCAATGTGGACTACCAGGCATGAAAGTGTATTAGGGTTGATCACATTATGCAAACATCAACATAGACCACCTAGGCATGAAAGTGTGTTCGGGTTGATAACATGTTATGAACATATATGTAGATGGCCTTAACACTTAGATTAAATTAAAACATTGTAGCGTTAATCATCTGGTACGAATATCAAAATAAAATATCTAAAAAAAGGACTTGCTTAGAAGAAAAACAACTTTATTTCATCTCCCTCAAACAATGTACAGAATTGGGTTGATCACATGATATAAAGACACGTGTAGAACATCCTAAGACTTGCTTAGATTGAAAGATTATTTGGAATGACATCTTTCAAACTAGATCCAGGTCGATCGCAATATGAAAAATAATTCCTATAACATCCAAGTCGATCATTTTTATTAAGGGATATGAGAAGCTTTCATGGTAAGACTTGACTAAGGGTTAGACTAATAACTTTCAATAGTTATTCGATTAATAATGATATGATAAACCTAAGGTTAATATATAGCTTGGTTTGAACGATGAAACTTCACTCCTTTGAAATATGTTGGCAAGTAACAATGGCCAATAGAGATGAAATTTTATATATGTCACTTCGATATGATACATGTAGTAGTTGATTTTCATATTGATATGCAACACTTTAAATACGAAATTTTAGAATTGTTTCTATACTTTAGCATGTTCTCTAGATTAGGATAAGTGTTTTATGCATATTGAAAACACAATTTCTAGATGTTAATGATGTTCGAACTCAATGCAAGATAATTATACTCTTTTACTTTAATAAAATAATTGGATTAAAGAGTGCATAAATAAACTCTATGTTTAGACATTAACACGATACCTATTATCGTAGTCCTAGACCCAACTTAAGGACGAGTATTCACATGAATACAAGTATAAGAGTAAATATATACTTCTTATTTTTACATAAGTCATATGTATAAGTAATTATGTAATGACATGTGTATTATATCGAATATATTTATATATGTTAAATGGGACTCTATCCTATAAGATAGTGATTTCAACTAAGTTACATTTCTATAAATTTGTTATATTAATAACAATTTGAATTTGTAAACAGGGAATTTTGCTTTCAATTGTATTGTATTAAATTTAAATGTATTTAAGGTGAAAAATTACCTGTTAGTTGAATCGGTTAAATAAGGAAATATAAAACCATTAAAAAAAAGTTCTACTAACTTGTTATATACAAAACAGTAGATTGAATCAAATTGAAACAAAAGTAACAAAGCTAATAAGAAAAAATGCAGTGCAAGAAAGCTGAAAGTATAAATAATAAAGTGATATGAAAATATTTTTTGTTTTCTTAATATAAGATCAAAACGGTAACAAATAATATTTAATTTAAAGTTCTAATTAACAATAATAACACTCAAAATAAAAGTAGTATATTGTCAAATAATTTAGTAATGAAGCAAAATCAAGATAAAATAAGCATTAAAGCATTTTCATCATACGTCGATTTACTCCCCCTCATTGATGTTTAATTAGTATATGAGAGGGGCCAAAGATGCTCACTTTTAAACACCCTTGACAATATTATCATTTTGAGACTTGAAATCATTTCGAGATAGAGTTCGTAATTAAAATAGTTTATAAATTTTCTCATTTTTCATGCTAAAAAGGAGAAATATTTTAAAAATTTATTAGATTAAATAAATTGAACACCTAAATTTAATAAATTTCATATAATATACTAAAATTCCACTTAAATTTAAAAAAATATAACGTTATAAGTGTCGGTTTTTTAAAAGAACAGACGCAAATTTGCGTCATTTTTTTCTCATAACCAACGTAAAAATCTGCTTTGACTTTTTCACAATAGATACAAAAATCTACGACACTGTGTTTACGTCATTTTTCTTTTCAACCCAACAAAAACATCATTTGAATTGGTTTAAAACTGACGCAAATTTTGGTTTTGGTTTTGATATATATATATATATATAAATGAGCGCCAGCCAAAGTGGAACAAGGATACAGCTCTCATCGGTTGAAAGAGTGGCATTCATTCATATGATCCTATCATCGTTAGTCAAATACACGATTTATCTATAATTTCGTCCTTGAGATGCTTGTATTTCTTTCCACTATATGTGTGCTGACAACAAATATTAAATACTCAATTAAAAATAAACAATAAAACTTTAAATACCGCCCAGACTGCTAAACCAAATAATGTGGCAAATTGTTGTTATTTTATCATACGAGATTATGCGTTTGGTAATGGCCAGAACTGTTTTTTTTTTAATTTACTATATTTAAAAGATAAATATTCAATTCATATATAATTACAGTTAAATTTATAATTATATTAATTATATTATGTTATGTCGTATTTGTTTTTTGAAAATTAATAGTTTTGATTTTTTTAAAGTTATTCACATCATATCATAACTTAATTAGCGTGCATGTGTGCAAATTTGAGGGTATTTAGCATTCCTCTTGTTAAAATATGGTTTTTATCATACCGACGTTTATTTATTATTGTTATTAGTTGGTGTGAGAAATGAAGAATCTAACGTCTCAATTCAAAAAATGAATTATATATATATTAAAATAATACTATCTGCTTCTCGTTATTTATAATCTTCAGTTTAATAATAATAATAATAATAATAAAGAGTTAACATAATTATAAGTATATATTTTATTTTTATTTAATAAAAAAATATTACATCTATTATATTTAAATATAAAAATATTTAATTATTTAATTTATGATGAAAAAAAGGTTAAAAATTAAAATTGTGGTGGCTTAACTTTCATTGATAGCTTCATAAATATACTTCAATAATAATAAGACGTTAATTTATAGATTCAACTTGGCGTATATATCATTTATTCCTATAAATTTTCCGTCCGTTGGGTGTAAGATATTTGACATGAAATTAATGCACATAAGAAACACGAACTCTAATGATAAAGATACTTTACCTATTTTTATTTTTTCTTATTAAATTTAAATCATAATTTTTTAATTTAAGGATCACAATATTATATTAATGATGAATCTCATGTCGATAATACCATATAACGAAAAAAAATGAAAAATTATCTAAAATAATACTTTTTTAAATTCACAATAACAAAATAATACCGTTATTTTAATTAAAAAATATTATTTTTATTATTATAAATCTTAACAATATTAGTTTTATGATTTTTCTAAAAATGTTATATATATATTAAGATATCTAATATTTATAACAATAAAAATGAAAAAAATTACAAAAATAGCAGCCCTATAATAATAAAAATAACGCATCAATAATATTAAATAAGGTTCAATTATATGTCATTCATTATTAAATGAATCCATAATTTAATTTGAATTACGTTCAAATGAAAAAAAAATTACAAAAATAACAATCTTATAACAATAAACAAACACATCAATAATATTAAATAGAGTTCAATTAAATGTCATTCATTATTAAATGATTCTATAGTTTAATTTGAATTATATTCAATTGAACAACATTAAAAATGAAATGCTTTCTCAGACATTTTTAATAAAAAATATATATTGTATGAACTTACAAAATGTTTATGTGATTATAAGATTTTAAAGTGTTATTTTTATTATTTTTGTTAAAAACATTTAACATTAAACGAGATTTAATTGAATAATTTTTAATATTGAACGAGTTTTAATGAAAATAATTGAACTTAAATGACATCTAATTAGATAACATTTAATATGAAATTATGTATTGAATTTTTTTAATAGTAAAAATATATTAAATAAATATTATTTTTATGCTTATAATTTTTAAGAATGTTATTTTTTAAATATAAATCCATCGAGAAAAATTAATCTTTTTAATTATTTAATATATATATGAGATGAGCAAATATGTAATTATTATTTAAAAAATATTTTGAGTAATATAATTAATTTCATTAATAAATAAATTACTATTTTAATTTTCAGGATACTTTAATAGATTTTCCATGTATGCTCATATGTCACTTTACCTTCAAATCTGGTTGCAATTGATATTAATTAATTTGTTTGAAATTAAGATACCTAGAATTCACAATTCAAAGAACTTTGATCAGTTTATAATTTTCCATTTATTTTTCAAAAGCACGTTGCTTAGGTTTCTATTATATGCCTGGCATGAAAGTTATTAAATAATAATAATAATAACAATAGTATATTTTTATGATTATCTTATATATTTTTATTATTTAAAAAATTAAAATTTCACTTTAAATATTATTTAATTTACATATTTTAAATTAAATTATCATCATTTAAATTAATTTAATATTAAATATTATTTAATTTAAACATATTCATTATTATTAAGATACTATTTTTATTATTATAAATTTTAAAATTATTATTTTTCTTATATTTCTCAAAACATTTGCCAAGACTTAATTAATATTCTAATTTTTATATTAATAGCTTATCTTTAATGTGAGTTAGTTATAAAATAATAAAATGATAATATTGTATGTTCTCAAAAATGTAATATGTTTACTTGATAAATAAATAATTCAATCAATTAGTTTAAATTAAAAAAATTAATATAATTTATCATATTTAATTTAGATTTAACTAATAAATTTTATAATTTGATATAAATAGAATATAAAAATATACAATATATTTGAATTTAGATTGATATGAATTGATAGATTTTATATCTATTACATCTAAACCAAATTATTATTAAAATTATAAATAAATATATATATTTTTATTTTATAATATGATATATTTATAATGATTTAATAATAATATACTGTAATTTTTATTATTTTAAATTTTTTAATTATGATTAAAAATTATAAATTTTGATAAAAATATATTAATTTAACTGCTTGTAATAAATTCTTTTTACCATTATCCACTTTTATATTAGATAGTGTGCGGTGGCTGAGGCTGTATATTTAATTAACAATCAATTATAATATTGTAATAAATCATTATAAATAAGAGTGTTTTTATTTAATAGTAAATAATATTATATAAGTCTTTTAAATTATATTATTTATATCATTTAATTTGTTGATTTATAAATAATATTATAATATTAAAAAATGATTTTTAAAAATTAAGTAAGAACAAATTAAATTATTTTAATATTTTAGTTAAAAATTATAAATATAGTATATTTTATTTTTAATTAATATTTTTAAAATTAAAAAAATAAATAATATAAATAACTTAATTTTAAAAAATCACAACCTCATGCTATTTAATTTAATCGAATTCCAAACCTATTGTAAGAAAAATAGTGGTTATTAAAGCAGGGTTATACTAATATTTTTGAAAAAAATACAAAACTACGCCATTTTAATTTCAGAATATGCAAAATATTGAAATGCATCTTTTTAAATTTTGTTTGTTTTATATTGTTGTACAAATACAAACTTTTATGAGACTCGGACAGAGACTGACGTGTCCACAATACGTTGCATTTGGATCTGAAAATATTTAATGCATGTTAAAGTAGTCCGGCACGTGTATATATATATATATATATATATATATATATATATATATGTATATGATAAAAAATATATACAGTGATATTATTTAATAGAATGTAAGCCTAATTAACAATGTATTATTTAATAGGATGAATTAATAATTTACGCATTATATTTATATGAATGAGTTAATAAAAATAACTTTATTTTTCAAACAATTTTTAAATACATGAAAAAATATTCGTATTTTTAAACTAAATAATATTATACAGAAATAATATTTTTTTATATAATATAAATAAAAATACTTCTAATAATTTTTTTATTAAATATGTATTATTATCATTATGATTTTCATAATTTAATATATAATAAAAATAATTATTAATTATATTTAAATTATAACTTCTATACTTTATTAAAATATTAAAAAAATTATTTATCAATTCATTAAAATAAATAATTTTTTAATATAAATGAATCTAAATATTTAATAATAAAATTATTAATTATAAAATACATATTAAAAATAAAAATATTAATATTAATTTTTAATATCAAATTATATTAATTGATATAGTTTAAACTTTTGACTTGAAATAACTTTAACGTAACTTATTTTTAATTAAGATATATTTATATTAAACTCATTATTGATATTTTATATTTATATATTTTATATTTTTATAGTATCCACGTTTTATATTGAATTTTTAATTTTTTATATATAAAAAGAACGTATTACATTTATATGTACATTTATCTGAATAATATATGTCATGTATTTTATTATGGGTGAAAGGCATGTTTTATCCTTTATTTATACAAAATGTATAATTTAATCTTTAAGTTAGAAAAGTTGTTATTTATTCATTTTTATTTTAAAAAATGTGTTAAAAATATATTTAATAATCTTAAAATTATTTTATTAAAAAAATTATCAAGTGTATCTCTTGTTATTTCATCGTTCACTATACAAAATTACTTAATTAACCTTTACTTAACTCTCTATGCATCCCAAATAAGTAAATCGTGCTCTATAAGCTTCGTGATTGCCTTAAGCCTTGAGCCTCACCATCATAACCTCGCCAATTCATCTCTTCTCGTCGACATAGCCATTGTTGATTCAAACCCACGAACCTCATAGCCGGTTTCAAAACAAGAGTGGTTCGTGTTTTGTTTTGTTTGAGAAAACATAAATACTATTATAAGACTTTATTTTTAAATTTTTTTTCATCTGAGGTGCAGATAAATAACGATAATATCCTAAGTATTATTTTATTTGAAAAATTTATCAATATAAAATTTATTATTAATACTAAAAATAATTTTTTTATAATTAAAATGATTAATGGACACATTTTTTATAAGTAAAAGAGTTAATAAATATTTTTTTAATAAGTAAAAAAAAACTAAAGAGCACCATGTCTTAATTTAGAAGACGAAGTAACAATTTTACTAAAAAAATAAAAAAATAAACTTATAAGTTAATTTATATAATTTTTTTGGATAATTATTTAGTAAAATTAATTTATATTTATATTATAATCATAATTTTATAGTAACATGATAAGTATAAAGTGTTCTATATAAAACGTAAGTTTAAGTTTTGGTATTATCATTATGCAATTACATTTAATTTTTTTAAAATTTATAATATAAATTAAAGAGTCTTAATATTATCAATGTGTATAAATGGTGTTTGAAAAATCTAATTTTTAAGATTTATTAACTTAAAAAAATGGATGACAACGAAGAAGCTAAACCATTGCATTTAAAATTTTAATTTTTTAAATTTATAGTATAAATTTAAGAATCTTTATATTATCATTGTATATAAATGATGCTTTAAAAATTCAATTTTTAAGTTTTATAATATAAATTTAATTTTAAAAACGAGAGACCACGACGACGACAATTTTTTTTATTTAAGTGTAATTTAATTAATATATAAGTTATATAAAAATAGTCATAACTTAATATTGATGTGATAAATATAATTACATATATAAAGTATAAATTTAAGTCTTGGTATTGTCACTATACATATTTTATTTATTATAAATTGGTACGTGAGAAAGTAAAATAAATCAATAAAAATAACGAAATTAAAATTTATTTAAGTAGTCAACAAACAAAAAAATTATTTTGGTATAATTTATACTTAAGTAGTAAGCCTAGAGTTCAACCTTTAAAAACATAAATTCAAGTCTTGTTATTATCATTATACAAATTATATTTAAAAAATAAATTTTGTTAATTCATTATATAAATTTAAGAATATAGATATTATTATTATCTACAACTATTGCATTAAAAATCTAATTTTTATTCAACTTATGCTTTAAAAATACATTTTTTTTAAATTTTCTTAACTTAAAAAAACTTAATTATAAGTATTTAAAAGCATAAAGATCAAAATTTGGTATTGTCATTATACACATCATATTTAAAAAATTAATTTTTAAATTCGTAATATAAATTGAAGAGTATTAATATTATTATTGTATATAATACATAATTTAATATTATTATTATGTGTAGTTATATTATGAGTAGATAAATAACTTAATCTCGTGATAAATATAAAGTAACCTATACAAATAAAAAAGCAAAAGTTTAAGATATTGTCACAATATATAATTTTAATATTATTATATACCAATGTATCTAAATACATAAGTATTCATATACTTTGATGTATTGATACATTTTTTTTTTCATATTTGTACTTAATCTTTTACCATTAAACAAAATCATATATATTATTGTTTTTTTAGTTTTGGAAACATAAATGGGTTAGTATGTTAATCTAATTCATTTAAAAATTATTTAAACTGAATTTTACTTAAATAAATTAGATTGAGTATAACTCAACTCCAATGGTTTCACACCTTAAAAGTATAATGAACTCTTTTTTTTCCCTGACTACATCATGAACTCATTTAATTAGATGCATCTAAAATAGTAACTAGATGGAATTAATAATGTCAACTATACTTGCATTCGTAGACAGTCGTATTCTTGTTACACGTTTCTTCCTTTTTTTTTCTGATGGTTTTTGCTAAACTATGGTCGACATAGTCATAAGCGTGAGTTTAATTTGTCTTATCTTTTGTAACTTGAAAAGCCAGTCTAAAAAGAAATATTAATATCACATCAATTAACGTAATTTTTTTCACAGAATTCCTTTATATAATGTCATGTTTAAGAATATATATTTTAAAAATTAAAAAAATATTTATTTTTTTAAAAATAAATAATACATAGCGCTATAAAAATATTATGAGTTGAATTTATAATTTATTAAGATAGAAATTGATTAATCAGATTGATGGAGTAAGTTCGTTCGTTCAATATTGGTGAACCTGGGTTTGGTAGACTGTACGTAAGACATTCGTATGTAAAAAGGTCACTGCGTTCATACTATTCATATTATTCGTATATATGTAAGCATTGAAAACGTACGTAGGGAAAATGTTAAGTTATATATTAATATTATGTGAAAATATTTAGTTTATTATTTTAAATTGATTATTTATGTTATTGAAATATCTTTAGCATATATTTAAGTAATGATAAAAATATAGTATTTGGCTTATTTAACTGATAATAAAGTTATTATTTAGACCAACTTGTTGCAGAATTGTTTCAATTGGGATTATATTAAAGCAAACTTCAGATTGATGCAATGTCGTCTCTAAAATATATAGATAAAAAAATAAAAGGTAATATAGAAATTATCGAGCTGAGAAAAGCTGTATTATCAATTACCAACAACACTTTACTTAATATATAAATAAAGTGTGATTAACGTTCTATTCAACAATGGCTAACTGCATGTAGTTGAAATAAATGACGTGGTCATTAAATATTATTAATTTTAGTTATTTTTTTATTTAACATATATACAAAAGGCTTTGAAAAGGTCCAACTACAACTTTTCAAATTTTCATCAAGAGACAGCGTAAATGTACAAAAAGCTAGTCTTTCATGTATAATAACATCATATTTATTTTTAGATTTTTCACCCAAAAAATATATATATATATTCATTCTTGGATCAGAGAGACTATTATATTAATGTGAATATCATAGAGAGGCTAACTCATAATTCAAAAGGTGGGAAATGGGAGGAAAAAAAGAATGAAGAAAAAATATTGAAAGAAATAAAATATGATTGGAAACGAATTAGTCAACTATATACATCTGACTTTTTCAATAAAATTTCAGTGAACTGCATTCCTATTAGATAGTATGATTTTTTTTTCATTACTAAAAATTTAAATTTTATTTGTACAATTTTTTTATTTAATAAAAAAATAAATTTTAAATCTTATAAATATTATTACTAGTGGATTTTTAACATTTAAATTTTTAAATTTCAAATTTAAGAATTCTATCTTATACCATGATATTATATGATGTTAATATATATATGTTAAAAAAACACGACAAGGGGGGAGGTGGTGTTGGATAGATTTAGTCTGGTGATGAATAGATTTAGTACGGTTAATATTTGTTTTACTTCCATATCTTAATTATAAAATAAAATTTTATTTTTAATTTTTTTAAGTATATATATATGTTATTTTTATATAATATAAAAATATATATGTTTTCGTGTTTTTAAAAATATAATATATATATAATGTAGAAATATATATTTTTAAATGAAAATAAAAATAAACAACATGAATAATTAAGTTATATAAAAATGGTAAGTTTAATATTTTAATTATATAATTATTTACAAATATCTATTTAACTTACCCAATTTTACATTGGGTTAGTACATAATTTTTTCAAAGAGTAAATTTCAATAACACTTTAGATACAACAACGTACCACTAGGGATGGGTAAAAAAACCATGGGTTCGGTTATGCGTGGATAACCGCACTAACAATTCGATTTCTAACCGTGTAATTTTGGGGACGGGTTCGGTTTCGGGTAAACACCGAACATAAAGAAGCAGGTACGATTCGATTAAGGTTATACTCAAAATCATACCCGTACGTACCCGAAATTAATTATATTTATTTAAATAAATTATATATTAATTAAAATTTATTTATTTTTAACCTAATATATAAAACCTAATTTATGCCCATCCCTAGTCTCAAAGTCTCAATGCCTATCTTTTTTCTTAATCTCTAAAAGCTCATTCGGCCATCCTTACTTTCATTTTCTCTCATTTTTCTTCCATCTACGGATCTGCTCGGTTCTCTCACAACACCGCGTCGTCGCCAGCCGCAGTCGCTGTGTCTTCTCCAGTCGTCACCAGTCCATTCACAGGGCCGCGTTGTCGTCATTCACAACGCCAACCATCGTCGTTCACAGTGCCAGTCGTCGCCGCTCACAATGTCAGTCGTTGCCATTCACAGCGCCAACCATCGTCGTTCACAACGCCAGCCGTCACCGCTCACAGCGCCAACCATCGCCATTCACAGCGCCAGTCATCACCATTCACATCGCCGCTCAGTAACTATATTGTTGACCTTATTCTGGTTCATTAATTTTTACTACTTTTACCTATGATTTTAAGATTGGAATCTTGTGCATATTACTCTGAACAAGGTTTTGCTAATTGGAACAACAAATAGTACATATATTGGCAAACCAATGGTGACAAACGATGTTGTGGATGTCATAGTTGAAGAGCAAGTAATTCATCTTTCAACTCATAAAAGATATGTGTCTGCATAGTCTGTCATCTTTATTTATTTCTTTGTTACCTTTGTGCTTTCCTGGGATTAGATCAAAAGGTTGTTGTCTTCAAGTACAAGAAGAAAAAAAACTACAGGAGAAATATTGGCCACAAACGAGTTTCTAGTGACATTATTTTTAACCGAAGGTCATGAATCCATTTAACTTTCTTTTCTTGACAGAATAGGACATCTAACAAGTTTTGAATAACAAAATGTTTATCTTTTATAAATGTTGGCAAGTATTTTCAGCATTCTTCAACTTTCTTCTGGTACCTATCCTTATTTGCATAAAGACACACACAAAAAAAGGAGGCTGAGCAAAGAGGAATATGAAAGCTTTATGTAATCATCAACTTTCTAATATTGCTTTTCCATTGATAATCACTTTACTAATATTCATATTCTTTTATATATTATGCATCATCATGTATTTTAGAATTTGAGCTTGTTCGGTAGCTTTACTCGCTGCATGGTAACATTTTCTTTCTTTTGTAGGTTCAAAACATGGTTCATCTATTTTCATGGAGTACTTATTTTACGGAATGCATATTTTACAAAATAGAACTTATGACTTCTCACATAAAACATGAAAAGCTGTAATTTACAGTTAGCTGTGTATCAACTTAGTAATGGAGGTTTGAGGTTTTAGCTTTAAACATCTCCACAGATGTCGTCTAGTCCTACTTCTTATGATTTGGTTTGATAATGATTATGATCCAATCATGCAATCACGTATCAGGATAAGGATCACTGGAATTAGAGGTTATCATATCAAAACTATCCAACGACGACACTTGAATCATAGGCTTAATTAAGGAAGTTTGTGTGATGAAGATTTAAATTTGAATATCTTACGTAGAAAATTTTCTTTTTTGATTTTTTGTATGTAAAGTAGCATGATCTGTTGAGAAAACTCAGTATGTGAAATAAAGTGACTACTCTATTTTGTATATGGACCTCCCTGTTCTGAGATTAGTTCTACTCTTTTATCGATTCATAGTATATTTAGTAAAATCTTATTATCGATTCATATTGAATATGGAATATAGTATAATGATAATTTTTTATCATGTCTTGTAGAGTTAGAGATTTGTGAAGAAGATAGAGATTTTAAATATCATGACAAGTGAATATGTTGAAAAGGTAATGTGAGATAATAGAAAGTATATGTATATATTTTTTATATATGAATTTAAATTTTGGAAGTTATTTTTTCAGAATTTTTCACCACAATCATCTCAAGGAGTAAATGACATTGAACTTAATGTGGAGGTAACAAGTGGTGGAATTTTAAGTGCCGATCAACATACAAATGTTCTTCTCCTTACATCAACTTCTTCACCTGAAAATACACAAAGTCAACCATCAAATGAATGTAGTGAGTAAGAAGATGGGAAGACTAAATTAAAGTATGAAGCATGGGTTCATTTTGATAGAAAGAAAATTAATGGGATATGGAAGGCAATATGTAATTATTGCAGAAAACGGTTAGGAGGTGATACAAGGAATGAGACATCTCATTTGAAAGCACATACAAAAGGTTGTCCATTCAAACGACAAAAAAAGGGTATCGGTTAATCATTGTTAAATCCTAACAAGAAAAGGGATAGAATTAAATTAGGACATTGGAATTTTGATTCTTAAGTTTCTCGTGATAAATGTGCAAAAATGATAATTTTACATGAGTATCCTCTTAGTATTGTTGAGCATCATTGATTTAGGAAGTATTCACATTCATTACAACCAATATGAAAGCCTATTTTTCGAGCGACAGTTAAGAGAGACATTATAAAGATTTATGATGTTGAGAAAAAAAATGATGGATATGTTGGAGAACAACAAAAGTCGTGTTGCAATCACGGGTGATATGTGAAAGTCTGAAAATCAAAACAAAGAATTCATGGCTGTAACTTGTCATTTCATTGATGACAATTGGTATTTGCATAGTAAAATAATAAGGTAATTTTTAACACGTTCCAATACATCTCAAAGTTCAAAAGGTACTAGTGTTCTTAATACTAGTGATATAAATGAGTATAAACAATGGAAATTAATGGAAAATAAAGATGGATCTTTGAAATCTAAGTTAGACTCTTATTTAGAGGAGGCTGATGTAGAAATTTCGAATGAAGAGTTTGATATATTGTCTTGGTGGAAGTGTAATAAACATAAGTATCCAATAATGCATGATATGGTTAGAGATATCTTGGCTATTCCGGTCACTACAGTTACTTCAGAATCTGTATTTAGCATAAGTGGTAGAATAGTGAGCAAATATCGTAGTAGACTTAAAGAAAACACATTGGAAGCTTTGATGTGTACTCAAGATTGGTTATGGGCTAATATTCATAAACAATGTATAAGACTATATATTTAATACTTGTACATATTATATTTTATTAACACTTGTTTTATGTATTATATATTAATTATTTAATTATGTATTCAAATATTTTATAATTTATTTAGATATATTATCTCATGTTTCATCCATTTCCACTATTAATATTGCAGAAGTTCATGTTAAGATAAGAATTTTACAATATTGATTAATCAATTTATTATTTTGGTTTATAAAAGTGATTTTATATTTTTGATTTTTGCAGGATACGCGTGTTATTAATAAATAATTAGAAGAAAGAAATTTTGATTTATTGTACTTGAAGTTTTCTTAAATTTATTTAATTAGTTTTAAATATTTTATTTATATCTTATGTTTCTTGTTTATATTTATTTAATTTTATCTAAATTCATAGAAATATATATTATTAAATGTTAATTTTGTTTATTATAAATTCAAAATAAGAAATTTAAATAACAGATTGACATAACAATTTCAATATCAACCATTTATTTTAGGTGTATTACATAGCTAAAAGGAGCTAAATTGAATAGGATTTTGAAAAACGATTTTTTTTCAATTTTTTTAATAACTGTCTCGAACGGTTATCCACGGATAAAAACCATCCCCGAACTGCAACAATTTTCGAGCGGTTTCGAGGATAGATTTTATAATTCAATTCGGGAACGATTATGTTAAAATCCATCCCCGCCCATCCACGTGTACATCCCTACCTATCACAAACACACTTTCATTAAACACACTTAAAAAGTTGATTCCAATAGCATATTCCGTTAAATATTTCTATCTCCTTTCTCCTACAAAATAACTGAAGATTATATTTTTTAAATAAGTAATTGCTAGAATAACTCGAACTTATATCACAATACTCTTTAAATATGTAAAATCATTTTGAATTTAGTTTGACAAATTTATATATAAATCCGCTTATAGTTGGAGCAACAAGAATTAAGCTCATACCCTCTTGAAATATGACAAGATTATAAATTGATATATGAAACAAATAATAATAATAATGATAATAATAACAATTTACCTGGATCGATTTGATGATGACAAGCGTATATCGTATTTTTTAAAAGAGAATATTATTGCATTATTATTGGGCCTATACAAGACTGGAACAAGTTGCTTAGAACGTGCTGAACTGCTTCAGAGCTGTGTTCACTCCGCACGAGATCTACCAATAAAGGAAAGACTTGGGAAACATACTTCCTTAATGAATCTTTTTCCAAATCACTTAATGCTCTCAGCGCCAACACAACTAAAGAAGTCCTTGCTGCCAATTCTTCCTTCTTTGCTGAACTCAGAGGAAGAATCCTGCAAATTACTGGTTGAGTAACTGGTATTTGTTGAGCAGAAAGATAACCCGTGCAGTCAAGATACATTCGCAATATCTTTTCACATGCAGCAACAAGTTGATCTTCTACGTTTATCTCATTGCACAACAATGGGTTATGAACAATTAAATTACTCAGGAAGTTGAGGTAATTTTGATATGACTCGTTCTCGAAATGAACCATTGGAGGAGCTGTAAGCTCCAAGATAGAGCATACTCTCTGCAGCTTCCTCTGCAAGATTGTCTCAGAATTTAGCAAGTGAGCATGTGATGCCACAGAGCAAATTATTTCTAGGAGGATTGATGTGTTTGCTGCTGACAAGCAATCTATGTGTGTGGCATGCAATTCAGTAACAACCTGAAAAGAGAAGGGAAATAACATTAGATGCCACAGATCTGCAGACTCTTGTTACCATAAGACACTTTCATCACCAGCAATGTTATACGCTAAACTGAGCAGATTGTAAAATAACATTATTTATAGATGCCAGCTAATTGCTTTTTACAATAACAAAAAAATAAAAGTTAAAGGAAGAGAAAATTCACATATATCAAGCATTAATTTCCTTGTGTTATACTATGCCAGGCACTTAACATATACAAGATCAGAGAATTACATCTACGTGGTAGATAATGAGCAAGGAAAAAAAGAATAATAAGCTTTGCAATCGTCCGCATGCAACAAAATATGTACATTGCATATGCAAGCAGAGAATGATGGAGGGTAAGAGAACCTGCACGATGAGAAGCTGTACAGAAATATGACTTTTCATTCTTGAAACCACATATGATGCAGTTTGCATATTATCATCTTCAAGATCATCGTTTGTCAAGTCATGAACAGAGTCAAAATCATTATATTGAGAAATACCAGGCACATCAATATTATCGATTGTTCTCAAGACCTTCATAAATCCAGGAACTGCAGACGTGGCTGCTTCCTTCAAGGCTAGAAAAATCTCTTCCCATTCATCTTCAGAAAGCCTGCTGCCCAAATTGCCTGCCAATTGCTTGAGTGCAGCAACACCAGTGCTAGATGGACCCTGAACAGGACTTCGTATGAATCCCATCAGTACTGATACCACACCAGATAATTGTGACCTTACTATATCAAAAAAATTGAAAAATAAATCCACAAGACACACTGTAGCCACTGCACAAGTTTCAGAATCCCAAGTACTTCCTTCAGGATGCAGAGATCTTGAAGCCTGTGAATTCATCTCATGTTTCAAATGCATCTCTCTGTGGTCACCTACAGCATCAAATATGGGATACACAACAGAGTTGAAAACACCACTCCAGAATGATTGTGAGAACAGATGGCCATGATCCTTTAGAATGTTAAAAAGCACTTCTAAAGAACTCTTCCTAATAGCTGATCTGGAATCGGATGTGAGTTTTGACAACCCTGAAACATCATTATATTTTTGCTGTGAAACATGTTGAACCAACACTTGAAAATAAGTAACCACGCAATATGCTAAAGAATTCATATCATGTTATCCTACTAGGAAGCCACTAGAGACCAAAATTGGTCCCTTATATTTAGACTATTAGATTAAATGTGATCACTTAATCCTATTGTTTTAAAAAAGGGGCAATTAAACACATAATATATTATTTTAATATTTTTATTAAAATATTATTTTTTTATGTCAAATGATTAAAATGTGATTAAAACATTACTTTAATATATATTTTAATTTTTTAAAAAATAAAATATATATATTAGAATAAAATAGTGAAAATCACTATATATTCAAAAAAAATCTGAGAATTTTTTCATATGAATTGTCACATTGTCAAAAACTCATGTGTTAATCACTTAATAGAAAAAAAAATTAATATAATAAAACATTAACATAATGTAGTTGGTCCTTAATTGACCCATTTTTCCAAAGTTAAATGACTAAATGACACCACTTATAATCTAAAATCTAAGGGACCAAATGACACAAATAGTCTAATTTAAGGAACCTCTATGACACTTTTTTCAAACATATATTGAAGTACTATGATAATTTTCCTTTGTATTTGATCTTCCCTCATCAATCAAAGAAGGGAAATAACTTCCTGAGACTATTGTTTTCCTCTTTCATTCTGTCTATTTTGTGTCTTTGTGTATGGATTTCTCTTATTCCTTTAAACAACAAAAAATCTTGATCTACTTCTCTTCCTCCCTTTTGTCCTCGTTTTCCCTCTTGTTATGACCCCCCCATCCCAAAAAAATAAAAAAATAAAATAACACCCCACCAATCTGCTTCCTGCTTATGTTATCCATAGAAAAGAAAAAGTGAAATGACAACCAAGCATGTAATCAATACAAATGGGAAGATGGTTTAAGAAAGTGGGCTGCACAGTCTAATCTTAACAAGCAACACGTTAGATAAAGAGCACCTGCAAGACCATTGCAGCACATACACAACTGAATCAATAAGAAAGCTTCAAAGAGCCTTTGAACAAGAGATACCAGACAGGTAACGTTCAACACCAAAATGAATTTCGAGAAGACTGCCTCCAAGAAACCGCCACTTTTTTAGCTAATGGTTTTAGTGATTAACTGATGAAACCAAATGAAAATATAGGCATGAGTTCTTCCACATCTATGCATGATGGTAAGTGGTAATTGCATTTTCTGGGAAGCTGGTCTGAAATGCTAGTACCTGTCAGCAAAGGAAACCAAAAGGATGCACTGTCATCTTTGTCGGTGAAAATTCCCACATCTGGTGCACCCTTATTTGCTAGTGGAACCAAACCATCAATCCTGCTCTTCTCGTTGCGAATAAGCCCACCTTCTGCAAGTTTGACTGCACAGAACCGAAGAAATGCAATGGCATTGAGGCTAACATCACTATTGAATCTGCTAGTAGTGAAGGTTATTAGGCATTTGACACAATCTGTAAAAGCTAAACTCTCCGTCTCAGTTATATAGGTGAAGTATTCTCGCACTATTTTTTCCATAGTCTCAAAGGCCAGCAAGACGATATTTTTCCTTTCATCAGAAGCAGCAGCTGTAAAGATCTAATGGAAAAACAAATAAAGTGAGAAACCGGCCATATGCAAGGGCAGAATATCCAAAAATAAATATTAGAACAGAATTGATGACCAAAAATAAATATTAGATCAGAAATAAACATATTTGTGATTGTGGTATTCTTTGCCCTATCCATATTTGTGATTGTGATTCAACAAATTTATCACTTCAGGCTGCACTTTGGGACAGTTTTCTCAAAATGAATTCTATAACCTGTGCTATTAGAATTCATAGTCAAAGATCTAACATACCATGAAAACACTTTTCCACCCAGATTTCACATGGTTGACTCGACTGAGGACCATCTGTGAAATACAACGAACTATTAACTCCCTTATTTCTGCAGAATTGCTTTTTTGCATGACTATCACAAATGGTCGTAGAAACTCATTCTGGAAGTTGTAATTTGCTAGCTCTTCACGCTCTAGAAATTTCATAGCAAGTTGACGTAAGGAATCCATCACAAATATTGCCACTGAAAGATTTTCTGACAAGCCAACTGATACAAAGAAATCAGAAAGAACATTCCATATTCGAGACCATACTAATCTGATGCGGTTCATATTGTAATGCCTGCAAAAGAAATATCACAGAGCTTCAGTATCCATTTACATATTATTTCTGTTCAATGAAGTTCTATGAACTGATCAGGAAACTTTCATCATCTTTATACAGACAAAGAAGATACAAAGAAGGGGAGAGGAAATAAAATATCACCTCAAAACACAAGGGGAAAAAATAGCAAGTAAATTCAAACTTCTCTTAAAGCTCACATGGAGCCCTTAAATATATCATTTGACTTCAAACTTCAAAGATAAAAAATTCTTGAACTTTGAGCACAAAGTACTGCTCACTAACATTGGTTCAACACAGAATTCTAGAAGAATGACAAGAGGAGGGAGTGATAGGAAAGACAGAGGAGGAAGAAGAGGGAGAATCTTACGCTATTTCAACTATTTTTGTCAGGCTAAAGACACGAGGGTCAGTTGGAGACTGCAATTCCAGCATGGACACTTTACATAATGCCTTCACAAAAGCAACTATCGCTTCACTATTCAACCTTTGGCTATGAGCAAATACATGATTCAGCACAAAACTCCCAATCTGATCCAGCAAATTCAAGTTTGCAATAAAGTGATTTATCTGCTCTGGAGTTACCAGGGCAGGAGTATTGAATCCAATGCTGGTACTGTCATATGAACCCCCACGAACAACAGCCGCCACAGCTGGATTCTGAATAGTTCCCTTTTTCTTTAGAGATTGCAAAGCCATTTGCTTTGGTATTTTTTCCTCCATTTCAGCATTTGATCCAGCTAAAAAGGATGCATCACTTGGTGCACCCTCTCCCAACAGTTGTAGATGCTCTATTCGAGAAAGACATGTTAGAATGTGCTCCCATGCCTCCTCAAGAAAATTGCCATCTTCAATGGCAATCGAAATTATGGACTGCGGGGAGAAAAAGATGGGAGAAAATGACATTAGTACCATAGAGCGGGAATGGGTGGTACCAACAAAAAGGCACATACGCATAGAAAGTAAAAATACCATGCAGAAACCAAGATCAAATAGAATAACCATAAGCTCTGGTCTATCACTCCTTTCATACAACCCATTATACAGCCAACCCAGCTGAGGATATCAGGATATTATCACACTATTCTAATCAACTCATGAATTATGATATTAGACAAATTACTATGAAGTGAACATTGGAACACATTCTTAATCCTCTTGAAGAGTAACTACATATTCCATGAAATCAAATAAAAGAAAATGCATACTCTATCATTCCAACATGCGGAATATGCACTAACCTTCACAGCATCAACATTTTTTTGTTTCATATCTGCAGCACAATGGAGATTAGTAAACTTGGCCATGGAAGCAACAAAAGCATCTCTCTGAGTCTGCATGCCCATCACTGCAGTGACATGAACAGCATATCTAAATCCCTGCAAACAATGAGATGTCGCAAGCCTGTCATCACTCTGGTCAAGAGTAACACTGAATGCCGCCAGCATAGGACCCCAGCAAACTTCAACTATAAACCTTAATATAGCAACATCTGTGACAGCATGATATACAGACCTGCATTGCCAAACAGAAGTTAATTCCCAACTGCTACAGAACCCATAATAGTCAGAAGATTAAAATGAAACATCAGGTAATCCACACTGCTTGGACTATGCTATGCCAGTCCAAAGTCAAACCAAATGAACCCAACAAAATAAAGATTTAGCACTAAATGAGTCAGTCATATTGATCTATGCCATCTTAAACGGTTCATGGGAATTTTGAGATTAATTTTAATTCACACTGTTAAGTGTAAACATACTACAGTCATCTTTCTTTGTCAATACTGGAAATGAATTTTTAAAAATTTAAGATGCTAAGCAAAAGTCAGAAAGAGTTCAACTTCAAGCTCAAAAGAACCAACATAAACAGAATAGAGATTAGCATGGAACATTTTTTAATATGAAATTAACAAAAAAATATTTATTAAAACAGAAATACAAAGGAGAGAGTGTACCGGTAAACCACTTAACACGGTATTTACCCTCTCAACAGAACAAAACAAATAAAGGACTCAAAGAACAAGAGAAATCATCCCACACCAAAAAAACAAAAAACCTACAGCCCTAAACTACATAAGCCTCCCAATTCAAAAAAATGGAAGATTGTGAAACACTTGGAAAATCTTTTTGAAAAGGCTGGCCATAAACAAATTAAGAAAACAGCTTCCCACAGAAACCTGCAATCCTACTCGTTTTCCTCATAGATCCTATTATTTCTCTCTGTCCAAATTAAACAAAGCACTGCACCTACACCACATCCCCAAAATGTTTCCACTTTCTTGTTCAATCCTACACCCTTAAAATTTTCCGGCAAAAAAGAATTAAAGTCCTTAGAGCTGTGCACTGCACACCCAGCTTTCCTAATAACATGTTCCACAAATAATAGGCTTCTGGATGATGAAGGAACTAATGGTGCATATACTCTGCACTTCTTTTGCAGATCACCCATCAAGAAGGAGATAATGCTAAACCAAGATATTTCTTTTGAATCCTGTCACATGAGTTAAGGTTATCTAAAACAACCAACCACTCAAAAACCCTTTCTTGTTAGGAATTTTTTCATATCAAAGAAAAATGACCAAAATTAAGTACAGAAAGATTAACAATAAACCACTCATTTACTCAAAGTAAAACTTAAAGGAGAGAGAACATGAGGAAGGACAAATTTTCCCATGTTGTAGCTCTCCACAGGTGAGCTATGTCATTTCTCTATATACACACTCACTAGTACTTAATCTTAGGGAATATTGCATCTTTGCTTACCCTGATTTTCCGGATTTTGCTTTAAATTGCTCCTGAATCTGTTTTATAAGAAGCCCATTTGCACCAAGAGCTTTTTCTTCAGTCTGCTTCCAGCTAACTAGATTGAGAATACCATCCAGTCCAAGTAATTTATTAAAGCTGTTTCCCTGCCTGCTTTGTGGTGCAGAAGTGTCGGCACTCATCTTGATTTCATCTTTGACAATTTGGTCATAAATGGTGCCAAGATACTCTTCAGGTAAATCCTTGCCATCATCTATTCCCCGATTGTTACGGATAAAGTCAGCCTTAGTCATCTACAAAACCAATAATTGCAGAGAAATGGTTGGAAAATAGTAAAACAAAACTAGATGTTTTAGATTATTCTGCTACAGAAGTTAAAATGTAAAGTAAGACGATGTTCTTTGGATCAACAAAAAAAATAAAAGGGGGATCATAAATGATAGCTCAAGTTACTTGCACCCGACTAAAAATAAGACTAATAGTAATCTGAGAGAGAGAGAGAGTTATTGAACTCCAAGAGAATGAATGAGTAAAAACATCCCAAGATAAAACACTAACAACATCTTCCCATAGGATGACTACATCACAGAAGAATACTAAAATTGAAAGAAAACTATAAAATAGATTTTCAGAGAAAAGGACATGCCGAGCGAACCTTATCTTTCACCATACTATTGTGGGCATCTGTATTGAGCATAATCACAGAGTATGCAAGAACATACGCAGTATCTGCACTAGTAAACGAATTTGGACTGCATTTACAATAGCGCTCAGCAAACTTCTCCATGATGCGATCAATCTTTTGTGCCTCTCCAGGTAATCTGAAGCCCTGTAGGAAAAACCTTACTGCTTCCCCAAAATCCATCCCTTTAAAATTAAAGGAATCCACATAAGCATGCATTACTCTTAGAGGAAAATCCTCCCTTTCACCCAAATAGTCACCAATCATTGTTTCATTCAGGCCATTAGTATTCTTCAAGAAAGAAGCCACCTCTTCTGGTGAACTGCCAATTTTTTTCATGCTTATCAGAAACTCAATGCCCTTGGAAGGCTTCCTATTGAACAGTGAGATACCTTTCTGCAATAAATCCAGTAAAGTTATCACTACAGGGAGAACCTCTATGACTCCGGGTAAAACCAAATGCCATATAAATTGTAGTAATATCAAAAATCTGATTGGTATAGACTACAGAACTGACGAAGTGATTGAAAAAATCATAATGAAAACCATGGAACAGAAATTATTTGACGGCAGAGTTAATAGGGATTTTATAAGTTGAGGGTAAATTAACATTAAAAAAAATTGATTCTTCAATTGCTTCCTAGAGAAAGCAATCTTAACCTGAATTTCAATTTTATAAGCTCTACGCTGCTCAAGGGTAGCAGCCTCTGAACCTTCAGAATTTACTTCTGAATGTACTTCAGGATCAGAAACAGTTATTTCTTCTCCATTTTGGGACAGATGGCTCTCTGATGAAGTGTCACTCTCATAGCTCTTTGCAAGATTCGAGTACCCCAGTCTCAGCTGTTGGTCCATCCATGTGCCCATTGATTTAACGATGCAAACCAAGCACTTAACTGCCTCGTGCCGAAAAGTAATATCCTGGACAGGAGACAAGGTTGTTGTTGAACCAGAAGGTGGTCCCATAGCAGTTTTCAAAAGGCCATTAACAATCCTGCAAGTATCTGACCGAATTATAAGGGCTTTAATACATTTTACTAAAATACAATGCTGAACAAGGAATAATAATTATTAGAGATAAATAGATACAGAACCTGTTCCTTTTTAAACATTTTGTTTATTGCCATTCATACTTGAGTGCAAATGTGCATGTGAGTAAGAAAGATTGGTTGCATAACTAGGTTCTAAACTCTTTATGTATGTATTCATACATATATAAATGGGCACATGCATGTGTACACACGCATAATCAAATGTTTGACTTTTTATGAAAACAAACAGAGATTAATTTACAACTTGCTAATCCCTTATTTTCACTCTCGACTTGGAAGAACTAGTTGTTCACTCTTCCACATCAAAAGTTGGTCTGGTCTCAAGTGACTTGCATGCAAATGTGCATGTGAGTGAGAAAGATAGATTGGTCGCATAACTAGGTTCTAAACTCTTTATGTATGTATTCATACATATATAAATGGGCACAAGCATATGTACACACGTAAAGTCAAATGTTTGACTTTTTATGAAAACAAAGAGATTAATTTACAACTTGCTAATCCCCTACTTTCACTCTCGACTTGGAAGAACTAGTTGTTGACTCTTCCGTATCAAAAGTTGGTCTGATCTCAAGTCAACATAGATTGTGAAATTGTCTGGTCTTTTAAAACAAGGAGACTTGGAACTCTAAACAATCCCAAATACACCTTTGAGTCCACAACATTGATCTTAGGAAACTCATAATCTCTCATTTAGAGGCAATCCTAAATAACAACCACCTGCTTTACAAACTAAAGATTAAATTTTCGGGGGATGAGGGGATAAATACTAGTGATTAACATGGTTTTCCAAAACGACAACAATTAACTACCCAGGGCCTGTGATAAAGACCCATAAATTGACTGTGCAGACTTGATGTAAAAGTGTTCACCTTTCAAAGAGGTTTGGGGCATCAACATCACAGTCATAATTGACAAAGACATCAACCATAACCTGAGAGTTCTGAGATATCTTCTCCAATAAGTTCAGGACAGTCATTTTCTGCACAAAGCTAGGCTGGAGAACATTCTCAAGAACCCGAAGGACTAGCATTGGAAAGAATATACCAATTTCTGATTTTAACCCCGATCTGAATTTTGACAAGAAGTTCATGAAAATAGAGCACTGAAGCTGAAAAATTGCCATAACTGACAATGTACTGTTCTTCAACAATGATAAGCAAAGAAATTGCCTCATCGCATGTAGGAACCTGCAAAAACAGGAAATACCAAATTCATTACAAATAATTCATCGAAGCAGTGAGCAAAAGCACCAAAAATGAAAGAATAATTGGGATCATAAGGATTAAGAAACAGACAGATAAATACAAAAGAAACCTGTATGTAAAGCCTCCGTACACTAGATAAAATAAATTCTTCAACTTGACACCTATTTAAAGCTTTTTTTATCATTAATATACACTTGAGTTCCACATATAGCAGTGCAATGCATATGACTATGGCTATTCACTATGTTTAAGGCTGTATCCAACAACCTTAATATTCTCCAACCCACGCACAGAAAAAAAAAGTAATCCCCAAAAGAATAAAGAGAAAGAAAGAGGAGAGTTATTGCAGATGGCTGTGATTTACCATGGCAAAGGAGAGAATCAAATATGTAAAAGAGAAATTCCTGCATGACAAACTGTCCCATCTTCAGAAGCATTAAAGTTATGCTTGAAATAACCTTTTAGTCACCAATTACCATTCTTATTAGCATGAGATTGATAAGCATGAAGTTGAAAGAATTGAAATTGAATACTCTAATTTCCCTCAATTCTTTGCCAAAAGGAAAAGGGACAGCTGATAACAGAATACAAACAGATATATTAAACTATAGAAATCTCAATGCCATTGCATTCAAGCTATTATAAGCTAGAAAGGGTATAGTATAGATCACTTGCCTCTCATTGGTGTGCCAAACCGGACCCGCATTGTCCATTATTACCTTTAGCAGCTCCAAAGACAATATTTTTCCCCTCAAAAGAATTTGATCATCTTGGTGCTCATGCGATGAGAATTTCATCGACAACTTACACAAGTTTTTGAAAAGAAGAAACCCATCCTCCCTAATCTTACTGCCACCACCACTCTCTATAGATTCAACTCCATCATCAAACTCAGCATTAACAGATTCGCCTTCTTTTCCATCCACTTTCTTTGTAGAAGCATTGCCATTCTGCATTTTACGCGATGTTGTTGCCAGAGGAACAGCCACCGGGACCTCTTCACTCGACTCCATAACCTCATTGATAAAATTCTGGCTGAAGTGAATCGAATTCCCTTCATTCAAGTTCTTATCCGTAAATTCCAGCAACTCATTAACCGAAATCCTCTTAATAGTAACACCCATTGAATCTTCTTCCACCCTGGTAAAAACTATAACCATAATCTGAGCCAATACCGACTTTGCACAGATTTGATTAGTACCATTTTGCCCACCCAAATACACATTATAACAAGTTCTCACCACATTCACCAAACAATCACCCCGGATCACCACGCATGGCGACCGAACCGCAGACAACAACACCCTCATTACAACAACCTCTATCGCCTCCTCTCCCAACCCACCCGTCTTACAAACCGAATCAATGAGCTTAAAAATAACGTTATGAGGCTTACCATTGTCGATCTCGCCCTTAAATAGACCAAGAGAGAAGAGCTTGAATGCGCATTCGAGAGCGGGCTCAATGACCTTGGGATGAGCAGTGTCTAGCGCAAGCAATAGAGGTTGGAGAATGAATTCGGAATCAGAGAGGGAAATTCCAAACAGAGGTGAGGTGAGATCGGAGGTTGAAGCAGAGAAATCGGTGATGGTGTCGAGCTTATCAAGAGCTGATTTACAAGCTGAGACGAGGTGAGAGTGTTTCCGCCAAGCTGCGTTCTTAACAATCTTGTCCAACGACGGCCCCAAGACGCGGCCGCATCGTGATGAACCGCCTAGGGTTTGCGAGGCCGACATTTTTTATCTGGAATTCTGAGATCAGCGACGGATCGGAAATGGTGTTGCATTCACGGGATTGAGAGAGAATACGACGTCCTTCATTGGCTATGTTTTGTTTATTGAGGTTTAGAATTGAAAAAAAAGAGAGGTGGTGAGTGGTAAGAGGGTGAATTAAGAAGCAGCATTGATGAAAGAGGAAGCGAAGTTCTGACTCTGAACCCACAATTGCGTAATCGGTAATACAGGGGAGAATGTGACAGAGTACTATTCCAACACGTGCAGTACGCGTGAGATATATCAAACTTTGACTTTTATTCATTATTCGTGGATGTCAAAACTTTAGAATTGATATCTTTTTTGACAAAACATTAATGCAAAAATTGTAAACTTTTATCAAATAATAAATTAATGTTTTTAAAAATAAAAAATGTTGCTTTTACCATTAATAAAACTTATTTAAATTATAAAACTTTATTTATTTTACGTTAAATTAAATTTAATAAATATATAATAATATTAATTATCAAATAATTATTATTATTATTTTAAAATTATTTGTTTTAAGTTAATTGTAATACAGTTTATATTTAATGTTAAATTTTTATAAAAATATTTGAATAAATATTCTTAAAATAAATAAATAACTAATTTATCGTTTTAATTAATAAAAAATATACAATAATACTTATTTTATGAGTATTATATGCGATAATTTGTAAAAATTATACAATCTAAACATAAGTGATTTGATATAAATTAACAAAATTTATTTAATAAATAAGTCAAATATAACACAACAATATATATAAACTTACAAAATATATTGTTAACTAAAAATAATAAATATTAACTTATTGGATTTTAATTGATATAATATATGATATGACTTCAATACAAAAATACATGGTTATATCACAAAAAATATATACTAATAAATAGATGGATTCATTCATTAAATGTATAAATATAAATAACATAAATTATCATTCTTAATAATAAAAAAACTATATAATAATATTAATAAAACTATGAAAGTAACTATTTTATAATGAATAAATAAATAAACAAATAAGCTTTAAAAAATAAGAAAAAACTATAAAACATATTTTAGCAGCTCTTTTAATATAAAAATAAAATAAATATAACTTATTTTTTTAAGTGTTCCTTAACAAATAACTTGAAAATTATAATATAATTCTTTAATATATAACAACTCATATATTTAATTGTTATTTTAATTTTAAACTTTAAACATATTCAAGTCAATTTTATGTTCATTGACTCACAAATTTATTAGTTATAATTAAAATTGTTAAAAAATTAAAAATATATCATTTATTTTAAATTTTAATTAAATTTATACATAATTTTAAAAATTTTACAATATATGATTTTATTTATAAAATTTTAAAATTTTACATATAAACATTTAAACTTTTAAATTATACAATATAATTTTAAAGTTTTGTAATTTTATATATAAGTTGTAAAATTTTGATTGGTAAATATATATGATTTAAATGTTTTTAGAATTATATATAAAAAATTTAAAATTTAAACATTTTAAAATTTAAACATTTAAGTACATAAATATAAATTTCCTCAAAATTTAATAATTGCTAAAACTTAAAAAATAGAAGGATTTAACTATATAAGTTATAGCATCGGTCAAACGTCATTTACTTATTATCAAAAAAAGTTTAAGAATGATATAAATTATGAAAATGTTAATTAAAAAGTTAAATAAAATAACTATTCAACTATAAATTATTTAGGTTGATAATTTTTTTAATACATTCATTATTAAAATATTTTTATCATTTAATTTTAATAAATAATATATAAATGATTTGATTTTTAAAATTATAATACTTTAATCATATAAGTGATTAAAATGTTTATATTTGAATAAAAATAAATATTTTAGTTACATAAATATTAAAAATAGATATTTTAGTTATATAATTATAAAATAATATCATTAAAGTATATTAATTTTAAAAATTGAATAATTTATATATTTTTTATAAAAACTAAATAATAAAATATTTAATTGATATATTTTTAATTATCGTAATTTTTTTAATTATTTATGTTATTAAAAAAAAACTATAAATCATTTATAGTTTTAAAAAATTCCATTATCTTTTTTGTCCAACGATTCGATTGCTATCTTACGATTCGATTGCTGCCCACTGCCACCGCGGTTCCATTCAAATTGACAATGAGCAGAGCACCTTTCACAGGAGGGTTCGAATCTTTATTAATGGTACGAGTGAAGCATTATAGGATTATGGCTTTTCTTCTTTCTGTCTTTTTTATTTTATTGCTGATTTATTCAGTCGGTGAGTATGTTTTTAGATCTTCTTGCTTTAGATTATTAAATCGACCGATCCATCGAAT
Source organism: Hippophae tibetana (assembly GCA_037013495.1). Taxonomy (NCBI): domain Eukaryota; kingdom Viridiplantae; phylum Streptophyta; class Magnoliopsida; order Rosales; family Elaeagnaceae; genus Hippophae; species Hippophae tibetana. The sequence goes on from CM072808.1 coordinate 42,909,655, forward strand.
TAATAAGTCGCTAAATCATTCACTCAGACTCATCTCATCTTCATTCACGAGTTGCGGAAAAATTCGCACATTGGCTCTTAGTTGAATACTGGTAATTTCTTCTCCGTAAGATTTTTGCTTGTTTACTGAGAAAAATAAGATTTTCTATTTGTTTAAATCGAATCGAATATCTCAACAACCCATAGGCCATAGTTATTTTCCAACTTCAATTTGATTAAGTTTTCTTTCATTATTGTTACATATTTTACCCTAACAATCTTCAGATTTCTCTCTCTCTCTCTCTCTCTCTCTCTCCAGGTACCCCTCTCAGTTACCCATGTCTGTTTCTCTTTATTTATTTTGGCATGTTCCAAATACTTCATATTTGATAGTGCACCAGTGTTTTATGTGAATTGGTGACTTTGTTGATTAATTGGTGATTGCTCATTAATTATTATAACTCGCTCCCATCTGGTAATCAAAGTGGGACATTAGTTGGTAGAAGAAGCCACTAGCAGCAATGAGTGGAAGTATGTTCTTCAAGCAATCTCAAGTACCACAACAATCTCCCTCGTACATTTGTTCCTTACAGGGATCTCTTCATACCCTCGTCATCCTCACCTTATTATCCTTTATCTTTTTCTCTATTAAATCCTTCCATTTTCCTCTTCAATGCTCATTTCCAGTTCCCCCTCAGGTACTTTCTATAGAAAATTTATTTCAACCCAATTTACTTGCTGAATTTATTTTTTTAATATCTTTTTTTTAATGGTGGGGTCTCAAAATCAATTTGCTTGTGTCAAGTTGACAATTTAGTTATTTGTTTTCACCAGACACTTGGGTCATTTTATAGATATGTTTGTCACTTTTTAAACATTATAATATTATTTTATTAATAAAATTTTTTGACAGAATAATAAAATATATTTAATGTCACAAAATAACTTTAAAGTTTTTCCTCGTTTATACCCTCTACTCCTTTTTTAGTTCAATTTTAGTGCCATGTTTTAGCTATAAAGGAGAAAATATCATTATTTTTTAGCTATATATTCTCCATCTTTTCATCAATTTTTCTGTCAACCTTCTCTATTCTCTCCGTAACTGAAAAAGAAAATGAATTATAATATACCAGCCAACATATTAGTAGTTGTTATGGTAGTGGTATATTATAGTTCATTTTCTTTTTCAACTATAAGGAGAATAGAGAGAATTGATAAAAAAATCTACGAAAAATAGAAAGAATGTAATTGAAAAATATTGATATTTTCATCCTTATAGTCGAAAAATGGTGCAAAAAAAAAAAACAAAAAATGAAGGAAAACTTTAAAATAATAATTTTTTTCCATTAAATATACTTTAATAATATTATTTCATAAATTTTTATTAATAAAATAAGAGATTTGATATTTCTAGAGATGAAAACATTATTGTTAGAGCAATTAAATATTTTAATTTACAATTTAATGCTCGAGGATTTCTAAAAATAGAAATATTGCTCTGATATTAACAAAATCTACTATGACAATAGGCTACCCTAAAATCTATTTTTACTAAGAGTGATCTAAGTGTGACTTGTAAAAGCAAAGTGATTAAAATGTCCTAGTTACACAAGTAAATTGACTCCTAGACTACTTAGTCCTTTTTTTATTATTTATTTTTGTGTTTATAAGGTTTCTGTTAAGGTGGAAGAGAACCGGATGGTGGTGGAAGATGGTGGTAAGGGAGAGTTTTCAAATATATACCACTCCCCAGAGGTGTTTAGATTGAATTATGCTGAGATGGAGAAAAAATTCAAGGTGTATATATACCCTGACGGTGATCCCAATACTTTCTATCAGACACCAAGAAAGCTCACTGGGAAGTATGCTAGTGAAGGTTATTTCTTCCAGAATATTAGGGAGAGTCACTTTGTTACTGATGATCCAAATCAGGCACACCTCTTCTTTATTCCAATTTCTTGTCACAAGATGCGAGGCAAGGTACGATGTTTTTGTGGATGTAATTTATTGTAAGGATTTGTTATGTTTTATTTGGTTAGTGAAAAAATGTGAGAAACCAGAATGAGTTGGTTGTTTTTGGAGCTCTGTAGTTTTCAATTTAGCAAATGGGTTGCTGATCTGAGAGATGTTAAAGTATTTCAGTATTTCATAGTACAGGGGTGTATAGGCTTTTCAACAGGAGAAATGCCTGTCTTTGAAAAGTTATGCATTTGGAGATGTAATATTTGAAGTGCAGTAAATTTGGAGAACATTTTATTTTTTCTTCATTATTTTTTGATTCTTTGGTGGTTTCACTATACATATTATAAAGGCCATTGTGACTATGTGGCAATTACAATGTGCTTCTTGGGAATATTTAGCAGTTGAAATTCAGTTTCAGAAGCTACTCTATAGTGAATATGACTTTCATATTGTATGTTTTCACTATTTCTCAATTTTCTGTGTTTTTGCTAGAGGCTCCGCTCTCTGCTCTCTAACTTTTATTTGTTTTATGTGATAAGGATCTTATTCCTCTTCTACTTTTACTATTATGGCCATCCTTATTTTCTCATGCCATTGTTGGATTTTGTTTGGTTTTGTGCTTAGTAATTTGAACACTTGCACCTCATAAGGGAATAAAAGTTGCTTCATATCCCAATTGTTATGGTTGGCTGCTTATGCCTATATAAAGCTTGTTGGCTAAATGATAGATGTAATTGATGTTGCCGGTTCTGTTTTAAGGGCTTACTTTCCTTCTTTTCTTGGATATTTATGTTTGTGTGTTGATTTCTGAAGCGTCTGTGACTATATGCAGGGCACATCCTATGAAAATATGACCATAATAGTTCAGAATTATGTGGAGAGCCTAATAACTAAATATCCTTACTGGAATAGAACCTTAGGTGCAGATCACTTTTTTGTCACTTGCCATGATGTTGGTGTGAGGGCGACTGAAGGACTACCATTTCTCATAAAGAATTCAATTCGAGCTGTATGCTCCCCAAGCTATGATGTTGGGTTCATTCCACACAAGGATGTTGCTCTCCCTCAAATATTGCAGCCATTTGCTCTCCCGGCTGGAGGAAATGATGTGGAAAACAGGTGAGTATGTAGGCTATTAATTTCTACTCTAGTTACCCTATTAGCTGGCATTACTCATCTTCTGGTTGTGCTCAAATAGATGATACTTGCGTTTTAATGGTTTATGTATTTCCGTTTCAACTATTTTGTTAAACTCTGCTTGATATGATTTTCTAGGTTACAAAAAATTGTAAAATGGAAAGTCTCTGCTATGAGTTTGTTAATATTAGTGTTCTATCTTATCAAGGATTTTCTTGGTTTCTCTTCAAACAATCTGTGCATCTATTCTTCAAACTCTCAGTTATGCTTTTTGAGTAATTTTTCTATGTACATAAAAATTGTGAATACTTTGCCCCCCATAGTACGTGATAGTGTTCTTCTAACTAGTAATTACAACTTAGTCATTGTTGGGTTATTTCATAAGCAATCCTCTTAACAGTGTGGTCATTTTGTTGAAACCTAGTATAGTACTTTCTTTTAATTCTTAAAAAAAATTGATCAAGTAAATTTTGTTTTCTTAAAAAAAAAAGGAAGTAGAATTTAGTCCTGTTGTCCAATCACTACTAGTGACGTAGTGGAAAGAATGTCAAATCAATTATCCCAGGGGTTCCTAGGATTCTTGCAAACCCATTTACTAATTTTGAATTGCTATCTGTAATTTCCCCTATTAAACCTTGGAGATGCTAGTGCTATCCTACTTTTTATGAATTGTTTTTTGAGGCTTAGTTATACATCAAATCATTGCCTTTGTTCAAACCAGCCTTATGTTAAACATGCTATATGACTATACCACTTTTATTTCATTAAGAACGGTCAATTTTGTTGATTATATGACAACTAAAATTTGGATATAAGTTAAAGTTATGGAAAAATTACTCAGGTCATTAAAAATGTGTCATTAGAATACTTTGGTCGCGTGGATTTTACATGGGACACATAGGTCACTAGAAATTTTAAATTGAAACACTTTAATCACATAATTCCATATATATGTGACCATAATTATGTGACTAAAGTATCTCTTCTTTATTGTAGAAAATAGATATTATAGTTATGTGATTAAAGTATCTCAATTTAAAATTTTTAATGACCCATGCGACCCATGCATAAACTAGGTGATCAAAATGTCTCAATGAAATAAAGTAAATAACCTTAAGAACCGGTCACCTAAAATTATTCCCACATATGTATGTAATCTGTAATCATGAATTTTGTGGCACAAAGAAGCCTAACAATTCCAATGAACTGCTGCCAACTAATTACATATTTGTTTTCAGGACGACACTTGGTTTCTGGGCTGGTCATCGGAACTCTAAGATTAGAGTTATACTGGCACGAGTATGGGAGAATGACACAGAGCTTTACATATTGAACAATAGAATCAATAGGGCCACTGGAAATTTGTTATATCAAAAGAAATTTTATAGCACAAAGTACTGCATATGTCCTGGCGGTTCCCAAGTCAACAGTGCTCGAATAACTGACTCAATTCATTATGGATGTATTCCAGGTAAGAGTTCAATTTAGTAGGCTGTCACGATGTGGGATTGTGCAATTCATGTTTCATTTTTATGTTTCTTTTAATTGCTTTAGTTGTAAGGTAGTTGGGAACCATCATAGAGTAAATTACTATGAAAACTAGATATATATAGCAACACATATTGGTGTTTGTTTGTCTCCCTGGAGCGTGAATCACTACTTCTGCTTGATGTTATAGTTGCAATTTTCAATGCTCTTGTTTGTCCATTACAACATGTTTTGTTGTACTCTGTCACTTTCAACGTTGAATTTTCCACAATATTACATTCTTTACCTTGTTATTCTGATTTTTTTTCTTGAACTGCACACAGCCTAATGTCTTTCTGATAAGCTATGTGATTTTTATTTCTTGCAGTAATATTATCTAATTACTATGACTTGCCATTCAACGATATTCTTGACTGGAAGAAGTTCTCTGTCATACTTAAGGAGAGTGATGTATATCAGCTAAAACAAATTCTGAAAGCCATACCTGATGCCGAGTTTCTTGCTCTACATAGGAACCTTGTAGAGGTTGAATCTTTCTCCTTCCATAACTAGTAAATCCATTGAAAATTTGTACAGGCTTTCACTTTCATATATGCGCATTCTTGGTCGCGTTCCACGAAAAGGAACCTTTCAAGTTCCACTTCAAGTTCTAGTTGTCTAAAGAAGCAACATTTTCTGAAACTTATGATAAATACATTAACAACTCCTTTTCTTTGTCTTTGGTCAAAATCAGTAATAACCCAATATATGACTGTCTAAGAAGTTTCTCTGACAAATATTTTACAGGTCCAGAAGCATTTCCATTGGAATTCGCCTCCCATCAAATACGATGCATTCCATATGGTCATGTACGACCTTTGGCTGCGCCACCATGTTATCAAATACTGATTTTACTTGCGGACTAGTCAATTAACTTTTTTGTAAGCACCATTAGATGCAACCTAAATTCTGTATACATACAATATATTTGTGCATGTTCTTCAAAATGGTGGAAATCAAAGCTATAGGTGAAACATGATTGTTTCATTTTTATTTTTTTTAATGTGGGAAAGCTGTCATTTTTGTGTAATGTCCTATTCTCTGATCTTTTTATACCATATTAGATGAGGCATTATGTTGTTCTCAAGCCCCGTCTCCGATTGTTTCTTTGAGGATGTGGCTCAAAACATCATGGTCATGTGCGTAGACCCATAGTAAATAAGTTCATGATACATAAAGCAATTTCAGCTATTTTTCCTTGTAATTCTCTTAATTTGGTGAAAGAGAGAAAAGGCAATAAAAAAAGCAATACACATGCTCAGACTCAGATAAGAGAATAGTACCTCCTAGACATGGCTCAAGCTGAAAACGGGTTGATCAGTAACTTGTTCCTACACCGTGTTTACGCACTCCTGGTTAACAACTAAAAGTAAAATGAGACAGTATTTAAATTTAAGTGCTTAGAAAACATGTAGAAGAAAAGTGAAAGTGGAAGTATTTTTCGGGATTTTACCCTCTATTATCTATTGTGTTGTACCATGTATTTAGTGGAACAAACAGGTGTCTTTTCTAATGGGGATTTTTTATATATATCAAGCTGTTGTGTAACTATACAACTGATGTGTTAAACAAATATTAACTACAATAGTAAAATTTATTTTTCTTAGTTTATAATTACCCATCACATTTGATGTCAGTACAACTTATATTTGTTGCATAAAGACATTGTTTTCTAATTGAGTTGATAATGAAGGGAAACTGTTGTATCATAAATGGTGCATCTCTCTCTCTCAAATTACACAATTCCTACCAGAAAACCTGCCTCATCTAAATGCCAAATGAAACCTAGATGAAGTGCAACACTTTTAGGAAGAAAATATATCAATAATCTCCTTCGATATAAGGCAACATGGAATTGCCTGATGGTTGCTAACAACAATCCTATAAAGCAAAAGCTCTTGATTCTCCAATTTTAGATTTAGATTATCATGAAAAATCAAGTCAAGTAACGAACTTGTTTCTCCCACATCGAACTTTAAAAAAGACCCAAAAAATGAATGAAATAAGAATGAATTATTTTGTCAAATAATTAACAGTGCTCTTTCAAATACAATCGATATAGCAAAGTCAAAACTCTGAATTTTCAATTAGATGTTGCAGTAGCTTCCACCAAATGCTTATGCTTAGTTAACTCCTCCCAGTCAACCTGCATCATCATCTTGAACCTTTCATCCAATGTCACAAACCCAATTTCAGGAGCAACAACACCACACTTTCCAGCTTTATGAAGTAAGACAACACTAGCCCCCATATCTGGGCCATGTAGTTTTCCAGTTAGCAGCACTCGGAGGGGCATGAAAAGCGACTTGCCCTGCCAACAATAGGAGAACAAGTTAATCCAAGAACTTGAAAAAAAAAATCATCAGGAAATTCAAATACCCTTCATTGGAATTTATAATTGTATACGCGTATCTATGCACTTGCCTTTCGTTTCAATGATTTGCCAAAGCTTTTTACCCACTTTTGCCAGCCAGCATGACCTTCTTCAAGTGCACCTATGAGTTCACCACTCTCAAAAGCAGCTACCAGACTGGCTGAAAAATCAGCAAGATTGTCTTTCAAGACAGGTTTGGCTTCAGGACTGCAGAAATCACAGGCATAACACATTAAATCACATTGCAGTATGAAATCGGCATATTAAAAGTTCTTGGATAACCAAACAATGGCAAATTTTATGAAAAAAGAATTCTATTAGAAATTACTTGAATCACCTCTGTAAAGTAGCATATAAAGGATAGCATAGCAAATTTGAAAGTGCTTTCTCACAATCTGGTATCAAGTCAATTCCATCCTTAAGAAGTTGAACCACCTCCTATTGTACAAAATTACATCATAAGTTTTGACACATGCTTCAATTATTTGATTATTACAAAATGCTAAAACACAAAACAGAAAAGGCATTGGTCTTTGGCTGTTTAGAATTGCAACACTAAGCCATGAATTTGTTTATGTTCCTCGGACTCGGATACAGATATGTGTCTAACCATCAAACTTGCTAAATTCGAATTTTAGGACACTTAGACACAGCTATTGTATATATATTAAAATGCTCATAATTAAAGTTATTAAAGATTAAAATGTTTTCTCAAAAAAATAAATAAATGTTTCTCTTAATTTTTCAGTCCAAGTTATCCCAAATTAAAATTTACAAGGCCCAACACGATATGCAGTTAAAAAAAAGAAAAAAAAATTGCATATTGAAGAGCACGTGATTCTGATGCCCCAAGGTATTAGGTTTCTTCTTCTTTGCTGGCCATCTGCCATCCGAGTTGGACATATTAACAGCCATCTTCTTCTTCGTTGTCATCCGAGTCCGATATGTCAAAGGTCATGTCTGACTCATATCCCATACCAGTGTCAGTGTATGTCGACATCCCTTTTTTTTGTTTTTGTTTGGGGGGAGTGACAAGTCCAAGTAACCTAGAAATTGGTTCATAAAATATTTTTATTTTGGGTGTGCATCTCATAAATACTAAAATCATTATGGGTTCTCTCCTTAAGTCTGCATCCACGGGTAGGTAAAGATCAAGCAGACCTAGTCAACTATTTCTAGTACATAAATATGCCCATCTACCAATTTCTTTTTAAGAAAAGAATAACCAGATAAGTGAGATAGATGCTGACTGGAAATGTGCAAATATTATGAATACAAATGCAAGTCTTACCTCAATAAATGGCCCCTCTGACTCGCTAAGGATGCCAGAGCTTTTCCACTGGTGACCAATAAGCTTAGTCAATCCTTCCGAGGGAATTGCTCTCAAGTGTTGGCCATTCATCCATCTTAATTCATTGATATATATATATATATATTAAAAAGAAAATCACAATTAAAAAAGAAATCTGTGTATATAAACATTACAATTCAACACATTAGCATCACCAGTAAGGCAGTAACTAACTTAACATGCAAAAATAAAATGATAACCAGTCTATTCTCAGCAACTATCTACAATAAACAATGGAAATAAAAATCTGAACTTCAAAAATTAGAGATCATGCACATCCACAAGAAAATTTCTAACAATTTTGTGTTTTCACCAGACTGGTTCAATATGCTAATCTAAGAACCAGGGGCACAAACTAGAAGAAAGAGACATTGTTTCCCAGCAAAACACATAAAACTCCATAGATACCTTAATTTAGTAGAGTCAAAAATGGCACCGCTTTTGTTAACACGATCAATTGAGAACTTTTCCACTGCAAATTGGAATAAAATAATAAGTTCAAGAATCAGGCAGACAAGAACAGGACCTATAATGGTACCTAAGGATGAGAATAACGGAAAAGATGTAAACAACTAACCTAGTTGCTCAAGGGTGAAAAATTCATTTTCAGTACCATCCCCCCAACCTAATAATGCCAGGTAGTTCACCATTGCCTGTGGTAGATAGCCCATCTCCTTGAACTGTTAGATGGTAGTTATTTCAGGCTTCAAGAATCGATCATGATTTACAAATAAAGAGTTAAAAAAAATTATCTTAAGGAAGCATGTATTATCTGACTAAACAATCATAGCCAACTTCTGACAGAAGTATAAGACTACCTGACCCACTGAAGTTGCACCATGACGTTTTGATAGCTTACTCCTGTCAGGTGCGAGAATTAAGGAGACATGTGCAAAGTAAGGCATCGGAAATCCTAAAGCCTGAATGATTCAGATTCAAGTTAGCTTCCCAAAATTAATGTTCAAGGGGAGTCACAGTGTTATAAGATTACCTTATATATTAATGCCTGCCTTAAAGTATTTGGTAAATGCTCCTCTGCTCTGCAAATCATTGAATCAGTCAAAATATATGACAGATGGATCACATGAAAAATAATAATTAAAAAAAATTACAATTACAACGGGTGAATTAAAAATACATAAATTGATAAATAGCATAAATTGCATAGAAAATTAAGTAACCTTATAACATGTGAGATAGCCATGGTTGCATCATCTACAGTCACACAAAAATTGTACACAGGTTGTCCATTGCTTCTCATGATAACAAAATCTCCAAGTGTGTCCAAGTTCCAATTAACCTTCATGATACTATCAAAATAGTTAACAGCTTATACCGTCTAGCTATGTTTCAGCATAAGATGAATTTTAACACAATAATAGATGATTCATATAAAATAAGCAGCTTGACCAGTAAAAAAATAGAGCATGTAAAGGCTTTATACACAACCTAACTTGTAACATTTTACATTTCTTTGCTAAAAAAAGAACATAAATATGTAAAACTGAAAAGAATTTTGCTGGTGTGAGATCAAAAGGAAACATGATGTGTTTCTTTAAAGAGAAAAAAAAAGGAAGCAGGACATGATGCACTATATTTCACATATGATGGTAGAGAGAGAGGTACGAAAATGACTAAGAGGTTTCTCTGACACAGTAGAACTTTTATTATAGAAGAGCTTCACAATGACTTAAGATCAATTTAAAAGATCGAAAAAATATGGAATTCTGGACAAGAACAAAATAATCAACAAGAGATCAAATATGGAATTACCTCGCCGCGGATAAGGTCGCAAATTTTTAGACTCCCTTCTTTTGGAACACGAAACCTATATGTATAAGGAGTTCCTTTGGCCAATTCTTCTTGTACTTCTACCTCTAGTGCGCTGGCCCACTTTCCTGTGTAAACTGGAGGTAGTTGTTTCAATTTTGCAATCTCCTTCATTTTTTCTAGTTCCTGAAAATAATAATATATGTATCTAAAAGGGGAAAGTGCAACAACCTTTATCCTAATTCAGTAAAAAACAAAATATAGATAACACAAGTGATACCAAAAAGCTGAAAGAAGGGGCTATCAACAAAAACAATAATCTAATAATCAGATGAAATTAACCAGTAAGATGCAAGAGATTCTACCAAGGGTTATACCCCATGAAATGCAGTAAGAAGAATGGGCTACGTGACACAAAAATGAAAACTAGAAGTGTGTCAACATTAACCATATGATACCAGGAATGGCACCACGGGATGTACCCTATGAAGTGCAACACAAAGAACCAAAAGCTAAGTCCACAAAGTTGGTCACATTGATATGCACATCAAGCTAATATACTAAGATCCTGATTTCCAACGGCAACTTAGACAGAGTCAGGAACAGCTTCATCATTTTTTTGGGTCAAAACGTAGAAAACCTCAATCAACTTATAAACACTACCCCATTAGAGAAAGGGCACGTTTAGCACAAAGAACATTACCTCATTAGAGCAAAAGCAAGGATAGACGTGACCAGATCCTAAAAGCTTTTCAGCATATTGTTTGTATAGAGAATTCCTTTCTGATTGTCTATATGGCCCATAATCTCCACCAACATCTGGTCCTGAGAATTCAACCAAATAGTATCACAGTCAATTGCACATAACTGACAAATCAGCAAGCTGCTTCCATGCAAGACAAGTTCAACATTTTTTATCTAATACAAACCAAAAAGATGTTCAATCACAGCCACAAACTTGATAATGGCACTTAAGAATATGGGGAAAAATAATGATAATTTGCCATCGATTACATTCAACTATTGATCTACTCTAAACACCGAGTTGGTACGACTGTACAACGGGGAAATTGAATTCGACTAAAATCACGTACAGATTTAAGTCAAAGTAGAAGATTGCACATTGGAAGAAACAGAGACTTCGGAACAAGAACGGTCAAAATAGTTTATTTCAGGACCAGAAATAAACCAAAAAAGAAAAATAATAAGTAAAAATGAAATACCTTCATCCCAATTAAGACCCAGCCAAGATAGATCCTGCAGCACAGCTTCCTCAGATTCCCGAGTAGACCTCTCCAAGTCAGTGTCTTCGATTCTCAACACAAATTTTCCTCCTTTAGACCTACGGACGAAAAAAAAAACGGCCTGAAGCTCAAAAAGTACCCCAAAAATACTTTTTTAAAAAATAAAACAATAAAACAAAACCAGTAGATAGAATAAGCAAAATAAACCTTGCAAAGAGATAATTGAAAAGGGCAGTTCTTGCTCCACCAACGTGAAGATTTCCTGTAGGAGAAGGAGCAAAACGAACACGTACTTGATCATCAACCTTCTTTGGAAGATCAGGAATAGAAAACGCAGAGACTGAGAAACTCCTCAAACTTCGGAAGCCTGAGATTTTCCTATGCGTGTAATACGGCGAAGATTGACGGAAAATAGGAGGGCCAACCTCCGGTAAAACCCTAATGGTCATCCATGGCATGCTGGCGAAGGCCGCCATTTTCTATAAACTCTCTCTAATCGCAGGTGAAAAAGGGGAAGATGTTTGATTTCAATAAGGATAATGTAGCTGTCAAAGATGAGGTCTGGTACAAAATACAAACAGTATTCTACTTTTCCTCTCTCCTTTTCACCCCGATGTCCAACGACAAGTCGTATTCCTTCTTTCTTTCTTCTTCTGGTAATAATCGATTTTTTTTTTCTCTTTTGTTCTTTTTTTCAGGTTATATTGTATTATTGATATTATTCTGGGTAGGAATGATTCTTTCAGCAAATTCAAATTGTTTAATCGGATTTGAAAAGCAAAATTAATTTGCGGCCTTAAATGCACTTTGAGATTGGTTTTGCCTGAGGGGCATGGTGATGAACTGCTATAATTTGGAAGAAACAAATGGAATGTGAACAGAATATGGCAATTTAAAGCACATGCAAAGCATTTTTTGATAAAAAAAAAGGTTTTTTTTCTCTCTTTCCAATTGAGTTGAAGGTTTCCTTCAAAAAAGAGAATTTCTAGTATTTAAAAGAAAAAAACATTTAAATTCACTTTAATTTCACAAAGTGATATATTTTAATTTTGCAAAAGTGAAGTGAACAAATATCCTATTTTAAATGTCATTGGACAAATATCCTATTTTAAATGTCATTGGACATATATTATAAACACATTTTACTTCGCTATCAAACCCATAAAAAAAGAGACTCCACTGTTAGAATAGTACATGAATTGGAATAAATGAGGAAAATGAGTAATTCAGCTACTGTGAGAATGGAATGCTGGATGCTCAAAATTAGTAAAGTGGATCTCTGGAATTTCTGGAGAAGAAAGAAGAGTAGGCACTGAGCAATCAATAAATAACACAAGCATTTTCCCAATATAGGATGACGTATCACACTCATATCTATTGCAAAGAGACAGCATATTTGTAGTGAAATCCACCTGATTTGTAATGGGGTCTTCATTCCCGTCATCATGAAACAAACTTTCTTGTGCAAGCTTCTGAAAATGTCTATGTCGTAGTACATCAACCAATCATCATTCACAGAAGAACAAAAACAAAAACAATCATCCTTCAGAGGGAGGAGCAATACTGGCAATCTTCAAGTCATGCTTTTAGAGCAAGTGAAGAACTATTTTAAAACAATCATAAAAATTGAAGCCATAAGTACGATAGCTAAAGAAAGTAACTAAATTTTGATACTTGCATATTACATGTTCCACATGCTTGTAATCATAGAGTAATATAAAATGGACAAAAGTGGGACCTGGTACTCCCATTTTCCAAAAATCCCCTCGATAATCTTCCTTCCTCTTTTTGATCACAACCTAATCTTTTTGGGGTAGATAGACATTTAAATGACACGAGTATATATATGCCTGTAAATATATAGATCCATAGATTCAATGTTGATGAACTCAAGAGTCATGACAAGGACTCCAAAGTTAAACTTTGGGATCCTCGTTTCAAAAATGAGATTTTGATGAAAATATTTGTGCTCAAAGCTAAAACACTTGGACATTAGAATTGCTTCCCTTGAAACGTCTGGCCAAATTGCCAGGTTGCTGGAGCAACATTGTAAGAAGTGAGTGTTCTGCCACTGCTAATAGTGACCTCAAAAGATAAAGGCTGCCCTTTGAGATTGATATTGCTATGCCAGATTTGTCCCCAATTTCTTGCCATTGGTATCCACCCTGTTTTTGACCCTTTCACTTTCACTGCAACCACTTCACCCTCCGAACCTACATTGAAAATTAAGACTTGGCAGAAGTGAAAGCTTCCACTGATGGTGAATCTCAGCCCTCCACTTCTTTCACACTTCACCCTACCAAAAATCACTCTGTTACCGACTGGAAATGTAGCAAGACAGGCAAAAAAAACGTATCCAACCAAATTTACATATCATTTATGTTACATAGACTTTTCATGCATTTCATGAAGTACCCATGACACAAATGAACATAGATGCCTATACTCGAACCGTTTAAACTGATAAAAATTTAGGACACTCGAGTTCTAAAAAGAGCACATGTAACATAGCACACCATACAATGCGAATTATTTTGTCTATTACCTTCTGACCTTCTATACTGAATTGGAACAATATGGGCCATTCTGTCACACACGCACCAGTTATTCTGTGAAACCTGAATACCTATTCAAAAATGGACACTCATATCCTAAAAGAGTCCACGTAATACATCCCATACAATATATTTTGTCTGTTACCTTTTGAATTGGAACAATACTGTTGTACAACACTAAATATCTAAAAATTTACAACAATGGAGCCATAAAATAGTTCATGAAGCATAACATGTCATACAATGTGATTTTGTGATTAATACCTTCTGTACTGAATTGGAACAAGATCGGCTCTTTTCTCTGCAATTTCAGCAAATGCTGTCTCTGACATCTCAAAATGTTTCGTAGGGAAGTTGCACCAACCACCATAGTCAGATGAAAGGCCATAATTAGGAGGACAAAAATCGGTAGCAGTGAGAACAACAGATGGACTCCCCTGTAAGCACCATATGATGTGATCAACACATCTAACCTCATAGCAAGCTCCACAGGCACTACCTCTGTTGAATAAAATACTACTGAGCCCAGAACTATACTTACCATAATATATGATTTTGTGAAGGTCTCCGTAACCACAAGCACCTTCTATAACAGTTTTGAACATTGACCTATTTCAGTACTTGACCGTATAAACAAATAAATTGCAAAAATGCATGTGACTCTTTGTTATTTCTAAGAGCAAAAGCAAGAAGATTACCGACAATGATGGGCTCATCAGTCTCCTTGACGTATGTTGCAGTAGCTTTCTTCCATTCTAATTCATTGTTGGTAGCAGCAATGTCGATTGTTTGGAGTAGAATCAAGTAGAGGCTGAGCAAAGCGGCTTGAACGGCAAGACCCATAGGAGATATAAGGTGTAGAAAAACAATGATATCTATTTCAAGTAGAGTGCCCTTTTCTTTTGTCCCTTTTTGTTGCAAATGGATTGAAGAATGAAGAAAGCTCCTCTTTTTCTATGAAGAAAGAATAAAAGCCCTGTAGAAAAAGATTGAATCTTTGACAAATGCCAAGCAAAATTGGCCTCAGTCCACACTATGGGCACGTTCTGCGAGGGAAAGAAGAAGGGTTGTCTTGTCTTGGTCCACAATTTTGAGCATGGAAAAGAAGAGGGCTGATTTTGTTTCTTTCGTTCTTTAGTCTTTACTTTTATCGAGCGGGAATGAAGGCTCACTAAAGGTTTTTTTTTCTTTTTTCTTTTTTTCCCCCCTCTCTCTCTCTCTGGATAGATTCACTAAAGGGGTTTATGGCGCCTGCATTCTTCTTTAAATAAGGGTTTTAGAGGCTTTTCTGTTGGTGGCAGACAATAAAGCGCAAAGTCTTGGAATGGAATTGAGTTTTTTTTTTTTTTTGGGAAGGGTATTAGAAAAATATATTTTTTGCCATTTCAATCAATTTATCGGCTTGGAAGAAAATGTAATTTTGTTTTGGCTAGATGGATGATCTGTTTCAGGACAATCTTCTAGCTAACAATTTCTTTTTTTCTTCTTTTAAGGTAGCTACCTATTACCTTGGTTAATAAATTCTAGGAGTATCGATAAAAGTTACATTTCCTCTTCTTTTCTTTTCTTTTTTGTTCTGCCTGAAAATTTTCTTTTATACATAATCAAACGCATTTAGAAGCTTCCCCAACCCAAAACTTTCTTACTAGCTAGCTCTTGATGTCTTAGTACCATTTTAAATAGAAGTTACTGTTTCTAAGGGAATATCGCTTTGTATGAAGTTTGAAGTACATAAAATAAGGTTGAAATGATTAATATATTTAAAAAATGCAAAAAAATAAAAATAAAAAATAAAAATTATTTGGTATTATCTAATAATAGTTACGTGATCATGACTATTTAAGTTATCTCGCTAATTTGTTAAATTTTAAGTTGCTTTTTAATACTCTATATATAATTATCTAGTTCTTAGAAATATTCAATCTAATTTTAATTAAAAAATTTATAATTAAAACTAAATAATTAAGACACAATGAATAATAAGTGAACTAAGTAAAAACAACCTTATAGTAGTAACTTATCAATTATTTGTAATTTTATCATATCGTATCTATTCTAACACATCTCAAAAAAGAACGTTCATTCTTATAATATTGATACTTAATTTCTTATGTATCTATATATAACCTTTAAAAAAAAATGTTAATAAGAAAAAAATACAATTTTTGGATCTATTATCTGAATTTTAACACACTAATAATTCCTCCAATAAAAATCATTGCTATATATTTAAAAAGTAATATGTATAGTAGGATTTTAAGTATGAATTATTTAATCTCACACATAGTGGATATAATAAGATATATATATAAACCTATATGTATCATAATATTGAAATGACTAAAATTAATAATAAAAAAAATGGTATATTATCTCATATTGATACATGTGTCTAAGAATTCTATAAAAAGAATAAAAATCATTGCTATATATTTAAAGAGTAATATGTATACTAGGATTTTAAGTATGAATTATTTAATCTCATAAATAATGAATATAATAAGATATATATATATATATAAATTTATATGTGTCATAATATTGAAATGATCAAAATTAACAATAAAATAATTGGTATATTGTCTCGTATTGATACATGTAAGAATTCTATAAAGAGAATATCACCATGACATGTCACATGGAAGGTAGTTCTTAATATGTCGTGTAGTATGTCGTCTTTTAACATGTCACACAACACTTTATTCTGACAAGGTTGTATACACGACCTAAGTGTAGTACTCACACAACACATAATTTCTAATTGATCGTGTAACTTTAGATTTGTTTAAATTAATCTTGTAAATTTAAATTATTTAAAAATGATTAATTGTCTTATGAGTGTGAGGGCATAAATTAAAAAAAAAATACTAAAACCTAAAAACAAATATAGGGCTCGAAATGTAATCCACGAAAATGTTGTTCCTTAAAACTTTTCAGTAATCAGAACGGTGATTAAGGGTCCCAAATCTCATCCAGATAAATCAAATTGAAGGTCTCTTCATATCATGGCTAAGCTCCTCTTGCAAAGCTTCTTCAAGGCAAAACCAAGATTCTTCCATCAACTCAGGACTCAATCTGATCATCAAAACACATAACTCCATATGCTTCAAAGCTCCATCGCCATCCAAGTCTCCTTCTCTAAGCATGCTCACAAGCTCATCTTCACTCAAATCTTGCAAACCCAAAATCATAAAGTTTTCTTTTTAACTCTCTAACGTGATTACCCCTTTATCCTTATCCATTAGCAATTGAAACCCATTACAAAGTTCCTCTATCGGTCCCGGCCCACCTAATTTATTTTCCATAACTGTTAGCAAATCTTCGATATTAGTAGCCATCTTGTCAAGACCACCTGCCATTAATCTTGTATTCAATCTCGAAGATCAGAGAAAATCTAAAAGTTGATGTGAATATTGATTCGATGATATTTGGACATCACGTGGAAGAGTTTATCGAGCCTAGATTTAAAAAATAAATAAATTAACTAGAATAGAGTTCAAATGAATATAACGCGATGTTACGTGTTTATTATTATAACAAAAATTGTAAGGGTTTTAACAGAAAGTTTTAAAATGGACTAAAATATTAACTATTAAAAGATTAAGTAATAAAATATAAGTTTTTAAAGAGTTAGAACCAAATCCTGTTTTCAATCAAATAGTGATTAGGGATCAGTAGATAAGCCATAAAATAACTTAAGGTCATTTATAACGTGTACACGTTAAAATCACGTTTGTATTGACAAAGGCACTTTAATTTGTGTGTGAAAATAAAAATTGAAGCAGTTTTGAAGTCTTAAGCCACATTTAAGCATTTTAAAGCATTTCTTTTAGAAATAAAATGTCCAATTGAGAAAAGCATTACTTCTAAAATAATAGACAAACATATTTTATTAATTACTTATCTTTACAAAACTACATTAATTTTTCTTCTTCTTTTTTCACTTTAAATACACCATTAGGAATAGTATTAGAGCTATTAAGTAATTACAATAATACAATCACTTTTATAATCTAGTTGTGCAAAACGCTTCTTAAAGAACCCCTTCATTTAGATGTACTCCTTTAAGTAGTGTAGAACTACTATAAAACTACTCTTTTCAAGCAATGCATTCTAAAATCATCCTTATATGCAATAAAATCAACAAGCAACATAAATTGTCTAATTCTTAAAGGTTAAGAGGCTCGCAATTCTTATAAGAAATACTCTTTGCCCGAACGTTTTGTACCCCAACTAGTATTTCGGCTTATGTTTTTCAATACTTCAATTTATATTTTTATCACTTTAGTTTACATAACTCAGTTATTTATATAAGTTTACTTTTAACGTCCCTCTAAAAAACATATATTTTTTACATTATAAACAAAAATATGTTCCACATTTTTGAATGTGCAAAAATAAATATTTTTTACATTATATGAAGAAAAACACAAGTGTATCATATAAAGAGAATTACAAATAAAATTCTATTTGTAAGATGGGTTAGTTATGCGATAAAACTTATTTTTATTTGTTTTATTAGTTCAAAAAAAGATGAATGTTTAAAGAAAAAAAACATAACATGCAATGTATATCTTCCAGCTTGAAATGTCCGGATGAATAGCTTTACTCCTCATATAAACTATACTCTATTATTATCTTTAATTAATATGAGACCTATATTTTAATCATAAATACGCCTCAAACTATGGATTTTTATCACTTTATATTTTTAATCTATTAGGAAAGAATTTAACCTATTATCTTTAATCAATGTTGTACTCCTATTTTTACCACCAACAAAGAGTTGCCTACTTTCAAGATGCAGAAGTGCGCAAGCTAATAAAGGTTTTATTTGTTTTTGGTGGCAAGCCAATCATAGTCTTAAATGAAAAACACACGGTTATTCCACCCAATTGAAGTACACAATATTGTTTTCTGTCTAAGAAATATTTGGCTTAACATGCAGATTTAATAACTTGTATTGCAAAACTTTATACACTAATCAAGCATTTTGCATCAGACTACTCATGGACTATTACGATCAACTATTAAGGTCACAAAAATAATTAAGCTTGCTGGTTTGTTAAACTCAAAAGCAATAACTTCAAATTTCTAGCCAGAAAAATAAAAATAAAAAGCAATTAACTTGAACTTAACGTTAGCTTCTAAACGTAAACATGCTTGAAAGTTTTTACATTCCAGCCACCGTAATGTTTCTAATTCAAGGCAGAAATGATGATAACTAGAGTTAATGAAGTTATATTTTAAACTTTTAATCACACAAAGCTTCATAAACAACGAGATATAACTAGGAATTATGTGAATTGAGTATGTGCATTAGACATTTAGACTAGAAATGCATGGTCGAAACAGATTGTAAATTATGCTACAGAATACATAGCTTGATTCCTCTTGGGTGTGAGAAAAGGATGACTATTTCACATGTCCAATATATATATATACCTGTAAATTACTTAACATATGATCCTCGCTCCTAAATTTCAATCAAGAACAATTTTATGCAGAATACTTTTCAAGTTCTATTCAAATCCTATAAGGACCATTACCATAGCAATCTAATTTACACTGTGTCAAATTAAACCCACTTAAACCATTAATAAAAAAAGAGAGAGAGAGAAAAAAGAGAAAGAAACCCACTTAAACCATATTTGCGCTATCAAAAAGATATGATTCTTTCTCAACCTCTCAGCGGCATTTCATCATACACCTCGTCAGCAACCAAATATATCCCTAATTCACAAATCCACTCCAGCCATAAACCCCGATAAGATTTTAATCACCGTCCCATTAAAAATGTAAACTTCATAAATAAAAAAATCTCCATACAACAAAAAGATGCTACGAGAAATTAAGCTTATTGGAGCAAACAACCAGATAATTAATATGTGAAGCTGGGGTAACATTGAAAACGGACTTACAAATCATTGAATATACTTGGGAATTTCGCCTTTTCTTAAGAGAGAGAGGGAGTACTCAGCAACATCGATAAGGTCAGCGATGTTGTGAAGAGAGCGTTCCTCTGCAGCAAGCATGAAAATGGCACGAACCTCTGCCTTCTTGGCAAGTCTAGCGGCTAAAGTCAGAGGGAGTTGAGGAGAATTGATGTTTCGAAGTAGTTGGCGATATAGAGACAGAACTCGCCCTCTGTTCCGTGCCAAATCGTCTGCCGTTGCCCATATGATCCCCTTTGCCATTTGGATCTTGCTCTGCTCTGTGTGTTTTCCCGCCTAAGCTAATAACGAGAACTTCATATGTTAAATATATATGTGCAATTTTTTTTTTTTTTTTGACAATCGGTAAATACATGCAATAATATGTTCGAGTATGTGTAGCCTGAATACTGAGTGGATGCGTAGTTTTTTTATTTTTAAGAATTATAAACAAAATAATTTTGGAAAATAAAGATATAATTACAATATGTTCGCTTAACTCAATTATATTGAGAAAATTGAGAAAAATGACGGTGAAAGAAAAAAATTAAGATAAAGGTGATGTTATTAAAAAAAACGATTTTGGATAAACACATCGGTTGGATTGTGGAGGCAAATTCATGGTTTTTTTTTTCTTGGATAAACCCTCTAAATACTTGCAATTTCATTAATATATATATATATATACTCGTAAATTTAAAGGAGCTTCATTTATTTTCAAGGTTGCTATTTATAACAACAATTCACTTTATATTTTAAAAGAATTCAACAAGTTTTACGAGAAAAGGTTTATCCCCTTGGCAATTTCACAACTTCAGATTCAGAATAACGGAAAGTGGCAACATGTTATGAGATTCCTATATTCTCTAGAACATACGAATCTAATGTTGTCAATTTGGTTCAATACTATCCGTTGATTTTTATCCAAAGTGCTTTGCTTGCTTGCTTGCTTGCTTGCTTGGACTCTGTCAACGTATCAACTTCTCCAGATCAATGAAAAAAAATCAGAGAAAAAATTATTTTCCTTGTATTATTCCACCAAAACAGCAACCCCAATTCAGCAGGCGCTAGAAATCACCCAAAAATTAAAAATAACAAAACTTTTGTAAACCCAAAACATAAAAAGGGTCTACATGAAGAATTAAATTGTGACAAAACCTTCTATAGTGCTACTCAAGTTCTACAATGAATGTCTTTCAAATGAACAATACAGATAGATGGAGCAGGAGCATAGTTTTCTTTGTTCCTTATGAAGAATGAATTGTATCTGTTACTATTCCCATTGCTACTTTTATTAAGCTGATACAAATTATGGGTTGCTTGGTCCAATGTTCCTTCTCTATAAATAAACACACTGTCCTCTTCTTCCATTCTACGCCACTTCCTATTTCTATCTTCAACCCGACGGAGAGGCAATCCTCTAAAAACAAACCACAAGTAGTGATGTGAGAGAAGCCAAATGAATGATTAGTTCTTAACTAAGCCTGAAAATTTATTTAAGAAAATTAAGGAAACTTATAACAAAAATAAAATACCAATAATATTGAATATGATTTAATTATAAGGTTTTTGGGTTTAAATTTTCGTAATTCAATTATTCAATTAAAAAGCATTCAATGTTAAATTATTAGTTAAAAAAAATTTAATAATAAAAATATACTAACTGAACATAAGAAAAAAAAATTTATTACATGTTAAATCTATAAATTGATAAATTATTCATTATTTTTGAAGTATGAAATGAACTAATAATCAAAACCAATACAATACAAGATTAATAGAATAACTTTTTTCTAAAAATACAAATAACCAAGATTATAAAAATAACTAATTGAATGGGTTTAAGATATATTCTTAAAGTAACCAACAAACCTTCTCATGAATAGGAAACATTTAAAATATTTAATCTATTTTTTAAAACATTTATGATACATGGCAAGAATAAATGGTAAAAGTGCAAAAGTGTGTGCGTATGCACTGTGTTACAGAGTATAATAATATTAGCTAGAAAAATTCAAGTTCGAACTTTGAAGCAAATATTAAACAGAGGTTGTGGTGTGGTTGAAAGAGAAGGAACTATAATGGTGGTTTCAGTAATTTATGAATTTAAATAATTAGAGATTGGTAAGATGGTTCAGATATCAAGTAATGAGAGATAATGACTATAACATCCAGGTATAGTGTTTTATCAAAATACACTTAAATGCTGTTTAGTAAATAAATATATATATCTACATTTCTGACATATAATTAAACACAAATTTACACATAAGACAAACCAGTTAAAAAATTTCAAAACAAAAGGCAAAAAGCCTACATACTGAGTTTAAACCATTTTTAATGCATACAAAACACCTGATGTTTTCTTTCTCTGTTCCACCCTTTTTAATTAGAACTTAGTTTACAGAATATTCAATTAAAAAATCTTCAATAAAAGAATCTTGAAAAAAAGAAGTATTAAACATGGCACTCTTTAGTTTTTAGCATGAAGCTCGTAGCCATTTTCATTTTATAATTTCGAGTTCTATTCTCAAGGCCTATTTTTAAAAATAAAAAACTAGTTTTTTTTTATTTTTATTTTTCTTAATTCATTTAAAGAAAAACTAAAACTCGTTTGTAAAAAATTATAATTTTTTTTTTACATTTCTTTTCTTAAGTGATAACAAAGAAAATTAAAGCAAACTTTTTAATATAATTAAAAAATTATGTAAAAAAATAATTCTAATTTGACTTAAAACTTAAAAATAAAATTAATTAATAAACAAATTATTCTAAAAACTTGAATTCAAAAAACTAAAAATTGAAAGTCAAAATAGGTCCTAAGCTTTCACATATACCCTCGTATCGCGAAGAAATCAAAACCCCGCATTACAAAACAAGCCAAAAATATATTTTAAAAATAAAAATAAAAAATCAAATTTCATAGAAATTCGTTATTCAAGAAACAAAAAATAGGAAATAAAGAGAAAAGAAAGACGAAGCACAGAGCTAATGCGCACCTAATATGGAAAATATCGGAAATATCGCTCATATCGAGGTAGAAACAAAGAGCGTCAACGAAAGCACGATACGTGTAGATATGGAGACCATCGATTCTCGGGTACGGTAATCTGGGTTTTGGCGGTGGATCCGACTCCGATACTGACTTGCACCAAAAACTCTCGGCGGTGTAAATATACTCTTTCCAGGCGATTGATGTCGCTGTCGTAGAAGTCGGAGGAAGACCTACGAAGCCTAAGGTGGCCATGATGGGCTCCAACTCATCGTGGGTTATGATTGGCTTGAAATATCTTGTGTACCATAACGTTAGCTTCCTCACACATTCTTTCATGTAATCCTCCATATTCAATCTAGCTCTATCCCACTTCCTTCGATTCTCTGTTTTTCGTTTTCTTTGTGTTATTAAAAAACTTCTTAAAGAAAAAAGAAATAGAAGGAAAGAAAGTGGGGGTAAGGGAGTTGAGTGCTTTGTGTGTATGTATATAATGTAGGGATCTGAGCGTGACTGTGTATATTTGATATATTTTTTTATTTTATTTTGGATTTAAAGAGCTTTTGATTTATTTTGATAGACAGTACGTTGGTGGGACACTGGGATTTTACTATAATAACCGACCTACAAAGACTATTATTATGGAAATGAGAAATTTGAAGAGTCCGAAAAGATTCTTAAATGTCTTTAATAATTGGAAGTCGGCATATTACAAATAAAACATATATATATGCATACAAGAATTCGTGCGGATGGTTGGATGTAGGATTGTAAATGGATTAAGACTCTTGTTTTTCGTTTATAATTTATTTTTATTTAAAATACGGATATATTTAGATTTTTTAACAAAAAAAATAATTATATTTAATATTTTAAATATTTTTTTTTTATTTTTATTATAAAAAATTATAATAGAAGTAAGTTAATAGTAAATGTTTTTTAATAAAAAAAATAAAATTTTGAGATAATAAAGAGTAAAAAATAAACAATATATATAAGAAAATAAAAAAATAATATATATATATATAATAAAGATATAATTTTTTATATTAAAATTATAAATTAGTTTTAAATAACATAAGTATGTTATAAAATAATTATAAGATTTTAAATTTTTTAAATTTAAATAAATAATTTTTATAAACTTAAAGCTATTAATATTTCATGAGAATAAAAATATAAATTAAAGATAAAATATAAAATATATTACTTAATAGTTTGGATATAATTGTATTAAATATTAAAAATTAATAAATATTAATTTTTTATATATTTATTAAATTATGATATATAATTTCGATAGATTGAACATTAAACACAAATTTTACCCTCATATTATAAAATATAATTTTTATTTTTATTCATCAATTTTTATATTATTGTTTTTATTCTAATAAGATAAATTTTTTTGTGTGATTTATTATGTCATAAAAAGCAAAAATAAAATAAAATAACGAGTCTAATCAGAAATAAACAAATATTTTTAAAACCATAAAGAACGATGCACTACAAATCATTGTGGATCTATCAAGAAAAATATGCTATGAAGCCTGATTGATCTGGCTCATTATATGACCTATCATTAGTTTATTTTCTTGATCGATCTAGTACACGTAGATATATAATAAGTAAATCAAAGATATTTCCTATATTTTACATATATCAACTTATGAACTTATGATAGTCTGTTAGTCTTGTTATCATGTCGCTTCATTCTCGTGGTGATACACATATGCAGAGGATATCTATATAATGTTCAGGGGGCACGTGTAACTTCTTATTTGATTTGATGAAAGATATAATTTTAGGAATAAAATTTATAAAAATTAGACCAAATTTTTTATATTGTGCTCCTTTTAACATAAATTTTAATTTCATATTATAAATGTAAAATATTTTAAATTTATATTTTATGTGTAAATTTAATTACTTTTTAATTAAAATACAATAAAATTATAACCAATCCCACATTTTGATACATATTTATTAAAAATAAAATTATTAAATTATAATGTTTAATTTATAAATTTTTTTATACAAATTTTATATTATTGATTATTAATTAATATTTTTAACAATTAGATTCTTTATTTCGCATAGGTGGAGATACCTATATCTATTCCATTTTATCTATTGTTCCGAAGATTTGATAATAATTTTTTGTAAACACTAGGTTGTTAAAAAATATACCTATCAAATCCAACTCAAATAATATAATTTAAGTTATATTTTTTTTATTGTGATTAGGTTTATTTAGATCTAAAAATTACATAACCAATCCATCACTTGAAGTTAAAAAAATTATAATAATCCATACAATTCATACTTATATTTCAATAAAACCATTCTATTTAATAAAAATGTAAAACAAATTTTGTGAATCACTCGTTGGTTGTTTAAAGATAACAAATAAACACATGTAAGTCATGTTATTTATTTATTTGATCATATTTTTATTGTTTAAATTAAATGTTTATTTATAGATATAGTTTATGCTTAAATTGAATAAGAAATACTTGAATTAATTGCTATGTTATTTGAAATTTAAAATTGAGTGCATGATATCTGTTTATTTATTGTTTAAAAAAATAAAAATTCTTTTAGATTCTAATTTTAATTAATTATTAATGCATAAAATTTAATAAAATAATTATTTAGTTATTAAAAATAAATATAATTTTTTTTATTATAAAAAATAAAAAACCTAAAACACAAATCCAATCCAACTCATCTAAAAGGTTTGGTTTGAATTGAATTGATTTTATAGGTTTTATTGGATTAAATAGGTTTGCTTTTGAGGAATCGACGTTTCTGTTTTGATTGTAACTCAAATTTGAACCAATCATTAATATGAACATCATACTTAGGATTACCAGGACGATCAGGGACCCCTCTATATTTCCAATCCTTAAATTTAAATTTATTTACCATTATCACTTAAAATCTTTACGGAAACATATAGGGAGCTCTACATAAAAATCAAGGATCCAAGTTATATTTTAATTGTTATTTTTTTTAATAATTTCTAATTTTATTATAAGAAAAAAATTATAAAAAATAAGCAAACAATAAATATTTCATAATGGGAAGCGAAAAAAAGAATAATATATATATATATAAAGCAATCATATATAGCCTTTTTATACTAAACAATATCGATGTAATCTAATTATAAATTATTTTGAAATAATAAGAATAAATTATAAAATAACTATAAGATTTTAGTTTTTTTTTAAATTTAAATAATTTTTATAAAAGAAAAATTGTTGATGTTTTAAAAGAATAAAAACATAAATTAAAGATATAATATATAATATATTATTTTTAGTTAAAATATTTAATATAAAAAATAAGATTTATTAAAATATGATATGTAGTTTCGCAAACATGAAATTCAATATCCATACTTACACTGTCTCGTATTATGAAATATGGATATTTGTTTCTCATTTTTTATTCTTAATTTTATTGTCTTTATTATCATTATCAACTAGATAATTAATCTCTACAAAATTTTATAAATAAGAAAATTTTACAATCCTAATCCTACTTACTATTATTCTTTGAACAGTTAATAATGTCACTTGGAAAACATGAAAAATGAACTCAAAAACATGGTTTAAAACATGAAAAATGAACTCAAAAATATGGTTTACTATCTAAACCAATCAATATAACGTAAAATAATAATAACAATCAATATATAATAACAGTAAATTAAATTAAACTAATTTTTAGTAGCATATGAATGATCATTAAGCAAATAATGGCTTTACTTCTTGTTGCACTAACAAGTGAATATATTCAGCTTGCCATATTCAAATATCAAAGAGTTTATGTACTTCTACAGCTGCCACCAAATGAATACCAAGAATAAGCTGATGAAACTTGAAGACCTTTCTTCAATAATTGGCTCTGAACCAGTAATATATATACCATATTGGCATAAAAAGGTTTTTAACTTACTAGGTAATTTAAGCTTTCAAACCGTCTTTTATATAGTTTGCATAACAAATGTAGATACACCAATAAGAATTATAGATGAACTTTTAAGATTAACACAATTAGATGTCTTATAGAGCAAGGCTCCTAGCTTATATCCAAATTCCACATTATATATGTATGAACTATGAAAATCATGCTTCCAAACTAACTCATCCCTTTAGAGTGTTTAGAATTCTTTGAAAATCCACAGGTCATAGTAACCTTTTTAGCTTAGAGGTATCCCGTATTCATCGATCACCTCTGTTGTTTGACTAGGTAGGCTTGCATTAAGCATCACGTTCAATTACTACAAATAAAAAGTTTGGTTTTTTTTTCCTACTCTTGTGCGCGCGTATTTATCTTTAATGTGTATAAAAAGCAAATGTCGTTTAGTGGTTCGACGACATATGTTGTTTTTTTTTTTTTCCTTTCTTCCTCTTCATTCTTGACTTGTCTTTTTCTTTCTTTATTTATTTTTTTTAAGTTTTTTTTTAACTTATAAAACGCTAATTTATAATATGATTTAAAAAAATATATAAAGCATGAATTTGTAATAAAAAAACTACTCATAATAATAATATTAAAATTGTGTATTATAACAATACAAAGTCTTGAGTTTTAGTTATTTGTATGAGATATTCTATACTTACAATTATGAACTTATAATTATTTTATATGTCTAACTCATATATGAATTAAATTATATTTAAATAAGTTTTATTTATCAAATATATAAATAAATTTTATTGGTATTATCTAAATCAAATAATATAATATAATTATAAAGGATAATAATTTACATTTTAATAATACTACTAGAATTCGAATCTCGAATTTATTTATTAAGGAATAATTGCAACATTTCCTACGTGCCATGTTTCATATCTCCTTCTTGTGCAAATATAGATTTATACATTGAAACGATAAACATTTTTATGTTGTCGATCATATTTTAATTTATTCAAATAAAGCATTACAAATTATTTTTTGTTTTATGTCTATGACTATTAGTAATATTATTACAAACACACATAAATGTGTAAAAATATCATGTATATATGATATTTATGTTAAAAAATTAAATTTTTTAATATAAAATTAAATATATATGTACTAATTAGCGCTAAATATAATACGATAAATACACATATTATTTAGTTAAGTATATTAAATTGTTGAGTTCAAAAATTCAATTTTATACAGAATTTTTCATCAAAGAGTTAATTTCTCTTTTTTTAATATTATGATTTATTTCAATAGTTTTTTAAACAAATTTAATGGTTTAATTTTCTTGATTAAATTTTATTTTTTTATTTCTTTTAAATAATTAAATATTTATATAAATGTATTCACATTTTATACATATCATTTTTAAAAACATAAGTTCTCCATTAAAATAATTTATAATTTCATTTTATGATTAAGTAAATTATATTATTTTATTAAATAATTATCTAAAAATATAAGATGAAATATGTGTATAACACATGCCTAGTCACCTAATAATAGATGCATGATTCAATTACTTTATTAGTTTCTAAATTTTTAAAACATTTATACTTAGGTATTTAATATTTAAAATGTATAATTTCATATGTGGAGAGTTAAGGAGGGATATATGTCCCTTCTCAACTAAATACACATTCGTCTTTGATAGTAGCTATCTAGATTGCTAAAGATCTTTGTTTACTATTTGATATTTTTAAGGTCAATGTGCTTTATGTCATGTGTTATGTTGAAACAAGGTGAAAAGTAGCTAGAGTAATTTTTTGCAATGTGTAGCTAGACTTGTCTTCAAGTATGTCAACTGGTGTGATTGTATTTACATTCAATTTCAATTGAATTTTTGAACATTATTGTCTGTGTTAATGTATATCTAGTTTACTTTAGGTATATATAATTTACTTGTAACTCCTATATAAAGACATCACGTATATTCCTTAACTCACCGAATAGAATACAATCATTATCAGAGTCACTCCTCTTACCTTTCTATTAGCAGTCTTTTCTTTTTTGGTGTTACTCCACCCTTATAGCTTTCGCTATCACAATAACTGCTGTAGTCATTCACCGTTAAACCTTCGACGTCTTTCAACAGTTGTTCTTAGGTTCCAAGCCTACAGTCATTGTTGTTGAGGAGTCCCACACCACACAAACCATTGCAATCACCATCTCCATCGTGCATCTTACTTCGATAACATTTCTACAGGTACTACAGTGATCATTTCACCCCGATCTACAAAATCGTGGAAGTCCTGCAACCATCGGAGTGTGCACGCTCCCTCATGCACCTTTCAAAGGAACTGCACATCTTCCTCATGGACTGCCAACTGAAACCAAATGCCACCATGCATCATGCTCCGACAACCTTTCTACAGATACCATTGTGATCGGCTCGACCAGATCTACACAACCGTGGAAGTCTCGTAATCATCAAAGATCACACATATTGCCAATAGAAAATGTGCATAGATTCACGCACTTCACATGCGTCACTCTAGTCCTGTGATGTCATCAATGACACATCCCTAGGGTTGACATCATTGTTGACCGTACCGTTGTTGTTGTTGATCGTTGACTTTGACCGTTGACTTTTTACAATTCAGGTCCTCTTTACCCAATTTTCCTCGTAGACCTCATTTTTACATATTATGTTTCCAATTGGATAAAAATATGTTTTTCTTCCTTGCCCTATCAATATTGTATTGGATGGGACCAATAATTACTTATCATGGTCTCAAGCTATGCTCAGTTTTCTTAAGGATTGCATGCTTTGGCATTACTGTATTGGTGCAATTATCATTCCTGTCAAAGGATCAAGTGAAGAAGGTGCTACCTTTCTTGGTCGCATGATTGAATGACATAGTTACAACCACATGATCCTCACATGGATTCAGAATACTTCCATTCCCTACATCTCCAATCTGTTGGGCAACTTTGATGATGTCAAATTAGCATGAGATATGTTAGCCAAAAGGTACTCCACTACTCACGGATCCATGAAATATCAATTATTAGTTGAATTGCATCAACTTCAACAGGAACCAGGGCAATCCATCAATGACTACTATGATCAGCTTTGCTTTTTTTGGGACCAAATTGACCTTTGTGATCCAATTTGTGCATGCTCAACGAATGCTTAGCAATATGCTATAGTTAGGGATGAATTTCCTTTGTTTCTACCCTCTTAGTTGTTGCCGCTGCTAGTAAATGAGACATTTTTTAGATGGATGTTAAAAATGCATTCTTTAATGGGGATCTACGTGAAGAAGTCTATATGCAACCTCCTTTTGGTCTTTCTGTTGAAACAAACAAAGTTTGTCGCCTTCAACGTGCACTTTATGGCCTTAAACAAGCTCCACGAGCGTGGTTTGCCAAGTTTAGCTCCACCATCCTTCACTTGGGTTACATTGTCAGTACTTATGATTTTGTCTTATTTCTTCATCGCAATGATAAAAGCACCATTTTGCTTCTCCTATATGTGGATGATATGATCATAACTGATGATGACCTCAGTGGCATTCAAGAACTCAAAGATTTTCTTAGTCATTCGTTTGAGATGAAAGACCTTGGACATCTCAACTATTTCTTGGGTCTTGAGATCACTCATTCCACAGATGGTCTTTATATTACTCAAGTCAAGTATGCATCTGACCTTTTTATCTCAAGCTGGACTTACTGACAACAAGACTATTGGCACTTCAGTTGAACTTAATGTGCATCTGATACCCTTGGGGGGAAACCATTGTCTAATCCCTCTCTTTACAGACGATTAGTTAGTAGCTTGGTTTATTTTTCAGTTACTCGTCCAGACATTTCTTATGTTTTCATCAGGTGAGCCAGTATCTGTCTGTTCCATGATCGACTCATTATGTTGTTATTATGCGTATTCTACGATACTTGAAGAACACTATCTTTCATGGCCTTTTCTACTCAACTCACTCTCCTCTTATACTTCGTGCATTCTTTGATATTGATTGAGCAGGAGATCCCACTGATTGCAGGTCCACTATAGGTTATTGCTTTCTCCTTGGTTCTTCTTTGATTTCTTGGCAAAGTAAAAAAAACTTTCGTAGCCCGCTCCAGTACTGAAGTAGAATATTGTGCTCTTGCTGATACCACATTTGAGCTCATTTGGCTACGATGGCTTCTTAAATATTTAGATATGTCCACATCCTCTACTACTCATCTTTATTGTGACAATCAGAGTGTCATTCATATTGCTCATAATGATGTCTTCCATGAACAGATTAAACACATTGAGATTGATTGTCACTTTATTCGTTCTCATCTTGCCCATGGTGCTCTCAAACTTATCCTTGTCTCCTCCAACAAACAACTTGCAGATATATTCACTAAGGCACTTCCTAAGGGACGTACTCGTAATTTGGTTAACAATCTTAAGCTAGTCTCACATCTACCTTGAGTTTGGATGGGGGAGAGGGGTTGTTAATGTATATCATATCTACTAATGTATATCTAATTTACTTTAGACATATATAATTTTCTTATAACCCCTATATAAAGACACAATGTATATTATTTAACTCACAGAATATAATACAATCATTAAGTATTTTTAATAGTCTCAATCAGAGAATACAAGACAAGCAGTAACACCGAAGATGGAGAAAGAAAACCTCGAAAAAGAGAAAAGTGTATTGATGGGAACTGCATCAAATCAAGATATATAATCAAGATGGAACCCTTAAAATCACTATAAGTGGTGAAAAGTATCGATGCCTTAGGTTTTCGAAGGCAAAGAAATGAGGCTAGAAATACAGGGGTGAAAGTGTAAAGGTAAAAAGAGAGAGAAACAAGGGAATGATTTTTACTTCACTAGCTTGACCAATTTGATTCCTTATTTTATGTAGGTATTTTGTCCAAACAAGATTGTAATGTATTTGGTGTATTATTTCATTCATTGGAAGGAAGGGAGAAAAGTTTTTCCAACTTATAATTGATGGCGTCGTCTACAAAGATAATGGTTTGATGACTTTGAAATTCAGATGTTATTATGATTTGAACCAAGGAAATCATTTTCAAAACGACCTAACGTTACAACCCTTTGGTTTTTGTTTTGATGTGTACGTTAAAGTTTTAAGGCCATACTTAAACAAACCTTGCAAGGTTCGTGAAAGATTAAAAGGGATGTAACTTTTGTACGTGTTTATTTATTATTTATCATTTATCATTTATCATACACTCGATTAAGAATTCTTTTTTTAAAACTTACGAAAACCTTTTACACGTCAGAATATAGATTGTTTTCATATATATATATATATATATACGAGGAAATGTAGTTATATAACATAGAAAATTTAAAAAGTAATTTTTTTATAAATTTAATGGAAATTGATAATGTCTTCGTATTTTTGTAAAGTTGAAATGTTTTATATTTTTATAAATATAATATTTGAAAAAATTTATGATACATGCTAAACTTTTGAGTGAAAACATTATATGCATAAAAAATAGTTAAACATTTTTTTAATAAAGGAACTTGATCAATGATTAAAAGTGTATACAATTAGGTGATTTTGATATCTAGAGGTTATATAAGGTAGGAATTGAAGAAATTCATGGCCTAAATCCCTCCAAAAGAGCTATTAAAGAGGAAGTATTGTCATAGACTTATAAGTGCAGCGAAAACCCAATGCTCAATCGATGTAGGACTTCAACACTCCCCTTCGCATCGATTTTCGACCGGGGATATGGAGCGCCTCCTCCTCACACCGGTGCAGGGTCCATCCCCTACAACCCATCAGGTATCGATCAAGTCACCTGACTTAAATACCATAAAAAAATCTATGACCTAACTCCTTCTAAAAGAGCTCTCAAAGAGGAAGGATTGTCATAGACTTATAAGTGTAGCGAAAACCTAACGTTCAGTCAATGTAAGACTTCAACATGAGTGAGTATTAGATTAAATTTAAATAGATTATATTTTTTCGAATAGAATAAATCATATTGATATTAAAATTTATTTATAAATTATTGTTATATATAAAACATGATTTACATAAATTTAATTTTTAAATTAATATTTTTGTAATAAATATTATTATTTATAATTACAACTAAAAAAGAATAATAAGTATGTATGTAAAATTATTAGATTATTATAAAATTTATATTTATTTTTAAGTTAAAATAATAATTTAATGTAATTATGGTATTTATAATATTTAAATATAATATATTATAAAATAAAATGTGTATTTATTTATAATTTATTAATAATTCGGTTTATATCAAATATAATAGCTTATAAAATTTGTGAATCCGAATGAATTGTATAATTTACCAATTTAATTCGGACAAATAAATTTGATTAAATTTTTTTGTCAAATTATTTAATCACAGTCTTGCATATTTTTATCAACCATAATCAAAGTAATATAGCTGTCAACGTGAATGAGATCCCGCGACCACACTTGCACTACGCAGGGACAAAATCACTTTAACTTTTAATTGGGCAAGATTGAGAATGGAGAAAGGAGAGGAATACGAATGACATATAATCATGAAAAAAATTGTTGGATTAGTTTAAAAATACAATTACGCATTACAATTATCGTCTTATATATTATAAATTCAATTATTTTCTTTAAATTATCAAATTGATTATAAGAAACTAACTATTAGATAACCTATAAAAGTAATAATTATTTTATGAATGATTAAATAATAAAATAATTAAAATATATTTATATTTGCACTACTACAAAACATACATACGACCTCTATTTTTAACCGTGGCCGTAGGTCTATGACCACGGTTATAAGAACCGAGGCCTAAGTGAGAGAGACCATAGGTAATGACATATAACCTCGATTTTAAACCGAGGCTATAGGATGTACCTATGGCCTCAGTTTTGCCTCAGTTTTCTAATAACCGAGGTCATAGGGTACGCATAAATTAAAAAAAATATACTATGGTCTCGGTTTTCTAAAAACCGAGTCCATAGGGTATACATAAATTAAAAAAAATACAATAATTAGTAATTACAAAATTAAAAATCAATATAAATTACAATAAATTTATTAATTCAAATATTAAAAGTATAATTACATTTGAGAGTTTATTATACACAAAAAAACTTAGTATTACAAACTAACTTTTTAGTATTAATTACAAACATGAAAAAAAAACTTATATTAATTACCAACACCAGCAGCGTAGCGCACCAACACAGCGCAGCACCAGCAGCACCAACACAGCGCAGCACCATCAGCAACACAAGCTCAGTGCCAGCAGTACCAGCAGCAGAGCCAGCACCAACAGATTCAACAACACAACACAAGTAGCAGGGAGATTTAAATCAATTTAATAACAATAGTACCAACAATAAGTGTTTTAATGCTTACCAAAGACTTGATGAAAAAAAAGACAGGTAGACTTAGAAAAATTTACTAAAAATATCACCCATTATAGGGTTAGGCTTCACTTGGTCCCAAATATCACAAATGAAGAGTTCTGGTATTAAATGTGCCTCTTCATTCAATTTTTTTTTAACTATAATGAATAATAAATTTGGTTGCAGACAAAATGCAAACCTATATTTATGGGATACTTTTTTTCTTTTGAGGTCACTACTCAAAACTTGTTCTATAGTCCCTTTTCCAAATTCAAAGTGCCCAATAGAAATTCTCTTGAATTTTTCTTAAACTGAATATTATATCTTTGCATATCAGCACCTCATAATTACTAGATGGGAAGAGCAAGACTTACATGGATTTTCATGTACGTAAATTTCAAGCAATGAGAGGACACAGAGCTTAAACAGCTCAAGTTGGAAATGAGCAAATTCACTCCCAGTTTGATTTTTTCTCTTTTTAAAAATCTGGGCAACAACTTGGCATCTTGTTGGTTTCAAACTCTTCTTGATAACCCGCAACATCCGCAGCAAACCATCATTCGTGATATCATCACAGAAGTATTTAAATACCTATGGAGAGAAACAGAAGCCAATTAACAATATTAGGATATTTAGAAAGATGGACATGGTTTAGGATACTAGCCCTATCCAGAAAGATGTGCCATATTGATTTATCTATGTCGTTTCTTTTGTCTTACGTAGTAGCATCTCTAGTTAGACCTCTGCTTCACTTTGTACTTCATTTTTTTTTATTTAATGGTGTTTGTTTCCTATTAAAAAAATACTCAGAAAAAACACGTTTTTGAAGGGAAAAACTAACAAAGTGATAATCCAAGAGTGGTACCATAAATTATTAACACCCATTTGTACTTTCAAGAAGGCATCAAACTTATTGGATGAACTTGAAGGATCATGTGCCCGTAGTCAATGGTGCCATATGATGATAATCACAGCACAATACCATAATTCTCACAAATTTCATAGAAAAGCAACATCAAATAAATTGTCTGTGATATATATATGTAAAAAAGGTGAACAAATGCATAGCTATTGAAAATAAGAAGCATAACTATATCTCACCTGCTCAATTGCTGTTCATAGATGAGCTGATGATTGTGGCAATAATGAGAGCAATGTATCCACAAGAACATCCATTACTTCAGGCATTGCATCACCATCCATATCCTCTTCAACAGAGTTATCAAGATCAGGAACAGGAAAAACTTTGGTACAACAGATAATTAGCTCAGAGCCAGCTTCTGAAAATTCTCCAGGTTGAAGAAGCACTTGCAAAAAGCAATTGGATGAGCAAGTATCTAAGGGCATGCATTCTATTTTCATCAATACCAAGCCCATGATTCCGTTCCTGCCATAAATAAATCATTTAAATATACGTACATTATGTCAGAAGTAAAAATTATCTTGTATAAAGTACTTTCAAAGAACAAGATAATAAGAATTTTAAATATGTTGGCCTATATTACTCAATTTATCAACACATGGGAAAGGGGCATTGACATGCCATAAACAATATCATATTAGAGACTAAATTGCCCATTATTTATAATATCCACTATAAGAAACCTTATCCATAACAAAATGATTTTAGAATTCGCCCCAAGGCATATTCTGGACAAAGTATAAAATAGAAGAGTACACTGGGTAGGGGACAAGGTCTTTAATATATAATATAAGATTCATTCAAATAGCTATACAAGGGACCCCTAAAAATGGATATTGCACCTCTACAATTGCAACAGTACTCTTCACAGATTTTAATCAGATTTTTAATAAAAAAAAAATAACAAATCAATCTGTGCCCTAACAACTCTTGAACCATAACAGACCCAAAATAGGTACCTGTCTCAAAAGTGAAGCTTCTATTGCTTGCAACTTTTTCAATACATTCTCTTCCTCGTCTTCTAGAGCTCAAAAAAGGGAAATTGAAGGGATGTTGTGCAAAGTGCTAAGAAACCTCATGAAGTATGAGCCTAGATCATTTGGATCAGTGGCGAAAGCTAGCGACAAAGGCGAGACTGAGAGCTGCGATTCTAGAAACAGCGAAAGTGAAAAAATCCTAATGCAACGCGTGAATCGTGATATCAGCCGAGGTAGAAGGCAAAGGGTTGAGAGCTCATGAGATTGCGAGCGACGAAAGCGAACGGCGAAGGCGATCGAGAGGCAAGCGTTGCGATTCTGGAAACAACGAAATTGAAAAAACCCTAATGCAACGTGTGAATGGTGATAATATATATTTTAGGAAAAAAAATGGGAGATACGCTGATAATATATATATATATATATTAATTAGAAATTATATATTAATATAATAATTAGAAATTATATATTAATATAATTGGAATAAAGAAAAAATGGAAAAAAGAAGAAAGAGATAAAAAAAAGTGAAAAATTTGATATATATATATATATATATATTATAAAAGAAATAAAAGATATTAAATTAAATTAATAATAGAGAAAAAAAATTGTAAAGTAATTTTTTATTTTTTTAAATGAATTACATATAGTATATTATTTTATTTCGGTTTTAAAAATATTAATTTTTTTATGATTTTAATTATAATTACAGTTATTTAATAAAAGTTGTTATATAAATTTATTTATATATATTTAAATATTTTTTGCAATTTAACCTATAACCACGGTTATTAATAAAATCGAGGCTATATATATACACTATGATCTCGGTTTTTATTAAATCGTGGCCAAAATCCTATTGCTTCGGTTTTTAAAAAAATTGAAGCTAAAATTTCGAGACCAAAAACATATATTGTAGTAGTGTTGTTTCACCCATAAGGTTAACATTTTAAAAAGAAGAAAAATATGATAACCCTAACATCTTACTCTCAAAATTTTCTCTCAAATTCAATCTTTTATCTTGTTTATTGGTATCAATTACCATATAAAGATTTCATTGTAATAGCATTATCTTGTTTAATCATTATAAAAAGTTAAAATTTATAAAGTAACATGTTATTTTAAACTCTCGGTAGATTGGGATTAAAAAACAGAAAAACAACACTATTTTCTTGGAGTTTTTCGAAATTTTTATACTAAACATTATTATAAATGAAGGATGACGTAGGTGGCTTTACAAGAGTCTAAATTGGGGGGAAATTGTTAAGAAATATTGGAAGTGCCATAAGCTTTTTTCTTGTATATGCTATTAAGAAAAATATCACATGATATTCCCATATAATTTTTTAATAGAATTTTAAAAATAAAAATTCTTTTAAATTAT
The DNA here is from genome assembly GCA_037013495.1 of Hippophae tibetana. NCBI lineage: Eukaryota > Viridiplantae > Streptophyta > Magnoliopsida > Rosales > Elaeagnaceae > Hippophae > Hippophae tibetana. The sequence goes on from CM072808.1 coordinate 42,947,109, forward strand.
GAGATTTAATTAAAAATGGATAATTTAATTACAGTTTCAAATATTCATACTATTGATTCAATTTTTATTTAATAAATTTTAAAAATGAGATAATTTTAAGTATTAATCAAACATGAAATAACACTCATGAGACAATGTTATCATTTAACATATATTATTTTTCATCTTATAATCGTGCAATTAAATGAAAAATAAAAATATAATTTTTAACATATTTGAGAGAAAAGTATCCTAACTAAGTAAAAATTTATTTAACTAATATGCATTCATTTTTTTTCGTCCAATGTAAACCTATTTATTCCTCAACTAACTAACATGTATTTTTTTTTCCTATAGTATTTTTTTTATTTTCTTAAAAATCATAATTATCTATTATTTTTATTTTTTATGGGAGAAATAATTTTTTATTATAAGAACTCTCTTCAATATATCTTCAATTTTATTTAATTTGATTTAATAAATACATGTTACAATTTGTACATTACATATATATTTTGATTTAGTGTGATTTAGTGTGGTTATTATTTTACCTAAATTTTGACCTATTGATGATTTTAGACATGTTATATTATGTTTTAATTTATATTGTTTTTATATTTAAAACTAGGTTTTTTTGTTGAGATATTTATGTATTTCAAAACATAAACATCTAAGTTGAATTAAGATTTGTAATCTTTTAAATGGGAAGAATCCAGAATTTTAAAAATTAAAAAAGAAAGTTCAAACTGTCATATAGATATTTTTTATTAATTCTTATGATAATTTAATATATCTTAATTATTTTTATACTTTTTATTTAAACCAATTAAATATGTGTTTGTTTGAAACAATTATATTATTTAAACGCTTAAAATTAAAACTTAAATTTTAAATTTTATAAATTTAACAAGTTGAACTTTGAGTACTATAATATTGTCAATAAGTAAATATATATAAAGTAAATTATATGGAGCGAAAAAAATTAAAATGAGATTAATAGTTTGGGTTCAAACTAATAATCACCTTAAATTAAAGGACTTCATGAGCAAATTTCTCTTCCAGTACCTACTTAAATTTTAAATTTTATAAATTTAACAAGTCTCGTGAACTTTGAGTACTATAATATTGTCAATAAATAAATATATATAAAGTAAATTATATGGAGCGAAAAAAATTAAAATGAGATTAATAGTTTGGGTTCAAACTAATAATTACCTTAAATTAAAGGACTTCAGGAGCAAATTTCTCTTCCAGTACCTCTTTTATATAATAGAGCAACCTAACCCTAGAAAATTGCAGAGTGCACATTACAACGGCACTACGCTTCTCAATTTTAATTAGATTCATCTTTGCCTTATTGTGACGGTGAAATTGTTGGGCTTTCTACCTAAAGTCTTTAACGTGTTCAATTCAAATTCAGAAAATTTCATGGTAGAAGAAAGCATTATTAATGTAGAGATTTAATGTTTCTATGGGGATTTTGGGTTCTGGTGTATTGAGTTGAGTAGCTGAATAGAGCACACAAGAATCTCAGTGAAATTTTATTTCATAATCCCAATATCCTTTTATTAAATTTATGTATTTGGTTTTCTGGGTCGGAAAGTTCTGAGCTTTGAGCTAATGAATCCACTATTTTTAATCTCTTTTAGATCGTAGGCAATTTATTTTTCTAGTTCAAACAATAACTACCCATTTAGGGTGTGGGGATTGGGGAGTGGGAATTAAACTTGGAACCACAGCCTTAACAATTGGAGGCGTGGGCAGATTGTAGGCAACTGCGTTATTCATATTTGAGCTGTTCTCTCTCTCTCTCTCTCTCTATATATATATATATATATATATATATATTGCATCTGAATGATGGTGTTCTGGGTCGAAAGTTCTGAGCTTTGAAATCCTGAATCCACTGTTTTTTTTAAATCTCTTTTAGACCGTTGGCAACTTGGTTGTTCGAAGTTGAGATGTTACGTTTATATATTTTTTTATTCACCTAAGAAAGTTTTGTAGTGCATCCCAATGATGGTTTATATGAATGTTAAAAGTAGCCTGAAATCTGTTGATGGTGATCAGTATATTCTGAGGGGTGTTTTTAATCAAATATGCAGCTGAAGATAACTTTTTGTATAAATTGTGCTCCCTAATTTCTTGCAACAACGTGGATAATAGTATTAAATTTAGCTTTCTGTTAGTGAATTATTGTTTTTAGTTGAAATAATGGGGGGGTACTGATAAAGTAAAGTTTCTATAAAAATGATACCTCCAACTCTGTATTTTTATTTGTTAGAAGTTGTTGGATAACCAATTTTACCAACCGCTTAAGCTCTTGGGAGAAGATTCTCTCCCGATGTGTGTATATGTTTTATTATTGACTTGTAATTATTCTTTGAAACATGATCCATGTGTAGATGGCTGAAACCCTTTTTTGTTTGTTGTTGATTTTGTTACCTTGTTTGATTATGTGGAGTTATTTTAGATGTTAGTTTTATACATTAATGAAGATGAGTTTGCTATGTTAAGTAGGTAGAATGACTGGCATGTATATGGGAATGAGATGAAATGAACCCATTCTGTGAGTTTTGCAGATTGTTATTTTCAACATCCATGAGCTACTACTAATTTGAGTGTCTTTGTAGATTGCTTTGCTGAAGACTGATGGTTTTTTTTCACTAGGGACCTGTTGCAGTAGGAGCTATTGTATTACATATGCATAACATCTTTTTGTTTTTTGTCATATTGGTGATTGCGTGCTGGATTTTTGATGTGTTCTTTGTTTTCACGTTTTACATGATTACAATGTACCATAATAGGGCAACTTATGTAAAACAGAACATGTGTTTCACTTCTTGATGATGTGAATTAGATCCTTATTTTTAAGTAGTACCATTTTATCTAAAAGTGTAAAATGGAACATAAGATGGGGTGCATGCTGCATCTAATGTAAGAACAGATGTTTATTATAAAATAGAAATGAAAAAAAAAAGAATTAATATCCATTTCCTTTATATAATGTTTTCTTTGTATCATTTATGCTATTAAATTAAATTATCTCATTTATATTATTCTGTAAGTTTTTTTTTTCATTTGTTAGGCCGTTCCTTTTTTTCCTTCAGCATTTACCAGACAGACTCATTCCTTATGATCTATTGTATCTGTTATTAATGAACTTTAAGAGAAATTGCTTCTTAAGGCCAGCTTACTGTGGTGACTGGGGCTTGCTATTTGGAGTCGACATTTCGTTTGTGTAACCAAGTTATTCTTGAGATGTCAAATTTCCTTGAGCAGGCAAAGCCAAAAACTGTAGAGAAAGTTTACCAGATAGTAAAGAAGCAATTGGTATAGAAGATATATCAGCTGCACCTCAGCAACAAAACTCAAGAATACATGATGATCAGCATGTGCAGTGTGCAGATGAAGTGCAAGTGAATGTGCAGTGTTCCAATGATGTGCAAGTGAAGAAGGAAACAATTCAAGACCATTAGTTGCTTAATGATTTAAGTATAACAGCTGCATTAAAGTTAGTACATGAGTTTGTTCCGAGAGATATTATACTCTACATAACATTTCTATTGTAAACAATTATAAGCTTGCTTGTAACGTAGTATAAATGCATGTAGTGTGCATCATTCAATATACAAGTTAATAAAATTGAAGTCTATTTTTATCAATTCAATTCTCTCCCTTCTTCTACATCTTTGTTGTTCATGATCTTCATCTTCAATTCTCAGCTCCTCGTTGAGATTAACTTGTTTTTGGAGTAAGATCTGATTAAAAAAACTAGAGTAGCAATTGACAAAGAACCAAGAAAGTATTAATCAAACTTGAACTGAAAGAGCAAATGAAGCATTTAATAAGCATCATTTTGTAACCTTTCAAAATCAAATTAATGTAATTAAGCTTGATCGAAACAATTATGTGATTTAGAAAAGATAAATTTTGAGAATCCTAAAAAACTGAGTTAGAGGATTTTGTTTTCGATACTTTTAAATATTCAGATAGATTTTCACAATCAGAGTTTAGATACGGAATGAGACAAGATTAGATGATAAGATCTTAACTCATCATTTGTGAGGTAAATTGATGAAAGAAGTTTTTGAATGCGATACATCTATTAAGATATGAATGATGTTAGAAATGTATTTTGCTTTGCATTCAAGAGCAAATATATTTAGTATAAATTTGAGTTCAGTAACATTAAGAAAAGTAGCACAAGTATTACATAATATGTGATGAAATAAAAGAATGGTTATGTAGTTTTCTACTTTTGGTTATCGAAGAAGATCATATTCACTCATTGCTCAATGGTATGGACAAAGATTACAATGTGTGGACAAAGATTACAATCTAGTTCATGCTACTATTTCCAGCAAGATTGATCTAGTAACTCTGAGAAAGGTTTGTTCAATGCTTGTAACACATGAGAAAAGTCTTGAAAAGACATAGATAGTCTTCTACCTTCTGCTAATCTGGTTTCAAATCAATCCAAGCAGTTCTCTAATGAAGTTGCTAGTGAAAGAAGCTTTAATGATAACAATCATCAGTATGCTGGTGGAAGAGGACAAAATTTTAATCAAAGAAGCAGAGGTAGAGGAAACTTCAATGGAAATTGTCATTAGTACCAGTTGTGCGGCAAGATTGGGCATCTGTGAACAGATGCTGGTCTAAGTTTGATAAATACTTTCACCCAAGTTTTAGCTCTAATCAGGGACACAAAATTCATCATAGAGTAAAACTAATCAATCAAACTCACAATCACAACTAACAGGAACATCAGCTTTTCTTGCAACTCTAGAAACAATTTCCGAACCATACTGGTATCCTGACTCAAGAGCCACACACTATGTCACTTATGATCCTTTGAATATCACTGCAAAATCAGAGTGCATAGGTTTTGAAATACTACACATGAGTAATGGATCTGAACTCTTTATTCAACATATAGGCATTAATGCTTTTGTATGTGATATAATGCCTAATGGACAATTTTGTCTTAAAAATGTCTTGCCTCTTAAATGTTTCTAAGTTTTGTCAAGACAATGATGTCTTCTTTAAATTTCATTCTAACTCGTCTTGTCAAGGACAAAGAGACAGGCAAGATTCTGGTTCAATACAAATGTAGCAAAGGATTGTACCAGTTTGATTTAGACATGAGAGGTGAATTGAAGGCTGGAAGCTCAAGTTGCAAACTGTGTACTTGTAGTCCATTCTCTAAGCAACTTGTAGCATGAGTAATAGTAGTGATACAAATAAGTCATTAGTTGATGTGAACATTACAAACGTTGTTAAGAAGTCTGAACATGTTATTAAGACTGAATCTAATGATGATTTGTTGTGGAATAGAAGGTTAGGTCATCCAACCTTTAAAGTTGTAAAAATAGTGCTTCATCAATATGATCTATCTTTTTTTGATAAATTGTCATATATTCGTACTGTATGTGAAGTGTGTCAAGTATACAAGAGTCATAAGCTACCATTTATTATTTCTTCAAACAAAGCTAAAGATCCATTCATGATAATACATATTGATGCTTGGGGTCTATCCCCTCTGATCTCAAGAAATGGTTATACGTGGTATGTTAGCTTTATTGATGAGCATACACATTGCAGATGTATTTATTTTTTAAAAACAAAAAAGATGTTAAAGATTAATTCTTATTGTCTAAAAAAGAAGCTGAATTGCAAATTGGTATAAAGATAAAAATTGTTCAATATGAGGAAGGAGGTGAATTTGATGCGTTAAACCCAATACTTGCAAGTTTTGGCATTATTAAACATGTTTTTTTTTCCTTATATCCCTCAACAAAATGGTCAAATAGAAAGAAATCATAGACATATTGTTCAGAAAGGTCTATCATTACTTGCATAGGTCATTTACCACTTAATATTGGGTTGAAGCTTTCCATTCAAGTGTTTATCTTATAATAGGTTCCCAACTTTAACCCTACCTAATAAATCACCTTTGGAGTGCTTATTTTCCTTCAAGCCAGATTATACTTTTGTTTGTGTCTTTGGTTATCTTTGCTTTCCTACCATGCCTTACAATTCCAATAAACTTGAATTTCATTCATTGTCATGCATTTTTATTGGTTATAATAACAAAGGCTATAAATGTCCTAGTAAATCTGACAAACTGTTTGTTTCACGCCATATCATCTTTGATAAATAGTTTTTCTTTCCTTTTCTTTCACACTTATTTTTCTCAGCCGACTCATACAAATCAGGTCAAAACTTTTCTTCCTATTCTTCAAAAAATCACATGCTTCTTCATTTCAGCAACCTCATCTTGAGTCTATGTCTTAACCTTTAAATGACATTCGTACACATAATTCTTTTAAATCTTTACAGTTGTTATTTGTTTGGCCCAAACCCAAAACAAATATTTGGCCCAAACCCATATTAAAACCCTTGCCTTCAACTAATATATATTTTGCTCTTTGTTGCGTGAATTAGTGATATATATATACAGCAGAATAAAGCAGCCGCAGAGAAGAAGTGCAGCAGCAGCCAAAGAAGAAGAAAACAAGCAGTAACCAACTAAGAGAGCAGACGAAATCATCCCAAGGACAAAAACTGTCCATTTTAGCTGACATTTGTGGTGTTTCTCTCATTTGTATGGTAATATTTGATTTAATAGCAAGTTTGTTAATTTATCTTGCTATATATTACCAGTAAATTAGAGGGAATATTTTGTGGGTTGATTATGTATTTTGGTATAATTTGTGAAGCTCTCAGGAAATTGGTGTTTGTATCTTCATTTGATTATTAGTGGATTTTTCCTCGGTGTGCCGTCGTCAGTGGAGTAGACTTTTCACATTAAAAAGTTGAACCACTAAATCATTGTGTGCCATTTAATTTCTTATTGGTTATTGTTTTACCGTTACCCATTATTATTAATTTGTCCAACCAAAATTGGACATGATCTTCAGTTTCTCAAATACTAATTTGTAACAACATTCATCTTCATCTAGTGAAAGTTCAATTCCAATAGTCTATTCTCAATCAATTTTAGATACACACAATGCCAATACTAACACTAATCATTCTCAATCTCATCCTCTACTTATTGATAATTCACATCCCATGGTTACTCGTAGGAAAAGTGGTATAAGAAAACCCAAAGCCTTTTATTCTTTGGCTCATCTTACTGATCTCAAAGAGCCTTCCACTATTAAGGAAGCTCTACAGGATCCATCTTGGTTTCAAGTAATGAAGGATGAATTTGAAACTTTATTGAAGAATAAGACTTGGATTTTGGTTTCAGGCCTTCCAACAGAAGAATGATAGTCATAAATGAGTTTTTGGTATCAAAATATTGTTGATTGGTTTGCTTGAAAGATCAAAAGTAAGATTAGTTGTCAAAGGATTCAATCAAACACCAAGATTTAATTTTAGTGAAACACTCTATCTTGTTGTTAAATTTGCTATAATCAGAGTTATTATCATAGTTTCACTTGCATATGATTGAGATTTGAGGCAAGTAGATGTTAATAATGTCATTTTGCTTGGTTTATTGGAGGAGAAAGTATATATGGAAAAACTTAGGGGTATTGTTGATTCCAGCTTTCCCAATTATGTTTGTAAACTGAGCAAAGTCTTGTATGGGTTTAAACAAACACCATGGGTATGGTTTGGTTGTCTAAGTGATGTTCTTCTTCTGTTGGGATTTAAGAAAAGTCAAGCAAATTCTTCTAAGCTACAAATGTATATTCTTATTTATGTTGATGACATTGTTATCACATGATTTGATTTTAGTAAAGTATCTGATTCTAGTGAAGTATCATTGCTTATTCAAGCTCTTAACACTCAATTTACCCTTAAAGATTTGGGTCCCATTTACTATTTTTTGGAGGTTGCAGTTTATAAGCTTGCTTATGGTAGTTTGTTTCTTAATCAAAAGAACTATATGCTAAGGTGCATATAGCTAAGCCTACTTATCCTATGGTTTCTCATACTGCTCTATCAGCTTATGATGGTATTGATATGGAGGATAGTTCTTTGTACAAGTCAGCAAAGTTTGTCGATTTATGTCCCATCTTAAGGATGTGCATCGGAGTACTGTTAAGAGAATTTTGTAATACCTTAAAGGTACATTAGATTGTGAAGTTTTATTTCAGTATTGTAGCTTTCTTCAGCTCACTACATTTTCAGATGTTGATTAGACATCATGCCTAGATGATGACTCTGCAAGCAAAGCCAAAAAAACTATAGATAAAGTTTGTGAGATAATAAAGAAGTAATTAGTACTTTTAGATAACTCCGCCATTAATGATGAGTCAAAGTTTGTTCTTATAAGTTAAAAATTATCTTAGGATATCATCTGTTCAAAAATTGGAAAGGAAGACGATAAATAGTGATTTTTATAATTTTTTTATTTTTATTTTTAATGAAAAATGACGAAATGATATTAATAAAACATTTTTATAATTTGATAATATAAATGAGATAAAATTTATTTCGGTATTACAAACTATACAAATCCAATATTTTAGTACTTTCTCTTTAATCAACTTTATTTTATTAATTTCGTTTTACTAAAAAAGAAACTATTTGTTAAAATCAGGGAAAAAAGAATCAGCTTTAAAGTTAATTTTAAAAAAATAATATTAAACTAGCGAAGATGGCAATTAATTAGCATTATAAATATCAGTTCAGCACTCACCTTTTTTTTGTCACCCTTCCGATATCAGGTTCCGTATTTTCCATTGTTTCATAACTCCTTAGAGAAAAAAAAATGAAAAAATAATGGACAGAATTTCGTGCCCTCCAATTCCGGACAGTACTACTTAGTGGTGAGTTAATGGCAGTTATCCAAATAACCCGCCTTTATCAAATGAATTCTAAAAAAAAAAAAAAAAAACTCATTTTTGCACGGTTTTTTGTTACTCAGTAGTAAGAAACTGAGGAAAAGCCTTGAAACAGTTTCCAAACTCATCACTGCAAGTATTGCAGAATCCGAGGACAAAATTTAGCATAACATGGACATTGACTTGCACGTTAAGTTGCTTTTGATGCTGTCCATTTTCTGTTTACAAGGTCTTTGTGGCAGAGGAAGTGGGTTGTTTAGAACACCAGCTTTAGGAGTTGAAAGTGACATAGCAGGACATGATAGATACTTTTTTCATCCTAAAGAAAGAAGGTCTACTGTATTTAATGTCAAGAAATTTGGTGCTATAGCAGATGGCCAAACCGATGATACTCATGTCTGATCTCTCTCCTTGCATTTCTTCTCTGTAGCTTGCTATTTTGATTTTTTCTTTCTTTTTATGGTCTAATTTATTGATCTTGTTTAGAGCACAATGAAGATAATGTTTATTTTTCTTTACAGTCAAAATGACTGTTCTGAGCTGATGGATGGGTGAGTTTGAATTGATGACTTAATGATGTAGTTGACTTCCCAAAATTCCTTAGACTTTAAGCAAATCTATAGTTTTGAGGTTGAAACTACAAGTTTATTCCTCTGTGTGTGGTTGTTTTCAAGCCTTGTTTTCTTTGCTGAGAAATATTTCTGCAACTAAATAGTTATTTAGTAGATCATGGTGGGAGTGACTTACTAACAGTTTCTTTCTTGCTATTTAATAGCAGAAACTAGCTTGTGAGACTGAAACTAAAAGAAGTAAAGATCAATCTTCTCTATTGCATAGCTCAAGTTACTTGCCCTTTTCAGTAGGCTTCTAGTACTTGGTGTACTCCTTTATCTCAAAACTGTATGCATGTTATACAAAACATTATATCTTCACTTTCTTTCATCCTCCTAATTGTTTTTTAAAGCCCATAATCTATTTCTAGGTAACAAAATCTTTTTGATTTGTTTTTCTATTGAATATAATAAAACAATCATTAAATTTTGGTTTATTAATGTTTAAGATTCCTAGATAATTATCGGATACATATACATATTTTCCCTTTTATGTTTGCCACCAACTAGATCACATGAAACTTGCATTTGTGAGTCCAGGCCTTCAGAGCTATTTGGAAAGAGGCATGCAAGTCTAGAGGTAGAGTAAAGCTTGTGGTACCAAAAGGGACATATTTGATTGGCCCACTAAAGTTTTCAGGCCCCTGCCAAAATGTTTCATCTCTCATTGTTCTTATAAAGGCAAGACTCATATCCTCTTCACTTCTTTGTCATCACTTTGTATTCAGGCATCAAAATATTTGATGTTATGATTTATTGCTTAGTATTGAGCCCAAAATCGTAGGTGTTTTGAGTTTGGACGGAAATTTCCCCTAAGTTTTGTCCCTTTGCCATGTAAGACTATATAAACCATGTATAGACTGTGGCAATCTACAAATTATGTACTGGCTGTACACAGATTTTTCCCATGCTTTTGGGACGTTTTTGGCCTAATCTCCAGAAAAGGAACCCAAACTGTATTGTATTGATTACTGAGTTTGAGAAATCAATTTGCAGGGTTATTTGAAGGCTACAACAGACCTGTTCAAGTATGGATTCAGTGCTGGCTGGATTGAATTTGGATGGGTGGAGGGTCTAACTTTGACTGGAGGTGGAACTGGAACCTTTGACGGCCAAGGTGCTAAAGCTTGGCCTTACAATAATTGCACTAAAGATTCCAATTGCAAACTCCTTCCAACTGTATGTTCCATTTGATCATATTTATTCCTTTTATATCAATTTTACTTGCTCTATGATCTTCTGAAGAAGCATTCTATGATTTCAGAATTTGAAATTTGTGGCAATGAACAAGACCGTTATTCGGGGCATAACTTCGGTAAACAGCAAGTTCTTTCATATAGCTCTTGTAGAATGTCACAACTTCAAAGGTAGTAAAATAAAGATTTCAGCACCTGCAAGTAGTCCCAACACCGATGGAATCCATGTGGAACGAAGCTCTAATGTCTATTTTTCTCGATCACGGATTGGTACCGGCGATGATTGCATCTCTATTGGACAAGGGAATTCTCAAGTCATTATAACTAGCATTCATTGTGGACCGGGTCATGGTATCAGGTACTTATTTTAGCCCTTTTTTATGCAATACATAACTGAGATCAACATTGACTAGCCAGTTAGCCTAATGTTCATATCAATTTTTTATTATGATAGTGTTGGGAGCTTGGGAAAATATAGAAATGAAGGAGATGTGAGTGGACTTATGGTCAAAGATTGCACGATGACAGAGACAATGAATGGGGTCAGGATTAAGACATGGCCTAACTCTCCAGGAAGCAGTGCAGCTACCAATATGACATTTAAGAATATTATCATGAACAATGTGACCAACCCAATCATAATTGATCAATCATATTGTCCATTCATGTCTTGCAATTCTAAGGTAATAAAGCAAATTGCTATGGTGACATTACACACCCTTAATAGTTTTGGTTCTTTTTGTTCAAGTAGATCAATTTGAGGTCTCCAAATTGTGGAGTTTTTTTGAGTTTGATCAATTTTTTTGCCTAATTGATGCATATTTTGTACATACGTGATGTACGAGATGCATAGAGGTTAGGCAAGACCTTACATGGGTTATGTAATGTTGTACATTACTCATTTCCAACTTGTATGTGAGTAATGTACACACAAATTTAAGACACTTCCAACCTGTATATGAGTAATGCACACACAATTTTAACTCTGAAAAGGCGCGATTTAGGACCCAGTGAAAGTGGTCTTGAAATTTCATTGGCGAAAAATGCAGGAACCATCAAAGGTGAAGCTGAGTGATATATACTTCAAAAACATAAGAGGAACTTCAACATCTGAAGTAGCAGTGGCTTTGGATTGTAGTAAAGGGATTCCATGCCAGAATATTTACCTTGAAGATGTTCATTTGGAACTCTCTTCAGGGCATAAAGCTGCCACTTCAATGTGCAGAAATGTCAGAGCTAAATTCATTGGCACCCAAATTCCACCTCCATGTTTATAGTTCAAACTAATTACCATAGTTATTAATGCTACTCTTGTTGTACTTTTTGACCATGTACTGAACTTTGTAGGATCTCATCTTAGACTTTCCATTATGCTCTATGCTTATTTAAGCATAAGAAGTTTTTATCAGATTTTTCATTTTTGTTTTTTGCTTGAACAAAAAAGTTAGCATAAAGAAATAGTTGGTGATTTAAGGTTCTTTGGTAGTCTCTGTAGATGAGACCTTTCCTGTACCTTCCAAGAGGAAAAAAATGATAACAGTGAGAGGGGGGTAGATTATAGTAACTCTCAATATCAATTTACATGAGAAAACTAGGAGGACAACCAATAAGAGAATGTTGGTTCATGGTTATATTAGAAAATGAGACACATATCACCCAACTTATTATTATTATTACAGCCATGAGTATAGAAAATCATTCCAACAGTTCATTGATGAATAAAAATATTAAATAGCATACAAGTATAAGCAACTTAAAGCTCAAATACCCAAGACTTAAATTTTTAACTTTTGAGAACCTATATAAATTCTACGATGTTGAGCTACAGTATTTCTAACTTTTGAGAACCGTCTTGTTAATAAGTGTAAAAATATATTTTAATTTCATAATTTTTAAATTAGATAATATTAGTCCTATTATTATAAAAAATTTACTTTTTAAATTAAAAATTGGTTCTATTAGTGAATTATAAGTATAATTTTTTTAAATATTTGTAGTTCTTGATAAGTTTATTTTTAATAATTATAAAAATTTGTTGTATTTATTTTTCATAATAATAAAATCAACAGTGATTAATTCAAAAATTACAAAAAAATTGTATCTTTTTCTTAAAAAATTGTGTGCCCTCACGACCTCAAAAATTGCATTTTTTCCTTTAAAAAAATAATTGTTTATACGCAATTCTTTTTTTTGTCCTTCCATTTGCAGACTTGCTTATTCTTTATCATACATTCATAATATTCATATAAGATACCGTAAATAAAGTTCCTTTATAACATTTCTATATTTGATTCCGTAATCGGAGACAAAGAAAGAGAGAAGGAGCCCAAGATATGGAAGCTGCGTCAGGAACGGTGGCATTTCCGTTACTGATAACGCCAATCGAGTCCAACTAAAGAACTTGTACTATTCTGTACAGGTTTCCCTCTGACAATCCTCGCAAAGCCACCACTACTGAGCTTTATTGGATCAACGTCTTTCTCAACTCCATCCCTTCTTTTAAGTACTTTTCCATTCATCTTCTCTACATTTTTTTCTCTCTTTCATAAAAGATTGAATTTTTGTTACTGAGTTTTCCAATGACTTTGGCGTTGAATTCTGAGGAAGTTAATTGTTTATTTCTTATGTATAATTCTATTTCAGGAAAAGGGCAGAGAGTGATACTACAGTTCCTGATGCTGCAATCAAAGCTGATAAATTTGCTCAGAGGTTTTACCCTTTTCTCTCTCCCGGTTTTTGTAGTTTTTGCCCATTTCTGTAACTTTCTCAACTACCCATTGAGTCATTGTATACTGAGGAATCAACTTTGCTACCGAATTCTTTTGTTAGTTTCCTAGTCAACGTAATCTGAAGGACTTAATGGAACGGTATTTTGAATCCCTGGGAGATAACTTAATGTCAACTTCTTTTGTATTTCCACTCCAAGAATGTGCAGGCTTTTTATATGAGAAGTATTTTTATAATTGCATTTCCTCTTTTATTATTTGTTGAAGGTATGCTGAACTACTTGAGGATATGAAGAAAGTTCCTGAATATCATGGTGGACCACCTGATGGCATCGTAAGCATAATTCTTCGGAATCATTTACTGTTATGTTTTTCCATTTACAATTAGTTTTGCTAAATGATGTACCTTATGAGTTACTGTCATTTTAGCTTGTATACACTGTTTTTTTTTAGCTTCTTTGCAGACTCCGTGAGCAAGTACTTAGGGAGTTGGGATTCAAAGATATATTCAAGAAAGTCAAGGTAAGAATTTATTGATTTGATTTTGTTTGGAGCAACCTTTAAAAGAGGACATGATCGATGTAAGTAGTGCCAAAGAGCTAACAGCTGAAAAAGATGTTTTTCTAGGCTCTTGGTATGTCCAAGTATTTCTTAAGATACAAGACAGATAGGAAAGCCGGGAATGTAGTCACTCGTGTCTATGAGACTGTGACTGCATAACTCTACCAAACATTACCAGATTTATTTGCATAATTGTTATCATCTAGGAAAGAGTATTGAGTCTTTTAGGTCCTATAATTATGTGATTTATATGCTTTAGTTAAAGCGTTCATTTAATCATGTAATTTAAAAATAAGATCAATTAAATCAAAATCTTCAAAAATTGGGATTTTTTCAGAATAAAATAGGAACTATATATTTTATTTATACAAAATCATTTAAAAAACTTATCAGCAATCTTTCCCCTCTTTTTCTCTCTCTTTCTCTCTCTTTCATTCTCTTTCTCTCCTCTCTACTCTTTCTCTCTCTTCCATTCCCTCTACCTCTCCCATTCACTCATTCTCACTCTCTCAATTTTATTTTTATTTTTTATTAATAAAATAGTGACGAGAGAAGTGAGAGAGTTTACTCATAAAAATTCCTAACTTTTAAATTTTTTGATTTAATTTATCATATTTTTAAATTATAGGACTAATGAAACTTACCTAAAAAATCACAGGACTAAAGTGTATAAATCACATAGTTACAAGACTAGAATAACCATGTATCCTCTAGGAAACGAAGGCACAAGTTGAACGCAAATTAAACGTTTGGGTGTAGTCCTCTCTCTCTCTCTCTCTGTTTTTTTTTTCTCTTCCAATTTATTCTTTCTAGCAACTAAGAAAAAAGTTCTTTATGATTATATGAAACATGGTGAAGAGAATGCTAAAGTAACATCCCTGTTTGAGGATGTAGTTTTTCTTAACGATGCTATTGAAGATGAAGGAAAGTGTGTAGAGACTCTGGTTAGAGGAATATTAGCTGGAAATATATTTGATCTGGGTTCTGCCAAAGTAGGTTTGGTTTTACGTGATACTGTATTAAGATGATGTTGTTTTGTACTCAGTTAAGCGTTATTTTCTTTGCACAATTTTTCTCAAAGCTGGTTTTATCTCTCTTTTCTGAACTTCCTCTTGAAACCTACTTGTAGAATGCCATCTCTCTTTATCAGTGGTGTTTTTGTGGTAGTGTTATTTCCACACAATCTGATGTTCTTAAAGAAGTTTAATTGACTTGTCTTTGATTATTATCTTGGATAGCTTAATGTATTAAGGCAGAATGTGTTTATTGAAATATTGCTTATTAAAGATATTATTACAGCATTCATTTGAGATTTAATTGCATTTTGTTTTAAAAGCTTGCAGAAGTTTTCTCCAACAATGGTATGTCTTTCTTAGCTAGTTGTCAAAATTTGGTTGCTCGACCTCGGGTTATTGATGACTTGGACATTTTCAAAACCAAATGGAGCAAAAAGTCTTGGAAAAAGGTAAGTTCCACATCTGTAAATTATTTCAAACGATCTGCTCATGTAAGAACTTAGACCCTTGTGTTTTTTTTCTCATGTACTAACCTTCTTTACTTCATGGTGGTAATGTTTAGGACAGGCTGTTATTTTTGCTGATAATTCCGGTGCGGACATCATACTGGGTATTGTACCATTTGCAAGGGAGTTACTGTGACATGGGACACAGGTCTGAATTAATATTTATTTGGTTGATTCTATATGCTATCATATAGCTCTCATTTACAAGGCAAAGAAATTTTCTAGTGTTATCCTTTGAGGAACATATCATAGTTTTTCAGTCATGATTTTTACTATTAAACTTATGAATCCCACAGCCAGCATTATTGAGATTGCTGATCATATTGTTTTAATTTGGTCACCCAACATATTTATCTTAATATGGAAATTGGAGTCTCTTTCTCTCTATTATATAGAAAGAGGCTGGTAGGTACTCAAAATGTCGCTCCACTCTGAAGAATGTCTCTTTGTAATTTTCATATGATATAGCTTCATCTTCTAATTTTTGTATCATCTCCCATGTTAGTCACACTTTGATATACTTGCTGTGCTGAATCTAACAAATGTAAACTAATCAGTTGAAGGATGATCAGGAGCAACTTGTGGGTGTTGATGTTTCAAATCTTCTGATTGCCAATTCTGGAAATGATTTGCCGGTAAGGAACTGCAAATTTCATCCTTTATTCTTGCGACTTAGGAATGATGGCACGTATTAATGAATACTGCGTTTAGACTTTTGTTTAAAACTTCAGGTGGACTTATTTCTTACTTTGGATTAAGAATATATGGTTTTTTTTATTTTTTGCTTAGAATACATGATTGAAATTAAACAAGTATGAACAAGCATGTGAAAGAAACACAAAGATTATCTTGATTCTTTTGTATAATGGTAGTTGTAGGTCAAATGATTTTTTTTCTCTTCATTTTCTTTCAGGTAATTGATCGTACAAGTGTCACAAGAACTTGCATACCTGGCAAGTGATGCTGACCTAGTCATTTTAGAAGGGATGATAAGTTTTTCTAATTCAGCATCCATTTGATTTAATTTATTACCTTGATACTTTTTCCAGAACAATTACCCTGCTAACCTAGGCCACACCATCTAAGCCTTGACAAATTCAATTTGTTCTTGCACGAGTGTCAATGCTGCTTTCTTTTAACACTAGAACTGATTTCTTCAATTTGATGCGGACTGAGTTTTGTGACCTAATGTATAAGTGGTCATTTGATTTTGATAACGAGTATTATTTTTTTTTATTCGACAGGGTCGTGGAATTGAGACAAATATTTATGCTCAATTTAAGTGTGATTCCCTCAAAATTGGGATGGTAATGTAAATTAGTTTTGCTCAGAACAACACTCCTAGTCTATGGCAATTACTTTGTCTTAATCAATGCCGCCTCATTTCATCTTTTTTTTTTGGTGCCTGTTTTCAGGTGAAACGTCCAGAGGTTGCACAGTTCCTTAGAGGTTGGCTTTATGATTGTGTTTTTAAATACACTGAAGTTTTGAGTTAGTAACAATTTCTTTCCTTTGTTCCTTCTAGACTTGTATGATTAAGTTCTATAGACTGAAGGACAAATTTCATTTCAATTAGGTGGAACATTTGTGACTAATTACCAATCATTATTATTTATGATGAACAACAAGATAAAAGTAACACAAATAAGCTTAATCCCTCCTGAAAAGAGGCAACAAGATAGATGGAAAGTGTTTGGTTATGAATGAAAAATACTTGGAAATCAAATCACTACTGCTTCTTGGTTGGGAATGAAGCCATCTTGTTAATACCACAGAGTCCTTCAGGTTTTCCAGTGTTTCTCTTCATCCTTATGAACCCCTTCTCTCCCCACTTTGGTCCCCAAGAGTTCTTCACAATAATGTAATCTGATCCTTTTGATGTTCCATAACCAACTGCTGCTACTCCATGGTCTAGATCTGTCCCACATTCACCATCAAATACTCCCTGAACACCAATAATCAAACCCTTAATTGGTGGAAAGTAACAACATATACATGTAAAAATTAAACGAAAAATTCTCTCGTTTCAAACTGAGACTAGACCTTAACTGATATGGCAAGATGCAACGCAATGAAACAATTGAGTTCATTTTCATCATCCTGACATATTTTGCCATCTAGGTTTTGATCTCGGACTTAAAACATGACACTACAAAAAGGGGAGAAAGAGAGAACTCACCCCACTGTAGAACTGGAAGTCTCTATTAGAGGCTTCAATGGCCACACTGAGAGGTTGGTGAGCTAGTGCCTTCAAGAGACTTTCTTCATTGTTTGCTGGCACATCTTGATAACCTGTAATGGTCACTATGTCCAGCTCTTCCTGTGAAAAAAAATTGCAATTCAAGGATAAATTGAGTCCAGTAAAGGTAGAACTTGATGTCTTTAACAGCTAAGTTTGGTTTTGATGCTATAAAGTATCGAGTATGTCATGTCATTACCTTCTTCTCCTCACAAGTGCCTTCCTCCATAAGATAAGGGTAGTCATCTTCTTTGTGAAGCCCACCCTTTTCAACGATGAATTGAAAAGCATAATCCATCAAACCTCCATTACATCCACTATTGAATGATGTGTCACAATCAATAAGTTCTTGTTCAGACAAAGAAGTCAGATTTCCTTTAACTATTTGGTGTATGCCCTCAACTGCTGCAACTGTAGAAAATGCCCAACAACTACCTGCATTTATATTATTTCTCTTGTCAAAAGAATGTTTGTAAACTTTCGAATTATAAGGAAAAATCTATCCATCACAAATTTGACATTATTGGTAAATTTTGTTTTGTTCACGTTATTGTATCCAATGATAAGTTACCATGTTATGATATTGTGATATATAGTAGTGCTCTAAACATAAATAGATAAGACTTTGGCACAAACCACATGAGCCTTGGTTCTTGATAGGAGTGACAGCTCCTTTTTTTCTCCAATCAACAGACTTGGGCAAATCCACAACATCTCTATAACTAAATTCTTGAGAAGATCCTCTTTTTCTTGGGAACTCTTTTTTCAAACCCATGTAGTTGCTCTTGAACTCTTCATGGCTCAAATCAGCAAATTCATTCAAACCCAACCAGTAGTTACTGACCTTCTTATTCCTTTCATCAATGTGATTCAAGTTGCTTTTGAATACTTCAAACCTATGCAACTTTTCCTCCATGCTTCTATAAACCTTGCCATGTTTCGAAACCCATGATTCGAAAAGCCCAATGAGTTTGCCAATCGAAGTCAAGTGATCAGGCGAATAACCTACAATTGAATAATCATGAGCAACAGCAAAACAAATGAAAAGAGATGAAGATAAAGCCAAAAGGGAAACTTTAGAGAGTAATGAAAGTGCCATTTTGGGATCAAAAGAAACGAGAAACAGCAAACTAGTGTTAGATTGATGAATTGTGAGGGAGGGAATGAGTGTATTTATACGGAAGATTTAATCATGCCACCTTAATTTAAGAGCTGCTTTCAAAATAGTGAAGTGGTTGAATCGTTTTTCTAGAATACGGAGTCTTTACGTTAATTCTTTTGGTTTGGCAGGCTTTTGCGCCAAGCATGCTCAATTTTTAAAACAGGAGCTGAAAAACATATAATTATCTTCACATTTGAGACGTGGGAGTTACCTTTTAGAACAGGAGCTAACATAGCCTCCCAAAGAGCACTACTCGGTTTTCCTAAAATGGAACTTGAAGTACGAAATTGAAAAAAGAGGAGTCTTGACAGGATCACAATACAAACCACATAGATAACCAAATTGAAGCATTAATTTTTAGAATATTGATATTCATATTAGCCTTGTAATTTAATTTTGTAGGTTTTTTTTCTTTTCAAAACAATAAATAGCATGAGAATCGAATTAAATTTATTCACAGTAACCTTTACAGCTTTACTAAAATACTATTTGTAATTGATTTTTGGTAAGTGTTATAATTATTCGTTACATTATTATGGATTTAAGTTTGAATCTTAATCATATAATGTTTCTTTTATTTAATATAAAAGTGACTAAAAGATAAAAAAAAAAGTTTAATTTTGTTAGGAAATTTATTTAGATATTTTTGCTAATTTTCATATAATACGGTTCCTTTGTGGTATGATAGATACAATTTTTTTTATTCCTATAGCACCAAATATAATTTGCTTTAAATATTTTTTCCAAAGTATTAATTAGGATTTAGGAAGTTAAACATACTAAATAGCTATGAAAAATCGGATAATACGATAATCCTCGATCAACAACTCTTAAGAAATGAGCAAGAGATTAAATAATGCACGGCGCCAACAATTATGGAGTTTGATAGTGCGGTCAAATAGTAAGCAACAATTTATATTTTTTTATTAACTTTTTGTAAAATTACATAAAATACAATCATAAAATTTATAATAAAAATAATATTCAATAATATTTAACAATATATCTAATAAAATTTAATATTAAACATATCTAAATAACCATAATTTAACTTAAATGAAGTTTAATGTAAAATGATTGATTAATTTTTTTTTAATTTTCTTTAAAAGAAAAATACGGTAAACTAGTACATGAAGTTACTTGCAGAATTTCTTTTTCCGATCTTGTACCTTACGTTAAATTAATTGAATTAGAATTTCTATATCCGATCTTGTACATTACGTTAAATTAATTGAATTATTTGTTGGTTATTTTTTAATAATAAATCCATACAATGTTTTCTCGTATATGCTAATGATATAGAAGACTAGAAGTCCACCAAGTGGCATCTAGTAGTTGAAAATCACAAAAATAGCATAAAATATATTATCAAAAGTGGATGCAATAAAATATATTGGTTGACAGAAAGGATCGTTATTTTTTTAAAAAGAAAAGAAGAAAAGAAGAAGAAGTTAACATAAATGGAACTCTCCTCTTCTATTACAATTATATAAAATTGAAGCTATCTCCCAGAAAGCAAAATGGAGCTCATGAGTTTTAATTCATTGCATTCCAACTTGTAAGCAACGAGAATGTCCCTTGTAATATAAACTGACGTTCTGTATTAGTATTCAAAATATGTATTAAAAATGAAATGGGAAAAAATATAATTCTGGACGTGGGTAGGCCTTTACACTGAAAAGGGGAAGATAAGGCAGGAGGAGTCACTATCTTTGCTTCCCAATGGTATGCAAATATATTGCAACTGAAACAACTCTGTAAAAACAAGCAAACAAAGTCGTTTTTTAGAAAACCTGTAAGACCCAAAATCTTTGAATCATTAGTTGAGCTCTTCCATGCCAGTCCCAACACTGTGTTTATACTACAATAAGCAATGAAGTGATTGTGTTCTCTTGAATTATACATCTTAAGCAATTGAAGGCAGTACAATAAGAAAACCCTTGTTATAACTTGTTTGGAAATATTGTAAGGTTTGACAAGTGTGTTCCTCCTTGGGTGTTTGTCCAAAAAGGATCGCCCGATTCCTATAGAAACTATCCCTAAAATACCCTGGCCTACGAGGGATAGAGCTAATCAGAGTGAAAAAGGTTTTGTATGAGACGGGAAATCAAAAGTCAAAAGAATAATTCTTGCAAAGATAACTTACACTGAGCCAAGAAAGAAGGCAAGAGAGAGATGAAAGCCAAATAGAAACACAGATACAACTGCCGTCAGAAGCATTGCCACTGAAGTAGAATACACCTGAAAAATACAGTTAAAGTAACTTCTGAAAATGTGCAAAATGTAGAAGGTGAGGAAATACCATGGTTACTCACAAGAGACATGGAAAGAAAAATGAAATAAATTGCATAATCAACAGTAAAAAGCCAGTCTTAGACCAACTAAGGATTTATCAAAACGAAAACAAAACAGTAGCTTTTTAGTTGCGATTATTGATGATTTGATGCTCTGACTGCTTTAGAATATCAAAGTGCCCAGTCCTTGAAGTTAACATTTTTGCTTAAATTCATCAAAAAGCTTTTACTCTTTTATGCAATATTACAACCTAATTATTATTCACCTGGAACCAAATCTATAATGATAAAAAAATACCATGCCCTATATAGCACAAGATTCCCCTCTCCCTCCCAATAACTTTGACACCACCATTAAAGAGGAGGATTTGGTTTGAAAATTCCATGAATACAAGAGATACCAATGGAAGCACCAGAAATGTGGGATCCTAATACAGCCCGGGAACTCCATAGAAGGGGAAACACCAGTGAATGTAACATGCTTAAAAATAACAAATTCATATAGGTTGGAACTGATATTTTAAAAATAAACCAATATGGTGCATGGATAAATGCATATAGATGTAGACTAATTGCATGTATCATAACTATTAAAGTCGAGTTTCCATTTCTAACCTTAACGATATTGTCAGCATATTTCATCACCATGGATACAGCAATGCCACTGCAAACAAAGAAAAAGAAAAAATATACATATTATCATGAAAACCAAGAGTTCATTAAGGGTCATAGTGAAGACATGTGGCCAATCCGGGACTATTACCAGCTCCTTCCGTATAAAATATAGACAGATCAGTACAATTTTATCAAATTTGATACAATTTTAAAGCTCAGAAACTAAATTGACTAAATTATTTTATTAGAGACAAGATTGAATAGTAGACTGTTAAGGAAACAAATATTATACTATTCCATAATTTAATAAAATTGCAACAATCAAGAGGCCCTTGTTAGATATGAGAGTTATGACAATCAATCATTAGAATCCTAATGATGGTTGTGAAAATTATAAGCAACCTTATGCTTCTCAAACACCTTCTTTGAAAATTAATGACGCATAGCAAGCAAGCAGTGGATAATGAAGCTGTTGAAATCCTTGACTAATAGAGAAATCCTGATTTCTAGCACTAGAAATGATGAGAAAATATTCCAGCAGATCAGAGGTAATTAGGATATGATCAAATGTGATTAGGAAATGATTAAGAAATATTGTGTATTTAATTAACTTCCTTTTTATTATTTTTTATTTATTATAAATTAGGCCATAATCTCTGTACAAAAGAATATACCGAGAAATACAGAAACCAATCTTTCTACTATCCATTAAATTCAATAGAAGCCAACATTAGACACCCACACATTGCATACACAAGAATATGTGACTTGTAAGTAGTAATGAAGAATTCTGATCCCTAGATATTGACATCTTAGGATACATTAAACTATATGCAAAAGTTACAAATAAACATATGGAAGGAAACTATAGATAAGGTACCTGAGTGCATGGTTCAGAATCATTAATACTGTAATAAATGAATATCCATGGAAGAATCCCCTGAACATTAAAAGTAAACATCAAATTGGTAAGAGTTAGCCTACACAAAAAATTACGCATCGACTACAATTTTACAAAATACCAAGCAATATACGGAAGGGAAAGTAGTCCTATAAGTTGATTAGCTTTTTCAAAAGATACAATTTAGTCCCTTATCTTTACAGATAGGGCAGTGTATGATACTATTTAAAAAAAAATTGTAGTTTAGTCCTTCTACATATGTAAAAGTTGCAACTTAATCCCCTACTTATAGTAAAATGGTCCAGTTTTGTCCTAATAGTGCACCCTTTAGTGCCCGACAGTGACAAAGGGACTAAACTGAAACATTTAGTAAAACAACTGTCCTACAACCCCACACCTTATACGGAATAATTATATTGGAAGGCTAAATTAACATTTAAATGACAGGGTAAAATATGACACTTATTAAGGGTTCAAGGGTGCGGTAATTGAATATTCCCATAGCTTTCACCAATAGTGCACTTTAGTAATTTTTCTTTAAATAGGTGCACTTGGGTGCTATAAGTTACATAAATAGTGCACTTGTAGTCTTTTTTAAGGACTTGCCATGTACCTTTTAAATAATTTATAGGACTTGAACGCATTTGTTTAAAGAAAGACTAAAGTGCACTTTTGGTGAAAATTATAGGACTCCTGGGGTATTTATCTTTTAAAAAAATGATAGATAATATGGCAACAGAAAGAGTAGAATCAGAGACAGGAAGTCAAAATACTTGTTCAACACTTCATCAAAATCCTGAATCAATATTGCAACTGCATTGAAGGCCATTCCGAAAACATACAACCAGAAATTTTGCACATTTATATTCCTTGAAGGACGCCTTTTAATTATAGCCTGCAAAAAAAATTGATTTTCAGAGCATTCAAATGTTGACTTTCATTCTTCCCATGCAAGAGTTTTATAATATCCTCAGACCTTGATGGCAGTGTTCATCCTTTCAATGTAATGCCCATTCAGATATAATACAAAGAAAATAATTTGCACAATAAATAATGAGTTAGAAAGTGAAGAATATAATGCTTGCTAAAAATCACCTCAGTGTACACTCCAGCAAAACCACTCAAGAGAGCCATGACCTGCAGAGAAAAGTAAGCATTTTAATATTAATATAAGTTCTTAAAAAAAATTTGGCAACAAAAAAAAAAGAAGAATTCTTAAAAGTTAAAACTATATGTTATAAGATAAGATCCACAAAACTGTCAGCAACTCACAATGGCCATCATCCAACCTTGGAAAGGAGTTTGAAGAACACGATCAGAACTGCAGCAGACAAAGGGAGGATGAAAAAGAGGAAAAATATAATTAAATCAATTTGGAAAACAGTGTCCAACAATCTTGCATCATAGGTTAGTTGACAAGTATCATTTGCCCACTGCCATCATTTAAATTATCATTGCTAAACTAAGGACTACATTTGAATCATTCATATGTTGACAGACAACCCAAATAGGCATTCAATGTCAAGATGCCAAACGTTTTTAGTATAGCTACTTAGGGAGACAAACTTTGCACCAATACAATTGCAAGAATCAATTAAAAGATGTATCTTACTTTGAGGTCAGTTGTGCCGTGGTGCACCCTGCACATAGCAGAATAAAGGCTGCCCATTGAATCTCACTTAACCTATGATAAGATAAGATAAAATCGGAATACAATCCATTGAACAAAATTGAAAAATCCTGTACGTTATCTCCCCCACCCCCCTTTTTCTAACTTCTACGTCATCTTCAATGCAACTAAATAATAGTTTTGACATCAGCAAGCTCCATTCCCAGCTAAAGAATAGTTTCTTTTATATTGGGAAATACTTGGATATTTTTTTAGTTTCACATAATAAGCTGACTCGTTGACCATGTTTCCCCCTATCCACTTGTAGCTTCCAAAATCATTCTCTTCCCGTCTCTTTTGTGCAAGTGTGTGTAAATATACATGTATAGCATTGCAGTGATCTTAGCCAGCTACCATATGTATGAGTCACTCGAGTCTAGAAGAATTTTCATTTCTAACAGGAAAGCCAACGAAATCATAAAAATTACTTACTTCTTCTTGAGTATTATCCTGTATAATACACCCGTACTAATAATATTCAAGTTCTTTAGTATCTGATACCCTGGAGCATCCACATAAGCAAAAATGTAATACTGCCACGTAGAAGTGAAAAGGAGAAAAAATCACAATGCAAACATCAAGGAAATCAAGATATTGTTTCTACCCCAAAAAAAATATGTATAACTAACCTGAAGCAAATTTTTGACTAGGTAGAGTAATGCAGGAATGGGGTAAACACTAACTTCATCCAATGTGGTACTCAACCTAATAATGATAGTACAGCCATTAGAAGTGAAAGCAAAAGAAATAAAAGAGTTTAATTGCATGGCATAACCCTCCTTCATACATAGAGTTTCATTTAAAAACAATGTATTCATTTTTCTGACCATGTTAATGAACGTATGTTTTTTGACGTTATAAGAAAATGAACATATATTTTTTTTACTGAGGGGATTAAAAGTAAAACTGATTGAATAACTGGGTTATTTATACACCAGAAGGAAAAAAAAATATCTCAGTTTCATTTATAATAATAAACCAGCAAGTAGGAAATATAAAAAAAGGGAAGCACGCATAAAAGTTGTAACTACGGCTGTGTTTACATAACCAGGATTTCTGATGAGTTCATGCCTAGCTGGAGATATCCAGGTAAACAGATAAATCCAACATCATGCAACCATGCCGACCAAATAAAGTTCAAATACATGTATAATTGAAGGAATTGTAAGGTTAAGAACCTTGAATAACAAAACTTTTGAAAAAAAAAAGAAGAAACTAATAGACGCACTATTTATAAAGTCAAGTTGACAAATTAACAGCAGGAACAATATCAAAAGTCTGAATTGACCTATAACACTTCATAATCCTTCCAATCTCTGAGAAAGAAAACAAATTTTAAAAAATAAAGAAGAAGCTAACCTGTTATCTTCAGTAACACCTTCACTACTCCATATTCTTGCTAAAGCTGCAAGCGATAGTGCGCATTTCAAAGTCTCAACCTAATCCCCAATAAACATAAAATAGAAATCAATCTTCCCTGCATACCTTTAAGTCTAATATACTAGTTGCATGTATTCAAAATAAAAACAAATACTAACTGCACATCATCAAAATATAAAATCACCAGCTTCCTTTCAATTTTTGTTACTTTACCATGAAATTCGCAGTGGTCACACTATATTCATACTTTCCAGCTCTCTTCGACCACACTATAAGAATTGCTTGTGAACTCGTAAGAACAGTCAAAGTAAGAGTCACGACTGATCTATTAAAAAATCAACAAGAATTTTAGTTATATAAAGTGCAAATAGAAACCATAACTACCAATTTCATTCAGAAAACGTAAAATTTTCAAATAGCTCATACTTGCGCTTCCACTTGGTGCGCTGAATCCCCAAGCCGCTCGCTACAGTATGCACTGCCCACAACCCCAATATAAATACCGAAAAGAACAAAATTATGATAAAAAAATTATACGTGTGAAGAAAATTATTCACAACCAGGAGATTTTCCTCGTATGCTTTCAATGTCATTACCAACTGAATCTTCGTCTTTATCCTGATATAGAGTTCTACCACGTAAGCTCATCAAACAAAAAAATGGAAGCTACTTAACCAAGAACAAAGCTATCAGAAGACGATAAATTACAGTAAAATCAATAGATTATAGTAAAATCAAGCTGCATAACAGAGAAGATGTGGATATTGTCTATAACAAATTCATATGGTAAAAAGTGAAAGGGTACCTCGTCTTTGATTTTTCTGTACTCCATTTTTCATATGAATTGGAACTCTGTGATGCCGATACTTACAATAACTGCTTCGTTTCGCAGCTTCTCTCAGATCTCCAATCTATCTACAGCCTACACTGAACTTATGAGACCACTTGAAGAAGAAATAGTTCGGAATTCCGATACATGGGCTTTGAGCGCCACCAAAACATTAACTAATAAGGTTCAGGCTGTAATCTTGGGCTCAAATGGATTCCATTTTGGGCCTTTTGTTAATGTCAGCAACATTGCAGATATACGCAAACAATAAACGGATAGAAAATTATATTTTTTTAATAGAAAATTTTAGGTATCTTAAATTTGAGTAAAAATTTGTATTATATTATTATTAATAATTATAATCGATTTTATATAATCATATTTAATAAAAAATTATCATATTATTTATGATTTTGATGTATATATAATGTATAATATTGTTTATACTTTTATTATTCAATTTAACTCAAAATGTATGAAATGACTTAAATTTGGATGTTTAAAATTCATAAGTTGAAATTTGGGATGATTTAAAGTATGAAAGTAAAACGGGATATCATAAAGTTATTAAACCCTAATTTTGATTTAATTTCAAAATAACAATTGATTTTAAATTTCAAAACCCAATAATAAAGTTATATTATTTTATAATTAAAATATCATCATTATTCGCGTCACCTAAAATCGGGTGTGGGGAGAGGGAAGATTCATCTTTTGGTAAGTAATGTTGTATCTACTTATTATATTTACTCCGAAAGTTACCCACATTTCTCACGTTTTTGGTCAACATAGGCCCTTTACATATTAACCTTATAGTTGTTAAAAAAAGTTTATTTTATACTTCAATTTAAAAATTATCATTCTGATTTTATAAATAATATGTTATATTTTAGTTAATAATATTTATTACAAATATAAATATATTTTTTATGTAATATAATTTAATTAATTTATAATTTAGTTTAAAAATAATTAATTATGTATATTAATTATATTTTGGTGTGAAAATTAAAATCAAAAATCAAAATATTTCTAGAATAATTGGTTCTTCGTAAATAACTTTAAATTTTATTAATTTTTTTTAATAAAATTTAAAAAAAAATCAAAATACTTATAAATATTATAATGATGATCTATTATTACAAAATTAAAAGATAAAATCAAAAAAATTTAATATGTCTTAAATTTTAATTTATTTTTTAAATTATATTTAGTGTAAAAATAATTAATTATATATATAAATTATCTTTTACGGAAAGAATTAAAAAAATCAAAATATTTATAAAATATTTACTTTTTATGCTATAATATTTGATTTTATGTTAAAAAGTTAATAAAATTGATAATTAGAAGAAAACTAAAAGACTCGTGAATATTATAATATTTGTCTATTATTATAGAATTAAAAAATAAATCAAAAATCTTTTAAATATGTACTATATTAATATACTTAAAAATTATACTCCAAAAAATATGCTTAATTTTTTTTATAAAAAAAGACATTATGTTTAATATTTTAAGGATTTTAATATCTTTTATGTTTTTTCTCTCTTAATTTTAAATGTTACTTACATTAATGTTATATTAATGTATATTTTACAAATGAGTAAAGTAATATCAAGATAGTTCTCAATTTTTATGTTTTAGTTAGAAATGTATTATATATACATACATCAAAATATAGAATCATTTTGATTAATATAAATTTTAAGTATTTTGAACAATAAATGAAAAAATTTAAATTTATAAAAATAATGGGACGTCGTTGTTATTGTTTGTAATTCTATGTATTTTATTATAATATTAATCATTTTATCTTTTTATTTTACTCTATTATTTTTTACTAACCACTTTGATTCTAATTTTAAAATTTTTACTCTTTGCATTTTTTTATTTTTGAATTGATAATGTTTGAAAATTAGGAGAAGTAAAGAGTTCAAAAAATCAAATGACTTTCTATTAAACTTTATATATTTTTAAATTAAATTTTATATAGTATTTAAATTAATTTTAGAATATTATAAATTATTATAATAGTTTAAATTAAATATATTCGTGCACGTTGTATTGATTTTACTTCGTATTTGTGTTGTGTTGAAGTTGATTTTCGCCTTTTGTGATCTTCGTTGAATTCTGCAAAAAAAAAAAAAAAAAAACTGTAAGAATAATACTAGGGTGCATGCTGTCTCTTAAAGATATTGGGATGCTTTAATCAGATCTCTGAATAAAAAATGATAGTTTGGTTATGTAAATCTGTGACCTATAAAATCTAAATCACTGAGTATATATATATTCAACGTCTGAATTATATTACTGAATGCGCATTTTTTTGAATGTACAATTAAAATATTATATTCTTAGTTTTCTCTATGCCCTTGGTAAAAGTATTAACAATATGTATACATTATATTGGCTACGTAAATATTATATAAATTTATATTTATTATTACATCGATATATCTTATATTCCGTGATATATCATAATTATTTTAAAAATTAGAAAAATAGTTTATTTTTTTATATAATATTTAATAATAATAAATTACTAACTTAAATAACTTGATGACTTTACGAAAATATATTCATTAATTTACCTTTTTATTTAATATTTGTTCATTTTATTTAATAAGTTATATTTTTAAGTTAAAAATATTAAAATATAATTTTTTTTAAAAGTTATGAAAATATAATTTTTTAGATTTTTTTGAAATTTTCTAACATAGAGAACCGATTGCGCAATAACGCATGTACCATGTAACATAATATTCACTTCGATTTTGGTTGCTTGATCAACGTGTTTGACACATGTCATCATTTTGATTTGTCCATTTTTTCACCTCGTACACCATGCAAGTTATAACCATGAATCACAAATCGCATGCATGGTGTTGATTAAGACTAATAATCTATGACACACGTCGCTCATTGATTAGATCCACTTTTTCTTTATACCTTATGACACAGTACTATTAATTTTTCTTTTTTTCCATCTCAGTTTTTGATCTGAAATTGATCTCACGGTCTAGATTCTATCTAAGTTGTATTTAACTCCTAATCATCCTATAAACTAGAATAAGTTGTAATTAACATAATTTTTATCAATTTTTAGAGCTAAAAATAGAAAAAAAAATATAGAAAAATTTAAAAAGATATATAATTTTGATAGATATTTAATAAGATATTAGTATTATAATTCAAGAGATTGATTATATTTTTTCTCCTTATTTTTTATTTATTAATTTCTATGTTTTTTAAATAAAAATATGAGTTTTATGAACAAAATTATATTTATCTAATTTATTAATATAAGATTTTATGAACCCAATTTTTATGTTCGATCATAACCAATAGATGCAGTGATCTTACACGTAATCACATGCAAAAGTTAAATATAAAAAATTGAAAATTGAAACTTGATATTTAAGTATACACAATCTAAGTCAACACGACTTAACATAAAAATCACTCAATAAAAAAAAATAAAAAAATTGATTATTTATGTTTGTACTATTATTTTAAAAAATAAAAATGATTCAATTATTATAAAAATAATAAATAAATAAAAATGTTATTATTGACATAAATTAAAGATTTGTACTATCTACTACTACAAAAGGGGCATTAAAGTCGGTTCGCTGAACCGACTTTAAATAAAACGACTTTAATTTTTTTTTTTTTTATTTATTCATTTTCTATTATACTTAAATAAAAATCTGTATTCGAACAAAAAAAAACCAAAATCAGTTTAGCAAATAGTTCAAATAATAATTAAGAGCAGAAAAATTACCTGTGCTAAAAATGATAGTTGTAGGTGGCCGGAAAATGAGAAAGAGTGGAGGAGAAGTGGAGAAGGTTTTCGGTTTTTTAGAGTTATGTAACGCTGAAAATAGTTTCTGTCTGAGAAGAAAAAAGAGAAAAGAATTTATCCACGTGTGTAACGTCGGTTTCAGGTGTCAACCGACGCTATGTTACGTGGATAACGTCGATTCCAGGTGTCAACCGACGTTACGTCCACACATAACGTCGGTTCGACACGTCAACCGACGATACATCCTACGTGGATAGCGTCGGTTCTACACCGAACCGACTTTAAACCAATTTAAAGTCGGGTTTTTCAGTTTTTTCTAAAAACCGACTTTACGTATCAACTTAAATACCTATTTTTGTAGTAGTGATCACCCACCCTATTGTTAATATTTAGAATTTAAAAAATTTAACAAAATGAAATAAAAATTAAGAATAAAAAAAACATACCATTAATTATTTTTTTACATAAAATATATCATAATGATTTTTTTTATATTTCAATGAATATTTTTGTTTAATTTGTCACGTAGAATATATATTATCAATTTTAACTAAAAATAATTAAAATAGGTATAAATATTTGAATTAGTGTAATAAAATATTTTTTTAATAACATCATATATGAAAGATACATAGGCATTAAATGGGTACCTATCGAGGTAAGCATCGTTATCTCACATTTAAAATGATTTGAGTTATTTTGTTAGTATTTGTTGGTAATCAAAAATGACATGCTTGACTGAATTAAAAGTTTTTTTTTTTTTGTAATGATTTTATGATTATCAACTGTATGCCAGATTGCAGTCTTCTTGATTTTTCATTCCTTGAAATATTGAACTTATCAGCGGGGATAAGAATAAAAATGGTAGATGTCTATACAAATAAAAGTAATCAAATTTTAAAATTTTCTATTTTTAGTTTTATATCATATTTATGATCATTGTAATCTATTATTAAAAATAATTTATAAAATTAATATATAAATAACAGTTAAAATAATATGATAAAAAATAAAAATAAAAATTAGTGGCATTAATTTTGTTAATTTATTTTTATAAATTGTGTATAGTAATTATTATTTTTAAAATTGATACATTTAAGTTTATTATATTTTTATATATATTATAGTCATTTTTTGTCAATTATAGTTTTTTTATCAATTTTTAAGTAAAATAACTTAAGTTGAATTGAATCTTAATAATAAGAAATTATAAGTAGATATTTGAAAAAAAAAATATCTCAAAAAATTTAAAACAAAAGTGAAAAAAGTCATTAAAAGGATAACAATTAACTTAATATATATAATTAAAATATATTGATTTAAAGTAAGATAACTATTATATGTAATTTATAAAAATAAAATAATTTTAAATGCACTCTTTTTGAGATAAATATGATTATAAAAATATAAAATTTTAATAAGCGGCAACTAAATATAAATTATTTAATATGTTTTATAAAGTTACAAGATATATAAGCTGAAGTTTATTAATATATGGGTTACAAAATTATATAAGATTTTTATTGAGAAACAAAATTATATTAAGTTTAAACTGTACAATTTATTTGTATATTTTAATAAAAAAATTAAAATAGACTAAGTGCAATTAGAAATCGATGAATTGGATTAATGATATATATTTTATTTAAATATGTAAAAAAAATTATAATTTAAGTCTTAATTATAATATGTAAATTCTAATTATTTTCAAAAAATAGTTTAAAGTGTCCTGAATACGTTATGAAAATAGATAATTGAGTGAAAACACTGGGGTTGTGTTTATTTATTTAACTAATACTTAGTTATTGTAATTATTAGTTAATATTCCTTTATTTCAATAATTTTAAGTTTAAATTATTAATAAATATCCTTTAAAAACTATCAAAATTTTCATTAATTAATATATTAATGTCAACTGCGTTATTTTAAGAATTTTGATTTATTATTCTATGATAGTAAAAATACATATGGCATGTATAAATTCATTTAATAAAAAATAAATATTTTAAAAAATAAATATTAAAAACTTATAAAAAAATATCTCTAAAACTTATTACAATAAAAATAATCTATTAATAATATTTTGAACGGATTTAAATTATTATATTTCAATTTAAATAACGTTTAATTATATATCATTTAAAATAAAATAATATATTAATTTTATTTTTAATGTTAAAAATATATAAGATATTACAAAAATATTATTTTTATGATTAAAAGTTTTAAAAATATTATTTTTATTATTTTTTCTAAAATATTCTTCACCATCTTAAATTAACAAATATTAAATTAAACAAACCGATAACTACGAGAAAGGATGCACCGTTCAATTCTTCTCTCTCGCTTCTTCTTCTTCATATCTCCCCCTTTTTCTACTTTTCTATACGTTTCTCTTTACTTTTTTTTCTTTTTAACTTTAAGTCCATTTTTTATTTTTATTAATAAATATTAAAATACTTTTATATTAAATAATAATTATTTAATTTATATTTAATAATAATTATATTATTTATATTTAATAATAATTATATTATTTTTGAATTTATATTATTAACTTTTAATTATTATTTTATGCATCATAATTATATTATATTAATTATATTATAATTAATAAACAATCAATTATTTATTAAATTCAATCAGATTTTATTAATAATTATTTTATTTTATTTAATTTATTTATTAAATAAAAATCAATCATCTAATTTTGATGAAGTGATATATATATTACTTATAAAATAATTATTATTGTATATATAATTTTTCATTAATAAAATAATTATTGTTATATATTTACTTTTCATAAAAATAATAAATTATTTTATTATTTATTTTAATAATATTTTTAACATCTTTACCTAAAAGATTTAGGTTAAGTTTTTATCTTCTTATAATTAAAGATTTTTATCTTTTAAAATAATAATTATTATTTTTATATATTTATCGTATTTAAATTATCATTCGATGTATTTATAAATTTTAATAAAAAAAAGTCAGCATTGTCATGCTACCAAGTCATACATGATCGAGTATCGAAAAAAAGTAATTGTTTTCAAAATAAAAGTACAAATGCGTAAAAAGCTATCGTTTTCAAAATTTCTTACATTAAAATCATTTAATTTTTTAAATTATAAATAGTATAATTATAATATATGTTTTTTTACTAAATTAATTTCTAAAATATTACTCTAAATTTATCACTTCTAATTTTTTTTATACCAAGAACCTACATCTTTAAATTAATTTTAACCAAACAAATTCATTTCAAAATGTACATCCAAACGGACCCATTATCTATATATCTTTGTTTTTTACTTGTAATATCTATAACATACAATATTAACATAACGTTAAAAAATACATTAATACTTTGAATATTATTTTTTATTAATATGCTCAAGATTATCTCTAGAAACAAAAACCATCAGAAAAAAAAAGTACAGGAACACCCTGATCCATTGTATATAAAGCAAGTAACATATATAGTTGGAAAGAATCATAAATCATTTGCATGAATTTATGATCTACTGGTATCATCTACATTATCTATATCGTTTCTTTGATGGCCACCACGTTTCAAACACCCATTGCTCAGCCCCTAAATGCATCATCCACCATTGATCATGAACCTCCAAAAGTAACAAGCACCAAAGCCCAAGCTGAATCTCCTAACCTCAAAACCATCTCTTCTCAATATACCTTCACAATAGACCCTAATGAAATTGTTGATCCTAATGACCCAGAATTCTCAATTCCTATTGTTGACTACTCTCTCCTCACTTCCAACTTTCCTGAACAACGCTCCAAAATCATCCATGACCTTGCCAACATTTGCCAGGATTGGGGCTTCTTCCTGGTAATAATAGGCATTGATAATTACTGAGAAATTAATTAATAATAATAATATGAAAGATATTATAAGATTTTTTTTAATATAATTCGATTATATGATTTAAAATAGAATAGTAACTAATGTTCAGTTTTAAAGTTATTTTAACAAGTAGTTGTCCATAATTAATATCAATTGAAGTAATGTAGGTAGATTTATAGTTGTAGTATTCTAGATATATATAATATAATATTATTAATGGTGTGAGTTAATTGCTGGTTGTATGTCAAAATAGCTAACAAATCATGGGATACCAGAGAGCTTGAAGAAGGGCATGTTTGATGCATTTGATAAATTCTTCAAATTACCAGATGAAGATAAGGAGAAGCTTAAATGTAATGGCCTCTTCGACCCTGTCAAGTATGGTTCCAGCTTCAATCCTGAATTTGAAAGAGTTCGTCTATGGAGGGATTACATCAAAATTCACACACATCCAAAATTTCACACCCTCGACAAGCCATCTGGATTCAAGTAATATATATTAATTAATTAAAATTTCAAAATTTATTTATTTTTTAATTTTAATTTTTGTTCAAACTTCAAGTTTTTTTTTTTTTTTTAATTTTGTACAATGTAGTGAGTTTTCTCTGGAGTTTAGCAACAGAGTAAGAGAAATGGCAATAAATGTATTGAAAGCTATATCAGAGGGCTTGGGACTTGAGGCTGATTACATATACAAGACAACAGATATGGAACATGGGTTAAACCAATTGTTAGCGAACTACTACCCACCTTGCCCACAACCGGAAAACGTCATTGGTATTCCTCAGCATACAGATCATGGTCTGATCACTTTTCTCATGGAGAACGACGTTAGTGGTCTTCAAGTTCAACATAATGGAAAATGGGTTCCAGTTCATGCCCTCCCCAATTCTTTTCTTGTCAACTTGGCTGATTATATGCAGGTCAGCTATCTAATAACTATAATATATATATAGAGACACACCCACACACAGTACTCGAATGAAATAGAAAAAAAAAAAGACTGATTACTAATTATATGTATATATATATATTTCTTTTTTAATGATGGGAAGATCCTAACAAATGGAAAATACAAGAGTGTGGTGCATCGAGCATGTGTGAACAAGAAAGCAACAAGAATGACAATAACCGTACCACATGGACCTTCACTTGATAAATCAGTTGGACCAGCCCCAGAGTTGCTAAACATGGACGGCCACTCACCTATTTATAGGACCACCACTTACAGAGAGTATATTGATCTTCAACAGAGTGCCAAGACCCACAACAAGCCTCCTTTGGAACGCATCCGTCTCTGATATATTATCAAGAAGTATCGATCAAACGACTTGTAGTTTGTTTCTTTTTCTTATGTAAGTTGTACTAATAATCTGGGGATTCATTTAATCCAGTTTAGTTGTCCTGCTATCCCCAGAATGTTGTGCATTTTCAGTATTATCATTTGTTTGAACCCAACGTAACCCACCCATTTAGGGACTAAATAATTAATGGGTTAATAAATTAATATTCCATACAACTACATATGTTAAACTCCAAACATTCTTAAACTTATTGTCCTAATAATTTTTAGGCTTTTAATACTGCATCTCTGACTTTGATATTATATTATAAGTTTAGAAAAATCATTTTTGTCAGCAATATTTTTATATATCTCTGATATATTAATAAAAAGTTATGGAGAGACTACATTATGTGATATTAATAGGCGGATGCAGGATAACTTTTCTTCTATTGAGTCAATTACTTTAACATATTCCCTAAATTACACGTGTTAAGTATATATGCGAGCCATATTCTGAGTTTTATTCTCTTCGTCTACACATTCCATCAACTTATACAGTTGTCTTGTGTCATTCAAAAATGTTTTATGAAATAAACTGTTGTACGGTAATTAATATAGTAAATAATTATAAGTAAATTTTGTTTACTGTTTTAATTAACTATTATTTTCTAAATTAATTATTATATAGCAATAATTTGATATATATAAAAAAATGATATATGACATTACTCCTTATAAATTTTAAAGGGCAGGTGAAGGTTCACAACCCACTAATATCGCAAACAAAACTACACATTCTATCTATCAAATTGTAACTTAAATTAAAACAATTTTTTTTAAAGCTCTCAAACTAGCAATATTGTCTAAAATCTAATATTTATTTACATAACCAATAAAAATAATTATAGCATCTTCTTCTTTATTTTTGTTCTTAAATTGTTAAATCAAATAATTGTCTTAGTCATGTCATAATTTTTTGATTTGATTATTAATCTTTAAATAAGTTATTTTTATTGAATTTGTGTCTGATCTTTTTTCTATGATTTGCTAATTGATTTGATTTATGTGACATATGTTTTGAATCATCTAGTTAAGATTATTCATTATTAAATCATTTATAGAACACACACAGATACTTGTGTTTTTGTTCTAATCATATTTCAGTTAATTCGGGAACGTATCTAATTGGTGGAAAACTTATTGGAACGTTGGTCTGAAAATCGCTTACGTTAATATTGGAAACTATGAAAATAGAGCAATAGCTCGTAAGTAAGGTACATTGGGGTATTATTCTAGAGAGGGTAGCATAAGACTGAGTTTGTACTTGAATATTTGTTTTTCATAGTGAAAAGTTAAGTGGTTCGGTGGACCGGTGGTTTTTCTCTTAGGTCATGGTTGTGGCCTAGGTTGTTTCCACCTAAAAATATTGTATGTTATTTTTTTATTTCTATACTTTATTCTTTTATTTTTGTATTTTATTCTTACACGTGATTGTATACCTAATCGTTTTGTTTAGATTATTAAATTATAAATTGATAAAAATTAAAAATAAT
Organism: Hippophae tibetana; assembly: GCA_037013495.1. NCBI lineage: Eukaryota > Viridiplantae > Streptophyta > Magnoliopsida > Rosales > Elaeagnaceae > Hippophae > Hippophae tibetana. Next base: position 42,984,114 of record CM072808.1, read on the forward strand.
TTATTCACCACCTCTAGATTAATTAGGTCTATAATTTATAAACTTTTATTTTATATATCTAGGTTTATATCAAGTATTATTTTTTGACAACTTAGATGGTATTTTGAAGTATTATATGTATGAGATGGTAGCTTTAAAATTGTATACTTTCTAAGTTTTAAGTAACTTGATTTTGCCTCCAATTGATTTAAAATTTGATTTATTTTTTGTATTTGATATTATGGGGCTACTATTCTTCCAAATTGAATAACTTTTATTGAAAAAAATTGAAAAACAACTTTACATCTGTTGACATTGATGTTTTTTAGAAGGAAAAAAAATGCATCGTACAACTTGCATTTAGCATTATTTATGATATGCCCGTATAGTAATGAATGCTATCCTTTTTGCTTGCTTGATATAGCATCTCTAAGGTACTTTGATGGGCAAAAAGAAATTGTTTTGGTAGAAACCACCAAACAAGGTAAGTACTTCCATTATTGGCTGGCACCTCAAAATTTATTTATGTTCTCTTGTGTAAGTCAAAATTGGTATGCCTTCATTTAAAACGTAATAAAATAAGATGGTAACTCTAGTAATGCCGTATATAAAATCATAATATTATTATAATAAATTTTACTATTATTATAATAAAAATATATAAAATATTTATTTTAGTTTTAATCGTAATTATATTTTAGTGTTATTATAATTAAATAAAATTATAAAAACTAAATTATTTTTATAACTTATCCAGTATTTATCACTATTAGTCGGTATGTGCCGTGTTATGTTTTTTTCTTTTTTTCTTGGCAATAAGCATGTCCCTTATTGAAACGCTCGAATTTGAAATAAAAGCATGTCAGTAAAGGGAGTTAATTTATCTCTAATTTTCATTTCTTTACATATAAATAAATATTTAATAAATTGGGGTCCATACAAATATTATTAATGAAGCTATTAATTATCCAGTAACTTGACTCTCATTAAAAAAAGTCCACAATTAAATTCCCGCATGAAAATATAAATTTTAACTTCCCAAATTAATATTTTTAGAAATAATTATTATTATATTAACAAGACATTTTCTTAAAATAATTATTTTATTTATTCCTTATAAGAACATTTTTTATATCATGAGGTGTGTTCAAATAAAATAATCCATACATATACTTAAAAAATATTGATTTAATTACATAAGATAACTTAATTTATAAATAAAAATTTATTTTTAATTTCATGTACATATGTTATTTTTTATATAATATAAGAATAAATGTTTTTTTATATTCAAAAATTCAATGGATATGATATTTTTATAACGTAAAAAAATATTTTTTTAAAAAAATTAAAAGTAAAAACTTATATATAAATGAGTTATAGAAAAACGAGAGCTTAAATTACAATATAAGGAAACTAACAAATTAACTTAGTTATAATTATTTTAAAATTTTATATATCTACCTTTACATAGAGTTTTATTTTTTCGATAACTTTAATGTTATTTTGGTTGGTATTATATGAATGAGCCAGTAGTTTTAAAATTAGATAGTGTTGGAAATGAATTTAAATAAAAAATATTACCGTTATTTTATAAATTATGTAACTGTTATTTTCATAATTATATGGCCATTAATTTTATGATCGTTATTCTCATAATTATGTGACCGTTACTTTTATAACCGTTATTTTTATAATTATGTAACTGTTATTTTTATAACCGTTATTTTCATAATTATGTGGCCATTAATTTTATGACCGTTATTCTCATAATTATGCGACCGTTACTTTTATGACCGTTATTTTCATAATTATGTGTCCGTTATTTTCATAATTATATGACCGTTACACATATTTTTCCACTATAAAAAGGGGCAATAGCCCTCAGTTTAGAATATAACTTAACAACTCAAAAAACAGTTCTACGGTTTTCATAGCAAAATCAAGAAAAGAAAATTCAGAATTATTTTCTCAGATTTCTGAGCAACATAAATATTTAAAAGGTATAGTATTCCGGACTTCATGAGTGCAATGAAGTTCCGAGACAGAAAATGATTCTGGGCTGTTTTATCCTGGGAACGACGGGGCTGTGTTTGCTTGCACAAATTTGGACAGAGCCACGAAACGTCTTAAAGAGAGCGACCTAGTCCGCGACTCAACCCAAGCAGTTCATTTCAGATTATCGGTAATATTGTTCTTACATAGTTATTTACATTTTTGTTCCAACAATTTTAAGACGTATTCTATCTGCCATGTCTACTGAAATGTTAATTGCTGATATCAACAAACCATTTCGTTTTGAAGAACTACACTTTAAAAATTGAGAAAAAAAATGTTATTCTTCTTAACCATGTAAACTATCGCTTTTGTTCTTATTATTGAAAAACCAACACTGCCTAATTCTCATACTGAAGCTACAATAAAGGATTTAAACACCTGGATAGAAAATCATTTTTTATGCAAAATTTTTTTTTATTCTTAATGGATTAGCAAATGACTTGTATGACTATTATAATTTTGATGAGTTTGCTAAGGAAATTTGGAATGCATTTCAAAAGAAGTACGACACTGAGGAAGCTGGAACTAAGAAGTATGATGTTAATAGATACATGAAGTATCAAATGATTGATGACAATTATGTGGAAGCTCAATCACACGAACTGCAGAAGATAACACGTGAAATAACTTCTGAAGGTATGACTTTAGATGAACAATTTCAAGTAGTTGTTATTATAGATAAATTACCCCATGCTTAGAAAGATTTTAAGAATACACTTAGACATAAAACTAAGAAATTTTCTTTAGAAAGTCTTTTAACCTGTTTAAGAATAAAAGAAAAAGCTCGAAAATAAGACCAAAGAGATGAAGTACTCGTTGTCTCAAATAATAGTACCAATAAGAAACCCTCATCTACAATTTTGAAACCTAAAGATAGAAATATGAAAACTCAGAATCACAATAATAACCAAAATCGTAACCACAAAAATAGAAACAAAAACTATCCTCTATAGAATGGACCTTAACCCCTTAAGGAATAACACATTCATGTGTTATAGTTGTAACAGACTTGGCCACTTAGCCAGGAACTACCGGAACAGGAATCGTCCTGCCCCACAGGCGAACCTTATCGAAGATTAACTTATTTCTATGATATCTGAAATCAATTTTGTTGATGGATCCGAGGGGTGTTGGGTGAACACTAGTACTTCTTACCATGTTCACTATAATCGAGACATGTTCAAGTCCTACTCTGAGTCTGAGGATAAGAAAGTGTTGTTGGGCGACTCCCACTCCACTAAAGTTGTTGGTACTGGTGAGGTGGAATTGAAGTTTACCCTTGGAAAGACTATCATCTTGAAAGATGTCTTGCATACTCCAAAGATGAGAAAGAACTTAGTTTCGGGATATCTTCTTTACAAAACTGGATTTACTCAAACTATAGGAGTTGATTTATATACAATTACTAAAAATAATATTTTTTGTTAGGAAAGTGTACGCCACTAATGGCATGTTTAAATTGAATGTTGAGTTCCTTTAATATTTGGCATGCTAGACTTTGTCATGTTAATAAACGCATAATCAAGAACATGAGTAGCTTAGAACTAATTCCTAAACTATCTTTGAATGATTTTGGAAAATTTTGACTTTTATAGTCAAGCTAAAATAACAAAAACTTCACATAAGTCAGTAGTTAGAGAATCTGAACCTTTAGAATTAATACATTATGACATATGTGAACTTGATGGAAATTTAACAAGAAATGGGAAACACTATTTTATAACTTTTATAGATAACTATTCAGATTACACTTATGTATATCTAATGAAAAATAAAAATGAAGCATTTGACATTTTTAAAATATTTATGATTGAGAATGAGAATCAACTTAACATAAAAAATAAAAAGGTTTCGAAGTGATAGAGGCATTGAATATGATTCCAATATCTTCAATGATTTTTATAAAACTCATGGAATCATTCATGAAAAAAAAAACTACACCTTATTCTCCTGAAATGAATGGCAAAGCTGAAAGAAAAAATAGAACTTTTATTGAGTCAGTTATTACAATTTTATTAAACTCTGGTCCTGTTTCCTATTGATGGGATGAAATTTTATTAATTGTTTGTTATGTGCTAAATAAAGTGCCTAAATCTACTAGTAAAATTTCACCGTCTGAAATTTTGAAAAATAAGAAACTTACCTTATTTTAAAACTTGGGGTTGTTTAGTCTATGTTAGGATTCCCGATCCTTAAAAGAAATAAAACTTACTAGTAGAACATACGAATGTGTATTCATAGCATATGTTGTGAATAGTAAAGCTTATAAATTCTATGACTTAAATGATCATAGTTATAGAATCAAATGATGTTGACTACTATGAACATAGGTTTCCATTTAAATTGAAGAATAGTGGGGGGCTCGTCTTCTAGTTGTTTACCCATAACTAGAACTATTGAACAAAATGAAGAATTAAACACTGAAATTAGAAGAAGTAAACGAGCTCAAACCCTTAAGGATTTTGGGTCAGATTTTTATGCTTATACCTTATAGGAGGATCCCCAAACTCGTAAAGAATCATTCTCTTCTTTAGATGACAACTTATGGGAAGAAATCATAAATGATGAAATGGACTCTCATGAGTATAATAAAACTTGGCATTTAGTTGACTTACCTCATGGTTGTAAAACCATAGGATGTAAATGGATACAAAAGAAGAAATTAAAACTCGATGGTACTATTGAAAAGTACAAAGCTCGTATTGTAGTTAAATGGTATAGGCAAAAGGGAAAATGTAGATTTATTTGATACCTTTTCACCAGTCACACGAATAACTTCCATACGTGTACTTTTTCCTCTTGCTGCTATCCATGATTTAGTAGTACATCAAATGTATGTTAAAACTGCTTTCTTAAATGGTGATTTAGAAGAAGAAATTTATATGGATCAACCTGAAGGTTTTGTTATCCCAAGTCAAGAAAATAAAGTTTGTAAACTAGATAAATCTCTATATGGTCTAAAATAAGCACCTAAGCAATGGCATGAGAAATTTGATAATATAGTTAACCCACATGAATTCAAAATGAATGAAAGTGACAAATGCATTTATTATAAATTAGAAGATAACATTTGCACTATTATATGTTTATATGTAGATGACATGCTTATTTTTAGATCAAATATTCATGCTGTGAATAATGTGAAAACTTTATTAAGTGTTAACTTTGATATGAAAGATCTCAGAGAAGTGAGTGTAATCCTTGGTATAAAGATTACTAGGTCTGAAAAAGAAATTTCTTTAGATCAATCTCATTACATTGAGAAGATCTTAAAGAAATATAATTGCTTTAACTGTAAACCTGGATGTACTCCGTATAATCCTAGTGTAAAGTTGTTCAAGAACACCGGAGACGGTGTTAGACAAACTGAGTATGCGAGCATCATTGGTAGCTTACGTTATGCTACTGATTGCACTAGACCAGACATAGCTTATGTTGTGTGATTACTATGTAGGTTTACCAATAGACCTAGTGTAGAGAATTTGAATGCTATTGAAAGGGTTATGAGATACCTTAAGAGAACTATATACCTTGGATTACATTATAAAAAGTTTCCCGCTGTTTTAGAAGGATACAGTGATGCAGATTGGAACATTTTATTAGAAGACTCCAAATCAACTAGCAACTATATATTTAACATAGTTGGTGGAGCTATTTCTTGGAAGTCTAAGTAATTGACAATATTGGCTCAATTTACGATGGAGTTTGAAATGATAGCACTAGCTACTGCTAGTGAAGAAGCAGGCTAGTTAAGAAGTCTGTTAGCTAAGATCCCTTTTATGGGAAAGATCGATACCAACTGTCCTGATCCACTGCGATAGTACCGCGGCTATTGCAAAGATTTAGAGCCGTTATTACAACGGTAAGAGACGATAGATACATAGTAATGTTAGAGAATTTCTCTCTACATGAGCTGTAAGAATGGATCATATATGTATTAATGAAAAATTTGACTAATCCTTTGACGAAAGGATTAACAAGAGAAAAGGTTTTTAAAAACCTCAAAAGGAACGTGATTGATGCCCTTAGAATGAAGAGTCACTCATGATGGTAACCCACCTTATAGACTGGAGATCCCAAGAAATAAGTTCAATGAGTAATAATAAGTCATGAAGTGATATGAGATGAATCATGCTATTATGAAGTCACATTCTATATTGTTAGAAGCATGACGTCCTGAAGCGAAAGAAAGGATGAGTTAATTATTAAACTCTTAATGAGTTCTATACTCTATGTGGAGTGGAGTACGTAACTACAGGAGTACTCTTGATAGACTCACCTATGTGAATGTGGAAGTATGACTGCTTCCTATGAAAATTTTGGGCAAAATTTACTAGAGCATTCACTATACTGGGATACACGTGCATGACCGTAAAGCACGGGCTTTTCGAACTACACCTTGGAAAGGTTGTGTGTGTGATGTTGTTAGAGATAGAGTTCAAAACTACGAGTTACCCTAGTATATTCTAAAGCATCAACACTATGCAAAGGTTCAAGTCGATAGACACCTTTTGCTTATGCACAATCTTATACTTTTAATTGATCGGTTGCTCGATGAAACTATTTTTATTTAAAATTCAAGTGGGGGATTGTTGGAAATGAATTTAAATAAAAAATATTACCGTTATTTCATAAATTATGTAATTTTTATTTTCATAATTATATGGCCATTAATTTTATGACCGTTATTCTCATAATTATGTGACCGTTACTTTTATGACCGTTATTTTCATAATTATGTGACCGTTACTTTTATGACCGTTATTTTTATAATTATGTGACCGTTACTTTTATAACCGTTATTTTCATAATTATGTAGTCATTAATTTTATGACCGTTATTCTCATAATTATGCGACCGTTACTTTTATGACCGTTATTTTCATAATTATGTGTCCGTTATTTTCATAATTATATGACCGTTACACATATTTTTTCCATTATAAAAAGGGGCAATAGCCCTCAGTTTAGAATATAACTTAAAACTCAAAAAACAGTTCTACGGTTTTCATAGCAAAATCAAGAAAAGAAAATTCAGAATTATTTTCTCAGATTTCCGAGCAACATAAATATTTAAAAGGTATAGTATTCCGGACTTCATCAGTGCAATGAAGTTCCGAGACAGAAAATGATTCTGGACTGTTTTATCCTGGGGATGACGGGGCTGTGTTTGCTTGCACAAATTTGGACAGAGCCACGAAACGTCTTAAAGAGAGCGACCTAATCTGCGACTTAGTCCGCGACTCAATCCAAACAGTTTATTTGACAACACTCAAATGGGGCTACTATTACTCCAAATTGGATGAGTTTTACTGAGAAAAAAAACTTTACATCTAGTGACATTGATGTTTTAGAGAGAGAAAAAATTATCTTGATATTGATGCATCATATAACTTGCATTTAGCGTGATTTATCGTAACTTGCATTTAGCATTATTTATGATATGCCCATATAGTAATGAATGCTCTCCTTTTGTGTTGTGCTTGCTTTCAAGGTCCTTTGATATGCTCATATAGTAATGAATGCTATCCTTTTGTGTTGTGCTTGCTTGATACAGCATGTCAAGGTCCTTTGATATGCTCATATAGTAATGAATGCTATGCTTTTCTGTTGTGCTGGCTTAATATAGCATCTAAAGTTCCTTTGATGGGCAAAAAGAAATCGTCTTGGTAGCAACCACCAAACAAGATAAATAGTTCCATTATTGGCTGCAGACACCTCAAAATTTATTTATTTTCGATTGTGCAAGTCAAAATTGGTACGCCTTCGTATAAAACATAATAAAATATAACGGTAACATTAGTAATACAAAGTACGCCGGTATATAAAATATTTATTTTAATTTTAATAATTATTATATTTTAGTGTTATTATTATTAAATAAAATTATAAAAAATAAATTATTTTATAAAAATTTATAACATAATAATATCACTGTTATAGATATATTATATGAATTAAATCTGATTCTGACATGTGATGTGAGGTAGTTATTGCAAATTGGTGATGATTTCGAACAAATATAGTATATTATTATAAAAAAGAAAATCTTGATGTAAATTTTAATTTTTTTCCTCCGAAGTTATTATACTTAGCAAATAATATACTAATATTAAATTATATGTGAAGTTAAATGTTAGAAGTAATTATAACCACTTACTATTTATTAGAGAAAAGTAGTATATATAGCTCTGGCATAATTTTTATTGGATGTTTAGTTTATTAAATTTGAAAAAGTTGTTTTCTACTCACTAAAAATAAATAATATTATTTTAATACTTTTTTTATTAAAATTTTAATCTTTAATATCAAGTAATTAAAACATGATTAAAATTTAATAGTTTAACAATAATAAAATAACAATTAATATAAAAAAATTCACAAAATATTAGTTTTAATATTTTAATATTTTAATATTTTAATATTTTTATTTTGATATTTTTTTAAAATAAATAATAAAATAGTTTTGTTAGAATATTATTATTGTTGATTTTTTAAATAATTTTACACTAAATTTTACTTTCATTATTTTTAATAACTTGTAATTTATTATGTTTTAATGATATAATGGTAAAAAAAATATTTTAATAAAAATATTAAATTAATTGATGATTGCTTAAAAAAATGCTAAAATTATCATGATTTAATGTACTTTAATTGATTAAATATATTTATATTTGTATAATTTTATCATATTTTTATATAAATTTTTCTTTTAAAAATTACAGATATTTTTATTGTTTTTAAGGTGTTTTCGTTCAAAAATAACTTAAAGATTTGAAGAATAATACTTGAGACAATATATCATAGTTAAAAATAAAAAAATTGAACAAAATTGGTTAAAAATGTCGAGTCTTATATGTGTAGGCCCAACATAACACACGTCTGCGCTAAGTCCCATGCACGCCAACACAACTTGATGAACAAAATTGGCAATGTCGATCTTGAAAATACTTTGATTTTATATTTATAAAACTCTCACAAGTACACGAATCATTTTATAAAAATGACAAGTATACTCTCAAAATCTATCTAAAGAAGAAATATATGTGATTTTTAATTTATTATTCAAACTTTTAAAAATTAAATTAAATCTTAAATATCCTATCACAATATTTTGATTTTTGTTTCCTAATCTAATGACATAAAAAAATAAACATAAATATGAACTCAATAAACAATAATGCAAATTTTTATCATTCATAACACTGGAGTATTTATAGATATAATAATTAAGTTAATTATATTTGCTCATATTATTAGGTTATTAAAGATATAAATTGATATTTGTTGATTTTATCTTTTTGGTATGAAAATGTAACTACGCGGCTTCAAATTCTTTTATTTAATATTAATTAACTAATATCCTTGGACGAAGCTTATTAATTAATTAAGTATTAAATTTCAGCTTTATTTATAAGAAAATAGTAAACCATCTAATCATAACTTTAGTCGGAGTCAGTTAATTAGACTTTATTCAATATTTTCAAACTAAACATAAAAATTTAATTATCCGAGTACTAACATCTTTAATATAAAATATTGAATAAAAATAAAATCAATTTATTTTATAGAAATATTTTACCTATTTAATATTTCGTAAGCAAAACAACATTATTATTATATCATATTTACAAACATTCAACCATGTTAAATTTAATCACAGATAAATTTAACATAACATATAAGAATAAAACACAAAAAATAATTGTAAAGAATTCATTTTAAAATTATACCTCAAAAGAATCCTTACAAAATTTTGATGTTAATTATGTTGCTGGAAAACCTTCAAATGGATTTGCATTTTCGTTTATTGAATCAAAAACTAAAAATCTATAAAAATATAACTATTTTTTGTCAAAAAGAGAAAAAATTTAAAACTAATAGAACATCTTGTTGTTTCTTTACAAGGTCCTAGAGATCAAGACTTGGTGGTAACGTAAAATCCCAGTGTGACTTCAATCCTCATCATGTATTGACAACTTGGGCAATCCACATGGGTGCCTTGAGCTATTTGAATATAGCGACCTACATATGTAAATGTTTATGGCAACCTATTTTCTGTAAATTAGATCATATGTAATTATCATATATCCATGACGTTAAATCTCTAATCACTTAGCATGCCTAAGATGTTATATATATACCTCTTTAATAAGGATAATATATGACCCAATTCAGATACCAAATTTCTCACTTATATCTAAAATCCCTAATATAAAGAATTCTCTCCAAACAAAAGGAAAATAAAATTTATTTTTAATAATTACAAGAATAAACAACTAGTTCCAAATTTAAAAGAAATTAAAATGAAATATAAAAATATAACTCTATTAGAAAAATTTGATAAATGTTATCTCTTACTTTAAATAATTATTTTAAAGATGAGAATTATGAAATTTGACTTGAAAATTTTAGGAGATTTTACTCCTTATTAGATATTTATATAGATTATATTAAAGCTATCACAAACATAATAGATCATCGTGTTTCAAGGATATTAAAATATTATTTTAGTTAAAAATATGTAAGAATAGAAGAAGAGAAATTCAACAAATTAATATTTGGATACTAATTCTTTGAAGATTACAATTATAATGTATGTACACAAGAAAAAACATGTTTGTATATTACAAATAGAAAAAAATGTGCACTAAACACATATACCTTATCATCACTTTGATAACTTAGTCAGCACACTGAGATCACATTAATTGAAATTTTGACATAGATGTAATAGGGGTGTCCATAAACCGGGTCGGATCGGACCAAACCGTAAAACTGGATCGAATCGGACCAAACTGAACAGTTTTACTAATCAAACGGTCCGGTCCAGTTTGTACTAATTTTAAACCGTTCGAATTGGACTAGATCGGTTTAATAATATATTAAAATTTTCACATTATTCTTCATTAAATTATAAAAAAAAAATTGGACCAAACCGGACCAAATCGTTTTATAAATCAAACGGTCTGGTCCGGTCCGGTCCGAGTAATATGAACGGTCCGATTTGGTTAAATTTTTTATAGGAAAAACCGGACCATGAACACCCCTAGATGTAACGATCAAAATTCAAATTGGTATCAGAACTAAAGGAATATTAACAAAACATGAATGAAAAAGTTAACACTATTAATTTTTGAGGACAACGTTATTAACCATAAAATCTAGTATTTTTTGGAAACCTCAAGAGCATAATTAAAGATATGCTAAATCGTAGGAATATTTTAAATATTATCACCAACTTTAGGAAGATTTTTTCTGTACTCTCTCTCTATTTGTTAACATGAAATCAAATATTTTTTTTTGTATTTGTTATTTTAATAGTATTATAATTTTTTTTGTATTTAGATTTTTTTGGTGGTATTTTTATGGTATCTTTATTTAAAAAATATTAATTTGATATAATTTATCATTTAATTATATATTTTTTACATATATAATAATACATGTATGATATTAAAAAGAATATTTTTAAATAATTATATCAAAATATCCTCTACATATATTAATTTATTACCTTAAAATACCTGTTAAATATTTCATATATATTATTTTACATTGTGAAAAAATTTCAATTAAATAATAAATTATAATTAATATATTTTGTAAATGAAAATATCATTAAAATACTACCCAAAACTCTATATCAAAAATAAAATTATAATACTAATAAGGGAAACTTTTTTAATTAAGAAAAAGTTATCGGTTGAAAGTGTGCACATTGTACTAGATGTAGTACATAGAAAATGATACTTATCGTTGTAATTTGTACGTGTCAATGTTTTATTTGCTATTTTTTTTACGTAATAGTTAAAATATTATTTTTTTATTAATAATTTTAAATTATAAACATTAAAAATAAAATTAATAATTAATAATTTAAAAATAAATATAAATAAATTAAAAAACAAGCAGGAGATCTCAACTCATATATATAAAGAGAGTTTTATCACTCTTTAAAAAAGAAAAAAATATGAAAAACAAGAGCAGTCACTCTCCTATTATTTAGATCATAAATAATTATTAAATATATTTTATTAGAATTTTTTTTATATTTATTATTTAAAGAAATTATTTGATAGTATTATATTAAGTTGATATTATAGTTTATGTATAATTTAGTAAACATAATTTATTCAACTATTAATCAATAATTCTTCTTAAATTAATTTTATTTATAACCTGTTATATCTATGATAAATTCAATTTTATTAATTATTATATTTAAAGTTTATTATTAAATTATATGATATCTAAGTCAATTAATAAATCATTTAATTTATTTTTTAAATGATATTGATATATTTAATAATAAAATTTTAATAAAATATATATAAAATTTTGTGTGTCTTGAGAATTACAACTTAATTTACATCATTGTTACTACTATATAAAGCAATGATGTGAGATGGAAAGAATCATCAACTACTTATAATCTACCAGTATCATCTAACTTTGCTATCTCCTTCCTTTATGGCCACCACAGTTCAAGCAGCATGTGTTGAACCTCTAAATGCATCAACCACCGTTGTTCAAGAGCCTCCAAAAATAAAAAGCATCAAAGCCTTAGCTGAATCTCCTAATCTCCAAACCATCCCTTCTCAATGTAACTTCTTCATCAACCCTGATGAATTTGCTGATCCTAATGACCCTGAATTCTCAGTTCCTGTTATTGATTACTCTCTCTTTACTTCTACCTCACCTGAACAACGCTCCAAAATCATTCAGGACCTTGCCAACATCTGCAAAGATTGGGGCTTCTTCATGGTAATGAAACTAAAATAGAACTTAAATGAAATTATTTATTAAGTGAATATACGTATCACATTTTTATATGTATCTCATTTATATTAAATTTGGTTATTTTTGTACTACAATGCCATTACACATCAAACTCTTACACTGGGTGGATTGTACACAAATATCACTGTCACAATGTGATTCAAAGTTTATTGACGAGTATTGCTAGTTTGTTGTCTAAATATATATGAATTTGTAGTCTAGCTTGCATGGTTTTGTCTTCTATTAATAATTATGATCTAAAAATGAAATTGTATAGTTGTATCACACATTCGTATATATATATATATATATATGGTTTTGTCTAAAAACTAACGTGTATTGTGATAATAGCTCATAAATCATGGGATGCCAGAGAGCTTGAAGAAGGGCATGTTTGATGCATTTAATAGATTTTTCGAATTGCCTGAGGAGGAAAAGCAGAAGATTCAATCTTACGGTCTCTTTGACCCTGTCAAGTATACAACCAGCTTCAATCCTGCTGTTGAAAGAATTCGTCTTTGGAGAGATTGTGTCAAAATCCAAACACATCCAGAATTTCACACTCTCGATAATCCCTCTGGATTCAAGTATTTAATATCAATTACCATATTTAGTCATATATACAGTACACATATTAAAGGCTTATATTATGTAAAAATTTAGATGTCTTAAATTAGTTTACTTAGTTATAATTCAATTCGATTTATCTAAGTTTTACACGAGTCACGGTTTAACTTATTTTATTTTTAGTTGAGTTGTGACGAATAAATCACAACTTTACACATTTATTTATTTTTTAAATAAAACAAAATAATAAAAAATATAATTTTATTTTAAAACAAAAATGTTTGTTTACTTATAATCTTTTGATCATAATTTTGGAAAACAAGAAAAAATAAAAATAATATATTTTAATTATATTTTTTATAATGATATTATTATAATTATAAAATTTTATCATTAATTAAAATGATTTTTGTTTAAAACAACTCACTAGAGGTAATGTAACTCATGAGTTAAGTGAATTGAACTATGTTGTTTATTTGTTACCGTTAAATTTATAGGCATGAATTTAAAACCATTAATATTTTCGAAGTAAACACATTTAATTAATTAATTGAATGATTTTGTTGTACGTGGTAGGGAGGTTTCTTTGGAGTTTAGCAAGAGTGTAAAAGAAATGGCATTACAAATATTGGAAGCTATATCTGAGGGCTTGGAAGTTGAGAGTGATTACATGTACAAGGCACTCGATTTGAAACATGGTTTATTCCAATTGGCAGCAAACTACTACCCAGCTTGTCCACAACCAGAGAAAGCAATTGGTATTCCTCATCATACTGATCCTGGGTTAATCACTTTTCTTATGGAGAACGACATTAGTGGTCTTCAAGTCAAACACAATGGTAAATGGGTTAAAGTCAACGTCCTCCCCAATTCTATCGTGGTCAACTTGGCTGATTTTATGGAGGTGAGTACATATATCACATAATTGCGAGCATACATACATATATATATACATACATATATATATATATATATATGATTATATATAAAAATATTAAATATTATCAACACACTTTATATCTCAGTTAAAATATATAAAAATATTCTAGTACATGTTTTTATATATTCATATATTCTACTTAAATTTAATTTTTTTAAATATAATTTGATATTGATTTAATTTAAATTGTAATTTATTGATGTAAGATAATAACAAATGGAAAGTACAAGAGTGTGGTGCATAGAGCATGTCTGAACAATAAAGTAACAAGAATGTCAATAGCTATAGCACACGGACCTTCACTTGATAAAGAAATTGGACCAGGCCCAGAGCTGGTTAAGAAGGAAGGCCAGGAACCCAAGTATAAGGCGATCTCTTACAGAGAGTATATTCAACTTCAACAAGGTGCCAAGACCCACACCAAGCCTCCTTTGGAACGCATCAGAATCTGATATATTATTATTAATAATCATCGATCAAACGACTTGTCGTTTGTTTGTTCGTTTGCTTCCTATATTATCATTATTAAAATCATAGATATATCGTTTGATCTTAAAAAAAGAACCATCGATCATATGTAAGTTTTACTAATAATCTGGGGATTCGTCTATCTGCTTTCCCCATTACTTTCAGTATTATTAATCTTTTGAACTAAATATTCGGTTAATAAATGAAAATTCTATATAAATCCCGTTACAAGCACATATGTTATAGACATTCTTAAAGTATTTATTATATAGTAGATTTAATCTCGTCCACTCAAATTGTGAATGCCATTTGTGATCAAATATTTATATTATTAATTTGATTGACTGTAAATTAAATTAATTTTATAAAATATATATATTAATTTTATGAAATTATTTAATAATTTTTTGATGTCATTTTAGCTAATTTAAAGTTTAAAAAATTATGATTGCATCTCTTTGAATGATTTTAGGATCTCCCTTGAGCTTTTAAAATCAATATGAGACAGTTGTTATACAGTTATTATTATTATTATTATTTTATGCCCTTCACTTCTTTATTCTAAAAAGAAGCCTTCACTTTTAATTAATTAATTTATTTATTATATATAGGCTTAAAAATCAAATCAAGTTTGGTTTTTTTTTTGTTGCTAAAATAACATCTTTTTTTAAATTAATAAATTCTAGAAAATACTAACAATAATAATATAATAAAATCAATTATTTTTTTCTAAAACGTGACGAACAAAATTGTTGTCTCATAAACTATTATAATTTTGTTGCTTTTGTTTCTTCCTCCAGCTTACAATAATATTATGAAATTAACTTAATTAATATCATTAAAAATTATAATAATAAAAATAATGTTTTAATAACATTAAAGTTTAATATTAAATAAATTTAATAATCAGAATTTGATTTTAATAGTATTTTAAAATATTTATACAGTATTTTTTCTTTATGATAAAATTATATATAATAAACATAAATAATATTATTTTTATTATTATAAATTTTAAAAATATTATAAATATTTTTTTTTTCTTTTTTTGATAATATTCGCTTATATATTAAGACAAACGAATGGAAGTTCTAGCAATAATTGAAAACCACAGCTAAATATAGCATTAATCTTCTAAACAAAACAACTATTGCCACTTTATTTTCGTTGGCTTGCAATCAAAATCATTGCCGTTATAACGAAACCATTTTTTTTTTCCAAAATTGTTTTGCTTAAACTTTAAATTACTCTTAACAACTTAACCAAAGCCACAAGGTAAATTATTATTAATTTAAGAATATTTAATTTATAATAATTTTATCTTATTATAACACTAACTTTTAATTAAATATTAAAAATAAAATAAATATTTTATATTGCTATAAAACTAACAAAAATTATGACATCAATATCATTATCATAATTAAATACTAAAGTTCTCCGATATATATATGATAAGGACTCGTCACCATCATTTTCAGTTTTTCACCTTCAAATCCTCCCACAAAACGAATAAGAACAGCCTGTGATAGAGCTGTGAACGTTACATTTCACCTTGTCCACATCTCTCTAATTGTCTTCTTCTTTAATACTAAGACCCCAACAATCTCATTCTCTTCCTCCATTGTTCTCTGAAATTAAAAAAGAGAAACTTTATTCCAAACCATGCCAACAAACCAAGCACTTCCCGTCTCACAATTTCAAGACCCAAATCAACAGAGTATCCGAAGAAGACTTTCCTCGCTTTCCCTCAAATTACAACCCATTTCTTCTCCTGCAGCTTCATGGGCATTTCAGAGATCAAAGTCAGTGTCTTCCATGGGAGAATATGCAGGGAGTTCTGTGAAGAAATGGTGGGATTTGGGTTGGTCTTGGATTCTTTCAAAAAAACCCATTTTTGCTGAAGATCTGGAAATGAATGAGGAAGAAATTAAGGTTATTGGATCTCATAACAAAGGTAGTTGGAGACATGTTTTCTACAAGGTCAGGTCTGAGTTTAGAAAGCTTTTGGGTTCTCAAAATGTAGGTCTTCCTCAAACCTACAAGTGTGATTCCACCAATTACTCTAATGATTTTGATAGTGGGAGGAAATCCCAGTTCTTGGGCTGAACTCAGAACTTTCAAAATCAGGAAGAAAAAAAAATCCTGGTTTTATGGAATATTAAGGTTTATTGGGATCAATTTAAGATGGATTTATGCTCTTTTCATTTCTGTGATTCTGCTTGTAATAGCTGTAATTAGATAGATTATTCCATGTTATGTGGGAAGTGGGATTGTTTCAATTTAAGGGTAGTTTATGTTTGGTGCCCAAGAATCAAGATCCATTTTTTAAAGACTACTTGAAAATACTAGTACTTCACCTCTCTGGGCTAGACTCATAGTCGAAGCTTTTTTCATGAATTCAAGGCCGAGGATGAATCCAAATAAGAGTGAATTGCAGGTTTTGCTGTTTGTTGTTAGACAAAATTTGCTAGTAAATACAATTCAAGCATCATTATACAAGTGTTATATTTATGTATTTGCATTGTCATGTAATATTTTTATTAGTTCTTGTTCCAAGAAATTAGCTCTACTTTAATAGAACTCAAAACAATGAATTGAAACCTGTCTGTGACTGTGAACTGTGAAGCTTCTCTTTCTTTTGAATCAATAAACTTGGCATTGGATCCCACGACTCAAAATCATTTCAGCTGGCACTTAGCAGATAAAATAGAAAAATTCTATTTATCACAATTTCTGTTATTAACAAACTGAAACTGATGTGTTAAAAAAAATTGATCATACTGTTTTAATCCATAATTGTCTAACACTTGGATTGTAACACAACTTGGCATAAAAAAAATGCTTACTCTGCCCTTACTTGGAAGTTTGCTACTTCTTTTTTTTGGTCCTCCTTAAGCTTTTTATACGTGACGTTGATTGAAATGAAACCCAAAATCTGTTCTCAGATTGATTGTTGTTGCACCTACCCTTTTCAAGTTAGAGTTTACTAGAAACCCAACTTAAGGTTGCTTGTAATATTTTACTACAGGTACATCTCTAATTTGAGATGAATCTCAAATGATAAAAATACAATCTTATTAATAATTACAGCAGGTTCCATATGTATTAGAACCAGAATCTGTTTCTTTTCATGTTATTGTCTATTTCCATTTCAATCAACTCTACAATGTCTACAAGAGATCACACTCTTCTACAGTTCTAGATTAGTAGCTTGATTTTACCTTCTAAATGCGGTCAAAATGTTCATTTGTGAGTTTTATATGAAAAATCTATATCTCAGCGTAATCTTATATTAGTTTAGATTGTAATATATTTATGAAATATATATATATATATATATAGCGTCGGTGACAGAGTCTGCTGTAATATATTTACAGCGTCGGTGACAGAGTCTGAAAAATCTTGTATACACAAGGCAATCATTGGCAGCGCGGTGTACATGTTGAAGAAATGAATGGATTAATCACATGATGGATGGTGCCAATGTCTAACTTTGCATAAACAGAGGTTGTTATAGTATTCAATTATTTGGTCCAAAATAGTTTATACAAAAAACTTTGTCTGGTGTGGTTGGCAAAGCAAATGTTGTAACATAACCTCCATATATCACGTAAGAAGGTGTCGGTGCATATTTAGGGATGATTTGTTTGTACCTCTCATTAACTTTTTCAAACAGGAAAAAGGAGATCACAAAACAAAATAAAATTATTGAGTTTTGACCAAATTAACTTTAGAAAAACCCTTCAATAAAAAAATAAAAATAAAAACTTTAGAAAAACCCCACATGCATCCCATGAACTCGCAATGAAAAAAACGCGGGAAGATGTAATTAAATAATAGATTATTCTTGTCTTTCTTTCTTTCTTTCTTACTTCTCTCTTTTTGTGGTACATGTTTTATATTAGTTTATTTGTGTTTTTTAGTCCTTAGAAACAGTTTTATCTGATCTTACAATTTTATAAAAAAATATCAATTAATAATAAATTATATTATTTTAATATTTTTTTATTTATAATATTATTATTTTTATCAAGTAATTAAAATGTTATTAAACTACTCTTTAATAAAAATAAAAATAAAATTTAATATTAAATATTTTAAGAAAAATAAATAATAATAAAATTCAAGTAAAAAATTATTTTAATATATATTTTAATTTAAAAAAATTAATATTAATAAAATATTAAAATAAAATAGTAACAAATATTTTGTGAATTTTTTTATATTAATTTTGATTTTATCATTATTAAATATTTGTATTTTAATTACTTTATAAAATAATAATAATTATATTTTAATAAAAAAATTATTAAAATAATATAATTTATTTTCATTTCATTTACTTATTTTTTGTTAAATATCCCAATAATATTGAATATATAGAATTAATTATTCTATATTTGAGTAAATATAATGTACATCATTTAATATAAAAAAATTAGGATAAATATCTTTTTAGTTAAAAATATATAAGCAAAGCGATAATATTATTTTTGTAACGAGGTTAGTCATTTAATATAAAAAATTTAGGATAAATATCTTTTTAGTTAAAAATATATAAGCAAAACAATAATATTATTTTTGTAATGAGGTTATAAATGTTGTTTTATTGAAAAAAAATATTTATATTATTATAATCGATCGTATATTTAATTATAAGTTAAAAAATAATCATATTATTTTAATCTATTATTATTTATTATCATGTGTTGTAATTGTAAGAATGTTCTATACATGCATGGAAATATTCTTTCAACCTTCACGAGCCACAGATGGAAACTCGGTAAAAGCTTTACCATTCTTTTAAGCTGCTTTTGTTTCGTTTGGGTGGTTGGGAAAGAACCCGATGACTATAGCTTTTAACGGCATAGTCCCAACCATCAGTGCCTTAAGCGCTTCGTTGGACTTGGGTCTCCTACTCAAAAGCCCCCCACCTTTCTCAACTTGTTTTCCTCAGCTACCCAATTACTGGACGACGTATTGAGTTATTACAAATAGTGCTGCTCATTCCTCTGCTTCCAAAACTCAGACCACTTTCTCGGACATCTAAAGCCACCAACTTCAGGAGAATCAGGACAATCCCACTTCCTCTTTAACTAGTGGTAAGTCAGTTTCCAACCCCTCTAAACTAAATGTATTACGAAGTAATGCGGTGATATAAATGTTATTTATATTGTATCATGTGTTAGAATCATCTAAAAATTGAATATTTTTTTTTAAAAATAATTTAGTCACATGTGACTATATAGATAATGTGGTGAGTGACATGTGTCATTAGCATTTTTCATGTCTTATGTACTGTTTTGTTTGACATTTTTGTTTCATGTACTCTTCTGTCTCGGAATATAAACGAGGGAGTACATTAGTTAATAGCTTTATATATGGATTGAATAATGTTTCTCTATGTTAAGCACTACATTTGTTAAGAGTAATGTAACAATGTTGTTTATAAGTCTGGACAACCATCTAACTCATAAATTGGTTTTTGGATTCAGAGTTACGCCTGAGTTTTTAAGATGATATCAAAACTAGGCTCTTGACTTCTTCGTGTTGAACTTTCACATCGAATGAGCATTAATTTTCTGTTGAATTTATAAGTCTATGACAATTCTTCCTCTTTGAGAGCTCTATTGGAGAGAGTTAGGCCATAAATTTCTTCATGGTATCAGAACCAGGTGACTTGGTTGGTACCCAGTCGGTTGTAGGGGATAGACCCTGCGCCGGTGTGAGGGGGAGGCGCTCCATATCCTCGGTCGGAAATCGATGTGAGAGAGAGTGTTGAATTCCCACATCGACTGAGCATTGCGTTTCTGTTACATTTATAAGTCTATGACAACCCTTCCTCTTTGAGAGCTCTTTTGGAGGAAGTTAGGCCATGAATTTCTTCAACTTCGTACTCACATCGGCCCTCGTACCGTAAATCCGGACTCTAGTCGATGTGAAGGGGGATGTTAAGTCTCACATTGGCTAAGAGTAAAGCAGCAATGTTACTTATAAGTCTGGATAACCCTCTAACTCACAAGCTAGTTTTTGGGTTCAGAGTTAGGTTTGGGTTTCTAAGTTGGTATCAGAATTAGGCTCTTGGTTTCTTCGTACTCCCATCGGCTCTCGTATCGTAAATCCGGACCGTGTCGTAAATCCGAACTCTAGCCAATGTGGAGGGGGATGTTAAGTCTCACATTGACTAAGAATAAGACAACAATTCTGTTTATAAGTCTGGACAACCCTCTAACTCACAAGATGATTTTTGGGTTTAGAGTTAAACCTAAGTTTCTAAGACTTTAAACAACAGTAATTGATTAAAACCAAAAAAAGTTGTTCACATTGAAGTACTAAAGAAAGCTACGGGGAAAAATTGAATTTCCGGTTGTTTTGATTATATGTGAGGTTCCGATCTTTTTTAGATGGGTATTTTTCAAAATTTAGTCTTCATGTCTGTTTTTATTTGTTCAAGTCTGGTTCGAATTTGCCAGAAATGTCGTAGGAGAGTGGGATGGATATGGGGCAGATTTACAAAAGAAGGGAACCCAATTGAGCTTCCAGAGTCGTGCCAGAAGCTTACAGAAAATGGGAGGTTAAGGATTTTGATTGGCAGACTCAGTGTCCAACTCTTGCTAACACAGTGCATGTAGTTGTAGGAAGTACTTCTTTGACATGCTAGAATACAAAGTTTCCATTTATTAGACTAAGAATATACAGATAACATGGATGATCTCACAGAACTTTTAAGATCTTTACTTCCTCTCCCTCGAGATTTTATTTGTTTTTGGGATAAAAACTAGCTGAATTCAGTTGCTTAACATAGATAATAAGGATAATTGGCTAAGAAATGCATGGAAAATTTATGTTATTGGAACTTTTTTAGACACTGAAAATCGTAAGTCTTTTTGGATACATATCTAAGTATCGACATGTCAATTTTTTAAATTTACATTAAATTAGAGCATCTAAGTACCCATGTCTATGTCCATGCATTTAGCTTGGACAAAATATGAAGTGTTTATGTAACATAACTCAAAATAGTAAAATACTACTCAACAGTATTGATAAGTAATGAATTGACGCTAATGAATGCAGAACATTCTTCAAGAATTCTTAAACAGCTGCACACAAAAGTATATGAGAAATGAATTTGGTCTTTTATAACAGTTATGGTGCTCCCTGAAAGAGGACAAAGATGATTACTCTCATGAAGTGGGATAACTATTAAATCATGGATGCGCCGTAACCTCAAAATGCATATTTTCTATCCAAGCAACTTTGAAGGTGAGTCTGTATATAGCTAATAGTACTATAGTCTTAGATTCATAAACATCCCCAACCTCTTTCTTGTTTAGGCCTATTATCGATCATCCCTCTTGTATCTTGTTTCCTTCAAGATGTTACCATGGTACTTTGGCTCTGTTTCATTATAAACATCTTTGAGATTTTGTTCATTTCTTATCTCCTGAGCTTAAACATGTATTAAATTTTTAAATTTTTATTTTTTTTAATTTTAAAAGCATACATTCTATGTATTTTATGATACAAGTATGTGTTTATCGTAAAATACAAGACTAATACATTTCATATCATAAATAAATGGAAAAAAATATGCATTAAACTCGTGCCCACAATATTATAAAAATACGATCATATTTTTCAACATACGAAAGTGGTTAAAAATGAAAGGAGTATTCCTATTAGTTTTTACAAATTTACTATTGGAGAGTAATAAATAATACTCTTGTAGAAATTAAAATGAAGGTAAAAAAATAGAAAATCTACTTATCTTTTCCTTTTCTTGCCATTGACTCATTGAGCATGTGAGAATATAAGAACACAAGAATTGGCTAAAGCACACGTGCACGATGTCTACATACACGTACAAAATTCTGTTATTAAGTCAAATTTTATAGTATATTGAACTTGTTCCAATTTTCTTTTTTTTTCTAATTGTTTTCAGCTTTGTTTTTACAAATGGATAGATTCTCCCCTGTTGATCAATGATGAGAAAGTGGAAGTTAAACGGTTAAACGGTTAATCGATTCAAATGGCGTCAGACCTTGTGTGTTTCAGACTCACTATTATTATTCAGAGAAAGTGACTACGAATTCTAAAAGCTGAGCTATGAGAAAATAATTTATAAAAATAAGTAAATTAATAACAAATAATATCATTTTTTTAATTTAAGTGATAAAACACGATAAAATATAAATTATTAACAATAAAAAAATATAATATGAAATTATTTAATAAAAATCAACGATAATAAATATTCAAATAAAAAAATATTTAAATATATATTTTTATAAAAAATATTCATATTAATTATATTTTTTTCATTGTTAAATAATTACATTTTAATAACTTGATATGAAAGAATAAATTTTTAGAAAAAAAAATCATAAAAATAATATTATTTGTCCTTAATTGATCAATTTTCTTAAAACCGAGTAGAAAACACATTTTTGAATCCAAAAAACTAAACATACATTAAAACTTAATCTGAAAGACTTGTTAACACATTTTGAAAAATGTACCAATAGTCACAAATTTTGGAGATTGACTTGGATACAGACCACAGAAGCTCTTAACATCATCAGCAAGTAGGTGCCCAAACGAACTCAAAGATGTTGAATGATTGAAAAACAAAACAAGAATTATGTCCAATGTATTAAAATGGCCAAAAAATAAAAATTACATACTGGAACTTAAAGCAGAACTCTTTGCCCTCCAGACAGTTATACTTTCACTACATGTACATATAAACAGAAAGTTCTACCGAAACACAGCAAATAATTCGGCAACTCATAAGAGTGGAACACACATGCATACCCATTCTTCACAGAAAGCTAACAAAAGCGTCTTCTTTGGTCATACAGCAACATAAAAGGCATCACTGGGTAAATACAACAGACAAGCTCTACTATAGAACAAATCATCAGTCACAAAGTCTCGCGGTTTTGGACCCGATGCCTTAAACTAGGTTCTCAAAATTCTATAGCCAAATTTTCTCCTCTAGCATTGCCGTACAACCTGCCATGCATGCCAAAGCATAACATATGTTGAATGAGAGCTTAAAATGTTCCTTGAACAACAAAAATTAAACTCCAGTTTTTGGTTCATAACATGTTTATTTAAAATACAACACCAATGGATAGAAACCATTGCATGTGCCAAGTTTCTCAAAAGTTTACAACTTTGACAATGTGATGCACTTTTTTTTTTGCTTTCCTTGATTTTCCATAAACAGTGCAACATGACTAACTTTCACGTTATTGCCTTGTGTTCGGGCAGTGAATACTTTTCACATGTTCGAACATAATATCATTTAACCTAAGAAAATAAAATTTTCTGTGTTTCACAACACAATTTTCACCAATTTACAAACCCACACTACTCCTATCCTGTACATTTTATCTGAAAGGGAAAAGCTATGGATGATTTATTTACCTTCGAACCTCATCTATACATCAACAGTAATTTCAAGCAAGCATAAACTTTAACAGAGGAGAAAATGGACAAAGGGTAAAAGATTGAACAAAGGAAAGCTGAAAAATACCTGTACATAGTTTGTTGTCAGAAGCTATTGAGGACCTGGCACATCACTCATGCTCAAGTTTATACTATTTCGAAGGGTCCTTCTACCAAGTCTTCCAATTCCTGGATTGCCTTTCTGCATCATGGCAACAAACTCACCATAGTCTATCCTTCCATCCTACGGGCACAACATTGAAACCAAACAATTACATCACATTACTACCTTCCCTAAAAACGTCAAGGTGGAAGACAAAAATGAAAAATTGGACAGAGCTATTCCAGATGAAACTCAATCTTCAGCCTCTGAATAGATAGTAACTGCCTCAGAAGGAATCAGATCTCCACCAAGAAAACCAGCAAGTGTTAAATATATAAAAACTCAATCAAATGCTTGTACTGAATATGTGCTCGTTTAGATGCACTTTCAGAAAGTGCTTTTTGAAACATAAGCACTTCTTTAAATGTTTGGGAGTGTAATAGAAAGCGTTTTTAATGTCTGCATGGACAACTTTTAAAAAGATAGGATTACTTTTTAGGAAAGTAAGGGAGCTTAGTTTTGAGAAAGAAAGAAAGAAAAAAGCTATTTTTTAAACAACTTATATCTAAAGCACTTTGAATCCAAATGGGCTTAATAAAGTGGAACATGATACCAGAAGAAATTAAAAGGAACACAAAACCTTCATTTTACTTAAGGATGTCAGCTCATGGCCCAGATTGCGACTTACATTATCTTGATCAACTTCTTTGATGATATCTTCAAGTAAGACGTCAGTCATATTGTGATCTGCACAGGCTTGCTGAAGCTCGTCAACCGTAATGTAACCACTTCCATCCTTATCAAAGTACTGAAATGCAGCAACAAGATGCTCCTCCCGTTCTAATTTGTTGAGGTGAACTGTGGCCGCTATGAACTCTCCGTAGTCAATGGTCCCGCTATTGTCCACATCAGCCTATTAAAAGGTACAATAGATCAAATACTTTTCACATAATTAATCAAGAAAATAAATTAACAGAATAAGAATTGCAAAAAAATTGCTAATTCAAATTGTCATTAATGATATAGTCATTGAGAATCATAAATGGAAATCAATACATCTAGTTTTATCGCAATGCCACCAAGATTCAGGAGATGAACCACAGAACAAATAACCTACCGCTTCCATAAGATCTCGTATTTCTGTATCCTTTAAGGTAGATCCATATCTTCGCAATCCAGCTTTCAATTCATCAAACGTAATGGCACCACTATTGTCTGTGTCCATTGCCTTGAACATTTCCCTCAGGCCAGCAATCTCTTCCTCAGATAGGCTTTCAGCGATAACCTGAATACACATAAAAACATAACTTTGCCTCAAAGTAAGCTCTATTTTTGGACTTAAACATCAGGAGAATTACAAAAATCAATATCAAATAGCAATATGATTTCCAAATATAATGCACCAGAAGAACAATAGTGATACTAAAACATCATGTATACATTACAAAATGTAATTTTAAGAGAGAGAGAGAAGAGAGAAGACACTGATAATTGTACAAGGACTAGGAGAGAGAATTTCTAAAGATGTATTTAATGTCTGTATCCTCCAGTGAACTTACCCGTAATGCCATCTTCTTTAACTTATTCATTGCAGAGAAGTGTTTCAGACGAGAAAGTACAGCTGGATCTAGTGCTCTATCGGGAGCAACTCCGTTTTCACAAATCCAAGGGTGACCTAAATAAATGATGACAGTCCACTTCAATTAGAGTTTGAATTTGTTTACACTAAGAAATAAATGAAAAGGCATGAATGTTAATGAAAATTTCAGCTAGTTGATATGAAAATTTAACCCCTCCAACAGGTTCATTTAAAAAAGATCCATCAATTAGAAAAAGTACACAAAAGGTTCAAGTTAAAAGTAAAGCAGTAAACTATATGTATTAACTATTCACGCGGTTATTTCAGTCAGAAACTTATCTCGAATGGTAATTTCACCAGCATTACTTGCATCCTAGCTAAGCACCTCAGCTTAAAACATTATTTAAGAAAGCCTAAACTTGGATACTATTAAGAACACCCCAATTTTAGTTCCATTTTTATCAGGAAATATAGTTGGGCCAATAGAATTGTTTCACATGAGAACTGTTATGTTGTAATATATAGTAATGCTCCTAATTTATATAATACCTATGCATTGGATTACTAAAATTAAGCTAAAAGATGACTAGAAACGTGAAAAAAAGACAAACATACATAAGACTTGATGAGCAGTCAGACGTTTTGAAGGTTGGGAACAAAGCATCTTCCTGATCAGGTCTTTTGCACTATCAGATATCAAGGGCCACGGGTCTGAATCAAAATCGATATGTCCTTTCAACACCGCATCAAAGATGCCCTGCTGTGTCTCTGAATTTCAAGTAGTTAAACTTCAGTATGACAGACTTTGAAACAACTTTATGCTTTACCAGCATAAGCAAAAGAAAATATACCTGCCCAGAATGGCGGCACACCACTTAATAATATATAGAGTATGACCCCTGCTGTCCAAACATCTGACTCTAGTCCATAATGCTTGATAAGTACCTCAGGAGCGACGTAATAAGGACTTCCAACTACATCAGTGAAAATCTGACCTGGAATGCCAAGATAAATAAAGTTAGAGAAAAACACATCCAAAATGAAAAACAAACTGATTGCAAAATAAGAACTTTCAGGTCAATATCATTATATTGGTATTTAAACCTAAATAAGATTCTAACTCTTTGATTATTTGTCTAGAGTAAGGAAAACAATTCATCCTATAAGCAAAATTACTACCAGAGCAAATGACGTGCATAATCCTCACTAATCAGAGTAATTTTTATTTTAACTTTACATAAAAAAGAAATCACATTTTCTAGAAAATGTTTGCTTAGCATGTATGTGAGTGGCTGGTATCACATCAGCAATACTCCAGAATAAATCAATAATCATCCTATATGGCTATGTGCTATGCACAAAACATGAATGCAGTAAATTGAATGCATGGAAGCAATAAATAATGATCCATCAATAAGAACTTAACCAAAAATATGCCATAAATGCAAGAAAAAAAATAGAAAATTTGGGATCAAAACTACTTAACATGCTGCTCATGTATCGAAAAAGGCAGGATCGAAAAGAAATGAGTTAAATGCTTGATTACCTGGTTTAAAGAATACAGAGAGGCCAAAATCAATAGCTTTGAGATTAAAATCATCATCCTTATTAACCAACAAGAAATTTTCAGGCTTAAGATCCCTATGCATAACACCAAGAGAATGGCAAGCCTCAACAACACCAACAATAGTCTTTGTCAACTCGGCAGCCTTTCTCTCGCTGTAGTGTCCACGTTGGATGATCCGGTCAAATAACTCACCACCATTACAAAGCTCCATCACAATATGAACATACAATGAATCCTCATAAGCACCCTTAATGGACACAATATTCTTATGACCAGCTAAATGATGCATTATCTGAATCTCCCTCCTCACATCCTCAACATCCTCTTTGGAAATGAGTTTCCTCTTGGAAATAGATTTACAAGCATACTCAGTACAAGTAGAATTCTCAGTACATAAATAAGTAATCCCAAATTGCCCTTGTCCTAATTTATGACCCAATGTGTAAATATCACGAATACAAGGAGTTTTATGACCCAATACATAATAACTATGGTTATCAATGCCTTTCCTCATGATGTGTTCTTTTTTGGATGTACTATTGTCTTCAGTTTTGGGGCTATGGTTTTGTGAGTTCAAGCAAGTTGGGGAATGGTCAGAAACAGATCGATCAGAAGGAGTGTTCTGTTTGGAAATGAAAGTGGAAAATTGGTCATCGGGCTTGTCGTATCCTTGCAAATTATTGCCCCCAAAAGATCCACGGCATGTATTGCCCATGAAACAATAACAATTCCCCCCTAATCCTTTACAGTCCTGTCTTCATCCAATGCTTTCTCGTCAATATAACAACACTGCCAAGAGAAAAGGAGGAAAAAAAAACACATATGCAGATCAATCATATGGGCATTGTTTACAGAAAATGAATCCTAGAAATTTCAAAGTTCAAGAAAAAAGAGAAACTTAGTACTGAATTAAAAAATTCCATTCATCCAAACAAAGCCTTGAGTTCCACACTGTAAATCAAGCTTTTATATCATTCCATAAAGTATCCCTTTTCTTTATTCTTACGATAGAAACAATCAAAGCTGAGCTCAATATAATCCTCCAAACCACAAAAAGAAAGTAAAAACTAAAGAAGCAAAAAGATAAAGACTAAATCTAAACCCAGATATTAAAAAGATTGAAAATATAAATTTATGAAAGAGATATAGAGATAGAGCCGATACCAGTTGGGGAAATGAAAAGAGAAAGATAGATGAACAGAGAAAAGCAAGATGATGGTGATGGTGGTGATTATGACGACGATGTCAGAGAACCAATCAAAAAATAGGATAAAAGAGTAAACTTTAGAAGTTACTCGTTTCAAAATTATCCTTTCCAAAAAAGTTTCCTCATTATTAGAAAAGAATTGGAGATGGTTCTTTTGTAGTTATTTTAGGTCGTTGTGGCTGAGAAACGTCGGTGGCCAGTGGTAATTAGGGTACCCATTTTAATAATGTATAAATAAAATTATATTTATTTATAAAAAAAAATAAAAATAATTATAATTAATAAAATAAAAAATAAAAATAATTATAATTATTATAATATCAAAATTATAATTAATTATAATTTAACATAATATTATTTTATATACCTATATTATATAAAAATATATAATTTTAATAATAAATCACCCAATATTTTTTATAATTTTATTTATTTTATTTAAAATATGTATTAAATAATTAAAAATAAAATTAATGTTAATATTTTAAATAATATAACAAAATAAAAACTAATATAATATTAAATATTTTTAAATAAATATTAAAAAATATTAAATATAATTAAAATATTAAAAAATGATATCAATTTATAACTTATAGTTATTAATTAAATATAACTAAAATTTATTAAAGATGGTTATGATTATTAATGAAAATCCACGGCCGTTTGTATTGCTGAGCAACTACCTTCTCTCTCCTTTTTATTCCCATTAATTTTCTTTAATTTTATAATCAATATTACTAATTATATATTTTATATATAACATATTTATTTAAATTATTTCATTTAATTTTTTAAAAAGTTTAAGATATAATAAAATAGCATATATTTTTTTCTCAAACATTAAAATAACATATATCACTAGATACCATGGGATTAATAAAAATCAAACCTTTTTTCTTTTCTAATAATCCAAATCTTGGAATCTTGTCATCCTTTTCTCTCTATTTTTGTCTCTAAAAACAAATTGAAAATTTTCGGACTTATCTGCTACTGAAAAAGTAACAAATAAAGCTGGTTGATGTCGGTGAATATGAATTGTGGGGATTTTATCTAATTTTGTTATTTCTTACAAAAGTTACGGCCACGGGTGCATTTAAATTAAACAGTGTGGATTTTGTTTTTAACTTTTCACACCGAGAAACTTTTTTTTTATTTTTTTCAAAAACAACTACACTGTAATTGTGATTAGAATTTAAATTTTTATTATATATTTAAATTAATTTTATATTATTGAATCACTGTTTATAAAAAAAAATCATTTAAAGTAATTAATAACTTTTATTTTCTAAAGAAAAAATATCATAATATCACATTAGATATCAATATTATATTCTTGATTTTTTCATCCAAAATTATATGAATTATCAAAAAATTATTTTTACAAATTTAACACAAAAACATGTAATAATTAAAATTAAAATTACATATATAATCTAATAAGATAATAATATCCTTTTTAAATGTTAATATTTTTACGTAGATTATCCCACTAACTTTTTTTTATAGTAGCATTCTGTCTAACAAGGTCAAGTAACTATTGTAGCATAGAGTTGTCAAAATGGGTCATAAAATCCAGCTACTAAATTTGTAAGAACTTTTATATATATTTTATTAATACTTCAAATTGTTTTTTCTTCTTTTCACAAAATAAAAGGTAATATTAAATTATAGCTCTATATATCAATGTTTCCATTTTTTTTTCTAAATATAGATACCTATATATTTGTATTCCTTTAAAAAGAAAAATAATATACAATATTATATGAATTTTATTTTTAATCATATTTTAAGTTGTGTATATTTTTTTTATAATGTCAAAAAAATTAATAAATAATTAAAAATAAAAGAAAAATGATAACAATAGTTTATTAACAATGATAAAAATATACAAGAATTCATTAACTTTTAAGTGTATCACTACAAGTTCATTCGTTCTTAAAAATTACACAAAAAAATCAAAATTTTAAAAAAAATCATAAATTAAATACGTAAATATACATATACATATTCTTTTGAATGTCTATATGTTCTTTCAATCAATAGTAACTTAAAAAATGTAAATTTAGATAAGTTAAAACACATAAAATTTGATTTAGTAACACAGTAATTAAAAAAAACACATTTGTATTAAAGTGTTTCATTTTTAATATTAATAATTAATAAACTTATATTACTCTAATTAAAAAGTATAATTTGGTAATAATTAATAGAATATTACTATTATTCATCTTAAAAATATAGTTAATGGAATATTAACATCTTTCATCCTAAAAATATAGTGTATATTATTTTAATAATTTTTTCTTTAAAATAATATTATTATTTTTGTCAATTAATCACTTGATAGCATAGTTTTTAATTAAATTTTTTTATAAAACTAAGAGATCAAATAATATTATTTTTAATTTAAAGAATTAAATGATATGAATAAATTAATCTAAAAAAAGGTTATTATATTTTTTTTCTAAAAATAAATATTGTGTCAGATTGATCCATTTACAACATATTAAGTCTTTTAACAAGTAATTCAAAAATCCAATGACTTTAAAAAAATATTAGCTAGTAGTTCAAATTACTAATTAAAGGTGTTGTATAAATTTAAATTATTATTGATTATTTTATGTATCTAAATTTTTGTTATAAGTAGAGATCTAACGTTCTAAATATGTTTTAATTTTTTGATATATATTTAAAATGATTTGAGAGTATTATTGATAAATTTGTGATATATACAGTTGTATACAAAACTTGTATTATACGTACTTAGTATTTATATAGATTATCCGTTAATAATGATAATTACAATAATAATTCTTTAAAGGTTCTAGACATGTATTATATTTAATATAAAATTAAAAATACGAAGAGATCAATATGTGATTTGTTGTACTCTTTGTTTAGTAGTTTTAAAATATTCTTTATTTAATTTTACTTATATTTTTATTTTGTTTAGACGATGAAAAAAATTCTATTAAGATTTAGAGTTATTCATTTAAACTATGATTTTTTATGAAGATATGATAACTTCTAGTTTTGACATGAGAGGGGTTTGATAATGTTTACTTTTGTTGAAATTATTTAAAATTGTACTGTTTATTTTAAAAAATTAGCTTTATTTAATTTTATGTTTATTAGTGTTATTGTTTTATAATTAATTAATTTTTGTAACATAAAACGTATGAATATGAGTTGTATTATTTTTGTGAAATATGTTGTGTGTGTGAGTTATCAATTCAATGTTAATTTATCATTTGTACAATAAACTAATTATTATATTATTATTTCATTTATTTTTATGTTCGTGTAATGTTGTTTGAGCTAATGGGTTTTTATTTTTAAACATATTTTTTATTTATAAAAAAATGTTATTAATATTTTGAGTTAATTCGTTCTAGATTATTTATGTTTGGTTTGGCTTTGGACTCAAATTTGTTAATTCGATTTAAATTTGGACTAATTTAAACTAGATTTATTCGAATCAGTTTGAATTGACACAATTTATACTAATTATTGCCCCTATTTTTGCATTATAGTGGTTTAGGACGTTTATTTTTGTCAAATTTATATATAAAGAAAATTTTTATTTTAAGAATTAATTTTCGTTAGGTTATGTTTAATAGTGTTTTTATTTTATAATTAATTAATTATTATAATATAACATATGTGTATTAAAAGTTTTATTATCTCTATGGTTTTTGTTATATGTGTAAGTTATTTATTTATTATTTATTTAAAAAATTAGTTATTATAATATTATTTTTTTCATATTTTGTGTTTTATGTAATTATTTGAATTAACGAATATTAAATAATTTTTTTGATTTATTATAAAAAAAATTAATTAACTAAAAAAATATTATTAATAATTTAATTAATTTAATTAATTCGTTTATATTTAATTTAAATTTAAACTTATATTTATTAACTTAAATTAAATTAATTTAAATCACCTCAAACTTATCAAACATCCCAACTT
Organism: Hippophae tibetana; assembly: GCA_037013495.1. Lineage (NCBI taxonomy): Eukaryota > Viridiplantae > Streptophyta > Magnoliopsida > Rosales > Elaeagnaceae > Hippophae > Hippophae tibetana. The sequence continues at coordinate 43,016,803 of CM072808.1, forward strand.
ATATACGTTAAAATTTAACATCAATAATGATGGTGTGCTGACTGACGGTGAATTGATGTTGTATTACCATTAGCTTAAGTCTGTGGACTCCAAGAATACTTTTCCCTTAAAAAATTACACAATTTAAATATTTTTTAATTATTAAATTCGTTAAATATTAAATACGATTCAATTAATCTTATAAATTATTTTTTGTTTTAAATTTTAAAATTTAATTCATATAATTTTCCGAATTATTTTGAGATTATCTTTGTTAATAAAATTTTCTCATATATTATTGCAGTAACGCATATAAAATTTAAAGTTGTGTCGTGTACGTCTAACATATTAATTCAACTTGAATCTTTTTAAATGAGTCTAGTGACTCAGTTCCCACAGACCAGAAATTATAAATGATGTTGTCGATATCAAAGATAACAACCACCAAAACGCAGACTATTATTTACTCTCTCTTTTTAAATTATAATCACCAAAATTAATAATTATCACATTATATATTCTTAAATTAATATATAATTTTTCTCTACAGATATATTCGAATATATTCGAATCAGATGGCAAGTGAGACACTACAAGAAATTTTAATTTTTAAGTTTTTTATACTAAATAATTTATTATAAATTTAATAATTTAAATATAATATATGTAACATCTTTTTTATTAAATAAAAATAAAACATAAACTTATATTTAAACTTTATTATTATTATTATTATTATTATTATTAAAATTGGTTTCAGATAGAGATGTTTTGGCTTAGTTTTGTTTCAGTTTTCTGGGTATTGCAGATCTTTTTTAGTGGCCTCATTTACTTGCAGTCTGCTTTAATTGGGTTTGTTTTGGAAGCTGGGTGAAATAGGTTATCTTGTAATGCCTTGCTTCTTTTTAAGTTTTGTTTGATTGTATATATAAAGGGTGCAGCCAACTGTAGAATTCCATTATATAATTAATATTATTTTTTCGGATATTTTTATTAATAAATAAATAATTAATATTATTTTTTTATAGCTCATATAATGCTCCTAAATTAAATTCGTTGATATATTAAAGATTGTCCACAGGTAACCATTGGGCCATATTGGATTTATGTCGGCTCAGTATTCCTTTTGTTCACGACGCAAAATTACACCGTTTATTATACAAAATTACTTATTTATGTCTTTTCACAAATTTTATCAATAAAATATTTATTAATATTATTAAAATAATTTTTTTATAAATTGAAAGATAAATCAATGGTTCACTGGTTTGGTACTTTATACACAACCTATTGGAATGCTTCTAGATCAGCATCTCACTTAAAAATAAAAAATAATTTTTTTATCATGTAGGGTATCTTGAGACAAAACGAAGTATCCAATTAAGATTAACACTCAAAATACAAATTAATGAATCCTACATTTTTGGTAAACATATTAGTATTTTGATTCCTATTATTTTTCAATATCTTAAATATATCTATATTCTTTAAAAAAATACATATTTGATCAAAAATAATTTTATGAAAAATTAAATAATGATTTGATTATTTCATTTTTTTCATGCTTTTCTTTTTCTTATCTCTAGTATCTTTATCTATTTGCATAAGATTTTTTTATTTCTATTTTCACTGAATATTAAATCTTAAATTTTTAAAGAATAAATTCTAAAAACTAAGCTTCGAACACTAAATACTAAAACTTATTATAATTTTAAACAATAAATATTAAATTTTAAATCAAAATATTAAACCCAATAATAAAATAAAAAGGAGATAAAGGAGTAAAATAATAAAAAGAGTATTTTAATAACAATTTAAAAGACTCAAATACATTTCCATTTTTTTACACGTGTATTTTCTTTTCAATTAAATAACTACTTTTAAAATATTACTCAAAAACTTAAACAAAACTTTTACACCAATGAATATTAAAAGATTAGTATATACCTTAATCCAAATTAATCGTACTGTTTTGTTTTTCTTAATCGACTGTAATTTCGTTGCATTTACATTTTTTCAATTACCAGAGCTTGAATGGCCATACACATGTTAATAAAGTTTATTTTGCTTATTATTCGTTCCTCTTGTAGATTAGTTTATGAGTATTCAATGGTTTATGGTGTTAGTTAGCAAGGAACACTCTGTTAGTTTAATTTTATACTGGTTTTGATATCTATATCTGTTTTATTGTTTTAACTTGTAACATTGTTTACACATTAAGTGATATTAACAAGTTATTTAAAGTGTTTTATGACGTAACAGATATTTAATGTCCAAATAATAGTCTGTCATGCACTTGTGACTTTTAAACATGTTAAGTACAGTAACTATTTTTAAATCTAAAGCTACTAGCCAAAAAAAAAAAAAAACTTTAAAGCTTTAAGTCATGAACAAAAAATAAAATAAAATATTAAATTGTAATCACTCATCATATGTTTCTGATATAGTGATGATAGTAACTAATATAAATTATTATTATTATAAAAATTATTTATTAATAATAGTATTATTATTATGATATAATTAATAATTAATACTAATAAATATCATATCTAATAACATTTATTTATTAACATATTATAACAGCCCATTGGTTTTTTCTATGGGTAATGGACTCGAAAAAACCACCATGATGGCCAGTAAACATCTATATGCTCATCAATCATTGCTATTAGTATTATTATTATAAAAACTAAACATTATTAATCTTATAATTTATTTTAATAAATACTTTTAATCTATCAAAAAATATAAAAAATGATCTATATTATTAATTTTAATAAATAATAAATTTATAGGTGTTAAATTTAAAAAATTAATGAATTAAAACATTCACTTAAAAAAATTATATAACTTATAATACTTAATCCAATAATTACGAAACAAAATTATTTAAATTAAATAATTAGTTATATTTTTATACCAACACCATATATTCAAATAATAAAAACATATAAAATTTGTATTTTTTTCTTAATTCTTACATATTTTTAATAAATATGTATTTTGATTTTTGAACCAAGTCCACCACCATGCAATCAAGATCTTGTATTTTGTTGATTTTCTTTTATATTGGTGAGGAAATTTTAAATTGGAAGCCTCGTGATCTTATTTGAATTTTAGTGCATTTATATACTTTTCTTACATAGAGATGCTCACATGAACACTTTTTTCCCCTATACTGGTCATTTTGATTATATAATTTAATTTCATAAATTTTATATTTATTTAATCAAAATTAAAATTAATTCTTTTTAATTTTATGTTTGATTATACTAAAAAATTAAAATAAAATATAATTATTTTTTTTACTTAAAAAATTATGATTTTATTTTCAATCGCAAATATAACCATAAATTTTATTGAGAAAAATAATAATTTTAATTCATAAATGTAACACTAAATCTCAAATCTTAAAACTTAAAAAAATTATTTAAAAATAATAATTTTAATCATAAATCTTAAACAACAAATATAACCATAAAATATAAAATCTAAATCACAAATAAAAAAATACAAAACCATTAATGTTTTGAGTCTTTGCAATCACGTGCATTCCGATTGAGGTGGCCCTTAAGATGCTATGTTGAGTCTGTGGACTCATGTGGATTACGATTGAGGTGGTAATATCCGTATTATTATAATCAACTCCCATATAGTCGCTGATCATTAATTTTATTTAATTTTGTTTTCCAGTCATATTCCACGTACAGTGAGAGATTAAAGTCTTATTCATTATTTTTCATTTAATATTTCTCATTAATTATATATTTTATAATTTTTTTAAAAGAAAGAATTAATTTTTTTTTATTAAATAAAAAAAATTATATGGTGAAATTTTAATTTAAATATATTGTGGTGAGAATCGAAAATCTTTCAGCCTGAATCATGACTCCACAAAACAATCCCTTGCAAGTACCTAGTATTTTTTTTTAAATTAAATTAATTTTAATTAAAGTATCATGTCAGCATCATTATTATTGTTATTTAAAAAAAATATCTTCGTTACAATTTTTCTACGGACTAAGGCTGGACACCAGACAACTGAACTTTAGACTGCATAAAAATTAGATACGAAACTTTTTTAACTACGATTTTCTTTGTCCTTTTGATAATAAATATATTAATGATTAAATTTCCTTTTGAGATGAAATAACACATATAATTTAATGAGGAATATTCGCGAGCTGTGCTGTGTTAGGCTATAAACTATTTACACAAAAAAGCCATAAATAAACCTTTTATTTTTATATTCTTAAAAAAGATTCACTATTTAATTTTATGATTTTTTACAAATAATAATATTTTTAAAGTCGATAAAGATTATTTTATGTTACAAAATAATTTATAAATGATAATGATATTCATTTTAAAAAAAATATATGTTATATATAACATATTTATTGATTTGTTTAAAAAAACTCAATCTCAAAGTACTACTTCGTTGCGGTGTCTCTGAACTGGTCCAACAAACTCTCGTGTAAAATTTGTGTGCACTTCACGACTAGATTGGATTAATATTTAGATATACCAATGTGTTTAAATATAATAATAAAAAATGAATAATTTTCGTAACATTTTAATGTTATAATAAAATTAATTTTTTTTAATCGAGTTATGATAAAATAATATAAAATATATTATGATTGTTATTTTAAAAATATATAAATTTTAATATTTTTTAATATTGAATCATTAGTATTATATATCAAATATGTATTTTTATTCAATTAAAATAAAAATTAACACAATTTAATATATATAGACAAAAAAATCAAAGAATTTAAACAACATAAATTATAATAAATATATAAAATTTTAAATATGTGAAATTAAAATAAATAAGATTAATATTACATATTATAAATAATAATTAATATTTATATAATTATATGTGCTATAATAAAGAATCTTTAAATCATATGCGAGATAAAATACATTGTTTTTTAAGAAAATTTTAGAAAAAATAAACTAATAAAATTAAAAAAAAAGTTATATCTTTAAAACTTGTAACTAATAAAAAAATTCTAACACATTAAATATCATTTAATTAAACGTCGCTTAAATTAAATTATGATTATTTAACTCGTTTAATATTGAACTCTATCTGATTGAATCCGTTAAATCGTATTAATTTATTATTTTTATTATTATATATAAGTTTTATATGTTATTTGATGTAATTTTCTTAAAATTTATGAAAAATTGTTAAATATTTATCATTCAATTATAATCTAGTTATTAAAAATTATATACTAAAAAATTAAAAACGTTATATATAAACAAATATATTTAAATAATAAATTTATAAAAAAATATTATTATATATTTTTATAAAATAAATATCCACGTTTATAAATATAATAAGAATTTTTTTATATAGAAAAGTTGCCAGCTCACGCTTCTTAAATAATTGCACCCTCCTTCATATTCAACCTCATCATCGCAAATCAGAAGAATCTCCGTGACTTGTGGTAATTAGAACTTAGTGTATATTGTATAATATAAATCTATTTAACATAAATTTTTCACAAATTATAAATTTAATTATATGATATTAATTTTTTATATATGAATTTTTAAAAAAAATATATATTTATTTTTTAAAAATATAAATAAACTCATGTTTTTTAAATTATAAAAAAATAAATAAATATTTTTATTAAAAATTAAAATTAAAATTAATTAAATAATTGAATCATATATACATAAAAAAATTTATTATAATTATTATAATTAATATGTTGTAATATTATTAATAGATAGTAAGAATTATATATAATATGTTGTAATATTATTAATGGACAATATGATTTATATAATTATATATAATGTTAAATTTTAATTAATTATATTATTATTGTGTGATATAATGAATTCTTAAAAACAATAAAAAATTTGCATATTTTATATCTTTCTTATGTACGATGTTGTGTTGCGGTGTTGGCATGTGATATGAAATTCGAGGGATCAAGATAGGCCTTGCTTTTGATAAATTTTATGGGTTTTTGTTAATATTAAAAAAAAAAAGCATTTTTGAAAGCGAAAGTTTTGTATATAGATTCGACGGTATGACATTTGATACAACAGCAATTAGTTTAGAAAGCTGATGAGCAAGGTAGTCATGCTCTGTTTTTATTTATTTTTTTGTTTGTATTTTTTTCTCTACTTTCTTCCTCAACCAATCAAATTGTTATACTCTTACCTTTTTTGTTTTTTTCTCAGTTTTGGATCTCTGTCTAACTCTTCGGAAATCATAACATCAGACCCATGTACCGAGTCATTGTGGAAGCCAATCTGACGTACTGCTTCCTTTCAAAGGTAAAAAGAAAATGGCTGTTTATTTTGTTTCTTTGTTTATTGGGTTGGAGCAATTGGCTTAGCTTTTTATTTCTGCTTCCATCTTCTTTTGTTGTATTTATTTGTATGTTATTTAATTTGTAATTCAATGGTTTAAGGACATGTGCTTATTTTTTTCATGTCCTGCCCTAGAGGTTCTCTTTCATCGGGAGTCTTTGTCCTTGAATTGATTTGGGGTGATTAAGAACAGGTTCAATTGATCGATCTGTGATCTGGGTTATTCTCTCTTCTCAATTGTCTGAGGATTCAATCGATTTTGAACGGAAAAAAAGATGAGTGGAGCAGTTCTTGTGGCTGTTGCTGCTGCTGTTGGTAACCTTTTGCAAGGATGGGATAATGCTACTATAGCAGGTATTTGATATTTACAGTCCTTACTTGTTTGTTTAAGGGTATATAAAGCTTTATGCTTGTCTATTACAGAACTTAAATTTGAATTGGCTTAACAAATTTCGTTTGTGTTTTTAGAGATTTAAGCCTTGTTACGTGTTAGGCTTGTTTTCTTGGTGGACACTTTTGAAGACCTTTCTTTTACTTTTGCTGCAGGGGCTCTTTTGTATATAAAGAGAGAATTAAAATTAGAAACTCAGCCCACTCTTGAAGGGTTAATTGTAGCCATGTCACTTATTGGAGCCACTTTGATAACAACATGCTCTGGATCGATATCAGACTCGCTGGGCCGCCGACCCATGCTTATAATCTCATCTTGCTTTTATATTCTTAGTGGTATTGTGATGTTCTGGTCTCCCAATGTATATGTGTTGCTCTTGGCAAGGCTTTTAGATGGATTTGGAATTGGTCTGGCAGTTACTCTAGTCCCTCTTTACATATCTGAGACAGCTCCATCTGAAATAAGAGGATTGTTAAATACACTTCCTCAGTTTGGTGGTTGTGTAGGAATGTTTTTCTCATATTGCATGGTTTTTGGGATGTCTTTGACAGAGAATCCCAACTGGAGGTTGATGCTTGGTATTCTTTCTATTCCCTCTGTTATTTTTTTTGTATTGACCGTATTTTTCTTGCCTGAGTCTCCACGATGGCTTGTGAGTAAGGGGCGGATGCTTGAGGCCAAGAAAGTTTTACAGAGGTTGCGTGGCAGAGAGGATGTTGCAGGTTGGCTTCTCTGATCTCTTCTTTTATACACTAACTTTTTTGTTCTTGGTAGGTTGTTTTGCATGGAGTTTTGATGTTTAAGTAGTTTTAAGGTCATCTTGATATGCCTAGTGACTGGACATTGGTACCAATTCTATTGGGACTGAAATTCAGTGACCTTTCAAGATCAATAGTTGCTGAATTGTACTGAAGAAGGCTAGTGTGAGAGTGAGAGTGTATCTTTCATCTTTTTCAAAGATTGGTTGAGTCAACAGCTGTCTTGGTCTAAAGAATGAATTTCAGTATTTTTACTTAAAAATAATATATATATATATATATATATATATATATATATATATATATATATTATATTAGTGTTGGGAGGGTTGGGGGTGTGTAAAAGAATATATATATATTTTTGGGCAAAGTCGATGTTTCTTGCATATTCTTTAGTAGCCTTAGTTGAACCTTAAATTTTAGCCTTTGGTAACATCTGTTTTTGATGTTATCTGACAGTTCAAGCTCTTTGTTTTCTGGTCAACTGGTCTAATACTATGATTTCTGCTCATAAAATAAGTCGCAATGTGGGTTTTATTTTCCAAGAAGAAGATGGATTTGCGGTTTAACTTTTATCTTAATAAGTTGATGCAACTCTATTGCTTTCTTCTTCCTCAGAATGTATTGATATTGGGAAACTTGATCCTATTTTGTCTCTCCTTTCATTTTAGTGAGAAAATAAAAGCTCAATTACTGCCTAAAGTTTGTTTGACTCTGGATTAATATGATCCATCCTTTGGAACTATACTTACCTTTCTGAAATGAACAGGTGAGATGGCTTTACTAGTTGAGGGTCTTAGAGTAGGTGGTGAAGCATCTATAGAGGAATACATTATTGGCCCAGCCAATGAAATTACCGATGAGCAAGATCCATCCATTGAAAAGGATCAAATAACGTTGTATGGGCCTGAGCAGGGTTTCTCTTGGGTTGCGAGACCTGTCACTGGACAGAGTAATGTTGGCCTTGTGTCTCGACATGGAAGCATGGCTCAACAGAGTGGGCTCATTGACCCTCTTGTTACACTCTTTGGCAGTGTCCATGAAAGGCTTCCTGAAAACGGAAGCATGCAAAGCACACTTTTTCCACATTTTGGCAGCATGTTCAGTGTGGGGGGTAATCAACCAAGAAATGAAGAGTGGGATGAGGAGAATCCTGACAGAGAAGGTGATGATTATGCATCAGAGTTAGCTGGTGGTGATTCTGATGACAATTTGCAAAGTCCATTGTTATCACGACAAACAACAAGTATGGACAAGGAGTTGGTCCTGCCTATGCATGGAAGTCTTTCTAGCATTAGACATAGCAGTATTGTGCAAGGAAATGCTGGAGAACCAACTGGTAGCACTGGGATAGGTGGAGGTTGGCAGCTGGCATGGAAATGGACTGAGAGAGAAGGTTCAGATGGGAAAAAAGAAGGGGGTTTTAAAAGAATATATTTGCACCAAGAGGGTGTTCCTGGATCTCGACGAGGGTCATTAGTTTCTCTTCCTGGTGGTGATGTTCCAGCGGAGTGTGAATATGTCCAAGCTGCCGCCTTGGTTAGTCAACCTGCTCTTTATTCAAAGGAGCTTCTTAATCAGCATCCAGTTGGACCAGCTATGGCTCACCCAGCTGCAACTGCAAGCAAGGGGCCTAGTTGGAGTGATCTTCTTGAACCAGGAGTCAAACATGCTCTGGTTGTTGGGGTGGGAATTCAGATACTACAACAGGTGATACTATCTACTTTTCTTTCTTACCTGAAATGAGTCGAAAAGGTTCCTTATACTTTATCGTAATGCTTAGAGTTTGTTTTCTGCAACCATTGCTCCAAGTATCAGGAAGAACTGGATATTGAAACCAAACTTGATGATTTTTCAGTTATGAATACGTAATGTGCGCGCAAACACACAATGCAGACCTGTATGTTTTATTTTGTTTAACTATTAGAATTGAATATATGTGGCCATCTTGATGTCTTCGGTGAGCACATTTATCTTCAATTTTTTGACCCATTGACCTTCTTAGGTGGTGGAAATTGTCTAGCAGTTGGTTTCACCATCCTTATTACTGTTACTAGACACTTATGATCTTTCTTTTTTTCTTTTTTTTTTTGCTACAACACTTATGGTACTTCTTAATTATGCAGTTTTCTGGTATAAATGGTGTTCTCTACTATACACCTCAAATCCTTGAGAAGGCAGGCGTTGGAATTCTTCTTTCAAACCTGGGCATGAATGCATCTTCTGCTTCTCTCCTCATTAGCATGGTGACAACTTTGCTGATGCTTCCTTGTATAACTGTTGCCATGAGGCTTATGGATATCTCTGGTAGAAGGTAATTCTTCTTGTGTTTTAACTTGTCAAAAATGAGAAATCATGAACATCTCTTCTCCAAAGTCAAAGATTAAAGTTTACTCTTTTTTTCTTATTTCCTTCTTTGTTTTTCCTTAACACAGGACTTTACTTCTAACCACAATACCAGTCTTGATAGTGTCTCTTGCACTGCTAGTCCTTGGGAGTGTTATAAACTTTGGCAGTGTCGTATATGCAGCAATCTCAACTTGCAGTGTTGTGATCTACTTTTGTTGCTTTATGATGGGGTTTGGACCAATTCCGAACATACTTTGTTCAGAGATCTTCCCAACTCGAGTACGTGGACTCTGCATCGCCATCTGTGCCCTTGTGTTTTGGTTTGGTGATATCACAGTCACCTACACACTCCCCTTGATGCTCAAATCCATTGGCCTTGCTGGTGTTTTTGGCATGTATGCAATTGTGTGCATTGTTTCTTGGGTGTTTGTTTACATGAAAGTTCCAGAGACCAAGGGGATGCCCCTTGAAGTGATTACTGAATTCTTCGCCATTGGTTCAAAGCAAGTTGAAGATGTCAAGAACATTTGATTGGTCCATCTTGGACAAAAGAATTTTGACATTTGTTTTATCTTCCAGTTATTGTTTGTATTTTCCCCTTTTCTATTACACGGTTTGCAAATGCTACGGTTGATTCATGTAGAAATATTCTTCTAATTTGTGATAGTTAACTTGCATAAACTGAGTTAGGAGATCGTCTGCATATCATGTGTTTTTAAATTACTGATACATCCATATCATGCCAGGCTGATAATGTGAGCATGCAAAATTGTGAAATATTTGAGATCCTGCATACATAGATTTGAAAGCAAAAGCAAATAGATTTGTGAAAAGTGTTGACAGCTCTAGAGTAGCACACTTAGGTGCCTCCTGAGAGAGTATGTTCTTCCTAATCTTTCCAGCTTGACATCATTCAAGACAAAATCTTCTGTAAAAAAAGACTTGGTTCAAATGCTAATCGGCACCTCTTCAAACTCAACTGTCAAATTCAAATTTTCTTGTGTGTTTATTGGAGGAATGGAATAGAGGATTTACTTCACTAGAAGATGGTGCGCCATAGATTTTAGATTATTGGTGCTAAATCTAGTGCATACAATTCCCTCTTAGTATAACTAGGGCTTTAAATGAAAATGAATAGAATTTACGAATCACTAAACTCATAAATCCAAGAATAATAGCATTGTTTATGTCGTAAAATACAAAGATTCAAGCTGAGATGCATCTTAGAATTAAGCATATGCGAAATTAATGTCAGTTCCGGAACCTTGTCTCAGAATTCAGCGCACCATGACATTATAAGATTTATTTATAAGCTCATTTGTGTCAAACCTCATAATTACAAATGAAATGACATGGGTAAAAGTCAGAGTTATATTACGATATGGCAAAGTGTAAGGAAATTTCATAGGAGAAGTAAGGATACTTGCCTAATTCTGTTGCAAGAATTATTATAATAACCTTTGTACATTATCAGACACTCTCATCATTGAAAGGAAATGGTATTTCTTCACAGTAAACAAACTCATGTGGGCTTGTGACAAAATTAATTGCATAAACTATAACTTGTTACACAATAAATGTCATAAACATATAAATTTACACTCATTTTTATACCTATATCACTTATATCGTGACATGTGACATAATTATTTTAGAAAATGAAGAAGTTTATTTTTCGAGATAATTCTGTTATGTAGCATAATATAAGTGATCTCAGTGTAAAAATAGGTGAAAATTTATGTGATTATAGCATTCTTCCTAACTATACATATAACATAAAACCAATAAAACCAAGTTTCATCAATTATCCATCTGTGCTCTCTTAATCCTAGGCTGATCATCCTTCACAAAACCATCAGACATTAAGTCGTTTCTTTTTCTTTTCAATCTTTCTTTTGATATCTCTTTCTTCTCATCAATGAATGACAAGAAGGTAAGAATTCGACCAGAAAGGGAACTCCTTTGTCTTGAAGGCTCAGATATATCATCAGAGAAATGCCGAGTGAATTGACATGTTAATTGAATGAAGTATGCAAGCAAAGCTAGAAAACAAGTGATCCCAATAATGAGGAAGAGGCCCCAGAAGCTCTGTAATTGTAGTTGATCTGATTCAACATAGTTTTGTGAAGAACCGGCTCTTTTTGACAACCATTTGTCATGAATTCTATGAAGTTCACCATTCTCTGATAGAGTAAGGATTGCAGTTGACATGTCCACAGCCAGAGGAGAATCTTTTGGAAAGGCCTATAAAACCCATGTAGAGAAATCAAAAGAAGCAAAGAGTCATCAATAAGATTATGTGATTATATTTAACAAGGAGTTTGAATAAATATGTTCAAACCATAAGGACATTTTTGACTCATCGGGTATGTTTACTTGTGTTTCACTTAAAAATGGTTTTAGTTACAAGTGCTTTTCGGGAAGAAAAAAATCATATTATTTGAGCTTTTGTAAGAATTATAAAAGCTACCTTTTGAGCCCTAAAATCCCTTTTTAACATCTTTTTTTCTATTTGGTTCAGAAATTGCTTTTTTATGATGTCATAAGCATTTTCACAGGTCTCAAAAGCAAAAGCAAACATGTTTTGTTTACTTGTTCTTCTACTAACATTGGTTTCATTAAAGAACGAAGAAGAACACTATTTGTGCTTATGTTATGTACCTTTATTTTACTTTCATAAGTGCTTCTACAAGTTTCAAAAGCAGAAGCAATCATACCCTAAAAATGATTCTAATAGCACTGCATATTGAGGAATGAGGAGCATAAGATTAGAGGCTTGAGATGAATAATGTTGAGATACTTACAAATCCCCAACCACTTTTGGTGAACTCCTGGCCTCTAATTGAGAACATGCAGTGATCAGAGAGGAAGAGTTCTATATAGGCTTGTTCATCAACAACAGCAGAAACTATTCCTTTCTCAAGGGCAGTGGCATATTCTTGTGGTGATCCAAGAGAATGAAGTCTAGACTTTGGGATGTTAAGTTTCTCACTCAAATAGTTTTCAGCAAAGGATCCAACTTGGAATCCTATTGGAGAATTACTGCTTATCAAGGTTTCAATTCCAGTAATTGGGGATGATAGTTGTTGAACTGTGAGTATTGAAGTCAGGCTAGCTGTGTAGCTTGAAGTTATTATCAGAACCACAAAAAGCCATATGATTAATAATATACGTCCCAGTGTGCTTTCTGTATTTTCTCCTGAAAGTTTGGAGATATCCAAAGTTGGTAAAATTGGTTAGTACTACTATGAGTTTTTTTTTAAAAAAAAAAGATAACACAGTAAGTTTTCTAAGAATGAAATACTTACTATGTGCAAAAAACATAGTGGAAAAGCTAAACCTGCAGTTTAACAGAATAACGAAAGATGAGTCAAAGCATGTTTGGTGAGTCATAATTATAAGTTGTGTGGTGTCAAACACATATTTTTCTCAATTTTCACCAATTTAGAGTGTTCCATGTCCATGTTGTGTCAGTTGGGCACAACTATTACATGACAAATAAGAATCTATATGGCATAAGTTATAAGCATGAAAATTGATGCAATACTGGTCTTATAGTTTTCTTTATAAATTTTGTAGAGTTTGTCTGTGTTAAGGGTGTTTTGTGAAATTAATATTTGGATAGAACACAGAGATTTTGCTTAGAGAGCATACATTAAATCCCTTTACACTAGATATTTATTTCTAATTCCATGAAGACTGGAGTTTCTATTATGTTCCATAGAAGTTTTATCTTTCTTTTTTTGATAACACAGAAGTTTTATCTTTAAGCAGTTCTTTCCTCTTAAAAGTTTTCTAAGTCAGTAAGTAGAAAATAAACTATGGTTGTTAGAAGTGTTTGAGCACTCACCATAAAACTGTAATAATCTGTTTTCTAGGAGGACCTCGAAACTCATCATTTCTTCTATGTTCAAGAATCCAAACAACTATTCCAACAATAAGAAAAGAAGCTGCTGTGACTGCCCACATCCTTGGAGAAAACGGTCGCAAGAATGCCCAAGCATTCGAATTTGATTTCTTAACCGGGGCAACCACAACTAGCCCCGACTCTATATAAGGCTGAGTAAAATCAGCCATCTTTGTTCTGTTTGTCACAATTGCAATGTCACCTACAGCAGCATCAAATACCTATATATAGAGCAAAGCTTAATATCAATTACATCTTATAGTAATCACATCTCCTCTACAAAAACTTAGGGCGTGTTAGATCGCTTAATTCAAAAATTATTTCAAAAGTTGTTTTCAAATCATATCTTAAAAACAATTTTCTATAGTTTTTAAAAATAATGAGATGTTTGATTAATATTATACAAAACTATTTTTTAAAACAAAAAGAGAAAACAAAAAATATGATTATATTGTTGGTTATTTTTATAATATGATCATTTAATCAATTAGTACAATAAGTATAATCATTTGGTGATTATAATAATTACAACTTGGTGAATATTATAAAAAAATGAAAAAATAAAAAAGTTAAAAGTTTGGTGATTATAATAACTATAACTTGGTAAATATTATTAAAAAAATAATATTAAAAAGAAAAAGATGAAGAAGAAGAAGAAGAAACCTGCAAAGATGGAGAAAACTTTAAACCAAACTATCAAAATAAAGAAGAAAAAAATTGGCTAATGTTCTGCAAGTTTTCAATTTTATTAAAAACAATGAAAACATGTTTTTTGGTTTTTAAAAGATACTATCAAAAATTAGCTATTTTCAGTTTTTTGGTTTTTAAAACATACTATTCTTAGAAAATGATAACTTAAAAATAATGGCCAAACATATTTTTGTTTTTAAAAACAAGTTTTTATTTTTAAGTAAAAAAATAATTTTTAAGTCATTTGACCAAACAGGTCCTTAGAGTCTGTTTGTTTCTGGTTCCAAGACCCTATAAAAATATTCTAGCATTAAAAATATACTTTAAAACCAAACAAAATTATAGCCATTACTGTTTTATGCTTCATGACAATTTATGCACAAGCAAATAGACTCTAAGTATCAATTTTATTTGCTAGAATTTACTTACACCTGCATCGATCATGTAGACAAGTTCAGAATAGCTAGGATTCTTAAGACCATCCCCAAAAGGAACAAACTTATAAGGAACTTCATATGGAAGCAACTTCACAGCAGCATGAAATACATCAATACAATATCCTTGGACTATATTGGTACCATTTACTCGTGACACAAATTCCCGATAACTAACACGATCTGGTACTCCAATTCTTAGTTGCTTTCCATTGTTTGAAAAAACCCATCCACGAGGCCTATCTGTTGTTCCTCCAGGCCAGACTACATTGTACAAAACTTGGCTTGCAATAGTACGGTTAGGTGGTTTTGTATAAAGTATCTCAGGGGACACAACTGAAAGTCCAGAATAATTAGACCAATATCCAATATGCTTATATTCATTTTGAACTACATTAATAATTTCATAAGCAGGATGCAATGCTGATCTGTCTGGAGTAAATCCAATTGGACCAGTTAGACCTGTCATATTTGTTTTAAGTATGTTGTCAATTAACTCCTTTCCACTATCAAAATTGCTCAAAGCTCCAAGATTCATAACTTTGCCTTCAAGACCACTTAGCTTTGTATTATTAGAGAAGGAAAGGGAACTCCCATTATCTAAAAGCTGTTTCAAAGCATAGGCTAGAATCCAAACTGTGTCATAAGCATATAAACCATAAGGGTTCAACCCAATTGAGCCATTACTCAACTGATTCCACCTTGAAACAAAATCTCTTTTCCTTTTCGAATCTGGTGTGTGAGGACGAAGTGTAAGAGCACCTTGGAAAGTGTTAGTAGAAGAAAGTTGGGAACTTGAATCTAACACAGTAGATAGCCAAGCAGAAGCAAACCATACATACCCTTTTTCCATCATACCGAGACTCTTCGCTACTTCAAAAACCAAGAGACCTGTTTTGGGAAATGTGTGAAGAACAATGACTCTTGTTTCCATCACAAGAATCTTCATCAATTGACTCTTAACTTCACTTCGAATGTTTTCAGGGTCATCAGGATGAAGTCCTGCTTTAAAAGTGATTTTGCAGCGTTTTTCAGCAAGTCTATCACCTAATGATGTTATCCCATTTCGACTTGGATCATCATCAGTGAAAATTGCTACTACTTCTGACCAACCAACATAGGCAATAATATCTGCTATAGCATTCATTTGGTATTGATCATTAGGTGCTGTTTGAACAAAGTACGGGTACTGTAAAGAGTTTAGGGTAGGATCTAATGCTGTGAATGATAAAAATGGGATATGTAGTTCATTTGCAAGATGTGAGAGTACATGTGCAATTACAGAACCTTGTGGACCAATTATAGCCACTGTATCTAACTCCATAAGTCTCAATGCTGTAATTAACAGACAAAGATGAATGTTTAGCATATTAGTCCCAAAATAGAGGGGGAACATGTACTTTGCATGAAAAGAGAGAAGCAGGAAGTGAAAAGTCAAAGAATTAATTTGTAATGTGACTCGAAGGCTGAAGCTAACAATAATTGAGACTCATT
This sequence comes from Hippophae tibetana, assembly GCA_037013495.1. NCBI lineage: Eukaryota > Viridiplantae > Streptophyta > Magnoliopsida > Rosales > Elaeagnaceae > Hippophae > Hippophae tibetana. The sequence continues at coordinate 43,033,162 of CM072808.1, forward strand.
TGGACCACTTCTCTTTGAGTTGAAAATGATTTCAAATGGATATAGAATTTTTTATGGTATTTGAAAATCTCAACGAGAAGTGTCATATACTACTTCTAAAAGAAGCACATCAAAACAGACATTAAGGGCCAGTTTAGAACTACTTTTTCTTTGGGCAGAAAGTACTTTCAAGTAGTCAAAACACTTCTAATATGTTTGGCTTAAGATGCATGTTGCATTCTTAAAATACCACTCAAAGCCATTATGCCAAACACTTATATCCTACTCTTGAAACCACATAATTTCAAACATATTCCTTTAAAAACCACTTCAAGAAAAATACATTCAAACAAGCCCTAATTCTATGTTCCCAAATGCAACTGCAAAGGTGTTGAGAAGTGAAAAGCAAACAATACACACATTGATAAAATAACAATAGGAGCATGGGTTTAGAAGTACATCAGTCAACGTCACCCTACAAGTTAACATTTTGAGATAGAAGTCCATTATTGCCGTGTAAAAAACCCATATCAGCTATTGGGTCTATCAAATGGTTCTAAAATATGAGAAGAGGTTAAGATATAAAAGTATTACCCCCAATGATGCCAAGAAATCCACTGAAGTTGGAATCTTGAAACGAAATAGATAATTTAGTTCCACCCAGAAAGCTTTTATCAGAATTAATATCCTTCTCAGCAGCTTTAATGGCAATTTCTGAAACTTTCCCATTGATGGTATTCAATGTGAAAATCGCTCCAACTTTCACTACTTGAGGTCTTGAAGAGGCTGCTTCTGAGATTTCCCAGAAGCAGAAAATGAATATTGAAACGGCCCAAATCAGATTCATGGTGATTAAGAATTATGAACCTCACCACTGAGCTTCCTGCGTATTTTACAGTACAAACACAAATGCTTTCAGAATTTTAGGTACTTATTCTAAGTAGTAAGTTTAACGAAACAAAAGTGAAAGGGAATATGGTACGTTAAGCATCAAGAAAATTAAAATAATTATATTAACTAAATGATAAAGAAGAAGCCAAGTTTAAAGATTCTAAATAACCAAATAGCAATAGCTTAAGGTCTGTGATACTAAAAAAAATAAAAAATAAAAGCAGTGTTTGGGTTCTAAAAAAATTGTGAAATTTAGGTAATTGTTTTAATATGGAATAGACATAACCTGGAGCTCAAAAGGGTATTAGAATAATAGGAATCATAAGTAGGATTGTGAGGCACAAAGGCAATCATTCTGAAAAGAAGAGGAGCCGCATAAAGCCAAGAGAAGCAACGTAGTCCAAAGAATATAATGCCAGAATAGAGAATACAGTATTATGAATCTAAAAGAGAACCTCACAGTCATAGGAGAATGGCTTGAAGGTCAGAAGAAAGGTATATATTGTTATCATGAGGATTACTTTAATACACAGCCACAGAGAACAATTTGGTGGGTTGGTTTTCCAGTATTGTTTTTATTTTTATTATTGCCATTTACTTTTGGACAATGCTCGGTTGAACTATTGAAGGTAATAAGTGGAAGAATGTGGTAAGAATTAAGAGGAGTTACAGGAACTAGACAGGTGAATGAGTAAAGAAAGCATAAGTCAAAAGGGTATTTTCCATTTGAACCATGCTTTTTTTTTTATCCCCCCCCCCCCCCCCCCCGTGTTATTTTTTTAAAAAAAAAGACAATTAATGCCAAAAAATAAAGAAATAATTTTTTTAATATTATAATATTATTTCTTTAGCGAGAATGTTAATTAATGATGAACTTTAGAGAATTTCAATGATTTACGTGCTCAAAAAATTAACATTTTAATTACTATTTTGAAAAGAAGCATGTCTAGTTCCTTATTTATGTGAAAAGAGTACATGGTCTAAAATTTAACTTTTTTTTCTTTAAACTTGGTATTATTGGTCCCTAATTAAGCACAAATGTGTATTCTACTCTTCTTCTTTTTTGAGCTATATCTTATGTTTTTACATAAAATTAAAATTAATTACTATTTAGACTATCTTTTCATATATATTGGGATAAGTTACTAATATGCATCATGATGACATCAAATTCAATAGAAAATAGCTTTATCATTATGTTTTTAAAATATTTCCGCTTGCCCCTTTTTTATTTTTTATTTTTTGAGTATGCCCTGCACTCACTAGGATGAGAAGAACATTTGATAATATAGTTGCTTCATGAATTGAATTCCTTTATCCAAAAGGGACAAAAATACCCGTATAGTCTGAAACAAAGTTTTAGCAATTTGCTTGTTTTGTGTTTTTGTTTGTACTCATTTTATGGTATGTATTAAATTATGGTGATCTTTCTTATGATAGAGGTCGGTATATAATATGGACGGGGAGAAATAATTTATCTTTGAGAAAGATAGATTGTGTTTTTTAGGTAAATGAGAACAATAAATTGTTGATATCTAATTGTTAAGTTATATTTGATATTGTAATTTATTTATACTTTATTTGTATTATACTTGTATTATTTCACTTGTACTACACTTCCACTATTTCACTTGTACTACACTTGTTATAACCCTATAAATATGGTTCTCTATTTACATTCTAAAACATATCAATATAACATTAAATCATTCTTTCTTCTTATCTCTCTATACTCTTCACATGGTATCAGAGCCTCTCATATATCTCTAAAATTTCTATCAAATTTTTTCCTCTCTTCATCACAGCCAACCCGACTCACCTCAACTTGGCTCACTCCAACCCAGCTCATCTCAACTCGGCTCACTCCAACCCGGTTCATTCCAACCCGGCTCACCTCAACCCGATTCCAAGCTTGTTTTCAACTCTTTTTTTCATTTTTAAGGATATCTCCTTTATACTGTTTCTATATATTTGCTTTATATTTCCTCCATTATTTCGTTAAAATGGACCAAAATGATGTCCCAAAACTAATCTCTACCACCCTTGATGATACTAACTACCTAGTCTGGGCACAAGCAATGAAAATTTTCTTGAAAGGATGCAAGTTATGACGTTTCATAACTGATGATATCTCTATACCCATCCAAGAAACCACTGAAAACAACTCCTTATTTGTTGACCGTCTTGAAGACTGGGAGAGTAACCATCATCAAATTATTACCTGGTTCCGTAACACCACCTTACCCTCCATCCATGGTGAATTTGGGCGTTTTGACACTGCCAAAGAAGTTTGGGAATTTCTTGAGGCTCACTTCACTACAACAGATTTGGCCAACCAATATCAACTTCTAACAACTCTTCATATCAAACACCAAAGGACTGATCAAACCATTAACCAATTTTCTCTTTGAAATGCATACTATTTGGGATCAACTCGCTCTCTCTATACCAACTTGGACGAACAAGATTGATGCTGAGATGTTTGCAACTTACCGTAATCACCAATGTCTTGTTATTTTTCTCATGGCTCTCCATGATTGATTTGAATTTATTCGGGCTTCCTTACTCCATCGGATTCCTTTTCCATCCTTAGATACTGTTGTGACCGAGCTTCGCTCTGAAGAAACTTGGATGAGGATTTTCAAAGTTCATCATACAGATTCTGTTCTTGCCACTGATGAACGAAAACCGGCATCGCCGATTCCCGCAAATACTTTGGTTTTAATATTTATAAAACTCTCGCAAGTGCACGAATCATTTCGAAGAAAATGATAAGTATACTCCCAAGGTCGATCTAAGGAAGGAATGTATGTGGTTTTTTAATTTATTATTCAAACTTTTAAAAACGAAATTAAATCCTAAACATCCTGTCACGATAGTTTGGTTTTTGTGTTCCTAATCTAATAACATAAAATAAACATATATACAGATTAATTAAATATAATCTAATAACATAAAAATAAACATAGATACAAATTCAATAAATAATTATCTAAAAATAAACATATATACGGATTCAATAAATATTCATGCAAATTTTTATCATTTATATTAGCGGAGTATTTATGGATATAATAACTAAATTAATTATGCTTGCTCATATTAACTAGGTTATTAAAGATATAAATTGATATTTTATTGATTCTCTCTTTTTTATATAAATACCACCTTTGGTGGGGTTAGATATTCTTTGTTAACTAAACAAATCAATTAACACCTATGGGTGGGGTTGATAACTAATATGCTTAATTAAATTAATTCCTTTTTCTAAGAGATTGAAAATGAACCATTTAAATGCCACCTTTGGTGGGGTTAGACAATTTAAACATTATTCAAGGTGTCCAAATTAAACTTAAGAATTTAATTATCCGAGTACTAACTTTCAAGTTTTAAAAGCAATATTGAAAACATGTTGTCAATACATTTTCACATAATAATTCTTATAAAAACTTTTGAAATAGAGTTTCACTCTAACTACCGGGCGATTGTACCAACAAATAAAAGAGCACTACTCTAAATTAGACCGGATAACTAAACCTTAAAATCTAATTTTCGGGTTTAAGTTTGTAATGAAAAATAATATATTTCTCTCTAACATTCTTAATATAAAATCTTGAATAAAAACAAAATCAATTCATTTTAAAGATTTTTACCTATTTAATATTTCGCAAGCATAACAACGTCGTTATTACATCATTTTTACTAAACAGCTAGCATAGTTAAATTTAACCACAGACAAGTTGAATATAACATGTAAGAATAAAGCATAAAAATAACTGTAAAGAAAATAAAATCCTTACAGAACTTCGACGCTATTCCCGTTGCTAGAAAACCTCCGAGCGGAATTTGCACTTCCATATATTGAATCAAAAATCTAAATTATTACAAAAACATTACAAGTTCCTCTCAAAAAGAGAAGAACTCTAAACCTAAGAGAATTGAACTAAAAACTAAGAGAAAAACTAAGAAAAGCTTAGAAACTAAGAAAGAAACTAAGAGAAACTAAAAACTAAGAAATGAGAGAAAGAAAGAAGAGAGAAGTGAGTTTTGAAGGTGTATTTTGAAGTGAAGGGAAGGGGGGTATTTATAGGTGAGGATGGAGAGAAAAAATGAGTAAAAAAATGTTAAAAAAAATATTAAAAAATGTAAAAACGCGTATTGGAATTGCTGATGTCATCAATGACGTCAGCATGACGTCACAGGGGCGGCTGCACGTGAAAAATGGGGCGAAAACGCGTTGGGCGCGCGGAGGGGGGCTGCTGGGGCGCTGCGCGCAGCTCGGCGCACGTGAACAGTGCCAGCGCGCTGCGCTGCGCGCAGCTGGGCATGCCAGCGCACGCGGAGTGGGGCGCGCTGGGCTGCGCGCACGACTGGGCTGCGGCGCGCGATTTCCGTCTTTTTGACATTTTTGACCTTTTCGATCCATTTCGTCCGATTTTTCCATGTTTGTTGACCTTTTCTCACTTATTTATTGATATATTTGTGATGTATTGCTTCAAATATTCCTCTTTGAGTCTTTACATTGCGTTTTTAAACCAAAATACCTGAAAAACAATAAAAATACCCGTGATTCCGAAAAAGACAAATTTATATAAATATATGATAAAACATATAAATATATGTATTTTTAATCAATTAAGGTACATAAAATCATGGTTATTTTAGTGCTTTTTGAGCACTCATCAGCCACCCCCTCTTATCGCCCTAAAGGAGGTTCTAAAGAGGACTTCAAACATCAAGGTTGCACCTACTGTCACAACCTCAATCATGAGCTTCTTACATGTCCCATTCAGGTATGTATATATTGTCACAAGAATGGTCTAGGACATTTTAACAGAGATTTCTTTCGGAATCCCTCTCAGCATTCCTCACATAATCTCTCTCAACATTCCTTACGAAATCCTTCTCGAAATCCTTCTCGGAATCCCTCTCAACATGCTTTAGGTAACAGTAGTAACTCATCTATCACTGTTGCTATTTTGAGGATAATCATGACAAATTTACCTTCTCTACTCAAGAACTTGAAGGTCTTCTTAAACATGTTCTCTCACAATCTAGTAATCCCCCTCCTACTGTCTTGTCTCTCACATTAGGTAAATCTTTATGGTATTTTCATTCTGCTTGTTGTAACCATATGACTTATGATACTCACATATTCTCTTCCACACAATCTTCCATCTCCAAACCTTTAATTCAAACTGTCAATGGTTCACATATGCATGTTAATGTTATAGGACAATTTTCCACATCTTCTATATCACTTTATGACATCTTTCATATTCCCAACCTTACTCTAAATCTTATCTCTGTTGGTCAATTATGTGAACTTGGTCTTACTATTACTTTTTTCTCTTCTGGTTGTCATGTGTAGGATCCACAGACAAGACATATCCTTAGAATAGGCCGTAAGGTTGGACGATTATTTGAACTTATAAACCTTCATCTACCTAATTCTCCCCATACTTTCGTTGCTGCTTTTACCACTCCTATCAACCTATGGCATGATCGTCTAGGAAATACGTCTATAGGACGTCTTCGTCCCTTAGCATCTTCTGGTAAATTAGGATCTGTTTCTATTTCTGATAATGTAAATTGTTTGTCTTGTCAATTGGGAAAACACCTGCTTTATGTTTTAATAAAAGTGATTCTACTTCTATCTCCCCTTTTGACTTAATTCATTCTGATGTTTGGGGTCTATCTCCACATCCTACTATGTAGGGATGTGTTTACTTTGTCATTTTTATTTATGATTATTCAAGATTCATATGAATTTTTCCCATGAAACATAGATCTGAATTACCCAAAATTTATTATGATTTTGCCCAAATGGTTAAAACCCAATTTTCTCAAAATATCAAAGTACTTAGAGTTGATAATGCTATGGAATATAAAGAAACAATTTTTTTTAATTTTTCTTTAACAAAATGGGACTCTTTCTCAATATTCTTGTCTTGGCACATCTCAACCAAATGGAAGAGCTGAGCAAAAACACAGACATATTCTTAATATTGTTCACACTCTCCTTATTTCTAGTTCTTGTCCTGAACGCTTTTGGGGTGAAGCAGATCTTACGGCTGTTTATACCATCAATCGTGTTCCCATGCCTATTATTCATAATCAATCCCCTTATGAGCGTGTCTATAGTACTTGTGCCTGTTTTGTTCTTCTTCACCCTCATGAACGCAATAAATTAGAACCTCGTTATCGTCTTTGTTGTTTCTTAGGGTATGGAATAGAACACAAAGGCTATCGTTGTTGGGACCCTATCTCTAAATGATTGCGCATCTCTCGTCATGTCATCTTTTGGGAACATAAAATTTTTTCCTCTATTTCTTCATTTCATGTCTTATCTCCTACCTCACTCTCATTTTTTAATGACCCAACTATGGATTTATTTCCTCTTGACATTGCTCCATTACCTTCACCATCGTCTACTACGGCTTCTCCTGATGTGCCTGCTCCTTCTACTGATCCTACCATAAAAACATCTTTTGAAGACTAACTACTTGATTGTCCAGATTCATCACTTCGTTGTTCTACTCGTGTAAGTAGTCTTCCTTTTCACCTTTGTGATTACCAATGTTTCTCTACTATTTTGTCTCATCATGAAGCCAAAAACTATAGAAAAGCTAGTTCTAACCCTCATTGGCAGCAAGCTATGACAGATGAATTATAGGCATTAACAAAAGCACATACACGGGATCTTGTTGATCTTCCATCTAATAAATCTATGATTGGTTGTAAGTGGATTTTCAAAATCAAAACTCATTCAGATGGGTCTTTGGAACGATATAAAGCTCGTCTGGTTGTAAAGGGTTTTACAAAAGAATATGACATCGACTATGAAGAAACTTTTGCACCTATAGCTCGCCTCACCTCTGTTCGAAGTATCATTGTTGTTGCTACTGCCCGAAATTAGAACATGTTTCAAATGGATGTCAAAAATGATTTTCTCAATGGAGACATAACCGAGGAAGTTTATATGAAACCTCCTCCTGGATACACTCATTCACCTCATCAAGTATGCAGACTTCGTTGTGCTCTCTATAACCTCAAATAAGCTCCCCGGGCTTGGTTTTCCAAATTAATCTCTATACTTACTGACTTTGGCTTCACTTCTAGTTCTTATGACTCCGGTCTCTTTATTCGGAAGACTCCCACTGGTGTAACACTTCTACTCCTTTATGTAGATGATATGATCATATCAGGGAATGACTCTAATGGAATTATTGATTTCAAGCATTTTCTGAGCCATCAATTTGAAATGAAAAGACCTTGGTCATCTCCACTACTTCTTGGGCCTTGAAATCTCATCTGATTCTCAAGGATATTATCTCTCTCAAGCAAAGTACTCTTTCGATATTCTTAATCGGGCTGGTCTTACTGATTGAAAAATTGCATCAACACCTCTAGAAACCAATGTCAAACTTACTCCATTAGATGGTATTATTCTCTCAGATGCCACATTATATAGACAATTAGTAGGCAGTCTTGTTTATCTCACAGTCACTCGTCCTAACATTGCCTATGTTGTTCATCTGGTTAGTCAATTCATGTCTGCTCTACGATCTACCCATTATACTATGGTTCTTTGCATTCTATGTTACATCAAAGGCACCATGTTTCGCGATCTCCACTTCTCTAACAAGTCTAATCTTCTTCTTTCTGCCTATTTTGATGCTGATTGGGCAGGTGACCCAACTGATCGTCGCTCTACCACTGGATATTATTTCTTTCTTGGAAACTCTCTCATATCTTGGCGAAGCAAGAAACAATCCATCACTTCTCGATCCAGCACTGAAGCTGAATATTGTGCTCTTGTTGACACCACTCAAGAACTTTTTTGGCTCTGTTGGTTACTTGTTGATATGGGTGTTCTCTAATCAACTGCAACTATCCTATATTGTGACAATTAGAGTGCTATTCAGATTGCTCACAATAATGTATTTCATGAACGAACAAAACATATCGAGATTGATTGTCATTTTGTTCGCCAACATGTTCTTCAAGACATTGTTTGTCTCAAATCAATATCCTCCATAGATCAAACAGCTGACATCTTCACCAAATCTCATCTACCAGGCAGATTTCAAGAATTAGTTTCCAAACTCAAGTTGATTGTTTCTCTTCCTTCTTGAGTTTGAGGGAGGATGTTAAGTTATATTTGATATTATAATTCACTTATACTTTACTCACACTATACTTGTATTGTTTCACTTGTAGTACACTTCCACTATTTCACTTGTACTACACTTGTTACAACCCTATAAATATGGTTCTGTATGTACATTCTAAAACACACTAATACAACATTAAATCATTCTTTCTTCTTATCTCTTTATACTCTTCACACTAATAATGATCCATATAAAAAAAGTTATTGGTTGATATCATCATTTTTTTGAATAATTATATATTTTCAAATTAGTTAATTAATATTGAGATACAAATTTATTGGCAATCTCAAACCAACTTTAGCTGCCAAAATAATAAGAAATCAAATTTACCATTTTGTTCCTTACAATGTAAAAAAATCGTCACTTGTCTCATGAAGTTTGGAAAATTTAGGTTATAAATGTATTTTATGCATTAATACAAAGAAAAATATGATTCAATCAATAATAACTATAGTATTAGATTATGCATGTTTGTGCTCAATAATACTATGAATTATATATTCTCTTAAAAAATATAAATAAAATATTAAGTTCATATTCTATATATTATCATCTACGATCAAATTTTTATAATAACTCCTAAAATTAAAATTAAGTTCTCAAGTTAATAAATTTGCAAAAAGATAAAAAAAACTCATTCTTAAAAAAAGTACAAGTAATATGTTTTTGTAAAGATATAATACGTCACACTTAAGGACAACGTTAAATAGAATCGAGATCATAAAATGTTAAGTCCGTCTATTATAAGCTATTTTTTTTAAATTTTGTATCTAACATTTCTACACACCCCAAACCAAAGTGAATCTTTTAGAAGCTCTATTATTTTGGTAAGAGTTTGAAGTAATAAGAGCATCATATTTATTAAACACAATACTATAATAGAGTTTATTAAAGTTAGTAGTGACTTTATTTATTGATTTTGATATAATATCATAACTTCTATCTATTATATTAAAAACCTTGTCACTCTCCCGCTAAAAAAAATTGAAATAAATCTTGCAAAAATAAAAAAAAAGATACAAATGATCCAATAGAATAGAGTATAACAAATATGTCAAAAATATAAAATAATAAGTTTTACAATAGTTAAAATACACATTTTAAAGGATGTTAGAGATAATGTAAGTTTCATATTAATTAAAAACAATATTATGATAAAGTTTATAAAAATTATAAATAACTTTACCCATTCAATTAATCCTTTAAAATTATAATACAATTGTTATTATGTCTTTTACAATAAGTTATGTCCTTATTCAAATCTATCCAAAGGCATTTCCTCTTAACAAAGATACGAGCCTTACTTATGTAAGGTAAAAATAATAAATTTGATAATTTTTTTGAAATAATAAACCAATAAACAAATCATAATTATGTTATTAACATGTCTAAGATATGATTCAATAACATTAAATTTACTTAAACACATTGAATGCTTGTATTTAGTGTGTGAGTTTTAAATGTTTAAAAAAAATTATTAAGATAATTTTTCCAAAAAAACTTTTAATTTTCTTTTATTTTTTTTATCAAAAAAATACTTTCTAGATGAGATACTCGAATCATACAAATGTCAAATTTTTACAAAACAATACTAGAGGGCTACATGATAAATTTCATTTAATAAAATAACAATAATATTTTACAAAATGCTCCAAATAAAAATATGAAATTTACACAGGCATATGTAACCAAAATTTTATGAGTGCATTATTAATTTCGCATATTTTAAATTATATTGTAAACTTATTCAATTATCATAATCTCATTGTAAGTTTGCCCTTGAAAACATCACATGTTAAAATATATTTAAGAATTTAAGGGAAAAATAAAAACTTGAGCTGAGCTTAATTTGGGCTCCTCCGAAAAGCCCATGTCCAACTCGTTAGATCATGCTGTATCCACTAGTCACCAATCAGTAGTAGGACAGTGTATGTTCAAAGCTCAAACAGTGACAAAACGGCTCCGTAATTTTTGTCGTTTTGAAATCGTTAATAAAACGTGACAAGGATCAGCGATTCAGCATGGTCAATCAACGTCAACTACCTCTTCGTCATCTCACCGTTCGTATCACATACTGCCATCCAATGGCTAGAATTTCTCAGCCGCAATTGCTGAAATACTAACGACACCCAACTTACCAGGTAATTAACAAACTCATCTACTATATATTGCCACGTGGCGGTGATTTCATCCACCAAAAACCACGAGGTCACCGGATAACCTACACTACCTGTCAACAAAACCAGATGAATTGAGGAATGCCCTGCTTTGTTCATCAATCAAAACTCTCTCTGAACCTTTATTCAACAACACACTTACCAAACCAATTACCAAAAAAAAAAAAAAAGTCATTTATTCTGAAAGATTTGGAGGTTTGTGGGTATGTTCCTCTCCTTTTCAAGTTGTCTTTCAGTGATCTTTTAAAGATTTTATTGAGTTTACCAGTATAGTACGGTAAGTATTATCGTTACCCACTTCATGTTTTCTGCAATTTATGACTTTCATGTCTTAGTTATGACTCAAACAAAATTCATTCAGTTTGTTTTTTTTTGGGTGATTTATGTGTACAGTTTTTAGATTTGATTGGATTTTGTTAAACTGTATTCTTTGTTGTATTTGTTTAACTTATCTGTGTTTCTTAATTTTCACTAGATTTCATTTCGAATCTGTGAATCATTGGTTACGCTTTTCTTTCCGATCAAGCACCAAAATTTTGTATATCTTGTGAATTTGATATAGCTGTTGGGAGATATTTGATATTTGGGTAATTTTGATTCGGATTTTTAAATAATCCTATGATATTTCTTTTGTGGGTTTGTTTCAAAGTGGGGTATTGGAAACTTTTTTTTCCTAGCGCAATATAGGGTTCAACTGGCTGGGCTTTCCAGATTCAATTAATAGTTTAATTCCCCAAATTTGGCTGGAAAAATTTACGAATGGCTAGAACTGTTGAAGAAAGTTTTTCTTTTTCGGATCTCCTTTTCATTATAGTACTCCATGAACATATAAGAATCATCATTCAATAGTATTGAAGAGGGACTAATTTTCTAACTTTTATGTGGAACCCACCTGGGGTCTTTCCTGATATCAGATATTGCTATTGCAAATCTAATAAAGAGAAAAAATCCAGTTTGGACATCCGGTTTTTGAAAGGAGTGCTTAAACTTGAAAGGAACATCTGGATACTCAGTTCCTTGTTAAGGAATTGGTTCATGGAAGATGGCTGCAGAAACTGATTACCCACCTCCACTTTCTATGTTGGATGGAAAATACAGGAATGGGAATGTCGATGTGAGGAGAGATGAGAAACCAGAAACTTTTGAGGTTGTAAAACAACCAAACATTGGGAAACCTCCTAGAAATCTTGCAGCAATTCGGCACTCTGTAAGCTCTGCCCAGTTGTCTACTGAAGTGGTGAATAAACCTATACCCATAACTCCTGCTATCCTTTCCTTTCCTTTTTCTTTTCATTATAAGATTATTGGATTTGATGTCTCTTTTCTACTCTTTTTTTAGGCATTTAATATTAGGGTTGTTACCTCCAATACAACATCACATGGTAACTCGACATTCATGCCTGTTTTTCGCTCTGGAAGCTGTTCTGAGATTGGATCAAAACCATACATGGAGGACGAGCACATCTGTATTGACAATCTTCTTGATCATCTAGGTGCAACTGCAAACCTCCATTCTCCTGGAGCTTTTTATGGGGTTTGTAATACATTTGCTGCTATTATTGCTGTATGGTTATAGTCATAGATGGTTGTTGTATAATACTGGATATTTTTTATAAAGATATGTCTGGATTTACGAACCAATAATTTATCAATTAAAAATTAATGGGTAACCATTATAATGTACATGATATTTAACATTCAACATTATCTCCATTGCAGGTCTTTGATGGCCATGGTGGTACAGATGCAGCTTCATTTGCAAGAGAGAACATTTTAAGGTTTATTCTTGAGGATACCCATTTCCCGAGCTGCGCAGAGAAAGCTATTAAGAGTGCTTTCCTAAATGCTGACTATGCATTTGCAGAAGAGGGTTCTCTTGATAGTTCCTCTGGTACTACAGCATTGACTGCCATCATTTTGGGAAGGTCAGAGCTGTTTACATTCTTCTGTGTTTTCTATTCTCTGTTATATTATTATGAAAACTCACTATTTTTAAAATTTCCTTTGTCTTATGCCAATGTATTAGACTCAAATACAAAACTTTTGTTGCATTACCAGAAAAAGATTTTCTCAAGTTGTGATGGTTCACAAATCATGTGGCAGGCAACCACAGGTTGAGACAAGTGGGCCAAATTGTCTGTCATCTCAAATTGTAAATCCATCACAACTTGAGATGAATAGAATTGGTTAACCATACTAGAGAGAAAATGAAGCCTCGTGGTATTGTTATGGTTGAATGTTATAGAAATAGTTCCTATATTTTGTAGACCTTTTTGGCAATATCTTTGATAAACTTTACCTCTTTATATCTCACATTCTTTGTACATCTATTTTGTTTTTGAAGTTTTGCATGATATATTATATGGATGGAAAGGTTAGTACCTTGAGCTTATATAATGACACAATAACTCATATGGCTGACCTAAAATTGTTCCACCCAGGACATTGTTAATTGCTAATGCAGGCGACTGTCGTGCTGTGTTGGGGAAAAGAGGTCGAGCAATTGAGCTGTCCAGGGACCATAAACCTAATTGTGAGACTGAAAGGCTAAGGATTGAACATCTTGGTGGAATAGTTTATGATGGTTACCTTAATGGTCAATTGTCAGTTGCTAGAGCACTTGGAGATTGGCATATGAAAGGCCCTAAAGGCTCCTTTTGTCCTTTGAGTGCGGAGCCAGAACTTCAGGAGACAATCCTATGTGAGGAAGATGAATTCTTGATTCTGGGTTGTGATGGCCTGTGGGATGTGATGAGCAGTCAGTGTGCTGTTACAATTGCAAGGAAAGAGTTAATGCTTCACAATGATCCTGAGAGATGCTCGAAAGAGTTGGTCAGGGAGGCCCTTAAGCGCAACACTTGCGATAATCTGACTGTAATTGTTGTATGTTTCTCCCCTGATCAGCCCCCAAGACTTGAGATCCCAAGGCTTAAGCTCAAGCGAAGTATATCTGCAGAAGGTTTGAATATTCTTCAAGAGGTATTGGATAGTAATGTATAACCAAATCAGACTTGCTTAATAGTCCTTTCATATATTAGATTGTTGTATCAGTAGTTATGGGATAGCCCTATTGCCAGAACAGATTATGCTAATGCCATAGCAGATTTTCCATTTTTGAAAACCCTAGAGTATTAAATTATGAGGTAAAATATTTAATTGTTCTGACATTAATATATTTTGCTCTGGAAATATCAATTCCCATAGTTGGTGCTATTATAGTTTGTGAGTTTTGGTGGAGTTTTTATTTTTGTAACTTCGGGCATTGGAGTAAGAATTTATTGTACATTTGACTGGAACTGTATGTTGGATTGTGAGGCTTGAAAATTAAAGCATCCCTATCTGCTAGGATTCACAAGTTGCTAGATTGCTAAGTGAGATGTATCATTTTTGTTAGTAGAATTTGACAAAAAGTAGTTAAAATGAAACAAATAATAAAGAAAGTAATAAATTAAGGTAAAAAAGGAGGAGAAAAAACTAATTTGCATTGTGAAGTTTGAAATTTTAAATAATACGGCACCGTTTTACATTACTACAAGACTAAATGCACATGTTAGGTGTATATGACTGAAGGACTCGTTTTCTCAATTGTATGGAAAGACCAAGTTCCTTTATTTGCTTACTTTTTTCAGAAGTCCAAATATTATTAAAAAAGCACTTTAGAACTTCAAACCCATCCCCCTGATTTTTTATTTTTATTTTTATTTTTAATGATAAATACGAGATGTTCAATTTAATTTTTTTCATGGAGATGTTCAACTATAATTTTAACTATTTTCAAGTAAATATGGAATATAATGTATTATTTATAAATTTTACTTATATTTTAACCTATCCTTATCGGAGTATTCTCGGATTGTTGAAAAAGAAGAAGAGTAAATATGGAATTTGTCTCTTGACTCTTCTTAAAATATACATATCAAAATAGTAGCAAGGGTATTAAAGATTCTTATCTAACATTCTGCTAAGAGGATCACGATTTCCATCTTATCACATGTATGTATTTCTTTATGTATAATGGTTGAGGCAGCTTAATTGTAATAATTAACTTGAAATTTTGAATAATATCTCGAATAAAAGTCTATTTAACAAATGCTATCAAACATGGTCTTTCAAGGTTTCAAAGAGGAAAAATTATGATTTTTTTAATTAAGCTTTTTAATGACTCATTAGTAGCAATATTTCTCCGACTCTTTCTCACGGATATCTCAAAAGTTTTAATAATTTTGTCTCTTAAATACAAGTTATTCATTTAGGAAAAACCTTTGTAGGATATAACTTTTTACTTAATCGTAAATTAAGATAAGAATAATGTTAAATAATAATTATATGTATAATTTAATTTTAAATAACGTATAATGTAAGTTTAAATCTACACCCTTATATCTATTATGATACCAACTTGATCAATTCATATGGATAAATTATTCATGTGATTCACCCACTAATAAAACATTTTTTTACGTTGTAAAAAACATATGTGCATAATTTGGATGAAATTAAAAATAAAATTTTATCTATAAATAATGTTATGTTATGTAAATAAATCTAATTTTTTTTAAAGAAAAAACACCTAAAATCAATTGAATCTTTAAATCAATTAAAACTAAAATAACATGTAAGGGATTTAAAGGTATTTTTCATGTTGTATTTGAAAGTTCAAATCACATGGTTGACTTGCATGTATATATATTTTTTTAAGATCAAACTAAACTTAATATAATTCTAATTATAGTTGGAATATTAAATGATTCATTATTTTCATGTATACATCCCATGTATATATAAATACCATGTGAATGAGCAATATTGAATTTCCTTCGCTCTTTCTTTTCACACGAGAGAGAAGTGAAAGGGTAAATAATGCAAAAGAAATGAGAGGAAGAGTTGTTATGATGTTAATTATAATAAGAATATTAATATTAGATAATTATGTTGTGAAGGCCACCACTAATGTTAATCCTAATTCCTCATCCTCCACGTTGGCTAGTCATATTGGTGATGAAGTTGAAGTTGATATTGTAAGTGTACCACAACTTTCTATTTTGTCACAGGATGTATTTGGAATGCGTCAAATAATTTGGAAGCAATTTTGGAATCAATGGACGAAGAAAGAGAGAGATTGCTTAAGTATGCTCGTACTGCTTGTAGGAAATATTATGACCCTAATACCATTCTTTATCATACTTGTCGTCTATTTAAATATCTTGATTGTTTGGATGGCAAGTTCCTATTTTTCCTACCTTCACCATAATCATCATCACAGCCTATATTCTATATGATTTTTTTAATGCTAAATTTCTCTTTAAGATAATTGAAAATAATATACAAGACTCAATATTAAATTGTGATCCATTAATTATACTATGATTATTTGTGTTAGTGTGTTTATTTAACTACTTTTTTAGAAGAAAGTGTTGCATGTGACGTACAAACACATAATTTGTGTTTATACCAGGAAACATAATTTATGTTTTCAAGTTATTTTTACTGAAATTTTTCTACTTGATTAAAAAGTGATCCTTGAGCACAAAAGTGATACATCTCTCCCAATTTCAGACCTAATTATTCTCACCAATATGCATACCTAAGCGATTTTCGTGGAAGAATTAACAAAGCCAAAGTAGCATAACTCCTTTAGTAATTCACGCATCCCCGTGATCTAAAAATAATAATAATTAGTTTTGATTATAGACATACTCATATTAACCGACGATCAAGAAAAAGAAAACACACAAAATAAAATAAGAAGAAAAATGACAATAAATGAAAATTTGGTTAAAAGGTGAGTATTTTGCTTCCATCTCAACCTCCTCTAATTGTATAAATCTTAAAGAGAGATATTAACTTATAAAAAAGAGCGTTATCATCCTATATTAATTAAAAAATATATTAATATAAAATTTATAAATAATATATATGAGATTTAATTTTCTTAAGATAATGTGTGATAAATGATACTGTTATTTAATAACAGTATAATATTAATTTATAAAAGCATTTGACTTTACATATGTGGCTTTCAACTCAATAATTTAGTATTAAAACGAGTTGATCACGAGTCAAATTTTTGTTGGAACTTCTAATAAGATCGTACACAATTGCGAAGGATTGTAAAACTTATGTGAGATCAAACTTGCTTAGATAACACAGAGGTTTTTTTAAGTCCTAATAATATGATACTTATAAGGGATATGTAAGAAGCTTAATAATAATAATTATAACACGTGATCATTGCATATATAATCTTATCTTCAAGGCTATGACTTATGGGAAATAGTGGGTGGTGATGAGGTCTCAAAGAAGAATGTACGAGGTTGTAACTTTTGGAGAACGAGTTCTGATAACTGTATTTTATATAGTTATTTTCATCTATTTTATTAATTATAATTGCTATGTTTTTCATATTTTTAGTTAATTTTAGTTTAATAAATTAGTATTTACTGTTTTTTTATATTTTAAGAAAATTAAATAATTTGTATCGAAAACTTAATTAATTGCAAATTTATGTCCAAAAATATAATTTCAAATAACAGAGTTCTTAATTGCAATTTATAAAAGTCAAAAATATAATTTAAATTAAAATCGAGCTTAATTTTAATTATTAAAAGTTTAAAAATTTAATTTAAATTAGAAAAGAGCTTAACTGTAATTAAAGAAAGTTTAAAATGTAATTTGAATTAAATTGTGGGTCAAAATGCAATTAATTAAAGTTTATTTTTCGCACAGGAGGGAAGAAGTCCACGCGCGTAGCGTAGATCGTCATATCAGCGTAGAAACGGCTATGATGCGTGTCTCTACACACCCGACCAACTCGCGTGGGTGTAGGATTCTGTCTGTCATGCCGCTCGGTGCCGAGTGGAGCCCACCTACCGCGCAGGCCGACATCCAGGTGGGACCCACGTGTCTGACGCGTCCAGCCGTTGTACCCCCACGTTGCACGCACCTCTGATCCCATGCGGCATTTTTGTGTGCGCCCGTCCTTGAGCGCCAATGATATGTTGACACGTGGCAGTAGAATTTGAAAATAAGAAACATCACCGCGCATGATACCAGTTTGCGTTTTCGATACCATTTTTTGTCCCCCACGCGTTTTAATTAATTAATTTCTACACACCTATTTGTCCCTCACGTGTATTAAAAAAAATATTTTTAATGTATTTTTTTTTTATAAATTTGATGTTATAAATAGGGGATAAGATGAGATAGTAAAAAGTTTTTGGGGTGTTTAGTTTTTGAGATTTTTTATATTTTTCGATTTTGGACTGCAGAACACGCAGAAGTCATTTTTTTTACTTTTGTTGTGTTTTGCGTGTGCCAAATATTTGTGCTAAGACATGTTTTAATTTTCTATTTTCTTCATCTCATTTTTCTGAAATTGTTGTAATTTTTATTTTAAATTTATGAAGTAATTTAATTTTTCTAAGGTTGCATTTGATCTAAATTTATGATGCTTTTATTTTAATTATTTGTGAACGATTTATAAGACGTTTGAGTTGTTTATTCTATTTTGTGCTTAATGTTTTTGATTATTTACGAATTTTATCAAATGATCTGTGACACATAAATAAACTTGGAAAAGACATTTTTGTGTATATTGCTCATAGATAGAATGACATGTATGATGAAGGATAGGAATATACCCTAATTGTATGTGTGGCCAATTGAGAACTTAGAACGTAATGATTCTCGGTGAATTTAATTCTCATAGAAATATAGTGAATTAATTTAACGAGGTGTGTTTATACGGAACTCGGAAGAGATGTATGAATAAAATTAGAAGTTTTCGGTTGACAAATTAAATGTACTAAAAAAATATAAATCAAAAGAAAATAACATGATTTGAGTTGATTAATTTGGTGAAAAATAACAATCCTAGATTTCTTTTATTTTGCTATTAAACTCTTTTCTTAAATTTGTTACAATCAACGATAGTTTTGAATAAAATCAAAAAGAGATAATTTTAGTACTCAACAAACTGTAGTAACAAATCTTCGTGGAAACGATAACTTATCAAATTTTATTACTTGTGACCGTGTATGCTTGCACGTTTTATGTTCTTAAAAAAAGACAACAAGTTTCTTTCAATTAGACAATAAGAGATATCAATCATTGACTATTTCAATAAGGTAAAAGCTCTATGTCGAAAGATATCAAAGTTAGATACTATTGTTAATATTTTTGAGTCTAGAATGAAAAGAATTGTTATATATAGATGAAATATAAGCTATATAGGATTTATTATTGATGTGCAAGGTTGGTCGACCTACCCTTATCTAGTAGTGTTAAAGAAGTAACTTGTTGAATGGGAAGAATTGGTAAAGAAAATGACTCAAGTCTCACTAAAGAGTAGTAAAGAGGCACTCTTTAGTAGTTAAAGAAAAGGTATGGTCAACATTACTGGAGACCTAACAAAGGATATAAAGAAGATGAATTTAAAAAAATTGAGATTTTTAAGCAACAAAAGCTCAAAGCATTCATGACAAGAAGGGATGTCAATTCAAGAGGTAAAGAAAGTATAATGATCTATGTTATATGTGCGATAAAATGGGTCATTACGTAAAAGATTGTTGATATATGAAGAAAATGTTGGAAAGCAACATTACAGCCTCACATGATCAAGAGTCTACTCCTAGTGAAAAGGAATGAGATGTTGAGGCATCCTTTGTAATAATGGAGTTTAAGGAGGAGCTCAATGAAAGCTAAGTAGAGTTGGAAAATTGTTTCAATGAGCTTGATGAGAAGTTTAAAGAAGGCTAAGAAGAATGAGCGAGTTGTTCCAATAAGCTTGTGGAGAAGCTCAACTAAGGCTAGGTAGAGTTGGCAAGTTATTCTTACGAGCTTGATGAGAAGTTCTGTGAATGCCAAGCAGAGTTGGAATATAGTTTCCATAAACATAAGGAAAACTCATACGAGTGCCAATGGAGTTGGCATCTAGTTCTATTGTGGTAGAGAAAGATGAGAATCAAAATTTGAGTAATGGAGAAAAAATGAGATTTTCAAGGAACTACGTAGTCTTTGACAAACTGCTTATATATCATAAAACACTAAAGAAGGCCATGCAACCAAACCCAGGTACATAAAAGAAACTCTTGATGTTAATCTCTTTTACAAGAAGAATTAAGAATTTAGGATGGTTGGTTATTATGATGCGGATTATGCGAGAGATCATGATACAAGTCGATTGACCATTGCTTATGTTTTCAAGCTCACTAAAGGAGAGATCTCTTATTGTAGAAAGAGGCAACCTACTGTGTCATTGTTAACCACAAAAACAAAATACAGAGTTATAATAGTGACAATTTAAGAGTGTATGTGGTTGATAAAATTCCTTGATGACTTTCATCGAATAATCAATTATCTAATACCAATGTATTGTAAGAACTTATCAATTATTCGTCTGACGAAGAATCTAGTATTTTATGCACAAACCAAACATGTGAAGGTGCATTACTACTTTATTTGAGATAATGAACTATATAGAGATATATAACTTAAACAAATAAAGACAAATGATCAAGTGATAGAAATATCTACCAAAGGATTTGGAAATACGAAACTTGAAGAGTTACAATATCAACTTGACATGATCAACAAAGGAGAAACAAGAGAAATTAAGTGTTGAGGGTGAGTATTGAATATCAAAATATCTCTATTTTCATTATTTTAGAATATTCTTGATATCTTTAAAAATATCATTTACATTTTATATACTTAGTGATAAATAAATATATAAGGTTCTAGGAAGATATTGCATATAATCTAATATGTGTAGATATTACTTAAAAGGTTATACAAAATTTACATGTAGAACATCTTAGAAACTAATAATTATAGAACATCTTAGAGATTGTGTATCCATATAATATATGTGGGGGTTATTTGCATGTAAAGAGTGTGAGTTAAGAGGATGAATGAGATAGTAAGTAAGATAGAGTAACTTTAAGTTAAGCGTACTATTAATGTTATTTAATAATAATACAATATTAATTTATTAAAATATTTGGTTTTACATGTGCTACTTTTAATAATTTGATTAGTGTTAATAGAAAATATACTTCAATTCACTTTAAATTGTATTTTTATTATATAAAAAATTGTGAATGTATTTTAATTTTCCCACATTAATTGTAACAGAAAGAATGATTAAAAGGCGAGTTTTTGAATATTGACGGCAGAAGTTGTTAGAAGAAAAGCTTAAAGGAAATAAGTTGACGAGAAAGTGACTCCCACGTTAAAACCCATACATGTACCTAGTTTTATTGCAAAAGCAAGAGTTTTCAACATAGGTATTAATAAATTATTAAATGTATAATTTAATACAAATAATTTTAAAAATAGAGTATATTAATTAACAAAAAGACATCGTATAGAAATAGAGTAAATGTATTACATGTTTTATATAACTATCATATATCATTGATATTGTGAATAGTATAGAAAGATAAGAAAAAAAATGATTTAATGTTGTATTTGTGTGTTTAGAATGTACATAGAGAACCTTATTTATAGGGTTGTAACAAGTGTAGTACAAGTGAAATAGTAAGTATAGTACAAGTAAAATAGTACAAGTGTAGTACAAGTGAAATAGTGAAAGTGTAGTACAAGTGAAATAATACAAGTGTAATACAAGTGAAATAATACAAGTGTATTACAAGTGAAATATAAGTATATTATAATATTAAATATAACTTAACATCCCCTCTCAAACTCAAGGAGGAGGAGAAATAATCAACTTGAGTTTGGAAACTAATTCTTGAAATCTGTCTGGTAGATGAGATTTGGTGAAGATGTCAGCTGTTTGATTTATAGAGGATATTGATTTGAGACAAACAGTGTCTTAAAGAACATGTTGACGTACAAAATGACAATCAATCTCGATATGTTTTTTTATTCATGAAATACATTATTGTGAGCAATCTGAATAGCACTGTGATTGTCACAATATAGGATAGTTGTAGTTGATTAGAGAACACCCATATCAGCAAGTAACCAACGGAGCCAAAGAATTCTTGAGTGGTGTCAACAAGAGCACGATATTCAGCTTCAATGTTGGATCGAGAAGTGAGGGATTGTTTCTTGCTTCACCAAGATATGAGAGAGTTTCCAAGAAAGAAACAATATCCAGTGGTAGAGCGGCGATCAATTGGGTCACCTGCCCAATCAGCATCAGAGTAGGCGGAAAGAAGAAGATTAGACTTATTGGAGAAGTCGAGACCGTGAAACATGATGTCTTTGATGTAGCAGAGAATGCGAAGAACCACAATATAATGGGTAGATCGTGGAGCAGACATGAATTGACTACCCAGATGAACAACATAGGCAATGTTAGGACGAGTGACTGTGAGATAAACAAGATTGCCTACTAGTTGTCTGTATAATGTGACATCTGAGAGAATAATATCATCTAATGGAGTAAGTTTTACATTGGTTTCTAGAGATGTTGATGTAGTTTTGCAATCAGTAAGGCCAGCCCGATTAAGAATATCGGAAGAGTACTTTGCTTGAGAGAGATAATATCCTTGAGAATCAGATGAGATTTATAGGCCTAAGAAGTAATGGAGATGACCAAGGTCTTTCATTTCAAATTGATGGCTCAGAAACTACTTGAGATCAATAATTCCATTAGAGTCATTCCCTGTTATGATCATATCATCTACATAAATGAGTAGAAGTGTTACACCAGTGAGAGTCTTCCGAATAAAGAGACCGGAGTCATAAGAACCGGAAGTGAAGCCAAAGTCAATAAGTGTATAGCTGAATTTGGCAAACCAAGCCCGATGAGCTTGTTTGAGACCATAGAGAGCACGACGAAGTTTGCATACTTGATGAGGTGAATGAGTGTATCCAGGAGAAAGTTTCATATAAACTTCCTCAGTTATGTATCATTGAGAAAAACATTTTGACATCCATTTGAAACATGTTCCAATTTTGGGTAGCAGCAACAACAATGATACTTCGAACAGAGGTGAGGCGAGCTACAGGTGCAAAATTTTCTTCATAGTCGATTCCATATTCTTGTGTAAAACCCTTTGCAACAAGACGAGCATTATATCGTTCCACAGACCCATCTGAATGAGTTTTGATTTTGAAATCCACTTACAACCAATCAGAGATTTATTAGATGGAAGATCAACAAGATCCCATGTATGTGCTTTTGTTAATGCATGTAATTCATCTATCATAGCTTGCTGCCAATGAGGATTAGAGCTAGCTTTTCTATAGTTTTGGGGTTCTTGATGAGACAAAATAGTAGAGAAACATTGGTAATCACAAAGATGAAAAGGAAGACTACTTACACGAGTAGAACGACAAAGTGATGACTCTGGACAATCAGGTAGTTGGTCTTCAAAAGATGTTGTTATGGTAGGATCAGCAGAAGGAGCATACACATCAGGAGAAGCCGTAGTAGACGATGGTGAGGGTAATGGAGCAATGTCAGGAGGAAATAAATCAATAGTTGGGTCATTAAAAAATGAGAGTGAGGTAGGAGATGAGACATGAAATGAGGAAATAGAGGAAAATATTTTATGTTTCCAAAAGATGACATGATGAGAGATGCACAATCGTTTAGAGATAGGGTCCTAACAACGATAGCCTTTGTGTTCTATTACATACCCTAAGAAACAATAAAGAAGAGAACAAGGTTCTAATTTATTACGTTCATGAGGGTAAAGAAGAACAAAACAGGCACAACCAAACAGTTTGAGTAGTTCATAAGAAGGAAAAGCACTATAAAGACGCTTATAAGGGGATTGATTGTGAATAATAGGAATGTGAACACGATTGATGGTATAAACAGCCGTAAGAGTTGCTTCACCCCAAAAGCGTTCAGGACAAGAACTAGAAATGAGGAGAATGCGAACAATATTAAGAATATGTTGTTTCACTCAGCTCTTCCATTTTGTTGAGATGTGCTACGACAAGAATATTGAGAAATAATTCCATTTTGTCGAAGAAAATTTATAAAAAAATTATTTCTTTATATTCCATAGCATTATCAACTCTAAGTACTTTGATATTTTGAGAAAATTGGGTTTTAACCATTTGGGCAAAATCATAATAAAATTTGGGTAATTCAGATATATGTTTCATGAGAAAAATCCATGTGAATCTTGAATAATCATCAATAAAAATGACAAAGTAAACACATCCCTCCATAGTAGGATTTGGGGATGGCTCCAAACATCAGAATGAATTTAGTCAAAAAGGGAGACAAAAGTAGAATCACTTTTATTAAAACATAAATCAGGTTGTTTTCCCAATTGACAAGGCAAAAAATTTACATTATCAGAAATAGAAACATATCCTAATTTACCAGAAGATGCTAAGGGATGAAGACGTTCTATAGACGTATGGCCTAGACGAGCATGCCATAGATTGATAGGAGTAGTAGAAGCAGCAACAGAAGTATGAGGAGAATTGGGTAGATGAAGGTTGATAAGTTCAAATAATCGTCCAACCTTACAGCCTATCCCAAGGATCTGTCATGTCTGTGGATCCTACACATGACAACCAGAAAAGGAAAAAGTAATAGTAAGACCAAGTTCACATAATTGACCAACAGAGATAAGATTTAGAGTAAGGTTGGGAATATGAAAGGTGTCAGAAAGTGATATAAAAGATGTGGAAAATTTTCCTACAGCATTAACATACATATGTGAACCATTGACAGTTTGAATTAAAGGTTTGGAGATGGAAGATTGTGTAGGAGAGAATATGTGAGTATCATGAGTCATATGGTCACAACAAGCAGAATCAAAATACCATAAAGATTTACCTGATGTGAGAGACAAGGTAGTAGGAGGGGGATTACTAGATTGTGAGAGAACATGTTTAAGAAGACCTTCAAGTTCTTGAGTAGAGAAGATAAATTTGTCATGATTATCCTCAAAATAGCAGCAGTGATAGATGAGTTACTATTTTTACTTGAAGCATGTTGAGAGGGATTCCGAGAGGGATTTTGTGAGGAATACTTAGAGGGATTCCATGAGCAATCTCTGTTAAAGTGTCCTGGACTCTTCTTGTGACAATATATACATACCCGAATAGGACATGTAAGAAGCTCATGATTGGGGTTGTGATAGTAGGTGCAGCCTTGATGTTTGAAGTCCTCCTTAGAACCTTCTTTAGGGCGATAAAAGAGGGTGGCAAGAACAGAATATGTATGATGAACTTTGAAAACCACCATCCGGGTTTCTTCAGAGTGAAGCTCAGTCACAACAGTATCTAAGGATGGAAAAGAACTCTGATGGAGTAAGGAAGCCTGAACAGGTTCAAATCGATCATGGAGAGCCATGAGAAAAATAACAAGACGTTGGTGATTATGGTAAGTTGCAAACATCTCAGCATCAATCTTGTTCGTCCAAGTTGGTTCAAAGAGAGCGAGTTGATCCCAAAAAGTATGCATTTTATAGAGAAATTGGTTAATGGTTTTATCAACCCTTTGGCGTTTGGTATGAAGAGTTGTTAGAAGTTGATATTGGTTGGCCAAATCTGTTGTAGTGAAACGAGCCTCAAAAAATTCCCAAACTTCTTTGGCAGTGTCAAAATGCCCAAATTCACCATGGATGGAGGGTAAGGTGGTGTTACGGAACCAGGTAATAATTTGATGATGTTTACTCTCCTAATCTTCAAGGCGGTTAGCAAATAAGGAGTTGTTTTCAGTGGTTTCTTGGATGGGTATAGAGATATCACTAGTTATGAAACGCCATAGCTTGCGTCCTTTTAAGAAACTTTTCATTGTTTGTGCGCAGGTTAGGTAGTTAGTATCATCAAGGGTGGTAGAGATTGGTTTTGGGACATCGTTTTGGTCCATTTTAACGAAATAATGGAGGAAATATAAAAGAAATATATAGAAATAGTATAAAGGAGATATCGTTAAAAATGAAAAAAAAGGAGTTGAAAACAAGCCTGGAACCGGGTTGAGGTTAGCCGGGTTGGAGTGAGCTGAGTTGGAGTGAGCCGAGTTGAGGTGAGCTGGGTTTGGAGTGAGCCGGTTTGGCTGTGTGAGCCGGGTTGGAGTGAGTCGAGTTGAGGTGAGTTGGGTTTGGAGTGAGCCGGTTTGGCTGTGATAAAGAGAGATGAGATTTTGATAGAAATTTTAGAGGTATATGAGAGGCTCTGATACCATGTGAAGAGTATAGAGAGATAAGAAGAAAAAATGATTTAATGTTGTATTAGTATATTTAGAATATACATAGAGAACCCTATTTATAGGGTAGTAACAAGTGTAGTATAAGTATAGTACAAATGAAATAGTAAGTGTAATACAAGTGAAATAATATAAGTGTAATACAAGTGAAATAGTACAATTGTAGTACAAGTGAAATAATATAAGTGTGTATAAGTAAATTACAATATCAAATATAACTTAACAGATATTGTTAATATAATAATTTTTTATTAAATATAATTAAATAAATATGATTATATTTATCATTTAAAATTCATTATAAATTTATGATATATATAATTTTTGTATTCATTAATGCTACAAAAACAAATAACAAAGTAAAAAATCACCCAAACAAAGCAAAAGACCAACCGAACAAAACTCGATCTTTTTTTTTTAGTTTCATAATAAATGAATATATAAACTACTCCTATGGAATTTGAAAGAGAAATTTCTAGTCAGCCACTTCAAAACATATGTAAAACATAATCTAAAATTTTTTGGCTCCCGGTTTGCTTTGCGTGTACTCACCTGGCTTAATTCGGCTTAGAAAATACAGGTGGGTTGTGTTATGTCGTTAGTGTCACCTGTGTGATCAATGAACCATATCTGATGAAAAAACGGATGCATGTATGAGTTGAAAAGCTCAAACACTACTTTCTGCTTCTTTGTAATATTTTCCGGAATTGAACACCACGTGTTTGCTTGCATGTCGCTTAGAATTAATGAAACAGAGCCCTCTGAGTTTTCTCTTCCTTATTCTTCTTCCTTTGTCTTTCCTTAACCTCGTGCTCTCCGTCCCACAATCAACCATCTTGTGCAATTTTATTTTCTTTCCTTCTTTTCCTTTCTTTTATAAGAAGAACTAAGAGAATTCAAGTCATTCTAACAGGTTTGAAAAGGGGACTTGAGCTTGGGTTGGTGTTAAAGAAACTAGCTACTAAATGAAAATGCATAGAAAACTAAGAACAAGTTAAAATAGAAGAGTGAAAAATAAAAGGAGTGAGTTTTGGTATGATAATGAAGATTAGGCTTTAGACCAAAGGGACACTATCAAAGTTGTTAGGCAAAGGGGGTTGAGGGAATATGTAGGCAGTGAAAATGAGGAGGAGCAAAATAAAAAAAGGAAAGAAAATGAGGTACATTGGTGGTGGAGACAATGGAGGCATTACCAAAGGTGCTCCTAGAAGTAAAACAGTAATCACCACCATTATCATCATCGAAGTTTTACTCCAAGCTGCCTTTAACACCTTGTCCATATGATCTCAACTATTATTTTATTGCATGTTAAGCTAACCAAAACCCCTCTTTTGCTTCTTCTAAGTTTTTGAGATCAGGTTCAATAATATATAAGAGGTGGTGTGTTTTGCTTGGCACTTGACGCCAAATCAAAGCCTTGTTTGGAATTTGGCTGTAGCACTGAGGGACTGAAGGGATTGGTAACGTAAAGAGTAAAGAACAAAGAACAAAGGTGGGAAATGAGCCAAGGAATGATTTATTCATTTATTTTTATTTTTTTAAGTGACTAAATTTTAGTTAATTCATTAGTCTATTATTAAAGAGCATCAAATAAAAAAAATATTTTTATAATATTAAAGAGTTTATTTTCTCTTTTTTTAGAACTTTCACATAAATTCAAAATAAATGGTAGAGGTTAACCAAAAAAAAAACAAAAATTAAAATAAGTAAATGCGCGCAACTTTAACTTGTTGTAAAGTACCAAATTGCATCAGTGTGATATATGATAAAGGAACATTTACCCTTTGTAATATCAAACTCTAAGATCTCTGGGAGGCATCAAAGCAACCACTGAAGCTATTCCAGTAGTGACCAACTTTTGGATGCATTGCGTAAATCTTTCAAGGTATCATTACATGCTAGTTTGAAAGTGTCAATTCTATATTAACAAAAAATAAAATTGTTCTTGAGAGAAAGTCAACAAAATTCATGGCATTTTCTACTTAAATGTTAGAGACCAACCCTGCATCTACCTCACAGGTAGATACTGCAATCTTCAGAAGAGGGAGAATGTCATCTGTTATACTTGTCCTGTTGAGTGGCCACTAAGGAACTCAGTAAAGTTGTTGGAAGGTCAAATCGGAAAATCCAGCCGCCAAGAAATCTAAATTGCAGAAATTCCATGAGCTCCTCTTGGTTTATACTTTTGGTATAGGATGAGTTTAAAAATAAGTTATTTCTGTGATCATACTAGTCTACACAAAATAACTTTTTTCCTTCTTGCCTCTAGCAACCAACAAAACATAATTCTTTTGAGATGATTGAATTATTGATTAAGTTTTAAATCTATAGAACTAAACTCATTTGTATCAAGCTTCTCAAATCCCAAGCAGCTTAAGAGAATCTGGGCCTACTAGAAAAACACGTCTTGAAGTTTGATAACGAAAAACTACTACTCCTTTATATGCCGCTCTTGGTATACCATCCTGAAAAATCAACTCTTTAGACAAAATTTAAGAGCAGCAAAAGTAATACACAGTGGAAGAAATGATGATATACTACTATCACAAAATTTGGAAGGAGAGAAGGATATGGTTGTTCCAACTGCTCAACTACAGCGACGATCACATGAAGTTGCCTACTGAATGAGATTGTATAGAATTGAAGAGTCGGTTTCTGTTTTGATCAATGAGAGCAGTGTTGTTTTCTGATGAACATATTGTGTGACACTTCCATTCTATAAATCTTAGTAAAATCTCTGTTTACTAAAAAAGAGAGTTTTTCGGATTAAACAAAAAAGGATATAGAAAGAAGCTAAAACCAACTTTGCAGTGCGTCATGTGCAACTGCAACTGGGCAGTGGGCATAACCCATTCCTATGCAAAGAGAATTAAGGGAGGGGGAAAAGACAAACAGAGACAGGAATCACCTTCCACTCCTGAAAAATACCAAACTGGCGTGCAATGCTTTCAAAGTTCCACTGGTCTTTGTACTGTACACGAAGATCACCATTGATATTGTTTGCTTTTAGAACAGCATCATTTCCATGGATAGGTATAGCTTTTTTCACAATTTCAGCAAAGTATTTCGTATAATTGTCCTAAGAAAAGGAATATTAGTTTCTTGACCATACATATAGTAGGAACTGCATTATTCTGAATGAACTAGTTTAATAGATTACCTCCATCAGATAGCTCAAATCCCTTGATTTCCAATCAACCTTTTGAAAGAAAACGAAGGAAACCTTGGCACAAAGTAGAATAAAAGAGGAAAACATAACTGCAACCTACAGTAATTAGTTCAAAAAGGGATGCTGCAACTTTACCTCGACATCATTTAACTTAATTGGCTCAAGATATTGTTTGAAAAATTGCCCCAAACTAGATCCCTGTGAAAGTAGCTTAATGTGAGGTAGAAAACGGCACAGATGTAAGAAAGGCAAAGCAACTCAAGTTGTTCAATAACTAATTATGTGAACTATTTCATCAAAAAGAAAAAAGAAATAGAAAAAATCCAGTTAAATTAAATGCAAGTACAACTTGTTTAATAAGAAATCTTGAAGTTGTGATGATAATGAAATATATATATATATATAACAAAGATCAACATACATGCTCCCCAAAATTATAGGTTCTGCACACTTCTGGACGTATAAATTGTCGGCCCTTGTGGTTCTCTTGTAACCTCAACCAGTCATCCCAGTAAGTAAAGTGTTGTCAAAGAAAACTTCAAGAGAATAAAATGCGTAAAGAAATATGACGTAGAAATTGAAATAAACTAAAAGGACAAGGATATGCTTTTGGCCACTTTGGTGACAACTCATCCCATGTAGATCTTGTAAGCATCCACCCTAGTCCAGGAAAGAAATCAGATCGATAAAGTTCATCTGCAAAGTAAATCATATCTCATATCAGATAACGGTAACACATTGGTATTTTTCTATGTGATATGACTATCCATAACTGTTTCAATCATTAACAAAATGGAATTATGATTTTACAAGTTAATTGGTAAGTTTATTCGAATTGAAGAAAATCTAAACAGGGAGGGAGAGAGCCAATTGAAACTCGAATGAAAACTTCAAGCAAACAAAGTAATGGCAACAACATGATGTGAAATTGCAGTGCTTTTGAAGATAATATGTCATGTAACTTAACATCCTTTCCCTGAAAAGATAGTGCTTGCTTTCTATATCACTTTTTGCCTATAAAGAGGGAATTTATAAAAAAAAAATCTCATCATAAAAGAACTACAAACTCAACGGAATATTTTAGAATGCAACTCACAAGGGTCGTGTACAAATTGCTTTTGTCCATTGTCATTCCACGATGAAACAGCCATAAGAGACCTACCACAGTTTAGTAGTATTAAGAAGGCAATGAATAATCAGTACTGCCAGATTGGACAAATATTTAATCCAAGACTTAAAGAGTTTTGGACATACTTATCCCTGTCAAGTAGATCAGCTGCAGCCTCAAAGTAAGTGAAAAAATCAGGGGCAATTTCCATATCATCTGTTCCAAAATAAATTCCATCAATGCACTTCGTTTCAACAATGGATATTTTTTTCCAGGAAAAAAAATAAAAAATAAAAAAGAATAAGATTACAGAATAAATTATAAGAATTTAGAGGAAAATCATTTTCACCTTCAAGTATGATTACTCTACCAAAATTATGCTTGTAGAATAACTCATCCAATGCCCATTTGTAATGACCTACAAATGGGGCAAAAGTCAATGAAGTTGTTACATGTTATAGTAAAGGAAGAAAAATTAAAATAATTAACTAAATAAATATAATCTTACGTGCAATCTTGTAATATGCAATCAGCTCTCCTGGCCTTTCTGTTATCACTGGTTCATAATCTAAGTGCTGCAATTAAATAGACGTGAGCAATTTCTCGAGTGAGAATATATTGTCATAGTTCTCCTAACTAAGTGATATTATCCCCTTCTATCATTAATTGTCCTTGCTTGTAAAAGGATTAAAATTCAAATATATAACACGTGACACAAATGCAAGCAACTAGCATAATTAACCAGAGAATTAGTACTTATCTATCATGTACCTGCATGTACGTGAGCTGATCATAGCTCAAAGCCTTACTCTTGACGTTTGGATCTGCTCCATCCTGAGAAAAATAAATAAATGAATGAATAATATCAATAATTGTGTCTAGTCATTAGTCCTATTATGATTAAAATCTAGGAATGATAAATTCTCTGGGGAAACCCATAACTTGTATTAGCCTGTAGGCCAAAATAAAAAAAATAAAAAAAAGAAAAGAAAAAAACTTAGAATTACCTGGGAGACAAATAGGGGAAACTTCGACTCAACAAACTTCTGATATCTAAAAAATGAATTACACAAGGTCAGCTCAAATGTGTACGAATGTAACAAGCCATGGTATAAAACATACATCACATGAGAAACATACTTCAAAATAGATTGAAGAGTCCTCTCAAGATAATCAGCACGATTACATGCCATAACAACAACAGCTGCCACAGGTGCCTAATATATTCAGCATAGGATAATGGTTGGAGTCATTAAACAAGCAATATTTTCCTAGAGGAAAGAAATATCCAATATGAAACTGAAGGCAAGTCTTGCATCTTAAACCTGTACTTTGTCAATCCGTCTTTCTACACCTTTCCCTGGAGAGAACAAAATCAAAATGATAAGTACTCCAACATGTTCCAGCAGATAAATCCTAAACTGTATTTGACACAAAAAAAGGTTGGTTGGAGTGTGGCCTATGAGTTCCCAAGTGTGCCTTGGGAGGATTAGTACTGCTTTTGGGATTATGCTTATAACCCACTTCACCTCATCTTTGCCTTTATTATTTAGCCAAATAATAATAAAAAATAAAAAAAGACAGATAGATACTCAAAACTTGGCACTCTAATAGAACAGGACAGAGAAGGTTAAGATCAATGATAGAAGGCAGAAGCAGGAACTCTTTAATTCAACATAAAGCATACATGACAGCAATTCGGCAACCTATTTTATGGAAGCTTACACATTCATCTAATGAGCTATTTTGCAAGTTTTAGACTTCTATTTCTTCTTAGAACTGATGTCACATCGACTCTTTATTTTTCACACTAAGCAAAATTACATGGACATGGTAACTCGATACTCTAAATTACTGAAAATTTACAAAAAATTGAGAAAAATAGGCATGTCTGACATCAGTATACGTATCCAAAAATATACGACACCCGGTATCCTAAACGAGTCCATGTGTAACATTAGCCTGGAACAAGCCTATGAAAACACAATTATATTTTGGCAGCTTGATAAACAAAATGGAAGATTTGGCAAATGATAAGCGACAAGAAACCTTCATAGTTCAAAATCAAAAGCAATCATGTGAATCATAGAACTAATTTATATATATTCTGGCAACAATTTTCTTCTTCATGTTTCTATTTGAAACATTATAAAACAAGAATATTATAGCCACGAAATCATATTAAGGTAAAACTGACAAACAGTAAATTACACAACTGAGGTGAGTATGATATTTCAATATATGTTTCCATAGTTAGAATCACCTAATCAAACAATTCACAACCAGAAAAACTTATCAAATATTCAGTACGAGAATGTAAAGGTACTGCTATAAAGAAGGGAAGGGAAACCAGCTGTGTTGATTACATACTCTCGAGATCCTGAACAAGAGCCTTCAGCTGTCCACATTCTTCTTCCCGACGATTCCTTTGATCTGAAGTTAGTAGCAGTAATAAAAATAATTATATTTTCCTGATTTTTGCTCCAACTTTTGACGTGAGATGAAGATATAAAGGGAAAGGCCAAAGAAAAAGACAGTTTTTGTAAGGGCCTGTAGATCAACTATGCACACATGGAAGTTGATCCATCCTTAGATAAAACTACAGAAAAAAGGTTGTATTTTTTGCTTCACTTAAAACAATAGTATAAAGATTCAATTATGTTACTAAGTTATTATTAGGAGAAACTAAAACACATGGTGGCCATGTTATATGGAAGAACGAAAAACTCAATGCCAATTCAATATACCGACTCGACTGAGGTCTACGACTTCCAATATGGATCTAAATATCAAGGAAATTCTGAGCCTGCCAATCTTAGCAACCGGATAATAACAGTAACAAAAATATAAGATGACCTCATAATGCCCAAGAAACAACCATTCTGTAAAATCAACACACTGTGTTGGTATGTCTCATGATTTCCATCAATGCATTATCTATAATTTTCAAGTTAAATATACAGAAAATTGATGGCAATAAAACACAATGGGATGGTAAAAGAGCAAAACTTGAAGAAATCCTATCACATGATCTAGAGAAAACATGCCCAACACAATGTGTGCTACTTTCTCGCATTCTACCACATCAATGTGTCTTAATACTTTGACTAGCAATGTGCCTAGCCAAAAAAGTAAAAGATGTTGCCTGTGTTGCACATAAGTTAGATGAAAATATAACAGAAAAGGAAAATTTGCACCTTCAAGGGACACGATCCGTTCTTGTTGCATGCTTATTTGATCTATTAATGACCGCATTTGCTTTGTACACTGGTTCTCTGATTCAACCTGTCAAAAAACAATAGATATGGGATTGCTCGCATGAAGGACTGCTACCTCCAGAAAGTGTTTCAATAAAGAAACAGTGAGAAGCCTAGAAAACATTCATAAGGTATTAATTTCTCAAAGAAGCAAACAGTATCCAAATGTACAACGGTTGTAGTTTTAAAAGCCAGTGAAAAGATGGAGCTATCATCAAAATTGATTTTTTATCAATTTGATTTCAACTTAGTTTGACAGTTTTTGAAGTACTCAAGTAGGTTGGAAGAACAGAATTCAAATGAGGATTTTCAAGATAA
Source organism: Hippophae tibetana (assembly GCA_037013495.1). Taxonomy (NCBI): domain Eukaryota; kingdom Viridiplantae; phylum Streptophyta; class Magnoliopsida; order Rosales; family Elaeagnaceae; genus Hippophae; species Hippophae tibetana. Next base: position 43,067,389 of record CM072808.1, read on the forward strand.
CTTATGAGCCTCTAATTTTGCAGAATTCTGGGTATTTCGTCAGTAATTCTCACTTTTGATTGAAAGATTTACAACGGACAACTTCTTATAGAAGTATATCGTAAAAAATACTCATTGATAAGACAATAGTTGGACCCCATCATATAAAGCAGAATAATAACATTCTGCAATTTAGATCAAAATAAGTTGCAAAACATTCCGCATTCGAAAGTTGAATCTGTAATGCACCGGAAATGACACTCTTTCAAATTGGGAAAAGGTAAGTCAGCTAGCTTGGATCTTCAATGAAGGCCGTAGTAGTAGGTCGGAGGAACGAAATAACTACAGAGTAACAAAAACTCCAAATTGAACTAGCAGGCAATGTTTGTAGTAAACGCAAATGGAGTGACTGCAATGAGACACAGTTGCACGTACCGCGACAGCGAGGCGATCAGCGTATTCTGATTGTGTCGTGAAAAGCCGGAGCTAAAAAAAAAATACAAAATCATCAGAACAAGGGGAAAAAAACATATATTTGGAATGATCAGCAACTCTTCAACTATCAACAACTGAAAGATAACCACAATTCGACGTAATTTATCTCAGAGATAGAAATCGAACACAATTTATAGGTAGTTTATTTTCATAAATTCAATAATAAAACCATCTAGGGAGGAAATAAAAACAAGTAATAAAAAAAAATCCGTAGCAGCGCACGATGTTATAGATCAGCCCCACAAAATGTTAAAAATGGAATTTAAATGAAAATTTGTTCGTGAATTTGAGAATTTAAGTCTTCGAATAACCTGGATATAGATAAATGCAGCAGCTGCAAAAAGGAGGAGTAAGCGAAAATCGCAAAAAATCTTTATCATCTTTTTCTCGGAAAATTTCTTCGAAGCTTTAATCAGATATAAATCAAACAATCTTGTATGACAAGATTGTAAGTCAACTCAATGCCAGTTTACCGCTGCTCAAGGCTTAAGAGTTAAACCTCGAGTTCGTTCCCGATCCGCGTTTATTTCAAAGCTCGACTAGGAAGAACTTGGACCATTTTTACAAGATCAGCTAATGTGCGCCACTGTTTTTTCCCAGACAATGGGCGCCGGCAAAGGAAAGGGTAGATAGTGGTGTTGGGCTTAGCCCAACAAAGAAAAGCCCTGCCCAATTGAAATTTTATGGTAGACCCGATCAGTAAACAAAATCAAAAAACTATAATATTTTTTTTAAAAGGTAAAATATACACAAATTTATACTCATATAATTAATTTTTGCTAAATGTCAATATTTTTCATTAAAATGAATAAATTTTATTTTTAAAATATATTTACTATGTTTCATACATATTATGAAAATAAATTTGCGTCTTTATTTTTTAGAAAAAAAATTATTTGTGTTTTTTATGTTTTGAAAATTATTTATTTTCCCTAATTAGTAAAACAAGGATAAGAATAATCAAAATGAGAGTATGACCAAATACTATCATCGAGTCTCACATCGATTGAAAACCCAAAAGCAAGAGAAAGCTTGAGATATCAAAAGAAAAAGGAGATTTTGTCTATAAAGAGCATGTCTCATTCAATAATTTAAAAATAGGTTGAAGTCGATTTTAGTTTAAAAATACACAAAATTTAACCTAAAACTTGAAAGCCTATTTTTTGGTCAATTTTATTTTTTCAAAAAATAAAAATATATATTTTAACCCCAAAACATAAGAAAATATTAACATCTTATAAATTTATAATTAATTTTAAATACATAAATTTATTTTATCATATCATATATTAAATAATAATATAATACATTTTAATAATTCATTAATAATATAACACATTATTATTATTATTATTAAATATAATATTAATTATATTTAATAAATAATTATAATTATATTTAATAAATAATTATAATTATATTTAATAAATAATTATAATTATATTTAATAAATAATTATAATTATATTTAATAAATAATTATAATATTAATTATAATTATGATATAAAAAATAATATTCATAAAAATAATTAAATTATTAAAAAAATTATGAAGCCTTTATATCAAACTTTTTACAATACACAATACAAAAATAGAACATTATATCGTAACTTTGGTGTAAAAATATTATCTAATATAATATTATTATAATTATAGACAAAATCCTCAAGCTTTTTCATTAGATGTCGATATATTTATCCATAATGATAATTGAATTTATAATTTTTTATTAAATTTATTATAATATTATATTACATGATTTGAAATTTATATTAAATTTCAGATTTTTTTTATAATATGTTTTCGAACTTGTAAAATCTGTTAATTGGTTTAACGTTTTTTATTTTAATGGTATTTTTATTAAATAAAAATTCCACGTTTATTTTAATGGTATTTTAATTAAATAAAATTTCCACATTTAAATTTATATTATAAAATCAGTATCTTAGTTCTTTATTTAAAAAAAGTGTTGTGAAAAAAAAATCGAATTTATAATTACAATACCTAGGATTACAGTCATGCATTTACGAGCATATGTTCATAAATTTTTAATTTTTTGTGTTAAAATATTTATTTAAATTTAAATAAATTTATGAATTTACTAATTAATTACTTCTTAAATGTGTTTTAATATTTTAGAATGTGTCCTACAAATGACATTTTCATTATTAAGATTTTTAAAAAACTAAACCTAAAAAATATTTAACACTAATAGTACTAAATTATTATTATTATTTATATACACATTAGTATTATAAATATTATTAACCTAAATGTTGAGTTAAAAACCCGATAGAGTTATTGAGGGTAGGGGTGTCCAACGGTCCGGTCCGGTCTGGTTCGATTTTGGTCAAAAAACTTTAATCGGATCGGATTGTTTATATTACTCGGATCGAACCGAACCGTTTAAAATGGTTTTAATTAATACAAACGGACTGGACCATTTAAAACGGGTTTAATTAATACAATCGGACGGGATCGTTTGATTTATAAAACAGTTTGGTCCGATTTTTTATACATTTAATAAAGTATAATGTGAAAATTTTAATATATTATTAAACTGATCCGGTCCGGTTCGAACGGTTTAAAATTAGTACAAATTAGACCGGATCGTTTGATTTGTAAAACCGTTCGATCCGATCCGATTTGATCCGATTTTACGATTTGGTTTAATTCGGTCCGATTTTACAGTTTGATCCGATCCGGGTTCAAACACCCCGGGGAGACAGCTTTACAGTAAATATAATTAATATATATATATATATATATGATATTGGTGGCACTGAAATCAATATATATACATATATATTTATATTTATATTTATGAGTGATAATAGTAAAGGGAATGATTGAATCATAAGAAATTAAATAGATTGGTTAATATAAATTATTTTTATTATTTTTTATTTATAATAAAAATAAATTATTAGTTATTAAAAATTAGTGGATGAGTGGATTGAGAATTAGGGAAGAAGAGAGAAGAAACACAACGGAAATAGAGAAGAAGAAAGAATATGACCGATCATGAAAATTTAAGAAAGGAGAGGAAAAAAAAAGAATTTGATCGACAAATTGTTAAAAAAATTATAATATACCTATTTTTAAATTAAAATTCACTTCAACTTATTTCTAAACTATCACGTAGCATACTACCTGGACGGGGTCTATGGCCGATCATGAACGCCCATGTCCTAAGCTTGCCACCCTCTATTGCACTTTGGAGGGTTACTGCATATGGTCTCCTAACTGGGAGATCCAACGTCATAATTTGTGTGTAGGGCCTGCGTTCGTGCAGCTCCTTGCTCCTTCCTAATTTCTTAGAATGATTTTTTTTGTTTTTGTTTTTTTATTATTTATGATTTCAACTTAAAATTCTCTTTTAATTAATAAATTGCAATAATATTTGTAACATTAAAATGCGATCTGAATAAACCTCCACTTATTGGATTTTATCTTGCTTTTTCATAATGAGACATCGAATCCCTGAAAGCATAAGCTCTAAACAATATTATGAAATAATTAAAAAGCAGTGCTAACGGAACATTTATGAAAGAGGTATTTCATATACATTGTGCGTATGAAGATAATGAATCACCAACTAATAGTAAATTACTAAAAAATTGCAGTCACATAAGATCAATAATACATTCATGTACAGTAAAAAAATTATCTAAACTATACGCTTCAATAGGAAATCAAAATCCCAAAAATAAATTTGAAACAAAAATTTAAAGTAAAAATGACAGGCAAAGTGCAAAAATACATCACAAGCATCCATTGGTGAGATGATATAAAACACAGGACAAATGAAGTCCCACGATCGCATCATAATGAGCTGCACTAGTAAGGCTTGAACGAGGGATAGAAAATACAGAAAAGAGGGGCATAACTACCTACCCAACTAAAACACATTCCAACTATCAGAAGTTCTCCGAGCAGTCTGATTATCCAGTGATGTTCTAAATGGACTTGAAGACCCAAAAGGTTCAGATTCATCAAATGATGGGAATCCATGACTTGGATCAAAGTCTTTAATGCTGCGCATTGAATCAAATCGTGCCAATGTATTATTTGGAGGGAAACCATCATGCATACTGAATGAATCAAACCTTGAGAAACTGTCAAATGCAGGTTCTGAACCCTCTTTGGTTCGTCGTGGGGAATGACTTGAACTGTAGAGTGGTGTACTAGGAACAGAATCATCAAATCTGAAGGGGCGGCTGTTCTGGGAAAGGCCACCTGCCTGTGGTGACCCAGTTTTTATAGGGTTCAAGCCAAAGTCCGAACCAAAAAAGTATTCACCATTTCTCTCCTGATCCACATCCTACATCAGGGTTCATCAAATAAAATTACAAAAAAAAAGACACAAGCATAACTTGATTTCATTGGTAACATCCAAGTAACGTACTGGAGTTGCAACACAAGGCCTACGCCAAGTGCTTACCAGACACGCATTGCAGAACCTAGCACCGTAATAACCAGCAAAGCTTTTAAACAGATGACATAAAATCTTGTCTACATTGCAATTTAAAGCACTGAGAAAAGGTTTCTACAGCACAAGCTGCTTGCAAACAAAAGATATAATTTAAAGTTACTAAAAGCTACAAAGCCTCTGCTAAAAATGTTACCAGCAAGACACCATACAGATACAGTAAAAAAGAAATAGCATAAATGGTAGAAATTCAGCGCGACACAACTAAGTGATATATAAGTGTTTGAACTACAAAATGCATGCACAAACTTTTACTGCAATATCGTGAAGCAGGATCAGTGTTAAATGAGTCTTTAATACAAATAGTTGGAAGCATTCACTTACCTTCGTGCTACTAGCTGCGTTGAAACCCCAAACAGAGTCAATGTCATCATTATTGTCAAAAGTCCCCCATGCAGGTTCATCAAAAGTTTTGTCACCAAAAACCACAGAACCCATGCTCCAATGATTGCTGCACATTTAATACGTATTAATAAGATGAAATCATGTCAAAATATCATCAGAAACAAGAAAACATTAAATCTAGATAGCATAGTAAATATATAAACCCTAACAGAGGCATTAAATTATCTCAGAAGATTATTATAAAGACAAGCTTAAGAATCAACAGAAGCATTAAGAAAAAGCGGAAAAGGCACCAAAAACTAATCACTTCATAGCCCATTAGCCCTTATCCTACCAAAAGTGTTTCTCCTTGTAGTTGTTTAAAAGTATGTTGGTTGCATGTTTTCCCACAATATGTGACATACTGAGAAAAATAAATATGAAAGCTAGATATAATCTTAATAAAGGCAGCCAGATACATTAATTGTATGGGAACTTTGCGTAAACCACGTGAAGATACATAAGACAATAAGAATGTTTAAAAGGACAGATAAATTCACAGATCCTTTATCCAAAATCAATAGTAATGGTTGGACAAAAAAATTAATATTAGGCAATAAAATGTTTAACAGATAATCAAATGCGTGCCAAACAAGGATGATATCAATATGTAAAAGAAATGATTCTACATTACTGGAGTCATAAAGAAGGAATTTGAATATACTATACTACAAACAGGATAACACAATATTAAACAAAATCTTACAATATAAACTCAAATGTAAATGGAAAAGGAGAGAAAGCTTTGAAATGAAATGAAAATCTGTATTTAGAGTGTATACAGATTATGAGCAACTATATATAAGAAATCACTTTAATTTGGCACAGAATGATGTAATTAAGTAGCAATGTAGCAACTAAACCTGTCATGAAGATCTTTACAAAGGAAACTAGCACCTGAAATTTAAAAATTACCTGCGGGCATCCTTATCACGGGGTGAAGCATCGAAACCAGAAGTCTTCCCAAAGTTAAAATCTGAAAAATTTCCAGATGGACTTCCACTAGCACTGGTAGCAAATGGACTGTTTGGAGCACTTTTTGCTGAGTCATCTTCATTTTTATTATACTCAGATCCATTTTCAACAACCCGTTCATCAGAAATACGAGGCTTATCTGACTTAAAACCTGGATTTGGCGAAGAAACACCAGTTGGACTCTCAATTGTGGAAGGTTCTTTATTCTTAATCAATTTGATTTTCTGTCTCGGAGGTGCCAAGTCATTTTGTACATCAACAGTGAGCTCCTTGACAAAGGTAAATCCTGAAAGTGACGTTATAATGAGTAACTTATCAAGGATACATTAAACTCTTCTTCGGAATACATTTTCAAATTCTTAACAACCAGAAGTTAAATAATAATAAGAAACTCGTTGGATGGTATCACTGTACAGAAACTACCAAAGAAGAAAAAAGAAATGAGAAACTGATAAAATATCACTTTTATAAAATTTACAGTCATTTCCACATACCTTCATCTTCAAATTTATCCCAATCTTCATCCCAGTCAGCAGCCCCTTCTTGGATGCCGGGTTGCCAACCTTATTTCAGACAGAAAGTCACATTTTCAGGTAACGGAATATCAACACAACTTTTCAGCAGGAAGTGATGAGAATAAAAAGAAACTGCACACCCAAGAAAAAGTAACCAGCAGAAAATTATAGTGTAAGCCTATAGAAAGAAACCAAGGACACTGTTGAACATATGTTCGCGTTACTATTTTTATCACCATAACAACACTTATGGTTTACCATTTGACACCTACTTAGTTTCATGGTTCAGGTTCCTAATAAATATGGAATTTATGTTTCTTACAAATCTGCAGATGGTAAACATCTTCATATCAAGAATCCTAACATAAAGCTTCATATGTGTACGTACTAATTTATACAAGCATACAAAACCAGATTGCACATATGTTTGACTAATGAACTTACTTTTAGAAAGGAAAAAAATTGTAAATAGATACTGTTAAAGAAAAATTAAGAGTGAGAACAGTCTTTCATGAGTTAAACATTATAAACTGAATCATAAAAAAATCATTTCCTGAATAGAGGAAAAAATGCTTTCTAAATCATTCGTATAATCTTGTACCTTTTGAAAAGGAATGTCAAATGTAATCCTTAACAAACCTTTTTCTTGTACAGTTATCTATTGGATGCTACACATTTATTTAAACTCTAATATGGGATTGTCAAGATTTTCATCCATTATACATATATCCTAGAACTAAGTTATTAAGTTAAAGAAAAAAATATTTTTATACCTAAATAAAATCACACACAGAGCGGGAATAGAAAGATCAAAAACAGGGCTGCACTCCACATTCAATGACTAACATATCTGACCTAATCGAAAACCCCTAACTAAAAGTTGGTCCCTCAACTCTATTTCCATAATTTGAATATTTTATTCTATCATTCTCTACAATACCATGTTAACTTGTACTTATAAAGAGAATCCATAGAGACTAGAACTAGAAAAATACATTTGAGGACATACAAACTGCCCCCTACTCAAAGACGGCTGACTTTTTACAAGCTCTAGCTTCAATAGAACTTCTTGGTGGTACACGAATCAAGTTATTGATTCAAATAAACAACACAATGCAAACAAATGGCATAATCGTACCAAAGGGAAGCTCAAGCAATGTTGTAGGTTTTGCACGCAATCCATATTTCTTGCATCGGTCATTTACTGATTTGATCAGCTCAACAAGATCTGATTGGATACGATCAACACTGACCTGAAAATTCCATACAAAACTCAGAAAAAGTATTGGAATAATATACACCATCAAGTCAAGCCATTTATGAACTTACTTGAAGATCACCAGCATCCCCATCCTGTTCCATTTTAACAATTGCCCGGTACAACTCCATTTTTTTCTCCTACATAATAATGATATGTGAGAGTTTCACTTAAAGTCAATTAGATTGGGGCACAACAAATTTGTGTGTGCATCAAATATAAGAACAGAATAATGTAAAAATGCTCAAGGTAATTTTTCAAAAGAGTAAGTTCAAGCTGTAGAGCCAGTACAAGAATGGGAGGATAAATAACACTCGCTGATTAATTACATAAAAATCTCAGGAGAAAACAAAGTACAAAAGATCTTCCTGTAGGTTTAGCATAGCTAGAAGAAATACAAGAGCATCACTTCTGATAATTGAATGAAGGTGGCAAGTTATAATATTTAAGTGGGCAAGTACCTGTATGTCACGAAATGTAGCTTCTTCAATGGATAACTTGGATGCTACATCTCCACTTTGTCTGTACTTCTCTTCATATTTCTTTGCCAATGACTCAACCTGCAATATGTTTAGAAATTATCGAGCACATCTTCAAAACTAAATAGATGAAACTTAAGCAGCCTTGATAATTCAAGAAGATACCTCCCGTTTATCAGCAGATGCCCTTTCAATGATCTCATTAAGGCGATTGTCACACCTACTCTTGTATAGAATCTTGAACCATGGGAATATGAAGTAATTAAAAAATATATAGCATGGTAAATTTACTCACTGCTTCTTATTACCATTTAGGGAACATGTGAAACTGCAAATAAACCATTAATAGCATGTCCATTCTAATCTGTAACAGTGCTAGTCACAAAAGGTCAAAATAAAAACTAAAATATCCTCACACCATGAAATATACAGGACATGTTATTTTACTACTCAACGAATGATGATAAATAAACCATGAAATATACAGGACATATAGGCAACCAGGCCTGGAACTTATCACAAAAATAAAAAAAAGGCTAAACAAAGAAAATCACTATCCACAAACGTTTAGTCCTTTTCCAACTGTATGTCCAGAAAGAATTTGGTAAAAATCTATCAGTCATCAACTAGTAAGATTCAAAAGCAACAACAGAATCATAGAACATGGACATCCAAGTGCATATAAACTTTAAAAAGAAATAAAAGCAAATCAAAAACAAAATTTAGATACTCACAAGTTCCTGCATTTTAACTCGGCAAAAATCAATTTTCTGCTTTGACTCCAATACTTCTTTCTCCAGTTCTTCTACCTTTTAAAAAATTGGAGTCAGCAAAGTAATGACTAAATACCAACCAAATATTTATAAAAACAAAAAAAAAATGCTCACAGTAATTCATATAAAAAAAGATTTACATGGAAATCTTAGAAAAAAAAGGAACATTACCTTTTTATCAGCACCTGTTGCTTCCTTGAACTTTGAATTAAGAGAATTCTGCTCCTCTGTACTGAGTTGGTCAACAAGGTGTTTCTCCAGTGTCGGTATTTTTGGTTTTGGCTTATCAACTGGAGTCCTTTCATCAGTCTGAAGAATTGAAACAGGTGTAGGCGGTTTTGGTGGCCTTGGGGCAACTGCATGGGTCATCTGATGTACACCAGAACCAGGCATTCCTCGTTGTTGTTGAAAACCTTTGGGAAAAATGAGCAAAGTAGGTAAAATTCAAGGGGGGTGTCCAAGAAAATGGGACATCAGATTTTAAAAACTAATTCCTTTTCCAGAGGAATACCAGATGAGGGTATCCAAGCTGCATTACCTACATTGCTGTAGTTCATGGTAGATGGAATGATGCTCAACAAATTGAACATGATTTCATTTGGAAAAGCTGCTGGAAGAGAACACCCTTCCCTATACCGTTCCATCAAATATAGAGCTAGACAGAATTCCCTTAGAGATAGCATGCTATCATTATCCTGATCTGATAAGTCCCACACCTGCTTTAACACCTCTGGTAGATGTAAACCGGGCATATTGGTGAGGATAATACAATGAGAACATTATAAGGCTTCTTGAAAAAATCAGCATAAACACACTATATCCACAATGAACTGTGACCAGAAAAAGGGATCCATGGTCTGGCACTGTTCATAAATTTGGTACTTAGAGAGAGGAACAACGATAGCATTGAAGTACTACCGAGTACCATTTTCAGATACAATCTTTAACTGAATGCAAACTTAAAAGATTCTTGACTGTGTATGATATTCTATGCCCTCAATAAGTAAAAATATGAGAACTGTTTACTTAAACAATATACAGTAACAGAATAAACTCATAAAATCCATTGGGAGTAGTTCTTCAAAAGAAATGAAGGTGTTGATATTGCTTATACTATCATATATGTATGCCTTCAATCTTAGTCTGTCAATACTTACGTTGAAGAGTTATACAGAAAGCTACACACTATCCTCAAATATATGGTTGTCATATATCTAATCTTGGCAAAGGACAGATAATGATGTCCCTGGCACTTAAACAACATCATGAAGCATATACTCAGATTCAAAAGATTAAGAATTAAAAATTTTAAATAACTAAAAAAACAAAAAAATTCCAAAGATCCTGTATTCCATTTAAATGACACACATCGTCAATATTTCATAAGATTTGGCAAATTATCAATGATGAATCCACAAAACCAGTCCTATCCATTGTGTACAGAATTTTTTCAAATAGATATCAGATTTATGAAAAACCCATATTCCAATTGGTCTCGGATAGGAGCCGGGTTGGAATATATGGAATCTAACAAAATCAAATCTGTTCCCATTACATTGAACTCACATAATAGATTGCAAATTTATATACTTGTATTCATATTATTTAATGGATATATTGCTTTTAGTGCAATGTTCCTATCTCATTTAACTTACTTAAATAGAAACAAAAACCCTCTGATTCATTTCTTTCGTATTGAAGGCTAGACACTTCAATAACTGTGGGGCATTGTTTTTATGAGACCTCCGTTTTTTTATTTATTTTTATTTTTTAATAAAATGGTTTTGGAGTTCTTAATCTTTCTCAAAATCTACTTCTCTTTCTTGCTTTGAATATATACTTAAAGACCCTCAAAAATCCGATCCGATTGTAAACAGACAGGGACAATTTGGATGAGTGATTCTTAGGTTCATGCTCGGATTAGATGAAATTATTGATTTCTATCTGATGTCACATCTAATACTTAACAGTGACATGAAGTTCTACCTCTGGGCAATCTCCAACTGAGAAACAGGTTGCGTGCTTGCTCTCCTGTTATTTTACCATCTCTGTCTGTGTCTACTTCAGCGAACACTTTAGTGTACTTCTGAACATGAATCTGGGTTATCTTAGGCCACGACATTTGGGACTGACTTGAAGATGTGTGTACAATTACAGGTGCACTAGATGTAGGAACTGTTTGAGGTGAGATAGCCTGGTTTGGTTTCCCATGTGACTGGACCTGTTGAAACTGCTGCCCAGAAACTTGTGTCATGGGAGAGCTCTGTAGAGAATCAAATGCATTTGGCCTCACCAAAGGGTCAAAACCAGCAGGGGTCGCAGCAAATGCAGATGAGACCGGTACGTTGCTGGAAGAAGATACACGTGAAGAAGCATCTTGTTTCGGTTGAGAAGGGGCAGCAGAAAATGCATCCCCTCCAAAAAACAAGTCAGAAGCAAACCCATTCTCAGAAAAGCTCGGTGCTTTGGCATCATTGGATGGAGGTCCTACTGGCCTCGTCCCAGGACCTGGCTGCGGTCTAGCAGGCAGTGAAGTTGTTGATCTTGATAATGCCACCCCAAAGCCATCTTGTGCAATTGAAGGGCTGGTCACTTTGTTCTGAACTGATGAGGATGTTGCAACTGCAGCTCCACCAGTTGCTCCACTCATCCAGTCGCTTGTTGAGCTTGGGTTTGGAGGACGAGGGCCTGGCAAAGCAACTACCCTTGGATATCCTTGGGTGGTAAAACCATGAGCAAGATGGGAAGGTGGGCTAGATGTTGGTAGTGGAGGCTTCATTATCTTATTATCTAGAGTAGGGATATTTTGTGGCCTTATGCTAGCATTTATTTGTGTCCCCCCAATATTTTGGGGTAATGATGCTGTAACAGCATTGTTCTGAGTTGCAGGCACCACCGAAGAAGAATTTGATTGAGGTGCAGGAGTAAGATTAAGATTTATTTGTGGAGCAGGTATTTTGGATGCAGCCGAACCATATAATGCTGCTTTCACAATTTCTGGAGTCAGTTCTCTTCTACTTTGTGCAACAGTGACAAGCTTAAGGGCATTGTAAAATTCTGCCCGACCAAGGAAACCTGTCTGCCTCTGGTCAGCATGTCCCCATATCTGAAGAAAAAAGAACAAGAACAAGAAGCAAAACTACAAATATGAAGTATGAGTGAGCCCGATACAAATGTTAATAACCCATAAGCGAACTAAAGGAGAATATTAATCAAGTTCTCTTCTTCAATGTATTAGTTACAGTATTGTCCAACAAATCTTAAAGGAATCTATTAGTAACAAACAATTTAAATCTTGGCAATCTATTTCACATCCAAAATCGGTAAAGAAGTGAAAAAATTTAGCCCAAGGTTTTGACTAGAACAAATACTCATTACTAAAAGAACCATAAACCCATCAAAGTAAACAAAAATCCTCCGATCGTAATCATACACTGCAATCTGTCTTCCACCAAGTTTAATAATGAAAATCCACAGAAGCAAACGATAGAGAACCAGATTGAAGCCGTACACTAATATCACATAGATGAAGGGAGTGTAGCAATAATTGCCAACTATTACAAATTACCTGTAAACACAAAAAATTTATATCCCTATTAATACACTATTACTAAATCCTCTTTATCTACTTCCTGTCCAAACTACTTGTAAATCATATCAATTTCGCATTGATCAGCATAACTATAAAACAACTAATAGGTCAGATCAAAGAATTAGGTCATATCAAGCTAAGACTAATCACATAAACCACGTTTAGCAAGTAACTGCAATCAATCTGATCCAGACGCCATTCATCAACGTCAAATCAGAAGCAACCACTCAAATTCACATACACACATAGTTTAATTATACACATATACATAAACATATATATGTTAATATGTACATAAACACACACACACACACACACACACAGAGTTAGAGAAACATACCTGTGCAAGGACGTGTTTTGGCAACCCAGAGCCTTCAAAGAAAGCAACAGCTTCGGCGCCACTAATTCGGCCATCGCGGTCCAAATCGGCTCGTCGGAAATACACATCGAATAGATCCACATTCGGCGGGTGGTTTTGCGCCGACGCCATCGTCGGTGACTGCGTGATTCGCAGATCAGATCATGAAAACCCCCATCTTGCCCCCAAAAGCTCGGGTTTACGGAAAATGATAGAAACGCGAAGCAGCAAATTATAAATCAGAAAATTCAAGAACAAAATAAAGGAGCCAAAATTCAGAGACCTGATAGTACTTATCAGTAGCAGAAAAGAAAGAAATGGCGTGCCCTTAATCCCCTATAACTATTATTATTATTATTTGTTGCTGCTGAAAATATAAAACATATACTCAAACCAAAAAAATATATAGTGACATGCACATTCAGAAACTCATTGGACGTATTTTTCAGAAGGATGACGGAAATGTCAGGGATTTCATTGTCATATTTCAAAACTACCACTGACCGTATGGTTCGAACTTTGGAGTTCCGACTTGGAATTTTTTTTTAATTACAAAATATAACGCATATTAAATTTACAACAGTAAATTTTAATTAAATATTATTTAAAATAAAATAATATATCAGTTTTTTAAAAAATAAAAATACATAAAATAAACATAACAAATATTAGTTTTATAATTATAAATTTTAAAAATATTTTTTTCAAATTTTTTTATTACACAATGTAAACAGTGAAATAAGATTGTGATATTTTTTTATTTATTATATTATACTCAAAATTAAAATAAAAATAAATCCCTATGAAATAATTTTATTAACTAATAAAAATTAAATTTTTAATATTTGATAACTTAAAGTAGTTTAAAAATTTTAAATTTAAAAAAAATTATTGATTAAAAATAATTATATGCTATGTATATTTAATATATTTAGTATTACTTTTCTCATTTAATATTAAAATATAAATATTGTTATCAGATTACTTCACCTTAAAATAGAACTCGAATTTGAACTCAAAATTTTATATAAAAAAATAATCAAACCTAAAAATAAATTCAAAATTTATTATACAAAATCAAACTTTTTAAATTATTATCTACAACTATCCAAACAATAGTCTTATATTATATCAAATATAATATGATAAATAATATTATATCAAATTTTATATGATATTATTTATTTGACATAATATTATTTATAAGTTATTTTTTAAATAAAATATAAAATTAAATATTTTTCACTCTAATAAATATAATAAAAAATATTATTTTAATTTATATTTTTAATAAAATTTATTACAATTATATTTTTTATTATTTAATATTATTTTTTAACTTTTATTATATGTAATAAATTAAAATTAAATATATGATATAATTATTAAATATAACATAAAATTAAACATATAATATCAATTTAATATGTAAATAGATCATTTTGGGATCTTTCAACTCATAAAAGTATTGATTTTAAGAATTTTTTGTTTGATATAGATAAATTAAAGAAGTATTATTTTAAGAAATGAATATATTATAATTAAATGATTTAATATAATTATTATTAATTACATATTTAAAAAATAAATTTTTAATGTAATATTTAATATTATGCATTAAAAGGAGAAAAATATAATATAATTTTTGCATTAAAATAAAAAAAATGTTCTAAAATAATGTAATAGATTGGAGTTGTTTAACAACTGGCGAATATGATTGTGGGATATATATATATATATATATTGGTCAACCTGTAGTAGGATTTTAAAAAAAAAAAAAATCATGCCCTTAAATTGCATCTTTCACTTCTTCTTTCTTTGACATTTCACTTTAAAATAAAATATATAATACGATGATGCAACAGATATAACCAAGAGCAAACACCGACATTAAAATAATAACTCTAAAATACAAATAACTTAAAAGGGAGCTACTAGCTTTTCCTTTTTATAAGAATATATCAGACAACAAATTAAAATATTATAATTTATGATATATAATATAATTTATGAAGAGTAAAATATATTAATTAAAAATATTAACATAGATAGTAAGTTTATTAGATTATAATTTTTTTTAAATAAGTTTTATTAATTCAAATAAAAATATATCAATAATAAACAAATTAAAAAATTAAAAATATATTTTTTGAAGTACGATCTAGTTATATTTCTCCCTTCATTTAAAGTTTATATATATTTTCTTATATTTTATTATTTATATTAATTTAATATATTTTAAAATTCTTTCTCAAAAATTGTTGTAAATTATTTAATTATTTACAAAAAATAATTAGGTACACTATTATATTAAACCAATAATGCTAATATTTGTCTTTTTTAAGATTATTTTCATTTTTTAGGGTGAAAAATAATTATTAAACTAAGATGATGTGATCCATAATGATTTTTTGAAAAAAATTTATTAATTAAAATTAAAGATATAAATTAAAGTTATTTTAAAAAATATATAAGATTTTATATCCAACAACTACCACCTAAACTATTTCAATTAGTTAGAAAATTAATTGAGTTTATTATCTAAAAATACTAAGTTATTGCATCTAACCTAATGCTAAGTTAACAAAGTACAGGAACAAAAAATTTCATTACATTTATACCATAATATCAATAATTCACGTATTCAAAATCTTTCAATATATTAAAATCAAATATTTCTTAAATCTTCGAGTAGATGAAGAATTGCATCTAAAAGTGTGAAAATTATCAAACATAACCAAAAGAAAAGGAGCATATTTGTAACCAAATTTGGAGGTAGAAAGCCATTACTATCAATACTGCCATTGAGTAGTATGACAACTCTTACATGCTTATGAGGTAGAGAACAAGACACTAACTAATTTAATTCTTTTAGTAGATATTGTCATTCAAACCCTTTTCTGTAACTCCCAAACAAAACAAACTCTAAAAATAAATGCATGAATCAAGCTATGAAACAAAACCAATTGATCAAGAATTTAACCTGTAAAAAATACACAATAACTAACAATAAATATAAAAATAAATAGTGAACAACTTATGTAATGTACTTCTCTATTGTATCTCCATTGAGAATCTTTTTTGAGACTTCAATATATATAGAAAATGATGTTGTTTGAATCTCAACTAGTTCGGCAGAGTACACAATACATCTTGAGATATTGATCATTCTTTCAACAATATCAGTACGTGTTTATTTTACTTTTATTTAATTTTGAACTTATGACATACCTTTTAAATACACATATTCAATGAAATTGGTACCCATCTTCGAACGATATCAGTTTACATACACTGTCTCTCGCCCACTAGCTTCGAACCTGTAACCAAATATATCAAAAAACTAATTATTAGTTTTTGTT
Organism: Hippophae tibetana; assembly: GCA_037013495.1. Taxonomy (NCBI): domain Eukaryota; kingdom Viridiplantae; phylum Streptophyta; class Magnoliopsida; order Rosales; family Elaeagnaceae; genus Hippophae; species Hippophae tibetana. The sequence continues at coordinate 43,084,051 of CM072808.1, forward strand.
ATATATTAGAATCATTGCTTATAGCCACTTCTCTATCCTCCCTTCACTTCATCCTCGCTCTTTCCTTTTCCTCACTCTATTTTTTTTTTCTTCTTCTTCTTTGTACTCTAGACTTGAACAAATACTCTTTCTATCTCACAACGACACCAACATACCATCTCTTGTAGTTGAGCATAGGAACTCTAATTTTTATATAATAAATCTTATAACTTCATTTGAGAATAAGCCCAGAAAAGAAAACCAGATACGGTAAAAATGGAGAAAAATAAATAATAGGTTTCTAACTAATAATTACACCTTAAATCTAAATACAAAAGGGAAAGAAAGGGAACAACAATTTTAGATCGAAATAATTCAAGACATGGAAGCAGCAAGGGAATTTGAAATAATGTAAAAATGTAAAAATAAATAGGAATAGTTATATTAATAATCATCACAATTCTGTATTAATTTCGGCATATTCAATAACAATGGTCAGTTTTGTGGGTGTAATAAGTTTTTTAATGTCTAACCATATTTTTTATTTTTTAATATCTATTAAAAAAATATATATAATTTTTAAAAATTAAATGTTAACATAATTCTTACACTATTATATTATTTAAAATATTAGTATTATTTTTTATTTTTTAACTATTTAATACATGTTTTTAAATAATAAAAATATAAAAATAATAATAAATAAAATACATTCTAATAATTCAAAATATTGTGTATATTATAATTAAATTAAAGTGTATTTTCTATATAATTATATGTTTTATTTTAGTTAAATACATTTTCAATATTATAATAATCATCCTAATTATATAACTTATATTTTCGGACGAATATGGTTATTTTTGAAAAAAATCTATAATTTTTTTATGAATAAACATAGTTTTAATTCTTCTTAGTTAAAATACATACATAGCAACTTGGAACATTATCTTTGGTGTGAATGGATCTGTGGCAACAATATCACCAAGTTAGAAGAGAATAAAAAGAGTATAAAGGGAGAAGGAAAGACGATAACTGAGAATTAGATAAGGATCTGGACAGTAAAAAATATTGAATAAAAAAGAACTTGAGGGTAAAATGGTAAAATTATTTGAAGAAAACGCCATCGTACAGTGACTTACGTCAAAAATAACCTCCAATATTGTGGTCATTTGTTAATAAAAAAAATAGATATTTTCAAAATTTTACTTCCGGTGGTTCTTATAACAAATCAATAAGTATCTTGGGAAGGACCTAAGCTCATGAAAAAAACGGGCCCAGTAATTGGGTCAAGAATCAAACAAGTAGTACGGCAGCACATGCCCAACTTATAAAGGCCCCCATTGTTCCATAATTGATTACCCGAAATCCTAAATGCTTCCTAAGTAGTTTATCTACAACCAGATCTCTCTTTTACCCTACCACCTCACGCGCAAAAATAAACCTTCAGTTGTTTATCTTTAATTGCATAATTTAGTTCATTGTAAGTAGGGTACAATTTTGTCTAAATTAAATATATATAAACTTGCATAAAAATTTATACTTACTTTAATTATTTAATTATAGTATATTATGTGACAAAATAATTTTTAAAATGACAAATTTATTTATTTTTTAAAAATAAATTATGCTATATAATATAATCAATCCTATGTCGAATTGTTCATGAATTTCACTTTTTTTTCCTCTGATTTTAAATGATGTTTTTAAATTCAAAAAAATTATGTATGTATCTAGTAGCTATCGTGGAATTCTGGAAGCTCTTTTGAGAATCACAAAATAATATCTTAAAATTTTGAACAAAAATAATTATATGGTAATATTAAATATATTTAAATAATTTTATTATTAATTTAAACAACATTCAATTAGAAAATATTTAATATGAAATGATGAATTAATTTTTTTTTAATATTAAAAATATATAAAATGAATATAAATTATATTATTTTTGTGATTATAATAAACTTTGTAATTTTATTGTTTTTTTCAAATCTTTCGAATGTCTTGCAGAAATAAGGAGAGATATTTATTATATTATTTTTTCAAATTTTTAATGTCTTAGAGAAATAAGAAGAGATATTTATTATTTTGTAATTAGGTGATATTTTAAGTATATAAAATTTAAAATTAATATATTTTTGAAAAAAAAATTAATAGTTTATTTAAGTGGTAAAAAATAATTTAATTAATGAGTAAATATAACAAGTTGAAAACCAGCACAGATACCTACTTATCCTGAATTTAATGAAGGATTGTCTTCGTTCCAAATTCCAATGCGTAGTTCTTAACTCATTATAAGAGATAACAAAAAGAGAGAGGTGTACATGTTAACTCAGTTAGAATTTTTGCAGTGTAAATTTCAAACTTCTCCACCTATCATGGGCAATAATATCTACTTTGACTTTTTTTTATAAAAACAAATACATATTTTTTTTCATTGTAAATATGGATTTTGATTTATTACTTCGAGAGGAATGTTAAACACTTTCTTTTATACACTCTTATTTTTTTTATCGTATTATATTTCAAAAATGTAATTTTTATTTAAAATAAAATTTAGTTGTTTTTCTCAATACATCCTAATTAAAGAGGTGAGAAAATGTATGGAAGGATAATAACACGTTATTTCAATTACTTTGATTTTTATTTAAGTTTATTTTTTACTTAAATTTATAGATGTAAAATATGAGGATGGTAATATGATACATAATGATACATTTTATTTATTTCAAAAAATAATTAAATAAAATAAGTAAAATTATAAAAAAAAACATGATTATCAATAATAATCATGTACTCGTTAAAAATAACTTTAAATGAAATGTATTAGATTATGATAAGATTTAAATATAATAAAATAATTTTAATATATAAATTTATTAAGAAGATTAAATAAAATATGATATGAAATATAACAATATATACTTTACATCTCTAATCAAACCTAAGATTCACATTTCATTTAGATAATTTAATGGCTCCGACAATAAGAAAACTTCTTAATTTTATCTAAATTTAAAAACGAAATGAATTAAGTTGATTTAATTTGTTTATATTCAATTTTTCATATATGAATTCTAATTTAATTCAACTTATTTAATTTTTATACAAATTAAGTTTATCTCATAAATTGATTCATTACACTTATAAAAATTAAAATAAAAAATATTTATAATTTTGTTTTAAAATAAAAATTATAGTGTAAATAGTATTTTTTATTATATTTTTATAAAATAAGAAAATAATAATATAATTTAATTATCTTTTTCATAATAACAAATTTTTCATAATAAATAATAGATATATATATGAATGAAGATGGGCTGGAATTTATATAATCGATAAATAAAATTTTAAGTAAAGTATTTATAAAATTATAATTTAATTATAAAATAAAATTATATCTTATATGAATTTTAAATTTTAAGTTTTTAATACTCAATAACTCACTATAAATTCATTAATTTGAAATATTTTTATTAAAAATTAACTAATATTATCTTTTAATATATATACGCTTTGAGTTACACATACTAAATCCACAGCCATAACTAACCCTAATATATTTTAAAAAGTTCTAAATACTATTGATAGTGTCTTCTTATTTATAATTCATATACCTATAAATCTTAAAATATACTGTACAAATTATTTATCTTTCATTTCTCAAAAAAAAAAATATAACTAATAATATAATAAAAATGATTAATTAAGAAGAATACGTTATCTTTCATTTATAAAAAAAAAGTAACTAATAATATAATAAAAATGATTAATTAAGAAGAATACTTATACATAAACATAATTAGAGATCAATATGTTAACAACAAGATATTAAAAAAATTACAATCTAATTCATGGTAGGTTGAATTCACGATTATTCATAAAATAAATTACAATAAATTACTTCATATATTATGATTATATTATATTATTTTCATCTCATTAACGAAAACAAATATTATTATATGTTCATAGTGTCAATAGTGAAAAGCTAATGACATCTAATTATAATCTTATAATAAATTAAATTATGATAAAAATATAGATAGATAAAACATATTAAATACAAATATATAGTTTGATTTATAAATTAGCGAATAAAATTGAATTAATTAATTTGTAGAAGTTAATATAATATTTAAGTATAAATATAGGTGTATAGATTTAACATGTTATAAAGTTTCAATTATGTTACATCTTAGTTGGAGCATTGATAATTCTAGATATAAAAATTATAAATATATATAACATATTATAAAAAAAAAATAGAATTTAATTTATAAATTATAAAATGAAGTTGAATTGATTAACTTAGATAATATAATATCTAAGTAACCTTTTATATCTTTAGATATAAGTAAATATAATATATTATATTGAGAAACTTTAAATTATTTTTATTTTTATTTTATTAAATATATATATATATATATATATATATATATATATATATATATGATATTTTAATATTTATATATTTATAAAACATGGGTTTTAAGTTAAATTTTTAATAATTTTTTAAAGAATGCACGAAAGATATGCTATATTCTGCCTATGAAGGAGTGCCCACATATTGCCGTCAGCTGTCTCCAGCCCATTTCCCTCTGATTCTCTCTCCCCCTTCCCCACTGCCTTTATATATACACTTACCTCTTCTATCCACATCTCAGCTTTCACTAAAAATGGCACCAACCCACTTCTTCTCTTTCCTTTTATCTCTTTTTTCTCTTCCATCTCTATACTTTGTTTCTTCTTCTACAGTACAAACACTCAACACTAAATCAGAGTACTTCAACCCAAAACTTCCCCTAAGAACCCTTTCAACCTCTAAGAGATTTGAGGGTTCTTCAAATCTTGTGGACCTTCGTTACCACATGGGTCCAGTTCTCTCTTCTTCACCAATTAACATATACCTCATTTGGTATGGCAAATGGGCTCAACCTCAAAAGCTTCTAATCAAAGATTTTATTCTTTCCATCTCCACAACTGATGTTCGTGCTGCTCCATCACCGTCGGTTGCTGAATGGTGGCGTACTGTGTCTCTCTACACCGACCAAACCGGTGCCAATGTCTCGCGTTCAGTCATCCTCGCTGGAGAATATTCCGATCTACGATATTCCCATGGATCCGATTTGACTCGTCTTTCAGTTCAGCTGGTGATAGGCAACGCTGTTAAAACAGCTCCTTTCCCCGTTGATCACAAGAATGGGATCTACCTTATACTCACTTCAGAGGACGTTACCGTTCAGGAATTTTGTCGAGCAGTTTGTGGGTTTCATTATTTTACCTTTCCTTCGATGGTGGGTTATACTTTACCTTACGCTTGGATTGGAAATTCGGCCAAGCAGTGTCCGGAGGTTTGTGCCTACCCATTTGCTATACCTGGGTATATGGCCGGTGGAGGACCCGGAGCGCTTTCCCCGCCGAACAGAGATGTGGGTGTTGATGGGATGATTAGTGTGATTGGGCATGAATTGGCGGAGCTTTCGACGAATCCATTGGTTAACGCTTGGTATGCTGGTGAAGACCCAACTGCGCCGACGGAAATTGGGGACTTGTGTGAGGGTTTGTATGGGACTGGTGGCGGTGGTGGTTATATTGGGCAGGTTATGAGAGACAGGGGAGGTAGGACCTTCAATGTTAATGGGAGAAAAGGAAGGAAATTCTTGATTCAGTGGATTTGGAATCCTGCTTTGAATGCTTGCAGTGGACCAAATGCGATGGACTGAATAATTTTCCCAAGATGAATGAGCATAGATGAAAAATTCTATATTTTCCATAGAAAATTGCTCTGCTTTTGATCTATGAGATGAATGAAGCAGAGATGGAGGTTTCAGTGAGAAGATTAAAAGAGAAGGATGAACTGAGCTCTGCTTGAGCTTACTGTAATTTTAAAATTGAATTTTCTTCTTCATTTGTTATCGTTTCTATTAATTTATTTTTATTTTGGGTATTGAGTGATGTTTAGAGTGAAGGGCAAAAGGGACTGTGTGTAAGTGATGCACGCAAAAATGGAAGCAAAACAGTAGTTTCTTCGGTGTTCGGAAAATTAAGCTCTGTTTTAGCCATTTACTTATATGCTTCTATTTCAATAATTATTTATATTTAATTTATATTATATGAACATATGTTTAATATTGGAATATTTTAATTTAATATAAATTTATAAAAAATTTAAAAAAAAATTAATATATTCGATACTATTTAAAATTTACCATTCTTAATATTAAGAATCATATTACTATTGTTTTTAGTTAAACTGCTAGACACTGAAATTTATGTCGTCAAATGTTAATAAATAAATCTTTCTCGAGAAATTACAAATGGAATTACAGTAATCTGAACTCTTTTGAGATATTTTGGAGTTACAGGTTCTTAAATCTTAAGAGATGTTAAAAAGTTTATTATTTATTAGTTTTATAGTATTTTTTTTTGTTAATGACGTTACGTCAAATATTAGTTATTTATATTTTTTCTAAAAATTATTATATTAACTTTCAATTTTATTAATTTAAGGTATCGATTATATATATTATTTATGTTTGAAGTGATATAATAATTTAATTTTAAATTATATTTATATAATAGTTTATTTATTTAATAAAAAAATGAATTTTAATGTCATTTAGAAAAATAAAAAATTAAAACACCATGTTATCATTTACCATGATAATTTCTCAAAGTTAAAAAGCAAGATGGAAGAATCTAAGAGCGAAATGGGTTACAGATTCGTTAACAGTAATTCGAACTTTTTTGAGATATTTATTAAGTAAAGCTACTACAATTAATTGTTTTTTTATAAATATAAATACTTGATAAAAAAACAAATTACTATTATTAGATAATATTATAATATATTTTTAAGTGTGAATAATAATTCATTAAACACATTTTATTATATTTATTTATACAAGTTAAACATATTTATATCATATCATATTTATTTGTGTATATTTATGTTTATATTTTTGATCATGTTGTATGTATTTATATTTGTATCTTTAATCTAAATTCACATATTTTTTTTAATATTATAAAAAAATTAAATGATTTTTTTTATAATTCGAATTTTAGAAAGAAAATTAGAAAAAAATTAGAAAAATTAATAAATTGCATAGATCTCAAGTGATACATATATATCATATGAATTATATATATATATATATATATATATATTACATTATATTTATACGTGTCAATCATATAAATAGTACATGTCGCAACGTGTTAAGATACAGGTTATTCATAAATCGTGCTCCAAATCAAGTCGTATGTTCAAATATCAAGTATATTTACTCTCTTAGCTCGGTTCTTCAACTAGGATGAAAAAGTAAAAACTTGCCATTGAATTTGAAACGTTTGGCCCATCTTAATAAATGATTATTAGTTAATTAGAGAGAGAAAATTTGAATCTTAATATAAAAAAGGCATTATTGGTTTCATTATTTCCTAAACATCAAATAGAAATTGAAACAAAAAATGCTCTTTCTTTTCTACTTGATGCGTAATTAATTTTGCTTGGGTTTTTAGGGATCAATTCTCGCGTCTAACAGATTTTTAATTTCTTTTCAGGTCGATCTTAAAATTCACATATCCTCTTTTACTTTGAAATATTGTCCTTAGTTAACTTCTATCTCCTTGTAAATGTAATCTTTTTGTAAAGACCATCCATAGAAAGGTTGATGACTCTATAAAAATAGAGTTTTTAGTGCTTTTTTACTCAATATTTAATTATTTTATTTAATAAGTAATATTTTTGTGGATAAAAATATTAAAATATGAACTTTTTATTTATAATGGGTGAGAATATAATTTTTGGATTTTTTTGATTTTTTGAGTTTTTTCTATAAATTTTTAAAGCATAACTAATTAGAAGATATCATGATGATTCCACGCAATATCCTTATAATATTGTGATATTTTTTGTCTTTATTTTTCTATTTATCAGTATTATTATTTGGTGTGAGTAAATATTTAAATCTTCAAGATCTTTAATTAGCTTAAAATTATAATTATTATACCTGAATTTAATAGTTCTACGCCGATCTTTCTTTATGTTCGTCTCCTCTTATTACACCTGTTATGTCTCAATTTTCTTCAAACCTCAACACTATTTTGGTAATAGTGAGTTTTCTTCATCCGTACATAGATGATTGCTTTTTATCCTTGCTTTTATTATTCATCTGATTTTTTGCTTTAAATAGCAACCACTACTTTTCCTTGGCATATGTTGTTGACTAAAATGTGGGTCATCTTTATTTTTTTCATTGTCTTCTGCCGACACTTTCACTCTTTGTTATTTTTTGTCATTTTCTACCGATAATACTTTTAATGATATTGATGATGATTCATTTTTATCTTCTCGATCTTTGATGCAGTAAATACATCTGTGATCTTTGGTGACTTTTTTGGCTTAGAAGTAGAATACCTTTCTTATTTTTTGATTAATTTTCACGTTATTTTTGTTAAAATTGGCTTCATATTTGGTAATTTTTTCATCATCCTCTTCTAAAAAAGTCATGTTACTATGAGAAATGATAATGATTTTACTAATTTAATAATTTACTTTGATCTCAATAGAGTTGTCAATTTTCTTGAGTTCATAATAAATTTGGATAAGCATTTGACCTCTTAATGCACAAAGTTATTATATGTTGAAATCCTTTTCTATAAGTGCCATGGATTTAAGAACTTATCTATTTGTGTTAAAAATCCCCATCTTAATGAAATAGTAGGGATCGATACATCCTTTCTCATTCCAATTCATTAGTGAACTGAAAAATATGAGATAAATAAGCTTGTCACTTTCTTTAATATTTTTTCTAAAGTTTTTGATTGTTTTTTTGAAATTTTTTGGGAAATATTTAATTCACTTAAATTAATTATTATATTTTTTTCTACAAGTCCTACATTGGAAAGCTTTATAAACAATATTAGATCAACTCCTTCCAAAATTTTGAATTTACTTTATGTAGAAAATTCCTTGTATGTAGTGTAGAACTTCATATCTTCAATGTGTTCTTAGGTAAATTTTCTGACCAAATTGTAAAGACTTAACCATTATTAATTTGCTGATGTTTCTATATTGGTCTTTTTCATCTTCAATGACTAATGAATTTCTTGGGAATGTTTTCCTGAATAACACTTACTGCTTTATTGTCTTTGTTGTCTCTAGAGAGAGATGCTTGTCTAAATAGTAATGAAGGTTTTGCTATTTTCCCTAAAGTTGTTAAACTGCTTGGTGTTGTAGAATATTTTCTTACTATCTCATCTTGTAAGCATAAAAATAATTAGAGGTGTTAATTATCTTATAATAATATTTGTTAAACTATTCTTATTTCCTTGAAGATGTTCAACATCAAAATTGTAGTGGTTGAATTAATGTTACCATCTCACTAGTCTTCTTTGATTGTAATCACCTACAATACTAGTTCTTAAGAAATAATCAAAATTGTTGTTATCTATTCTAACAATGAATTTGAAACTTAATAATATATATTGCAATTTCTTAGTAGCACTTTTAACAATTAGATATCTTTTTTCATTATTATGATAATTTAATTCTAAATCTTAAAAAGATCTTGATATACATTTACAAAGATATTTATTTTTGTTATCTACTTTTGTTTTTAGAATTGTTCCTCAATATTCTTATGAAGCATCTGTTTCAATTATTATTTTATCATCTGACCTTAGATGTTATAAAATTGTTAAAAAATTTACCTTTACTACTTTATCCATATACATAGTATCTTGTTCAATTTATTTTTAGAAATATTTTTTTTTCAATTTTGCTTATAAATTTTTTCACAATTATACAAATTTCTTGATGTATTATTCTATATATGTCAAACATTCTAAAAATATTTTAAATTAATTTTTGAAATATTCATCGTATCATTTCATGTATAAGGGACGATGGATTGGTACAGTGAACAGATGAATCACAAGCTTGACAAAGAAAATCATCTTCTGTTAACGAGCAAAAATGGAAATTAATTCTTATTATATTGTCAAATTAGAAATACATGGAATTGTTTTTTTAAATAATATTGTTAATATAAATTTTAGAATCATTTAAAAAATATAGGTATTAAATTATTATTATTTTAAAATATGGATAAAAAAATATTAGTTACAAAATATGAGTGAATTATCTTATATTTTACAAAGCCTTTCACATTTAATTAGAAAAAAGCTTTTAAAAGGCATTTCATTCACAATATATAGTCATTTGTTACCAAAACATAAATTAATGATTCTTTTCAATTATAGTTTTGTTTGCAGCTCCATTTTTTATATTTATTTTTACATATTTCATTAACTTGCATGTATCTTTGTTTTGTAAAAAATTATCTATTTTAAGTTTTACTCTTTTTTTCTTCTATTATTATTTAAGATTAGATTATCCATATTATTTACAAACTTTATATAATATTTATATGATATAAATGTTTTAATGATCAATGGTTCAAGAAAAAAATATAATAAGTCTTCTTTATAAAAAAAATATATGTATCTTAAAAAAAAGAATACAAATAGTTTAATAAATTTAAATATAAAATATTAAGTTAAATAACTCACGTTTTTAAAATATATTAGAGTAAAAATAAAAATATTATATATTGATTAATATCATATTTATAAATATATATGAATATTATTGTTATTGAAGTTAAATTTTTAATACCTCATTGAACGCGTCATTTTAGTGCATTTGCGAGGGAAAAAAACTATTTGTAAGGTTCCCACACTAGTGAAAATGGTTGGATGATTAATATTACTTACTAACTCAATACAATATTTATAAATATGTCATTTTATTTGTTGAATTATTATACGTATTACATATATGTTACCATAAGAATATATACTTATGAAATATGAAGGGCCTAAATTAAAATTTTAAAAGTGAAACAAGACAACCACTATTGAAAATAGGAATGGCTATGAAGTTACTTTTTAGGGTGAAGTAGACATTAGTAATTTTATTAATATAAAAAGTATTAATTACTTAAGGTAACTTTAGGTTTATTTATTTATAAAACGGTAATGGAAGATGATATTAATAATTTTAAAAAATAAAATAAATATGTGTACGTTAGTCAGAGATAAAAGACGATAATAATATAACCAATAATATTTATAATTTTTTTGGATTAAAAGGTGAAATAAATGATAAAAATATCTTTATTAATATCTATTTAATTTTTTTTATAAATAAAAATATTAATCAGTATTTTTTTAAAATTAAATAATTAAATAATTTTTTTAATAAAATAAAATAAAACTAATGAAACTTTTTCATGCTTTTTAATAAATGAAAAAAAAAGAAAAAACAACTTTTGAGTTTTGAGTGGTTAGTATCATGATTGAGACTTGAGATTAGGCCCGTTTGTCTCGAGTCTCCACAGAGAGCAGTGGCTTTTTATTTATTTTTGCCAAACAATCTACGATATTGAGTTCATGATTCAGGCACTTTTAAATAACATTAATTAAAAATACCTACATTCTAACATATTTAAATTATCGATTTTATTAATTTAAATATTATTTGATAAAATAATCGATCAAATAAACAAATTGATTTTTTTAATTAAATAAGATTATATTTATATTAAAACTTATTTATAAATTATTATCATGTATAAAACATAACATACATAAATTTAAATTTTAAATTAATAATTTTGTAACAAATATTATTATTTATAATCACAATTAAAAAAATCACAAAAATAAGTAATATATCTGTAAAATTATTAAATTATTAAAAATATTTATATTTATTTTTAAGTTAAAATGGTAATAAAATATAATTATATTATACAGAATATTTAAATATAATACATTATAAAATAAATATGTACTTATTAGATATAATGTTATAAAATCTATCGATTCGAATTCAAAGGAATTGTATAATTTTAAATTTAAATTCGATTCAATTATAAAATTTTTTAATCGAATCTGATTCAAATCTAACAAATGGGTCATATTTTTCAATTTAAATGAATTGATAAGATTTTATGTTATTTATTATGCTTAAATTATTATTATTATTAAAAATATATTTTATTATATTAAAGTATGTTCAAAATTTACGTGATAATGATTAATAAATAAATAATTATTATAAAATATATTTAAAATGTGCATGTGAAACGTTAATTAAAATTTTTAATATTATAAAATTAATTTTATTTAAGGTATTTAGCTTAAAACAAAACTAATATTTTTATAAATTTAAAATAAAACATCAAATATAATATGTGTTATTATTTTAATATATATATAAATTTCTATCAAAAATTACAATTATCATATACATAATATTTATATTAAAAAATATTATTGATAACCTTACTAAATTTTTAATGGGGTTATTTATCAAACATTACATTCTCTTATGATTCCAAGTAAAAACAATTATTTATCTTTCGATAGATACAAAGAGGGATAAAACCTTTAACTGTTAAACTCAAGATATCTTATTTTTCAGTAATAACATTATGATTCAATCTATTACTTTTGTTTTCGATTAGTTTAATCAATTTTTAATGAATGTACTTAACCAAATAAAAATACTAAATACTAAATTATATATAAACAAACAAAGAGAAAACGATTTACATGTAAAAATAAATAAATAAATAAATAAACAAGGCCAATAAATAATGTACTAAATTTGGTAATTATAAAAAGAAAAAGAAAAATTATAGTAACAAAATTAGTGAAAACAGTAGTTAAGTACTCAATATCTTTTAAACGTCCATTCCATGAAATCTCAAATTTTAACGATTATAATATTGTAATTGATTGTGTTATTATAACATAATAACATAAAAATAAAATAAAATTACGAAGATCTTACACTAAAGATTACGATTCAATTTTAATGCATTACGTAATACTATTTTAGAATAAACAATTGTATTATCAGCGCTAGCTGCTTTTAAATTAACTTTCATAACTTCATTGTCACTCACAGTAGCACGTAGCAACTTGCACCAGAGCCCAAAAAGCATGATATATATATATATATAAGCAAATTCATCCCCTACTTTTTTATTTAGCATAATGCAGAACTAATGTGTATGATAATATTCAATTCCTAAGTTTGTATTTACATGAAGTCATCAAATAATCCAAAAAAGTTGACCTGAAATGACAGTTAATCACTATTACTTCTCAGCATACGAAAAGAAATCAATTATATATATAAAAACACTACTTATATGTTTATTATAAATTATAATATTATTAATAATTATAATTGAATTTATATATAATTATATTTAATAAAAAATTATTATGATATAATTTTCATATATATATATAATTGCGTTTAATCGTCACTCTTCTTTACCGCATGTCGTTTCCTTTTCATTTCTTGTTGTTTCCATTATTTTCAAGTGCCAACCATCTTTTTATTTTTTCTTTTTTAAAAAAACATCTTAATGTTTTAATTTTTTGAAGATGAATATTAAGGAGAACTAAACTCTTATATTGTGATTATTATTTATAAAAATAATTTTAACACGTTATATTATATAAAAAGTAGTATAAATTTATGAAAAAAATCGAGTTTCTCGTTAATGTTTTTGAAAGAAAAAAAGCATACATATATATTTCAGTTCTTTTAGAGTCAAGTGGAAAGTAGACATCTGAGATTGGGCTCCCATCGGTATCATCCAGCTTTTAATACAACATTTGTGACTCACGGGTAATATAGAGACTAAGATTGTCAATTAATTTTACATAATTTAGCACCTACTTCAATATAACGTATTATTTATTAAAATTATATATAAAAAATATTTTTTATTTTAAAAATAATTGTCATATATTGCATAATATAAAAGATATAAGTACAAAAATAATTTATAATTTGTAGTATAGTAATATTTATTGAAAAAACCTATAAAAAAAGCACAAAGTTACTGAGAATAATGCTAATAACATATAATTTATGAGTACATTAATTATATCGTATCATTTATTAAAATTATTTTATAATTTAGAAAATTATTTATTTTTAATATAATTTTAATACATGAAAAAATATATTTGATGCAAGTACAAAAACATGTATAAATTTGTTTTTAATTAATAATCCTCAATGCTATATAACTAATTTCAAAAGTAAAACTTGGGCTATTTTAATAGCATGAATTAGATTTTGTATTTTTAATATTCTTGGCAATTAAATTAATTTTAAAAAGGATAAATAAATAATTAGAATTAATGGTATCAAAAGTGTGTCAAGTTCACTTTGTGTGTAAGTAAATTATCTCATAAATATTAATTAAAGTAATATAAATGATTCATGAATGCCTAATTTATCACCATGTTATGATATTATGATACTATTTATAAGATTTAATTGATATAGATAAATACTAGTTGATGAATTTTTTCCCAAAACACACTATATAAATCAAATTGTTATTGGTAGCAAACATGTAACCATTAAATTAGATTTAATTTTAAAAAGTTGAACTAATTCTAAGCTCACTAACCTTGAGTGAATTACCTAGTGATATGTGGAGTTTATATAAAAAAATCTTATTTTTAACATAATTTGTGTTGCATTTTTCAATAATACTACTATTATCAACAAAACCTTTTTGAGAATTTTTATATATCACAAATTTTTGATAATTATAAATGATTTGTTGAAATTTGTTTGGTTTTCGAGTCATATTAGTTTATTTTTATATATTAATATTATATAATTGAATAATCAATCACAAAATTATAAGTTATTTGTGATAATTAAAAATTTATGATATAAAACATTTCTAAAAAATTTAGGACATGACTTAGTGACCCCCAAAGTGTAAGAACACTCATGTTTTTTGAGGTTCTTTTGGTGGTTAGTTGGTCACTTGGTTTAAATGATATGAAAAAGAGTTACAAATTGGCAAATTTTTTGGACAAAACTCCCATTAATGGCGGTGATTAAATATGTGGCCTTACTTTTATTAGTTTTCAGTTATCCCACTTTCCCTTGATCGATGATTGTAAAAAGTTGCTTCTTCATTGAATCTCTTTAGGTAAACCCAATTATTAGTAATTGATCAAGATAACATGTTTTGCTAAACTTTTCAGAGACAGCCTTAATGGTTCGTTAAGGATTTGAACGTGTTGGAGTGACATTCAACTGTTTCACTTTTATTGTTATATTATAAATAAATTAATAAAAATAGTAAAAAAGAATGTAATAAAATACCAAAAAATAAATGTGATCATTATATTATATTGTTATTCTTATATTTTCTGTATTGATGAAGTATATAATGAAATATCAAAATTATTATTATATATATATATATTGGTGGGTTCAATATGATATTTGGTTCAAAAATTCATAACATGTTAGATTATTAAAATAAAAAAAAAATATTTCTTTGAATATTAGGCTCCAAAATTTAGTTTAATAAATAATAATAAGATTCTTCTAATTTTTGTTACGAATAGGATAAGTTTTAGGCGTGGTGTAATTGCTATATAATTTTTTATTTATTTTCACAATATTTTTAATATTAATTTTAAAATTAACAAAATATTATTAAAAATAATTTTAATTGATAAAAAAATTAACACTAAATATGCAGTGGAAAAAAACCAACGTTTATTGGATCAATAACTAACCATACGTCACATGCTATATATGATAGTATTTAATTGGATAATAATAATGGATATTTTAAGACGAGTAGGTTTATTTTCCTTTTTCTATATAAAGAAAAGATGCGAAGTAATGAGTCCGTGACTCTGTGACATAATAGTATAAAAAAAAAAAAATAGAAGAAGAACATTCCAAATTGTCCTTGTGACTCTATTTGTACCTCTTGTCCATGTCAAGCATGAACTTATCCTAGACGTTAATCAAAATATGATAGTATTATCCAATTTATTTTATCAGACAGTCTAATGGCGATGGAAGAGTTACATCTTCAGTATTTACATAAAAAATCTATTTTTCATAACTAAATTACTAGTTATAATTGATTCTACCTAATTATATCTAAAAAATATTATAACAATTATAATTATAATATATAATCTTGATATATATAAGTGATTTGAAAAACCCATGGGTGTCAATAAAATGTCAATATATTGGTTTGTTTTGTATGTGCACATACAGCACATATTTATTTTTTTGCAAAGAGTAATTTAATAAAAAAAAGTGTACGACTTGTTGATAGAAAAATATCTAAATAAAAAAATTGACACTTTATTCCTAAAGTTAATGAGTATATATTACATTAAAGTCTTATTTGTTACTTATATTTTTATATTGTTAATATTTATTACAAACAATTCCTAAAAACTAATAAGTTTAAAGACTTAATTGTGACATATTAATTATACGTTTAATTCAAAAAATTTAATTTAAGATTTATATGTTAAAATATAATAGACATAAAAATATTAACTTTCTATATTAATTTTGAGACTATTTTATAAATGAATATATTATTCGTAGAGTAACAAAATCTTTAAAAAAATGAGTCAAGTACTTATTAAAATAAACTCTCTTAAATCTCATTAAAAAGAAAAGGATTGATTTATAAATAATTATGAGTATAATCTTAAGTTTTATCTTTATTGACGTGAAATGAGAGTGTTAAAGAACTTAATTTATACATTGGTCAAGAATTAAGATCCTGAGTATCTTATAATTTTAAATAATCTTTCACTTTATAACTTAAAATTTGAGATAAATTTAGACTTATGTCAATTAACATATTATAAGAATTAAGTTTTTGGCTCTCAAGGTTAAAAGCTTATTCCTTTGACACCTCGGAACACAATTATTCACTTCACAATCTTGAAAATTTATATGGAACAAAAATTGAGATATTGAAAATCTTATCATTTTTAACAATCATTCATTTTATAATTGGAATTTTAAGTCATTTTATAATTGGAATTTTAAGGTAAAATTAGACTTAGACTAACTTACATGATGCACTTGTATCTTGCTTACGGTAATAATGCAATTATTCTCGATTTTGATAGTATAGAGATTGAAATGATTTGTACTTTTTCACCTTTACTTAGATTTACTTTGTGTTTTTCTTTCTCTAGAATAGCATATATTATGATAGTCCTACAATTATTATCGATTTTGACCGTGCAGAGTTTAAAACAGATGCAAAGTTTATATAGAAATGAAAATAAATAAAAATAGCATTTTAATCAATTTATTTTGAATAACCATATTACTCAACTCAAATTTTATATATTTTTTATAATATAGTTTGCAAATAGAAACATTTATTTGTGGCAAGTTTCTATTGACTTTTTAAAATTTTAATATGATAGGAGTTAATAAAATTACACCAGACTAATAATTAACTACGGCAGTTTTTCATTAAATAATATGAATTTTATATTAGAAATATTAATATTATTTAATTTTTTACGCATTTTAAAATCCATAAACTTGTCATAATTTTTTTAAAAATTAAAAAATAATTTAATTTTTTAGATAATATTAATAAGTGATCAAATTTAAATTATATAGGTATAAACGTGCAAATTTAGGTGAGATTAAATTCCTGATCAGTCTCTTGCGTATTTAGGTGGTGATAGCGAAGTGGATTTGCATGGAGCGCTATTGCCACTGGCTACCATCAATAACCACCTGTGCAGTCTCAAGTTCTTCATGTTGGACATTTGGCAATTGGCAAATTCTACATTTGAGACACTTGTAATATAAGCAGTACGCCACAATAGATAGAGCTCTCTCTCTCTCTCTATATATATATATGACGAAAAACTCAAACTCAAAACCTCCATTAAAAAAAAATTAAAGAGAGAAAAAAGAAAAGAAAAAGAATGTCATCATCAGATACAGTTGTGAGTTGTGTTAATTAAGATGGCCAGTTGCAACGACAGCTGCGGCTGTCCTCTCCTTGCCTCGGTGGTATTCTATGTAGGTGAGTTCATCACTTTCAATTGCTTTCCTAATAATTCTTTTATTCTTTGTTTTATTTATTTTCTAATAGATATCATAAATATATTACAATTGTGATTGATGTATTGATATTGCAGTTTTTTATAAGATATAATTATGATGATCTTACTGTATTTATTATTATTGTATCATATTATTTCAAATTTTATCTCAAATTCAAAATTTGAGATATGTAAGATTTTACTTCGAACTCCCTTTGTTATTTGGTAGCAATAAGGCTTTAAGTTGGTATAGTGGGGACGTAAAGTC
This sequence comes from Hippophae tibetana, assembly GCA_037013495.1. NCBI lineage: Eukaryota > Viridiplantae > Streptophyta > Magnoliopsida > Rosales > Elaeagnaceae > Hippophae > Hippophae tibetana. The sequence goes on from CM072808.1 coordinate 43,102,280, forward strand.
ATGCAAGTTTCAAAAAAGGGTATGTGTTACATGAGTACAATCACTACGGTGTTTTTGTTATGTTTCTCTGCATGTACTATTAACATTGTACCACCATCTCTTCAAAATGACAAGAAGAAACTATAGACAAAGTTGCATAAAAAGGGAAGCAGTTTGGGGTCAAAAAGGTCATGTAACTCTACCTATATATTTTCCAATTAATAGATTTAGGTGAGTGTTAATTTCTTAAAAATAATCACATAAATATTTATGAAAACAATTTTTTTTTATCCTTGAATATATAATTTCTCCTAAACAAGACAAGTATCTTGTACAAAATAAGATATTTAGACTGTTTTTATTGAGTGCCGTATATTTTTTTCAGCAAAAAAAAAAAAATCCCAAGTTATTTTTGTTGATACCAATCTCATGCTAGCTAATAAAAGACCCATTTTCGTAGTTCAATAGTTTACAATGGGAATATTGCGTTACTAAAAAATTGAACTATAAACCTCTCATTCAATTGAGAAGTCACAGTACTGCTCCTATAATTTCATAAGAAACATGAACTATAATTTCATCTTTATAAGTACTGATCATAACGATACTATCGATCACATTGTTTACTATATACTCATATGTCAAATACATACATTTTATAACTTTTATTAGGACCACAAATTTTATTTTATTTTTGGTCAAGATAGGACCACAAATTTGATATAAAGTAAATTTGTATAGACGAATAAAGTAAATAGTGACTAGTAGTGATGATGAAAATAGAGAATAAATATGTTGGAAAAAGCACAGATGCTTCAAGGTGGAGAAAACAAGTGGGGATATCGATGGACATACAAAGTGGTCATGTGGAGAACACTGTGGATGCTTGCAATCCATGCACTTGTGCTAATTAAGGGCATTTCTTCAACTAGAGCTGGCAGGATCTACTGTAACTGTGGTGATACATGTATTATTAAGTGGGCTTCATAGTTTTTTGTTACTTGGGTGATTAAGAAGGCTTTATATATAGCGAAGAGCCTTGGTCTCATGGTTTTCATATATCTCTGTCTTGATTTATTCTCCTATAATTTCCTCTGTAATTATTCTCTTATATAATAATGAATGAATTGTAATGTCCTTTAAACCACGTAAATATTTTATGTTGTTTTGTTTTCATTTGAATTTTTTGATACGTTTTTACGATTTTGAAATTAAAGTTCCACACACATCCTTATAAATTAATAAATGTGAGCTTTTATGATCTTCACAAGACTCTTGGAGTTTGACAATTTCAAATTTAAGATCTTAACAATACTATCCCCTTGAAATTTTTTTTAAGGCACTATATATAATAAATTGCAATATATGTAATACCTAATATAATTAGCTATAACAACTTACAAATTTAAAAGTAATCTCAAATATTAGACAGACACTACTATCTTTATTTTTATTTTTATCCCCTTAATTTTGACTTCAGACTTATGCTATGTTTGAGTATTTACGACACAATGATTAAGCAGCTGCGGTAAATTTGATAAAATTCTACCTTTTAACTCCTAAAAGATTTTTTTTTTCATGTAAGAATTGTAAAGTGTTTACCTTATCAAATTAAAGCAAACAGACTTCTTGTTGACAAGTTGAACCCTGCAGCTTGACATATTATAAGGAAAAAAGAATAAGAATTCAATAAGTTAAATTCAACTACGTTACCGAAAAGACAAACAGCCTGTCCATTTGAAAGTGTCATCAAAATTTGTGGAAGTGTCATTTATATAAGAAGTTTTCATATTTTGTCAATATTTTGAATATTAAATCATTATATTTAATGTGATATAGTAGAAAATGTATATTCTTAACGTTTTTAAAAAGTTACAAAATGTCACAATATTTTTAACACTGATATTTTTATATTTAACGTGATATTTAAAGAAAATAGAAAACTAATACGCATCACTAATCTTCTTTTTCATTACGGTTCTGTGAGTGCATCTGCAATATCAAACACAATCCTATGAGAAATATAATAAATGGGGTTATTTTTTCCAATCATTTTAATGGTACTAGACTACTAGGGTTGTTGCCTAATAGTTGTTCAGGAGTTTGGAGATAAGGGTTAGACATTTTATCCGTAGCCATCCTCAAAAATATCGGGGCAAAGATATTTCTCCTGGTCTGCATGATGACTGAAATTAATCAAGAGTGAAAAACCAACATAGTAGATGGAGAGGCCAAGTCTTTAAGGCATTGATAGCTTGGAATTGGTCACTATAAACATAGTAATAGATGAAAAACCAATTCAATTCGTGTCTTCGATCTTGTAACTGATGTTTTTTTCAATCCACTGATAATCTTCCAAGTGCTTCTCGTAAAAGCTAATTTCCCCATTTGTTTTAACAGATACTGCAGACATGCTTCGAGTACCATAACGTCCCTATGAGCCAAACAAAAGTCTTAAGTAGTATTGGGAAAGTAAGGATCCGTTTGTAACTACTTCTCTTTTTTATTGAAAGTGGTTTCAAATAAGTCCAAAATAGTCGAGTGTTTGGTAATTTCTAAATGCTACAAAAAATTTCAAAAGTATTATTAATACTTTTAAAAAAAGTATAATTACTTTTGAAAGGAGTAGTTTTGGATGCATGTTCACTTCTTAAAATAATTATTGAAGTGCTACTTAAAATCACTTTTAACATTTTCATTTCAAACACCTAAATGCTTTTCATAAAACCATTTTGAACAAAGAAGCACATCCAAAGAGTTCCTAAGATTAATACAAATAACAGAAGTAACTAGCTTACCAAGGGAGTGTCTGCATCAACAGATATGGAACTTAAGTAGTGCTCCTTTTCCCGAGGATAAATGCCCGGTAACATGCTTGCATCATCTTTAATTGTGCTTGTCATAAGTTTATCAACCATCTCTTTTACGTGAAACTCATTGCCACCATACTTCTCAGATAGCTCTTTAAAGTTTTCACCTAGTCGTCGAGCCTAGAAAAAAGATAACTCATCAAATAAAGCTCAAACCCTAAACTACAAGAAAGAAAAACAGAACAAGCAGACTCTTTAGTTTGAACATTAACCAAACAGAGCAGCACATTAGCGTCAATACATTTTCTTAAAAGGTTAGGAAAAAGAACCAAAAAACAAACTTAGAAGGGAGAGGACCCATCAAGTGTTTTGAATGCTTAGTTGAGAAATAAGAGCAATTTAAGAATAGACTGACTCATATATTAATCCTCTTGTTTGATATTCAAAGGTTATAATGACAAGGAGATCAACACAACCTTACCTTGGGCCAAGGAGAATCAAGACTTGCATTTGTCAACACGTGCATTCCTGGGGACACATAACTAACAAACTTGTTATCTTCTAATGGCCTATTGGTTACATAAACCATTTTCTTGGAACCTAGATCAGTTAAAATCAAATTAAATCCGTTGTACAGATTTAATTCCTTCACAAGTTCTTCGGCAAACTCCACAGGATTCTTCTTGCTCTGCAACATAGAGAATAATGAAAATATACTAAAGCCTTTTAAGAAGAATAAGTATAATTAGTAACGACATGACATCAAATCAACTATTTTGTAGTAAATTGAGTCCTGATAATTTCTTTTTAATCAAAGACATAAAAGCTTTCTTGGATAATCATGCAATGTGCTTACAGCAATATGCATACCATGCTTGCATCATTTTGAGCATAAAATGAGAAAATGTACTGAAGTTCATTTCTTATATCACCTCCAAGAAACATAACGTGAAGTCCCTCTGCTCTTAGGTCCAAAAACTGACTTACCTTTTCTAAGGTTGGTAAGGGAAAACACTCTTCTTCAGGCCATATAAAAATTCCTCCTCATCACATAGCAGAAGTCCTATATCAGGAATATAACCTTCCTCCCACACCTCCAACTTTCTCAGCAAATGCTAGAACAGCTCGGTTTCTGGATTTCATCAAAGCTATGAACATCACTCCCTGCCTCAACCACACTTCCTCCGAACATTTTCTTCAACCTTTTTCTCCTTATTAGAGCTCTCATTTCTGCTACATTGTCCCATCTCCCATTCTCAGCATATATATTTGATAACAATATATAGTAGCCTGCATGTGAGGGATCTAACTGGAAAAGATGCTTTGCTGCAAGCTCTCCCAACTTAGTGTTATTATGAATCCGGCATGCACCCAGCAAGGCACTCCAGACATTTGGCCCAGCTGTAATTGGTAATTGGTCAATGATTTCCATGGCCTTATCCAACTCTCCTGTGCGGCCAAGAAGATCAACCATTATTCCATAATGGTTGGAGTCAGGCTTCAGTTGGTAATCATGCAACATCATATTAAATATATATATTCCTTCTTCAACCAAACCTGAATGGCTACAAGCAGATAGGACAGAGAGAAATGTTACACTGTTTGGCCTAACAGGTGAGTTATGTACCATCTGAGAGAATAAGTTCAAACTTTCAAAGGCTCGGCCATGAATAGAATAAGCTGCAATCATTGCACTCCAGATTATAACATCTTTTTCCACCATTGCATTGAATATTTGGATGGAGTAATCAATGCTACCACATATTGAGTATAATTCTATCAATGAAGCTCCAACAAAAGTGTTACTGTGGAAACCATTTTTTGTTAGATAAGCATGAAAACAAAGAGCTTGTTTTAGAATCCTCAGCTGGGAACAAGCTGCAAGAACCTTCACCATAGCAACAGCATCGGGTCGAGTCCCTTTTGCTAACATGTTGCAGAAGACCCCTAAGGAATTGTGTGCCATTCCGTTATGAGTAAAACCACTCAATAAAGCCGCATAAGCAACCACATCTTTCTTGGGCATTCTTTTAAAGAGATCAATTGCTTTGTCAGGGACAAAGCACTTCATGTACATATCTATTAGAGCAGTAGAGACTGACAAATGTAACTCAAGACCTTTTGCAATAGCAAGCTCATGGATCTTCCTACCCTCTTGTAAGTTACAAGCAATACTACAAGCTTGTAATGCATTAGCCATTGTAACAGAATTCGGTTCAATTCCTTTATCAACCATTTCATTGAAAATATCTAATGCTTCCACTGTAGCCCCATTATGAGCATAACAAGCAACCATTGTGCTCCATGTTATAACATCTTTGACTAGCATCTTTCTGAACAAGCTAGTGGCAAGTTTCACAGAACCTGTCTTATCATATAAGTCCAAGAAAGAATTACATAAAAATAAATCAGCATCCAATTCCCTCCTAACAGCAAAACCATGTATACAACGACCAATACTAAAATTTGACAGCTGGGCACACGCAGAAACTACACTAACAAGTGTCACCTTGTCAATGTTAACGCCTATGACCTCAACCATTTGGGAAAAAACTGCCAATGAGTCTTCTGGATTGTTGTTTTGCTCATACCCAGTAACCAAAGAAGTCCATAACACCGAATCAGGTTGAGAAAATTCTTTAAACACTTTCAAAGCATCATCCATATATCCACATTTGCTGTACAATTCTACCAGTGCAGAACCAACGTACATGTCCAACCCAATCTTATCATTTTTCTCTATAAACCCATGTAAAATCTTGCCGAATTTTAGTGCACTTAACGCGGCACACGCCTTAAGAGCTATTGAAACTGTGAAATTGTCAGGACTTTCATAACAGGTCCTTCGATAAGCTATCATGTTGTGGAAAAGAGATAAAGTTTCCTTCCATTTCTTCTCTCTGCAATAGCTCCTAAGAGTAGCATTGCACAGATAAACAGTTTTGTGAGGTGTTTCATCAAACAGCTTACGTGCATAACCAAGTGATACATATCTGGCATAAAAAGCACAGAGCTTGGTGGCAAAGAAGCTGTCTTGTGCAAGCCCAACTTTGTAAATTTGAGAGTGCAATTTGGCAACTGTTTCCCAACTGTTGCATGCTTCTAATAGAATACTCAAGCCCTTCCACTTCATTAAGGAAAACAATACGACAATCTTTTAAAAAAAAATGCAGTCCTAGGAAAAGAAAACACCAGTCAGATGAAGTAGAGAATTATCAGCTTCGTCACTTTAGTTAAATCATGTGCCCACATTTTCATAATCCTTGATTCCAATGCCCAATTTAAAAGATCTCCCAGCTTCTGCCTCTAACAAGGGACTAAATTATTTCACCTTTGCATTAGTACTAGATTATTTTCACAGGAATAGACATATCAATCTACAAAAATATTTTCCCTAACATCTTTGGTTACAACTAAGATATTGATTGAAGATCCAAAATGAAACCTTTCCACTTCGAGAATTATTATATATAATAGAAACATCACAAACACAATTGATTTTTCATAATCTTATTTGTTACGGTCCAACTGTACTATCCAATTAAAACTCAGTCACATCATTTGAGATCTATCACAAAGAAAAAGTCTATTTATTACAAATTTGTGATTTCTAAAACTTTTCCTTCCACTACCGATACTGATGGAGAAATTGTAGTTGACCATTCAACTACTTTCCCCATATACAAATAATGATCTTATCATAGAAACAGTAGCATACTAATCTGGGGGGGGGGTTCATTCAACGGATTTCAAAATGCATAAAAGGATTCCATTATTCTGAACATTAAACAAACAAAAAAGAGCGGGAATTGACTGCTCTTCAGTTATCAAATAACACACAAATACCTCTAAGAAACGGACTGGGAGGTCTCCTCTGCTCTTAGCTTCAGGAACGGACTCTAGCTCCCTAACGTTAGTGAGAAAAGCAACCCTACCAGCTCTACTGCAAGCCAACCATGTCCCACCAGCCAATCCATCTCTTCCACCTAGGATTTCCCCTCCTTCCCACCAACCCAATGGCTCTGTTGGCCTTCAAAAGAACCCACCAAACTATTTTAATTCCTTTATCCAAAAAACCAAATTAGAAAATTGGAAACAACCCAGAATAATCGAACTCACCGATTGTGATATTCATCTCTGTTGAGCAAAAGAAGGAAGGGGTAAAGTGGATGAGCTTGCCATAGGAAAACTGATATGCACATCTTTTATTCGAATCGATCTATTATCCAAGTAATCCATGTATGAGTTCTTTTGCATTTACGCTGTCTCTTGTTAACCCAGCCGCCTAGCGTGTTACAATAATGTGAATAATAATAATGATATATAAAAATAAAATAAAACACTAATGAAAAGTTTAGTTACATTATTTTTTTAAATTAAAAGTTTAATCGTATTATTATTAAGGTTTATTTTTTTAAAATAATTAAATCAATTCAAATTATGATTTATTATTTAAATAAAATAAAAAAAAATATTTATAAAAGATATGTAGATTTTAATTATTTTTAGGTCAAATTAAGTTATAATATCATTTTTTAGGAAGTTATAATATCTTTTAAGTTATGTTATTTTTAATTAAAAGTTTTTTTCCTTCTTTGAAAAAAGATTTTAAGTTTTTTGTTTTATATGAATATATTTTTTCAAATTTTATTTATTTATTATATCTTAAAATTATTAAGTTGATCTTAATTACTTAAAAATGTATTTAATAAATGTATTATATATATATATAATGCATAATTATATTATGTTAATTAGATCAATTTGAATATTTTTATTAAATTAGGGATCTAATTAATTTAATTTAATAATTATAAAAAAATCAATTTTTTTAATAATTGTAGAAGTAAATCAAATATTTTACAAATACTAAAATATATACAATTTTAGAATCCCACGTTATGAATTTAAGAAGGAAAATCAATACTAAAGGGGCTTAAGAATAAATCAATGAGAGTAATTTAAAAATTTGTAGAGTATCATATTTTTTTAAAGTAAATAATGAAATAAAAATAACTCTATTTTTACTCATTTTATTGTAGGTGAAAATGAGAGTAATTAATTATAATGTTAATATATATATAACCACACCAAAGAAAAAAATTACCCAGCGGAATTTAATATCTTGTATGTTTAATATATATTGTAAACGAGTTGTTTCTTGTAAAGGAGTGGTGATGATAGAAATGTTATAAATGAATGATCTATCAATTAGTTCAATTTTAGGGTTTAGATTTTCATCAACGGGTTTAAATTTTTCATATCAAGGTATTTTTTTAATGTTGATTTTTTATAGATGGATTTTTCTGCCGTATGAACCTCACTTTAACTTGTGTTCACTGTGATTTTTTTTAGTTTTCCAGTGGGTCGATTTGTATGGTTGTTCTTTTGATTTATAGATAGAACATTAATTTACTTTTCAAATTATCTTTAAATTACACTTAATTAATAGTTTATTTTAATTTGCTCTCAATATGACTTCTAATAATATAACTTCATTTTAGTAGAATTTTTTAGTACTCTAAGAGTATATACTCCCTTATAAGAGATAAAAATAGAAGTAAAAAATAGTTAAAAATGAGAGAATTCTAAGGTCACCAATACATGTATTGATATAAAGTGTGGAGTCCATCTCTCTCTTTAAAATATTCTCGTACTCTTAGAATATTGAAAAAAACTCTAAGTTAAAAGTTTTACATTGTAAAAGTGTAATATGTTTAGAACTTAACAATCTCACCATCAAATTGATTCTGACTTGTTTCATTCCCTTCAAATCTCATTGATTCATCAATTTCCACTTCTTTCGATATGTCTTAAACATCTCTAATCCATCATCATTTCATCACTGATTTTAAGTTTTAGTTTAATAGAAATCAATATCAATATATCTTGGTATCTTCTTCTTTGTCAATTCTTTTACTAGCTGAGATCATCTTCACAACTTGTTGAAGCTGATTTAGTCCATGCAAATTGTCTCGTTTTTCTTTGTTCTAATTGCTTTGGTTTTTCCTTCATTCCTCTATGACCTTTTTGTGTTGTAACAAATTTCTTACCATTTTGTGTGATATAAGTCTCTTTTGAAATTTTTAGTGGAATTATGTTTTGCATGAAAAACTTATATTTGGTTTTAAAATATAAGTGTTTGCTTCAACAAGAGCTAGACTATCTTGATTTAATACTTGTTATGAACGATTTGTGGGTTGAATTTGTGATTCGGTTGAAAACTGAGTTTATGATTTTGATGGAACTTACATGTGAAATTATGTTTGCTATGCTATAGTGTTCATTTTGTGGCTTGTGTCTATGGGCATCGATTGCACTTTATCGAGTTTGCTCTAAGTTTCGACTATTCAAATAAGTCGTTTGTGATTGGCTCTAGTTTGTTTACTAGTGTTCATATAATTGTATGGTATTGGAGTTTGAATCTTGTAGTAAAAGGATGTAAGGAATTTATGAATGTTTTACGTTCGTTAAAAAAAATTGAATCTTGTTATTGTTGGTTATAATAAATCTTGATGTTGGTTTCCTTGATTTCAAAGTTACAATATCCTCTAAGAGATCAATCTTGCTTCTTTATTGTGTTTCTTTGGTCTAGTTGTAGTGTGTATAGTTTATAGATTGTTGAATATGTGTGTTTTATTTTTTAGTTCGGTTTGTCATTGTCCTTGGATTTGTCCAATTATGCTTTGTTTTTGGACATGATCATTTTCAAGGTTAGATTGTTTAATGATCGAATATATAAATGTCTTCGTACCTCTAAAAACTAATTAGTTTTTTAACATATAAGGTAAAATTTACTTATCTTTACGTTAACTTATTTCTTTTGTGTATTTTTGTGGTTTATTAAAATAATAAATGGCTACTAATAATAGCAAGAGGTAGCAAAATAAGTTCGACTTATGTGGTGTTATTGTGAAATAAAAAAAGTAATGTTTTTTTTGGGTCATTAAGTAAACTTTTTAATCTACAAACAAGAATTAAACATATTACCGTAAAGCTTATCAAAAGTTTTCTTAAGACATTTGGATTACTATGCTACTGCTAAGTAATATTTACTTTTAGAAAGTTTGAGTATTTGATATCATTAAATTATTTTAAGTGTTTTTTTAAAAGAAAAAAAGAATGAAACAAATGTATTGTATTGATAAAAAAATCACCTAGATTTATTGCTGGTATATTTTATTTTGTTGATTTTATCTTAAATTAAAATATGCATGAATGTACATAAAACTATGTAATAGCAGAACATAGTTTTACAATCCCATCAATTTACTATAACTTTAATATCACAACTAATTTAATATTAATCCGTTACTTTATAAATATAATAAAGCTGTAGAAAAAGACTCATAAACTCCGGTGTCTAAAAAATGAGGTTTAGGAAAAGGAAAAAATATATATATATTTGCTTTATGAGCCCTTGATCAATTATGAAACGTGGATTCCCAAGAACCTCAGAGCTAGAGAACTGTTATGTTCTGTATTCTACTTTGAAAAAATTGGCTGTCACAAAAAGTCAAAATTGATCCAACCTTCCAAGTTGCATCAGTAATTGCAGCTCTTATTAGCAAAGAATAATAAATAAACAAAATCAGTAACAGCTGGCCTTGTTAAACAAGTAATAGTAATTTTTGTTTTTCAAAAATTATAAAAAATAATATTTTTAAAAATTTATAATAATAAAAAATTACATCTTAATAATACTAAATAATATTTAATTAAACGATACTAAATATTAAATGAATTTAAATAATTATAATTTAATTTAACTATATTTAATATGAAATAATGTGATATATTTTTATAATAATTAAAATGTATGAATTTATTTTTATAGTTATAATTTATAAATGTATTATTTTTACTTTCTGTTTTAACATGTCCAAGCATATTAGTAAACTAATTATATAAATACATAAGCATGAATTATAAATAAATTAAACATTATACATCAATAATATAATTATTTAAAAAAATATTTTAAAATAAAACAAGCATTAAACCTTTATCTTACAATTCCTTTATTAAAGTTATTGTAAATAATACATGGAAATTGGAAAACTACACACCGACAGGGAGGAAAAAAATATAGAGAGAAGAAACAAACATGTCATGCAAAATATAGAGTTGCTAATTTATATAGTAATTATTTTATCTAGATCTAAACATGTTTTCAATATTACAGCTTTTTTTAAAAAATAATAATAATAAGGGTCCAATATTATAAAATTAGTCCGGTAATAATAAATTTTTATAAGGAGTTCAAAAAATAGCTGACATGGAATTTACATCTTTTAATTATTGATTATATTTACTTGTATACAAATAATTTATTTTATATAAGTATTAATGATATTTTTTTAAAATTATATATACCCTTACCCTTACACTTGTCTTTTTCTTTCGTTGTAATAAATGTCAACGAATGAAACAGAGATTCGTTGTCTGTTTGACTGAAATCCCTTAAAGGCACGTAAGTTGACTTAGAAAGCCCTGTGCAGTCTTCATCTACTTGCTCCCAAAGTCAACAGCTTTTTTGTTTGGGCAGTTTGTCCAATAGAAGAAAAAGTCTTAAGGTACTTGCCTTCTCTTATTGTGATTTGTTAGAGGTGGTCTCTACAAAATTGCTTTCTTGCATTCATAGGACATGTTTTGAGTCGCTTCGTCGTTTCAAATGCTTGATCCACTTTCAAGGATATTTATTGATTTTCATTTCAAACACTCTTAAAGAGCACTAATATACATCATAACTTGAAAATGTATTTTAAGAGATGCATTAGGATTTTATTGGCTATAATTAGCAGCCTTAAACGGATTATGTAGATTAAGGTCGCTCAAATTTAACTCATCTTAAGTGAATTATAGTCGAACTTAACTCATCTAATTTTAAAATAAATTAAATTGAGATAAATTAATTGATAAACTAAGTTGGACATTTCATGTATAACTTATTTATATTTATTATTAAATTATTTTAAATTTATTAAATATTTAGGTTATGTTTAATAACATTTTTTATTTTTGAATTTTAGAATTAATTTTTAAAATATAAATTTATTTGATAACTAATTTTTAATTTTAATTTAAAAAAATAAAAAATAAATATTTTTTTCTTTAATAACTAATTTTTAATTCTTAATATTATATTATATAATATTAAAAAATTTATGCGTTCAAAAAATCTATGATATCAATTATATTTAAGAGCTAATTAACTTTATTTATTTGAAAGGTGATATTTCAAGATTAATATAAGAGATACTCCTAAAATTTTAGGTATTTTTAAAAATACCTATGAAACATAACATAAATTAAATATAACATAAATGAATAATAACATTTTTAAAATATAAGAAGTAAAAGTAAACTAAGAAATATAAGATATTTTAGGATATTTTTCACAAGAAATTGTTATAAGTAAAAATAAATTCAAAAAAAAAATAAATCTTAAAGAATGAGATGGATTTAAAGACCCATCATTATTGATAAGAAAATTATTACTTAGAAAAAACGTAATTTATTATGACATAAGTAATAATGAAACTATATTAAATAAGCTATCCAAAATTTCCCGTAAAGATGAAGAAAAAATTAGATACATCCATTTTTAAGAAGAATTAAAATATTAATAAAATTTATTTCAGGAAATGAATAAATACATCAATAAAAATAACATTACTAGATAGTCGAATAATAAATAGAAAAAATGTCTTACTATGAATGATCCATGGTAACTTAGAATATCAATAATTAATATTTACAACATATCATAGACATGCTATTAATATCAATGATAAAAACCTAAACTAAGTATTAAGTCTAGTTTACCAATTTGAAAGAGAATAATTAATGAAAGAAAAAAATCATTCATTTTTAATTCATTAACTATTAGTATATTGTTTAAAAAATAGTCACAATAGTTCAATATGCAAATAAAATGAATTTATAGATATAGAAAAAACTTTTAAAGAACTTAAACAAATAATAAAATAAAAAATACTAACAAGTTTTTAAATATCAGAAGAATGATAATAAGATATCAAAGAAAAAGTAATGTTATTAGAATTAATAGTAAGTCAATGTTTACGTTCATAAACCATAAAAAAAACTCTAATTAAGAAGAAGTTAAAAAACTAAAAGATTAAATCCAAATAATGAAGACATTAGTTCATGATAATATATTATAAAAATAATAGTATTTAATGATAAAATAAAAATATGCATTTAGAAGTAAATGAAAGCCTAATAGACGTAACAAAAAATCAAACAATATTATTTGAAACTATACAACTATTAAAAGAGGAAATTAATTTAGTCCAAAAATCAAACACAAAATATCTACATGAAATAATAGACATACAAAAAGAATTATTAAAGAAAATAAATGAATATAGTTATAATAAACTACATCAAGATATATACAAGAAATTTTCAGAACTAAGAAAATATGTATATAACATACATAGAAATAATGAAAATTATAAGTCATAAATATGATCCCTTAGAAGGACTAAAAGAAGAACCATTTAGGAGATCAGATATCCTGATTCCTAAAAATGAAGAAAGATCTAAGAAAAAATATATATAATTTCAATTTAATGGAATATAAAAAAGAATTAGAGGGAAAATTCATGTACCCTAAAAATTGGGATATAAAAAAATTAGTTAATTTATTGATACTAACTCATTAAGAAATAGAAGAACATTATAATGAAAATTTTTGTACAAACAAAAAAAATGATATTATAATAATTAGTGAGATTGATTTTGAAGGAGAAAACATAACCCCCAAAGTTCATATGAAACTAATTCCTTACTAAGAAAGAACATTACTAGTTCCTTACTAAAAATGAACATTTGACTCATATAAGAGAGAAAAAATTAGATAAAAGGACATAACAACCTGACAATACAGATAAAAGAAGACAACCATCTAAAACGAAAGAAAATTTACATTGGAGAACTAGAGTTAATATTTCACCAGAATTCAAACTCTTTGATAATTATAAGTTTGATCTTTTAGATTAAAATTGTATAAGAGATAGAAAGAAAACCTTAGATGAATGAGCTAGTGGTATAAATATGCTCATACAAATCTCTCAAACTACGCAAACAAACTCTTTCATTTTGTAAGATATTTGTAACTCATAAAATGACAATAAATGTTAAAGTTTAGTTTTCAAAATTAACAGATCAACAACATTTGTTAATACAAGTAAATGCTCACACATGAATACTTTGATACAATAATAAAATAAAATATATAAAAAATTTATTTAAAAAAGATAAAAGAAGAAATATAACTAAATCTAGTGAAAATTAAATCAATAAAACTAAATAACATCTAACAAATATAAAAATTTGTAACATGTGTTACATAGATTCTTTTATTTGTAAATATGGAATGTATTATCCTATATCATCAACACATTAATTAAAATTATTATATTTAACAAATGAAAGAATAATTTTAAATTTTAAAAGAAAATTAAAAAATTCAAGATTAGAAATAAGTAATCAACGTAACGAAGAACATAACATATACTACAATTGTAATGAATATAAAAGAAAATTAGATTTATACTAACAAATAATAAGTTTTTAAATAAATTATTGTCTTTTATAAATAGACAAAAATTATCCATTGGATCAATATTAACTCTCGATTAAAATTTTTTATTTCGATTTACAAAAATTAGTACAAGAGTCAGAATAATAATATAAATAACAATAGATAAAAAATTAACATTATTATGAATTGAGAACACTAATGATATTAAACATAAAATCCAAAAATATTTAAAATATTTTTATAAATTTTAAAAATATAAATAAAAATACGTTAAAACTCGTGTACATTTAAGATATTATCTTTACTATCTCAATTCTGGATAAAATCTATTTCCTTCTTAAATATTTCTAAAAGAAATTAAAACCAAATGTCTTGTCGACAAATCCGTGTTACAAAGGAGAGAAAACATAGTTAAAATTAGATAGTGGCAAAGAAAGAGGAATTCAATGGTCAAGGCTAATTAAAATACATGGAATTTTAATAATATTTAAATTTAAATTTATATTAATTATCATATGTTATATAAAAAGATTTAAAAAAATTAATAATTTTTATATTTTTAAAATTATTTTGATAATATCAATTATATTGACATTAGTATTTCTCTTGAATTAAATATTTTGTAAAAAAAAAAGACGACTGAAGAAAAAAATAAGAGAAAAGATGTTAAATGATAGAAATTGACCATAACTTTGTTAGCAGAAGAGTTGAAACCCATTTTTCTTCATTATTATCTCCCCCTCTCTCCCTTTCTCTCGTTCTATAAAACCTGGATTCAACAAATTCGCAAAGCTTTACAAAAAGAGAAAGAGAAGGTAAAGATGGGAATTTGCTGGGGTTCTCCAGTTGAAAACCCAACTCAAACTCCAAGTACTACTGGTCATCTCACCTCAGGTACTCCCATTAATTTCTCTTCTTTTTACAAGAATTTCCTAAAAATCTGTTTTGGGTTTTGATGTTGTTGTTTTCTTTCCCTCTCTAATAGAAATTGAGAGTAATCTCTTCTATTAGTTAATTTTCACTTAAAGAGTCGCCTTTTATGTTTTGCTTATGCAAAATAATCCTTTTTGAACTTGAAGCAGTGTTTTTGGGATTATGATCCCAACTGTATTTACCTCACAAACATGTTGATGTTCATCAAAAAAAATTTCTCCTTCTCTAAATTTGGCTTCAAATTCTATGAATTTATTGTATTTATATATAATAATAAAAAAGTCACTTTTAACTTTGAATATTCTACGTGTCTTATAACAGTTATATCCCAGACAACTAGTAATGGAACAACTTCAGGGAGCAGCAATATGTCTGGGAATAGCAGATTCTCAGTGGTGAGTTGTGATGAGCCTTATTCAGATGGAGAGATCTTGCCTTCAGCAAACTTGAGGATTTTCTCGTTTGCAGAACTAAAAGCTACTACCAAAAACTTTAGAGCTGATACTGTTCTTGGGGAAGGAGGATTTGGAAAAGTCTTTAAAGGTTGGTTGGATGAGAAGGCTCCTGGAAAGAATGGAAGTGGTACTATTATTGCTGTTAAAAAGTTGAATTCTGAGAGCTTGCAAGGACTTGAGGAATGGCAGGTAATTCGACTGGATTTGATGGGGATAAGTATTTGGATTGATTTATCTCTTTCTACGGAAGTGTTTTCAAAAGAAGTGATTTTGGTTCAAAGTTGTTTTAAGAGATAATTTTATGTTTATGGAATGAAAATATTAGAACTTCAATCTAGTAGGATATATTTTGGGAATGCATCTTAAAAGTAGGATTACTTCTTCACATAAAAAAGGATTAACTTTACAATTTGATTTCACAAGGACGCTTATTATTATTTTTGTAAAAATGTTAAGCTTTATTCCATTTGAACAGTAAAATATTATTTTATTAATAAAAAATTATAAAAATGAATTTAATGGAGTAAAATTATCATTTTATTTTAACAGTTTAAAATTAAATTTGAATAGTATAATTTTTCTTTTATTTTTTTGTCAATTTCTTTTTAAATTTTAATTTTTTGTATTTTTGGGCATTTTTATGTATGGCGTTTTCTATATGTATCGTGTCGGGATCTAAAAAAGCGATACAAAAAGCCTAAAAAATACAAAAAAAATCATAAAATTTAAAAATTTAAAAAACATTTGACCAAAATATAAATAAATATTGTATTGTTTAAATTTAGTTTTAAATTGTTCAAATAAAACGATAATTTTTCCTCCATTAAATTCACTTTCATAATTTTTTATTAATAAAATAATATGATACTATTTTATAAGTGATTAAATTTTCATTTTTTTCTTAGAGAATGGTCTAAGTGTCTCCCGTAAAAGTAATGTGACTAAAGTATACATTTGATATAAGTAAAATGACTTGAAGAGCCCCACCCACTTAAAAAGGACCATTTAAAAGCACTTTTAGCCCATGGAGAGCTAGTTCTTAGTATGTATGTCCTTCAAAAATAGTACATCTCAACTAGAGAAACAAACATACCCATGGCCATAGTGGTGTTGCTTTATAGATGTCCCTTATAAAGATGGTATCTCTATAAAGTCCTTTTTTTTCTTTCAAATGAAAATTTGTTCATATTTGTGTTTTGAAATGCATTTTGTATAAAGATGGAAAACCCATTTCTTAAATGGTAACAATGTAGACTTGTATGATTAATTTCAGAAATGTTTATGTTTTGTGCAATGTGTAGATAATTCCTGATTTGTGGTTAATTTCAGCAATGTTTAAAGTTCATGGCAGCTTATGCTCTGTACTTGTCTGATTTATCTTTGTTGGTGCAGTCAGAGGTAAGTTTTTTAGGTAGACTCTCACATCCAAACCTTGTAAAGCTATTGGGATATTGTTGGGAGGATAATGAGCTTCTTCTTGTGTACGAGTTTATGCAAAAGGGCAGTCTTGAAAACCATCTCTTTGGAAGTAAGGGCAATCTTAGACAGAATTCCCATTTATGCCTGCAACATTTACCTACTTGCTAGTTTTTGTTTTTCTAAGCAGGTTCATTAAGTAGTTACTTTTAACATGTGCAGGGGGTGCAGCCGTTCAACCACTCCCGTGGGATATACGACTTAAGGTTGCAATTGGAGCAGCTCGAGGCCTTGCTTTTTTGCACACATCAGACAAGAAAATCATTTACAGAGACTTCAAAGCTTCAAATATTCTACTTGATGGGGTAACTTTATTTTTCATCTATACACATACACCTTGATCTAATATTAAGAATTATGGAAACATTTACACTTAATGATTTTACCATGTTTTCATCGATTGCTTCACTCTAAGATGATGGTACTGAAGGACAGATTATAGAACTTAAGGCCCAAAATCACGATTTTTTTTTATTCGTTCGGGCAAAAAATTAGTTTAAAATCGCTTTTTTGTTGTGTACAGACTATGGTGTGCACAACTATGTACAACTTGTGTATAGTCTGTCGGTGTGAGATTTTGGGATATTTTTGGCCAAATCTCAAAAAATGCGCTATATAGGACTTGAACTTACTTTTGTTCAATAAAATCATTATTCACTCTGGTGATTGTACTTTTCAATCTTCACTTTTGAGAGGAACAGGATGATTCTGTTCAGAAATTAAAAGTAGAAAAACATGGAGATGATTTTGGTGATGAGATTAGGAAAATATTGTGCTTATTCTACCTTTTGATTTTACTTGCAGTCCTTTAATGCCAAGATTTCTGACTTTGGCTTGGCTAAATTTGGTCCTTCAGCTAGTCAATCACACATAACAACACGAGTAATGGGCACATATGGTTATGCTGCTCCCGAGTATGTTGCCACAGGTAATCCCATTTAACACTTGAACTTGTGTGCTAAGATGGTTTATCTTGAAGTTTTGACCCCGATCTCATGCTTTATTTATTGAACAGGGCATCTGTATGTGAAGAGTGATGTTTATGGATTTGGAGTTGTTTTGATAGAGATACTAACAGGCTTAAGGGCACTCGATACTAATCGTCCAAGCGGGAAACATAGTTTGGTAGATTGGATAAAACCACATTTGTCAAATAAAAGAAAATTGAGAAACATTATGGACTCTCGGCTGGAGGGAAAATATCCATCCAAAGCTGCATTCCATATAGCTCAACTTGCTATAAAATGTATCGAATCAGAACACAGGCACCGGCCTTCTATGAAAGATGTTGTAGAGATACTGGAAAGGATTGAAGCTGCTGATGAAAAACCAAGAGAGCCTAGGACTCGCCCTATGTCTCATCGGCAAGGCCAGCAACCTTTCCACCATCGCTCTTCACTTCGTCATCGCCAAGATGTAGGTAGTGTCTACCAAGGAGCAAGGTGACTTTGATCTGAATGCTGTCACATAATCTGCCTTTGAAGTCTTGCTGCTTTCGTGAAGCAATTTGCTGGTACCAGCAACGTGGAACAAATTGATTTCTTCATTTATAATATCTTGTAAGTTAGAATGAGGTTGCTCTAGTTGAAGTAGTTGCTTGTATTATAAATTTATGCTGGCTGTAGAACATGTAATTATACTACCAGGTGTAGCGAATGTGCTTCGCAATCTGTTAACAAAATCATCATTTACACTTTAAGGAGAGACTAAAGATGTTAAAAATATTGTTGCTCTTCTCGGTTTTAAGTCTCCAAACAAAATGGTGTCAACGAGTTTTGTGATAATGACATTAGTTCTTTATTTTTACTCATTGTAATTGCAAGTAATTATTAATTGAAGGGATCAAGATATTCTTTATCATCATTTTAACAAAGTTGATTACGTAAATGTGCCATCATTTTTATATCTGATCTCTCCAAGTTTAACTTAAGCATGTATCCCAAGTTTGAACAATGAAACAACGCTAGTCATGGTCAAAGTTTAAAACGGATACTGGCAGCTAAACTCAATTTTTATAATCTTAATGATACCAAGGCTACTAATAATTTAAACTTTACACATTTATCACACCCTCTTCCTCTATGCTCAAAATGAGCACTTATCAATTGAATATTAGATCAAATTTAAAAATTAGGCTAAAAAATCACATTAAAAATTAGAATTAATTTGTTATAAAATTTTATTATTATTATTTATTATTAACTTTTAAAGTTCAAAACATTTAATAAATTTTATTTAAATTCAGATTACAGTGTGTTGAATTGGAAAATGATGGTGGACATAACATTAAAAAAAAACTGAAAACACAGCTTAAGGGTCTACTTGGCCGGATTACTCAAAAATTGCTTTATGTTTAAAAAATAATTTAATTTGTTTGGTAATAATTTTTAAGTGTAAATTTTTTAAAATAATGTGATCCAAAAACAAGTTTTCTGAAAACAAGTTGTAGCTATTTCAGTGGTTTTGAAAATTATTGGATACACGGAAAATTAATGTCAGCTGTCATATTAGACTTCTAGCTTAAAGGTTCGACACTTGAATGACAGCTGGTAGTATATGATACGTATAAACATGTCACTTTTTACCTATGTAAACGGCTAAACTTTCTACTTGTAGTTCTCACTTTTATAATTATATTAATAAAAATATAATAGAGAAAAATATTTAATAAATAATCAAATATTCATTTAAAATTTATAATTAAATTAAATAGAAAAAATAATCTAAACTTTTATTATTTTATTTAATAAATAATAATTAATTATCATTATAAATTATTTATTTTACAAAATAAAAAAAAATTTAAGTATAAATTTTTACATTACTTTTATTATAATTAAAAAATTAATATTAAAATATTTTATAAAATGATTTATAAAAATACTTTTAAAATAAATATTTAATTAATTTGTTATTTCAGTTATGAAGTCAATAAATAATAGTAATTATTTTATAAAAAAATATAATTCAATTATAATATAAATTTGAATGATTTATCTAGATATTGATAATAATTGCATAACATTATTTAATAAATAATTCAAATATAATATAACAACATATCAACTTATTCAATTAATATTTTACTATCTAAGAATACAATCCTACATAAATAATATTTTCACTATTATCATTATTAAAGACTAGTATTTTAATTATTTGACATAAAATAATAATATTTTAAGTTAAAAATCATCAAAATAATATAATTTGTTATCAATAAATATTTTTTACAAAACTAAATAAATAAATAATACAATTTCTAATATAATGAATTAAATGATATAAATGACTTAATCTAAGAGATTTTTGTGACACTCTACTCTAAAAACAATTGTATTATACAAAATAATTATTTATAAAAATGTATTTATTATATGAATATTTTGGTATTTATTAATGTAAAAAAACTAACAAATAGTAAAAAAATAAAAGTTTAAAAATGTATATATATTATTAAATGTTTAAAAATATATTTATTAAATAAACATTTTGATATTTATGGTTGTAAAAAACTAACAAATTAAAAAAAACAAGTAGAGTTTCAAGCTCGACCAAATATTCACTCTTTTTATATATAAAGATATACGTTCATAATGATTTTACTACCTTTTCACAATTCGGGTATACAAAAGTTACCTTAATCAAGTTAAACAAATCAATTTAAATCAATCTAATTTAATTTTATCAAATTTAAGAAATTATAAATTTATTAAATTTTAATTTTTAAAGAATTAATTAAATATGAGTTAGTTGATTTTCAAATGTAAAAAAATAAATTAAAATAATACCAATCAAAACATATATTATATTTAATTATTATTTTCTCTTTAATTTTTATATGTTTCATTAATATTATTTTTCTTTTTCAAAATTCAAATTCCTAACATATATTTAGTCTTATTTCTCTACAATATTAAATTTTCTTCTTCTTGTATTTATATACATGCTATATATAAATATATTCAAATTAAAGTAGGAATGTTTCATACTCTTTACTACTATTAAAATTTTAAAACTAATATTTAAATAATATTAATTATGATATTTATATATATATAAGGTTGAAGATTTTTCTCTTAAAAAACCTCAAGAAGACACCACTGTCAATGTGAAAAATATTGTTTTCCAAAACAACTTCATAAATATAAACTTAAATACCTTGAGCAAATAACTTACTAAGTTAGAGAGTTTAAACCAATAATCTAATGTCTCATTTAATTCTAACAAGGATTTTGACCAAAATTTTATAAACCTTTTCAAGTTTCAAAATTAGCCAAAACAAAATAAAATCAAACAAAATAGAATTTTTTCAAGCTATTAGGGATCAAATGAGTAGGTTAGAACCTACTGGCTCTAATAGTGGTCCTATAGTGCCAAAACACTCCACCATATCGCCTCCGAATATTATTGTTTTACATTTACATGCTAGTATCACTTATGAGGAAGTCTTTTAGGAACCATCTCCTGAAATTGTAAAATCAAACTGGCAAAACCCAACATCCGTGAGCATAATACTTGTTAGGTTCTCAGATTTAGATATGGGAACCCAGTCAATCCAAATCATCCAACCAAAATACAATGTCTCTTTCATTTACGAATGGAATATTGATGGCATGATTGAGTATCAAATCCTAAACCTTCTTCAACAAATGGACATGACATCAAATACTTATAAAACTCAATACAGAACCTTTGATAAAACATTTATCGAACTCTTCATAGTTGGGTTTTCAGGTTAACTAGTCTGAATCATTCGAATATAAAATCCAATAGAATTCCTAGTCCAATGATAGAACATAACAAATTCATAAATGGATTATATCTTATACTGATTCCCCATAATTACTCAAAACTCTTCAAAATTTTCTTTAGAATATTAGAATGTAAAAACAATCAGAGATCCTAATCCCTACAAGTAAAACTTTTGAACTTATTAAAATATAAAAAGAAAATTCCTTCCTTCTCTTCTAAAATAATCTATAAAATATAAAAAATGAGAGACATCTTCTCCAAAACCATTTGAATAAATTTTAAAATAACTTTGCCAGATGAACAAGGATTTCATAACAAATCTTTATAATTCTTTACAAAAAATGTTTGGAAAGTTTTGGTTCTATAAACCTTGAGACCTAACCAAAACCTTAGAATTATATTAAAATATTTTAGAATATACAAGATCTAATGAATTCAAACATTTTTATCATCAAAATAACCAAATAGATCATTTCTATTCTACTTGTAAAATCATCAGAATCTTGCCTCTATCATAATGGGGTCCAGATTTATCCAAACTCAAAACCTTCTAAATAATCTCAAAATCACTCTATATCATTGTAAAACCTTCAATTAATAAGATTATAAACATGCATGTTTCAATACTTTCTTAATCCAAAACCATAAATATTTCTATTTCTGGTTATTTTATTTCAATTGCAAAACTATTGAACTTACCAAAATACCTTGGTTTATCCATTAGTGAAAGTTTTTTGGATTCTCACCAAAAATACTTATGCTAAAAGTCTGAGAAAGTTATGACTTTCTCGAAACACTCTTCAAATCCATCGATATTGAGAGAAGGTTCACAACCCCGTGTATCTTTTCTATGAAATTCTATCTTCGTTGGATATGTCAATGATTGATTGAGCCAGCACATACTTATAAATTAAAATTATTAAAAGAAGATATAAAATAAAATGGTGAATGTCATTCAATGTCCCCAAGACAATTATAAAACTTTCCATAGAAGAATGGTTTCATAAACACGGATATGGAATAGTGAACCTTAAAGTCCAACCAATGCAACACCAATTCCTAAGAGGTTTTGTCCAAAATGGTCAAATCTTATATAATACTTTAAAAAAAGGAGTATTGGTGTTATAGTTTAAAAAGAGGCAAAATTTGACTTGTAACTTAAGAATTAATTTTTGTGTAGGTTTTTTAATTTTTAATATTTTTAAATTTATTTACCAACTTGAATAATATAGTTTCATATCTATATAAATTGATAAAATAATTTAAAAATTAAATAATATAAATTAATAAATATATAAAAAATAGATTATAACAATATTAAATATATAGTATGTATAACAATAAATATTTATATATTTATGTGATTTTGTCTATAAAAAACATATCATATGTAATAGTTTAGAAAATGTTTGAATTTTGTTTTAGGTTGGGCAAAATTTAACCTTAAACTTGAAAAGTTATTTTTTAAAAAAATAAAAAAAATCTCATTTTACAAAACATAATTATTATAAACATAAAAAATATTAATATCTTATAAATTTATAATTAATTTTAAATATAATATAATACATTATTATTATTAATAATAAATATAATTATAATTATATTTAATAAATAATTATGATATAAAAAATAATATTTATATATATCCAACTTTATATAAGATACAATACAAACATGGAATATTATATCGTAAATTTTGCATGAAAAATATTATCTAATATTATTATTATTATAATAATAAAATATATAAATTATTTTTTTAAAATTTCAATAATTTTTCATAAAAAATATTGTAACTATTTAGTAAAGTTTTTAATAATTTAAAAATTTATAATTTATTATTATTATTATTTTTAATTATTTTATAATAAAATTTTGATAAGTTATTTATTATAAAAAAGTATATATATTTTATTATATAAATATAAATTATTTTATTATTTTATATTTATAATAAAAATAAATTATTATTTATTAAAAGTTAATAAATAATTATATTTTAAGAGAATGAGGTACTTGGAATTAGGGAGAGAAAAAAAAAAGATAAAAATATTTTTTTATTATTATAATAGGGCTACTGGAATTAGTGGAATGAGAGTTAGAAAAAGACAAAAAAAAAATGACCGGATAATGATTAAATGGGTTATGATTTGCACATTTTAAAAATAAAATCTCATATAACCCTTTTTTAAAGTATTGAATGGGTTATGCCCATTATAGACAAAAACCCAATTCCTAGCTCAAAAATTCCACGCAAATGCACTACTTGATGCAGCAAAATAGAAGAAGAATATCTAGAAATCATGCAACAACTCTTAAAAGACAAAATCGAAACTTCCAACAAATCCTCACAAAGTACATATGATGTAAAGTGTAAAAATCAATAGAATATTTGACAAAGCATTATTTATAAACAGTACCAAACATCTCTAACAATAAAAAAAAGGATAGATAAAACACTATTTACAAAACAACACAAGCATCTCTAATAGTAAAAAAAAGACAAACAAAGCAATATTTACAAATAATACAAGCATCTTAAACAGTAAAAAGAGGACATATAAAGGACTATTCACAAATAGAGCAAATATTTCTAATGGAAATTGTTTTGGTTATAAAATGGAAGCTCTTCTTAGTTTAAAGGCAAGCTTTTCCATATGCTTTCTTTCTAAAGAAAACTCTCTCAACTTTCCCTTCTTAATTGTTTTTTGTATAATTAGATAAAATCTTCAAACTCTTACTTTATACTAATGTAAGTCTTATAACCTAATCTTATAGAAATTTATTGTAATATTATTTTACAATATATATAATATGGATGGTATAACTACTTTCTAGTGTTTGCATTTTTGTTCAAATTTTAGTATTGATTTGCTTATTACTCGCCAGACCCTTGTGCCGACTTTTAGTATTAGAGCTAAGTAGGGATTGAAAGGTTACTACATATTCTAACACTTGTTTTAAAATTTCATTTAAACTATGTGTTTGTGTTGACTCATTTGTGGTTAGAGGTTGATAGTAAGTCTTGAGATAGATAATAAATATGTTATTGTGTTGATCGAATTGGGTACAAATTTTAATTTAAATAATAAAAAAATATGAGTTCTATTTTATGTAGAGTTTCTTCTTCTTCTTCTTTCAATAGTAAAACCAAGAATATGGTTAATAGTAAAGAAATCACTATTAAAGATTTTACAAAAAAATATTGACAATTGGAAAATTCTTAAAATACAAAAAGATTAGATTTATAAAACTAACCAATTAAATTTTTTTAAAACTGATTATTGAATTAAAACCGAAGAAAGAGGTATTCAACTTTCTTCACCTTTTGAAATTATTTACATATTTTCTCTAAATTCTTTAAAAACTATATTAACAAAGGTTACAAATATATCCACGTTGGTTTAGTCCAAGTAAGTCTAAAACCCCTTACCAAAGAAGATCTTAACACCTGTATCTTAACTGCTTTTAGAGACACTAGGTTTAAAAAATTTCAAGATTCTTTATTAGGAACAGTTAAGTCAAGTTTTTGTAAATGTTCGTTCTTCTTTGATTACTAACTTTACTGTCTCTTTAAATGATAAAAACATTTTAAAATCACTCATTTTACAGATCTAAACATACAACTATAATATGATCGAAAGATCTATCTTAATTACGTTGATTTTCAGAGTGTATTATAAAGCCATGATTTTTGCATTTAACATCAAACACATATTTCATAGCAAAAAAGGAGAAACACTCATGCTCCAAATCGATCTCTCTATATCCAATAAAATCATGCTAAGCCCTATTGAATGGAACCAAATCACTCGGTCATATGAATGACTCCGTAAAGGAATAACTCAACCTTGAAAACCTAATACTTGAACAAAACACCCATCTTAAAAATATAACTCAATATGTTGATGATAGTGTTAGAATAAGTGTTGACAGATCTCTTAGTTCTAAGAACTCTAGTGTGTCTTCTTCTGAAACTATAGATCTAGGAAGAGTTTTAAACTTCTCCTCTATCATAAACCCACCATATAAAGCGCAATCTAGGTATTCTACTTTAGATATACCTACTTCAAACCTTAGAAATGTAGACTATAATACCTCGATACCTCACACAGTTTATACTAAAGCTTAAAATCAAGATCAAAACCAATCATCTTTACAATCTTCAATAGCCTCAGTTATAACATAAAATATAGCCCATGAGTTAAATGTCTTAGAGAATGATGATTTTCAAGTTGATAAAAAATATTTGCATGATGAATTTTATGCATCTCATAACAAAGAAAAGGTAAAATGGTTTTTCAAAAACTTTTTGAATACTTGTAAAGAGATTCAAGAAGAATTTTATAAATTTGTTCTTGAACATAAAACTCATATTTCATTTTTTGATTGATTTGAAATTTATACATCTAAAAAACATACTATATCCTTTCAAATCCATTAAACTTGTTACCATAAAGAAAAAAAAGTTAATGTATAGAAAACCCTAAAAGGTGAAGTTGAGATTGAACATCCTTCCTAAGATAAATAAACTTTCCTTACAACAATAAAAAAGTTAAGCTTATCTTCTTAGAAAATCTCAAATATATATATATATATATATATATATATATATATATATATATATATATATTGTAGAACTTAAAGTTCGTAGAAGTTTAAAAACTAATCCATCAAGCCTTAATCAATTAACTAAATTTTTTGATTCGGTTTAGATTATTTTACGATTCTAATTGATTTAGTTTGGTTTTTTATTTTTAAAAAATAGATTAAGTTGAATTGGTTTAAATTTTAAAAATAAGAAAATTTATCTATTTTTAGGGAGAATTAATAATTAATATTTTTTATCTAATTATAATTAATAATTTAAAATTAAATTTTTTTACTTACTTTTATACTAAGTAACTATAAGATCTTAACTCGACTTCAAGACATATAAGAGTGTTGCTTTTACTCGTTAAAGGGATATCTCTTTTCTCTTTCAAGTATGATAGATATCCTCCACCACCCATACCATCCCATTATTTCCTTCTATGTCGAGCCCATCCGTTTCCTTAGTTAGATACTAACAATTTTGTATAATAATTCTTAATTTATTATAGAAAAATCTAATAATTGATTAGAAAAATTACAAACGATTGACTAGTTCTCGACAAATTGCTCGCATTCAGGATCAAGCCAATGAGCTCCATATATATATATATATATATATAATAAATTATTTTTTTCATTTTCACAATAGGGTTAAATTATGATAAAATATGAGTTTAATATGAAATTAATAAAAACAAATTGATGGTAAGTTGATAACAACCCAAAATCCTATAAATAAAATTATTATTTGATTATTATTTTTGTTTTTTTACTTGTTAGTATATTAATGTTTAAATTATAAAATATTATACACAAAAGACATTTTGTAAAACGGTTTTTGAGAATAATATGGCCAAACACCTTGTTAATCTATTTGTTGTTTTTATTTTTAAGAATGATTTTTGTAAAAATATTAGTGAAACACTTCATTGTTTTTTAAACTTGTTGAAAATTATGTATAGATTATAACTTGAGAACTATTTTCGAAAACAAATTTTGAGCTACATGGTCAAACAAGTCTTAATAAGCTGATTCTCTTTGAGCTGTGGGCGAAAAACAACTGTGTCAATTACAAATAGCCTTTTCATGTTTGATAAAAAAAAACTTATATAATTGAAAAATAACCATCAACCTTTTCTTATCACTATTTTAAATTTGTTTGCGTGAGATAATTTGCAAAAACAAAATCAATAAAAGTCATGAAATTTAGAAAAAAGATTTTGTAATAAAATAATTAATGAGGGCATATGATTACACTTTTTTAAAATGAGGGATGCTTTTGTTATTTTTGAAAATCTAAGAGATTTTTTAGTAATATTCTCAAAAATAGTTATTCTTTTTTGGAAATACGAGTTAATTAAATATTTTAATTAGAACCTAAAAATAGTTACTAAACGACAAAAAAATTCGGATGAAAACTCAAATTTCAGTAAATTAATTCAGCATTGTAAATGGCTAAATGTTAAACATATAGGAATGGGTTTTATCCAAGGAAAAAAAGAACGAATAGGAATAACATTGCAAATGAACGGCATGTCGTTTATGAATGCAATCTAGGATCTAGCGGCAATCATGTGAAAAGAATCACAGACTGGAACTCTAAAACTAGAAGAACAAGCAGCAGAAACAAGAAGAACCCGTCCTTCCAATTCCAAGTACACAACTCCTAAAGAAGAAACCTAATCAAGTGAACCAGAGAACTGTATTTCTCTCCTATCTTCATCTACGTTACTCATGAAATCTAAATCAAGAGCTTCGACGACCTTCGATTCTCTACTTTTTATTTTCTTTCTCGCGGTAACGATTCCTTTTCTCATATAGTTTATCGCATTCATTTTCATGTTACGTTCTATGTTTATTCATTAAAAATATTCTTAATTCGGATTTCCACTTCGGAAATTTTTAATTCTTTTGCATTTCTCTACTTGTTGAGCCATTTAAGGCGATTTGCGTTTGGTGTATTTGAACTAGTGCTAATATTCTCTGGTCTGACTTGTTCTTGCGCTTATGTTAATAGATAGATTATACAATTCCAATCAGTTTGTTATTGCAAGTTGCTATAATTGGATCGACTTGTTCTTAGAAAAGTTACGATTTTGGCATGCAGGTGACTTTTCTTGGTACTTTTGTCAGAGCTAATGCTTCAGATTCTTCGGCAATGTAAGGAATATGATGAATTATGTGTAATGGTGATAATTAATTTCAGTTGCGACTTGTTCTTATTCTGATTCATTTATTTTTCATATTTATTTTCAGTGGGAGACTTATCAATCAATATCAACCATTGTTTGACTGTGAGCAATGCCAAGGAACAAAGGTTTCAATTTTAATTTCTCTTCTTGCTGTCCAAATTGAGCATTGTAGCTTATGTTAACTTTCTAATCTGATACTAATCGTTTTGCATTTGATTTAGATGGTCTTATTTGATTCACCATTATGGTGGTAAAAGTTACAATCTATATTTTGGAGCTTGCTTTAGCTGGACTTTTGAAACCATGGTTCTAACTGAAGTGCAATGGATATAAAGGATTCATTTCACTTGTGTGTGGCTGTCTTTTAAGTTATATACATGGGCATGCATGCTTTATATTTGTATAACATACACCAACTGGTCTTTCATCTGTCTTTGATGTCATGGTACTATTAATGAATACCTGTCTTAGTCATTATCTCGACATGAATCTTTCTCATGTTGATTGCTATGTTGTCTGAACAGGAAGAGGTTGACCCTTCTCTTACTGGAGTTGACAATCCTTCAGATGAAAAGGTAGTCATTGCTTGGTTGAACTCGTTGTTTTCATAGGATATGTCAGTGATGTTTATGTTACTTCCATACAGGATGTTGACATAATTGCAACATATAGTGATACTTTTGGTGCTGTTCGAATTAGTAGGGTTAAAATGAGGGACTTATCTGCTTCTTGGGTCCTGAAAAACCCTAGTGCTGGAAACCATGAGCAGCCAAATAGTGTGCAGGTAATTTTAGAAGTTCCAACATTATGCTACAAGAATTTTAGAAATTATGAAAACCATTTGAATATAAAGCAAAGAATGTGAAAGAATCTTTAAATTTCCAATATTTCAATGCCATATTTCAGTTAGAAGACATTTTTTTTTTGTTTTTTGTGTTTTTACTTATCGATATAAACAGGACATTTCACTGAATTTTCTTTTTCTTGAATTTCAGAGAGTGGAGGGTTCATCCGAGTCTGTGTATAAATTTAAAGAGAAAGATGAGCTTTCTAGTGGAGATCACCAATCTGGAGAAGGTGGAGACCATTATCCACGTTCATCACCAATGAACCCAGTGAAGCTCAAGCGGCGGGTGAATTGTCAAATGCATATTTTCTGTTATTTTACTCCTTTTGTTGCAGTTGGGTTGGATTCTAATTGTTCTTGTTTTTCAGATCATGCGACTTGAAAGAAGAAATCTTCGGATTGCAGAGCTAATTCATCTTGATAAAGAAGCTAACGACAAACTGACAGAAGCAGCCATTGAACGCTCTAAAACTTTGGATACTACCCTGAAGGGAAAATACAGCTTATGGAGGAGGGATTTTGAAAATCCTAATTCTGAGTCTACTTTAAAACTTATTCGAGACCAGATTATAATGGCCAAGGCTTATGCAAACCTTGCCAAGTCTATGAATGAAAGTACTCTTTACAGTTCGCTCATGATGCAGTCCAGAAGGAGTCGGCATGCTATTGGAGAAGCAACTTCTGATGCTGAACTTCATCCAAGGTATATCTTCATGTCTCCCTCGACTCTTTTGATTACCAGGCTTGAACCTTTTCTTTGCTCTCATGGAAGCTTTTTCTTGGGTTTCTTTTTTAAGTGCACTGGATCAGGCAATAGCAATGGGTCGCATTCTTGCTATAGCAAAGGATAAATTATATGACTGCCCTATTGTGGCAAAGAAATTTAGAGCCATGCTTCAGTCCACTGAAGAAAATCTAACTGCAATGAAGAAGAAGAGTGCATTCTTGATTCAGCTTGCTGCAAAAACAGTCCCTAAACCGCTTCATTGTCTTTCTCTAGAACTTGCTGCCGACTATTTCCTGCAGGGCAACTATAAAAAAGAGTACCTTGACAAAGAAAAGCTGGAAGATCCCTCTCTTTATCACTATGCCATCTTTTCTGATAACGTCTTAGCTACTTCAGTGGTTGTCAATTCAACTGTGCTACAGGCCAAGGAACCTGTGAAACATGTTTTCCATATTGTCACTGACAAACTGAACTTTGCAGCTATGAAAATGTGGTTTCTTGTGAATCCTCCTGCAGGGGCAACCATCCAAGTCGAAAACATTGATGATTTCAAGTGGCTAAATTCCTCTTACTGTTCAGTTCTTCGTCAACTTGAATCTGCTCGTATGAAAGAGTATTATTTCAAGGCAAACGACCCTTCTTCTCTATCTGTTGGTTCCGATAATCTCAAATATAGGAATCCAAAATATTTATCCATGCTAAATCATCTTAGATTTTACCTTCCCGAAGTTTACCCAAAGTTGGACAAGATCTTATTCTTGGACGATGATATAGTAATTCAGAAGGACCTGACACCTCTTTGGTCTGTTGATCTGAAAGGGATGGTAAATGGCGCTGTAGAGACCTGTAAGGAAAGTTTCCACAGATTTGACAAGTATCTCAATTTTTCAAATCCATTGATCTATGACAACTTTTCTCCAAATGCTTGTGGTTGGGCATTTGGCATGAACATGTTTGACTTGAAGGAGTGGAAAAAACGTAATATTACTGGAATATATCACTATTGGCAAGACTCGGTAAAAGCTTCTTCCTTCATTTTCCCTTCTGTTTCTTTCTCAAGTTAGCATAGAAATCTCTCTTGAACTATCAACATACATATCTGTCTTTTGGTTTTTGTTGGATAAGTTGTACCAGTCATTCTTAGTTTTTTTTTCTTAAACACAAGGAATCCAATATTGTTATGAGCATTTCATACGGAAAAGTATATATACATATATCTCAAGTTTGAGATGAATCTCAAATAATGTAATGCAGTGTTATTAATAAGTATTGTCGGATTCATATAATTACTACCAATGAAAAATTGTCAAATTTGAGATGAATCTCAAATGATGTAATGTGGTGTTGTAATGCAGTGTTATTAACAAGTATTGTGATGTATATTATGTTCATTTCATATAGTTGACATACTGATGTAGAATAGATAGAGAACTAGGAGAGAGAATGACGAAAGGGAAGAAAGGGAAGAAACAATAGACGAATAAGAAAGGAGATAAATAACTGATAATTGGGGGAGAAATTAGTATTTCATTTCATATTTCCGGTCTGGGAAATTAGTACATGATAGGTCCTATTTGTAGAATTGAAATAACAAATTAGATAAATATAAAATAACTAATTATAATTCTAAACAATAATCTAAATAAGTAAATGATAAATCTAAATTCAAATACTAAATAAACATAAATAATAGATAACTAATAATTATTTCAACTAATCTATTATTAGATTTGCATCACATGCTCTCTGATTGCTTGAGCTGGAGAACTGGGCGTCCTCTGGTACTGTTGTCTTTCTCTATCTTAATCATGCTCTTGGAGTTGGAAGGGTTCAATTTTATTCAATTGAAGAATTTTGTTTTTACTTGGTTTTGGAAGATATGATGTTAATTGATTGCTCAGATTTGATTATAGATGTTGTCTGAGACTTGTGCTTTTTTTTTCTTTTTCAAAAACGTGATTTTCCTTATCCTTGTTTAATGACAGCCAGTCTTGCAAAAGAGTCTATTATATTGGCTTAAAGGGGCATTGCTATTAGTTTATTTTCCTCAGTTTTTATTACTTTCTAAAGATGGCCTTCTTGTTACCTGTTACTGATAGAACGATTGTGTGATGCAGAATGAGAATAGAACTCTTTGGAAACTTGGCACATTGCCACCAGGACTAATAACTTTCTACAATCTTACATATCCGCTGGATCGGGGCTGGCATGTTTTGGGACTTGGTTATGACCCAGCACTCAACCAAACAGAAATAGAAAATGGAGCTGTCATTCATTATAATGGGAACTACAAGCCATGGTTGGATCTTGCTATTTCTAAGTACAAGTCATACTGGTCTAAATATGTAATGTTTGATAATCCTTATCTTGGACTTTGTAACATTGGTGAACAATGATTTCACACTTTCCCGCTCCCACTTCATACACGAACGCAACTTGTAATTCATTTATCAAGGAAAAAAGAAATAGAAAATTCTTTATTGCTTCCATATTTTTTGGGGATGAGTCTCTTGCTGTTTCCCTGTGGCCGCTTGTGAAGAACCAGTAGTAAGTCACCTGAAAAATTCTGAAGCTCTGGGATGAACAATGATTTTCAAGAAAAAGTAAAAACATTCTCTTATAAGTTGAACTAACTCAATAGTGTGTACGTATACATTTTTAAAATCATTGCAAGGCATGTTTGCTTGTCCTTATATTACAACTGAAGTGGTTTTAGGATTTTTTTTGCTTGCAATTATGTTAGAAGTGGTTTAAAACAAAATAACAATATCAAGAGAAAGTACATGGAAATGACTTGAAGCATTATTTGCTTTTGAAAAGGCTTTCATTACTTGTGAAATGTAAGCTCTCCTTATTCCTTTACCTTTTAAATCTTAAAATAGCATGCATGTAAAAATAAATTTGAAGCAGTTGGAAAATTATATTTATGATAAATTATGGTATTATTATTATTATATTAATATAGTAGTTAATTATAAGTTAAAAAAATAAATTTTATTATTTTAATCTATAATTATTTAGGTAATATAACTTCTAATTGTAACATATGATAAAAAAAATGCTCAACGTGATATGCTCCTTTTTGACAGAAAACGAGGAACTCCAATGACCGAAAGAAAATATGTGATTATCTTGAAATTACCTAACTACGTTTTTTTTTAATGATATTAAGTTCATAACAAAGGAAAAAGAAAAAGAAAAAAAGAAGCAGCTCTTACTCATGCGTTCCCAGCAATGCTCTTTCAAACCACTAATTGCAGCCCAAAGCTTTATAGCTGGGTTTTGAGGCTAAAAGAGTTGTCAATGCATGGAAAATGGCAAGAACTACTCTTCCACTTTCATGAAGTTATAATTACTGGAGTCAAACCATCAGAACCTTCGGTGTATTCTTATGTTCTAAAAGCATGTTCAAACCTCTCCTTCATTCATGGGAAATCAGTTCACGGGTATATGACTAAGACAGGGTTTGATTCATGCACTTCCCTTGGTAATTCCACCATAGATTTCTACATGAAATGCAAATGCTTAGTTGATGCATTAAATGTTTTCAGAAGCATGAAGAGCAGAGATTCAGTTTCTTGGAATATAATGGTATATGGAACCCTTGATCAGGGTTATCTAAGGGAAGGACTGTGGTGGTTTATATGGGCTAGGCTTTCTGGGTTTCAACCCAATATTTCTACTTTGGTGCTTGTACTTCAGGCATGTCGTGATTTAGGAAAAAAACATCATGGTCTAGCACTACATGGTTATTTAATTCGTTCTGGGTTTTGGACTATTTCTTCAATTCAGAACTCGTTGTTGAGCCTACATGCAGAAGATGATATGGACAGTGCTCAAAAGGTGTTCGATGAAATGAACGAAAGAGATGTGATTTCTTGGAGTGTAATGATTTCAGGCTTTGTGTATTACCAAAAGGCTCCAGTTGGTGTTCAGATGTTTATGAAGATGGTGTTTGAGGTTGGTATTGTACCTGATGGAATCACTGTGGTTAGTGCTCTAAAAGCATGTGCTAGTTTAGGTGACATCATTATTGGAACATTAGTTCATGGGATGGTCATTTGTAGAGGTCTAGATTCTGATTTGTTTGTTAGTAACTCTTTAATTGATATGTATTCTAAATCACATGATGCTGATTCAGCTTTCAAAGTTTTCAAGGAGATACCTCAAAGAAATAGTATTTCGTGGAATTCCATTATATCTGGATTTACCCTTAATGAGAAGCATCTGGAAGCTTTGTCTTTGTTTGATTCCATGAGAAAAGATGGGATTGAAGCAGATGAAGTATCTTTGGTTAATATTCTTAAAACATGTAAACATTTTGTGGATCCACTTCAATGCAAATCTGTGCACTGTGTGACAATCCGTAGGGGATACGAATTGAATGAAATGGTGTTAAATACGCTAATTGATGCTTATGCAAAGTGCAGTCTCATTGAGATTGCACGAGAACTTTTTGATGGGTTGAAAACGAAGGATGTAGTTTCATGGAGCACCATGATTGCCGGTCTAACCCATTGTGGACGGCCTGATAAAGGAATCCTTCTCTTTCTTAAGATGGGACAAGCACCAGTGAAGCCAAATGCAATAACAATCATAAATGTTCTTGAGGCCTGTTCGGTTTTATCTGAATTGAAGAGAGCAAAATGGGCTCATGCACTTGCTATTAGAAGAGGATTGGCTTCAGAGGTAGAAGTCGGAACAGCAGTGGTTGACATGTACTCTAAATGTGGGATTATAGAAGCATCTAAAAGAGCCTTTAACCAAATTTTGGAGAAGAATATTGTGTCATGGGGTGCCATGATTGCTGCTTATGGCATGAATGGTCTTGCTCATGAAGCCTTATCTTCATTTGCTGAAATGAAATCGCATGGTCTGAAGCCAAATGCAGTGACGTATCTCTGTGTGTTATCTGCATGTAGTCATGGAGCGTTAATTAAAGAAGGTCTTTCCTTCTTCAACACAATGGTTCAAGATCATGAGTTGGAGGTTGGATTAGAACATTACTCTTGCATGGTTGACATGTTGGGCCGAGCAGGAGAACTTAATGCTGCACAAGATTTCATCAAGAAAATGCCCGAAGGTTTAAAGCCCGGAGTGAATGCTTGGAGTGCACTCTTGAGTGCATGTAGAAGCTATAGCAACTGCAAGCTGGGTGTAGAAGCTGCTTCTCATGTCCTAGAGCTGGAGCCGTGGAACTCAACAGGCTATTTGCTAGCTTCGAGTATATATGCAACAGAAGGGTTGTGGGTTAATGCTGCAAATATGAGAACATTGATAAAGGAGAGAGCTGTTGAAGTTGTTGCTGGTTACAGTTTGGTGCACGTTGGTAACAAGGTACATAGATTTGTTGCTGGAGATACTTCTCATTTACAAGCTGAAAAGTTGTATCATATGATTGAGCTCTTGCATAGTAATATAAGGATGAAAAAGAGGACTGATTTCGATGTTGTGATAAATTATTGAAACAACTTAGTTGAGAATTGCTTGCATAGAATTAAGTTTAAAAACGAATCTTAAATACTGAAGGGATAATTAATTGTTTGTACAATATCAGTTAATAAAAAACTGATGAATCACATAGCTCATATGCAGCCTCAATCCTATTACTTACTGTCTCTCATTTATTACATCTGTGGTACCCATTGATCTATAAAACAAGATCTAATTGGTTTCTAACTTTAAGTTGAACATTAATGGGGTGGTTTCATAACCGAGAAACTGTCCCCTCCGTTTGATAAACAGCTAAAAGCTCTAAAAATTTAAACCACATAACTAGAACATTTATAGGCACTGGTAACTGTATTAGGATGGGTTGCAGCTACCATATGAATTTACTTGATTGGGGTAAGTGTTTCTTTGAAGAAAGAGTATGATTGTGCGGCTTTGAGAAGATTTATATATCTCCATGCACTCTTGAAGATCAGCATTACATTTCAGAAGAACCCACTCGCGATCATCATCCAGGTACTTGATCTCAATTGTACTAATGTCATCTAATAAATTGAAACGCCTAGCAATCTCTTGTTGTAAATCTCTGAAAGAAGAATTGGGTTGTAAAGTGAACCTGATTTTTTCATCCCCAATATTAGCTTTAACTCTAAAACCATATCCATCTTGTAAGTTTCTACTATTAATTCCTGGTATGGGAGGTAAAATCTCGAAACTTCCATTATCACTTAATGAGATATAGCTTTGTGATTTAGGGAAATTTTTTGTTTCATCTTGGTTGGAAGCAAGGAACTCTGTTTCACTGCAAGCTCTCTTCATCATCCCAACTGGGTCTTCTGTCAATAAAGAATCCCCATTATTAAAGACATTCATGTTGGTCAAGTTCAGTTGTCTTTCAGTGGCACTAAGACTTGAACCAGAAGTCTGACTGCTTGAAGATGATGGGGATTTTGTATTGTTTCCATGATTGAATAATCCAATCTCATGTTGAGAGTTCAAATGCCTAGAATGATCACTTGTGTTACCTGGTGACAATGGTCCAGTCCCTTGAAACTTTTGGGAGTTCAATTCTGGGAAGCTTGAATAAAAAGATCCTATTTGTATAGCACCCTCTGCACCTTGGACCGAATCAATTACAAGTTGGAGTTTCCTCAAAGAATGGCCCACCTTTTTGATCTTTCGAGATGGCCATCTAGTTATCCCGTGTTGCCTGCATATCCTTTTCAGTGTGGTGGGACAAACTGCAATTTGGAACAAGCAGGTAAGAAATTAGAGGTGAACTAGCTATAGACTACATGTAAAGTAATGGAAAGAGACTGGAAAGTTAGATAAGTAACCTTTAAGGAAACTTAGGCAAATCAATCTTATTTGTTAATGGAAAATCATGATGACTTTTGTTCGTTCTACTAAAAAGAAAAAGGTTAGTCCTAGTCAGAATCTGGATAGCTTTAAAATTCAAGAGTATCTAGTTTATATTCTGTTGTTAGATTGAGTTTTCATTTATTAATGTATTGAGTATTGATAGTTCTAATTACAGTGAAATTTTTTCCTACCTCCAATGCTTTTTGCAGCATCTTTTAGGCTTCCTGCAAAGTATTGCCGAAGAACTTGTAGACTGATAGTCTTTTCTGTTTTTGTTCTTCTCTTCTCACCAGATTTTCTGCCAGCTGATGAGCGGCGTCCACCAAAAGAATAAGAATCACCACCACCTTCAACAGAACTTCTTGCCGCAGAACTTTGTTGAATTTGCCCAAAATCTGAAAAGACTTGAGTATTAGGTACACTCCCATGATTGTTGTCCCAATGAGTTGTCACCCTAAACTCTTCTTTAACTTCTTCAGTTGGATAATCCAGTGAGACAGAGATACCTTTACCCTGTTGTTGAGCCTCCATCATATGGGAAATCCAAGAAGACTCTTTCAAAGAGGGTTCTTCAGATGAACATTCAAATTTGTGGGTTATTTCTTCCTTGCTAAGTCCACCATCTGCGACATCTACTGCTTCCCTAATTGGAAGCATGACTTCTTCTTCAAGTTCTTTGCCTGTGACAACATGTAAGCTCCTACAAGATTGTTGTATGACAATAGATAATGAGTTC
The DNA here is from genome assembly GCA_037013495.1 of Hippophae tibetana. Lineage (NCBI taxonomy): Eukaryota > Viridiplantae > Streptophyta > Magnoliopsida > Rosales > Elaeagnaceae > Hippophae > Hippophae tibetana. Next base: position 43,140,171 of record CM072808.1, read on the forward strand.
AGCATCTGTTTCTGTTCTTCACTGTCTTGGCAATCTTTAGGCAAGAATAACTCCAACACAAAATCAAGAGATCCCGTGTAGACACTTCGAAAGGGAATAGCTACAGCAGCACAAAGTCCAAACATCCTAGCATGATGAGAAAGAGGATATTCTGTCTTACTAAAGGCAGTAACATCAGTCGCAAAACATGGCTTGTTTGATGCAAAGGCAGTCCCAACAATTCCTTGACCCCGAAGCAAATGGTGTTCAGAGCAGGCCTCATGGAAGCCTAAAATCTCTATATCAGCGACCAAACAAGCTGAATCTACTGTTGAAACACAAAGAGCATAGTTCTCATCAGAATGCCTCCATCCACCTTTACCTTGTTGGATACAAGGAGCCCAAGTCAGAGCCAAAGGAAATCTATGAGTTTTGCAGACAGTTGTTAGAACCTCCACTATCTCACTCAAGGCAGCTTGATATAACTCGTCACATGTCTATCATAAAAAAGAAAAAAGAAAAGAAAGGAAAGCTATTAGCCAGAGTGAAAATAATATGCAATTCAAAATTGTGGTACTTCTTACAAGGTAATTACTATACCTTTACAGTGGGAGGGCTGAAATCATGAAAGCTCCTGAGATCAACAGCCTGCAAATAGTATGCTTAATTAGGATACAATCCTATGAGGGACTGATTGTTAATGGAATATAACATATGAAGCAATAGCTATGTTTCATATGTTAGTAAATCTGAGAGTTTTTTTATTTCAAAGAATAAGACAGAAGATTAGAATTATATGAAGGAACAAGAGATGAACCTGAAGAAGAACTGAAATATTTTGTTTTCTATGTATTAAAAATAAATATAAAAGAGTTTTGCTTGATCTTTCGAGTAGCTATAAGAAGACATGAAGAAGTATAGGGAAACGCAGAAGGAGGAAGAAGAACAAACCTCAAGAGCCTGGCAGACATATTCAAGTTCAGGACGATAATTGATCTTTTGAGTGGTCATAACAATCTCAACAACACCCAGACAAGTACCACTACCTCTTTCAAAGATAGGAAGGGCTAAAGAGCCACGAACATCATACTGCTGAGCATAACTGATACGTGGGTACTCATAGCTCTTGAAGAACCTAACATCTGGTGTCCACTCTGGTAATTTCCCCAAGAAAGCTCGACTTGGCAACCCAACAGACTCAGCTGAGTCTTCTTCAGTTAAGAACCTGTAAGCCTTTGATACATCTCTATAATTTGCAAGACTTTTAGAGTTTGGATCAATTGCATATGGTTGGTCATAAGTGGTAAGAATTTGTGTACCTCCTCTTTTAATTGGCACCCATATCTGTATAAGAACATCTCTATCTTTTGTACCTTCTTTTAGATACCCAATTGCCAATATCATCCTCTCTTTTACTGAAGAAGAAGGACCTGGATTTGCCCTTGGACCAATCCAAAGTCTCCTCCCAATTTCATTGCCTTCAATTAAAAAGCTTTGATCACCAAGTAGTTTACCATCAGTTGAGATATCATTTCCTTCTGTATGATCTTCTTGATAGATTTGGTGATTTGGGTTTATGCTCAATAGGGTAGTAGTAGAGTTTGGAGGATAATGATGATGTTGATCAAGAGAAGAAGGCATCAAGTAATGTGAATTAGGCTCTAAAAGAGGTCTTGAGTTAGTAGTAGTTGAAGAAACAACTGTACTAGGCTGCATAAAGTTGAATCCAGTTGCAGAGGTCTCTAACCAACATCCTTCAAACAAAAGTTCATCCATAAAATCTACTTCCATGTTGGTATTCTCTGTGAAGACTCCACCCGAAGAATTCGGCATCAACGCACCGTATTCCATGGCTTGTTATGTTTCTGATATAGAAAAAGGAACTTCCAGCAGTAGTACTACTTTTATTGCCTGTATCAACAAAAAAATAATGATATTTTCGATTACAATACTGCAATGATAAAAGTGATATAGACATAAGTTCTAACACAAATGAAAAACACATATTATATATACACAATTTACGGCGTTTGAATATATATATATATATTTAAGCTTTTGGTTTTGAATTCTAAAAGAATATTATGAATTATTTCTTTTATTTGTTCAGAAATTGCAATAGTTTGGGATTACACACACACACATATATATTAGTGTCCCAGTATTCAAAAGTTTTAGAAGTATTATAAATGTGTATGAGTGAGAAACTAAGGAAGATCTAGGGCAAAAGCAAAAAGTCCCACATCAAATATAATCCTCAAAAGCATAAAAGAAGAAAATAAAGTTGGTTAATTTGCACCGAAGGAAGATTACCAAAGATGGCATGAAATTCATATATGGAGAAGAAAAGATAATTAAAGCATAAGACATGAAAGAGGAAAATCATAAAGTGATTACTTACTGTTAAAAGAAGAAGATGATGAACTTATAGTTAGCTTCTGCTTTTAATAGGAAGTATAGTCTTGAAGTGTTGATAAGAATAAGAAGAATCAGTGAACAAAGAGACTGAGAATCTTTATTTTAAAGTAACAAATAAGGAAGGTTTAAGGTCTAGTTTTCAGACAAGAACAATAATACCCAGTTTTTTTTTTCCTGAAACAAATTTCTTAGGTGTAAAATTCCCTAGGTCCACAAGCGTTGAGATTCTTCTACTTATATAATGTAACAACCGAAAAATGTTATGTTAAGAAAAGAAAAAGGAAATGAATCTAATATTTTAATTATTATGAGTACATACCCCCCCACAAGAAAAATAAAATAAAAATACAACAAAAAGGCTTATTATTAAAATTCTCTATCTGTCATATAACATTAATCACATTCATGATAGTTAATTTCACCATTTTGGGTATAGTCAACTACCTTTTTATACCCAAATATGGAGAAATTTTAAGGTACCTGTAAAAGTACTGTACTCTATCTAAGTTTAGAACATATGAAAATTGAAAGAGACATAGTATAGTATAGTATATTGGGGGAGTAGTGAAATGATTCTTAAGTATTAGGGGTTGCAATAGTAACTGCATGTCCTTTTTGTTTATTTTTCGTTTACACTAAATATTTAATAACTTTTTTTTATAATGTAAATTATATTTATAAAATAATTATTAGTAAATTTTATTCCCATTGTATTTTGATCATACCGTGTTACATGATTGATATTATATTGAATATAGGAAAAACTCACAAAAACTCAATTTATATTCATATTTACGATTCAATTTAAATTATCCTCCATATTTTATTTTATGTTTTGTTTTTCTTTTTTCAAATCTCTCCGATTAGGCACCCCATAAATTGTTTATACATGCTAAATTTTTATTAAGAAATTCCTATAATTTAATTTAAATTATAAGATAGTGTAAATTTTAAACATTTATTATTATTTTTAATAAATATTATTTAATATAATTTGAATATATGATTTAAAATAAAACATGTACTAATATTAATTAACGTGAGAATACTAAAAACAACCATAACATTTACCGTTCAATAAATATAGTTGGAGATTTTTAGAATCTTTTTCCTTTTTGTTCTGTTGAGAAAGAGCTAAGTATGTCAGTATGCCAGTATGGATGCGGCTATTTTCGCTGTGCTTATGACATATGTCACACAGAGATTCATCTTTGTACCGTTTTAATATTAATTTTTAAACTCTTAACAAATGGTTGTATAACTTAATTCTAATTTTTAACTCTTAACAAATAGTTGTATAATTTAATTCTAATTTTTAACTCTTAACAAATAGTTGTATAATTTAATTCTATAATTAACCCAAACTTATATACAGTAGCTATTAACATACACGTGCACGCCATATATTGATATGGATGTGTCTATTTTTATTTCATAAAATGAAGCCTCTTTGAATCTACGTTTTTCATTTTCCTTTTTTTTTTTTAAATTTAAAAAAAAAAAAAACCATTTGTCAGTGTGATCCTTAAAGTATTTGAAATAGATTCATTCTTTAACTGCTTTAACTGTCCGTTAAAAGGTAATTTTTTACTGCTCTCTCATAAAACTTTGGTAATTACTTATTAGTGCAAGTTTTTTCCATTGTTTGGACCTCCTTACGTAATAAACATTTAATTAGTTAGTTAAAGATTATTGTAGAACCTCAAAACCCATTTTAACCTTTAACATTTGCTTATAAGTCAGTTTAATTAACTTTTTGATCTTATTTATACAAATGGAAAGGCTCAAAATTAATTTCCCCATATATATATATAGATTACTGTCTGCATGTCTGCTGGAAACTACGTATCTTACATCTTCCCAATTTACTGCAACTGTAAAAAGAGTATGTACTTCTACCACCTCTTGTCTCATGGCGTCACAATTAGCCGGGAACAACAACTTTCTTTTCAATAAATGACAGCTATTTCTATGTATTTTATTTATTTATTCAACTTGAATTAATTGATAACAGCTATAGTTAATGATCTTTTTTGAAAGAAAAAAAAATCGATTTTTTTATAAATAAATTGCCAATTTATTTATTTTTTCTTGAATAAGAAAAAAATACTTATAATTATAAGTGACGAGAAGATAAATTTTTTGAACAATCACCTTTAATAAAACCCAAAAACCTGATAAAGAAGAAAACAAGAAAACTTAAATAAACAACACCAAAGATGACAAACATACGAATACAACAACTTGGCAATGTATTTAGTAAGCTATTATTCGTAGTCTACCACTATTTATCCTAAAATGGCGATATCTTTGTACTCCGTGATATTTATGTGTATTCTAATTTCTAAGATAAATACCTTAATGATATCATATATCCCATTAAAAATATGAATACCTTGTTAATTTTTCATATAAAATCGTAGGATAATAAGTTCTAATACCTCAAATTTATAATAATAAAAATAATATGTTAATAATATTAAATATGATTCAATTAACAACGTTTAATATTAATTATATCTAAAAAAATTCTAGTTTAATTTGAATTACATATGATATGAATTGATAAAATAAACTCTTTTTAATATTAAAAATATATGAATTTATTGACGCAGTTTCCAAGAGGTCATCCCTTAAAATGCTGGGAATGTTCTGGGAGCAGCAGACAACATCCTTGAAACCAGAAAGCAAACAACACAAAAGCTGTTGTGCACCATCTCCAGTTTTTATGTACCATCTTCTGTGGTTGATGTACTAGCAGATGAGATTGATGCTCATCTATAAAATCTTATGAGTGAAAAATATTTTGTAACACAGAAATTCATTAAATAAAACAAGGGAGGGAAGGGAGATTCAGGGAGTGCTTGTGTTCTTTGTTGATTTTGTGTCATGGTATCAGAGCACGGGTCACGATTTTGAGCATTTGTGTAGCCAAATCGGGTCCCTGTTTCTCTATAGTCCCTTTGTTTCTCTATAGCATTTGTGAGCATTTGTGAGCATTTGTGAGCATTTGTGAGCAGTTTGAGCAGTTTTGGCAGTTTGAGTAGTTTGAGCAGTTTGAGCATGCTTCACAAAAAGAGGTGCAACTTTTGATCCGACCGTCAGATCGGGCTGAAATTTTGACAGGAGCTCCGCAGAGCCAATTCCAACAGGAGCTCCGCAGAGCCAATTCCAAGCTCACTGTCTTTCCAGGCCAATCCGACCGTCGGAAGTACGGTAAAAGTTTGATTTACTAACTGTCCTTGAAAAAAAAATGTCTGGAAATGATGGAAGTTCTGAAAAAGAAGAAAAATCTGAGGCGGTTCTCATTTTAGAGAGTTTATCCGCCACCTTGTCACAACTATTCCAACACAAGACGGGTGATTCCAATCCTGATGGGCTCAGTTCCGCTATGGCGATCAAACTCGATGGGAAGAACTTTAATCTGTGGTCGCAGATGTTGAAAATGAAGCTGTCAGGGAAGGGTAAACTTGGCTACATCGATGGTTCGACTCTAAAACCACTACAAGCTGATAGAAGTTACCAGAAGTGGCAGATGGAAGACTCTCGGGTTAAAGACTACATGATCGAATCCATGGATCCCTTCTTGGTAGGTAACTTTCTCCCTTTCTCTACGGCCAAAGAAGTTTGGGACTCGGTAAGAACAACCTTTTTTGATGGAGATGACCTGACCCAATACTTTGAACTGAAAAGAAGGGTTAACCGAGTCAAACAAGCCGGTGGTCCAGTTGAGGCTTATTACACCCAATTACAGGGGTTATGGAAGGAGTTAGATGTCCGTAGGCCAAACCCTATGACCTCTCCAGTTGATATTGAAAAACACAATTCTCTTGTTCAAGAGGACCGTGTATTAACCTTCCTGGATGGTCTAGATGACCGGTTGGACTCTATCCGGGCAATGGTCTTACAACAAAAACCTTTTCCCACAATAGAGCAAGCCTTTGCATTGGTTCGTAGAGAAGAAAACCGTCAGTCAGTAATGTTACACAAAGGGGAGGGAACTGAACCTTCTATGGTTATGCTAGCAAGAGACCGAAACTTAGTCATGAACAAACCTGATTTCAAACCAAACTCGGGTCTGGCTGTTGGGTGCACTTACTGTCACAACCCAAAACATACTAGAGATAAGTGTTTCAAGTTAATTGGGTACCCACCGGGTTGGAAAGATCGAAGGAAGAAGAGGCAGGGAGATTGGCCGCCATACAGGGGTGAGGCACAAATGGTTGTAGGTGCTTCAGCTACAGCTCATGTTGAGTCAGCTCCTGCTGGGCCGACTATTACTGAACCGACTATTACTGAACCGACTCAAGCAGTTGCAGCTTCGGTTTCAAGGGGTGGCTACTCTGTCTTACCACCGGTTGAGAACAAAGAACTGATGGAAGGTAAAAGTTTTCTTGTTTCTAATAATTATCATACTGATAAGTTTGACTGGATAATCGATTCAGGGGCAACCGATCATATGACCTACTCAGAAAAGGATCTAGTAAAGAGTTCCTCACCAAGGAGAACAATGATAGTCAATGCCAATGGAGAAACATATCCTGTGATGGGTGCCGGAGATGTTCAGTGCTCACCTTCTCTCACTTTATCAAATACTTTACTTGTGCCCTCCCTATCAACTAAATTATTATCTGTTGGTCAGATTTGTGAGGAACTAAATTGCGCTGTTCTCATGTATCCTCAGTTTTGTATATTTCAGGATCTTCTCACAAAGGAGATTATTGGTCGTGGTACTAGAAGAGGAAGACTGTATCATTTGGACGACATGGTGACTGGAAAGGCTCATTTTTCTAAAGGTTCCTTAGCAAATCGGATCTCTCATATCTGGATGTGGCATAAGAGACTAGGACATCCATCTTTCGGGTATTTAAGAAAACTTTATCCAAGCTTATTTTCTGGTTGTGAGAATGAAAACTTTGATTGTGAAACCTGTATTAAAGCCAAGAGTCATCGGGTGTCTTTTCCGAGTAGTTTGGATAAGAGAACAACTTTTTTTGATTTGGTTCATTCGGATGTTTGGGGTCCGTCCCCGGTTAATTCATCTGTTGGAAATAGATGGTTTGTGTTATTTATTGATGATTGTACTAGGATGACTTGGTTGTATGTTCTTAAAAGAAAGGATGAAGTGACACATGTCTTTAAATCTTTTTTTAACATGGTGCAAAATCAATTTAATAAAAACATTAAGATTCTGAGAAGTGACAATGGAGGTGAGTTTGTCAATAGCATACTTCGAGAATTTCTTAACTCTAAAGGTATAATTCATGAAACAAGTTGTGTCGGTACTCCACAACAAAACGGAGTAGCTGAGCGGAAAAACAGACATGTCTTAGAAACAGCCCGGTCTATGTTACTTGAGAATACTGTTCCACAAACCTATTGGGATCATGCGGTTGCTGCTGCAGTATACCTAATTAATCGTATGCCATCCAATGTACTAAATTTTCAAACTCCACTTCAAGTACTTTCTTCATACGTATCGCTACCGTCAACTCTTAACCTCTCACCAAAAGTATTTGGGTGTGTTGCATTTGTTCACATACAAAAGCATCAGCGGTCTAAACTCGAACCATGCGCAGAAAGATGCGTATTTCTCGGATATGGTCAAAATCAGAAGGGCTATAAATGTCTCAATCCTGTTTCTAAAAAGGTATTTGTTACCATGGATGTCACTTTCCTGGAATTAGAGAGTTTTTTTAGAAAGGACACGTATCATTCTCAGGGGGAGAGTTTCTCTGCGAATGAAAGTCTGTCCTACTCTAATATATACTGGAATCTCAGTTCGGAACAAACCACAGGAAATCCAGAACCAGAACCAGCTGCTACTGGGCCGAACCCAGAATTAATTGCTATTGGCCCAGACCATTTCGCTGCTGATCCATCTGCTGATGCCGAGCCTGAAAGTGAGCAAAGACAAATGATACAGTCATCTTTACCTCACCACGGCCAATCTCCTGAAAACGAGGTAAACTCTGAATTTCTAGATTCACATAATTCTAACACAGGTTATAGATTACCTGACAGACATAACAGGGGCAAACCTCCTAAGCGGTTCAGACCGGATGAAGACAGTGGAGGAAATTACGCGATTAGTAGGTTTGTAGCAACAGAACACTTGCCCAATTCTCTGAAGGAGTTTGACGCTACTCTTGCTTCTGTTCGGGTTCCGGAAAAAATTGAAGAAGCGATGAGTGATCCCAAGTGGCTAGATGCTATGAGGATGGAGATGGAGGCATTAGAGAAAAATCACACATGGCGGTTGGTAAGTTTACCAAAGGGAAGAAAAATGGTAGGCTGTAAGTGGGTATTTACTGTAAAGTATGGTCCAAATGGGTTGGTCGACCGGTATAAAGCTAGATTAGTTGCTAGAGGGTTTACACAAACATATGGTATTGATTATCAGGAAACCTTCTCACCAGTTGCTAAGTTGAATACCATCAGAATTCTATTATCTCTTGCAGCTAATCTTGATTGGCCTTTGCATCAGTTCGATGTAAAGAATGCTTTCCTTCACGGTGATCTTGAAGAGGAGATTTATATGGAGATTCCACCCGGGTACAACCATTCAGGGTCTCAACAGTTGGTTTGCAAATTGGAAAAAGCACTATATGGGTTAAAACAATCTCCTAGAGCATGGTTTGGAAAATTTTGTAGTGCTATGAAAAAATATGGGTATTCTCAAAGTGATTCTGACCATACTTTGTTTTACAGGAAGGGACATGAAAAGATAGCTGTCTTAATTATTTATGTAGACGATATGATAATCACAGGTGATGATCTAGATGAGATAGAAAGTCTGAAGAAGAGACTCTCTAAAGATTTTGAAATGAAGGACTTAGGTGGACTGAAATATTTTCTCGGCATTGAAGTGGTAAGGTCCAAGCAAGGTATATCTTTGTCCCAACGGAAATATGTACTAGATTTGCTAACTGAAACTGGAATGCTTGACTGCAAACCAGTTGATACCCCTGTTGTCCAAAACCTTAAGTTAGGTGAGTTTCCGACTCAAGAACCGGCCAATAAAGAGAGATACCAGCGATTGGTGGGCAAACTCATTTACTTGTCTCATACTAGACCAGATATAGCATATGCTGTGAGTTTAGTAAGTCAGTTCATGCATGCTCCAAGTGAGCAGCATATGGAAGCCGTGTTTAGAATTCTCAGGTACCTAAAAGGTGCTCCAGGTAGAGGAATTTTCTTCAAGAAAAATGAACACCTAAGAGTGGAAGGGTATACAGATTCGGACTGGGCAGGAGACATCACAGATCGAAAATCCACTTCTGGATATTTTACCTTCGTTGGAGGTAATTTGGTAACATGGAGAAGTAAAAAGCAAAAGGTGGTAGCCCTTTCTAGTGCCGAAGTTGAGTTTATTGGCATCACTAAAGGGTTACAGGAGCTAATTTGGTTAAGGAGAATCCTAAGTGAACTTGGTTTTGGTCCAAGTGATGGAATGAGGCTCTTTTGTGACAACAAGGCGGCAATTGCCATATCTCAGAATCCGGTACAACATGATCGTACAAAGCACATAGAAGTAAACAGACACTTCATTCGACAAAATCTAGAAGAGAATACCATCTCCCTTCCATTTGTGCGAACTGGTGATCAACTAGCTGATATTTTAACCAAGGGAGTTTCAAGTGCAATTTTTCATGACTCACTTGGCAAGTTGGGCATGACGGATATCTATGCACCAACTTGAGGGGGAGTATTGACACAGTTTCCAAGAGGTCATCCCTTAAAATGCTGGGAATGTTCTGGGAGCAGCAGACAACATCCTTGAAACCAGAAAGCAAACAACACAAAAGCTGTTGTGCACCATCTCCAGTTTTTATGTACCATCTTCTGTGGTTGATGTACTAGCAGATGAGATTGATGCTCATCTATAAAATCTTATGAGTGAAAAATATTTTGTAACACAGAAATTCATTAAATAAAACAAGGGAGGGAAGGGAGATTCAGGGAGTGCTTGTGTTCTTTGTTGATTTTGTGTCAGAATTAAATATAAAAAATATTATGTTTATAGTTATAAATTTTAAAATATTTTATTTTTATTATTTTTTATGAAAATTATTTGTTTGATGGTAGTAGGAATTTATTATACTATTATCCCAAGTAGGATAGGTCGACTATGTGTTGGGTCATAAATTTTTTATTACAAGACAAATCTTTATAATCGGGATAAAGGTAAGGATGATGATAACAAAATAATAAATAAATAATATATTTTATAATATGGGATGTGATAAAGATAGAAATTGTATCCTTAGCTCCGTTTTTTAAAACTATATATTTTATATTAATAAATACATATTTTTTTATATTTTTAATTAATTTTGTTATAATTAAACTCAAACTAATCCTAAGTAATATATTATATATTTTATATTACATCTTTAAGTTATGTTTTTATTCTATTAAAACATTAATAATTTTTTAAAAAAAAATTATTTAAACTCTAAAAATCTAAAATCTAAAATCATATAATTATTTTATAATTTATTTTTATTATTTTAAACTAGTTTGTAACAAGATTATATAAATATTGTTTATTATAAAAGGATTATGCATATATTCATTATAACATATATTTTATTTTTCTTTATTTTACATAAATATTATTTATTGGTTTAAAATTTGTTTCCATTATAAAATATTTATTACTAGTTTGCTTTTTTTTTTTATAATTTTTTCTTTATATTAAAATAAAAAAAATTAAAATATCAGTTGATCACTTTCTCTCTTTGGTCCCCTTTTTTATTATAAATTTTCGATATACCTTTGTAAGAGTTTTCATTGAAGATGAAAAAAAATTCTATATCAAAAATAAAGAATGAAAAAGGGATCCTTAGTCCCACCCGACCCGTTTACAACCCTAATCTAACTCAAGCGCTCAATCCATATTCTAGCCCTGGAACATGTCAAAGTATGTTTTGCTAAATTATGAGACGCCACATTTGCATGTCTAGCTAGGATAGTAATTAATTACAAGAAAAAAGAACGTGTTTGTAAGACTAGACTCTGGATGTCCTCGACGTTGTGCCCTTCGGTACAAAACTTGTACTAAAATAGTGAGATAGAGCCTATTTGAAGATGTACTAAGCATGATTATTTTATCGCATGCATTCACTAGTGTATGTACATGTATACATACATAAATATATATAATTTTAATACTAGCATGTCATAATCTAATTTAGTATTATTATAATAATAATTACTTAGTTATAATTTTATCTATTCACACTTAAATATAATTAATTGTAATAAATAATAGATATTTCATATATATATATATATATTATGAAATATAATAAATACTGCAATGTCATTATATGATCAATTGTACTAAAATATTACATTTTTTTTTTTCGTTTCCTTTCAAGGGTTAAATTTAATATCCTCTCTTACATTAATCTAAACTTGAGCCCATCAATATCCTATTTAGTAGTATTTACAATGAAATACTCTAAGGACTCTTTCTTTTAATTTTAATTAAATGGTCATTTTCATCATTTGTGATAATTCTAAAAAAAATATTTTATACTCTTAAATTGTGCCCTTTAATGTTTTGAGCGGCTACAACTTCATTACATAATCATTTTTAGATGCATATTTGATTTTCTTTGAACTTATAATTAGAGTGAAGAAAAAAAAAACAGCGACCCCTATATATATAGGAAGAAATTCATTAATTGCATATATTATATATGCTTCTTCTTCTTTTTCTTTTTTCCCTCACAGTAAACTTGTAATCAGAGCAATTTACAAGTGTTCTGAAAGATAAAAATTTCTATTAGACCATTTTACCCTTTTAGTCTATAAGGTATTAAGGTGGAAATTATATTCAATGTTGAGAAGGCAACTAAAGATGAAAGGTCAATTGTCCGATTAAAATAATGAGCTATGGGTATTACGGGAAATTCAAAACTGGCAGAGCAATAAATCCAACCATTTTTATTTCTAGGAAAAAAAAAATTAATTACCAGTTGAGTCTACCATTAAGTAGAGAAGACAAGATCTTGGAATTCTATCAATCTTGATTATCTCTGATCTACACCCAAATTAAGGGTGCTGATCGAAAATGGATAAGAATTATAAGTCTCGTGATAAGCATTACATTGATTTTTCTTTTTAAGGGAATCATAATATAAATCAACCCAATAAAATAGTTAAAAATGCAATGTGAGGAAGGGATTTAAATAATTCATTACTCACGTACAACAAATATTAACATTATCCACACCGACAACCATTATATTAATTATTAGGAGTCAAATTAATCTTACTCTTGCCTATATTATAAGAAGGAGCCCTCTTGAGAAAATACACATTAAGAAACTATGTTTTTTTTGCCTCGACCAAATGTAACGTCCACTTATTTTTCATGAATGCCTACTATTTTATTCTCTTAATTTCGATTTTGTTATTTTATTTAAAAAAAAATATTGGAGATAAAATTAAGAAGTAAATTAAGGAGTGTTAACTTCTTAATTCAAGAAGTAAAACAAGAACCTTAATTTAAAGAGTAAATTAAGAAGTAAATCAAGAACTTTAATTTAAGGAGTAAATTAAGGAGTAAATCAAGAACCTTAATTTAATGAATAAATTAAGGAGTAAATCAAGGAATTATCATCCTTAATTGAATGGGTAAAACAAGGAATTCTTAATTCATGAAGTAAATCAAGGAATGTTTAAATCAAGGAGTAAATCTCCTTATATATAGGTATAGAATTGTAATGAAAATATGAAAGAAACAATACAATTTTGAGAGAGTTTGTTTTATTTGGCAAGGCCTTTAGGCCTTTGGCTTTGGCGTTTTCAGCATCAATTTTCAACATGGTATCGGAACAAGTCAATCTTCTTGAAAAAAATTGTTATTCCTATGCTCAAAGTGCGTTTGGCACTCTATCAGAGCGATTTCTTATTCTATTTGTTTTTTTTTCAAACCAAATTTCTTGGCCATGATGGATTAAATCTCTCCTATAACTTCTACATGCCCGATTTGGAGGAGAAGTATTATGGTAAAAGGAAAGGTCCCACATTGAACCAAGCTCTTGGCGATGATGGATTAAATCTCTCCTACAGCTTCTACCGACTTGATGTGGAGGAGTATTATTGTGGTAAAATGAAAGGTCCCATATTGAAACCAAGTTCTTGGCGATGATGGATTAAATCTCTCTTGCAGCTTCTATCTCCCCGATGTGGAGGAGGAGTATTGTGGTAAAAGGAAAGGTCCCATATTGAAACCAAGCTCTTGACGATGATGGATTAAATCTCTCTTGTAGCTCCTACCTGCTCGATATGCAGGGAAAATATTATTGTAAAAGGAAAGGTCCCATATCGATAACAATAATTTTTTTTTGCTATCGAAATCAACATTTTTTTTAGTTTTACCTTTGCTGTGTTCTCATCAGTTTCAATGACTTCTGTGCAAGCTTAGATACATAAACCTTATAGATCCAGCTTGAAGGGGAGTATTGGAGATAAAATGAAGGAGTAAATCAAGGAATTATCATCCTTAATTTAAGGAGTAATTCAAGGAGTAAAACAAGTAATCCTTAATTCATGGAGTAAATCAAGGAGTAAAACAAGTAATCCTTAATTCATGGAGTAAATCAAGGAATCCTTAATTCATGGAGTAAATCAAGGAGTAAATCTCCTTATATATAGGTATAGAATTGTAATGAAAATATGAAAGAAACAATACAATTTTGAGAGAACTTGTTTTATTTGGCAAGGCCTTTAGGCCTTTGGCTTTGGCATTTTCAACATTAATTTTCAACAAAAAGAAAACTTTAGGGCTTGTTAATTTGGTTGCAAAATTGTAAAATTGTTTTCAAACATTGTTTTTAAATCATAACCTAAAAAGGGTTTCAATAATTTTTAAAAATAATAAGGAGTTTGATCATTTTTTTAATTTTTTTAAAACAAAAAAGAAAAAATATGTATTATATTGTTTGGTTTTGATGTAAAACTTTTTAATATTAAATTTAATGTACTGATATTATCACAATAATTTTTATAAAAATATATAATTTTTTAATAAGAATATTTATTATTAAGAATATTTTGTTAAAGAATAACTAAATATTTAGTCAAGAATATTTTTTTAACTTTTGTAAGTAATGTTACGGTGTAACTAAATATTGTTTTACTAACAATAATATTGAAGCGACAGCAAGCAAAAAAAAAAAAATTTGATAGCAGCTTTCAAGAATATTGAAAATATGTGTTAATTATTCTCAATTTTTTTATTTTATAAAACAATAACTTAAAAACATGGCTAAACACTTTTAAATTATTTTTAAAAACAAGTTTTTGTTTATAAATATAAAAACCAGTTTTGAAATTATGCAGTCAAATAAGTCCTTAGATGTTTTTGGTTTCTTTTTTCTATTTGTACGTGTACCGTATGTATGATGAATTAAGTTGGTACATTTCGTGAGCTTCTTTCAAATTTGTCGATGGTTTTTATGGTTAAAAGTCTTTCTTCTTAGATTATTTGGGTGGATGTCATGATAGCTATTGAAGATAAAATCTCTACTGATTTGTTTTAATTTTCCTAGTTTTATTACTTTAGCTATGATTTTGATTTAGCATGGTAGTGTTTTGACTTTGTTTAAGAAAGTTTGCTTCTCTTTTGATATAAAAAAAAAGAGTCCATTTTTATTTGTTTTTGGAATGATTCGAAAATGGAATCTTGTAAGTGATGGAATTAGATACCATATATAAAGAGAATGATGGGAGACAAGTGAAGTGATGTTAGTTCTCATGCATGCTTAACTAAAGGCAGACAGAGATGTGCATGCATGTTGCTTCTAAAACAAGGACACGAAAATTAATACATATGCAGCCAAAATAAATACAGAGAGAGTGGAGTATTCCCTACTTAATTATAGTTATTATAACGCAAATCAATATTATTATCATCATAGAAAAATTTACTAAATAATAATAACATTAAAGTTTGGTTAATATTATAAATATTTTTACTATTATAATAATAATTATTATTGTAAAAATATAATCTTTTAATTTTTAATGACTTCACAAATTAAACTTTGGCCGCCAATATTATTGGTCAAACACATCATGTTGTTTCTTTAATTAATTTATATGTCCGGGTTTCTTAATCTTATTTGTTTTGGGACTACACATATCATAATAAAAATGATTCATTTGTTACTTATTCAGAAATCATGTAGGGATAACATTTTAAAGTATATATATTTTAAAGGATAAGCTTGTTAATCCCGCATACATAGGAAAGGGAAAAAAATATTGTGAGAGTATTTTTTATGTTATAAAGTATGTTATTTAGTTATTTTTTATACGAAAAAAACAACAACTATTTAAAGGTTTTTAACAAAAAAAAATTATTAATAATAAAATAATACCTAAAAACATATGAAATAATTTTTTTAACACATTTTTAATAAATAAAAAATCAAAATAAAATGACTAATTTAATTCTTCACTCTAAAGGAAAAAATGATGTGAGGTTACTTTATTATGATCATTAATAATTATTTAAAAAACATAACTTGAACCAAACATTAATTATGATTAAGAAAATCGATACTTATATTATTCAAATATATAATTTAAAATTTTAAAAATAATTTTTATCGATAGATTACTAAAGAAAAAAAAGGGAAGAAAAAGTCAATTAAAGGGAATAGTTGTGAAACCTTAAACAAAGGATAGCATTAATTCGTGTAACGAGGCGGTGTACGTCTGTACTGAATTCAATCTTATAAAAAATTTGAGCGTAAGCCTAATAATATCATCTAATTATTTCATTTCTTTATCTCAAAATAAATTATTTTTAATCTTATATAAAACAATATTATATATTAAATAATTAATTAATATATTTGAAATAATTTAAATAATTAAGTTATATATTTAAAATAAATAATTAAATAATGACTTTCAAATAACATAGTATATTTAGAATAAATTATTATTTTAAATATATCATTTTATTATTTGAATTATTTTAAATATATCATTTAATTATCTAAATCTGATACGTTAAACGAAGATTAATAAAATAATATAAATGAAATAAATATAATATTTGGATTATATAATAAGATAAAAAAATAATTTAATAATATAAATATAATAATTTAATAATATTTTTATAAATTTACTCAAAATTTAATTACACGTGGCTGTTGGTCCAAACATTACGCTCAGAGTACTAACGTATTAAAATTTAAACGAAATGGCATAATGATAATGTAGAACGAAATTAGCTTGGACTATAATGCTGTTCATGTAGGCTAGCTTGTAGGTATTTTTGATGTGTTTATTAACGAGACTATGAAATGAGTAAGAAAGGAAGTTTTTTTTGTAAAAAAACTTTGTAAAAGGTAAAAATATGATAAAAAAGAAATAAAAATATCATAAATTACAAAATAATATTACAAAACTATCCAAATTTATATTATCATTACTATTCCTTAATAAACACAAAAAAAAAAAAAAAATCTTTTAAACTTCTCTCTCTTGGTTCTCCTTAATCATATTTATTTTTATTCTATTACTTTTCTTTAAATTTAGTAAAGGAACCTTTTAACTCTTTTTTTTTTAGAATAAAAAGAAACTTCATTGAAATTTAAGATACATTAAAACCTAAAAACATAATTAAATATAATAGATAGACATAATATTAGGATATAAACATCTTTTTGAATCATTCTAATGTTAATACAAGTAATATTTGTTTCTATTAATGACTTTTTCTTTAAATAGAATGTTTCAATAAGTGTAATCTTATTAACTAACTTAATTGATATTATATATTCTACTCATAATACTATCATATTCAACAAATAAACTAATAAATCTATATCTAAGATTAGATATCTAAGGAATTAAAAAAATACTAAATAATATGGAAGTAAATCTATGTAAGAATATGATTTCCAATATCTAAGATTTAGATTCAGATGAAAAGAACACACTTATGATTGATTTATTAAATTAAAAATAAATAAAAGAAACAAATATAATGAGAAAGAGTTAATTTATATAAAAGGAGAAGAAACAACAAAAAATACTAGGGTTTTAAAAGAATGAAGAACTTTTTAACTCTTTAGATCCAGTTCTATATTAATTAAATATAATATTATAATAAATTTTATAAAAATTATGTGTATATTAAAATTTTTTAATTGAAAAGCTCTTAGTTTTTATATACTTTTGTATGGTATTAGAGATTTGTTAATATAGTAAAAAAAAACTTAAGGTTAACTTTAAAAAAATAAAAATAAAATAGACATTTCAAAAATAAAAGGTAACGAGTGATTTAAATTAAATAGAATATAATAAAGACAAACTTTTATTATATTTCACAAAGCCTTCAAATACATATCCTAATATCTAAAATTATTATAGATATATGTTTTAGATGTATGTATTTGAATGAGTTTTTGAGATTTTAGTAGAATTCTGTATAATGAAATAGATTAATAATATAAAGTAATGGTTAAATAAAAATAACTATATTTTGAAGAAGATATTAAAATTAATATCTAAAATTTATTATAAAATTTATAAAAATTATGAATATATCTTTACTCATTAGAATAATCTTTTAAAATTAAAAAATTAGAGATTCTTACGTAGTTTGAGACTATATATAATAAAGTTTTATTTGTTTTAAGATATTATTATTCAAAAATATTTTCCAAAATACAAAACATATAATAAAATAGTGATTAATATGCTTAGTAATGTATGGACCACAAATTTGTTAACCAAACAGTATTTGAGAGGGTGACCACGGAATCAATTTATATATAACTATCGCAAAAGTGGTAAATATATTTATTAAAAAGTAATCATCACACAATAATAAATTATTATTATTATTAAAAAATAATAATCATTCAATAACAAATAATGATAATCATTTTGTTTTATTTTTTATATTTAATTCTGGATTTTAGACTACAATATTTCTAATCATAATCATAACAACATTTGTAAAAAATGGAAAAAAAAAGTAATTTTATCTTTGTTTAATCCTACTTACTTTTTAATAACATAAATAATCATAATAAAAATTAAATATGAAATATAAGTATTAAATGGTAAATGTAAGTATGGGAAGGTAGTCTATTTTTCTCATAATATTTCTAATTAATTTTACTTTCGTAAGCATAGAAAAGAAGAGAGAGTTTCATTTGAGTAAATCATGATTGTGAGTTATGTCACAATCTTTCATTTTCATTTTGCCCACAATACATATAGTCAAGTTTATACAGCCTTGAAAGCGATTTATTTCTTTATTAATTGGACAAGTCTTTAAAGACTTGAATGAATTGCCACTGAGAGTGAAATATAACTTTAATTTATATTCCCCACACCTAACCTAAGAATATATGTTAACGACTTGCTAAATTTATATATATATATATATATATATATATATATATATATATATATATATATGTATGGTATTTATATAAGCGGCGAAATGTTAATTAATTGATTGATTAAATATCAGTGGTAATTGATTAAATCCCTTTCATAAACAAATTAATCACTTTGATACTAATTTAAGAATTTTTCTTACGAGTATACACACACTGCACCAATAATTTAAGTTTTGTGACATCAATATCTAGTCAGATGCATTGTATTTATTATTTAATTATTTTCAATTGACCACTGGGGGAAACTAAATCAATTAATGCTATATATCTTTAATTATTTTAAAGAATAATGAATTAGATATTTTGATTTTTTTTTAATTTTCCATTTGAATTTAATTTAATAAATAGTACAACTGTATACAGTACTATTTAGAATGACGATATTCATATTAGGGATTATTTAGTCTACGAACTTAGGTTTAGGAATAAACCTCCACAACTTGTACGAAATTGTGAATTATTATTAATATATATATATATATATATATATATATATATATATATATATAATTTTATACACACTCATATTTTAACCGTCTAGATTTATTAGAAACATGATATAAAAAAATATTCATTTAAATTTAAATTATCAAAATAAAAGTGTAAAAAATTGTTTAATATTTTAATGTAAGTGATCGTATACCTTTATATATATATATATACGTGAAAATAGTAACTGGCCATGAAGTATACAGCACACACAACGGTCCAGTACCTAGCTACTGAATTGAAGTAATTATTTATTTATTTATTTTCACTCTATATATATCTAAATTTTCAAGTTAGGTAATTGACATTCTCATCCGACGGTTTGAAATTGCTCAGGAGTCATGATATCATCAATAATAGATATCTTGGATAATTATTATCTTAATTAATATACATATGTAAACTAATATAATTAAACAGTAGTAATATTACTTCCCTGTATTCTGTTGATTTCAATATTAGAAAATTAATTGTTTTAATTTAATTTAAATTTTTAAGGCCGGCAGTGATTTTTACACTATTTTATATATAGTATTCGGATATTGTTAGATTAAATAATATTTAGTGTATATCAAATTTATAACTTGAAACAAAATATGTTAATTTTTATTATTAGATCATAACTATTATTTAATTTGATTTTAATATAAGAATATATAAAAAAAAATCTACAATTTTTATATAATGATAATCACTTTGCTATCTTTAATAAGTGAACTATGGAAATTAATTTAGATATAAAGTCACTGTCTTAGTGGACACCCTTTTGCAAATTTTAAAAGGTTTTGATCACGTTTCCACTTGTGATTTGAGATAGGAGTAACCTAGGAGACTAGGAGTGTTCATTTAGCACACACACCTTTTATAGTATACTCGGGGCACGTGTTTTGCATATGCTATACTCTTTTTTATATATATATAAAATTATTTAATAAATGATAATGAATTAAAGGAGGTAGAAAATTATCTGAATAAATACTAAGTCTTTGGCAATTGAAGGATGATATATTTTAGATATGTAAAGTTATATTTCAAGATGTGATGAAATTATAAATAATACAATGCTTGAGCATAAAACTTTAATGCGTTAATTAAATAATAAATGTATTTATTATATATTTTAAAGATTCTATTTAAAAATGTTACATGCATTGATAAATTGATGGCATAAAAATAACCACCAAATCATTCTTGAGGAAATTTGAAAAGAAAAAAATATATTTCAATTCACTATACAGGCTTTTATGTAATGATTTAAAAATTATAATTATTTTATATTTTGTTTAAAAAATGTAAGAATTAGGATATACAATCTAATTAACTTTTTATTTAGCACGTGGCTTATCTACTATGCATTAATTTATTAATTAAAGAAAAGATTGAAGGATATTTAAGTAAATTTATGATACAAAAATAACCACTAAATGACTAGTAAGGATTTTATAATAATAATGATAACGATGATGATATAATAGTCTTTTTAATTTATACATATGGTTATAAATTTTTAGTAAATTAATCTTCTTATAAGAATGATTAATATTAATTTTATTCATTTATCATTTTTATATAAATATTTTTTCTATTGAATACATTATTTTTAATTATAATAACATGTTAAAAATCGATGAAAAATAAAATTTATTAAAAACTTAAACAACTGTTAGAAATACAAATATTACTTTAATACATTTATTATATATTTGGTATTAAATTTGCAAGATTTCTTGCACTGAAAAGAAATTGTATATCCTCCTTTTCACACCCCCTTATTAAATTACAAATATATTTAATAAATATTATAGTGATCTTTACTTTAAGTATCTTATTACCCAACCAAAATTTTAATTCTTGTTACATAAATAACTCTAATAAAGCTAACTCCAGTTCTAATTGCTTTCTATGGTCATTTAGCACTAAAGATTGAAATTAGAAAGTGATCATGTGATTCACGTGGCTCCATAAAATACAGATTAATTACTTTATCCCTGTCCGGTTCTATACGATTTTTCATGATATCAAGCAAATTGGACCGTGGATGCCAAATTGAACCAGCCAGATTGAATTATATATTAAACCAATTTGTCCGGTGATCGAATTTTAAGTTTTCACCGCTCACTAATCACAACTATACGTAATTAATACTCAAAATATATTAGTTTTGCTATTTTAATTATAACATAATATATTATTAGGGATGAAATTTGAGTTGGTCGGACTACCATAAGCACGAAACATCGAGTTTGAGATGGAATTTGTAAACTCGCATATATTTTTGCTCCTGGTACTTAGGATGCATATTATTATTTTTAATTAAATATATAGGAGCACAAAGCATGGTCCTAAAATCAGTATGTGCTTAGTTTGATCATTAAATTGATTTAAATTGATTAAGATGTAGATCAACTAATACAACAAAATTCAAAATAATGTCACAATATTGTAAAATATATATTTATAAAATTTAAACTTAAATCTTACTTTAAATCAAATTTATAATATAAATGTTTGGTACTAAGTGTGAATTATTCCGGTAAGGTGGATTGTAATTTTTCAAATATAATCAAACTTCATGCCACTTTGAATCAAATTTCTCTAGATCAGGGAGACATACTACATATATACATATCTATTAAGGGTGAGAAAATAGTTTGATTTTGTATAAATTAAAAAATCTGATTCGATATATCAAATTTAAATTAGATTCAAATGATAGAGTTTATAGTTGCATAAGATTCATATAAAAATATATATCATCTATATAGATTTATATCGAATTCATATTGACATATATTTTAGCATCTATCATAATTTGATCCGAATCGATTTAATATTAAAATTATAAATAAATATTTATTTTATTTTATATTTTATTATATTTAAATATTATATATATTATAATAATTACATTAAAGTATTATTTTAATATAACAATAAAACAAATTTTAAATTTTTATAATAATTTAATAAGTATTCAAAGAAGCTTCTTATTATTGTAATTCTCTTAGTTGTAAGTTCTAACTATAAATAATAAATTATCATTAATTTAAAATTAAAATGTTATATATATTATCATTATATATAATAATGATTTATAAATAAGTTACATGTTTAATCTAATCTTATTCGATCTAAAAAATATGATATATTTAAATTTAAATTGTTTACTTTATTGTATCAATTTTGGATTGAAAATATTCAATTTCGATCGAATCAGGTTCAAATGGAAAAAAAGAAGAAAGGAGATTTGGACCTCTGCTTAGTAATAATATCTATATACTCCAACGCATTGGTTGAGGCGTTTTATATAGCTCCTTAGTGAGCAAATTAGAAAAATCGCACATTGGTTAGGAAAAAAGATGAGTGTTAGATTTGGGGCTATAAATAAAGCCCTCATTCACCATTTGTAAAACATTCTAAAATTTGTAAATCTTTCTCTCTTTTGTAAGGGTAATTGATTAGCTCAATTTTGCCCAATTAGTTGTAATTTGGAGTTCATCTATTTGGAGATAGTGTAAGTAGTCAACGACGCCCGAGGATCTAGGTAACATTTATACCGAACCTCATTAAATTTCTAGTGTTATTATTTTTCTGCTTTAGTATTTCTGTTTCAATATATGTTTTAGTTTATTTTAGCATTATATTTCCAATATCATTATTTTGTCAGGTTAGTTTGAGTTCTATTCATTTAAATCATAAGTGAATAGTAACTACTTAGAATAGGGAAAATATACCCGATTTTCCCAATAATTGGTATCAGAGCCAAAGGTTTTCTACCTATGCATTTGTTTATATTTCGTTTGTTTGCTATTGGAATATAGTTTCTAGTTGTTGTAATTTGAAGAAATGGCGGAAGAAAAGTTTCTTTCAAACAAAGATCAATCATCCACGTCAGGCAGAACTATGGTGATGAATGCAAGGTTCAAGGTGGAGAAGTTTGATGGAACTAGTCATTTCGACATGTGGTAAGGCGAAGTTCTAGATGCTCTGTTTCAACAAGGTCTAGACATCGTCATGGAAGAAGAGAAATTAGATGGAACAGATGAAGTAGAGTGGAAAAATATCAATTGATTGGTATGTGGTACAATCCATTCGTGTCTCTCAAGAGAAAAAAAGTATACCTTCATGAAGAAGACATCTGCAAGTAAGTTATGGAAGGTGTTGGAGAACAAGTTCATGAAGAAGAGTGGATAGAATCGACTCTATTTGAAGAAGTTGTTCTAGTTTGAATACCTTCCAAGTACTACAATAAACGACCACATTACTACTTTTAATCAATTAGTAGCAGATTTGTTAAATATGGATGAAAATTTTAAAGATTAAGATTTAGCCTTGATGTTGTTAGCCTCCCTTCCTGATGTGTTTGATTATCTTATTACGAGTTTACTCATTGGGAAGGATAAATTGTCTTTTGAGGAAGCTTGTACTGCTTTGTATAGTTATGAAATTAGAAAGAAAGATAAAAGAGAAAGCAGGAATGAAGCAGCAGAGACATTGTCTGTAAGAAGATGTCCACAAACACAACAGAAAAAAAGGAGAGATAGATCTCTATCAAAAGAAAGACTTAGTAAAGATGAATGTGTTTTTTTTCATGAGAAAAACCATTGGAAGAAAAATTGTCTGAAGCTACAAAAGAAAGGAAAAACTGTGCAATATGATGCATGTGTAGCTGAAAGCAATTCAAATTCAGATTTTGCATTGGTTGGTTCGTCAATAGCATCTCATCCTAGTGATTGGATTTTTGATTCAGAATGTACTTTCCATATGTCTCCTAACAAGGAGTGGTTCTTTAATTTTGAAGAACTAGACGATGGAGTTGTTTTCATGGGTAATGATTTTCCATGTAAAGTTTTGGGAATCAGTACAATTCATTTGAAGAATCAAGATGGTTCAACCAGGGTCTTGATAGATGTTCATTATGTTCCAGTTATGAAGAAGAATCTTATTATTGTGGGAGTCTTAGAATCAAAAGGCTTCACTGTGATCATACAAAATGGGGCATTGAAGGTTACTTATGGAGCACTTGTGGCAATGAAAGGTATTCGGAAGAATAACTTGTACTACTACCTTGGTAGTATGGTTATTGGGACAACATCAGCAACAATTTTAGATGAAGAAATTGATTTAGAAACTACCAAGTTGTGGCATATGCATTTGGGACATACTGGTGAATTTTTTTTGCAAATTCTAGTAAAGCAAGGCCTATTAAAAGGTGCGAGAACTGGCAAGTTGGAATTCTGTGAGCATTTTGTATTGGGGAAGTAGAAAAAAGTAAGCTTTGACATTACTCTCCATAATACAAAGGGCATTTTGTATTACATCCATACTGATGTATGGGGGCCAACAAGAACTCTATCCATGAGTGGCAAACATTATTATGTCACTTTCGTTGATGACTTTTCCAGAAGAGTATGAGTGTATCTCATGAAGAAGAAGGATGAAGTGTTGGGGATTTTTCTCAAGTGGAAGAAGATGATCGAGACTTAGACTGGTAAAAAGATCAAGCATCTGAGGTCTGATAATGACACTGAGTACACAAACAATCTATTTATGAAAGCTTGTGAATAAGAAAGGATTGTGCGACACTTCACTATTTGAAAAACACCACAACAAAATGGAGTTATAGAACATATGAACCAGACTTTGCTGGAGAAGGTTCGATGTATGTTGTCAAATGCTGGTTTAAGCAAGCAGTATTGGGCTGAGGTTGTGACATATGCATGTCATCTCGTCAACCGTCTACCATCGTCTACTCTTGAAGGCAAAATGCCTATGGAGGTATGGTCTGGAAAACCTGCTAGAGATTACGATTTTTTACATGTGTTTGGTTGAATTGCCTACTACCATGTAACGAAATCAAAGTTGGACCCAAGATCCAAGAAAACCATTTTTTTTGGATCACTTCTGGTTCTAAAGGATATCGACTATGGTGCCTTGAAATGAAAAAGATAGTCTTTAGCAGAGATGTTACCTTTGATGAATCTGCATTGTTGAGGAAGGTAGCTAAGAAGATTGATGGCACTTTAGAGCAGGTGGAGCAAACTCCGAAACATGTGGAGTTTGAAAGCAAAATTGTTAATCCAGTTAGTGAAGATAAGACAGAAGCTCATCCTCCATTGACAGAAGATGAATCAGATGAAAAGGTTTTAACCCAAGAACCTCCACAACAACAAGAAGAAACTGCAGTTGATAGGCCACGACGACAAAATGTCAAGATACCTGCTCGATACAAGGATTTTGAAGACCTAGCTGCTTAGTTTAAGAATACGGTGGCATGTGCACTTTCAGCTGTGCATGATGATGTTCCTTCCATATATAAAAATGCAATTAGAAGCCCTGAAATTGAAAGATGGAAAGAAGCCATGGATGAAGAATTTCTATTCCTTTAGAAGAATAAAACATGAAAGTTGACACAACTACCTAAGGGCAATAAGGCAATTGGCTGTAAATGGGTGTATGCAAAGAAAGATAGATTTCCTAACAAAGATGATATTTCCTACAAGGCAAGGTAGATGGCTAAGGGCTACACTCAGAAGGAGAGAATCAATTATAATGAGGTATTTTCTCCAGTTGTAAAACATTTCTCCATTAGAATTTTGTTGGCCTTGGTAGCACAGTTCGATTTGGAACTAGTTCAACTTGATGTAAAAACTGCATTTCTACACGGTGACTTAGAAGAGGAAATCTATATGTCTCAGCCAGAAGGGTTTAATGTTACTAGTAAAGAGAATTGGGTTTGTAAGATGAATAAATCATTGTATGAATTGAAGCAATCTCTAAGGCATTGGTACAAACGATTTGATCAATTTATGTTGCAACAGAAGTACACCAGAAGCACACATGATCATTGTGTGTATTTTCGCAAGCTACAAAATGAGTCTTTCATCTATCTCTTATTGTACGTCAATGATATGTTGATTGCGTCGAAGAGCCAAGTAGAAATTGAGAAGTTGAAGGCTCAACTAAGTCAGGAGTTCGAGATGAAAGATTTGAGAGAAGTCAAGAAGATTATCGGTATGGAGATAAGTAGAGACAGGAAGAAGAGGAAGCTTAGTTTGACCTAGAGTCAATATTTGAAGAGGATACTACAACGTTTTGGTATGAATGAACAAACAAAACCTGTAAGTACTCTGTTAGTTCCTCAATTCATGCTTAGTGCTCAATTATCTCCTAAGAATGATGTAGAACGAGAATATATGGCAAAGGTACCATATGCAAATGCGGTTCATAACTTGATGTATGCAATAGTGTGTACAAGACCTGGTATTTCACATACGGCTGATGTTGTAAGCAGGTACATGCATGATCTTGGTAAAGGACATTGGTTGGCTGTGAAATGGATTCTATGGTATATTATAAATATTGTAAATGTTGGCTTAGTATTTCAATATGATAATACCGTTGGTCAATGTGCGGTCAGATATTGTGATTCTGACTATGCAGGAGATTTAGATAAGCGTCGATCAACTACTGGTTATGTGTTTACACTTGCTAGAGCACCAGTCAGTTGGAAGTCTACCTTACAGTCCACAGTTGCTTTGTTTACTACAAAGGCAGAGTACATGGCAGTCACAGAGGCTGTAAAGTAAGCTATTTGGTTACAAGGTTTACTTGAAGACTTGGGAGTTGGTCAAAAACTTATTAAGGTGTTTTGTGATAGTCAGAGTGCTATTCATTTAGCAAAAAACCAAGTCTATCATGCATGTACAAAGCACATTGACGTTCGTTATCATTTCGTTCGAGAGATTATTGAAGAAGGTGGAGTACTAGTTCATAAGATCAGTACGATAGAGAATCCCATAGATATGATGACCAAGGTGGTAACAAAAATCAAGTTCAAACATTGTCTAAACTTGATTAACATCCTGCAAATCTGAATTGACACTGATATCGTTGATCTAGTGATTGAAGAAATCATTTAAAAAATCACCAAGTCGCTAAGGTGGGGATTTTTTATATAGCTCCTTAGTGAGCAAATTAGAAAAGTTCTACATTGGTTAGAAATGAAGAGGAGTGTTAGATTTGAGGCTATAAATAAAACCCTCATTTACCATTTGTAAAACATCCCAAAATTTGTAAATCTTCCTCTATTTTGTAAGTGTAATTAATTAGCTCAATTTTGCCCAATTAGTTGTAATTTGGAGTTCATTCATTTGGAGATAGTGAAAGTCGTCAACGACACCCGAGGATCTAGGTAACATTTATACCGAACCTCGTTAAATTTTTGGTGTTATTATTTTTCTACTTTAATATTTCTGTTTCAATATATGTTTTAGTTTATTTTATAATTGTATTTTCAATAACATTATTTTGTTGGGTTAGTTTGAGTTCTATTCATTTAAATAATAAGTGAATAATAACTACTTAGAATAGAAAAAATATATCCGATTTTCCCAACAAGACGTATTTGGCTAAACCTCGATCGTGTTACATGTTCAAACCTTATTGTGTAAGAAGTGTTATCATTTATTTTGTTTTCCATCACATAAATCCATTAATATGCCAAATGATTTTTGTTACATGTGTAGCTCAATTATATGGTTTCTAATGGAGAGTAAGGTAATGAATAGTATAGTTATTAAAAAAAATTCTGATTTAAACAATATGTAATTCTTATATAGCTAGTCCATCAAAATATACAACAAATTAGACCGGATAGTTCGGTGCATTCCAAATTTTTAATTCTATGTGATTTAACATATATTATTGTCCACCTCTTTCCTCTCTTGCAAGTGTTATAATTAAACCAAAGAATAATTCATCAGTGTTATAAAAAAAATCTTTTCAAAATGATAAAATTTACTATAGATCGATGAAGATAAGTTGGCCTTCATCTATTGGTTAATTTGTTGGCCGTAGATGAAAGTGGCTTCATCTTGATCTAAATGTGAAACTAGGTGAAAATGTTTTCATAGTCATCATCATGATAATCTACTTTCTCTACTAGTGAAGTCATTTTCATTCTTATTAAGTCTGAAATTTGAAATCTGAATCTTCATATGTAGAAGTGATGTCGTGTTCTTAGAAAACTTATTATTACATTGTTTTCCTGTATATAATAACATTTAATAATATATATGTGTTAATTGATTTTAAGAAAATATAAGTTGAAATTTGGATGAAGATTCATGATAATTTCTACGTACATATATAATACATTAACTCAAAACTGGGTCAACGGGTGTTTTCTAAGTATTGAAATATAGTTAATTACACATCCCATACGACAGTTACTCCAACTTCCACATCTCTCTTTATGAACTCCAGTTGTGACAAATGTATGATATTCACATAGATAGCTGCGGCTTAGAAGGAATTTCAAAGTATGATATATATATTTATTTATTTTAATATTCGAAAAATTAAATCGTCATAGTGAGTGACTTGTTTTAGGTTTTCTCTTAAGGATATTCTGATGTTTTGATGTGTATCTTCAAGTTTGAATTTATTACATGATATATCTTTAGTTTTGAATGATTAATGATACTTTCTTCTTTATAAAAAAAAATATTCGAAAAAGTTCAAGACTAAGATAAGAAGATTTGGAGGTTTATTTAATATATTTATATAAAAGGGAAATAATAAGCAGCTGCAAAAAGAAGGGTTGCTAGCTGTTTCATCAACTTTATACTTATTAATTTTTCTTAATTTATTCTAATTTTAATTACCAATTTTCTTTATATGTTATAATTAAAGCTTTAGATATTGTAGAAGAATAATGTAATGGATGTCACTATGAAATGGCTTCATGTAAGCCATTCAAATTGTTTGCTTTAAATCAACAATATCTCAAAGAAAAAAAAGTAATAGAATATAAAAACTAAGATTATATATATATTCTCTGTGATTGAGTTCTTTATGGTTACTAAGAAATATTGATTTTTCATGCACATTAGTTACTTACAGAAGAATCAAGAACGATTTATATATGGAAAATTAATTAGAAGAAAAATTATATCAATGATCGATTAATTGATTACAAAGTGCTGTTAATATTAATACTTTTGATTAAACTTAATGTAAACATGACTCGTCAGTCGTCAACGAGTTCATTATATATGGAGATATGCTGCTACTTTTTTATAGTGCTTTTCCTCTTTTAATTATTTGACACTTGGCAAATCTAAAATTACTTTATATATAATATAGCAGATTGAATTCAGAGAAACATGACAATGGGAAATTAAGACATTTGGTGACCCAAAAATTGGGTAGCATTTAGAAAGTATGTATTATTACCTGTATTTTTAAATGATAAATATTGGTATGTTTCCATAACAAATGATTTAGAGATAAATAATTTTAATAAATGATAATAGCATTTCGATGAAACTTTTTAAAATTATACAAGTTAATAAATATAAAAACTTAAATTAATAAATAATAATAATAAAATATTTAATTATATTTTAAAATATATATATACAATTAAATTAAATTATGTTTTTTAAAAGTCCAAATCATTCAGTAAAATCATTTATGTTGTGATTGATTATATATATATATATGGACTTATAAATAAGCTAATAAGTTTAACAATTTATATTAATAAAAAAAATTATAATCATAAGATAATATAAATTAACGGTGTCAATATTATTATATTTATAAATTTAAATTTAATGATTATTCTTAAAACGAATTGAAGGAAGAGAAAATCAAGTTAAATAAAACATATATTCATTAGTTTGACAAATATTATTTATATGCAGAACGGTGCACTGATCTCTCATTTTGATTAGCATAGACCACTACATGTTTTATACAATCACAATCAATAATTTCTCATAATTTGCTTGTTAATCCTAACACTATACATCCCAAGAAGGTTATAATTCTCTCTATATTTTTTATAAGAATAATTCTCACTCTTCATAATATATTGTGTATATTTTGTAAAAATTACTACGATGATTGAGATATTCCCTATTGTAATTCTAGCTAGTATAGGCTATGTACGATGTCTACTTCATGAGGAATAAATTAATCCTAGTAAGCTTAAAGGTACTTTGAATTTCTTTGATATATAGAAAAGAAAAGGAAGTTTCATACTTTTTAAAGACCTATGGAATAGATAGTAGAAGTACTGTTACGTAGTGTACTTATAAAGTCATATAAATCTTAAATTGTGGAGTGATATCTGAGATATGAACAATATAAATAATATGAAGAAAAAAAAAAAAGAATTGGTAGATATCTCTTATGGGAAATTTTCATCTCCAACTTGGAGATGATGATGATGATAGGACCACGTCCAATTATTTGAGATAAGAAGATTACTACTATAATTTTGTAATTAAAAAAATAATTAATAATAAATAGATGTTAGTCAAATTAATGAAAGTATACTGCGATTACATGTGTAAGCAATTCCTTTATTGCCTCAAAAACCAAACAGAGAATTTGATTACAAAACTAAATAAACACCAATCAGAATCCTCCATTATGCAAGGATGAGATAGCTAGATTCTTTTTAAAGACAGTATACTATTTACTACTGTATGTAATTTAATAATATATATATATAAAAAGTAGATTTGGTATTTGAATAATAAAAAATAGAAATAAAAACCATGTGATGTCACAGTGAAAAGCGACCACAAGTTTTTCTTATAGTTGTGTTTCCACCAATTTCTTAATACATTAGATTTATTATTATTATTATTATTTATTTATAGCTCAAGCATTTCAAAAGTCATCGTACTTTTTAATCAAATATGATATTTTCATATTATTGCATAAATCACACCTCTCCTGCGCAAATTCCTCAGATTATGCCCTTTGCTTAAAGTTTCTGATGCTGCTAATCTTAATGGACAGCATGCAAGAGTTGTTTTATTGCATGTGAGAATCTTTGTCATAGCAAGCAATTTCAATTAGTTAAAAATTTGTAGAAAAATTAGAGTGTTAAATACTTAAAATACATATTTAAAAATTTACAACATACAATATCTTAAAAATGTGGTCCGTATAACACGGGTGAGAACTCAAAACAGAGAATTCTATCATATTAGAAACCTAAAAATCCGATCTTTTAAAATACGTCATAACTCAAAAAAATGCTCTGTTTGTCCTACATTTTTCAACTTACGTGCTAAATGGTCTGTAAGGTGTGGTCCATTGCTATAATTTTGTTCCCAAAATTTTGTATTTACTATGTGTTTCGTGCTTTTTTTTCTTCTTCCTATCGTGGTAGTTCGTAATTAAGAGAAAATTGACGTTAACGAGGTGAAATAAAATAGTAATTATACATGACATTATTGAAACATAAAAAGTAACGAAGTGTATAGATTTATTGTCATTGATTACATTACATTTCATTAAAATTTTAATTATCATTAAATTTATGACACATGAGTAGCAGCATCCAGTGATACAGTAATACTCTAAAGTGTTTTCTATACAATCACATCTTACTGAAGACTTCCTTCTTAACTAGCAGAAGAGCGTTTGCCTATCTCCAAAAATATAATGCTGGACTCTATGCAATTATTTCAACTTAATTGATATATCCCATGGTAATGAAACAAATGAAATGACTCTTCCCTCTAGTGCTTTGAAAATGTTAACATCATAACCAAAGTCTTTCTATAATTTATATTCCATACTATAAACTACATTAATTTTTGGTTATCACCATCCTCTTCATCATTTATTATTACTATGTTTGAGGTTGGTTTCCCATGTAGTACCCATTTGTTGCTTATTGTTTGACAAAGTATATACGCTTGGGTCCATATGATAATAACAATTTTCGTTTTTAATCATATTGGAACTTTCAATCTGCTCTATTCAAACATGTGAAAGGACTTGTTTACATTATAATAACAATAATTATATTGTTCTAGAGACACATTAATCCATAATTAACAACTGGCTATCCTAAAATATCGTTTTAAAATATCAACAATAATGCAACTAGTAATGTGTATAGTGAAAAGTGAAAAGATTTCAATTTCAAAGATAAGAAACAGAGCAACTGTAGCCATGAAAGAAATAAATTAAGGAGAACAGTAGGGTAAGAGATAAAGATAGCTAGAGAGAGAAAGAGAGAGAGAGAATACTTTATATTTATAAACATATAATATAAATACATTATTAAAGTGAAGATCATGACCAACTCTGATTTAATTATGTAAAACTTTTCAATCAAGGCATATCTATGCAAGGACTAGTTAAAGGATTTCAACGTCATTCATATAATAATTTAATTACCGCCATAAAATTTGATACGCTCTATAACCTTAAACTAATCCAAGAACTAATCATCAAACACTTTATTTCCTAATCCTCATCAATCCCAATTGCCGCGTATTCTGTGTCATTACAAAAGCTTACTTCTAAACCAATGAAACAATACTTGAATACTACTACTTTCAAAATTATATAGTTCGTATCCATGAGATAGATAACCCAGATACTATCTGAGTACTAAACTATAAAATGGAACACTAAAAGTATAATATAGTAACCAACTACTTCAAATCAGCTAAATTTTGCATATGGTATAAAGTAAATATCAGACAAAACCAGCTTAAACTTGCTTCAAATCACACAATTAAACTTTTACTGGGTATCATAATTAGCAATATTATTCTCAATTTAGTAACTCCATCAATTTATAATTCCTACTATTTAGTAATAAGCAAGTGTCAATTTCAAGCTTTATGAAGCACATATCCATCTCCTAATACTGGAGGCAAACAACATGTTTATATAAGAACACTTTTTCCTAGCTAGCTATAGTAGTTCAAATATTACATATATCAGCGTTATAGAATATTAACAATCCTAAAGTTACAAGTAATATATGGTACAGAACACATTTAGCAGAATGATCAAAGGTTTAGAACCCATAAAAAATAATCCAATCCAACCAAATCAAATTCTTTCAAAGACCCAACCTTAAGTCCAAAGCAACAAGGCCTGAAGAGGAATAAGAAACAGAGGAAGCATCATCTTCAATAGGAGCAGGCAAATTCAAGTCCAGCCCAAAACCACCACCACCAATATCACAACATTTCTTACTCGTTCCAAAAACGTTTTGGGCTTGTGTTGTTGTAGCAGTATTAGTAGAATTAGTATTAGTAGTCAATAGTGAAATTGGTTCATCCCCTTTTTCCCAATGACACCTTTTATGTCCACCTAATGCTTGTCCACTTGAAAAGACTCTCGAACAAATGCTACATTTGTGTCCTCCATTAATATCCAATACCATTAACATCCTATTATTATCTTCCACATTATCCCCAATTTCATTAGAATAATGCTCTTCAGATTCACCATCTGGTCCATCACTACTCATAATTGCAAAACAACCCTTCACATTCTTATGACTTGCTCTATGACCCCCTAAAGCTTGGTGTGATCCAAATACCTTTTTACAACTGGAACACTCGAAATGACAACCACCAATTTCGTTATGGGCCTCCATAGGCCCAGGCCCATTGGCCAGCATTAACAGAGATGCTGCAATTTCAAGGTCGTCTTCGCTTGTTACTGCTTCCACAACACTCAATGGCCTCAACGACCAGATGGGTTGTCGGAGACTGACCGGAGGTTTTATACCTCGCCACGGTCGCTCCGGGTGACACCGCATGTGGCCAAACAAAGCCTTCCATGTTGAGAACTTCTTATGGCATTCCGTACACTTAGGAATCACACCCAGGTCAAACTTTTTTCTTCCGTACTTGGTAGTAGTGTTTGAAGTTTTTCTAATGCCGGTGTTGGTAATGGTCCGAGAAGAACCCGGTTCGTCAATTCGGATCAATTTGGAACGCTTCTTTCGTGGGTTAAGGACATTCTGTTGGTGGGGTTTTGTAAAACGAATAGAGGATGATGAAGAAGAACCAAATACAGTAACTTTATTATCAGTAGCGAGAGAAACAGAGCTAGTGGTTTGAACGACGTCGTGGTGAGTAGTTGGTGAAACAGGGAAGCGAAAAACGAAATCTGGATCATCGTCTTCCATTGATTGATAAAGATCGCCTCTTGGTTTCAAAGTGTTTGATAAAACTGCTGATAAAACTTGGAGGTAGAAGAAAAAGTTTAATAATGGAGAGAAGTTTAGTTTTTGTAGGGAGTGAAAAGAGCGGTTATTGAGAAGCGACACAGACAAGAGCGGTTTTTTTCAGTTGGATGACGACAGGTAGTTTGAGGCTTTGAGCTGTGTGTAGGGAATTACTTTAATGTCCTGAGAAGTTTGTCACAAATTATCTGAGATGGTGGAGGTATTTTAGTAAATTTAGAAGAACAAAAGTTGCGCTACTTGGGGGTAAAGGAATATCTGTAGAGTAATGCGACGTCAAATCTTTTGAAACGTGGGCTGGTCTTTATCGAATTTTCTGTTTCTCAAAATTGCCCCTGGCATTTCAGGAAATAGCTTCGCGTGATTGACATTGTTTGAGAGTACTAATGCTTTTGAACTGAGGTCAATATTGGAAAAGAAGATTGTGTCTGTTATGTCTTTGGTTTTTCTTTTTGCTAGCTCAGTGAAATGTTTTTTTTAAATAATAAAAATAATAACCTTAAAACTAAAAAACATAAAATAACATTTTTTATATTCAATTTATATAATTTTATTATAAAAAAATTACAAAATTACAAAATTACAAAATTACAAAAACTAATACCCATAAAACTTATAACAATTTAATAACATAATTAAAATATATGAAGTATACAAGTGATATCATTTTTATAATTACAAGTTTTAAATATGATATTTTCATTGTTTATTTTAAAATTCAACTCATCATTTTATATTAAATATCGTTCATAAATCTATATAAATATTATTAAGGTGTTATTTTTTTTATTATAAATTTTAAGGACATTATTTTATGTTATTTCACTTCTTTTTTTCTTTTTCTTATTTTTTTTCTTTTTTTCTTGGGGCCGTCCAGTTAAACTGCTTAGACTGGATAAATTTTTCTTTTAAAATCTAAATAAGTAAAATTACCTAAGATTTTCGAAGAAACGGTCATCAAAGTTACCATATAAATGTTATACAAAATTGGAAAGAAAAGTAAAACTGTGAAAGGAGAAATATGACTAATGTCAAATACATTACTTGTTGAGAAAGGGTAGAAACGTTTTGCTATTCTAGAAAAATTTATATCAACAAAACCTGAAATAATACTAAGCAAAAACTATAATGAAAAGTAGCTAGATGACAAGAGACAGACACCTAAGAAAAACTTGAACATGTTAGTGGCCTTTTTGCCCTGTTCTCCTTCTCCATAAGCCCTCTATAGTCATCCCACCAAACACGAGGATAATAAAAGAGAATAACAAACACTAATAATGCTTATTCGTTTTTAATTACTAAATCTACCATTTTAATTTCTAATTTTCAATTTAAATTTTTGGAATTACATAGGTTTAAAACTCATTTTCAATTTCTATTTTCTAAATTTTAAAATTCGGCCAAATTCTAAAATTAAAAAAAAAATCAATTTTAGAATTCAATTTCAATATTTTTAAAGTTTTTGAAACTAAAAATTAATAAATCAAACATATTTAATCATACTCAACCTTAATCAAAATGATTAAAAAGTCAAAGTTTGATGAGAATGAATCGAAAATAAGTTTAAAATTAAATTTTAGAGCTTAAAAAGTTAAAAATTAAAATTAAGAATTGATTGTTAAACAAGTATATTTCAGCTTCTACTTTTCAAAATTAAAACTAGAAATTAGTTACCAAAGAACTTTGATTCTATTTTTTTCTCCAAAAAAAATTTGTAATTAAAAATTGAATTCCAAAAACTAAGGAATTAAAAATTAAAACATCTATCAAATATAGCCTAAAAGAGTTTAGTATAACTAGAATTTAAGTGATTTAACCAGGTGAACCCAGTATTACAGAGTATACCAGCAAACACAGAAGAATGACAAATTACCGGTAAAAATGGGCCTTGACCCATGAGAAGAAGAAACAACTTGGCTTAACTTCAAAAGAAGGGAAATAAATAACAAGTTAATTTATTAAGCCATACCCTCTTGCATTACAGTTTGGCCTGGATCAGGTCTATCTTACTTCTGCAGCCGATCTTGATGAGTTGATGGTGATTTATTATCGTTCATAGATTTTCCTAATACATTCAAAACAGCAACCCGCTGCATCTCTTTTGCTGCAAAAAATGGATCAATTAAATGAAACAGGTAAAATATCAAGATGGTTTAAGATGGAAAGAAAGAAAAAAAGGGACTTGTCTGGGCATGTTTACATGAAATACCCTAAATTTCATTTTACCTTCCTCCAACGAAAGTTGGATTGACCTCTTTTCCAATTCAACTGCATGTCTGCTTAATTCAACAGGCGAAAGTGACCAAAGCACTAAAAGAATTCCATATATAACTTAGGAATTGTCCATCAAAATAGTATATTAGCAGAGATAAAAGAAAGCATAATACAAAGTTTCTGAAATTAAAAGCATACTTTTATGATAATCATCTTGTTCTGTTTCGTCGAGTTTCCTCAGCATTAATTGTAATTGATGATACTGCTCTTCCCAGTTATTTTTTGATCTCTTCAAATTACCTGATGGAGTGGAAGAAGGAAGGGGGAATTGATTGGATTCTGTTGATGTTAACCTCGTGCCAACCTTACCAGAAGGAAGGGGAACAGAAGGTTTTCCAGATGGGATAATGGAAGAAGCGGTAGGAAAAGGTGCAAACGCAGACAAACAAGAAGCTTTTTGCTCCCTTATTTGCGAAGTGGGTTGGGCATTTTCTAGTTGTTGACCAAGTTGCTTTTGTTGTGGAGAATAACCTTTACTGCTTGGGCTATCACCTGAGCTGCTCTTGCCTATTTCTGCTTCTGATTTTCTACGGACATAAACAAGATGTCCATTTGCAGAATTAGGAGATTGTTGGTGAGGAGGGCTTTCTGAGTGCTCAGATAAAGCTCTCTTGTTGCCTGAAAGCTTAATAGTGTTGTTAATTGATCCTCCATCCTTTAAGGAAGAAAAGTTCCTCATAGAGTTGGGCAACGGGACTCGATTATGGTTTTGCAGGTCTCTCAGTGGTGTCTTCTTCATAGCATGTGAGAATTGTTCATCACAGGTGGGCGAGTCAGTTTCATTATTGCCAAGCCCATTCTCACTAAATTTTGAATCTATGGTCTGCTGAACCATTTGAAGTGACCTAATTTCATGTGAAGATGAAATAAATTCATAATTAAGAAACAAAGTTAGAACATGAGATCCCCCGATTAGTTTTAGACACATTAATTTGCAGAACAAACTTCAATGCATAACCATGTATTAAAAATAAGAGCCAACGAAAAATCAGTATTCCGTACTAGAATAATATCTACTTCAGAAAATTTCAATGACTTTGGAATTAAAGCAAAATGTGATGATAATATTAGTAGATAAATGAATGTTTGCCCTATAAAAACTGGTACAAACATTTTTGCTACTTCCTAGTAAATGTATAACCTAAAGTTATCATCTTAATATTAATAATCTAAAAATACCTTCAGATTTACCTCTATTAGCAATAAGTGTGTTATTAACCCGGGAAAAAAATATTAATTTAGTACCTGTACTATCATTCATATTTATCAACTACAATCTCCTATTATTCAATAGCAGTGAATATCAGTATCTTAGTCTTCATCATGATATCATCTCGTCCTATAACTTTGGGTAGTATCAACGTCCTTCTTTTATCATCAATGGATGCTACATAAGCACATATATAAATATATTGCATTTAATAGTCTATATATTTAATATTAATATGCAAAGGAAACTCAAGAAACCAAGTCCATCTAAAGCCCATGCTCAAATCCAATACTCCAAGCTACCTCAACCTTCAATTACTCTATTCCTGTGAGCTGTCTCATCACCACCACTAGAATATAATTTAGTAGCTTTGTGTCTTATTTATGCGGAGCAAAACATTCATTGTTATATCTACACCCATGGCATATCATGCTTGCATACAATCCCTACTTTATATGAAATCGCAAACAAGCTTCCTCACAAGAACATAAAGTTGTTCATGCAAACAAAGATTGCACTACATTATCAAGCCATCAAAATTTCATATCTATCTAATCTTACAGAAAGATGATCAGAATTCAATTTTCCTAGCACCAGATGACAAGGTCATTGACATGAACTATCCATAAAGATTGTTAGAACTATATGATTTAATACCACCCCGGATTCACAAAACAAATAGAATTGTAAATAGGTTTAAAAGTGCTTGTACTTTTACCTCAAAACATCAGTTCTAAGTTAAGCTTTCAGTTCAAGCAACACCAAAACTTTTTTCTTTTTAATTGATAAACAAGAAGAAGAGATATCTATTATAATCTCTCTTCCCAGTTGTCACAAATGTAATCACTGCAAGTGTACACAATGGCTTATTTCAAACCTGCCGATTTGAGTATATCATACACTCTTAGTGTCATCTTAATTAACTAAAATTCACAACTTGATCATAATTTCAGAGCTGTGTGCTCAAGTTCAATTGTGATGGTTATGTTTAACTGTAAATTCCATTAGCATTTAACTAGCAGGACTACCCCATTGTCCCTAGACTTCCAATTCCACCAAACAACAAGCCTAAAAATTCTTTCACAAACAGCTAAGGCAACGGTTTCACTCATTTATCATTTTTCCTAATTAACCACACTACTCTAATGGCCGCATAGTAATTCAGATTGAACCCAATTTCAAGTTGTCTGAATTTCTTGAGTATCCTAAGGTACTAGGTTTCCAAATGTAATTGGACCCACGATGAAAATTTCAACAAAATCAAATCTTTTTGAAATCGAACATGACAAAAAAAAAACTTCGGGGTTTTATTTGCCTCAAATAACAATTCCGAAAAATAAAGATTGGGTATTTAAACAAAGCAGAGACCAATGAATTGGTATCATTCCTCGACGGAATGTAGCCGGCAAAATATTTTCGGCATGGTTTTGCTAATAATTTCAGAGCAAATTTGCTAACTATAATGACACAGAGAAAGTAAACGCTAAATCAAGAAGAAAGAGGAAGAAACGAGCTTTATTCAGGTACCTTAATTAAGCCAGAGTTCAAGTCGGTAATGTGGCTATTGTGGGACATCTGGTGGAGAAGCTCAACTGTTCAAGGTCGGGTCTGAAATCTCTTTCTCAGGTTCCTCAGCTGGAACCAGGAAACTTGTCAAGGGCCCGCTTATTGAGAAATGAAAAGGCCCAAACATAAAAACTGGACCCAATTTTTTTCGGCTTTTAGAACAAATAAACTTTAACTACTTCCATCCTCAAACTTCAAGTTTTTAAAATCATACAGTTTAATTCATGAATTCTTAAATTTAATAAATATATCTTAGTTTTAAATTTTATATTTTTTTCTTTATCACATCAACTAATTTCACATAAGAATGACGTGTAAAATAATTTAAAGAATAAATGAAATTAAAATTACCCGTTTGTTGTAGGTGGCATCAAATTTTCATTGTGAGTTGCCCAAAACCAAGGTTTAAGGGTTGATCTAATAGTGTGTATGTTAATGTTATATTGAATTATTGCATGAGGTCGAAATAAGTCTAAATAATCAAAAGAAAAAGAAAATATTTACCACTCAAGAAATTTTTTTATAGGTATTTTTATATACACACCTGATGAAGATAAAAAAACAATAGTCAAAATTAGGGCTTGGTAAGACATGAATTTAAATGCCTAAAAAAATGTTCCCTTAAATAAAACGAGCCTTTCTCTGTACACACACTAAACATTTTAAGATTAAGTCTCTTCTTGTTGTCTTTAGTGACAAGTTGAAACATTATAAAATATTATTTCATCAATAGATATTTATACTAGTCATAAATGTCTAAGTTTCATGTAAGTTATTAAAAAATTAAAAAATTAAATAAATATAACATACAACTAATATCTTAAAGGATATTAATAAAACATAAGAATTCTAAATAAATTATAAAATAACTAAAGGATTAAGGATAACTATTCATTATTCTAAAATATGTAAGCAATTTTATTTAAAAAATTATAAGATGTGAATTATATTTTTATATTATAGTATAGTATAAGTACAAATATAAATGCCACAATTGGAAAATTTCTTATAAATTAGTGCTTAGATTATTTATGAAAAAATAAATTACCATACTTCCTTCTATAGCTACTTATAAAATAAAAGATGATTAATTAAAAAATAAAACAAAAAACAATGAATGCAATACACTATATTGTTTTTAAAAAAATTGCCAATAACTGAGGAGCATGGCTACCTACTTTTAATAATCATGCCTTCAATATTGGGATTTCACCGAACTTGAAAAACAATTAGAGATAATTTTCTTTTCCCAGGAAGATTTGGAATAATTTTTCCTTTAAAACAATAGCAAATAGAGGTAATCATTTTTTTTCTTCCTTTAAGCATAAGAATGTTTGAAAGGTAATTTAATATTATGGGAACATATCGAGCTTTTGAGTCTATGGGACCCATGTTGTGCTTGTGAGATAGCCTATTAACACAGCCAGTAGAGTGTCGTGTGGATTTAGACATAAATTCAGAAAATTATTTTCGTTCGACACCAAACTCTGTTTTTCACACCAAATTGCAAGATCCATTACCCACTGTTGAGAGAATTTCACAGCTAAGTTCCATACATCGAGTCACTGCATTGCTTTGACAAGCATGACACGGTGCAATAATCTACAAATAATAGCGCAGGTCAAAAGGACAAATACACAGAAGTTTAGTGGTAAAGATGTCCAAGACCTTCAGGTTATGAGTTGGATTTGAGGCATTCATTTGGAATTTACTCCAGTAGTATTAGCTTTAAATCACTAGATAGATAAACATGGGGAGCAAATGTAGACCCATAATTAAGGAAATATACTAAAAAACATGAGGAAGAGTAACTGGGGCACCAAGATGGTCCAGTACGCATAAGCTTGTCCCGCAAGTTCACATCTCTATAATGGTGTACTGCTTTTTTGCTTATTCACACATCCAAATAATTTGGACCAAATTGGAATCTATGATTGCCCGTGTTTTTCACATCTTTGAAAGATTCTAATCCAAATTGGTCTAATTTTACACATCTCCACGAGAAATATCCCGATCATAAGGCAAAAATCTTAAACCCAATCATTTCATTGCCGAGGATTTCCTAAGAGCCGCTCTACCGCAGCATGGACATTTCCAGCTGTAGCCCGCAGTGCCTGGATATTCTCTTGGGCGTCAAAGAAGCCCATTTCTTGAAGCTGTGATAGCTGAGTTGCATATAGTTCTTCCAGAGGCACTAGAACAAGGCAGACAAATTATCAGACACAACTTCAAAGTAATATCCCAGCACAAAAGTTCATGTAAGGGATATAAGAATGAAATATTGACCATTTGGATCGTTTGGTACTGCCAAGCTGCCAGCTCCTAGACCACCGAACATGTTCATCAACATCTCAAGCCCAGCATTGTTAGGTGCTCCTATTATATCAAAAGGTAATTAATAAGGAAAAACTACTTTTAGGAACTAAACTTCAAAATTGACCACCATTCACAACGAGTACCTGTAGTTCCACCAATCTGAGCTGCATCCCTGATAACACAACAGAAAATGATGAATGCAATGTAAACACAATTTAAGGAAGAAAAAAATAAATAAATAAACAGAATGATGCTTAGAAACACCAGGGAACAGTGGCAGGGCACTAAGGGCAGGGGCAATGCTAGAACCATGGAGATTGTTTAAGGTAATTCAGGAAGATTAAGATAGATGTATTACAAATTAAAACTCATACAAAACAACACAAATCCTAGTAGTTATATCAAAAACACCTGTTCATGTTTCACAGGGTAGTGGTATAAAAGCTGAAATACATATAGGTTATTGTTTTAGCAGCACAGAAGCTTGGGGGAATGATAGGTAGGTATAGGCCCTAGAGCAAAATAAACTATCCACAACTCCAACAAGATCACTAATGCACACGCTATGGTGCATGAACCAACTAAACTATAGAAATGTCTACTGATAATACTTACTGGGTCGACTGCGGTCGGTTTAGCTGAGACATAAGTGACTGCTGTAGAGCAAGCATTTGCTGCAACAGTAAACAACGAGCAGAAAAATAAAGTATTAAACTCAAATATATTAAAAGCTTAAAATGAAAACTAAATAATTGGATATTGGATAAGATATCAAATATTTGTCATTATATTAATCACAACAAAATGACAAACAATCAATCAATTGCCCTACTATCCCAAATTTTCCCTTATTAGAAGCACAAAACATCCCTTTTCTAAATAAATCCCAATACTCACAAACAAAAGACCACAGCCAGTACATCTAGTATCTGATTAACACAGGTAATTGAGCTTGCATGTATAAAATGACCCAAATAATGGAGCATCCGTGTAAAGATAAAGAAGAAATACACTATATAAATGTAGATATGAATATCCATAAATTGTACCTGCAATGTCTCGGGGTTTGTTAATTGACGTAACAGTTCTGGGTTTTGCATCATTTCTCTAAGCTGAGGATTTAAATCAAGCATCCCACGCAGTTGTGGATTGAGATTCAAAATCTAGAATTCACAAAATATTAATTAAATTGAAAGAAATTTAATACTGCATAAACAGTAGCCTTGGTTGCTAGAAATAACATAAAAAGGAAAATGTTGTTAATAATTCCAACAGCTACCTGATTCATATATTGCGGATTTGACATCAGGTTCTGCATCATCTGCAACATAGCTGGATTTTGTAAAAGCTGATTCATTGAAGCAGCATCTGGCATGCCACTGAACATCTGTTCCATATTGGGGACACCAAGCCCTCCTAGTCCAGCAATACCAGGTGTTCTAGCATCCCCGACACGATTTGGTCTAGTAGTGTTGGTCTGAGTCCCTCCTTACAAATCACAAACAATCTTTATATATGCATATGAAGAAAATTTAATAATAGCTAACAGATGCAACAACATCAAAGACATAACCATGCATATTCAAATTCATTTCAGAGAATAATAAAATGCAATTATCTGATTAAAGGCCTTAACTTTGACTAATAATCAAACATACTTACTATAGTATATTTCAAGTAATTCGAGAACATAGAAATGCTATTGCAAGTAATAAATAAATAACTAATCAGAACTAAAGAGTAAGAAGCAAAGTATGACAAATAGGTAAGACTATATAGATTATTTTTCAAGCAAAATAAATCCACCACTTGATATAGTCACAACGACATAGAATCAATCAATATTTCTTAAAAGGAGGGAAAGGAATAATTGTATGCAGACCAAAATCTTTTGAAAATTTAAGTGGCACAAAGAAAATATATTCCAACAAAGTACTTAAGGAACCTTTCTCACATCAAAACCTCCCAAAGTAAGCATGCTGGGCTGAAAATATGTTCATTGCAATCAGTAATAGATATCCATTGGTAAAAAGAATGCATATCTAGGATGCCATGATATCAAGGCTCCAATATGGTGAAAATGACACAACTCTGTTATACAATGTTTTGCTAGTAAATTTACTCATTCTTCATTTAATTTCATATTATATCCTATGATCCTGAATGATATATACTTGAGCAAGCGTAAACTCCAGGACACACAAAAACACACAGTAAAGCTTACCACCAGTAGTATTGTTCCAAGGGTTAGGAAGTGGGTTAGTATTTGGTATAGCAAGTCCTGGAGCTGTTTCAGAACCAGTGGTTGAAGGGTTGTTAGACACATCCCTGAATTGACCCCCACCTTGGTTCCCCAAAAGGGCAGCAAATGGGTTGGGACCTGTTTCAGTGCCAGTGCTCCCCATTGTTGTTGCATTAAGAAATGGCTCCTGAACATTTTCATACATACGCCTGAGCATATTAAACCCCTCGGGAGTAGATTCAATATTACTCATTGCCCTGTCAGTGTTTCGCATCATCTCACGCATAAGCTCGGGGTTCCTAGCAGCTTCTAACGTCTGACGGAGAATGCTTGGATCATTGAGTACATGAGCAAGCTCAGGATTCCGGTCAATTATATCACGCATTTGTGGGTTGTTCATAATCAACCCTCGCATTAGCTCAGGGTTATTCATCAGGCTCTGAATGGCAGGAGTGTTCATTATATCCCTCATCATATTTGGGTTCTGAGTCAGTTGCTGGTGCACTTGTTCAAACTCGGGAAGCCCAGCTCCAAATAAACCAGCTGCACTGCCACCACCTGGTGCATTTAAACCCAGTCCGGGGAATAAAGATGCTTCAAAAGAAGGAGGACCTTCAAGCCCTGCACCTTCAGTAGAACCAACGCCTCGTGTAACACCAGGAGTAGGATAAGCACTTCCAGTATTTGCCGGAGCATCAGAGGCCGTCGAAGGAGCTGATGCAAAATTACGAACCATGTGAATAGTGTGATCTGCCGCCAAACCTTAAACAAGAGTAAAGAACCAGTCATTTTAGAGCAGAAACACAAACAACTAGAGACATGTATTACATCGAAAGTGAAATCCCACACACATCAGATAGCCAGATAGGTATAAGCTCAACGTTCTTTTAAATGAAGAACCAACTAATTTCCCAACAACCAAACAATATGCACCTTCGTAGAATTGAAATCACACAAAACTACAGTATTAACATTAAGACTTCTGTATTCTGCTCTATCGGG
This sequence comes from Hippophae tibetana, assembly GCA_037013495.1. Classification (NCBI taxonomy): domain Eukaryota; kingdom Viridiplantae; phylum Streptophyta; class Magnoliopsida; order Rosales; family Elaeagnaceae; genus Hippophae; species Hippophae tibetana. The sequence goes on from CM072808.1 coordinate 43,185,149, forward strand.
AATTTTTCAGAGCAACCAATTTTTATTAATCTCTGGGACACCTAGTAAGCAAATAACCGAAATCAATACGAGAACATCCTAATCTAGATATTATAATACACATCATCTAAATTTTCTGCCTTCTGGATTCAAACCACTCGTAATTACACAATAGAGCCAAAGGATATGTTTGATGGAATTCACAATTTTTTTTGAGTCATTCTGCAGTTACCGGAAATAAAATTTCCCGTAGCAATAGGAGGGAAGAACAAACAATAATAATAAAATCCATACTCAAGACCAACCATCAACCCAAAACAAATCGGGGATGTTCCTGGAAGGAAATAAAAGCATACCATAACTAAGTAGGGTTTGGTCATCCTTCAAGATACGACCTTTGTATATCAATCTCTGTTGATGAACTGGCACATCACAATTCTGAGCCACAGTTTCTTTAAACACCACAACTGCAACGTCCAAAGGTGTCCGAACAGTAAACTTCGAGCCATTCGAGCATCGCACATTAACCATGACACCTTCATCTCCTTCAAAACCACCACCACTGACCTTTGGCTCACTCGAATCACCCTCCACGCCCATAATTGTTTATTAAAAGTAGGTAATCTACAAAGACAAAAGACGAAACCCTAACCCTAGAAAAATTGTTAATCGAACTCTCCCAATAAGAATGGGATCACGATAGATATCCTCGAAGGAAAAAATAGAATTGCACTGGTCAAATTGAATAATAATATAGATCGATGGCAATTATTAGGAATTCGTAAACATAATATAATAAAAATAAAATTTTCTAAAGAAATTCACTAATACAGATTATAAAATTAAAAAAAAATAATCAGAGAGGAGGAGAAAGAGAACGACTGGATAATGAATAAAGAGAGGGTGAGGATTGCATATGCGAGTGAAATGCATTTGAGAGAGCTTTAGTATTAATAAATAAAATAAAAAGTAAATTAAAGAAATGGATATTTAAAAGGAGAAGAAGGAAAAAAAAAAAAAAAAAAAAAAAACACTAAGGTCTGGCCTCTGGGATTGTCAAGTATTTCGCCAAGCTTCGAATATTCCTCACCTGCTATGATTTAGTCCCCGATAAGGAACAATGCAAAATGACTAATGGCCAAATTACCAACTATTCATTTACAAATTGTGATTTTTAGGACATTTTTTACTAATAATAATTTTATTTAATGATAATAGAATTTAAAGCTTTAATTTAAATTTTTTTAAGTTTTTCTTTGTTTTTATTTCTTATTAAAAACGAATTTATGTATATTTTATTTAAATAAAAATATGTTCATATTGATTTCATAGTGTATTTTCAAGTAATAAAATTTTAAAAATAAAAATTGAGATGAGATAGAATACAGATTAATTTTATACACATAATTTATTTAAATTTTATAAATATTAAAACTGAAATTTTTAATAATAAAATTAAGAGGACTAATATCCCTTTTTATCCATACAATTTCACCTTAGGATTATGATAATTAATTGTATAAATAAAACAAAAAAAAATTATTGGACAATAATAAAAATAATTATTATAATATAATTATTCAATAAGAAAAGATAATTACTAAATAAGCTTTTAAAAACCAATTACATTATCTTCTAATATAAGCACATCATTTAAATTTGAAGATATGTTAATATTATTTGAAAAATTAAACATTTCTTAGAATATAAAAATATTTGTCACTTATTAAGATATAAAAAGAATAGGTATAAAAAATATGTGATATTAATATTTCTCTTTGTTAACAAATTAATATATATCTGTTAATGTATATTATGTTATAGATATGTATAGTTTACTTGTAATACTTATATAAAGACATTATGTATATTCATTAACATATAAAATATAATATAATCTTTAAGTATTTATAACATATAGATTTTTACAATCATATCACTTAAATTTTAAGACATCTTAATATTATTTGAAAAATTAAACACTTCTCAAATTACAAAAATATTTATCACTTATTAAGATATAAAAAATATATAATATTAATATTGCTATTTCCATCGTGCATACAATATGACACAAATATTAAATCAATTCGAATACAATATTCAACTTTAAGAATGTTGTCTCTTTTGTATATTTAATTGAAAATAGAGATGTTATTGAACTATTGTACTGAAAGGAATTGGAAGAACTGGTTGGTCAATTTTTAAAAAATAGAACATAATTAAAACTTTGGAAAAGGGATTGAAGAGAAATCAATTTGAGATTTTAAAACAACATTATATATATATATATATAAGGCTACTACAAGCTGTGTATAATAACAACTTAAGTAATGATGGAAGACAAACGATGAAAATAATAAAATTCATTGGATGGCTTGAAGCTGGTTATTGGAAAGCAATTAAGCAACAAAGAGGACTTCGTTTTAGATATTCGAGATTGTACAATATTGCTTTAATATATAGCAAAACAGGCTTGACGACTTTGTAAATGTCCTAATTCTTTGTTGGCTGCTCATTTGTTGAGATCGAGGAAAGTATTTCTTTAATGGTATTTTAATTTCTTGAAGCGAAGATGGGAAGAAGACCCCTTGTGGAGGTGGAGAGGAATTTTAGAAGGATGAAAATTGCTTAATTAATTAAGGACTGTGATGAAAAGTTGGTAATTAAGAAGAGTTTAATTAAGATTTGAGAAGAGTCTTAGCTAGTTATCTTATCATATGCTTTTAAAGCCAATTTTCCTCATTGATTAACAATATTTTTAAAGACTTAATTTTATAAAATATTTCCATTGAAATATTATGTTACAAATAATGGTGATTGTGGGTTTAGACAAATTATTTTTGTTTGGTAGCAATTACGAAAATCAAGAAACTTACAAGTTTTTGATGCAAAAGAGCTTAATATATCAATCATTGTAAAACAAGCTTTTAATTATTTCTAACATAATGAGTAAGTTCTCTTTATATATAGTTTCTTAAAATGATTAATTTTGTTAATGTTTTTGCTTTTTGTTTTAATTGAACAGGTGGTTTTTATTTTAATGTTTATTATACTCATGAGAATATGTACCGGTTGATATGACATTTTTGGTTGAGGTTGATATTGTAATTAATTATCTTTAATGAAGTTTTATTGATTTAGAAAGAAAAAAATGTGAGCTTCTATTTATATACGTATGTAATATATACAAGCTATTTTGAAAACATGCAGCTCGAGACATTCTTTGACATTGTTCAATGTGTTGAGGATGGAGCCATGCATGCTCTAAAATAAACTGTATCTATATACAGATTTCTTGTATTAAATAATGCACTTATTCAAATTATACCTACAGTGGAAGAAAAAGTACAAAGAGAAACAAAGATCTCTAAACTATGTTATTCTTTGAGGAATTAGGATTAGTAGTTTATGTTAATCATATTTGTGAGATAATATTGCTAGTTTTAAGTTCGTCTTGGATTATTCTTTTTAATAAGTAACTAGCATTATTAGCTATTGGTTTATTATTAATAAATATTTCTGATATTTATTTGTGAATTTTAAGGGACATTTCTCCCAAGTGACTAATTTATTAATTATGTTGTACGGGCCTATGAATGGTGAGCCAAATGAAGTACAAAATATTTCACCAGCCAAAATTGCCTACTGTATTTTGTGCTTTAAATGTATATTTAATATTTCGTAATGAATAAATTAAATATAATTATATTATATTTAATATCTATAATTTTTGCCAAAAATTTGTATATTATAGTCGGGAAAAATTAATTATAAATATTTTAATAAAATAATTTATTTAAATCAATATTAATTATTTTTTATATTTTTATTACATTTTAAAATACAAATATATTATTTTTAATTTGATATAAAAGAAAAATCAAGACAAAAAATGTTATAATTAAAAATTGAAATAAATTAAGTTATGTATCCATTATGTTTTAGAAGGACAACCTTGATCGTATTAATTTTTTAAATAATTATATTATTTTTATTTTGTATGATATGATTTGATTTCATAATAAAATGTATGATTGTATAAAAATTATGTATTCAAGCTTTTTTAATATATCTAAATATATGTTTAAAAATAATTACTAAGAAAAAAAAATAAAAACACCCATTCAAAGAAACCATCTTGTGCAATATTTTCATAAAATAATTGGTAATTTATCTTACACCTTACTACCTTACATTTTATGTTAATAGTTAAGAAATAAATATTTTTTATTAAATAAAATTCAATAGAGGAAATTTATTTAAGAAATATAGCAAAATAAAAGGATGTACCTCTCCTCCATAAGTTAGAATGAACCATGATTGTTATTTAAAAGAAAAAAAATCCATGACTCGTGTGTAAGTATAAACGTTTACTACATTTATTTGAAAAGAAAGAAATTTGAGAATGGTCGTGTCACTTACGAGGATGCTTATTTTAATAATTATAATAATTTTATATTAATTTAAATAATAATTATCCATTATACATAATTATCAGTTACGATTTAATCAAACTTATTCATTTTAATATTTATTAAAAAATATATTTAGTTTAATAAAATTTAATGTTAACATGATTCCTATTTTATTACATTGTTTAAAATATTAATATTAATTTTTATTTTTTAATTATTTAATACATATTTATAAATAAAATTAAAAAAATATTAAAATAAAAACAAATAAAATTTAATTTAATTATTTTAAATATTTTGTGTTTTATTACTATAAGTGAATTTATATGTAATTATATATATATAAAAATTATATTAATATATATTTAATTTTGATTAAATATAATGTCGATATTACAATAATAATTCATGTTTCACATCTTATCACTTATCAGATAATCACAGTTTTATTATATGCAATTAAAATTTACATCGTTTGGTAGAGTGATCCTATTTATTTATTTCAACTTCTCAAATTAGGATAAAATATTAAAAAAAATCTTAAAAAAATTAGAAAAACCTTAAAATTTATATCAATAAAACATTTCAATAATATTTAATTAATTTTAATTAGATAAAATTTAATATTAAATATGGCTAATTATTCTAGTTAAACATTGAAGAGTCTAATTTTACAACATATATATAAATTGAATATAAATTATATTATTTTTATAATTATAAATTTAAATTTTTTTTTCACTTCCAAAAATCAAATCTTCGTTTAAGTTATCAAAATAGTACATGCTAACATATTACGGAAAAACCAGTCTTTATAGCAAGGCTGTCTTAGGTTCCCTTATTACAAAATACAAATTAAAAAAAAAACTTAAAAGTCTCTTTTACCAAAAACAATTACATAATTTTGAAGCTATCACTATTTTATTAAAAAACTTAAAATATATTATAATGTTTAAATATTAATTGAAGTTATATATAAATTCATAAATTTTTAAACCATATAATTTATTCTTTAAATTTTTAAAAATTTAAATATAATTTTTAAATCATGGAATTTATTATTAATTTTTAAAATTTTACACATAAATCTTAAATTTTTGATTGATGAATATTATTTTACTAGTTAAAATAAAAAATTATATTAAATATTATTTTATTATTAAAATTTATTATTAAAATTCATTTTTTATAAAATGGATTAAATAATACTTTTTTCAAAAAAATAATGAATAAATAACACAAATTATAACCTAGAATACCAAAGACAATATTTTACAAAAGCGAAAGGATATTCACAACATTTTTTTCCATTTTAATCATAATTAAAAATATAAAAATAAAAAAATTAATTATATCTCTTTGTTTTTTAAAATAAAATGATTAAATTTTTTAAAGAATAAAAATAAAAAAAATAACACTTTTAGATCTTGTAATAACAAAAAATAATAATAATATTTTATGAGATTTATTTTGACGATATTTAATATTAAATTAATTAAAATTATTATAATTTAATTTAAACGTTTAATTTAATTAGTTTAAAATATTACACGCAAAATATATTAAATAAACCCAATATATATTATTATTATTATTATTATAAATTTTAAATATATTATTATTATTATTATATATTTTTTAAAAAATGGAATTAAATTGCGACATAACTAAAGTGAATTGGGTTGCCAGCAACCCTTATTCTTCTCCCTCTTGTATTGTCTTCCTCGCCACGAAGTTCAACCTCTCCATTTTCTCTCTTCCACCAACGAGTGCGTCTTCACCTATTTTCTCTCCTTGTCCCAATTCTTTCTCCCTGATGCAAATATTTTTTTCCCCACTTCTTCCCATTTTCCTTCATTTAATTCATGCCTGAATCAAATTGGGATTGAATCACACCCCATAAAAACCTAGACCCAAAAAGGCACTGTCATCTTTTCAACGATTTGGAGTATTTTATTTTAGATCAAGGCTTTTACCATTTGGAAATTCTTATTCCTTGTAATGGTAATCCATATTCTTCTTTTCGGCTCTGTTATTTCCCCATAATTTCCCTTTAATTTTTCTAGTTTAATTTATTTTAATAGTTTCCTGGTTTTATAATGTTCGATAAATGCATTGCACTTTTTTAAAATTAAAAATGAATATTGTAATGGCGTTGGGTTTGGATAATGGGAGATGGGTTGAATGAATTTGATGAAGAAAGTGCTAAGGAAGAGGGATTGGATTAATTTAATGAAAAAAGGTGCATTTAATGCATGCATGAATAATAATTTCCCATTTGAAACTCCTTAATTGAGAAATAGTTTATATCATGTACTTATTTTATTGTAGAAACTTATATTTCCTTCCCCCTCTATTTCAGGGATGTTTCATTTTGTGTAAGTCTTGAAGTTTTTGTTTGCACTTTTATAAGTCTCTTGAAGCATGGAAACAACTAATGTACAGCATGTAACAGAGAAGATTGGAGATGGAAAATGGGGAGGTCCCTCATTCCATTGTGAAATCTGTGATACCGAAGTTGTTCACAAGATAGCTCAAGCTTTCCTCCCTGGACTAGCTTCAGCTTGTGTTGACAACACGTCTGGTGATATTTTCAGAACTGCTGGTACAGTAGCTGATGATATTAGAAAAGACATGGTTGATTACATTACTTCAAGAAGTGAAAATTTTGTTGCTGAATCCGTTATCTTTGAAGGTGGTCCACAAGCGGAAGCTTCTGACCATCCTTTTGATATCATTTCGGATTTTGTTGATGACTTTGCTACTTCAAAGAGGAATCTGTTCAGTAGGGTCTCCGGATGGCTGTTAACTGAGAAGCGAGAAGATAGAATAGATGATTTTGTCCAGGACATGAAAATTAATGGATTTTGGTTAATTGATAAGAGGAAAACAATTGCACAGACTTTAGTAAAGAATGTTGATGTCAAAAATGAATACCACTGCTGTATGAAATTTAACTCGGCGGAAGAGCTTGCTGATCACGTTCAGAATTGCAGCTTTAGGTCTATGGTTTGTGATAATGAGGGTTGTAATGCTATATTTTCTGCAACTCACATGGATAGGCATGCTTCTACTTGTCCCTTCAAAATAATTTCATGTGAACAGAAGTGTGAAGACTACATTATGAGACGTGACATGGACAGACATTGTATAACTATATGTCCGATGAGGCTTGTCAATTGCCCTTTCTATGCACTGAGTTGTCACTCCACTATAGCACATTGTAAGCTTGACCAACACTATTCAGATAATCTCAACTCTCATTTGGTTTATATTCTTCGAAGTGTTTACAAAGAAGCATCTGAAGATGATCTGAAACAACGATCTGAGCAATTAGCAAAGGTTGGTATCAGTGTGTTTAACTTTGCATTATCTTTCATATAGTTTTAGTACACCTATGATTGCTAGACATTGGTTAAAGCAACTAGTACTGCATGATAGCCCTAAGAACAACATATCTCTTGTAATCTTTCATATCTCTTAAATTGGTGTCTGCTATTTTCTGCATACTTGATTTTTGTTCTCGAATTTAATGTTGTATAACAATATCTTGAGTCCTACTGCTGTCTAATAGAAGGTATGAGAATATCAGAATTCAAAAACATCAAATTTCACGTATCGTAAGTATAATTCTATTCAATTCCTCATCTAATCCTTTCATCAACTTTGCTTCATATTTGATTGGATAATAGAAATAAATTCTCTGTTTTTTGTACCCTGTGATGACAAACTATGGGGTGTATGGAAACTGAAACTCAACTGGTGAGTTTTGTTCTTGATATTTTCCGACGGTCACATTAGAGAAGGTAAAAAAAAAAAATTAGTGTCGGGATGTTTTGGTGATATCTAATTCTCTTCCAGTCTTTCGTGGTGAAAAATATCATTTATCCAAACAAATTCAGGCAAACATTCATTTAGTTACTGTGATACGTGAAAATTTTCAATTTATTACTTTGGATATTTTTTGTTTCAATTGACTACTTGTATTATTGAATTGTTTTTCAATCAATTATTTTTGCCAAAAATTGATAAATTTGATCGAAAAATTTAAATCATGTACACGATACGTGAATTTATAATTTTATAATTTTATCTATGGCATACCTTAATAATTTCACTTACCGTGTAAGTGACTTAAATATTTTAATCAAGTTAGCCAATTTTTGTTTAAAATAGTTGATTGAAAAATATTTCAATAATAAAAGTAATAAATTGAGACAAAAAAAATATTAAAAGTAATAAATTGAAAATTTTCTCAAAACATTAGTAGTTAAATGAAAGTTTTCCCAAAAAAAATCAGCTGATGAGAATAGTCTTTTCAACTGTTAAATGCCTTCTTATCTAAGTACCACTTGCGTAGAAAAATAAGTTTTTGTTCATTCCCTTTCACTAAGAAAGGGGTGTTTCGGTTGCTATATAATTACATTTTATTATCAATAATATGATGATCATATGTCTTGAGTGGAAAGTATTGGACTTCTGCTAAAATTTCAATTGGTCAGTCAGTCTCCCTCCGAATTGATATTTCTCCCAATTTATTAGTTACGTGCAATCTATTTCAAGATTATCAGATTATTTGCTTGGCTGTTTCTAAATTTAGTTATGATTTTTTCATGTTTAATGTCAGGAATCATCTGGTCGATTAGCAGAAACTCTTAGTGTGAGGGCATTTACATCCAAAGTGAAGGATCTTGATACAAAGCTAGGTCCATTTGAATATAAGAGAAAAAGTGATGACACTAAAAACAACATGGGAACATCAATTACCGAAGAAAGTGAGGGAACTTCAAACACCGAAGAAACCAAGGGAGGAACTTCAAACACTGCAGACACCAATGCAACTTCAAACACCGAAGGAAGCAAAGGAACTTCAAAGATTGAAGAAAGCAAGGGTAATTCAAGTGCTGAAGAAAGCAAGGAAACTTCGAATGATGAAGAAAACAAGGGTACTTCAAATGACGAAGAAAGCAAGAGTACTTCGAGTACCGGAGAAAGCAAAGGAGATTCGAAAATTGAAGTCATGGGTACTTTAAATTTTGAAGAAAGCAAGGATACATTTGGTACTAAAGAATACATCGAAACTTCAAATTCTGAAGATAGCAAGTGTGCAATGGGTACTATAGAATATAATGAAACTTCAAATTTTGAAGAAAGCAAGGGTATTTCAAATGCTGAAGAAAGCAAGGGTACTTCGAATGTTGAAGAAAGCCATGCAACTCCAAACACTTAAGAAAGTAAAGCAATTTGAAACACTGAAGAAAGCAGGGGTGTTATAATTGAGGCGCAACTAAAAGCTAAAGTCAATTGGAAGCATCAGAAGACCTTTTTCTTAACGTAAATTTACTCACTGATTTTGATATAGCCAACACTTTTGGACTTTCGGTCCTTTTAGGTATACAGCTGGTCTTTTCTCCTACTTTCCTTTGTAGTATTTTTGGTCCGTGAGATGATACATTATACAGGTAATTTGAACTTTCTTGTTTAACATGGGATGTATTCCTTTTACACTGTTTCTTAACTTATTATTATTGGAAGATCTGTTATTCTTGATGTCATTATTATTTTGCTGTGGCTTTTTTTCCCCCTTTCTCTAAATGACTTATTTTCTTCTTCTTATAACATGTTTGAACCTACTGGAAATCTTGAATGTCTTGGAATGATTACATAAGGGATATAATTCCTAGGGGGAGGAATGATCCTGTTACTTGATTTTATGAATTATTGTAATTGTTATATTTTAATTTAAAGATTCTGAATAGGAATTGCATAATAAGTTGAAATGTACTAGAACTCTATGTTCGACTTGCCTATAAAAATCCTACTCACATGAACTTGAGCCGGCTGATCTTATCTTAGTTTAGTTTAGTTTAGTTGTACTTAATTTGTCTAATTTTAAGTAAACCGGCTTCAATTTAGTTTAGTTAATTTTAAGTGGGTTAAACGGACCAACTTATGGGATCTTTTTTCCCGCTATAGCGAGATGATTCATATTTTTCTAAAATAAAAATAAAAAATTATAATTTTGTTTAAAAATAAAAATATTAATTTAAATATTATGTTTTGATCATTTTTTTAAATAAGATAGAAAATAAAATTAATATTTTAATTGTGCTTTTTAATGATGACATTATATTAATCATCGTTTGACAAAAAAAAATAGATAAGCTTATAAACTCCCTGTGAGTAAAGTAAACTAACTCATTTGAACTAAGTAAATTAATTCATTTGATTTTATGAATTAAATGAGTTGACTTATTTAAAAGAGTGCAACTCTATAAGAAGAACAGTAACTTGACATGTTATGTGAATCAAACTAGACCCGTTAAGAGTGTGGGTAAAAAAGGTTGAGAATTATGGAGAAATCTTATAATTTTCTTGATACATTCTAATTCTTAAATATTTTAAAATCAGTTAAATTATAATTAAAATGGTTTAATTATCCTTCAAACATCACAATTCAAATGATGTTCAAAAGTCTCTCTTACAAAAACATACGTTCCTAAATTCATTATATATCCCTTTCTTTTATTTTTTTCTCAATCTAAAATGTATCTTTTCTTTCCATGCTCACATCTCTTGTCACAATCACATATATCTTAATATTTTTATCTTAAAATTCTTACTAACTTGTAATACTTAAAATAAAAATTATACTTCAAATTTACAAAAAAAAAAAAAAAATTGAAAAAAATTGATTAAAATTCGACAATAATAAATTTATCATTCAAAATTTATTTTTATGCAAATCACTGTTATATTCTATAGGGCTTACCAAATCTCTATTAAAAAGGTTCAATAAATCCTACAAAACTTTCTAAAGATGATTTGGTAAGATCTATTAAACCTCGAGATGTTTGATAATTGTCTATCGAACATTTTCAATGAGGTTTGATAGGACATGTTGAACTTGTTGACAATTTGTATAAAATAAATTTGAGTGATAAACTTATTTTTATAGATTTTTTGATCCATTTTCTTTGAGATTTTCTTTTCTTTCGCATATATAATGTGAGAAATATTACATTTTAAATATTACAAGTTATTAAGAATCTTGAGGTAAAAATATTAAGATACTGAGTTGGTGATAGGTGACATGAGTGATTGAGATAAATGTTTTTGATTGAGAAGATAAAGAAAGAAATGGATGATTAATGATTTTAGAAAGATAAATTTTTATAAAATAATTTTTTTGTCAAAGTTTACTATTCTTAAACTTTAACTAAATTCCTATATATATTCTCAACCTTAAACTTTAACTAAATTCGTATATATATTTTCAAGCTTTTAAAATATATGATTTAATCTCTAAATTTTTAAAACTTCACACATAAGTCCTTAAACTTTTGAGTCATATAATTTAATTTTTAATTTTTTAAAATTTTACATATATGTCATAATTTGACTATTAAAATACATATTTGTGAATTAGAAACTTAAGACCTATGTATATAATTTTAAAAATTTAGGAGACTAATTTATAAGATTGAAAAATTTAAGAATCTATGTGTGAAATTTAAAAATTTGTAGACTAAATCATGCATTTTAAATGTTCTGAAACCTATGTGTGAATTTAATTAAAATTTAAAGACTAATGATATATTTTAACATAATTTTTTTTAGTGTGAGAAGTTTGAATAATTGAAGGGCAAGTAAGTTATTTTATTTATAATTAAATAGATTTTAAAATATTTTAGAATTAACATGATGTAATAAGTAAATTAGAATTTTTTTCATTATGTTTCAAAAAATTTAGGCAATTTTTTTAATTACACCAAATAAAACATCATCACAACTTAAAAAATACTTTTTAAAATATTAATGTGCAATTAATATTATATATATTTTTATTATAATAATAAGAAAAATAATTGTGATGATGCACTCAAAGGTGTTAAATTTTATAAATATATATATATATATATTATATTTTAAGGTGTTAAATTTGTTATTTTTTAAACTTTATTTGTTTATACTGTTTTTTCAAAAAAATTCTCCAAAAATTGGTTTTTTACTCAACATAATAATCAACACTATTTACGATGCGGCAAAATATTATTAGTAATATAGATATACTTTCAGAATCGGATTCACACGAAACAAACTCTTTACATTCATTGTTCGATCATTATAGGATCGTTTTTGTCTCCCAGAAGGCTACAAAAAAGCTTCAACTTTTAAGTGAATCGAAATTACAGTTACACTAGTCTTCTTTGCGCGAAAGAGTAAGGGTTTGAAGCCATGACTCTCAATCTTCATCAGAGACAAACGAGTAATTATTCATTTCTCTTTCTCATCGGAGTCATTTTTTCTTACTTCAGATCTCTTGTCAATTTATAAAATTGAAATAAAATGATATATATATATATTGCTATTCGAAACAAAATTAAAGTTTTGTTTAACGATATTCACCTAGAACTTATAAAATTTATGTATTAACGTTCAAACTAGTTTTAACTAATAAAACGTTTATACTTTAATACATGTTTGTTTCACTCTTCTATCTATGATTAAATGTTTTGTGTCGTTCTTAAGACTAATTTCTAACATTAAATTTAAAAAGACATAAAATAGAAATATTCTTTACACAACCTTATAATAAAATGCCCGCATGGGAGATGAAATGTGATTAAGAATTACTCTCTTGTTACTCAATTCTTGTTTACTTAATTTTTTTAAAAATATATTATATATTTATAAAATTTTAAAACTAAATAAAATAAATATCATAAAAATAATATTTTCATCAATTAATTATAAAAAAATCAATATTATAATATAAGTTATTATAATAATTATTAGATTAATAATATAAATAATTTAATTATACTAATTATTTATATTTTAAATTTAATAATATAATAAATAAATATACTTTATTTTAAAATACTTACTTTATTTAAGGTTCAGTTTATCATAAACCTCCAATAAAAAATATCTGCCTCATCACCACAATATTCAAATGGTGATAGAATAACCGTCCGATCGATATCTTAATTCTCAGTTGGAAACCACATGATGAGTTTCTGAGTTGTGACGGTTATTGCAAAATAGTCCTCCAAATACCTAAATATTATAATCGAGGAAGTGATATTTCCAAAAAGTAATACATTAATACACACTATTACAGTAGACCATATACTAATAAAGATTTATTTCTAAAAATTCAAAATTTGGTATCAATTATCTCCCTTTCGCAGTTAAATCCCTTTCTGTAGAGCGTGGACCCCGCTCTTCTACGCCAACTCTTTTCTAGGCCCCTTCATCTCAATGACTCAAATCTGTCTAACCAAACCAAAAAACCTTCCTCACAAAGCTCACTGCAGGTAGTACGAAACTTCCCTCACAGCTATGGCACGCCGAGCTGTCTCTATCATCCGATGCCTCACCTGTAGAACCCGACCCATACTCTTCGGACTCAAACCCGGTCCAAACGTCCGATCCGTAACCTATATGCCACGTCCGGGAGACGGAGCCCCACGGGCTGTGACTCTAATCCCCGGCGATGGAATTGGACCTCTGGTGACCAGCGCCGTCGAGCAGGTTATGGAGGCAATGCACGCACCTATTTACTTTGAGAAGTATGATGTTCATGGAGATATGAAGATGGTTCCACCGGAGGTGTTCGAGTCAATCAAGAAGAATAAGGTTTGTTTGAAAGGTGGGTTGAAGACTCCGATGGGTGGTGGTGTGAGTTCGTTGAATGTTCATTTGAGAAAGGAGCTTGATTTGTATGCTTCGTTGGTGAATTGTTTTAACTTGCCTGGATTGCCTACGAGACATGAGAATGTTGATATTGTGGTGATTAGGGAGAATACAGAGGGGGAGTACTCAGGGCTTGAGCATGAGGTTGTTCCTGGAGTTGTTGAGAGTCTCAAGGTAATTGTTGATCTGCTTTAGAATTTTTGTGTCTGAGTTTGGGTACTTTATTTTCAAGTGGGTGTTGTTGTTGGGTTTATGGTTTTGAAGTTTGAACTTCTTTTTTATGGTTGTCAAGTGTATGACTTGAGTTTTACTTGAAATATACTGGTTATTGATGTCTGAGTAGAAACTATGGGGCTTTACTGGAAAAAAAAAAAACAGAAATAATGAGAAATTAGGTTTTTGGAGCTCTGACCTTATGCTTTCTTGTTGATTTGTTTATGCTAGGAACAAGCCCGTGGTAGAGTTTTGTAGGAGTTTGCTTAATACTCTATTATAGGGGTGCCTGCAACACAATTTCAATGACACGTTATTATGATGCTTGAATTCATATATTGTTTGACAGGTAATATTGTCATTTTGCTGCTTGGTTTGGTTGCTTGTACTTGTAACCCGGATTAGCCGATTAGGGTAGTCGCATCAACATTTTCCTTCACCAAGCTGTAAACAGCTCAATTTATTCTATGGTATCCTTGAGCTTTATATTAATATCTTAATTCTTTTTGGTTTAGGAGACCTAATGATAAATTGATGATTACTAATTACTATTTGTAAAAATAGCATAGGATATGAATCAATCGTGTTTATGGAGAGGATGAGTGGCTTTTACCAGTATTTATTATTTAATAATGTAATGTTATAGTCAAATTTTAGGAATAGATGTTTGTTTCTTTCTAGTTTCATCAATTGTCAAAGAATTGGATGTAATCAATTGATGGTTATTATCTTAGTTGATGGTTATTATCAATTGTCTATCTGTTTCTGATTGAGTCGTTTTGCTAGGTGATGACAAAGTTCTGTTCAGAGCGTATAGCAAAGTATGCATTTGAATATGCCTACCTTAATAACAGAAAAAAGGTTACAGCTGTGCACAAAGCCAACATTATGAAACTTGCAGATGGTTTGTTTTTAGAATCTTGCCGAGAGGTTGCAAAGAAGTATCCCAGCATCAAGTACAATGAGATCATTGTAGACAACTGCTGCATGCAACTTGTTTCAAAGCCAGAACAGTTTGATGTTATGGTATGTACTTCAGATATGCTTCTAAATGAAATTTATCCATGCTGCTTTATTTTTATATATAGTAGAAGGTTAACAAGGTGATGAGATGCAATGGGAAGACCTTGTGCCCCAAAACTCCATCTAAAATGGAAATAACATATGGAGTTGATCTTATGAACTTCGCACACGTCAAATGATTATTCGCAATTTTTTGTACTGTTTTATTTTCTCTTTAAGTGTTAGAAATATGGGGTAGTACAATTGTGAACATACAATTTCCAGTGATGATGACTGAAATGTTTATTGAACTTTATTCAAGCTTTATTTGTTGTGGAGTTCATTTAAGCCAAGGCAAACTGGAAATCTTTTTCAGATTGTTTTAGTTTCAGCTTGTCCCTCTTGTTTCTTTGTCATTCAGTCGTACTCATGCTATAACTTGCATGATTATATGATATGAAATAGGTCATTTTACTCCTAGAAACAGTCCTGTGTAAATGTCTCATGCCTATCAGAGCCCCAAAAAAATCTCATGCCTATATCTTGAACTTGTAGTTTAACATAATCTACAACTTAGTAAAACTATATCACGGTGCTTAAAACTCCTATACTTGATGTTCCAAAGACCATTCCATTTTTTCCCCAGAAACTGAATGCAAAAGAAAATGATCTTGGATATTTGTTTGTGATTTATTTCCCCTTTTGAAGTTAATGCTTCTGTTCAAATTAAAATAGTTGCTTTCTGTTTCTTCTCTCAGATGGATTCTGTTTCACTTTCCTCAGGTGACTCCTAATCTTTATGGCAACCTAGTGGCAAATACTGCAGCTGGTATTGCTGGAGGCACCGGTGTCATGCCAGGAGGTACCTTACAAGTCAACTCTGTCATTTAAATGACACAATATTTCAGTAATTCTGCAGTGGTGATGCAATAACTTTTCCTCCATAGTCTGTTTGCAGAAGTGTTTCTGATGTTTGGTGATTACAGGTAATGTGGGAGGTGACCATGCCGTTTTCGAGCAAGGTGCTTCAGCAGGAAATGTGGGAAATGAAAAAATCCTCGAGCAAAAGAAGGCAAACCCAGTCGCTTTGCTCCTGTCATCAGCCATGATGCTTCGGCATCTCCAGTTTCCTTCATTTGCTGATCGACTTGAAACAGCTGTTAAACGTGTTATCCAAGAGGGCAAGCACCGGACCAAAGATCTTGGTGGGGTCAGCACTACACAAGAGGTGGTTGATGCTGTTATTGCAAATCTGGATTGATTCAATCGGAAAATCTATAATAATAAAAAAATCAATTTGTTTGTGACCTCTTGCTACATGCATCAAACATTCTTACATGGTTTATTCTAAGACAACATTACATTTCTCTACCATCTGATCAGAAAGCATGATCTTTTCACTTGTCGGAGTAATCCGGGGTTGTAATAAAAGTTTCAGTTGTCAATTTTTTGCCTGCAAAGACTGTTTTGCGTCATTACCCTTCTGTAATGTATATTGAACGTTTAATCAAATTGGTATTTGGTGTTCGGTCTTATTCAAATTGTTTACTTGTGAAAGGTTCATGTCTTTTTAATTGTTTGGAATATTGCAAATATGTTTCGGATGAAACTTGAGGACTATGAATGGTGCGGGTATGGTTAGGTTAATAGCCATAATTATCCCTCATCAAATTCAACCATAATTATCTATTGTCAAATTTGAATATATTTGATTAATAACTATCGGTTATGAATCTATAACAGTTTTTTTTAAGTTTAATTGTGTTTTTTTATTTTTTTAACATTTAATTAAAAATATATTTAGTTTATAAAATGTTAATTTAATTCTTATTTTATTATATTATTTAAAATATTGATATAATTTTTATTTTTTAACTATTTAGTATATATTTTTAAGTAAAATAAAAAAATATAAAGTAAGAATAAAAAATTTAATTTAATTGTACAAAATATTTCACTTTTATTATTAAAATTATATTTTTATTTATAATTATATGTATATAAAATAATAATAATAATATTATGTTTAATTTTGATTAATTGTAGTTTCATATTTTAATAACCGTGTTTTTGTCTCTGTCTCGTACTTTTTTTATTATGATTATTTTTTTGGAAAAAAATTATCTAATTTTTATAAATAAATATAATTTAGTTATTTACTATTAAAATACCTATGCGACGGATAATAATAATTTCTTATTTTATCTAGTTTTAGCCTTTCTCAGAATTGACTGTCTTGTTCAAGGCCCCTTTGGCAAATTGTACGTAAAATGCATATTTGTCGAGAAAAAATCGATTTTGGTTTTCATGCACAAAACACTTGCGAAGGGATTATCCACATTCCTTTACTCATACGATAACAGTGGAATACGAACAAAACTTATTATTATTATTATTATTATTATTATTATTATTATTATTATATTTATGTAAAAGTTAAAAATAAAATTTATAATATCTAACTAAAGTAAAATAAAAAATATTTTTTTTTTCGTTGAGAAAAGAATATATAATAATATAGTTAAGCGGATAAAATATAGTAAATATTAAAACTAGTTTTACAAAAATCTATTTCATAATTAAATATTTTTAAATTATTTATACATCTTTGTAATCGGTCTTAATAAATCATCATTAGTGTTATATTAGTTATATATAATTAATATATTTTATCAGTATATTAGTTGTATATAATTAATATACTTTTTTTAAAATCATTTTTCATAAAAAACATATTCTATTTTCTTATATTTATATTTGTATTATCATTGTAATTGTATTTTAAATATATATTTCAGTTCTTTCTACTTGGTATCAAAATAATAAAGAACAAAAAAAAAAATTTACCACTCAGTAGCCCTGTCGTCAGCAGTAATGTCACAGTTAGTATTTTTATACAGTGTTGTCCAACCCGCGTCGTTCAGTCTATATCGTCTAGTTCGCGTCGTCTAGTCCACGTCGTTCCAACCATTCGTACACCAGCTCTTGACCAACCCTACGTCTTCAGTTCCCGCACTACTCTGCGTCTTTGTGAGTAATATTTACTCAGTTTCACTACAGTGCCATTTTTCAGTCTTCAACCGTTGTCGTTTAGTTTTTCAGTTTTTAGCTTTTTTAGTAATATTTACTCAAACCTACCTAAGCCCATCAACCCACTTACTCATCAACCCTAGCCCATCAACCCATTCACTAATCAGACAGCCCACTTATCAATTTCAACCCATCAGTCCTAGCCGTACGTACACAAAAAAACTTTTTATTCCGTTGTATAATAGTATTTATTTCAATGGAAAATTTAATTCCACTTCATCAACAAGGATCTCCACCAAGCTTTGTAAATCGTCATCGTCCTCACTGCTCTTATTGCAATGAACGAGGGCATCTTCGTGAGACTTGTTGGAAACTGTACCCACACTTGCAATCAAAAGTAGACTACTCTGGAGCAAAACGAAAACCTTATCGTCCTAGAGCAAAAGTGATTGCAGTGCAAATTGTCCAAGAACCAAACTACTATGGAGTAACTGGACATGATCATCCTATGAATGTAGAGGTATTCTTACAACTTCAATAGATGGTTGTGGTAAGATTGGTATGACCTTAAACGCTTCTCACTATGTTGGATCTAATACTTGGATTATTGATTATGGTGCATCTGGTCATATGACTTATGATAAATCTTATTTTAATGAGTTATCTTCCCCACTAGTGGCTTATGTTACGAATGCTAACAGTGAGGCCTTTCCTGTCTTAGGGAAGGGGTCAGTTCATATCACTCCATCTTTACAGCTCCATAATATTTTATATGTACCTGACCTAACTCATCACTTAATATCTGTCCCACAATTGAATATTGAATCTAAATGTTCTGTAACATTTTTATCCTATGTATGTGATTTTTCAAGATCTTCTTACCAGAGAAATAATTGGTCGAGGGTATCTAAATGGCAGATTATTCCATTTGGATCAAAACTACGCAGGGGAGAAACCAAGAGCACAGGCACGCACTGCATTGACTTCTAGTTTTGATAAGCTAAATGAAATTTGGTTATGGCATCACCGCTTAGGGAATATGTCCTTTAGTCTTATGAAAAAAAATCCATGCTCACTTTATTTATTGGTGTTCATGAGTCTGTTTTTCATTGTGAGACTTGTGTTTTTGCCAAGAGCCATCGTATTACTTATTCTTCTAGTACTTCTAATAAAAGTATTGTTCTTTTTGAATTAATTCATTCTGATGTTTGGGGACCATCTAAAGAGCCCACTATATCGGGTATAAGATATTTTGTTTCGTTCATCGATGATTGTACAAGGATGTCGTGGATCTCTCTTCTTAGAACAAAAGATGAAGTTTTTTTCAAACTTTTCATACCCTCGTTCAAACACAATACAATGACATCACTCGGATCCTCCGTTCTAACAATGGGGGAGAATATGTTAATCATGTTTTTCAAGACTTTTTCAAAACACATGGAATTATTCACCAAACTACTTGCCCACAAACACCGAAACAAAATGGAGTGTCTGAAAGAAAAAAATCGTCATTTACTTTATATGGCTCATGCACTACTATTTAGTGCTCATATGCCAAAATATCTTTGAGGTGATGTTGTACAAGTTTTTGCCCATCTAATCAATCGTCTTCCATCTAGTGTCCTTAACGGAAAAATCTCATTTCAAATTCTTGCATCTTACGTCTCCTTGTCATTCTTCCATAATCTTTCTGCCCGTGTATTTGGTTGTGTTTATTTTGTGCATGTTCCTAAAAATCAAAGGTCTAAATTAGATGCCCGGACAATTAAATGTGTGTTTGTTGGTTATGGAAGTTATTAGAAAGGGTACAAGTGCTTCCATCCACCGAACAGAAAGTATTATGTCACTATGAATGTTACCTTCTTTGAGGACATGAGTTATTTTATCTCACATGATACTGCTCATCGGGAAGAGAATACATATTTTGAAGAACTGTACCATGGTGAGGGGGATGCATTAGAAGAATCATCAACTGATGTTTCAATGAGACCAGATGAGATTCCTAATCCATTGAATCCAGTCATTGTAGAAATAGATGCTCCAAGTATTCAAACACCAAATTCGCTTACAACAAATGAAGTTGAAGACACAAATGTTCCCTCAGGCATTACTCCTACCCCTAATCAACAACTCCTCGGTACTGAAGGTCACTCATTTGAGGTATGTACACCCACTGATACTAATAGCATTGAGTCTAATGTTGGACAATATGTGTTACCAAATAGGTCTACTTGAGGTCAACCAACCAAAAGGTATGAACCAAATATTCATGCAAAATCAAAATACCCAGTAGCTAATTACATGTCCACTAAAAGATTATCTAAGTCATATAAATCATTTGTGAATCAAATATCTGGTTTATCAGTACCTAACAAAGTGTAGGATGCGTTGGGAGATTCAATATGGAGAAAGGCAATGACTGAAGAGATGAAGGTGTTACAGAAGAACGATACTTGGCAACTTGTGCCATCACCACAAGGAAAAAAGGCAGTTGGTTATCGATGGGTGTTTACTGTAAAACATAATGGTGATGGATCTGTAAATCGGTATAAAAATGGTTTACTCAAATGTATGGTGTAGACTACGATAAGACTTTTGCTCATGTTGCCAAAATGAACACTATTTGGGTTTTGCTCTCACTTGCTGCTAACCTAAACTGGTCATTTCGACAATTTGATGTCAAGAATATGTTTCTTCATGAAGAATTAGCCAAGGAGGTGTACACGAGTCTTCCATCTGGGTATGTAGTTGATTCTCCTGGTAATTTTGTATGCAAATTGAGGAGTTTTTGTATAGTCTCAAGCAATCCCCTCGAGCTTGGTTTGGAAGGTTTTCACAATTCATGCAGAAGGTTGGTTACAAACAGAGTAATTCACACCACACTTTATTTCTCAAACATCAATGAGGGAAGGTAACAACCCTAATCATTTATGTTGATGATATGGTAATCACTGGTGATGATACTGTTAAGATGGATAAATTACAAAGACAGTTAGTCTCTGAATTCGAGATGAAGGACTTAGGTGAACTAAAGTACTTCTTAGGAATTGAGGTAGCCAGGGGAAGAGAAGGAATATATCTGTGTCAGAGGAAGTATATTATTGATATGCTAACAGAGACATATATGTTGGATTGCAAACCTATTGACACTTCTATTGAGCAAAACCATTATTTAGCAGAGTATCTAGATTAGATACCAACTGATTGAGCTCGCTATCAGAGATTGGTTGAGCGTTTGATTTACTTGGCTCATACTAGACCAGATGTTGCATATGCAGTAAATGTGGTGAGTCAGTTCATGCATAATCCAAGTGAGAACCGCATGAATGTTGTTTTGAGAATTTTAAGGTATTTGAAATCGACTCCAGGAAGAGGAGTAATGTTCTCTAAACATAACAATCCTCTTGAAGTCTGTGGCTTCACAGATGCAGATTGGGCAGGAAGTATTACAGATAGAAAGTCAACATCGAGTTATTTCACCTTTGTGAGAGGAAATTTGGTTACGTGGAAAAGTAAGAAGCAGAAAATGGTGGCGCGATCTAGTGTTGAGGTCGAGTATAGAGGTATGGATAATGGGGTTTGTGAATTACTGTGGATAAAAACTTTGTTATTTGATTTGGGTTTCGAACTCAAAAATACTATGTAGTTGTGTTGTGACAATCGAGCAGCCTTTGATATATCACAAAATTCAGTACAACATGATCGCACTAAGCATGTAGAGGTTGATCGTCACTTTATAAAAGATAAGCTAGATTCCAAACTTATTAGTTCTTCTTTTGTTCCCACTGAAGAGCAACTTGCAGATATGCTTACCGAAAGATTTTCCAAGAAAGCATTATACGGTTAACTAAGTAAGTTGGGCATGGCCGATATCTATGTGCCAACTTGAGGGGGAGTGTTAATAAATCATCATTAGTGGTATATTAGTTGTATGCAACTAATATACTTTTCTTAAAAGCATTTTTCTTAAAAAGAAGATTCTATTTTCCTTATACTTGTATTGTCATTGTAATTGTATTGTAAATATATATTTCAGTATTTTCTATACCATGTAGAAAGTCATGGTCTAACTCTCTCCAAAAGAAGTCTTAAAGAGGAAGAGTTATCATGACCTTATAACCAACACTTGCTTGGCTTCCCTGGTCGATGTGGGACACTCAACACCCCCCTCACATCGGACGGGGACACTGCAAAGATCGATTGATCGTGAGGGGACCATCAATTGAACCCAGGGACCCACTCTGATACCATGTAGAAAGTCATAACATAACTCTCTCCAAAATAGCTCTCAAAAAGTAAGGGTTACCATGACCTTATAACCAGCACTTGTTTGGCTTTCCTGATCGATGTGGGACACTCAACAATTAGGTTACACACGTGTAACGTGATTACATGTATTTTTTTTGAAAATCTTTGTTGTCAAATATATCTAATTCAAATTGTATTTTAATTTTTTATAAAACTTGTGATTATGTTAAACTATAATGGATAGGAATGCAACGAGAGAGCCAAAAAAAATCATAAGAAGCCCCTATAAATTATCGATATGATTTTTTTTATTTTAATTATCTAATGTAAATTTTATAAACAAATATGAAAAAATTTAAATCTCAATTATGTAAAAAAATTTAAATTTAAATTTGTTTTGTTGATCTTTGTAAAATATTTTTAAAAACAGCAAAAGATACATATAATGTCATAATTGGGGAACATTATTATCGCTGAAAATTACATGAAGTAAATAACATATATTAAGAAATTAATAATGAAATTTTATTGATTCAATATTAAAGGTTTTCAAGATGGCATAAAATTGAATGATAAAAGAGTGATATAATAAAATTAAAATAAGAGAGAATGAAATATGAATGTTGTAAAACTAAATTGGTTTACAAAAGAAAAGAAACATTTATAATTAATTATAATTTTCAAAAAATTTATTAATATGGTATCATATTATAAAAAAGTAATATTTTAATTAAATGTTTAAAAGTTAATTTAAAATTTTAGATACACGTCAACTAAAATTTTAGAACTCTTCTGCTTATAATATTATATTATTTTAATAATTTTTAATAAAATATCATCGTAATCCTCATCTATCAAGATTAAATGTAATTAAAATATAAATTTTTAACAAAAGATCTTCTTATACCCACATTACAACATCATTAGCAATATCTCGAATTCTTATTGTGTGTATACATGAAAAGCAATCTGTATATGTAGCATCAAAAAAGGCATCGTAGGTTTTTTATTATTTTTTTCATCAAAAGTCAGGTACCAAAAAAAAGCATCATAGTTTAATACATAATGGAGAGGAAAGTAGCTATAATTGGAGCTGGTGTAAGTGGTCTACTTGCCTGTAAGTACACCCTCTCAAAGGGTTTTCATCCCATTGTTTTCGAGTCCCGGAGCGAAATTGGAGGTGTTTGGATAAAAACTGTGGAGACTACCAAGCTCCAAACTCCTAAACCATTCTACCCATTCTCTGATTTTCCTTGGCCATCTTCTGTCGAACAAGTTTTCCCAAACCAACATCAAGTTCTTGATTATATCCAATCTTATGCTCAACATTTTGATTTGCTCAAACACGTTAAGTTCGATACTAAAGTTGTGAGCATAGAATATGAAGGACCTTCTCAGGATGAGTTTCAAGCTTGGAGTCTTTGGGGTGGTATTGGAGAGCCTTTTAGCAATAAAGGGAAATGGAAACTTATAATTGAAGATACCAAGTCCCTTTCAACTGAGGTCTGCTTTGATATGTGAATCATCCTTATTTCTATTTGAAACCCATTAAAAGAAAATTAGCGTCCCAAAATTACTAATAATATATGCATTGCAGGTTTATCTAGTGGATTTTGTAATTCTATGTATTGGACGTTTCAGTGATGTGCCAAATATTCCAGAATTTCCTCCAAACAAAGGGCCTGAAGCTTTTAATGGCAAGGTCATTCACTCAATGGATTATGCTGCTATGGATTATCAAAGTGCTGCTGAACTTGTTAAAGGGAAGAAAGTTACTGTTGTTGGGCTTCAGAAATCTGCTATGGATATTGCTATGGAGTGTTCAAATGCAAACGGTAACAAGATCCAACATTCACTCACAAATTAGGTCAGATCGGATCGGAACCACGGCTAATCCAGTCCGATCTATTTAGAAAAATTTCCAAAATTAAACATATTAAAACGAATTGAAGATAAACCCTTGACCCACATGTGGGTTAATTATATTAGCTAGAAGATGAGGATCTTTATTTTTCAAAGGGTCTTGTAGTTTAAAAGTAGATAAACAGAGCAATTTGTTTTCTAACAGAAGTTGATTTTGGCAGGGATGGAGAATCCATGCACAGTGTTATACAAAACGGAACACTGGAATTTACCAGATTACTTTCCTTGGGGAATCCCTTTAACTTATCTTTACCTTAATCGCTTCTCTGAAATACTTCTTCATAAACCTGGTGAAGGTTTCCTTCTGAGCCTACTAGCAACAATTCTTTCACCAGTGGTAATTAAATTCTCTCTTTTTTTTCTAATATCTTCATAACTAAACATGATTTTCATATATTTTTTATTTTGAAGCATAGTAGTTGTTTTTAATCCTTTGACAGAGATGGGTATTCTCAAAAATTGTTGAAAGCCACATAAAAAGTAAACTTCGTTTGGATAAGTATGGAATGGTACCAAAGCATGGCTTCCTTAAACAGATCAATTCTTGTCTGATAGCCACAGTGCCTGATTTTTTTTATGAAAAAGTTGAAGAGGGAAGCATTATGTTGAAGAAGTCCTCCAGTTTCAGCTTCTGTGAAAAAGGTATTTCGGTTGATGGAGAAGCCAATGTGTTGAACACAGAATTGGTCATACTAGCTACTGGTTTTAGAGGCGACAAAAAGCTCCAAGACATATTTGTTTCCCCAGATTTTGCTGAAAAAATTGTTGGATCTCGTAATTCAGTAGTTCCTCTCTACAGGTTAGTTAGCTTTCTTCAACTAGAAAATTATGAACATAGCTGGAAAGAAAAGACATAATTCAATAAAATTACAAACAAGTAAAAAATACTATTTTTGAGCCCAGGCATTATATTTATACAAGGGCTAAATACCATGGATTCATGAGTATCATAGTCTGTACAAGGCTTGCTTAATAGAGTGACTATCTAAGTTCTAGTGGAACTAGGGTCTAATACTAAAGATATTTATGATTCTAAGGCTTTGTAAAAAAGCTTCTGGCATTAAAAAAAGCTTCTGAATTAATGTTGTAAATCTCAATATGCTTTTGTTTTCACCAGGGAATGTATTCATCCACGAATTCCACAACTCGCGGTAATTGGATTCTCAGAAAGTGTCTCAAACTTGTACACATCAGAGATGAGATGCAGATGGGTGGCAGAGCTTCTGGCAGGCACATTCAAACTACCAAGCATTAAAGAGATGGAGAAGGATATGGAAGAATGGGACAAATTCATTAAAACATACTCTGAGCAATACTACAGGAGATCATGCATAGGTGCAATTCATATATGGTACAATGACCAACTATGCAAAGACATGGGATGGAATCCGAAAAGAAAAAATGGATTTCTTGCTGAATTGTTTCAGCCTTATGGCCCAATGGATTACGTTTCCCCTTAAGCTGTGCTGGCTTTGTTTTTAATAATAACAATTGAGTCCTGTTTTATCCAGTTGTGTTGAGGCTTGCTTTTTCTCCTTTGTTTATGTTGTTCTATAATTTTGATTGTATGTAGCTGCTTCAGATTGTTGTACTAGAAACAACAGAAAAGCAGCTTCCTAAAGTTGAAGATGTGAAGAAATGATTTTTACTACTTTTTGAGAAATAATAATGATGATGGCTGCAATGTTGCAGATTTTACAAAACTTGACGAATAAGATTGTAAGTTTAAAACATCCAAATGCAAACGTCGGTTTCAAAACCTGATTAATAAACTTGAAAGCATATGATTTAATATACTAAAAAGTTCATACCAGAAATGTAGAATTGAATTCATTTCACCCTATTAATGTTTAACATTTTGATTTTATTAAGAATTGAAGGCATCAGATATCAACTGATACTATTTCGAAATTTTCAAAAGGATGAAGAAAATAAAAAGTAATAACAAAACTGTAAGCCCGTCGAGAATCTATCTCTAGAGCTCTAACTAATACAAAAGTTAGAAAACTCTAAACTATGCGGTCAAATTGATGAATGTACATCAGCCTCTGTTTTCTGCAAGTCCTTGTGCACGAAACACCAAGGGCCCGTTTTTGATTGCAGTCTGGAAAATAAAATAATATGACACGAATAATTAGAATAACAGTACTAGTTTTAGGCATGAAAACAAAATCAACAACAATGATAAACAGAACGTAAATCAAACAGTACACCAGAAATATTAAGCAAGCAAGCATTTGAAACTGTCAAAAACCAAGTCATATCAGCACTGCAATAGGTTCTTTGCCTTTACTTGCCGGAGTAAAACTTGCATCCATAACTTCAATCATGCGTACTCGTGTCGAAAGGTAAAGAAGATTGTGAAATTAGTTCAAATGGTATTAGGATTTCGACTTAGCTTAGAATAGTAACACATTTGATTAACTTCATGTAGCTACATATATAGAGACCACCAGACAAATGGTCATCATTACTAAAAAAAATTTGACAGTTCTCCAGGAAATTAAAACGGTATGTACCTGAAATAACCTGCTACCATACGCAAGCCCATAAAGAGAGAAGCCAATCCAAACCCCACAAAGACCAATAATCAAAGGTAGCAGAAATAGAGAAGATATTGCCCCCACAATCATCTAGAAAAATTGATGAAAATTTGTCAAATATATAAGCAACACATACATGCAACCTTTTTGAGGACGAGAAAGCTTAAAACTGCCGGAAATCAGAATTTAGACTACCATAGCTTGAGCTGCATATGCAAAATCAGAAACACCATAATGAAGACCATCAAATATATAAGCTAGAGCATTCAAAGGCTGACTTGCACTCACAAACTGCACAATTTTTAGATTAGTGTTAAAACCCGAGTATAGACTCTGTTGCACAAAATACTATTAAGAACAAGTAAATCTGAAAATAATAATAAGTTCACGGCCACACGCACCAGTACTCCAGTCCTAACAATGCTTAGTACCTCAGCATCCTTTGTAAATAAGGTAGCTAATGAACCAAAAGATGCACCAAGAATCACTGACAATGTTGTTGTGATTGATTAAAAATAATATAAGGTTTGTTAGTCAAAATAAGAAATGCCTAATTTAAAAGAAAATTCATGGAAGGTGACTTATCATATTGTCAAAGATGGAGGTACCTAACTTTATTTGAATAAAGAATAGGAAAATTAGGTAGCCTAATTTTGTTGAATGAAGAAATGTTTGACATATGAAATGAGAACTTGGAGGCTATAAATATGACTTCATTTCTTCATTTTTAATCATCCCAAAAAATAGAGAAAAACTTATATGAAAAGCTTTTGAGTGAGAGAATTTTGTGGGAAAATTCTCTTGGGCTTGTAATTGCTCGTCTTTTGGGTGTGTGAGAAAATCATTGAGAATGTAGTTGTAACAATTTTCCACATAGTTAATTTTTCTCTGATTGTCTTTTGACAACGAAAATGATTTTTCTCTAATTTGGAGTTTTCACTATAATTCTTGTGTTGTGTATTCTCTATTATTTGATATTCTGCTAAGAAAGATCTTAGGAGGGAGAATTTGTGATTATACCATTTGATGCAAATTTCCTAACAACTGGTATCAAAGCCAATTTCAAAGAAAGAAGGAGAAATGTCAGGAGTCAAAATTAACATTGAGAAATTTGATGGGAGAATTAATTTTGGCTTATAGCAAGTACAAGTGAAAGATTTATTGATCCAATAAGGGTTACACAAGGCATTAAAGGGCAAACCAGCCCCTGTTACTGGTATTGAGTTCAGTAAAACCAATATAAGTGATGAAAATTGGGAAGATCTTGATCTAAGAGTTGCAAGTGCAATTCGGCTTTGTTTGGCCAAAAATATTCTTGCAAATGTGCATGGAATATCTATGGCCAAAGAACTCTGGGAAAAGCTTGAAGAATTGTATCAGGCAAAAGGCGTTTCAAATCGGGTTTATCTGAAAGAGAAGTTTCATACTTTGCGTATGAATGAAGGAACTATTATGTCTGACCATCTCAGTGTTCTCAACGGTATTGTCTCTGAGTTGGAAACCATTGGAGTTAAACTTGATTATGAATATATAGCTTTAAGGCTCATCTGGTCTCTTCCATCTTCTTATGATCACATGAAACCTATCTTGATTCATGGAAAGGAGAAAATAATTTTTTCAGAAGTTACTAACAAGCTGTTTTCTGAAGAAAAAAGGTTGAGTGGTGGAAGAAATGTTTCGCCTGAAAACTCAACATTGTTAGTTGACAACCGAAAGAAAAACAATTTCATGAAAAAAAAAGATAGTGTGCTCTGGGCACCTCAAAAGAAATTGTCCGAAGGGTGGAGCTGATTCAATAAGAAGCTCAAATACCGACGGTGACGCTAATAGTATGTCTGTTTTCAAAGACTATAGTGATGCTCTTTGAAAAGAGCATGTACATCCTCATGGTATGCCGCTAGTCTCTAAATATTGCCATGAAAAATGGTGTATTACTGGTAGCGAGTCTACAAGTTTGCACACGGTCATTGACTTGGTATATATGCAAGGTGTGTGGTGGAAAGGATGTTGATGGCTGATGAACTCTCGAGAAAACCAAGTGTGAGAGTTGCACCATAAATTTCAACAAGTTTTTTTTTACATGAGCCGATGTGAAATTCTTAGAATTGGTGATTAATTCTAAGTGGGTGTACTCTTTATGGTGGAGTATGATAATTCTCAGTGTAAAGAATTATGACGGTTGGAGTGGACAGTGTTGTAGTGGTAACTATGTTTATTTTTAATCAAGGTGAAGATTGTTGTAATTGATTAAAAATAATATGAGATTTGTTAATCAAAATAGAAGGTGCCTAATTTAGAAGAAAATTCATGGAAAGTGGTTTACCATATTGTCAAAGATGGAGGTACCTAACCTTGTTTGAATAAAGAATAGAAAAATTAAGTAGCCTAATTTTGTTGAAAGAAGAAATATTTGTCATATGAAATAGGAACTTGAAGACTATAAATATGACTTCATTTCTTCATTGTTAATCATCTCAAAAAATAGAGAAAAACTTATATGAGAAATTTTTGAGAGAGAATTTTCTGAAAAAATTCTCTTGGGTTTATAATTACTCATCTTTTAGGTGTGTGAGAAAACCATTGAGAGTGTAGTTGTAACAATTTTTCACATAATGAATTTTTTTCTGATTGTCTTTTGATAACGAAAATAGTTTTTCTCTAATTTGAAGTTTCCACTATAATTCTTGTGTTATGTATTCTCTATTTCTCTATTATTTGATATTTTATTAAGAAGGATTTTAAATGGAGAAATTTATGATTATATTATTTGATCCAAATTTTCTAACAACAAATGCAAAGGCAAATGATCAATCCCATCTGGATAATAAAAGCGCACACCAAACAATGTACAGCAATTAATGACAATAAATTCGAATGTCTACTGAAGTAGAGTAGAGTCCGAAATTAGAATAAAATACAATGCATAGTTTACCTTCAACACGAAATCTGTAATTTCCTTCACAATTTTGTAGTCACCTTTAGATAAATAACTAGCAATCATGGCCTGCAAGTATAGCACCAGTTAGAAGTCGAGCAATTATTGGAACAAGATAGAAAAGTTCCACGGCCAATAGCATAAAAATACTTCTATTTAATTAATGCCTTAAGTAGAATATATTTTCAAAAATTGACATGTTTTGGATGGTGAATTGGTTCAACCCATGATACTTTCCCCAAAATTGAAAAATCCAGATAAAATGAAAAAGTAAATTGAGGTTGTGAATTACATTAGATATGAATTATATTAATTCAAAAGATAAGAAAGAGATTATACCTGAGAGAGCATCAGTTAGAAGAGAAACCGCTAACCAGACCTGTATGCATATTTGATGAGCAACCATAGCAACTGGACCTTGACGAGCAGCCATTGAAGTCCCAAATGTCATGGTTGAAAGAACAGCAAGAGTTCTACCAAGAAGAAAACTGCCTGTAAAGTTTCAGTATTTGAAACATACCATTTTAGAGAAAAGTCAATATGTTCAAGCCGTGAAAACAACAAAAACAAGTGTTAACAATTTTAACATTTTCGAAATCAATATTACAAGGAAAGATCAGTCCCACCAGATTTTATGTATCCACCAAATTGCAATGATCCCATTTGGGGGCAACCGTATAGCTCTCTTGTTTAAAAACCAAAGCATCGAAAAGGTAACAACATATCTGAAATATAAAAATGAGTACTCATAACTATACTCATGATAACAATAAATATAAAAATAAAAAAATATTGTTACCACGTATATTATATTATTAAAAACTAATTTTAAAAAAATCATTTTTTTTGTATTTTTATATTTTAAAAAATCAAAATTAAAAGAACTAAAAATAAATAACAATTATTAATTAAATAAATATATTCGATATAATTATCAATCAATTACATGATCAATTGAATCTAACTTAACATATATTTTTATTTAAAATAAACTACACATCATATAATAATTAACCTAATTATACTCTAATGTGAATTAAATTACATATTACTCTGGTCAATTATAAATCACATAAATAAGAATAATATACGCAAAACCACACTAAAAATGTAGTTATAACAAGCCACAAGCGGTGTAAGCGATTTAGAGCGAAAAATTTGACCAAAAAAATTGAATTTATCGGATATTATTATAATTGTCATAATAATTAATTATAAAAAAAATTATTATTTTATTTAATATATTAATTGGTTGTAATCTAAACAAGTGTTATTTGGTGTTTTGGTTTTTTTTTTTGGAACAAAAGCATCCAAAAAATGGTTATAGATGTGAAAAAAAATTCAAAAATAATATTTATAGTACTTTCATAAATTTATAAACATAAAAAGAACATATTTATATTCATATCATAAATTTTTATTTATTAATACATTAAATGATGTTCAATTATACATCATTTAAATTAAACTACAATCATGTAAATTCTTTAAATATTAAAGTTTATCCATCCATTTAATATTATTAAAGTGTTATTTTTTTATCATAAATGTTATATTAAATAAGTTTTTTTAAAAAAGAATTGTTAGCTTAAATTTGTGTAAATAAAATGTTAGTCCGATATTTCACTATAAGGTGACCAGAAAAAAAGTTAGATTTGGTTATATTTTGAGTCATAATCTAAATAGAAGCCGGCAACAATCTCTTTATTTTGGATAAACTGTAAGTAGAGTAGAGAGACCACTTTGGTACTTAAATCAGAATTGCATAAATACTCATGATCATGAAATTTGGTTTGTCATTTAACAAAACAGAACTACTAGGAGAAAATCAATTCTCTTGTTTTGACAATAATAACAATTGCTTTATTGAACAAAAGTGAGATACACAAAACCATTACATTGCAGCAAAATTGTCTTTCTCCAGTCCAGAAGTAATCAGAAGTCTTGCAAAAATAACCAACATCTTTTATCTCATTGGAAATAACTAAAACTAAGGAGGACCAATTGAATACAGATGAAGACTGAGTTCCAATTCAAGGCTTGAAGATTTATCCTTGATCCAGCATTATCTTCATTATTGGGAGCGGGAGCTGTTCACCAAACAAACAAAAAATTATTTCTAAGTTTTACTTTCTCCTAGTTATGTAGAGCAATAAGATGATTTTGGATGCAAGCAATTTTAACAATTGGATGAACAAGGTTGCAAAATTACCTGGACAATTTGGGACTATGGCAGTTAAGATGGTTTGACTAGTATTACTGAAACCGGCATAGGCACAATTTGTGCCATTACATCCTGTTGGTGTGGTATTGCCAAGGTATAGACTGTCTGAACCCACACATTTCATTGAAGGACATGACGACCATTTAGTTGGTTTAAGTTGTGATGGCTCACATTTTAATCTATATATGCAAACAAAAATTAAACCAACATTAGAAACATGTGAAGAATTATCAGAAGAATCAACTGAAACGTTGTAGTATTATGAGCTTACGTCCAATTGTTTGCAAAATTACAGTTGCATTTCACGCAGTCATGAGCAGTAACAGCATAAGTCCCATTAGAAAGAAGCAAAGAGTTGTCTGGTGACTCATTCTTTATTGAAGACGAACAAGCTGCCCATGAAAGTTGAAACATGATCATTTTCATTCATACATATGATAGACGGCATGCTTCTATGATCAAAATATATGATGTTTTCTAATATGAATGTAAGGCCCCAATGAATCTCGCCCAGGACCCTAATCAAGATTGGACTGGCTTGAGATGATATTTGTTTCAATCATCTTTGTGCCTTGACTACTGTTGATTTTATTCTCATGCTTTGGAATGTATAGGATTTGAAATTTCCCACTTTAATCATGCAAGGAAGTCCAATCAAAATATTAAATACCCTTTTGTGTTATATAAGAAGAATAACAACCACCCAACAAAATGAAGATCTTCCTTCTCATCTGATAAAAAGAGGCAAGTTTCACAAGAGAAATAAATCCAATGAAGTGAGTAGTTATACAAAGAAAATGATTGATTGATGACAAAATCACCATAGTCATCTAGGCATCAATGCACCATCTGTTTCAGCACTTTGCCTAGAGTGACTATTGTAGCTGACCCAAGCTTCAATGGGGCCCTAAGCAAAAATTCACATAGACCCATACATTCATACTATATCAAGTAGCTGAGCTGTGAAGCAAATGTTCTACTTGTACCAAATAAATTATTAGGATAAATTTTAAATGTTCTTAACTAAAACTAAGGTACGACTGTTAAAATCTTTCCCACCTGAAAGCTTGATTAAGATAACTTATTAGGTTGAAAGATACAGGTAAAAAAATTAACAAACTTTGATGAACAAAAAATGCTAGAAAACTCATACATTTATCTTCTTTGAAATAAAACAAAAGCTTTAGATAATTTAAAAAAGAAAGGTTGACAAGCTAGTATTAGCAAAAGATACCAAGAGCACGATCACAGCAATATGAGTAGTATTTTTCTTATGAAAATTAAATATAAAATTTAATACTGATTCGTATGATTAAGATAAATCGAAGGTTGGTATGAATCTGGCACACGTGACCTAATCTACCATGGGCCAGCATTGAGATCGACTATGCTTAGATCAAATTGATAAATGTTGGTGATTTTATTTTTCTAGTTATCATGCTTTGGAATAAATATTTTTCCTCTATGTGATCAAAATTCTATATATTTTGGATCAGGATTATCTCCTTGCCTTGTTTTTGTGTGATCAGTCCATGACTGACAATTAAGATTAGTAGTCAACGACTGACTGGGACTAAAATAAACCAAGGAGAGAAACCTAATCCAAATCTTTTAGGGTTTAGCAGCTTTCCTATGTTGAATAATCAAACCCAGCCAAGCCTAAGTTGGAGCCCTTGGCAAAAGTTCATCTTCATACTCTATCAAATAAATTATTACAAATTTATAATTGGTTCTGTATTTTATAAATATAGTAGTACACCTTAAAGAATAAAGAAATAATTGGTTCTGTATTTGAGATAAATGCGAATCTTATCGCAATACCATAAACGACAATTATTTCATATTTTGAAATAAAAAGTTAACAAGTGTGACACACTGATGAATAAGAATCAACTCCTCATAATTCAAAAACATGAAGTTATTTTAGCAGTAATATAAATAAAAGCTAGAACCTAGAAGACCATACTAACAAATGGCCCAAAAAAAAAAAAGAATTCAAATTGCAGTACCATGAGTGTATTGAGAGCAATTAATAACATTAAACAATAATTGTCAGCTCTTTTAAAGTTGGAAAATATATTACGTGATGCCGACATGTCTCGTAAACTATTACTATTTTCTTGGTGTTTTTCATGACACTTCACAAACAAATAATTAAATAAATTAAACCAAATAGAGAAAAAAAAACGTGTAAATTTTGTACATTGAATAAAAAATCCGAGACATTAGATTAAATATTATCTCATTCATATAATTTATAAATATTATATTAATATAAAGATACTTTTTTAATGATTTAATAATATATTTATTTTACATTTTATTTTTAACCACAAAGAACAATATAAATAAATGGGTCACTGGAGTGCATTTTTATCCACTAACATCCTATTAAGATCCAACAATTTATACTTTTAACATATTTTTATTATAATTAGAGTCTTTTTTATTTATTTATTTTTATAAAACTCATGTATTTTTATAGAGACACGTAAATTTATTTTACACAGTATATAAAAAATATAAGATATTTAATCATAACATTAGTCTAAAAAACTTAAATCTGCAAAACAAAAAATTAACATTTTTCTTAATTAATTTGTGAACCTCTTTTTTATTCACTAAAACAAAAACGTACCTCTGAGAGGAACATCGAGAATTTGACCTTGGAGAAGGTCTTTGGAATTAGCCATGCCATTTATCTTCAACAGCGTATCTTCAGTTGTCCCGTACG
This sequence comes from Hippophae tibetana, assembly GCA_037013495.1. Taxonomy (NCBI): domain Eukaryota; kingdom Viridiplantae; phylum Streptophyta; class Magnoliopsida; order Rosales; family Elaeagnaceae; genus Hippophae; species Hippophae tibetana. The sequence goes on from CM072808.1 coordinate 43,220,100, forward strand.
CTTGAGCAATCCTACCTATCGAGCTCCCACTTTCCACCACGTGCCCATAATGGACGACTCTAAGCTCATCCACGTCATCACAGCTACAAGGCAGAGGGATCCACAATTCCTGCCCCACTAAGATCTTATCCGGGTCGGGTATCCGATTAGCCTCGGCAATCTGCTGATACGTCACCAAACCAGAGAACACATCTTTGGCTATGTGGGCAAGCCCATCATTTTTTATAACCTTGTAAATGGGTAAGTGGTTGGAGAGACCCAACCCGTTTGTGCAAAGACAATCGAAGGGGATTCGGATCTTTTGCTTGGCGGCTATGGTGTAGTTGGATAGGGTCGAAATAGGGAGGTTGTTGACGCCGAGAAGATTGCGTAACTTCTTGACGCCAAAGAGGGTTTCGATTGAAGAGAGAGTTGTTTTATTTGGGGAAACGTAGCCGACTAGAGATTGACATTTGGTGCGTGTTGAGGTACAGTTGAAGGCTGTTGATGGGTTGGTGAAAAAAATGAAGATGAAACAGAGGACAAAAAACAGTACTGAAAAATAAGAGGTAGAACCCATTTTGATGTTTGGGTTTTTTTATGGTGAAGAACTGGGTTTATATGGTTGAATTTGTGAACAAGGCAAAAGGGCAATCCCTCAATCAGTGACGAGTATGGTGGGAAAACAGAGAAAAACTAGAAGAAATCTAGAAAAGTAGTAATGGGAATGACTTTGAATTGGGGTTCAGATGGAGAAAATTATAAGAAAGACTTTTTTGGGTCATCAAGTTATAAGGAAGACTTTGACTAAGAGAGGAAGATAATGATAGAAGTGGTAAAAGAAGACTTGTTTTAAGAGGTTTTTCACTGGGTTCTTACCCATAGAATATATGTAAAGCTTAAACAGTCCCTTATCTTCGTGAGTGGATAAAGACATGTTTGTAATTGCTAGACTCACATGGTGTGTTATGTTTTTTTCTTTTATTCTTTTATTTAACAAATGCTCTTTATCGATGAAAAGAAAGATAATATATTGCTTAATGTATTTTTTTATAAATAATATATATATCCTATGTTTTTTTTAACGTATACTTTTTATCATGAAAAGAAAGATAATATGTTGCTTAAAGTATTTCCTCATAAATAATATATATAATAAAATTATTATAATTCCACACCAAAATTGTATTTTGTTTCAACATTCATTAAGTAAAATAAAGAAATAAAATAAAGAACTTGTTGTTGTATTTTGGTTCTATATTCATTCATTAAAATAAAGAAATAAAATAAAAAACTTGTTGTTGGCAACATATCTAGTCTAAAGAGATAATATAGATTGATACAATAAATGTGTAATGAATGAAGATGACTTGTAGGATTGTATTGAACATATATATAAGAATACATACATGCATTAATTGTTTAAGGAGGGATCAGTTCTAAAATATACATAAAGTAACCATTAATAAATATACACTAATTCGATCTTTTCTTTAACAAATACATGTAGGATACATCCAAACATCATATCTATATTCGTGCACAAGATTAAGATGGAAGAGTGTTCAACATGTCTGGTTCGCAGTCTTCGTTATTATGTGTGACTTTCATGCCTTGGTATGCACGTGTATGTTTGATCTTTAAATTTGAAACGTATGGTGGGAGATGAAAAAGTATAAATAAGGGTCAACAATCACGTGGATCCCATTTCCTTTTGTTTTTTATTAGTTCTTTTATGCAAAAATTTCTCTATTACTTCTCCCTGATTTTCGATCGCATTACCCCATCTTTTACATGAATCTTATTCTTTTTGACCCAACAGTAAGCATTTATTGTCTGCATAACATGCCTTAAGATAGTTTGGGTTTCTTTTTTTTAGATTGGATATGACATATTCATTTTATTTCAGGTCGATTTTCATATTACTTCACATCATTACAAATCATAATCAGGTACTTTTTTATTGAACTTATCTCCTTATCGTTTCACCTCTTTTTATATAGATTAACCTCGAATTTTAGGATCCTTAAGTAGACATGACTGGTAAGCAACTTAAGAACATCCCCAAAGTGGATAATGTCGCAATTTGTGAGAGCGAGGAGTCTGTAGGTTCTGAAGGATCTAGATTTCTACAAGCTTTTGACTCAACTCTCGAGATGAGCTTGTCAAGCGACTCGAGCAGTTTTCCAAATGTGATTATAGCCATACCTTATGTAAGCGAAGCCCACCCATCGACTAGCACTTCAATCCGCATACCCATTTCGACTAATATTGCATTCCCTCGAGTTTGGTGTAAGAAAACTCAAATTGGTAAAGGTAAAGAAAGGCCAACTTATAGGACTAAGGTGACGTTTGGTTGACGGAATAGAATCAGAATGAAATGAAATGAAAATAAAATAATTTTGTTTAGTTCGAACACTGAAATCAAAGAAGAAATCAATATTACAATGTTTGTTTACAATTGGAATATAATAAAAAATACTGTATATTACCGTAATAACTTTATATTCAATAAAGTTTAAATAATATAATATAATTATTATTATTTCGTCAGAAAAATACATTATTAAAATTATTATTTTTCTAAATAGGGTTTAGGGTTTTGAGGTTTAGGATTTGGGATTTAGGGTTTAGGGTTTGAAATTTAGAGTTTAGGGTTATATTTGTGGATTAAAGTTTAGGATTAAAATTATTATTTTTCTAAATAGAGTTTAGGGATTTAAGATTTGGGATTGGGGTAAAATTGGAAAAAAATTGAGATGAAAATAAAATCATGATTTCTTAAAATGAGAGAAGAAATTAGAATTTCTTCTCTTTTAGGAATCCATTATATTACATTCCCACTTTTCAGCCCAATCAAAAATAAAATTAAAATGAATTAATTCTCATTCTATTCCATTCTAGTCAACCAAACATGTGATAAAAGTAAGAAAAAATCGTTCCCACGGAGATTATTTTATTAAAAACTAATTTTTAAAACTAAATAAATAAAAATCAATTTTTTATTGTGTTTTTATATTTTAAGAAAGTAAAATTTAAATAACTAAAAGTAAATAACAACAATTAATTAAATCAAATTTGGTAACTAAAAAGATATATGAGAAAATATCTAGGAATACTTAATCTCCTAATTTTCTAAACATGTGAATCGTTAAAATTCTCCCAATATAATAACAATAAATTAAATGATCAATTAAATCTAACCTAGCATGTATTCCTCTCTCAAGTAAACTACACATTATATAGTAATTAATTTAATTACACTCTCATGTCAATTAAATTGCATACTACTAATTAAGTTCATCAATTATGGATCACATACATAAGAATCATACATCTCTACCTAGAAACTGTGCATGTTATTTAATCAAGACAAATAATTAAATAATTCTCTCAAATCTATTTAATTGTCTCTATAGATAAATTGTTGCTCAAACAATTAATACCATACAAATCAGATTAAATAATATAATTAAATTATAATTATAATTGGGATAAAATATTAAATTGCAAACACGGTGCTCCATTCTCTTCTCATGCCATATTTTTGTTTTCTTTCTAAACTTTTTGGCATTTTTATAAGCACTCCACCGTAACACATCCAGTTTATGTATTTCTAATAGCTTTTTCACCTCTCCATTGGACTCTTTCACTTTCATACTTGATTATGGATGGAAGGGTAAAAGTGTAGGGTCTAAACTTTATGGCTTTTCAATTAATGGTTTGATCTTAGATCTTATTTCAAAATTCTCCATAATCGTCGTTGATACCTGATGAGCATAACCGGCATAGCCGATCCTACCATCGTTTTGGTTTTATATTTATAAAACTCTCGCAAGTGCACGAATCATTTCATAAAAAATGATAAGTATACTTCCAAGGTCGATATAAGAAAGGAATATATGTGGTTTTTAATTTATTATTCAAAATTTTAAAAATGAAATTAAATCCTAAATTTCCTGTCACGATATTTGGGTTTTTATGTTTTTTTAATCTAAGAACATAAAAATAAACATAGATAAAGATTCAATAAATATTTATGCAAATTTTATCATTTATAATAGTGGAGTATTTATAGATATAATAACTAAGTTAATTATGTTTGCTCATATTATTTAGGTTATTAAAGATATAAATTGATATTTATTGATTCTTTCTTTTTTATATGAATACCACCTTTGGTGAGGTTAGATATTCTTTGTTAACTAAACAAATCAATTAACACATATGGGTGGGGTTGATAACTAATTTGGTTAATTAAATTAATTTCTTTTTCTAAGAGATTGAAAACGAACCATTTAAATGCCACATTTGGTGGGGTTAGACAGTTTAAACCTTATTCAAGGTGTCCAAATTAAACCTAAGAATTTAGTTATCTGAGTACTAACTTTCAAGTTTTAAAACCACTACTTAAAACATGTTGTCAATACATTTTCAGATAATAATTCTTATAAAAAAAACTTTTGAAATAGAGTTTCACTCTAACTACCGGACGATTGTACCAACAAATAAAAGAGCACTACTCTAAATTAGACCGGATAACTAAACCTTAAAATCTAATTTTCAGATTTAAGTTTGTAATGAAAAATAATATATTTCTCTCTAACATTCTTAATATAAAATCTTGAATAAAAATAAAATCAATTCATTTTAGAGATTTTTACCTAAATAATATTTCGCAAGCATAACATCGTTATTATTATATTATGTTTACAAACAACCAGCAAATTTAAATTTAATCACAGACAAATTAAATATAACATGTAAGAATAAAACATAAAAAATAACTGTAAAGAAAATAAAATCTTTACAGTACTTTGATGCTATTCTTGTTGCTGAAAAACCTCCAAACGGAACTTGAACTCCCATTTATTTAATCAAAAAACAAATAAATTACAAAAACATAATTAGTTCTTCTCAAAAAGAGAAGAACTCTAAAACTAAGAAAAATTAACTAAGAAAAACTAAAAACTAAGAAATGAGAGAAAGAAAGAGAAGAGAATATGTGTTTTGTTATGAAGAGAATGATGGTATTTATAGGTGAGAATAGGAAGAAAAAGTTGGTGAAAAATGATAAAAAATGGTGGAAACGCGGAGTAATAAATGATGATGTCATGGTGATGTGGGGCGAGTTGGCGCGCACGGATGAGGCAGATGGGCGGTTGCGTGCGTGTTTCCTCCTTTTTGACCCATTTGTCCAATTTTTCCATATTTATTGACTTTTTCTCATTTATTTATGAATATATTTGTGATGTATTGCCTCCATTATTCCTCTTTGAGTTTTTAAGTTACGTTTTTAAGCGAAAATACTTAAAAAACAATAAAAATACTCGTGATTCCGAAAAGACAGATTTATATAAATATATGATAAAATCATATAAATATATATTTTTAATCAATTAATATGCATAAAATCATGATAATTTTAGTAATTTTTGAGCACTCATCAATACCATGAGAGGTGTGTCCTCCAAAAAGTTCACACAGTCAATAATATCTACCTTCGATGCCATACTTTCAAAGTTAAAACAAGTTGAGTTATTTTCTGGTGAGTTTATGTCCTTATTCATAGCATCACGTGTAACAATCTCAAGTGTGGGCGACTCAACAGATTCTTTTAAGTTTTCCCCACATTTAGTAACATTTATCCTTAAGCATCCATTTGTACTATCAATGTTAGTGGGTTCAGATGCTTTAAAAACTTTAAACATCACTTGTTCATCTTGCACTCTTATTGTAAGTTCACATTTTTGTACATCAATGAGTGTTCTTCCGATTGCTAAGAATGGACGACCAAGTATGATAGGAATTTCATGGTCCTCTTTCATGTCTAGCACAATGAAGTCCGCCGAAAAGATGAATTTGTCTACTTTTACTAGCAAATCTTCTACGACACCCCGATGTCTCTTAATTGATATATCTGCCATTTGTAATGTTACTGAATTGGGTTTGGTTTTATTAATTCTTAATCTCTTGAAGATTAATTATGGTATAAGGTTAATGCTTGAACCCAAGTCACATAGTGTTTTGCCAAAACGGATGTTCCTAACAATGCAAGGGATATCAAAACTACCTGGATCTTTAAGTTTTTGTGGTAGTTTTCTATCAAGGATGGCACTACAACCTTCAGTCAAGGTTATTTTTTCATGATCTCCAAGCCTCCTTTTATTTGATAGTATATTCTTCATGAATTTGGTATAAGACGGCATTTGTTCAAGTGTTTCTACAAATGTTATGTTTATGTGCAGCTTCTTGAAAGCTTCCAAAAGTTTTGAAAATTGTATATCTAAATTTTGTTTTTGCAGTCTTTGAGGGAAAGAAGTAGTGGATTTGTAGAGGTTGCTCTTTTTAGCTGAATTATTTATTTTTCACTTCTCTCTTTATCCACTAGTTTCTCTTCATCTTTGTTAATTTTCTATTTCTCTTCATCCTTTTCTATCTTATGTTCTTGTTTTAAAGTTTTACCACTCCTCAAGGATACAGCTTTGCACTGGTCCTTACCTTCTCTTCTTGGATTTAAAATTGTGTCATTTGGAAGGTTACCTTGAGGCCTTTGACTTATAGCCTAAGAGGGTTGCCCCATTTGGTTCTCCAAATTTTGAATTGAAGTCTCTTGAGTGGAAACTTTTGTATTTACTGATTGGATAAAGGCTTTCATCATCCCCATTAAAGCATTTGTATTGTCCTCAGTATATGGCTTATTCTCTTGGACTTGTACTTGTTGTGGTTGTTGAAAACCAGGTGATGGAAATGACTAATGGTTGAATCGATTGCCACCTTGATTGTTGTTACTCCAAGAGAAATTTGGATGTTGTCTACATCCTGGGTTATGTGTGTTCAAGTATGGATTATTATTTTGATTCATATTACCCACATAACAAATAGATGCAGGATTATATGGACAATTATCAAACAAATGAGCTCCTCCACAAAACACACATGACACTCATAAATCTTGGCCTGGTTTATACTTGTTGGCAAGTTTTGAGCCTTCAAAAGATTAACCAAAGATGAAACTTGAGCTGTAAATGACGTGATATCATTTACCTCATGCACTCCGGCTACTCTTCTTATGGTTGTCATTCTGTCCATTGGCAATTGATAATTATTGCTAACCATTTTCTCAAGTAAATTATAAGCTTAATTGTAAAATTTGGCTAGCAAAGCTCCATTAGCATATGCATCAACAATAGTTCTTATTTGAGCATTAAGACCATTATAAAAAGTCTATATTTGAATCCAAGAAGGAATATCATGATGATGACACTTCCTTAGCACTTCCTTGAATCTTTCTCATGCTTGATATAGAGATTCTCCTTCATGTTGTTGGTAAGAAGTAATGTCATTCCTAAGCTTGGCATTCTTTGTTAGTGGGAAGTATTTCATCAAGAATTTCTCCGTCAAACAATTCCAAGTTGTAATGAAATCAGGTGGCAAAGAGTTTAGCCAAGCTCGAGCACGGTCTCACAATGAGTAAGGGAACAATCTAAGCCTAAATGTCTCATTGATCACACCATTGAACTTAAATGAATCTACAACTTCAATAAATGAATCTACAACTTCAATAAATAATCTAAGATGAAGATGAGAATCTTTTGTTGGTAATCCGTTGAATTGTCCAACCGTTTAGCATTTGAAACATCACTAGCTTTAATTCAAACTGATTAGCTTGAATGTTTAGCCTTGTAATACTTACATTCAACCCTTCCAACGTAGGTATTGCACATTCATTCATAACTCTATCTCTATCATCCATCAAAAGCACTTGATTGTTCAAGTTTAGCTCATTATTATTTATTTCTAATGGATTAATCATTTCTTTCTCTTGGGTGACTTGTTGTTTTCTAATTAACCTTAAAGTACACTCAATTTCAAGATCTAAAAGTAAGATTTCTCCTTCACAAACTCTACTCATGCATTAGATTCAATTGTGTTTCTACAATACTAAATGAGATTTCTAAATAAAAAGTAAAAAAATAAATTAAAGTTTAAAATAATAATAATAATAATAATAATAATAATAATAATAAAATAAATAAGTGACTAAAAGAAAATAAGTATATTAAAATTAAAATTAAAGTAAGGAAAAATAAATAAAGAAAACTAACTAAAATAAAAATAATAATTAATTTTTAATATTTATAATCCATGATAACGGTGCCAAAAATTTGATCGTCACATACTAAGAAAATATCGTTCCCATAGAAATTATTTTATTAGAAACTAATTTTTAAAACTAAATAAATAAAAATCAATTTTTTATTGTATTTTTTATATTTTAAGGAAGTAAAATTTAAATAACTAAAAAGTAAATAGCAACAATTAATTAAATCAAATTTAGTAATTAAAAAAATATATGAGAAAATATGTAGGAATTCTTAATCCCTCAATTTTCTAAACATGCGAATCTTTAAAATCTCCCAATATAATAACAATTAATTAAATGATCGATGGAATCTAACTTAGCATGTATTCCTCTCTAAGTAAATTACACATCATATAATAATTAATTTAATTACACTCTCATGTTAATTAAATTGCATACTACTCATTAAATTCATCAATTATGGATCACATACATAAGAATCATACATCTCTAGCTAGAAATTATGCATGTTATTTAATTAAGACAAATAATTAAATAATTTTCTCAAATATATTTAATTGACTCTATAGATAAATTGTTAGTCAAACAATTAATACCATACAAATCAGATTAAATAGTATAATTAAATTATAATTATAATTGGGATAAATATTGAATCAACACATGGTAAAAATTAGGTTCATAAGATCCCTAGATTAATAAATTAACTACACATAATTGTGTTCATAAAACTCATATTTTTCATAAAAAAAATACATAAAAATTGATAAAGAAAAGAGTAAAAAAATAAATACAATCAATCTCTTGAATTGTAGTGTTAATCTCCTCTTGAATCTCTACCAAAATTGTGTCATCTCTTGAATGTTTCTGTATTTCTCTCTTTTTATCCCTAAAAACTGACAAAAATAATGCTAATTGAGGCCACTTAGGATTTATGGAGTGATTAGGGGCTTAAATATTGCTCAGGTGTGATCTAGACCGTCAGATCAACTTTAGATCAAGGGCTACGATCAAAACAAGCAAAACTAACAACATCAAATAATCACAACACAACACGTGACATCAAAAATTCACTAGGTGAATCAAGGAAAGACGTGTGGTAGGAGATACTGATCAGTGTCAATGCATGATGAGTCAACGCCATGCGGCATGATGCAATTCGTAGAAACGGATGGGGTGGAACTCGTGGAGCAATGGCTTAGCAACATGTGGCAACGCGGTTTAACCAAGACCGAACTTGGATTGAACGTTGTTCCAACACATGGCACACGTTTTGTCCTCCCCACACACGACGTAGTGTGATTCTTTCTCCGTGCTTGAGTGGCGTCTGCGTGGCTTGCCCAATCAGCTCCTCTGTTTCGTGGCACCTCTTGATTGGTCCTGCATTAAAAATTCATAAATATTCATAAATATTCCAAAAAAATCCCAAAAAATTCTAAAAATTATATTTTCACCTCTTTTCACTAAAAAGTATATATTTTAATATTTTTTACTCCAAAAATACTATTTATTGAATAAAATAAGTAAATATTAAGTAAAAAATGTACTTATGACTATACTTTCATAGAGTTATCACTCAAACTATGAAAACTCTATCAAAAATATTATTTTTTGTATAAAAATTTATCAAAACAATCAATTATTCATATTTTAAATTAATTTTTAATTTAATACATGTATTTTTAAATTCTTATAATATTTATATTAATCAATTAATTAAAATATTGTATAATATAATATATATCTGTTTTTGTAAAACATTGTAAAATAAGTAGTTAAAATATTTGAAATAATTAAATAGATTATATAATTGTATTAATTATTATAAATAGATAAATCTCGACGGTATGAAAAAAATTCATTGATATTTTTCATATTTTGTCAATTTTTATCGATATTTTAACGACAATATCCACAATATTTAAGATATTTTAACCAAAAAGACATTTTAATGGTAATTTAACGATAACGATATTTAAGTAACAATTTGTCAATATTTTTGACAATTTCATGATGATTTAATCAAAAATATGAATACTACGTTTCGATGCAGGGATGTGCAAAATAACAACATTATAGTGATGATGTCATCAACATTTTCATCCTTGGTTACCTAATATGTATGAATTTAAATTATATTTTTATTAAAGGTAACAGAATTAAATAATAATTTATCATATATATATATATAAGATAATGTACTATAAAGGTAAGTTACCTTAAATCTCATTTATGTTAATTAATCTCTTACATTATAAAATATGTCATTTAATCTTTTATATTTTGTAAAAGATGTTAAAAAATGATAAATTTTACTATTCACTCAATATTTTTATATTTTTATGATAAAATTTTACTATTAACTCAATGTTTAGTTTTTATGATAAATATCATAATAAAATTAATTTTTACCCTCTATTTATTTACGGGTAAAATAAAATATTAAGAAAAATAATAATATTTTATTCAAAATATTAATAAAAAATATTTTTTTATTATTTTTTGATTTTTTTTTTACAAAAATAAAGTATCAAGTAACATTTTTTTTCTAAGAGGCTAAATGATCGTTTTAATTTAACGTAAGAAAACATGTGTGATATTTTTTTCTTATATATATATATATATATATATATATTTATAGGATTTGAACCCTCACTTTTCACGATACAAGATAATTGATAATAAATTAATATATTATTTTTATGTATCTTACGACTTTTATGTTTTGGGATTAGATAATTAACGGTGGTTGAATTTAGGTTGAAATGGTTTTATAATATTATTATTTATCCAATAGTAATTTTACTATTTATTTAATATTTTACTATTTTATGATAAAAAAATTACTATTATCTTAATATTTAATTTTTATGATAAATATTATATTAAAAATAATTTTTACTCTACTTATTTATCGATAAAATAAAGTATTAAGAAAAAAAATTATTTAAAATATTAATAAAAAATATTTTTTATCATTCTTTGATATTTTTGACAAAAATAAAAGGATTAAATAACATTTTTTTTCTTAGAGACTAAATGATCATTTTAATTTAATGTAAGAAACATGTATGATATTTTTCTTTTATTTATACATCTGTTGGTAGGATTTTAACCCACATTTTCATAATACTTATAAATAATATGTATCATTATAATATAAGGTAATTGATAATAATATTAATATATTATTTTTATATATCTTACAACTTTTATGTTTTGGGATTGGATAATTAATGGTGAGTTTTGGGATTGGATAATTAATGGTGATTGATTTTAGGATTAATAGTGATAAAATATTTTAATATTATTATTTATTCAATAGTAATTTTATTATTTATTTAATATTTTAATATTTTTTGATAAATTTTTTACTATTATCTCAATTTTTTTTATGATAAATATTATAGTAAAAATAATTGTTACCTTTTACTTATTTATCGATAAAATAAAATATTAAGGAAAATAATATAATTTTATTCAAAATATTAATAAAAAATATTTTTTATCATTCTTTGATATTTTTTACAAAAATGAAGGATCAAATAACATTTTTTTCTAAGATATCAAATGATCATTTTAATTTAATGTAAAATATATGTGTACTATTTTCTCATATATATATATATATATATTATTTTTCACAATATTTATAAATAATATGTACCGAGTATTTGATGATAATATTAATGTATTATTTTATGAATCTTACAACTTTTATGTTATGGGATTGGATAATTAACGGTGTTCGATTTTAGATTGAAATGTTCTTATAATATTAGATAAGTAATATATTATTACTTTTGATTTTTAGGATAAGTTAATTTATTCATGTAATTTAAAAAATAATTAATTAAGTATAAATTAAAAAAATAGAATTTTTTGAGATAAAATAGAAAATTAAAATTAAAAATTTCTATTTTTTTCTCAATTTTTAATTTTTAATATTTAATTATTTAATTTAATTATTTCAATTTATAAATAAAATTTATTACTTTATTTATTTATAGATCAAAATAAATTAAATACATTATTAATTTTTTTCAATTATGTATTCTTTTTATTCGTATAAATCCTTAAATTCAATTCTTCTATTATATTAATCTTTTCATCTATTTATCCCCTTCAAAATCAATAAGATTTTATTTTCTTAAAAGAAATTTTCTATCCAAGTTTTTACAAAGAAAAAAGGCTACTAAAGAATATAGAGACTTTTATTTTTTAATTTTTTAATTCCCTAACAAAATTTAAAAATTAAAAGTTTAAACTGAATTTATTATTTTTAAATAACAGGATTAAATTAATTCATCTTAAAAATTAAAAATTACAAAATTTATGTATCACTTATTTAAAATTAAAAGACTATTTCAATCCAAAATCTTAGTAATGCTTACAAATTTCATAATTGATACAGTATTATAATTTTAATTGATTATTGAGAAAGAAAAAATAAAATATAAAACCTAATGTTAATCTCAAAAGTCCGCTGCTTTTGGAAAAAAATAACTAACTCAAATAAATATAATATAATATAATAAATTAAAAATTACATCCAAAAATTACACTTTTAGTGAAAGTTTAAAATATTTATATGTTAATATTTCTATGTATCATAATTATAATTATAATTAACATGATAATTATTCATAATATTATATCATATTAATTATAATTTATCATAAACTTATAACAATTAAATATTTCTTTAACTTCGAAAAAAAATTAAAAATATAACACTAACTATAATCAAGAATTATACTATTTACTTAAATTTTATTAATATATGTAATTAGAGTTTTTTGTAAAGTTTTAACAACATTTTTTTAACCTAACTCTCTCGAAAATATATTTTTGGGTTCTTCTTGCTAAAAGTGACACAAATATATTGTTTAATGTATAATGAGGCAATTTTACGAAAATGTTTATTAAGTTATTTTACTTTCTTTCTCAACCTAATTAGTTTAGAACGCTGAAAAGGTTCAAACTTTAATTCTTAATTCCTACTTCTTATATCCAAAGTCAATATTTATCGTTTGAAACTACCCAACACAATCAAACATTTAGTTTAACTATTTTTAATTATATTGGAATGCATCGACTTGTGAGATATATTCTGCAGCGAAACATGCATTGAGTTTCCAGCCGAAAACAATTAAGGAAAAATAAATTGATTAAATATATTCATAGAGAGAAGAAACGAAGACTGACTACAAACTATTAAGAGACTAGAGGTGGCTTCCTTCAAAATATAAATTATATTAAGAGGTTTATATCTAATTTTACTCAAACGAACACATCTTTATTAATTGGAAATAATACATTAAAAAACAAATTTAATAATAAAATCATTTTATTAAAATTAAAAATACACAAATATAAATATATATATATATATATATATATTATAAATAACACAATTTAAATAGGATAGAAAATTGCATGTGCCACAAATATCTTTAAAATAATTTTTAAACTGATTGTCAGAGAAAGACATAAAATTATCTGAGTACAACGAGTAGAACGAATTTTTAAGTATTTAAATTTTTTTAAAAAAATCTCACCTTTTCTTGTTTTCTCTCTTTTTTTCCTTTTTGTTTTCCTTTACTTTTCTCTTATTCTTCAGCTCCTATGTTTCCATCCGTTTTCTTTTCCATTGTTTCTTATTTACTTCTCTTTTCTCAGCTCTATTTCTTTTTTTCCTCCCTTTACTCTTTCTTTCTTTTCTCTTCTTTCTCCGCTCCTCTGTTTCTCTTCGTTTTTTTTTTCTCTGTTTTTCTTCTACCTTACTCATAACTTACTCATCCTCTCTGAACATATATATAAATTATACACAAAAAACGGAAGAATCAATTCTTAAATTCAGAAACGAAAAGGAGAAAATGCAGCTGATTTGGAAATAAGTGAAAAAAATTCAAAAACAGAAAAGTTAATTCATAAATGAATTAAATTGTTTCAAATTAAAACAGAAACGATTCTGATTTTAAAATAATTTTAATTCAAATATTCCAACAATTTTTCATTGTGGATTTTATATATAGCTTTATTTAAAATAAGAAAGCATAGCATGCAAGAACGAAAACATAAACACAAACGCATGAAAGCTTCTGTAAGTTTAAACTCAAGACTAAAGTAGATAGGTATTAAGGATATTTTAAATATATTTTAGTTACAATATCTAGATGTTTTAGTAAAAAAATACATTTAAATGATAATCTAATAATAATAATATTTAAACATAATTTAACTAAAATATATAAATATGACGTTTAGATATTAGGATACGTAAAATAACAACATTATCGCAAGAATATAAACAACGTTTTCATCAATGCTCTTTACTTTTATTAACATAGAGTTTGTATCAAATATAAATAGCAAAAAAAAAAAAAATGAAGTGCACGAGTTATATATAAAACGGAAGGCATAAAATCCATTCCAAAAATGCTACCTTTAAAACCTGGCAGAGTGGTAATAACGCACAAGGCGAACTTGACTATAGCAAGTGGGGTTTTTCGTGACTTGCAATGTTCCTTTCTTATTCATGCCTATGGCATTTGATTTGTCAAATTAAAGCTCAAAATTAAAAGGTTGATCCCAGCTAATATTTGATGTAACGTCACTAAAAGAAAAAAAGATGGGACCAACAGCCGCCATAATCTTTTAAGTTAATCAGTTTTAAAAATAATATATTTTTCTTTATTCTATTAATTTTAAAAAAAATATCAAGAAAAGACAATTAAATTTCAAACATTTTTTTAATTAAATTTAAAATAATTGTACATAATTTTAGAGATTATATTTTAATCATTATCTAAACTTTTAAACAATCCTAAATTATAATTTAGTGTCATTAATATCCATTTTACTCAACTAAATAATAATATTTTAATCATATATCAAATAATAATATTTTAATCACATATCAAATAATAATATTTTACTATAAATTTCCTTTCTATTCCTTTAGACAAAAAAACAATTCTATTTTAAAAAACTATTCTAACCTATATCGAAGATATTTGTCCTTCCCAAAATCTAGAGCAACTATCCTTGTTCATAATCCAACCGCAATGACCTGCCTAAAGGAAGTGGCACAAACATTATTTAGAAGGCAAATTTCAAACATCTGAATTTCCAGCTTCAAAAATTGCCACCGTTGACCCTGCCAAATACATATAAATAAAATAAAACATAGAGCTATGGCCAACAAGTTCAATTTCTTATCAATGGTTCTCTCTTGCTATCCTACATACCTAATCACATTTTACTGACCAGTGTTGTGAAAGTCACGGAACGACTACAAATTCCTGCAAAATCTAAAGCTAAACGCAAACCAAACCTTTAATACAAGTTTGTTGGTACGGGGAATAAAACTCCGCCTAACGGCCTAATCACTTCCCAGCCTCCAAGAGTTATTACGATTAAAATATGTAGTTTTCAATTATGAGAACTTCAAGTGCACATTGCAACTCTGTATTTCAATGCATACGACTACAAAATGACTTGAATAAATACTTTTATCAGCTTTCCTCGAGGCGTCGAAGCACTGACTCAGCAAAACTCTGTTGCCTGAAAAACAAAACGATGAATAAGCCACATAACTCAGAGTTAAACACGTTTTATCCGATCAACTCTTGATCTTAGCATATTTCGAAGTTCAAAGTTAAAAGTTTTGTATACTTCTGCTCTCTATGCTTTGGACTCGGGCGAGAGTACTTCAGATATCCATCCCAAGGAACTTTCTTTAGACCAGCTCGAACGGATATTATGCCCCTCACTCTGCATAAAATCACAAGAGCATGAACGCTAAAATAAAATAATCACACATGCCCATTTTGAGGGTAAATCCAAAGAATAAACCCCTTGATACTAATCCTGATAAAATCCTAGAAAATAAAATATACCTCTCAGCAAACTCAATTGGGGTCTCGCTAGGCTTTATATGCTGGGGTTCCAAATACCATACATCACAAACTACAGCCCATGATGTCATAAGCTGCAACAGATGCATCGTGAACGACTGCCTGCAACAAGGATGTTTATTGCCGAAAACTGAAGGGTATTCTTAATATCTGATGAGCAAGCAGAGCTCTAAACAGATATAGGCCCAAAGGAAAGTTTGATTACCAGGATTGAGCATAAATGAGCAATAAAATGTAAATACTAGGGAAATAATCTCTAACATAACCCCATCCACTAATCTTATTCTAATATGCACCCCCACTTGTACTTTTATACAATAAATGTGTAAGTGGGGTCACCTTAGAATAAGAATACTAAAAAAGGGTTAGATTAGCCTATTTTCCTAAATTTTATATTATATTTGTAATCACTAAAAGTCTTGTGCTGCCTTGGATGCAACAGCAAAAAAAAGGTATTTAGTTCTCTACATGAAAACTGATACCTTTTGCAGACAGTTAAAAGAAAGCACAAAGAACTTTCTAGATAGGATGTAGAAGACTAGATCGGTTGAATAGGAATAAATACTTGCACAAATACAGAAGTCCAAATAAAAATAAATAGCATCGTGTAAAAGCATTTACTTCCTGCTGTTCCAGAATGCATCAACGAAAATTTTGTTGTACTTGATTGCAATAGGGCAAACGGAACATCCAAGCTCAAATGCACCCTGAATATCAGAGAAAATTTATTAGAGAAAAATAAACTACAAAACAATATGTCAAATTTCTCCACAGTATGCCCTCATCATTAAACTTGAATGGTCATAACTATAGAAATGCAATTACCTTTTTAAACATAACGGTATAGTGATTATTTACACAAGTTCCTTCAGGAAATATGAGAAGAGGGTTGTTGTCAGCTCCCAGCACATGATCCCTTAGCCTGGAGGGAGAAATAGATATTTCAATTTACAACAATACAGGCAGTGTATAAGTTTATCTTTTACACTAAAATTCTACGTACTTCTTAGCTACAATTTCACGATCCTTTGACTCTGAACGGTTGAACCAGATACATCCTAAGCTCTCCAAGATAGTACTTTGCAACAGCCCTTTAATCAAATAAAATTAGAATAGTAATCAAGTGAAACAATATGATCAGTTAAAAGATGAAGAATAATAAACAAGATCTTTCATTGTTTAACTTAAGAAACTATTCGTAACTTGTCATGGAATCCTAGAAGTCACAATAAACAATTACTTGTCTGAGTCAATGTTGCAAGAGAATTTAAGTTTTCGCCATCATATTCATCAAAAATCCTAACAGAAAGAGATAAGGAAAAGAAAAAACATATAAAGTTCTTTCTATCAATAGAGCAAGTTATACATCTAAAATAGGATGGTTTTGGTCCAAAGTTATGCATCAAACGTTGATAAAGCTAATCATTGAATTATATGGATAAAGCACAATACAAAAGTTATTTGAAAAGGAAAAGACAAAGTAGAGGCATAGTCATCAAATGCTTTGACAAGAATACACAAAGCATGGAAACCATAAAATTAAAGTATAAGAACACTCTTAAAGACTTGTAGTCATTTATGCCCAATCAAATAAACATATCAGATTATTTAAGCATAAACTTGGTTTGGCACTAAGACTTACCGACCCATCCGTCATGCTTTTGCATAATTACAGCAAATGCAGTCATTTGTTCTAAGACAATGAAATCAATCATGGAAGTATGATTGGCCACAAAAACCTGTTACACCAGGTCAAAAAAATAAAAAACATAAAAGATTTGATAGAAAAAATATATAAATAATAAGCATAATATTCAAAACACCTGCTTTGGTCGTATGCTAGGCCGTGGTCCATGGTACTTGACAACACCAGTCCAAGATGCAACAAAGAAGCTGCAAATTAACTCCACCAAGCACCTCTAAAGATAAAATAAGTACCATCGATTAAGCTAAATATATTGCATAACAAAATCACTCACAATAATAAAGGAAGAAGGAGCATCAAAATATACTTGTTATTGTTTGAAGTGACAATTAGCTACAAGTTTCCAAAAAACTATGCAATTTCAAATGTAATTATTATCAGGAAAAAAATGTTATGAAAAGATAAAGGTCTGTAGAACAGCATAGTGGCCATCCTCTTGTGCTCCATAATACTCCCATTCTTTTGGTGTAGTTATTTAAAGAAACAAACAACCCTTTATGTACCTCAGAAAACATTCCTCTTTTGCAAACTCATTATCCATTTAGAATTAGTGCAATAACAGCCACTTTCAAGTAATTTAACCCCCAGCAAAGGTTGAATATAGAAACCAGAATATATTACTTACATTCTGCAGTAGTGCATAAAAAGCATATGCAGGCCTCAATTAAGTTTCAGACTTATTTTGAGAGATCATGACATCTTATACAAGCAAATTTATCAACTTTCTACTTCAGACTGGCAATTAAATTATTTTTTTTTCTGTAAAGAGTTCCTCTCATAATTTGATTACATGATTCTAATAGAATAAAAGGTCATTAAGAGACTAATCATACAATTAGTATATCACAAAAATGCATTCCACGGTCCACAGATTAGAAAATACTAAATGCTGAATTTTTCTCGTTTCCACAATTTATATTGGAGTAAAAAATAGACAATTCAGAGAGCATTGAAACAAATTGCAGCTAAATAGAAAGCAGAGAAGGTAAGAAGAGTTTGCACCTCTAACTTTTTCCTCAACGTATCATGACCTTTCAATAGAAAGTGAACCGGAATGAAGGATGAAAGGAAAATTATCCATCCTATTGTCAACACTATAACCCTGCAAAAAATTAACGTGCATAAAATGGATTATTAAAGCAAAATTACAAATTAAGATTAAAGTCACACATTTCCCCTAAACACTCAAAAACTTTTAAGAATATATCAAGGGAAACATGATATGTACACATAAGCCCATTTTGTTAAACAGCTACCCTAATATGTCATTAGTCTGTGATAATTATTCTGTACATGCAAATATGTAAATGCAAAAGGCGAGCAACATAGCCAATTTGAGTCTCGTCTAAAGCAAAGGAACAAGTGTAAGCAACATCTATAGCAATTACATAATTTTATAAATGCATGAAATAACCACAGATTTTAGTATATCTAAAGCTGTGCAGAAGGGGAAAAAACATGCTACTGCATTACATGTTAGAAATCAAAACTGCGCAGAAAATTAGAAATTCTAACCTCACAGGAAATAGAATGAAATATCGAACCACGACTCCCCAACACCACAAAGGAAATAAATAAATATTCCAGTTCCAAGGCTCCGGAGGATTCGACTTAAAGCATCTTGTAAACGAGTCCTGTTCATCGAAATCATCTCATCATGGAATGACGGAAATTCATTGTTCATGCTAATTCTTAGAAAGTAGGCAGTTTGTTTTATTATGATGGACTGTTAATTTTGCTAGCCAATAACCTTAATTTAAAGCATGCGTAAATAAAATTGAAAGCTAAAGAGAGCACAAATCGGAAGAAATAAATTACATCAACAATGGCCCCAGCAGCCTCGGTTAGGGTGGGCGAAATATCAAGCAAATCGCGCCTGAGAAAAAAACAAGATAGTTCATTCATCGGAGCTAATGAGTTGAGATATCTTCTGCAGTTCTGCTTGATTTGAAATCACAAAAAAAACTAAAAGAAACTATCACAATCGGTTAATCAATAATTTTATCGGCGACCAAACAGATGTGAGTATTAGAGAGAGGATATTCCATTACAAGCGAAGCTTGCCGTGGGGTTCCTGTTGAATGGAGGATCCAGAAGGAAGATAATCTTCGATATTGGGGCGATCCAAATCCAATTCGGAGCTTGAGGCGTTGAGTTTCCCAGGCTTGCTCATCTTAGGCTCTTCCCTCCTCTTGGTCTCGATTTTTTTTTTGTTCCAGTTGCTTACCGTGGCATTTGGTTGCGGTGGGTTTTGTTAGATTTTTAATAAAACTAATTCAATAGATATATAATATTATTAATTAAATAATACTAATAATTATTATTTTAAAACTTTTTATTTAAAAATAAAATAGTCTTTTATTATTATAACATAAAAAATTTATGTTAAAATTTTATATAAAAGTTTGATAATTTATAAAGAAAAAAAATATAATTATTTCAATTTCTCATATTTTGTGGCTCTAACCATTTCCCACGTGACACGATGTTTGCTTCACGAACTAAAATCAAAATTGAAATCGGAATAAGAATAAAAAGAAAACTTTTTTATTTGGTTTGATCACTAATATAAAATAAGAAATTAGTATTACAACGTTTAGTTTACAATTAAAATACAATGAAAAATATTGTATATTATCTTAATATTTATATATTTATTAAATTTTAAATAATATCATTTAATTTTAATTTTTTTTATCAAACATAATATATTATTAAAATTATTATTTTTAAATAGGGTTTAGAGTTTTGAGGTTTAAGATTTGAGATTTAGGGTTAAAATTATTATTTTTCTAATTAGAATTTTAGAATTTTGGATTTAGTTTTTAGAGTTTAAGATTTAGGGCTTAGAGTTTAAGATGGAGATAAAATTGAAAAGAAAAAAATTAAAATAAGAATGTAATCATGATTCTTAAAAGAGAGAATGCATTGTGATTTATTTTCTTTTAATAATATATTTTATTCTATTTTTATTTTTCAATCCAACTAAACATAAAATTTGAATAAATCAATTTTGAATTCTAATATAATTCAGTCAACCAAACACGAAATTAGTATAACAATATTGTAAAAATCCAATCTAATATTAAGAATTTGAACAAGCATGATATTTTTGATAAATTAATACAAAATATTTTTTTTTTAAATACACATATAATTACTGTTATGTTTTAAATAAAATAGTGAAAATTTTGGAATAAAATATCTATTTACTAATAAAAAACGACTAAAATATATTTAAAAACAAAAGACTAAAATATGTGTTTTTAATAAATAAAAAAGGCAACAAATGGGGGTTTAATTGGTTTTTCTAAGGTTTTTATTAATTTATTTTGGTATTAGAGATATCAATAGGACGAGATGGGTTGGAAGGTTGTTAACATCTCCATTTAAATATTGTAGGTGATGAGTTGGATTTATATTTTGATATTTTAAGGATATTATAAAATCTCAATATATTAATTTATTATGAAATTAAATATAATAATTAAATTTTAATTACACATTTTAAATATAATTAAATTATTTCTAGTATTATTTTAATAATCATTACAATAATTTATATTTCATATATTATAATATTAAATTTTTACAATTAAAATATCTATTATTGATAAAAGTATTATTTTTAATAAAAATTTATTTTATTTTATTATAAAATTTTACAAATACGTAATATAATAAAAAATTTAAAAAATATGATTTGAAGATAGGCAGAGGAAGAGGATAATTCCCATAATCACTCCATCACCCATGGAGTATTTTTAATTGGTGTCAAAATTGAATTTTTATTCCATAGCACGAATTACCTAGACGCACTCACAAGCAAACCAAGACAGTATCTAGTTCTCTACTCTCTATCCCAGACATTGAATTTCCTTCTTTCTTTTTTTAAATAGCTGATATTACAAAAACAATCAAAATTCATTTTCTATCAGCATAATTATTTTTTAAAAATCTTTTTTAGCTCTTCATTTTTTTTTCTTTCCCAAAATTCTATTTTCAGGAGTGACTTGGAGTAATGTTATATATCTCGATTATTTTCCCTTTTTTAATATCTTGATTGGCTCATTTACAATTAATATTCTCAAAATATTATAACAATTTTTTTAAAAAAGTTGATTGGGTCATCTACACACGACGATGGATAGATAAATTAAGTGTTTTCTATAATTCTTATTTGTGTCTTATCTTCAAAAACATTGAAGTTCTGGTAATATTTAAGAATATTGTTAAACCGTATGTTAAGTGGGTTTAAGTTATAAAATTTCTTTATACTTGCTTAACCGACTCTTAAATTTAAAATTTTATATAATCAAATAAAATTAAAAAAATTATATATTTAAATAAATTTTATTTAATTAAGTTATATGTAATTGGAGAATCATCTTACAAAGTTATCAACTATGTTGAGTAAATAAGTCCACGTCGAACAGGGTGAGTGCTTCTTATAAGAACAGGGCACCCCTTAACCTATAATTAGGTCATTCTCTTAACCCAAAAATTAGTTTAAAAACCAGTTTGTAGGTTAAGGGGTGCTCTAGTCTTATAAGAAGCATTGATGCCTTCACCCTGGTCGATGTGCGACTTATTTCCTCAACATTTCCCCTCACATCAACTGTGTCAACGGACGGTGGTGGTCTTATTGTTGCCACGGGTGGTAGTGCCGGGTGGCTCCTCCACCGTAAGAGGTCCTGCTTTGATACCAATCTTATTCAACCGAACCTTTCTCTTAACCCAAAAGTCAGCTTGTAGGTTAAAGGGTGCCCTAGTCTTATAAGCAACACTGATGTCTTCTCCCTGGTCGATGTGGGACTTATTTCCTCAACACTCCCCTTCACATCGACTGTGTCGACGGACGATGCCGGGTGGCTCCTCCACCGTCAGAGGTCCCTGCTCTAATACCATATTGATTCACTTGGGCCTAACTCTACCCCTAAAAATGCGCTTATAAGGGTGAGGACTACCCAGGCTTATAACCAACTCTTCTGTTGGTTCCCTAGTCGATGTGGGACTTATTTTCTCAACACTCTCACTCACATCGATTGTGTCGACGGACGATGGTGGTCTTATGGTTGCCACGGGTGGTAATGCCAGGTAGCTCCTCCATCGCGAGGGGTCCATGCTCTGATACCATATTGATTCACCTGGGCCTAACTCTACCCATAAAAACGCGCTTATAAGGGTGAGGACTACTCAGGCTTATAACCAACTCTTCTGCTGGTTCCCTAGTCGATGTGGGACTTATTTCCTCAACAAACTAGCAGGTGGGCTAAGATGAAATTTGAATCAATTTGGTATCTTGTGACAATATAAAAGAAAATTACTTGGTTATAAAAACTAGGAATATCCAAAAACTTGATCGAATTGGATTAAACCGAAAAATCAAACCGAATTGGGATCAGACTAGACCAAACGGTTTTATAAATCAAACGATATAGTCTGGTTTGTATTTATTAAAACCGTTTTTCACATGATTCGATCTGGTTATATTAATTTTTAAATCGACCGAACCAATTTAATAACATATTAAAATTTTCATATTATTTCTCACTAAAGGTATCCAAAAATCAGACCAAATCAAACCGAATAGATTTATAAATCAAACAGTATGATTCAGTTTATATTAATTAAAAACATTTTCATACGGTTCAATTTGAGTAATATAAAAACACTTTAAAATTATAAGCCTCGATTACCTTATTTCGGTACTTTGTAAGTCTAACATTTGAATAAAAGACAATAAATTTTTTATATGTATCTTAAGTTATTTTACCTTTATTTTTCACGTTAAAATAATGATATACATATTTAATTTAATTTTTTTACACATGTAAAGTACATTTAATGAAAATAATATATGTAATATTTTTACTATTCTTTATATGAAAACAATAATAATTTATTCTCAATAAATCACTTCTTCCTTTATCATCTAGTATTTTAATAACTTTATCTATATATTTTTTCCATTAATCAATTTAAATTAATATTTTTTATATTATTATTTTCTTTTTAGATATTTTTAAAGATTTTAAAAATGATAAAATGTTAAGGTCCATTCAAATTTTAAGTAAAAATTTCAATTAATTAATATATGAGTTATAATTATAAACTATTTTTTTATACAATTGCATATTGCATATTATTTTTCTATTTTTTTGTATATAAAAATTATAAAGTGTATATTGTATTCAATAAAATAAAAAATTACATAAAATGAATTTAATTTATTAAATATATATCACTAAAATATAATCTAAAAAATAAGTGTAAAAAATTGTAACTAGATAATATAAGTGTTGTAGTATTTGAAGAGAGCGTATATAAATTAGAGAATATATTTATTTACCATCAAACTTTGATAGTTATTATAAAAATATAATCAAATTTTTTATTTTTATTTTTATAAATGTTATAAAAATATTATCAAATGTTTTTGCTATTTTTATACTATTAAATTTTATAAATGTTACAAAAATATAATCAACTTACTTGTAACTTATCATTAACTTTTGTTAATTTATTAATATTAATGATATTTTTATAGAATTATAAAGTTTAATAATATAAAAAATTAAAAAAATATATTTTTATAATATTTACAAACAAATTTAATGATATAAAAATAAACAAAAAATTGATATATTTTTATAATAACCAAAAACTTATATATAAATTAAATCTTTGTTCCAATACAATAATTATATGTGTCGTTCATGCTAGCATACTTTATATTATTATATCAATATATATTTTTATATTAAAAAAATTTGATGATTTAATTGATATATTTTTTATTTTTATATTAATAAATATATATTTTATTATTTTTTCATCAATAAATATTAAATATCTATATAATAATTTTTTTTTATAAATAATTATTTTATGTAAAGTAATCGTTAAGAGTAACAATTCATAAAGTTAATAATCATATATTTAATAAGTATTATATCAATTCACTTATGATATTTATATATATAAAAAGTCATAATGTTTGATGACAACTCTTTTTAGCTTTTTATATCAATTATTTTTTTACCTTTTTATATCAATAAATATCAAAATGTTTATGTAATAAATACATACATATTTTATATTTTTTTATCCCAATAAATACTAAAATATCTCTCTAATAAATACATCTTTTATGAATTATTTTTATTACATTAATAATTCATACTATTAATTATTATATATTTAATAAATGCTCGATCAATTCATTTATGATATCTTTAATATAAAAAGTTATAATGTTTGTTCAACAACTCTTTTTTATTTTTTATACTAATAAATATCAAAATATATAAATTATAAATACATATTTTATATTTTTTTGTTAGTTTGTTTACACCAATAAATATAATAAAATTTATATAATAAATACATTTGTTATAAATAGTTATTTTTCATAATATAACTTTTTTTATTACATCAATGGTAACACTTCATGCATTTAATGATTATACATTTAATTATTTAATGATTATACATTTAATTATTACTTATTAAATAGATAATCATATGCATCATTTTACTATTTGAGATCACTTAGGGTAATTGCATGTTAAATTCATATGTGTCATATTATTATATTTAATTTATTTTTTAAATAAAGTATAACTTATATTTAGATTGTGTGTTATTCTCACAAATGTCATACATATTATTCATATAATAATTATTATTGTGTACATATTTTTCACTAAAGTAATAATTAATTAAATTTTTATTAATAAAATAATAATTATTGTTTATTTACTCTTTATTGAATTAAAAAATTAATTAACTATTTATTTTAAGATTATTTTTTCAAATTTTTATATAAAATTTTAACCTTAATTTTTCATCTTATTATAGTTAAATATTTTTATTTTTTTTATTTTTTAACATAAATTTTTTTAAAACAATAATGATAAATTAATATTATTATATAGTTATCAAATTTAAATCATCTAAATATTTGTAAATGTACGAGTCCATATATATATATATATATATTTGATATATTTTATTTTTTTGTTTGATATATCTTATTTGTTAGTATATATATAATAAATAAAGAAGAGTCAGTAATTTTGTATTTATTTGATTTTTTTTATAATTAATATTTCTTTTAATTTTATACTTTTTATTTATTTAATATATTTATTTGATAATTCATATTTGTTATGTATATTTTTATACTTTTTATTTATTTTATATATTTTGTTTGATAGTTTATATTTTTTTATTTTCTATTATTTGATGCATTTTGTTTGATGTTTTATATTTTTTTGCAGATAATTGACATAATGTATTTATTATTTTATTTCATACTTTTATTTTGTTTGATAATTACGTCAAAACCTCCTTATGAGGTATGTAAACGTAAGATTAGAGATTCGGTATCCATATGATAATTTATATTTTTTTAATAAATAAATTATAAAAATACATTTATTTAATAATGTTTGATGATTTTATATTTTATTGAATAAAAATATTTTATTTTATTAATTATGTGAAAACTAAGCTAATGTAATAAATTGATTAGTTAAATTTAAAAATAATAATAAATTAAATTAAAAAATAGGATAATATATTAAATTAAAAAAATAGGTATTAAATTATTATATTAAAAAAATAAAAAAATTGATTATTATTATTTTTTAAGAATATTAAAGTAGTAAATTAAAAAAAAAGATAAAAAAATAAAATACCCAAATACTTTCACCTAATTTATATATATGAATCTATATACTGCAAATATAGCGTATGTATATATTAAAATTTATCAATTTTATATATAAAAAATATTTTTCTCACTATTTTTTAATTAAAAAATTTACTAGCATATAATTTAAAAAACTAGTATATGTTGAAAAGGTACGAGTTTAAGACATTTTTTAGAGCATACAAATATACAATATACAATATACAAGGGTAAAAGGATGGTCAAATAATCCTATAATTTTTATATAAGGATACTTTATTTCTTTTTAAAAAAATTATATAGATTTATTACAGTAATCTTTAGATAGAATCAATCTGATATAACTTTTTTTAAAATAATATTTTTTAATAATAAAATAATATTTTTATTAAAAATAACATTTTATATTTTTTTAAATAATACGTTTAAAATATTAATTTTCCGTTTCAATGAACACGTAATCAACTTCCTTCCTACAAATATAATTAATATGACTCTCCATTTATCTTTGAGGATACAAATTTAAATCTCATCTATATATACTTCATGTATTTAATAAAAAATAAAACTTTAATATCTCTTTTAATAATTAAAAAAAATTATTCCATACAAAATTTAAAAGATATCTGAATTCCAATGTATATTAAAAAGATAAATTAATATTATATAAATTTGTGGTGTCATTATCATTCCTTATATTCAAAATACACTTATAATTTATTCATAGTTTTTTAATAGTGATTTAGTTATGTAAGTTAGGGTAATTCAATTTATTTACTATTTTATGTTACAGTTTGATTTTTTATTATAGAAAAGTAACACATAAATCTAAATGATAAATTTTTTATTTATTTTTATCTATACTAAAAACAGTCTATATAATTGATATGTCAATAATAAATAATAAATATAAAAGAAATAATAAAATAATTATTTACTTTTGTATAATGACTTTTTTCTAACTAAATTGCAATAAAAATAATAAATTAGTGAAACTGCTCTATTTCATATAAATAAAGAACACTTAGCTTCTAACCTGTCCTAAAAAATATTACACTCTTATATATAGTATAAATGTATTATCATCTTAATTGAATTACTCTTATCATTTAATATAATTTTATATTTTAAATATATTTACTAATAATTATATTATTTATGTTACATTTTCAATTTAAATTACCTACTATTTGTTTTTAAATAATAGATATGGAAAACGTTCATTTATTTAGCCGTTGACAATCACAAATATCCACGTTGTTGTTGTTTTCTTTTTAGCATTGTTATATCCCGGACAAGTATATTTGAAATCATGATATAACACAACTTTATTTAAAATAATTTTACAAGTTTAATTATACAGTGACAGATATGGCTTAAGATATCCCACCTGATATCACGATCAGTGTTATATGTATTGAATTACGAGTTTATACTACGAGATTAATTAAATTTTTAAAAGCATCCGACCGTTTTGCTCTTTACTAGCTCATGCTAGGATTTATGTCGATAATCTAGAGGTAAATCCGATGTAATATAAGAGTTAAGTTTTGGGTAGTCTAATATATAATATTGTAAAAGCCTTTTATTATAAGAAAAAATAATTGTAAAATTAAAAAAAAAATGTACTAATGATAAGTGTCAAATTAACAAATCATTTCATTTAATTTAATAAAAATAGTTGCCATAATATCATATAATTTAATATTTTATAAAAAATGTTACGAAAATAGTTCATATAATGCTTAAAAACATAAAATTTATATATTATAAAATAATAATGTTATATGTATCACGTTATGTATAAATATAAAATATAAAATTAAAAAAGTAACACTATAAAATAATTATGACATATATATTGATACAAGTTATAATAAAAGATATTATTCATTATGAAATAATACACTTGCTTTGTAATTAAACGACATACATTATGGTAATATAAGGCGAAGGCTGTGGGTTGGAGACTTACAAATATGAACGTAAAATCCACTCGCGAAAACAAAAAAACAAAGAGAATACTAACTAAATTATATACCATTCAATCATAAATATTAATATATCTAATATTAGTAGCTCAACAGATCAGAGAAAAATTGGTAACAAGATCTCAATTTTTGATCCTTTTGATATTTTTCTTATTAATATGAATTATAATATATTATTTAAAATATTATCGTTAATATAAAATTACTAGTATAATTTTTTAAAATAACATATTATAATTTTATTAATAAAATAGAGATTAAAATATTAACTTTAAGGCAAAAGTTTCCAAAACAAAATGAGGATAAATTAAAAGAATAAAAGCACAAAAATGAAAAAAGTACAAGAAAATAATGAAAGAAAAGTAAAAAGAATAAGATGGAAAAAGATAAATGAGAATTTATTTGATTTTTTTTTACTTAGAGCAAGATTTTTGTTTAATGTTTTATTTGTTGAATTTAACATCTAGAGTGACTTTCTTGGTGTGTATGATTTTAGTTGGTTTAAAAAGATAATATATTTATATACATATTTTAAGAAAATTCAACTGGACTTGTCTACTCAAACATGCAAAGGGCTCTATAATAAGGTGAGCAGATTAAAAATGTATATTTTTTTAATAATATGAATTTGATTTGTTTAAAAAAATTTAATTTAATTTAATGATAGAATCAATTTGAATTTAAGAAGATTGGATTTTTTGAATTGTTAAATTAATGTTAAAATTTATTTATGCATTACTTTTATATATAAGACATAATATATATAACATTAAAATTTTAAATTTGTGTATTCTTAATTATAATTATAATTATAATTATAATTAAGAAAATCAAAAGAATAAGAAATATATTTGAATAATTATTAAATTATTATAAAGATTTAATATTTTTATTTATTTGTTAAACTAAAATAGTTGTTTAATATAAATATAGTATGTATAATACATTATAAAATAAAATAAATATTTATTTATAATTTTAATAATAATTTAATTTGAAGTTGATTATATAATATATCTATCTGAATTTAATCCAAATCTGAATAATTTGATATACAGTTTTTTTTCAATTTTTATAAATTAATTAAATTATTTGGTCATCTTATACTTATAATTATACTATTCATTTGAATTCTATAGTGTTATTTAAGATTTATAATAAATTAATAATATTTAAAATTTTGATTTTTTTAATAAACTTAATAAGAAATACTAATAAAACTTATTTTTCCCTTAAATCATTTAAATAATGTCATGGGTAAAATTATCTAAAAAATAAATAAATCAATTCATTATTTTAAAAATAATTTTATCATATATATCGTAATATAAATAATTTAAATGTAAAATTTACTTATCCTCGATATTTAAAACTATATGTAGACCTAAAAAAGCGCGTACTTAAATTCGATAGTAGTTAGGTATTATATTACCCACCTCAAAAGCAAAAGGACACGCGCCTAAATTCAAGTGAGCTATTATGCTGATCGATATTCTTACATTTTATTCATCTGTTGATATAAAATACTATTCATTTATCATCCCCTTAAATTAGCTATATTCTATCAATTTAACTATTTTATCTCTGTATCTGCTCATTAAAACTTTTAAATCACTTTCAAATACATTTTAAAATTTATCATGTAATCTAATAAATTATAGTTAGTTTTATTATTTTAAAAATTATAATATCTTTTATAAAAAAATACATTCTTTATTGTTAGAAACTTAGACCTAACTTAACTCAATAAAATTTCTTTAAATTAATTATTGATTAAATTTATAATTAATTTTTATGTTTTATTAATAATTAATTTGAGACAAAGATATTAAAAGTTTTATTCCACTCTGCAGACAAAGTTGGATATTAAAAATACGAAGAGATTATGATAGAACATAATTAAATTCAATTACATGCATAATACCATATATTAAAAACTCATGATTAATTTAACATTTATAAATATTAAAAAAAAACTATTTATCTCAATTTCAAGATATAGATCGGTCTGCGTGTCACTGTATCAAAATCCTTTTAATTAATGTTAATAAATAATCATATAATTACTCCGATATTTAATATTCACAGTTCCTTATTCAACATAATATTAGATTGTAATCTAATAGATACAATGAATTATACTTTTTATAATTAATTTTTTAAAATCTTTTTTCAAAACTCAAAAAATTGTTAGCTTGTTTTGAAATGAATTTTACCGCTGTTGAAAGATAAGTCCCATTTTAGAGAAAAAAAAATATTTGGTTGAAATCAGAGATAATAACAAATTTAATTTTTAAAAAATTCAGTTCAGTTCAAATCAGTCCTTATTCATAACCACAAATTCTACGATCAATCAACAAATAACATTAGAAAATCTAAATTCATAGAGTCCATGCAAATGAGCAAAACACCAAAAATTAAACCCTCTATAATTCTTCCTCGCGATTTGTTCGAGGTTGGGCAGGCCAGTATAAATTAATGTTTATTTTCTCTGTTTTCATCAGAGATTAAAAAAAAAAATTATATTAATAATTAAAAAAGAAAAGAAAAGAAAAAGTACAGAACGTCTTACATGAAAAAGAACTCCTCTCTGTTTCGGCTTGGAGTTTCAGATGTTATCTTTTAATTGTTTTTCGTGTTTGAATAAGACTCACGTTTCGACCGCCATATTTCTAATACGAACTCGGAAATGAAGAAAAAAAGGAGCGACAATTACATTCTTAACATGACTAACTCCATCGGCGAAGTTGTTCTGAGTTCCTTCATTTTTCGCCGTCGTCGAAGCATATTGCCTCTCATTTCAGCTATCTTCGGCGGCCTTTTTCTTTTCATTTTTACCGCCTTTTGTTTTCTTGTTCCTCCTCCTAATGACTTCGAAGATCATAAGCTCTCGCTCCTCCGTCATCCCTACCACTTCTCCTCCACGGTATATTCACGTAATTATGATTATGAACACTTACTCGCCTCTTTCCTATCTTTCTGTTTCTCATTTGGCTGTTTGATATATTGATTTCAGGCTAACAATGGTGTATTAGAGCTTCAATCGAATTCGGTTCAGAAGGTGGAGTTTCGTGTTCCGGTAAGGAAACATTTGATGTTTCAAATACAATTTTGAAGCTTATTTGTTTTTGATACTTCAAATATGAGTTTTGTGTTTCATGTGAATTTTTATTTTATTTTGTTTTTCTCTCTTTTGTTCATTTTTGTTTTGAGGTTGAGTACGAGGATTCGATGAAATACATTTTTTGATTGTGATTATTGAAATGATGATATTTCAGGTAGATGGTGGGAGTTTAGGTCGCGACTTGTGGAGTACGCCTCAATCGGAGTTCTATGTTAGTTGCAGTAATGCCAGCAGGAATTTTACATGTAACGTAAAACGGATACTCTGTTTCGTTGTTGTCTTGTTGATGCTTCTTTATCGTTGAATTAAATATGGTTTTTTTAATCGCTCGCATAATCTTTTTTATAATTTATGTTGCATATATGTTTTTTATTTTTATTTAAAAATTATATTTGACATGTTCAAAAATAAGACATAATATTTTTTAAAAGGTTGAAAGCGTGAATAATTAATTCCTATAAGATAAGTTTTTTTTTTTTGGCATGCAAAGATAGAATTTTAGTAACCTTTGAGCTCGATAACAAACAGTTCCCACAGTAGAGAAACAGTGCAAGTGTGCAAACTCTTGAGTTTAAGAACTTAGAAAGGCCATTCATCCTTAGAAGAAGTAGGATTATAAGAAAGGCAAACACCATACCTTGTAGTAACTTTTCAGTTAGGAGCATAAAATGCCCTAGAAAGACTATCCAACACTTGAGAAAGTGTTAAAAAAAATAAAAAAAATTACTACGGCTAAGTAACGACTTCACAATCCATCAGTGACGTTAAGAACATCCAACATACATAGTATAACAGTAAACAAGTTTTTTTTAATAACTAACAGACAATATTGATGGCATTTTCTTTTATTATTAAAATTTTAATATATTCCTTCTCCTCCGTTTTTCCCCTTCCATTTTTGTGCTTGGTTGAAGAAATTATTTGATCGTTGATATTTACTGTGCGCTATATCGGATAATTGCAGTGGCTGATATGAAAACGCATCCCAACCGATACCTTCTAATTGCTACCAGTGGAGGCCTAAATCAACAAAGAACAGGGGTAAACTTCTTGAGCTATAACAACTCTTTTTCTTAACCCTCAGAGTTTGTTCTGTTAATGGAAGGTTAATACTTAACCAGGGGTTCCTTTTCTTGATGGTTTTATAGTCCCTTTTTGGCAATAAAGCATGGGATCTTTTAAACCTTTTTCAAATATTATTTTCAGTAGACAGTAGCACTATACTTCTATGCATTAAGTTATTATATTGACTGGGAAAGTAAAATAAAATATTAATGGTAAACTATCATTTCATTAAGGTCTCTAGTTTCAGTTAATGTCGCTCTCTCCCCATTACAATGCACATTATAAAATTGGAAATAAACGGCAGATTTTCAATTAACATGTCTTGCTTAGCACTTACATGCTCATACTTATGTTGTCATTCGTTCATTCTACAACCAGTGGATATGATAATCATGTTTCATTTTTTAGTTTCTGAATGCTGGTATATTGTTTTTGGTTCCAGATAACAGATGCTGTTGTTGCAGCTTATATTTTGAATGCTACTCTTGTTATTCCCATGTTGGATCAGAAATCATACTGGAAAGATAGCAGGTGCTTTCTGCGGCATGCATTGGTTTACATTGTGCCTTATGTATGATGTGCTTCTCTAGGCGGAAAATATTACATTTTAATTTGCTTTGGTGTTTGCTGCAGTGACTTTGGGGAAATATTTGATGAAGAACATTTCATATCTTCCCTCTCAAAAGATGTTAAGATCATTAAACAGCTTCCAGTAGAGGAAGTTAAAGCCACGCCTCTACATAGCATGCGTGTGCCAAGAAAATGTACTCCTGAATGTTACCATGATCGTGTTTTACCTCTCTTTGAGAAATGGCGTGTAAGTACTGTTTCTGTCGAAAACATCAGTCAAGTTTTTGCTTAATTTTTCCTAGTAAATCCTGTTATTTTCATTTCATATGAGTAGTTTTATATACTGAAATGAATGAAAATTTGTGCCCGAGTAAAGTTCAATATCAATCCTTTTCTGTATCACTAATATCTGCAGATGCATAAGCAAGGGTGTAAGACAATTTTTTTAGTATTGTATCTGACATGATGGAATTTGTAACTGCTTTGAAGTTTGAAGATTCTTTTTTTTTTGTGTTACTGATCTAATTTAGAAAGAACATATATGATTTATTTTTCCGTGAGCTTTTTACAATATGCAATAATAAAATTGCTATTAGTTAAATGAGTTTCTCCTTTTTAGGTTTTGTGGTAGCATGTCAGCTTTCCTTTCTTTTCCTTGTGCAGGTTATTCAGCTATCCAAGTTCGATTACAGACTTTCAAATAAATTGAACACAGATATGCAGAAGTTGAGATGCAGAGTTAACTATCATGCTTTGAGATTTACAGATTCCATTCTTGAAATGGGGAAAAAGCTGGTAGAAAGAATGAGGATTAAAAGCAAGCATTACATTGCCCTTCATTTGAGGTAATGTACAATTACTCTTAGCCCATTCAAGTAGTTTTTTCTTTCTTTTTTATTCCGATGAACTCTTTTCCATGATATAAGTCATCTTGCCCTTACAAACATTTCCTTTTTCTTTTTAGTTCACAATAGTGTCCCTGTCAGGTTACTCTTGTACATATATCGAATCTATGCTTTTGATGCAGTACTAACATGTTATATTTGGCCTAGAGGTTGCAGGTCTTAATGTATTTACAAAATGGAAAATTTGGTTCATGTTGTTTTACTGATAGGAAGAAATTGCTGACTCATTTTGTTCTGGCACATTATAGATTTGAGCCAGATATGCTTGCTTTCTCCGGATGCTATTACGGTGGGGGAGAAAAGGAAAGAGAGGAACTTGGCGCAATACGGAAGAGATGGGAAAATTTACATGTGAGACATCACTTGTATTTCAGAATATCTAATTTAATGGTGAAAACGTATTGCATGTGAAATTTAATTTAAGATATTCATTTTGGGGTGTAACATGCAGGCAAGCAATCCTGAAAAAATGCTACGAAATGGAAAATGCCCACTCGGTCCAAGAGAAATTGGTCTGATGCTTAGGGCACTAGATTTTGGAAGCGATGTTCACTTGTATGTGGCATCAGGTGAAATTTATGGAGGTGAAGAGACACTAGCACCACTTAAAAAACTCTTTCCAAACTTATATTCTAAAGAGACCATAGCAAGTACGGAGGAGTTGGCACCATTCTCATTCTTCTCTTCTCGCATGGCTGCCCTAGATTTTATTGTTAGTGATGAAAGTGATGTTTTTGTTGTCAACAACAATGGCAACATGGCTAGGATTTTGGCTGGAAGAAGGTATTAATATTTGTGACAAACTTATACTTTGCTTCTTCAAAATGTAGGTAAGTCTTATCTTATCACTGTATTTTCACTAAAATGTTACATTTTCACAGGAGATACTTTGGGCATAAACCAACGATCCGTCCAAATGCAAAAAAATTGTACAAACTGTTCATGAACCTTAATAACATGACATGGGAAGAATTTGCCTCTAAGGTTCGAACTCATCAGATTGGATTCATGGGAAAGCCAAATGAGATAAATCCACACAAGGGAGAATTTTATGAAAACCCAGCATCTTGCATATGTGAAGCATCTGATCTGAGGGTTAGAGAACTCATAAGTCTTCAAAATCTAACCCATAAGGAGGAGAATCCAAACAAACAGACTGGCTATGTGACAGACGTCGAAGAGATGACTAATGATGACTAAGATTTATTTGAGATAGACTACTTAAAAAACGGAAATGGAGTAGATAACGGTAAAGAAATGCTTGATGGAAGTCATGGAACAAATGCTGATCCAGGTCTTTTAACAAAACCTAAACGACCCGAACTTGAAGAGTTGCTATAGATTGAAGGGGGGATAGATGTTTTCCATTTGCAAATTTGTATATGTTTTCTCTAACTAAACATTTTACCACATTGTTGGAGTCTCTTGGCTACCTATTAACGGCCTGCATCAATATCTTACATCTTTAGGCTATTTCTCTCTGTTGCTTTAGCAAGTGGCGGTGACAAAGAAGCACTTTGTACATAAAGGCATTAACGTGCAGTTGATCAGCTTCACAAAAACGTATACTGCGGTCATATAAAGCCTTGTTAAGACTAGAAGCATGTATATTTTAAAGACTGCTATCCATGGCCCCAATATATCTTTTGATTTTTCAATTGTTGATACTTGCCTTAATGTAGGAATGTTTATAAGATCGGGAGGGATAGGTAACATCTGGATGATGTTTAAGTTGCATACAACATATTGACGCACAAATTTTGAACATTTTTTTTCCTTAGAAATAACATTATGTAAATTCATATTCATGTTGGGCACAGTGGATAAAGATAAAATGAATTCAATAGAGTAGAATAATGACACCGGAAATTTAACGTGGTTCACCCTCTTATTTGGGTTAAGTTCACGGGACAAACTCTGAAAAATATTTCTTCCACTAATAAAATTAATGGGTACAAAGTGAGAGGTAATACAACAAATTGAGAGAAACCCAAAATAGTGTCACACAAGTGTTTCCCAAACTCATTATTTTGTCACTCCTCTTTTAGAAAAATATCACAATATTTTTCTAAGATATTCTCTCTCACTTTCTTACACACAACACTATTTTTCTTCGAAGAAAATTGTTCCTTTGGCTTTGCTTTGTTTCTCTTCTTGGTTGGTGTGTTGATGTTTCTCTAAGGCAAAGATATTTCCTATTTATAGGCAAAATTGCATATCAATGTTAGATACATCTAACATTTGTGGTTGCACCTACCATTTGTGGTTGCACCAACTATTTATAGTTGCACCTACCAATTGTGGTTGCACTTACCATTTATGGTTGCACCTAACAATTGTGTTTTCTTCCTCTTAAATGTAGGAGAGACTTACAAATCTCCCCTTCCCGATTACATAGAGGGCTCCACCAATCCAGCAGCTAAACGACAGTATTCAAAATTTTATATTGGGAGAATTTTCGTCAACATGTCTGATCCATTTTCTTCTGTATGGATCTTCTCAAGTTGTAATAGCTTATTCTCCATTATATCCCTAATCCAGTGATATCTCACATCAATATGTTTTGATCTCGAATGAAAGGAGGCATTCTTTCCAAGATGGATAACACTCTAACTATCACAAAATAACTGATAACTGTCTTGTTGCAACCCAAGTTCTTTCAAGAACTTTTTCATCCATAGCAACTCTTTACATCCTTCCATTGCTGCTATAAATTCTGCTTCGGTAGTGGACAATGTAACAAATTTTTGTAACTTTGATTGCCATGACATAGCCCCCCTGCAAATGTAATTAAGTAACCTGAAGTAGATTTTCTGGAATCCACATCACCAGCCATATCTACATCTGTGTATCCAACTAACACAGGTTTGTCATTTCCAAAACATAAACATATTTTGAAAAAACCTCGAAGATACCTGAAAATCCATTTCACTGCAGCCCAATGTTTCTTTCTAGGATTTGAAAGGAATCTACTTATTATTCCAACTGCATGAGTGATATCTGGCCGTGTACAAACCATGACATACATTAGACTTCCAACTATTGAAGCATATGGAACCTTTTTCATCTCTTCCTTCTCTTTGTCTGTAGAAGAGCTCTGCTTAGAACTTAGCTTAAAGTGATTAGCAAGAGGACAACTAATCGCTTTAGCCTTATTCATATGAAATCTTTGAAGTACTTTCTCAATGTACTTCTCCTGTGACAACCATAATTTCTTGGCGCTTCTGTCTTTAATAATAGTCATGCAAAGAATCTGCTTTGCTGGCCCAAAGTCTTTCATGGCAAAAGACTTACTCAACTACGTTTTCAAGCTGTTGATTCTGGAAATATTTCGACCAATAATCAACATATCATCCATATAAAGCAAAAGAATAATGAAATCATCATCAGAGAATTTCTGCACAAAACACAATGGTTTGAAGTAATCTTTTGTAGCCATGCTCCCCCATAACAGACTCAAACTTCTTGTACGATTTGTCTTGGTGCCTGTTTTAAGCCGTAGAGACTTTTATTCAATTTGTAGACATAATCTTCTTTTCCCTTTTGCTGAAAACCCTATGGTTGCTCCATGTATATCTCTTCTTCCAAGTCACCATATAGGAAGGCAGTTTTGACATCCATTTGCTCAACCTCCAAGTCAAGACTTGATGCTAACCCTAGCACAGTACGAATGGATGTCATTTTCACAACTGGAGAGAAAATCTCATCAAAGTCAACACCTTTTCTTTGGCTGAATCCTTTGACAACTAGTCTCGCTTTGTATCGCGGATTGGAACCGTGTCCTTCATGCTTCACCCTGAACACCCATTTATTTTTCAAGGCCTTCTTTCCTTTGGGCAATTTCATCAGCTCAAAGGTTTTGTTCTCATGCAAGGAATTCATCTCATCTTGCATGGCTTCAATCCATTTTTGTTTGGATTCATCATCCATGACCTCTTCATAATTCTTAGGTTCTCCCCCATCAGTGAAAGTTACATACTCATCTGGAGGATATGAGATAGAGGGTCGTCTCACTCTATCAGTTCTTCTTAGTGGAACAGGAGAAGCCGCAGGTGTTGGTACTGGATAATAAACATCATCATTTCCCTCATCTTCAGAACCAACTTCAATGGGGGCATCATCTTCATCAGGTGGATAAACCTGGTCTTCATCTCCAACTTGTCTTGGCACTGATGTTGGAGGAATTAATTCCAAATATGATGAGTCACCATTGGAATTTGGAACATCTTTCTTCATTTTGATAATATCTTCAATGGTCTCATCTTCAGCTGTACTATCTTTCTCTATGGCATTTACTGTGTCGGTGGAGAGTTTTGCTTGCATTATATACAGAGTTGTATGCTTCTCACCTCTAGCCACTATTAAGGAGCCTTTTGTAAGTTTCCATTTGTCATAAATGAAGGAGCTACAATATCCTTCATTTGCAAGTTTGCGCATAGAGATCAAATTCAGGCGCATATTTGGAATATGCCTAACATCCTTCAGAAATAGTCTGGTTCTGTTCTCTGTTTCCAAGCAAACGTCTTTTCTGCCTACTACTTTTGACAGGCCTTTATTTCCCATTCTAACAACACCAAAACTTCCATGTGTGTATGATGAGAAAAATTCTCTACACGATGTAGCGTGAACTGTAGTACCACTATCAATCACCCAACTAGTCTCGTGTGATGCAAGATTGACAAAATCTTCATCATAAACGATATTGAACTCGTCTATGGTATTTGTTTGTTCATCATCACTACTATCGTCTTTCTTCGTTACTTTGCCTTTGTTCGTTTCTTGTTCCTTCTTAAACACCCGACAAAATTTCTTAATGTGACCCTTTTTCTTGCAGTGATGGCATTCAACATTGGCAAATTTGTTTAAGTTGCCTCTACTCTTGCTTCTAGGTTTTTGTTCTTTGTACAATCTCCTTCCTCTAAACTCTGTGATAAGGGCTTGTGCTTCTGAATCTCTTTCCTTGTTTTGTTTCTCATATGAGAACAAAGCTTCTACAACAACTTCAAACTCCATCTTGTCTTTTGCATAAGTCAGAGTTATTGTGATATGATTATATGATGAGGGTAGTGATGCCAACAACATCACAACTTTCTCTTCATTGCCGAAACTCACATTAAATCTTACTAAGTGAGAAAGCTTGCTGTTGAAATTGCTAACATGTTGCATCATGCTCACATTATCTTCCTTCCTCATCTGATATAGCTCCTTCCACAAATAAAATTTATTGGCAAGGTTATTTGACATGTACACGTTTTCTAGAGTCTCCCATGTTTCTTTAGCAGTCTTGCAATTTTTTGATTCAATATTTTGCAAGACAATGTCTGAGAGATTTAGACAGATTGTACTAGCTACAATCTCATTTATTTTCTCCCATTGTTCCTCGGTGACGGTTGCTACCTTCTTTATTTTTCCCAGCAACACCTTATGGACCTTCTGTTGAATGAGAATATCCTTCATCCTCCTTTGCTATAAAGAGAAATTATTATTGCCATTAAATTTCTCAATATCTACCTTTTGGCTTGACATTTATTTTTTCGTTGTGTTTCTTTTTCTGTAAATAAATACGCCCTAGACCCAATAAAATCTTTTCTGATGTGGCAGATCAGTCTATGCTGCAACCACAAAGCATATTAAGAATTTTAGTAGAGCAGCTCTGATACCAGGTGTTGAACAACGGATAAAGATAAAATGAATTTAACAGAGTAGAATAATGACACCGAAAAATTAACGTGGTTAACCCTTTAATTTAGGCTAAGTCTACGGGACAAACTCTGAAAAATATTTCTTGTACTAATAAAATTAATGGGTACAAAGTGAGAGATAATACAACAAATTGAGATAAACCCAAAATAGTGTCACACAAGTGTTTCCCAAATTCACTATTTTGTCACTCCCCTTTTAGAAAAATATCCCAATATTTTTTTAAAATATTTTCTCTCACTTTCTTACACACACCACTATTTTTCTTCAAAAGAAATTGTTTCTTTAGCTTTGCTTTGCTTCTCTTCTTGGTTGGTGTGTTGATGTTTCTCTAAGGTAAAGATATTGACTATTTATAGACAAAATTGCATATCAATATTAGATGCATCTAACATTTATGATTGTAACAACTATTTATGATTGCATCTAACATTTGTGTTTTCTTCTTCTTAAATGTAGAGGGATTTACAATTTCTTAGTATGAAATTCTAACCTTAAATTTACACTTATCTGGGTAAACAAATAATGCAAATAATTTTTAAAACACAATTTTTAATAGACTAACGAAGATTTGAACATAGTGGTATAGTTGGAGTTTTTTTTTAAATTGAAAAAAAATAAAATTTCGAAGCGTGAAAAAGTTAAGAAAAAATGGGGAAGAAATACTTAACTGAAAAAATCCAATCCGATAAAGTCAATTAAAAATGATATTTAAAATATAAATGGAAGAACTGTAAATAATAATAGTTTATTTAAGTGTTTGTTTGAGAAATGAGAATGAGAATGATTTTGATTTTGATTTTGTATTTTTAATTTTTTAAGTAATTTTTAAATCATGTATGTTTGGTAAAGATTTTTTATTTTTATTTTTATTTTTAAGAAATAATTATTAAAATATATGGTGATTTATAAATTTTTAAAAATAAAATTTTTGAATTAGGTTTTTGATTTTTGATTTTTACTAAAAATAATAAATCAAGTTTTATAATTTTTATATTTATAAATATTAAAAAACATAAAATTTATAAATAATAATCAAAAATTTATTTTATTTTTTAAGTTTAAATAAATCAGAAAAACATATTTGATTTTTCTTTAAATAGTAATAAATAAAAATTATTTATGAATTTTTTTAAAAAAGAAAAAAATTCATAAATTATAAAATTAATTATTTAATCATAAATTATAAAATTAATTATTTAATCATAAATTATAAAATTAATTATTTAATCATAAATTATATCCAAATGTATAGATGAAATCGAGGGAGTATTCCGCACACTATAGGTATTCGATTCCACTCGCCCTAATTTCATTCTCTACCTTTTTCACACCAACGCCGCCCCTCGATTATAATCCAATATTGTAGTTCGGAAAGCTCCATTTCAGCTATTCACTAAGTCAATAGTCTCCACAGATGTAAGATATCTCTCTCTCCGGTTGCCATTCTCATATATAGGTTATTAGCTGGTCGTATAATTGTTTCTTCTTTGTTAGTTTTCATGTTTCTTGCAAATCAATGATAACCCCTCTAAGTTTCATTTAGATTAATATTATGTTTGTGTAATAGGCTTGTAGTTATCGATATTTTGCTCGGTTGCCTTTTAGTAACAGGTAGTCATGTAACTTAGCTCTGTCGTATCATGGAGTATTTTTATGGTTTCGGTTTTATTCTTTATGGTACTGGATATGAGCTACTTTAGTGATCAGATATGATGCTTTGTGTACCTTTGACTCATTTTTAAGTTTTATTACGAACTTTTCAATATATTTTTTGTTTTTCTCTCTAGATTTCAAGGGAATTATTTTTAATTGTGTCATAAGGCTTCATAAACTCTTGAGCCACTGCTGCCAATGAGCTGTGGTGGAATATACAAAACTGATAATTTCTTCCTAATTATTTTTGTTATTTTATGGTTTAGTTAACTTTTGGTGATAGGAAATGGTTTAGTTAGGAGAAAAGGTAGAATAAAGAATAATTATAAACACACTTTCAGGTTTATAAGATTTTTGATAAATAAGAATGTTGATATGTCTTTTATCCTTGCCATCCCTATAATGTTATCCTATTTTAACTTATATTTGTTGCAAGATAGGTTAATGGATTTGTACTTCTTTTGTAGTAACGATGGCAGACGACAATCTGGTTGATGTAAAGGATGAGGTGGCTGAGGTAAGTTTATTACTTGCAATGTAACGTCCTTTATTCTTCTTTTATGTTCATGATCCTGAAATAGTCGTTTTGATTTACTGACAATGGTGGAGAGCTTTCCTTTTTTTTCTATTTGATGTGTGTATGTGTATTCATAATATTGTGAGATATAAAAGTAAGGGATGGTTCTCTCATTTTTACAGCTCAATTTTGAACTAGAAATCCTTGAAAAATGGGTTAATAGTCATAGCAATTAAGTTTGTTATTGGTTTGTGTTTGAGTGTGATGATTGCTTATAGACTGAGTTTATTTATTTGTAGACCATATATTTGGTAACAATTGGCTTTTGGTGATTTGTTAGTTTTGGAAATCACCTTATGTAATCAATGACATTCCATGAAGTAGTTATGCCATGGATGGAATGAAGTGGTTGAATGGTCCAATAAAGATACTGTTTGGAGTTTGTGATTACTTTGACTGGAACTAGGTGCCTCATTTCTTAATGATATTCTTTCTTACAGATTGCCCCTTTTGATCCTACTAAAAAGAAGAAGAAGAAGAAGGTTGTTATTCAAGACCCTGCGGATGATTCTGTGGAAAATTTGGCTGAGAAAACTGAAAACTTGTCAGGTATAGGAATCAAAAATGACAAGGATTCATTACTCCATTACAATTCATGAATTGCAATTCATTACTCCATTAAGTGTACTATAAACGCATTGCAATTCATGAATTTTGATTTTGATCAAATTTCCAGTTTCTGATGGGCTTGAGAGTACATTTGCTGGTTTGAAAAAGAAGAAGAAGAAACAAGTAGGTATTTTTTCTGTTGTTTTGTTACTGAAGTACATTTTGTCATTGTCCTGCCATGACGACAATGTGCTTATTGATGCTACATGATTACAGGTTGATACCAGTAATCTGAGTGAAGAACTTGATGATGCTGGAGAAGATATAGATGGTATGAAGTACATTCCTTTAATCTTTTATTAAGTAGACTAAGTACCCTCCTCCACTATATTACCACTTTTATGGATTTATAAAGATTTTGAGAATTGACATCCATGGTCTACTAGATCGCGTTGGAGATGATGAGGAAGGGGAAGAAATTGCTTTGCATCCACGTTATCCGTGGGAAGGGAGTGATCGGGACTATACATACGAGGAGGTACACTTTCTATTTGATTAATATTAATGTTGTGTTTGGTTGGAGGGAATGGAAAGAAATTAGAATTGATTCTTTCTATTTGTGTGTTTGGTTGGGTTGAAAAATGAGTCAAGAATGTCACAATTCTTTCTCCCCTTTTAGGAATTATGATTCTATTCCCATCTCAATTTTTTTCCAATTTTACCCCCACCCCAAATATAATCCTAAACTCAAATCCCAATACCCAAAACCCAAAATCTTGAACCCTTAACCCCGAACCCTGAAAACCCTAAACCCTAAAATCCGAAACCCTATTTAGAAAAATAATAATTTTAACCTTAAACCTTAATCCACTAATATAACCTTAAACCCCAAATCCCTAATTCTTAAACCCTAAATCCTATTTAGAAAAATAATTATTTTAATAATATATTTTCTTTTTAAGTAATAATTATTTAGAAAAAGAATGATTTCAATAATGTATTTTGTCTGACGGAAAAATAATAATTAAATGATATTATTTAAACTTTACTGAATATATGGGTATTAAGATAATTTACAGTTTTTTTCATTCTAGTGGAGTGACAAATCTAACACTTTAATACTGTAATACTGATTTCTTCTTTGATTCCAGTGGTCAAACCAAACAATATTGTTTCCTTTCCATTCCAATTCCATTCTGTGAACTAAATACCACCTAAAGGTTTTGGATCATGTGACTGTCGACTGCGGAGTGATGTTTTTTGTTATGAAATACCCTAAGTTTACCTTTGGCTTGTGCTAGAAATGATGCTTTTAATTATCATGTCATTTATCATTTTTTTATGAGGTAGCAAATGTTGTTTCAGATTATTTTTATTTTATTTGGTCTGTTGATGGATTTTGACTCTAGTCGCTTAGCTGCTTGAGTGACTATGCTTTTCTGTCATGATAATGTAGTGTTGCTCACTTGCTCTCAAGTGTTATATTAAAATCTCCACCAATTCAACCACTCTGTTATCACCCATCATAAATCTTGTTCTTGTGGTGCAATCACAAATTCACAATCTCATTCATGAAATATTTGCAGCTTCTTGGTAGGGTGTTTAACATTCTTCGGGAGAATAATCCAGAACTTGCTGGAGACAGACGTAGGACAGTCATGAGGCCACCACAAGTTCTTCGTGAGGGAACCAAGAAAACTGTTTTTGTCAATTTCATGGATCTATGCAAGTCGTATGTTTCAGATCTTTTACTTTGCATAAATCTTTCTATCTCTTCCAATATTTTTTTTATTTGTTGAGTTTCAATAATTGGAACCTTATAGTTCCACTCAATCATGACATTGTTGTAAGGAGCGTTCATATGTTTTGAATCCAATATCTAGGGGGTGGAGGGTTAGTTTAAGAATTTAGGTAAGAAATCAACAAGACAATAACCTGGAGGAGATTTGTTCTCTTGACATCCCCTTGTATACCTGGCTGTTAGCCTATTTTTCATGTACTTTTCCCACGTTTAAATCAAATGATTTGTTCTATAACTCCAAATGGGAATAAGAATCTGCTAGTGACTATTGTCTAATGATCACAGGTTTATAATTTGCTGTCTGATTGCTATTATGATTAATAAAGTATTATGCTTGTCTTATTCGTTGTATGGTTAGTAATGATAATCTTCCTATTCTTTCTTTGAACAATATTAGAATGCATCGACAACCAGACCATGTCATGGCTTTCCTGCTGTCTGAACTTGGAACAAGTGGATCACTTGATGGACAACAAAGATTAGTTGTGAAGGGTAGATTTGCACC
The DNA here is from genome assembly GCA_037013495.1 of Hippophae tibetana. Taxonomy (NCBI): domain Eukaryota; kingdom Viridiplantae; phylum Streptophyta; class Magnoliopsida; order Rosales; family Elaeagnaceae; genus Hippophae; species Hippophae tibetana. Next base: position 43,264,954 of record CM072808.1, read on the forward strand.
TAAGAATTTTGAAGGAATCTTGAGGCGATATATCAGTAAGTATATTTTTAAATGGAATCTTATGTTTTGGTTTATATTCACATTGTTGACTTGAACATATTTTTTTTATTTTGCCTTCACCCCCCCCCCCCCCCCCCCCCCCCCCCCCCAAACACAAAAACCCCACAAAAAAAAGAAGAAAAGAAAAGAAAAAAAAACGAGCATAAGAGAGGGAGAGGGAAGGAGAAAAGATGCTGGATTGCGGGTGTATTTTTTTTTTTGTTGTGCATACTCCGCCTCATCATATACATGCATATTGTTCACCAATTTTGTGTTTGTTATTACTATTGATAAAATGAATTCTTCCTGTACCATTATTTACAATATTGGGATTTTTTTTAACATTTATTCCCTCTCTGCGTAGATGAGTATGTCATATGCCTTGGATGCAAGAGTCCAGATACAATACTTTCAAAGGAGAATCGTCTCTTCTTTCTCAGATGTGAAAAGGTAACATCATTGTGTGATCCTTTTCTTGAATTTTTAGGCTGGACAAGGTTTTCACATGTTGATTTCCTAAAATATTACAGCAAGGAAAACAAGTCTTTCTAATAAACATCGCTCAAAACATTCAACAGAAGTAATTGTCTACATTCTTTTTATAACATAGTAATAGGATAAATTCTTAGGCCTCTTGGAAATATATTTGTAATTAGCTATGTATGATATTGTGAATAACCAAGCTGCATAGGATTTTTCCTCTGATTCCGAGGGTTTTGTACAGATTACTGTTTTTGGTGTTCCAGAATGGCTTAGGTTGTTCATCTGGAGTTTGCTGCAACAGTGCTGGCTGTTGAATGAATGTTACCCTTGGGGGAATTCATTTATGCTGTTTGCTGGTCATTTATTGGTCCAGTCTTTGAATTAGAGTTATTGATTTGCTTTTGATGGTCTTGCAGTGTAGTTCCGGACGATCAGTTGCTCCAATCAAAGCAGGTTTCCAAGCTCGGGTTGGCCGTAGGAATGCTGGAGCTTGATTTCTCACTTATGGCTATACCTGGTTTTCTATTTATATATTTAGAGTTGATTGATATCGAAGAGTTCTTGATGGCTGGTGAATCTACTTGAAATGAAATTCTTAAAGGCTTTACAATTTGTCTTTTTGCGAAAAGATGCATGAGCTACTGTTTTTGAGCGGGTTCACTTTCTTCGTGTTATAACTCCATTTCGCCTTTTTTGTGGCTTACCTTCTACTGTTTTTTTAATTAATAAATTAATCTCTAAAACTTATAATAATAAAAATAGTATTTTAATAATTATTAAAGTTAAAATTGAAAGGTTAATATTAAATATATTTAAATTGAACGGTGTTAAATTGAACGTGAAATGATGAATTGTATTTTTGGTAATAGTAAAAAAATGAGTTGGTTGGAAAGAATGTTATTTTTGTGATTATTAAGTTTTAAGGGTATTGGTGTTATTTTTTTTCTTATAGAAATAAGTGATTCGTTCGATCAATCCAAGTATCCAACCAAATAGTCACCTTAAATTGGTTTCGAACCATTCAAAAATTAATAAATTTGAAAATGTTTGATTGGTTTCTGATAGAGCCTAGTTTGGGAATTGATTTAATTGGATTGCCAAAGGACTTATTTTAAAAGGAAAATTCTAAATATTAGAAATTTATGTTGTAATATTCGTAATTCAGATTTTAAAACAAGCATTTATAGATGAGGTCAAAGAAGTCCAAAATAATCGATTTTGATGAAAATCAATCTGAATTTAACATAGTTGAAATTGATAAGCAACTCTAATTATCTTCATTCAATGTTGTGAATGTTAAAATTATCCATGCTGTGCAATGCATATTTTTGTTGAGAATGCAGGGGATCGTACATCGCGTATGTCTAAAATGTACAAATGTGCGAGGTAGTTGAATCTATTATGGTTTGGAATCGTGACTTGCATGAACTTTTAGTAAAATTAAGTTAGATATTTATAATTGGATTAAATTTTACTAAAAGTTATGATTTTAAAGTAATTTTAGATTGTTGAGTTTTAAAATGAATAAACTTTTTTTTTTAATTTCTTTATAAATCTCAAACATTAAGATAAAAAATATATATTTACATAAAATATTAGAGCTATTGATCATTTCCCTCAATAATTAAAATGAAAAAAATTTCATGTCTGGGGCTTTATTTTTATTATTTTAAACTAACTTATATATATATACTCTTTTTTCCTTCGCATTCAAAGTCTAATTTATTTAGATTATAAGAAAATATAAAAAAATGTTTTTAAATTTTATATATCATTTATGTTTAATTTCCCAAAATCTTTTGTGTTTTCTTAATTCATTAGATATAAAGTGGTAGTCACCCACTCATTATCATCAATCAAACGCATTCTAACTTCACATTCGATGTCTGTTTTGCGTCAAATACAGTCACAAGAATGATACCTTCTCATTTGAGGGTTAGCTATCCACCAATAATTGACTTTGAACTTAGCCCGAAAGCAAAATAATATAAGCTAGTCTAAATGGTCAAAAAGTGAACTGTATACGCCTCATTTATAGGAGAGAGAAAATTTGCATACCCTCATGAAAAAAAAAGGACAAATACAAAATAATAATAATTACATTAGAGAGATAGGGAAAGAAAATAATTACTAAAAAGTAAAAAGTAAAAAAAAGAAAAGAAGAATAGTGTAACTATTTTTTCTCCACTCAATTTTTTTTAAATAACAATTCTAACGCTAATAAAATATATAACATAATCTTAACGTTAACTCAAACTCTACCAAATTTTAAATAATTGTATTATTTTTATTGTTATGACTTTTCTAGATATTATTTTAGAAATTTTTTCTATAACAAATAACAAAAATAACAATTTTTATAAAAAATTATATATTTTTACTATTAAAAAAATCTAATACATATTATTTTTCATTTAAATACAATTAAATTGAATACTATTTAAATTAAATTATTATCATTTAAACACATTCTCTCTGTTGAAAATAGTTTAATATTATTAGAATATTATTTTTATTATTATAAATATTATGTGTTATTTTTTATAATTTTTTAAAAATTAATTTTGTTGAGCTTCCAAGCAAGTTTAAGAAGAAATTTAAGGCCCCCTTACCTGGTGCAGTCTAAATATTAAGGGCTCCGATTGTCAGGAGTTTCGTTGAAGCAAAGGAAGGTGGATCGAGAAAACAGAGGGAGGGTTACTTTATTGTCTAAATTTTAATATATAAATTTTGAAAATATATCAATTAAAAAAATTTAATAAATAAAATATTATAAAGAGAGAAATTTAAACCACATGATTACTTTTTACGAGTCTCACCCATGCATATATGCTAGTTAAAACAAAATTTAAATAGTATGAATCTCATTGTACTCAATCCCGATGAAATAATTAGCACTGTACATTTTATTTATTTGAAAAATATTAGATAGATACTACATTTTCAAACTTTTGAATTATAAAAAAATTGTAACTTTCCCATGTTCCTGTGAGAGAATATCATGATTATTATATACTTCTTTTACCTGCAAATATATGAGAAGATCCTCCCGTCATATCCTGCCCAATTAAATTTAATTACCTGCCCAATTAAATTTAATTACCTGCCCAATTATATACTTCCTTGGTTTTTGACATATAAAACTTTTCCATTGGTTAATACCGTTCCCAGGTAGAAAATCTCTGCACATAAAATGTAAAGAGATTATTATTATTTATATTCACGGCTTTCAGTTCTACGACGATGGCCAGGGGTATATAAAATGCATTATAAGTAAACTAATCCAACATATCTAAATTAATTCAATTTAATATTTTTGTTTTTAGAATTTTATTATTTCGAAATAATTCTTCTTTTTACATAACTAATTAATATTAGGTTGATTTGGTACTCACTTTGATTAAAAACTAAACTAACTTAATCTATTTATTTTATTTTATAATTTTATTTTCATTTTTATATTTTATTTAGGGTTTATAAATTTTATAGAATTAATTTTTTTAATTTTTATCTTCTTAGGTTTTATAAATTTTATATGTATTATTTACCTATCAAATATTTTAATCATTGTTTCTTCTCATTATCAATTAAAACTGAAAATAAATAATAAGAAATAAATATAATTATATATTAGTCAATTCCTAATTATCTCACACTCTTTAGATCCCCTCAGGACTCTTATAATCCCTACAAGAAAGTAGAGAACCACCAGAGTTTACCTAACTTCTCCACCTATTTGTTATCGTTAGAGACTATTGCATTATTCACTGTTTCCGTCTATAAGTTTTTCTATGTTATTCTTCTCACCATTTCAAAGTTTTTGGGGAATATAGTTTGAGTTCAAGCACTTTATCTCCTCGTATACCAAAAACTTGGAAGATATTCAAATAAAAACAATCTTTTATAATCTAATTACCTCAACTTTAATCTAACTTCAAGCTTTTTCAATTTTTTTTAAATTTTTTGGAATTTAGCATTAAATGTTTGATTCTATTTTCTTGACTTTGTTGTTCAAGTTTTTTTATTATTTAACATTTGTTTACTAATTTAGTTTATTTGAAATTCAATGAATTTACACAATAATAATACTTCTTTATTGTCAAGTTATGTACCCTAAACTCAATAGGTAATGCAATTTTAATGCATGTTTTACTTGTTATAACTTCATTCTCAAAGTAGATTTAATTTGATTTCTATTCTATACCTTCACATGATTCTTATTTCATTTTTTTTTGTCTACATGTGATGTTTTAATTTATAAAATAATTTAAATTAACGCATATTAATTAATAAATTTTGATGGATAAGTTATTATTAATCATTATTTTCTATTTATATTACTTTTAAATATTTTTTATACTTTGTGATTGATATAAATAATAATATTAGGTATAGGAATGTGCACGGGGACGGGCGGGGACGATTTTTGATATAATCGTTCCCGAACCGAATTAACTTATACTCGAAATTGCTCGAAAATCGTTACGATTCGGGAACGATTTTTTACCCGCGGGTAACGGTTCAGACGGTTATGAAAAAAATCCCAAAAAACCCAAAAAATATATATAATTTAATTTATTAAATACATATAATTAATTTCTGGTACAGATGGGTACAGTTTTTAATATAATCGCAGATAATCGAACTCGTGATTTTTTTGCCCGTTCGTAGAGTTTGTGCCTTCCGAACGACCGTATGATTGGTCGTTCTTAGGCGGATCCCACTCCTAAACATAAGGGATAGAAGGGGGGCTATCATATCAAAAGGATTATAGAAAGAGAACCCGACCACCTATTTCATTTGACATTCCGAAGTGCCCGATTCGACCTACTTTTGGATAACAAGAAGGCAATCTGCTTTGATCAAGGAAAAAGCCCAATCGGTCACCAACTCATTGCAGGTCACGTGCCCTATTGTGAACTGCTCTGTGGCTGGACAGGAGAGAGGTCAACATCGGCAAGGATAGGAGATTGACCCATATACGTGCGAGGTTTTCAACCTGAGAAACTTGACTTAGTTTAGGAACTCGTCCATCCACAGGACACCTTTAATAGTGAGGGAACTCCTATGTTTTTAGCTTGACGAGTGACTTTAGTTTTCGAAAAAATGTATAAACCCCGAGATTTTCATAAAAGTGGGACGAGTGGTAGGAGCCGACAAATAGTAGTGTCAGTTCAGTGAAGTCAAGTCTTTATGTCTATAGGGGCTCTCTGACGATCCCAAACCTTCCAAAAGTTATGGGTATATGTTGTTTCTTGGCACTCTTTTTTTGTTATGCTAACCTAAAAAGAGATAGGGATACGAGGCTTGACTTGAAAACAAACAACTGGCACTATCCCTATCTTAAAGACGGATATGGAACTTTTTGCCCTCTTTAACTTAAGTTCAGGATACAAAAAAAATGCCTCCCCACTTAAAAGAGCGATTGAGAGTGGATTTCAGGTTCGATAGTGTTGAGAAGCTATTAGCAACGGGTGACCGTACTCTCGTAAAAGCACCATTGGGTGGTGGTTCCTCTCTTTTCTCTTGAACCTCGAACAAAAAATAGATCTCGCCATCAGCTCGACTAAGAGTTCCGAATCGAAAAAGTAAATTGAACTTTACTTTTTTTGAAAAGCAAAAAAAAACCAATTTGGTTTCTTAAGGCTTAAAACTACTAGTCATTAAGACTATTATGAAAGAAAAGTAAGGACTTGACCTGCGTGCATTATACCTACACCCTTTTTAAAGAACTTGATTTCAATCTCAACAAAGAAATGAAAGCATAACTCTTTGCTTATTGTCCTCTTACTCGTCTGCCTTGTGGAGGTATCTTGGGTGTCTACGACAGATCCGATCAATCTCGTGATGAAGAGAAATCTTTTCCAATCTTCCACTAAGAAAGGTATCGTCACGACAACTCAATTTTCCCGATAAACTACTCCGGGGCTCTCCGTGGTTTAGTAAAAGGGAGGGGATATTTTCTCTTCCTCCGGGGTTTCATTCATTATGAACTAAAAAGTTTTAGGCTGATTAGTGAGGTCTTAAAAACTTCATACAATGAATGATCGGTAATTCTATTTGTGCTTTCAGCAAGTAGGTGACACGAATCTATGGTTTCTATGTTTCAATCGGCTTGGATGCGTTTGAAAATCCCTAATTAAGTAAGTTATTAAAATTTCAATATTTAAATTTAATTATTATAATAAAATTAACATTAAAATATTAAAAATTATAATAAAAGAGTTAAATAAAATTTATTAGCAAAGAAGAGAGAAATTTCCTTAACAAAACACAAATCAAACCAATGAAATTAGTTCACCTTTTTTAAATTTATTAATTTAAGTTAGTTCTCATTTTTTGAAAATTTACCTTGGTCCAATTTTATTCTAAACCCGCACACTCCTAACGATGACCTATCCGCTTGCAAAGAATCTAATTTTTTTTTATAGTTTTGAATTTAGATAGATAACACCCTAAATTATAGTATCATGATTGTTTCAAATAAAGTAAGTGAAAGTAATTGTTTACTAGTGTAACATAAATGATAACCCTTTGGTCGTGTTTATAATTAGTTTACACTTTATAAAGTGTGATTTTATATATGTCACAAATTATATTACGAAATAATTTGAAATTTTAATAAACCTTACTTTGTGTACAATCACTATGAAGCATGCATCAAAAACATTAGTACATTCTAGCACGTGAAAAAAAACACTAGTACACTTTGTCACGTGGGCATAGTTCGGATAGAGAAACCCATTTCTCCCTTTTCTTGCAAATTCTTGTAATAATTCTCCTGTTTTACTGTGAAATAACCCTTACTCTTATCTCATCTTTACTAGGACGACAAAAAGACATAGAGAAGTATCAAATGCACCGTAGTCATGACACACAAAGCCAACTGCGCCATCTAAATGGGGATATATTTGAGGTCAATTATGTTGTGAAATTACACAAATTCTTCGTAAGCTAGATTTATTTGAAAGTAAGAATAGAAAAAATAACATACAAATTTGATAACGGAGTTCGGCCAAATTTTGCTTACGTTTTCGAACCTGCTGTAAATCTTTTTACTCAAAGAGGAGAAATTACACAAGTTGTTTATAATACTCACAACCCACAACCCAATTACACCCAAGAAAATTACTCTCAATTTTCTCCCACAAAAGTTTTTCTCTCAATTGGAATGAACACTTTGAATGGTTAATTCATTACAGTTACACATTTATTTATAGGAAAATTCACCTCTTGAATTACTCCTTAAATTAATGGTTCCTTAAATTGTTCTTTGAATTAAGCTTCTTGTTTTGCTCTATAAATTGATCCATGTTTTGCTCCATGAATTGATCCATATTTTGCTCCTTAATTTAAAGAGTAAATTAAGGAGCTTTATAACAATCTCAAACAAGTTATATATCTTAAAATACATGTTTGATGCACCCCTGTAAAGAAAACTGAAATCTATTTAATGCCTTTTTTAGAGTTTTTGTTTTGTTTTGAGCCTTTTTGGTCGAATGTGTAAGTTTTAAGTATTATAAGATTAAATGAAGGGCGAAGATTCACTATAATCCTTAAGTCAAGGAGGTATTAAGGTATTTAGATAATTTAATTTTGTAGCTTAAAAATAACAATTTTTTTGTTAAGTTTTTTTTTAAAAAGTGTTAAAAAATAATCAATTTCATATTAAAATGGTGTAATTCCCATCAACTGTGTTATTTATTTTTTAATTTTAGTTCTCATTTTCCCATCATCAAATAAAAATATTTTAATAATTAACTACATGTATCATATAATAATATTATTATTATTAAAAATATTATTCAATTTTAACTTTTACTTTTTTATAAATTTTTTTTTGTAATTATAAAAGGAAAAAAGAAAAGCTTATTTTCTTTTCTTAATAGACACTTTAGCCCTAATTTATAGAACAGCGCGACCCTTTTCGTTTTCATCAAGTAGTACACTATTGAGCCTATTGGGGGCGTATATAACTTTTTATGAGTAATAATTAAAACTTTTTAAATTCGGGTTTGTATGAATAGCATGCATATTGGTACTGCATGATAACGATGAGTTTATTTTGAGTGGAGTATAGCTATATAAATATACTTATCATGCACTATTGATTAGAGAAGATCTGGGAACCACATGACTTATTGGACATATATAGTACGTGCTGCTCGTTTATAATTAGTACCAACCCTTATCATCATCATCGATCATCATGGGCTTAATGTGACAATTATTAGAGATATGTACTCATATAACACCTTGTAATGATATCATTAATTTATGATCTTTGTACTTTTGTACAATAACAAGTGCTTGATACTTTTCATTTGATGCAATTTCTTCATATTAATTATTTTTAAAAAGAAGAGAAAAAATAGCACTATATTGTCTCATTAAGAGAAGATAGAAGAACACCGTTTTCAAAAAATTCATTACAGCCATATAAACATCCTTACTTACCAACCCTTACTGTTTTTGAAAGATAGCTAGCTCCAGGAACCATCAGGGCCAGGCGCTTTAAGCTTCCTTAAATTGAAAACTGCTTTTCGAACCTTCTTCATCTTGACAGGTGTTAATAGCATTTATATCATCAGTTATAATAGGCTACATCACACTTAGGGCTTACTCAACCCCTTTAGAATATTTTTACTTTAAAATTATTAAGTTTTTCTTCTAAACATAGATAACATAATTAATTTTATTATATTCTAAGTTTATTAAAATTATTTTTTAGTTAATAATTTTCTTGTATTTATTTAAAGACATAAATACAATGATCTCTTGTTAGAAAATTAGTTTAACTAATCTAAATTTTACTTATATTTTTTTTTATTTTCTATATTATTTTCTATATTTGTAATTCCATACTAGCTACTTCACCTATTGCAAACCTTTGTGCTCATCCCGAGAGGAAGAACCACTCAACTCAAGTTCCTCCAATTTTTCGTTTAGATCCCTTAATGTCCTCCTTGCTATTCCTTTAAGTTGTATACTCCAAACTCTGAGTTTCCTTCTACACGACCCTAGCTGGTTTAATAATTCTCTCATGCGAGGAACACTAGTATCCACTTTGGTCCAATCCTCATCCACTGCCTGTCCATAAACCTCCATGTTAGGGAATTTTTCAATCTTTCTTGAATAAAATCATCCACATTGTGACCATTACGCCAAGTAAAGAAACACCCCTTAGCTTTGACATCCAAAACCTAACAATCATTTACAAATCGATTAAACTTTCTTAATCTATTAAAATCAAAACCACTACCTCCCTCATTAGTACTAATCCACATCTCATAAAAATCACTAGCCAGTAACCGAATAATATTACCAGACTGTTTGGACATAGAAATACGATTAAACTCATCGTATCTCCTCCGATCCTCTCTCAATCCATACACAAACATTAATCTGTCCACACCTCCCACATCAACACCATACCTCCTGCACTCACACATACACAATTAACAACGTACTAATTAACAAACAAACCCCAATCTACGTACATTCTGATCATCCTCCTCCTCTGCGATTTAGTCTCCATTAGGTAGATCGTAAACATTAGTAAACTCAGAGTTAGCTTCCTTTAGGGCTTGTATCGTATTTCATTTTCCAGCACCTTGACAGTTCCACACAAGACACAAAATCACCTAAAAACAAATAGCAAATTACAAAATCCCAATTCAAGAGTTGAAGTAAGAAATTAAGGCGAATTCAAGGACCATCACAAAGTTGGGAGGCAAGTCAAAAGAAAGGCTCTCGAAAAAAGTTTTGAACGTGGATAATACCGTTGAATATTATTGAAATATTATTTTTATTATTATAAATTATATATATATATATATATAATTATTTTATGTAATTAAAAAGAACTATCATTTCTTCCTAAGTTTCATAAAAGTTTAAATTTTTTTCCACCTATATAATATTGAATAATATTTTTTTTTGTTACTATAATGTCGAAGAAAATTTTGTATAAACCAAGCGTATAACTAAAATTTATTTATTTTTTTTACAAACATTAAATTCATATTTTTTTATTAAATAAATAAAATATTATAATTCAAACTTTAATTCATGATAATAGAATAAAAAATCATATTATTTAGAACATAATAATTTTGTCTAATACAATAATATAAACCCATACCGCTATGTCTTGTAAGCTACTTAATTTTTATATAGTTGGTAAGTATTTGACATGTTTTAAAAGAAATTTTGGTTTAAATTCTCCATCTCTTATACATATTATGGTAAAAAAAAATTGAAACAATTTTTTTAAATTTGATATTTTCAAACAATAAAAATTAATATTAGAAGAATTTATATATCTTTAATAATTATCATATATAGAATTATACACATATTTTAATGCATTTTATATAGACTCTTGTTTGGACTAATTCTTATGTTGTACGGTAAAGATTATAGCTTTTTTAGATAAATAAATCAATTCTCTTAGTAGATGGATCGATCTAATTTTGTTCCTTTTTTTATTCCCCTTGACATAACTTATTTCTAGGAGAGATTGATCTATCTCATAGATGGATCGATCCTACTATCAAAAACTCAAGTATTTTGTCTTCTTTAATTTGTTTTTTTTAATCAACCAACTACTTATAAAATTGTGTCATATTATATGTGTTATATTTTACACTCTAGGTTTCTATAAATACGTTACTTTTTTGCACAATTATATATACAATTATATATCTTCTTTTAAGGAGCATAAGGTTTAACAATCAATTTTTTTTTTATTCTCTTTAATTAGAGTGAACTTAATCTCATCATATATTTTTGTATTATCATATTATTATAAAATTGAGCTTATTTATTTCATATTTTGATGTTTATATAGCTTTTTTTTATTAGAGTATGTCATGTTTAGATCAAATAATTGTAATTGATTATGATTATGATTATTTAATTTAATTATTAAAATTTAAAAAAATTATTTTTATCGAGATTATGCTTGTTATAGGATTTGTTACTTAATTAGATTTAGTTGATATATATTTTGAATTATTTAATTAAAATTATTTATTATTAAATTTGTTTTAATTATTATTAAAAATATTTTTATTAATTTTTAAAATTTATATTAAATATAATGTAATATTACTAATAAATTATATCAAAGCCGACCCGAAGACTTAACAAATAAATAAATAGCTTTGTTGTTATAATTTTAAATAAAAGTGACCAATAACGTTAGATGTACTGCAAATTCTCCGTCTTACTGAGGAGAATGGGTGTGGGACACCTATGGGATTCTTCTATCTTTTTGGTGTACGAATCTCCCATTAGAAGACGATGTTTATGTTTCTTTATTAATTTTGAATGAGATCTCGTAAACTTTTGAGTACTTCAATAAATAAAATAAAATAAAATATATTTTATGATATCAGTATATTGAGTAGGTAATACAAATACTAAGATATTTAAATTATTGTAAAAATAACTTTAAAGTTTATTTTGATGTGATATTTATATCTTTTTATTATTTTTATTAACATTTATTTTTTAATATCACCTGAATGAAAATTATGTTATAAAAATGATGTTAATTAAATAATAAAATGATATAATTATTATACGGTAATGAATATTATGGATATTTTTATAATAATTTAAATATTTTTGTTACTGATCCCAAATTTTAGGGTGATAAACATGTTTTTTTCTTTCTTCTTCTTCTTCTGATAATCTGGTCTAAAACATATTTAAACCATACAATAAAAAAAGTGAATATTACGAGTTTTTTCTTTTTTTTTCTTTTTTTATTGTAATTATGTTATATTGTAAATTAAATACTGCTTTTTAAAAAAAGATAAAATGGGGTGATAAATCAGGACTTTTCCCTTTGTCAGTCTTTGTACTTTTTGTAGTGCACAAATTGGTTATAATTAGAGAAATAAAGCTAACTAAAACAATTAACATTTGGAGGAAGCTAATTAAACAACCATTTTGCAGTTGAGAGAATGATGGTTACATGATTTTTTTCACAAGAAAGAAATACAAAAAAAGGGAAAATAATTTTTCAATTATTTTTAACTATGTGTTTGCTTAGTGCAATATAAATAATTACACATTAAAAAAGTCACGGGAGAAGTGGACTGAAGAAATACATAAAGTAAAGGATTAAACTCTTTATAAATTTTGTAATTTTTTAAAATATATATTTTAACTTTTTATGTTTTAATAGACTTTATATATACATACACTTTAAAAATTATATTTTAATAAATTACGTAATCTTAAATATAAATAAATAAAATATATTTTTAAAAAGTAAAAATTTCACCCCTAAAGTAAAAGCTAAATTCCCAGGAAATGTCAAATCTAACAATCTGAATTGGCTACAGAACAAACTCGTTGTGCAGACCTTTAATTCAATTTTGGTACATCAGATACAAAAAAGTATTAGAGCTATATATGTGGTGTGGTCACAAATTCTTCGATTTTTGGCTCAACTATATATCGAATCCAACAAAATCTACAACTACTTATTAAAGATGTGAAACATAATGTTTTATATATATATTTAATTTACTTACTAACTTTATTTTATTTAAATATTTTTTATTATATTTTTATCTATTTTATTTAGATAACAAATTTTATTTATAATAATTTTCTAGGTTTCTCTTTGATAAAAGATAAACAGAGAAAAACTTAATTTTTTTAAATTCAAAGACTCAAATTTTGGTCCTCCTATAACACAAATACAAAATTTTCTTTAAAATGTCAAGATTAGAGGTGTGATTATAATATGAGAGCGTTGTGTAATACTGTTTAAAACAAATTATATTCTTAAATTCATAAAAGAAAAAATAAATTAAAAGGAATTTAAGGGATTCAATTCTAAACCACCTTGAGAACGTCCTCGCTTAAATAGATACATTACATATTTGAAAACTTGACTTTACTTGCAAATTAAAATGAGAAAAGAATAGGAATATTAAACTTCTTTGTTTAGCTATATATAAATTAAAAAACAAAATTTCTTAATCTATTCAATTTTTATATAATTAAATTATTCGTATAATTTTATTTTTAAACTCCTTAAAAATATATATTTTATATTATGAGGAAAAAAATTCATGTAACACATTTGTAACCTGCAAAAAAAATTAAATTAAATTTTTACTTTATATAAAAAAACACATGTAAATGCAATACAATTTTTTTTTTCATAATGTAAAAAATTATTTTTAATTAGATTAAAAATAAAACATATAAATAACTAAATTATATAAAAATGAAACAGTATTTTAATTAATTGAAACAGTTGAGCCAACTTTTGTAATTTAATTAAATGTTAACAATTCAATTGGGATATCATCTAAAGTTGAGATAAAAAAAATTCTATAAAAATTAGAGGTAAAATATTTTTATTTTACAACATAAATCTATTTTACAAATAAAATTTCATTTTAAATTTCTTAATATATATATTTTTTAATGATATAAAAATATATATATATATATTAATAAAAGATCTAAAAATAAAAATATGTATATGAATAAATAATATAAATCTGAATTAAAAAAAAAACTTCTTAAAAAGTTAAAGCAATTATAGATAGAAACGTAAAGCGATCAAACGTTAAAAGTTAAGGGAGAAAGCGACATTGGTGATATATTTAAGTATTAAAATATAATTAATAATTTTAATTTATATATTTTAATTATTACTAAGATAACAAATATTTATTAACGATAATTATATTTAAGAATTAAAATATAATTAATTCAATATAATTTATATATTTTATTATATTAATAATAAAAATAAAAATAATTATAATAATATTATATTATATAATATTTTTTCACAAAATTTGTGATATAATGTTCTATATTTGTATTGTATCTTGTAAAAAAATAGATATAGAGGTTTTACAATTTTTTTTAATAATTTAATTATTTTTATGAATATTATTTTTATATCATAATTATAATTATAATTAATAATAATAATAAAAATGTATTATATTATTTATGAATTATCAAAATATTTAGCATATTATTTTCAATATATGTATAAATTTATATTTATTTTATTGTAAAAGAAATAATTTTTTATTTTTTAAAATATGATATGATAAAAAAATTATATATTTAAAATTAATTATAAATTTATAAGATTTTAATATTTTTTTATGTTTATAATAATTATGTTTTACAAAATGTACTAATATATCTCTCTTTTTTAAATAAAATTAATTAAAAATTTTGCTTTCAGGTTTAAGGTAAGATCTTAAATATTTTTTAAAAAAATCTCATTTATGTAAGAGATGACTCTTATAGAAAAAAGTAATTAATAGGCATCGGGTGGTAGGGGTGTTCATAAACCGGATTGGACCGGACCAAACCGTAAAACCGGATCGGATCGGACCAAATCCAACGGTTTTACTAATCAAACAGTCCGGTCCGGTTTGTATTAATTTTAAACCGTTCAAACCGGACCGGACCGGTTTAATAATATATTAAAAAATTTACATTATTTTTTATTAAATTATAAAAAAATCGAACCAAACCGGGAATAAAACCGGATCGAACGGTTTTATAAGTCAAACGGTTCGGTCCGGTTTTTATTTCTTAAAATCGTTTCAAATAGTTCGGTCCGAGTAATATGAACGGTTTAATCCGGTTAATTTTTTTTTAAAAAAAACCGAACCGGACCGGACCATGGACACCCCTATCGGGTGGAATAGGCATCGGGTGCAATATACAGTATCAGCTAGACTTATCCCATCAACCCAGAAGTAATAGGCATTGGGTGCAATATACAGTACACTGTACTGCTTAATGCATTTCTTATATATGAATTTAATATTAGTTGTGATTTGTCATTTGTATGCTTTTTACCTTTGTGTATCAATGAAGTTAATTTTTCTTTTTTAAAGTAAATATAGAAATGGACTTCTTATTTATCTATTTTAAACAGAAAACAGAAAAGAGATAAGGACATATAATTATCCTATTTAGTTTCCTCTCTTATCACTTACAATTGGGCCTAATAAGCTATTTTAGTACCCCCAACAAAAATAAAATATAAATAATAATACACACGCCTTCAACTTGCCAGTTATCATTTCTTAATTAATAATAATTATACACAAACAACTCATATAAACTTTACAATAGATTTATTATTTTAACATAAAATATTAAACAAAATTAAATTAAATTAAATTATACTTAAATCAGGTATAAAAAGTTCACCGTGTTAGGAGAAGTATTCCCTGTAAATTAAATGTGACAAAAATATTTAATTGGACGATAAAAAAGAATAATTTTTTAAAAATATTAATAAATTATTAGATCTTTACATCTTACACACATTAATTTTAATTTTAAGTTTATGATTTTTTAAAGAGTTGATTTCCGAAATCTTTATATGATATCAGGGGTAAGTTTTTTTTTTATATATAATGTTAAATTTGAACCCAAACCGACTTTACGCGTGAGGATGCATATTGAATTTAAAAATATCCCACGTTACCAAATTGTTTGATTGTTGTAATGTTTACATGTGGTTTGGACATCCTACTCTTTTGAGCTAACTTTTGATAGCGAGAATAATTTTACAGCATCAACATGAGATAATACAGAAATAGTATAAGTGTTGTGGTATTCAAACTTAGAAGGTAAAAAAAATTATTACGAGTAACTTGAGTAATTATAAACTCATTTAAATTATTATAATTATAAATTTTTATTTATATTTTAATGAATAAATTACATGGTTATTTAAATGATTTTAATTTTGATCCCAATAATAATAATATATATATACTCGTATATATATTTATTTTCTTACAAATTTATTGTGTTTATTTACGTTTTCATAAAAATTAACATATATTTTTTTTAAGAGAGAAGTAAAGAAAAATTCACATAAAAAGTCATCATGAAATTTTTATTTATCACGTAAGGATACAAAGAGTAATGTGGGAAGTATAGCCAAAAATTATAAGCATCTCTATATCGTAGAAATCTAAAGGAATAAATTAAGAGCAGTACTGCAACTTAATTACTACAAGAAAAGCAAAGAAAATTCCATTCCTTAATTTCTCCTTTTCCTTTTGAAAGCTGCGCCTATTTCTCTTGATTCAGTTAACCCTAAGCAAAGCAAACTTCGATAGCTAGAGATGTTGAGTTAGTCTTATAGACTCTTAGCCATACCAAATTTTACTACGTACTTTGGTTTTCATTCTTCAAAATTGCAAATTAAATAATAAAAAAGAAGTAATCACATCCCACGTTAATTATATATATTATAGTTGATGAACTACCCATAAGAATTTCTATGTGTTTTTCCATAAGAATTCCGTTATGTTCAACAACTGTTGAATATTTTTCATCTCTTAATATTTCCTTCCTCCATCACTTTTCCTCTTTTTTTTAACATGAATTTTGTTCATGACTTTTAAGTAAAATCATAAGTATATATATAATCTTCTATCCGCACCTTGTGATGGTGATTGGCGAGGTATCATTTCTGTCACCGCGCATTATTTTTGATTGACATAGACATAAAGCTTAGACAATTTTGCCACCCCAATCCTAGTAACATCCAAACAGTGAAGAGCACTATACTTGCCTATTTGACTTGGTGGAAAATGGGTATTTTTTTTTTATCTTTCATGGGATTGAAGCGTTTGGTGCATGTTTCATTCCATGTTTCCTCATCATTTCAAATTTTTTTTAAGAAAAAATAAAATCAATGGTATTTTTTTTAAGTATGTATATACCTTTGTTTGATAACTAGGTAATTAAAGTTTTGGTTAATAATCATTTTAATTTTTAATTTTTAATGACTCAATTCTCCAATTCAATTCTAGATTTCAAAATTTTTTATGAAAAAAATACAAGTCATTTGATAGCAAATATCTAGTTTCAATTCTAAAAAGTAGAATTTGAAAATTGGTTATTATTTTTTTAATAATTAATTTATAATTTTTTTATTTTTAAGCTCCAAATTCAAGTACAAACTTTATTTTTACAAATTTTCATTAAATTTTGGTTTTTTAATAGAAGGTTGAATATAATTGAGAATAATCGGATTGTTAATTTTTAATGTTTAAAAAGAAAAAAAAATATAAATTTAATTTTAAAATTGATTTTTTTATTTCAAATTTTGGTAGGATTTTAAAATTGAATATTAAAATTTATAAAATAAAAATTGAAAACAAATTATTGAATGTATTTAATTTTAAAATTATAAATTATAAATTAAAATCGTTAGAAAAGAAACTTAAGGGAGAGAAAAAAATAATCGCAGTAACATTAACTTTCACAGAGTTACTGAGTCAACACACAAGATATAAGGTATCAATATCTTTACACGGTTAAAAGTTAAACGCTTTCTAAGTATAAAGATATATGTTTTTTGGGAATAATGAAAGGATGTAAATTTAAATCTTGTTGGTATATACATGAGTGTGAATATTTAATTATTATTTTAAAATATTATAAAATAAATTAAGAAAATCTCGCCAAATTATTAGAGGCTTTTTAGCAAAACTCCATAAGAGTCGCAATAAAAAACTCACGGCAAAAAGTGATAATAGAGAAAATTCAATGGTTTTTATTTTAATAGTATTTTTTTTATAAATCAGTAAAAAATTAATTCAAAATTTATAGTTTTATATATATATTTACGTTTATTTTAAATATAATATATTATATCTATCATAAATTTCTAATAAAGAAGTAACATATTACATTAAACTTTAATTTTAATATAATATATTATATTTACATTTAATGAATTTATCGAAGTTCTGGCAAAATTGTTAACAAGAATGTTGGAGCTTCGGTGAATTTATCAATAAAATTATTAAAGCTTCAGTGAGTTTGCCGAAAATGTAACGAGATTTTACAATTTTTTAAGTTATATTAGTTCATACAAATAAGAACTTACAACTACATATGAGAATTTCAGAAACTAAAATAATAGCTTTAACTTACTAAGGTTCATGCGAAAAATATATCTTTTGAGTCTTAAAATAAGAATCATTTTAGGTCTATGATGATAAAACCGGCCACATATTTTTCTCACCATGAATTGCTTACTGAAATTTTTGAATAAATTAATAGTAAAGCACTAGCTGAATAGAAACTATATTTTAATAATTTTACGTAGATCAGAATTACATATTTTAAATAAGATTCATTAGGGGGAGGACAGATCATTAATTATACCTGATTAAGAAATGCCACATGCATGCTCTCAATTTTTTTTTTATTTCTTTAACTTTGTTTTTTAAGAAAATAATAGTTTAATTGGTCAATTAAATCTAATATTAAACTTTTAATATGAACAATGGGGTATGACTTATTAGAATAACAATTACACATAAAAACATATCATACCAGAAATGGGACTGTTGTGTTGTGCATTACCAATTTTTATTTGTGGGCTTGAATTGAATATTCCATATCAAAATAACTTTGTAAAATAATAATATTAGTAGTAGTAATGAATAATAATAAGTTCTAAGATTGTTCACCAAGATTAATTAATTAAAATAAATTTTGGGATCTTTTGAAGTTCATGGGCAGGACTTTCTATCACTTAAACTTCCCTTAAACTATTGTCTAATATTTTCTATCCAGTAATTTGCTCATAATTATTTTTCCATTTAATAATGTCAGGCTAGTAGAAATATTAAAACAACGTTAATTCTAACGGAAAAAAAAAACACGTAAAAAATGGTTTAGCTACTTAGTAATTATGGTTAATTATATGATTATGCAGATGGAGCGGATGATTAGTAAACACCCAAATTAAAAAAATAAAATTGTATTGGTTAAATTTCTCAATTTTTAATTCAATCAATAAGCACCATTTTTATTAGATCAAATAGTAAAAAAAAAAATTGTTTTAATTTAAATAGATATTTGAAATGAAAATGAATCCCATCAAATTTCTAGTGGGTTAGAATTGTCTCGTTTTTTTAATTAAGAAAAAGAACACACTGACACGTAGCCATGTAGACACGAAGGAAATAAATGGCTACAAATTTGATGAGTTAGTTCTGAATCTAATATTAGTCCTAATTCGTGTCTTCCTGTATTAGATAAACATATAGGCTAATACTTTCACATTAATTTGGTTAATTATCGTTTTGATTGGAGGTTTTCTTGCTTTAAATATGTCTTATCTTTTTTAGAAGGTTGCATAGACGTATCAATGGTAATGTGATGCTTAATATAATAGTTTTCTTTTTCTTTCTTTCTCCTAAAATGCTTAATATAATAGTTACTTCTTGGTGGATAATGATCTGTAATGGTATAAAATAATTGTAATTCTTTCAAGTTGTATTTTTTTGGTTAAATTTTTGGAATAATTAATATTATTCCTAATCTAGCCTAAAAAATTAAAATTAAATTTCTAAAGTCACCGCTATTAATTGAACAAATTATAAATATTAATTCATGCGATACTTAAATCTACAACCTCAAAGTGGATTTATTAAGTAAATTTTTACATGTTTTGTTTGGCTCTTTAGTGTGTGATCTCCATCTATGTTAGTTTCCTATTAATTCTTAACCATACTATTTGATAATATTAATTAAATAATCTAAATTTAAAATTAAATAGTTATAAATAATTAAAATTTAATCTAATTTTTTTTTCAATATAAGGATTTTATAAATATTTACTCTTCTTTTAAGACCTTGAGTTTTAAAAGTAACTTCACCCATTTTTTTTATGGTTAAAGTCAAATTTAATCTTGGGATTTGAGAATATAATTTTTATGTATTTGTTCAAACAAGTTTATTGGGAAAAAATTTGACTCTACCAACTTTCAAACCCACGATTCTTTAAACGTGCACCAATTGCATCACACTTTTTTTTTAAAAGATAGTAAAAGATATTTTATTAAAATTTATATCTAAAAATATAACATAAATATTATTTATTTAAATCAAATTTAATAATATATATTTAAAAATTAATAAACAAATCACTTAAAACAAATAATGATATTGTTAAAAATAATGTAAAATCATACGTTTTTTTTTATCTTATTCATCTTTACGGGAATCTTCAACGTTAATCACGATTATTTTAATAGAAATATAAATGAAATTAAAGATTTAATAAAACTTCTCGACATAAAGTATGACTTTTATATAGTTAAATGTGATAAAATAAATATAATTATAATTGATTATTAATAGAATAGAATCTCTCTAAAAAGATAGCTATAACAGAGAAAGAAATATGCAGATGTACCATTAAAATTTAAAGTAATATTATTTATAGTTAACGTGGTCATTACTTGGAGGGCACTTTTATAGATTTGATCAAATGTGGTTCATAGGAAACTTAATTTTATATTTATATATAAAAAGTAAAAGCTAAGTCAATTGAAGGAACGGTTTCTCCAACGCTGTTTTGCTGAAAGATTTTATTTCTAATAATTTTAATAAAATATTTTTAATAATTAGATTAAAATGAAATATTTTATATAAAAATATATATATATATATATTCGCGTAAAATAAAGACACTTTGAACTTTATTCATAAATCTATGTTGTTCGTTCGGCTATGAGTCAACATTCAAACTTTTCTTCTTCTGTCTAATTATTCAGATTGTCTTCTTTTGACTTGCTGAATCGGAAGACACAAGAATGGTTATGCAGTTTCATACATACATATATATATATATATATATATATATATATATAGGCAATTTATAGCTGTAACTTTTCAAGCTTCTTTCATGGGAAAACTGTAAATTATTCTATTTTAATTACTGCCAGCTGCATATGTGCTTTTTTGTTTTGCATATATATATATATATATATAAGCAGAAAACAATTATGTACGATGAACCTCTGCATTCTTCTTCTTTGTTTGTTGCTTTCTTTATAGTTTAATATTTTAAACTAAGATTCCATTTCATCGTGATATTTTAAAACGGATTTGGTGTAAATTATTAAGTGAAATTAACTGCAAAGAAAATAAAAAGAAAGGTAGTAAATTAAAGTGGAGGGAAAAACAGCTTTTTGGATTTGATAGTAAACATAAAAATATAATTTAGTTTTACTTTTAATTTTTATTATAATATTAATTATATGTTAGTGTTATTACTAATAATAATTTATATTATAATAATACTTTTTTCTTCTTCTTCTTTTTTATAATTTTTAAGTTTTAATTTGATGTAGTAAATGCAATTAATGAAAAAGATATGAGCATTGAAATTGAATAATCCATGTATTTTAACTAAAATTTCATAGGTTGCATCCCATTCAAAAATAACTATATAATCTATAAAAAAAATCTGAATTCTATTTTATTTAAAAATAGAACTGTATTTTAAATCTACTATAACGTTAACATGTTAGTGACATTTACGCTACATAAATAAAAATAAAACTATTGTATTATTCATCAGTCATGTATTGAGTTGATATATTGATTCTGACTAATAACAGGATTAGAGAGTATAATGAAAAAAAAATGTTTACTTTTCTCTCTCTCTCTCTCTTAAATCATCGTTTTAATCGGTCCAAATCAAATATACAATTTCATCCGAACTAATAAATAATTAAATTTCCCACTATTCATAATTAAAGATAAGAAAATAGTTTCATCATAGAAAAATCCTATTCTAATTGATTAATAAATTTTAAAATTATTAAATCTATTTAAATTTAAAATTAATAGATTTTATAATCTAATTTATCTTGTCAAGAAATAATAATTATTAAATTATAAATAAATAAATATTTATTTTATTTTATAATATGTTATATTTAAATATTATAGATATCATAATTATATTAACTTAAAAATAAATATGAATATTTATAATAATTTAATAATTATACATATATACTTTTTATTATTTTAATTTTTTTAGTTATGATTATAAATAATAATACTTATTGTAAAAATATAAATTTATTTATATCGTGTTTTATATATAACAATAATTCATTTCGTACCGAAGATCTTTTTAAAAAAATCTACAAAATAAATTAAAACTTAATTAACTTGATGGTTTTCTTAACATAAATAAGCTAAATTTTAAGAGGAATATTAAATGCATAGAAAGTACTTAATTAATGTGTCTCTAAATTTTTATTTAGGAAGAAAAAATCTTAATTAATTTTCCATCTCATGCACAAAATTGTTTGATTAATGAAGATCTTTTAATATAAATGTCATACACTGTAATAAAATGTGAATAGCAATATTATTTAAAGGAATTTTATCCAAAAAAAAAAGAAAGGAAATTGAGCCAGTATGGAAAAGGCCAGACTTTTTACCAGATCGGTTGGCAATTTAAATGAAGCATTAAAAATAACTTAAATTTGCATTTAGTTGGTCTTGACTAAATAAAAAAATGGAGGTAGGGCAGTCAGCCAGTATTAATTCGTCATTCAATATCATTCCTTAAATAATAAGGGCAATGCTAAATCCACGACCCCAAAACGTTATGACCATTGACCACGCATATCTATCACGTAAATTGGTTTTATTACCACTAAATTATAAGGATATTTATAAAAATATTATAAAAATTTGATTTATTATTTTTATATTATTAAATTTTATAAATATTATAAAAAAATATTAATTTTTTATTATTATTTTTATACCATTAAAATTTATAAATATAACAAAAATATTATCGATTATCGTGTAACTCGTTATTAACTTTTATAAATTTTGTTAACATTTTGTAAAGTTTAATAGTATAAAATAATAAAAAAAATTAATCATTTTTTTTAATAATTATAAATTTTAATGACGAAAAATAATAAATTAAATTTTAATAATATTTTTTTAACAACCTAAAAATAGAAGATAAAAAAATCTATTTAGATAGTATCTTTCGACATTTTTGTCTCCTTTGTTAAAGAGTTGTGTTCCTCTAGTATTTTTGTTTCTTTTTTGGCCATTGAAACATCTCTACCCTCATTAAATTTTTTTTTAATTGTATCCTCTAATGATTATGTTCTAAAGCCATTTCTTTATTGGAGAGAGAGGAAACAATTTATATATAAAATACTAATATATAAAACATGATTAATCATACTTAATATATTAATTTTTTGAGATAAGAGATGGTTAAGGTGTGAAAATTTACTGAGTTGTTGGTCTATCAGAACAGTTTTTCAAGAAATTAATGATCATTAAGGAGAAGTAATTCTCTGAAAGATTGTGTAATTTTAAAAGTTTTTCAGGAAAATAAATTTTTAATGATGTAAGTTCTTGATTAAATATATTATTTTTTATAATGACTTTAGTTAATACAGTAAAGTCCTAACTATCAATTATCATATATTTGCGCGCTAAAGGAATTCAACCGTTAAGAAAACAGAGAAAACATCAATAAAAGATTAACAAAGAAATAACGAAAATAAATCTGACAAATAGATGGATAATTTAGGATTCTTTTTTCCTAAAATTAATTTTATTCTTACTATTTAAATTAACGAATGTTTCCAAAAACGAGGAATGAGAAATATTATGAGATATAGGAATAAAAGGTATTATTATTGATTAACCCTAAAACATATTTATTATTAATTAGTTTGATTTTTCTCTAAACTTCTTCTTATTGATGAATATTTATTTAAAATAAAATCAGTCGATAATTATGTGCCAATGATAATTGAAGATTTCAACGGTAAAGTAAAAAACATCAAATTAGAAAATCTCATTTAATTTAGGCATGAAAACAGCGTTTCTTGATAATAAAAACCTGATAATTTTTTTTTTTACTTGCAAAAATATTCATGGTTTACTTTATTTATGTTAGTCAAATAATTTATTTCCTGAGAAGATAACATTTCAATTATAACAAATTAACAATTTAATTTTAATTTTATTTATATTCATATTCTATAATCTAAATCCCGAATAGAAGGTCAGTTTACTTTCAAAGCAGTCGTAATTATTAAGGATAAAAAATGCATCTAGATAAGAGTTATTCATTTTGAAAAAGAAAAAAATAAAATACATCTAAAAACAAATTATCTCATATTTTTCGTGTCTCCACGAAAACCTAAAACCAAAACTCCATCATTAGCTTTCATATAGACTGATCTAATTTACAAAAAAAATAAAATTATTTATGAATATCTATATAAATAATCTTATTTATTACTAATTATTTTATTTATATTAATTATTATTGTTTTTAGCTATTTTAATTTTTTTATTCACTATATCTATAATTGAGAAACAAAATCAATGAACAACTTTGAAGATATACCCTGAACGATTACATTATTAACTTGTTAGATTTTTGTATTTTAAGTATTTCATTGGATTTTTTTTTATGAAAATATAGTTATGAATATCATTGGTGTTATATATAGGTATTGTTCTTAGATCTTAGTTATGCAAAAAAAAATTGTAATTATTTTTTAAAATATAATTCTATAAAATTTTGTCTAATTTAAATGTAATATAACTTTTATGTATTTTTATAATAAATATTATTACTAATTTTTAATATTTATATTATTAGTGGTATTGAATATAATTGGTTATAATGAAAATTTTGAATGAATAAGATAAATTCATTAAAGATGGAGAAAATTTTGAATGAATGATCTAGATTTTTTTAATAGTTTAATTCATCAATTTTGTAAAATTAGAAACACACAAATATTATCTCATTTTTTTATAATTTTTTTTTGAAGAATTGATTTAATAATTATTTATGCTAAAATATTTATTTTCAAATGTATTTAAAATATTTTTTAAAAATTATAAAAATGAGCTAGTAGACTTATAAGTGAACTAAATTATTATAAAATAAAACCATTAAACTGTAGATTAGTGCTAGATTTATTTATTAATTTAAGTGTTTTATATAATTTAAGATTTATTTTAAGAAAAAAATATTTATTTATATAATTGATACGAGTATATATTAACTAAATTTTGATATAATTATAATATATAAAAATATTATTTATTTTAAATTTAAAATATATGGAGCAAAAGTGATTTCGATCGAGAAAATTATGGCGGCAAGAGGCGTCAAACGGTCAATCCAAACAAAGCCTAGTTTTCTTCTGTATGTTTTTCTCATTCTAGATTTCCGTACAGGTCTCAACCTAATTGTCTAAATAAAATTATACACACGCTCAAAATGGAATATTATAGGCTTCCCATCCCCATCTGTTCATAGCCCACCATTTCCACAATCGAAATTACGACAAAATTCAATTCATTTATTTTTACCAATCTAGTTGTTACTTGTTACCTAATTTCTTAAAAATCAGATTAAAAAAAAAAAATTCTTAATTTCATCTTTGTCCATAAATAGAAAAATTGGGTAATGTAATTTAAAAAGAATTAAAAAAAATAGCAATGTGTGAAAATATAGAAAAATAAATAAATTATAATATATAAAGAAATCCTTCGTAAAGTACAACCGAAAAATATAAAAATAACACATATACACCGACGTTCACGTAACACAGTCACACACTATTGTTCATTCGCACTCACCCACACAAATACGCACTCTGTTCTTGGCTTTGTTTCTCTCTCTTTACTTTCTCTGCGTGTGTGTGTGTGTCTGCTACAAACGGACGAGAGACTCCGCTCTGGCAAAAGATTCCCCTTCTTTCCCTTTCCTTCCTGCTCCTATTCCTTAAAAAATTTCCCGAGAAACAAACACCTTCTCTCCTTTCTTCATCTTTACCGCCATGTTTTCCTTGATGTATACTACCCTTTAACCTCTTCTTCACCGAATCAAAATTACCCAATTACCTTTCTTCTGAGCTAAGCTAAGCTCTTTAACTAATGGGCTGTTCTAGCTCTAAGCTCGACGACTCTCAGGCCGTCGTGCTTTGCCGAGGGCGATGTTCTTCTCTCGATGACGCGATTCACCAGCGTTATGCTTTATCTGAAGCTCATATAGCTTACATTCATTCTCTTAAAGGGATTGGTCATTCATTGCATAATTTTATCGAACAGGACT
The DNA here is from genome assembly GCA_037013495.1 of Hippophae tibetana. Taxonomy (NCBI): domain Eukaryota; kingdom Viridiplantae; phylum Streptophyta; class Magnoliopsida; order Rosales; family Elaeagnaceae; genus Hippophae; species Hippophae tibetana. Next base: position 43,291,454 of record CM072808.1, read on the forward strand.
TGGCTAATTCTTCAGGGTCTCCACCATTTCCGATGCTTAATCTTCCCCCTCAGCGCAAAGGCCAGCCTGTTAGTACAAGTATTCAACCTACGGACTCGCCGGATCATCACTCTCACTCTAATTCTGGTTCTCATCTTCATTTTCACTCCGATTCCGATGACGATGGTTCTGGTTCTGGTTCTCTTCATCATTCGGATCATTCTTCCCCTCTACACGAGTCCATTGGTCATATTGATTACGTGGTTTCGGATCAAGAAACCCTAGGTTCGTACCCTGGAGGTGGGTATATGCATATGAATTACATGAAGAATAAAACGACTCCTTCTGTGGTGTACGAGCAGAAGCGTCTCAGTCCCGAAACTGTACATCAAATGGGTGAATCTTCTTCTTCTGTTTCATATTCCCCATATGGATATCCAAACAGTAATCCTAACGCTTATCCGTATAATGGATACTCTTATTCCGGTGCTGGGTATTATGGTGGTTCTTTGCCTCCTCCTTACGGGTCTATGTCTTCTCCACCGCCGCCGCCGCCTTCTTCTAAGCCACCTCCGCCTCCACCGTCGCCGCCCAGAGCTTCTGCTTGGGATTTCTTGAACCCGTTTGAGACTTATGACAAGTACGAATCAGCTTATACGCCAAGTAGAGACTCGAAGGAGGTTAGAGAAGAAGAGGGTATTCCGGATTTAGAAGATGAAGATTATCAGCAGGAGGTTGTCAAGGAAGTTCGTGGAGATCAGAAATTCGCTGGTGATGGTGGCAAGGCTCACTTGAAGGTGGAGATGGGGGGTCATGAAGTGCATGACTCTGAGGCTTCGCTTTATCAGACGAGACCAAGTGTTTCTATGGAAAATGAAGGTGGGGTGGAGTATGAGGTTCATGTGGTGGATAAGAAAGTTCACGAAGAAGAAAGGTCCGAGGACCCTGGCAATGGGCCTAAAGGTCAAGTTGGTTCAAGGAATGTTTTTGAAGTGGCTAGAGAAATTGAGGTTCAGTTTGAGCGAGCTTCCGATTCCGGGAATGAAGTCGCAATGATCCTCGAGGTGGGAAAACATCCGCATAGTCGCAATCATGGTATGCCCTTTTTCTGCAAATTTTAGGTTTTAGGTTGCTCTTGCTTGATTGATCTGTAAGAATTCTTTGAATTTTTAAGGGGTGGGTTTCCTATTTGGTCTTTGAAGATTCTTGCCTATGGAGAATTCAATACATCTTATATACCTTAATTCCTATTACCTCCAACAAATTATAGTAATCAAAATTATCAATTTTATAAAACAAGTTGTAATAGTTGTGATCAATTTCATAATGAGTAGAAATAGAGTATGTATCTGTAAGGAATTATGCAAGTAGAATGATCATGTTGCCTAAATTTAGTATCTGAAGCGGTTATTCTGTTTGTGAATCAAGTCAAGAAGCAATCTTTAGAGTAATTCAACTAGTTTCTTTTTTCTTTTTCTTTCTTAAATCGGATTTCAATCTATCAAAGAAGAGCTCAGGAAATCTCGGTGACGAACATTGAAATCTAAAAAGTTTATAACCGCAAAAAAGACAGATGATTGACCTCAGGGTTCATCTTTTTTGATGTGTTCTTTATATGATCCTTTTTATGCTAATAGTATTGCATTTAGATGTTGTGGTTTGACTTTATATTGTGTGTTTCTTCATGAAACAGTTACTTCTAAGATGTTACATGTGGTTACTCCATCTTTATCAGTAATGTCATCACAGCCTTCTACATCTAAAGCTGTGGAGACCTCTGCTGAGAAGGATGGTCCTGCTATCTTGGACTTTGATGAAGAGATGAGGATGCGATCCAGAACGCTTTCTGCTACCTTGCATAAGCTGCATCTTTGGGAGAAGAAACTCTTTAATGAAGTTAAGGTATATTGTTATTTATACCCATTTCTGTGAATTTCAATATGTCTATTTAGGTTTGAACTGTTCTGGTGCTTTTCATCTTTGATTTTGCTGGAAAATTTGACACACACTCATTAGTTGTGTCAGATAAATTGTTCGAACCCTTCTTTCATAATCTGGAAATGGAGTTGTGGAATAGGAAGATGCTGGGTAACTGAACTTGTGAGGGTAGTGTGTATGGGAAGGACCCTGTTTCCGAAAAGTTATTTATGGGACAGGGATGGAACAGTTATTGCTGTTGCTTCATGATAAATCTTATTGATAAGACAAGTAATTGTCAAATTCTGGTTTCTGATATTATTACGGTTGAGACGAGCTCTTTTCAAGGTGTCATTTGTTGCAATCTTCTACTGTCATTTAAACATTTATCAGATGATAGAAAGAAATATGCCTTTTTGGTTATTTCCATATTTTGGTCATTATCTTGGTTGTCAATTTTTAGGTGGTAGATTTTCTGTTTTATGATGTTAATTAGAGGTGTCTATGCTGGTGTTTTGCAGGCAGAAGAAAGGATGCGTATAGTCCATGAAAGGAAATGCCGTAAGCTGAAACGTTTAGATGAAAGGGGTGCTGAGGCTCAGAAAGTTGATTCTACCCAAAAGTTAATAAGGAGTCTTTCCACAAAGATAAGAATTGCAATTCAAGTCGTTGATAAGATATCAGTTACAATAAATAAGATTAGGGATGAAGAGTTATGGCCTCAACTCAGTGACTTTATTCAGGGGTATGTATATTTACTTGTTATATGCCAGATTTTTGCTTATTCTAGCCCTTCTTTTTTTTGGTATCTGTGTCACTTCCTACATTTACCCTATATATGTGTATTTGCTCTAAATCTTTTATCAGATTTTCGCTCATAATTTTTTCAATGAGCTCTAATGTGAATGCATTGTCTTTTCTCATTATATAAATGTAATTCTTTCTTTTGTTGTTATTATTTTAAAATTTCCTTTAGATTTGGCCTTTTATTTTAAATTAGTAATGTCAATAGTCGACTTTGATTTTAGTAGCAAAAAAAGCCAAATAAAATCATTTTAAAAAACGTAAACTGTGGGTATATTTATTAAAGAATATAAATGAATTGTTAGACATTCCTGAACTTTTGAAAGAATAAGCGTTTGACACTTTTGTATGGAATTAGAGCAGCAAAGTCTTGGGATTGAATCTCAATGATAATTCCCAAAATTAATTAAAATTTTCAAATTTGATGATGGCTTTGTAAAAAGACGAGGAAACCCACTCTTGAGGAAAATTCAAGCGATGATTTTTGCAAAGATAAAGTAGCCTCACACTTGAGGAGGAGTGTTAAAGAGTATAAATGAATTCTTAGGTCCATCTCCCAAAAATACGAGGTTTTGTTAGAAATGAAATTCTTAGGCCCATCTCCCTAAAGTTTGAGTTTTTGGTAGAATTGGTGCCTGGTACTTGTACAATATTAAAATTTGGGCTATTATGGGTCTCCAATCTTTTAGTCAGCATCTCAATCTGGTTCCTGCTCCTTTAAACTGATCATTGAGTTGCCATACTTTTTACAAACTGCCAATGGACGACAATTGAATCAATTGATAAAAAGTAATATGCTCCATCTAACTGGTATTTACTGCCTAAAAGGTCTTAATTGAGCCAGTTGTCTATGTTGGCGTTGTTCTTTGAAAATTATGAGGATCAGTGGCATTTAGAGAATGACAACCAAATAGAGATTTGGAAAAAGAATGGGATCTGTGATTTTGTATCATGAGAATTTCTAAGAAACCAAACAATTAATTTCTTATGGAGCCAGATTGGTTAGTTTGCAATGATCCAGTTGCTAATATAACTGTTGCAGGGTCTGTATTAAAATCATCAGATGCAAGTGAATGATTACCCACTTAGCTTGTCTGCCTCCATAAGAAACCTGATCTGACGTCTCTTAGTATTTCTCATGCAGCCACACCTTCATATCAAGTAACATGAAGTCCTGGCAAAAATTCGGACTTATAAGAGATTGGGCAAGAGCATGCTCATTTCAAATCCTGACCATAGTATTTTAAATTTATATACCGGTTAACTTGGAAAAAATACCAAATTATAAGACCTGCAATTTGATTTTGCTGCGTACTAAGGTAAATCAACCTTAATTTAGAAAGGCCTGAGTTGTATACCTTCTGCCCATTGGTCGGACTAAAATATTTAATCGAATTTGCTTCATAGTAATTTTTTTTCAACCCATCAAGGATCTTTAGACTATCAAATTGGCGTCTGTTATGCAAGTCCATCTGAAATTTGTTTGAACTTTAGAAACTAGGCTAAAACTGTTAGCAGTGTATACTTTCTCTGGCTTTAGATAATTGTCTCTCTTTGAAAATCATACATATGAGTTAATGGAATGGGTAATATGGTAATAATCAAATAACCGCCCACCTTTTAATTTTAGAATCTTCTTGTGAAGGGTAAGAATTGATTTAGCTGAAGGTCATATGCTGCCTCCAATTGATGAGCAATGAAACCTTATGGGAGCTTAGAGGGGACAGATTTGCCCATATTATTTTACGGTTCTCCTTTTACTACTTTTTTTTTTAATAAATTATGGATGCTCTGATTATTGCAACTGCAACAGATCTTTTCTTTAAATAAAAACTTTTGCTAAACAAACCTGTCCGAAAAATTGAAGCAATTTAAAAAATCAGCAGATTATTTTCTCAGAACTCTTCTCACTTCTCTCTTTCTTCCGAAAAGAACTTTAAAGCCTTTGGAAAACCATGTCAATGTCTAGTAAATGGTGTGGATCAACCATTGCAGACGATGAGTGTTCTTGATGATATATGTAATACATCCAGGCATCTGCAAAAGTTATTTGTTTGCCACCCTTTTTCTCTTTCTTTTTGATGATCTGATATGTTACACAGCCACCTACCCCTTCTGGTTAGTCCATTGATGGTTATGACAGTAAAACTTGAATCTTGTATGCTCTAGGACAGTTGCATGAATGTAATCTCTGTTAGAATATGGTTGATGATTATCCATGAGTTCTCATTGGTGGTTAATCTTGTAAAATTTTCAGGTTAACCAGGATGTGGAAATGTATGTTAGTATGTCATCGTAGCCAGTGCCAAGCCATCAAAGAAGGTAGAGGTTTAGGTTCTGTAGGATCTGGCAAAAGGCTTGGCGATGCTCATCTTCAAGCCACTTTGCAGCTTGAACGTGAGCTTATCAACTGGACTTTCAGTTTTTCTACTTGGATAAGTGCCCAGAAGGGTTATGTGAGAGCCTTAAATGACTACCTTTTTAAATGTCTATACTATGAACCCGAAGAAACTCCAGATGGGCCAGTTCCTTATTCACCTGGTAGGATGGGTGCACCCCCTGTTTTTGTTATCTGTCATCAATGGTCAGAAGCTATGAAAAGGACATCTGAGAAGGAAGTGGTTGAAACCATGCGACTCTTCACCACGAGTGTTCTTCAGATTTGGGAGGAGGATAAGAATGAAATGCGCCAGAGAATGATGGCAAACAGAGATTTGGAGAGAAAAGTCAAAAACTTGGATAGGGAGGATCAGAAGATACATAAGCAGATCCAGGCATTAGACAAAAAGGTGATATTAGTCTCAAAAGAGGATAGCAATCTTTCACCAAGTGGCCATGTTGTGTATCAGAGTGACGCTAGCAATGCTAGTCTACAGGTCTGTCTGCAACGCATTTTTGAGGCCATGGAAAGATTCAGTGCTGACGTCACAAAAGCATACGAGGAGCTTTTGCAGCGTAGTGAAGAAGAAAGACTTGCTAGAGAGCGAGAGAGAGCTTCATAAACTCCATAGTCAGTGGACCTATTCTAGTGTTGATGATTTTTGGAAGTGGAAGCTCAACATTGGAGGGTTGACATGGAGTTGAATAGGCTCTTCCCTTGCTGGAAAAACTTTCAACTCCTTTCAAGGGGTCGGGATTGCTTCTGGTGATAGATATTTACCAAGACTTGCAAGATGATCGATGATACTGAAGGAGAAAACATATTTGCCTCAGGAGATCTGCAGCTATTAGAGAAGATATTGCTTGGGTTGACCTTGCACTTTTAGTGATAGTGAGGCACGGAGTGCAGTTTATTGATAAGTTATGCATGCAGTGTCGTTTTTGTGGAGAGGAATGAAAAGCCAATTCCTACAAGTGCAACGCCATTGGACACTTGTTTTTTTTCTGCTTGCGGGGGTGAACTCCTTCATGGGAATGAGTTTTAGTTCTTTCGTACACATCATGCCAAAATATGCAAGGCCATTGATTGGGAAGGAGCTACGAGGATCATAAGGGGTGCACAAATGGACTTTGGAGCAATTCCAGTGAGCCAGTTTCCTCTCGATTTTACAGCATGAGATTTCAGTGTAGGTTTGTATAATTTTACTCATTTTCTCTCTCTATATTTTTTAGTTATTTCATTTATGTTTAATTATTGTACATGGAACTTTTGGCATAGCTAGATGAGCTCTTGTAATAACGAAGTTTTAAGATGATCCAATTATAGCATTTCATTTTTGTCTTGTTTGGAAAATTAACAATGTGTTAAATAGATGTAGGGCAATTATGGTCCATCGAGTTATATGATTGGATACAAATTATGTTTAATAAATACGAAGTATATCTATCGTAACAAGTAATATAATGATAATAATAAAATTATATTATTAGAAACTAATTTTTAAAACTAAAAAATTAAAAATTAATTGTTTTGGTTTTTTATATTTTAAGGAATCAAAATTAAAAGAATTAAAAACAAATAACAATAATTAATTAAATCAGATTTAACAATTAATAAGATATATGAGAAAATATATAGAAATAATTAATTCCTAATTTTTTAAACACGAGAATCATTAAATTTTTTTAATATAATTATTAATTAATTACATAATTAATTAAATTTAATGTAGTATATATTTCTCTCTCAATTAAATTGCACATCATATAGTAATTAACCTATTCATACTCTCATGTTAGTTAAATTGTATATTATTTATTAAGTTCATCAATTATGAATTATATATATAAAAATTATATATCTTTACCTAAAAACTATGCATTTTATTTAATCAAGATAAAAAATTAAATTATTATTTTCTCAAATATATTTAATTGCATCTATAGATCAATTGTTGGTAAAACAATTAATAACATAAAAATAAGCTTAAATAATATAAATTAAATTAAAATTATAATTGTGATAAAATATTAGATTATCATATCATGAAAATTGAGTTTATAAGACTCATAGATTAATAAAATAACTAGACATAATTTTGTTTATAAAACTCATATTTTTCATAAAGAATAATATAAAAATTAATAAAGAAAAGATAAGATGAAGAAATACAATTAATTTTTTGAATTTTAGTATTAATCTTCTTTTAAATCTTCACCAAAATTGAATCTCATTTTAATTTTTTTTATGTTTTTATCTCTTTTTGGCTCTAAAATTTGGTAAAAATTATGTTAATTTTCACTCAATAAGATATATGGGGCAATTATTGGGGTTAAATTAAGCTCACGTGGACTATGAACTGTCAGATCAACTAAGTGTTGAGATGAAAAAAGAAAAAATTATCAAGCTGACCAATAATAATGTGCCACATGGCAAGAAGAAAATACCGAACCAATCAAAGAGCAAGGTATGGCACGGGAGATTGGTCTCGATCAATCTAAGCTGAGCCAGTATCACGTGGTGTGACATGACTCGCAGTTACGGATTGTGTGGTACATGTGTAGAGAGAATAGACGAATCAGGTGATGACGCGTGGCGAGCGTGTTGACCAAGCAACGAACTCGAAAAAAATGTTGTATTTCTCAATTAGGTCCCTTCACTTGAGTGGCATCCACATGATTTGTTTGGTCAACTCTCATGCTTACGTGACATCAACGTGTTAGCTTCTAATTGGTCATGCGTTAAAAACTTATAAAAAATCTAAAAAATATATTTTTATCCTTTTTCATTATAAAGCTCACATTGTAATATTTTTAACCATAAAAATATTATGTATTGAATAAAACGAGCAAATATTAAGTAAAAAAAATACACTAATGAATATTTTCATATAATCATCCTTATAACAACAACAAAACTAAAAATATGCAACATGGTAACTACTTTTTGTCTTTAAGCTTTTCTTTTTAATTTTTTTTTTTGAGAAAATGTCACCAATGGTTCTATAACTTTAAGTAAAATAGCGTATCAAATATGTAACTTTTAAATGTATCATTTTAATCTTATAACTTTAAAAAAGGATTGCGTTAGTTTCCTCTTGATTTTGCATTATGAGATTTCATTGTATGGTTTGTAGGATGCTTGATGCAAGTCACTTGAATTGTTAAATCTTGTACAATTTTAATCATTTTTTCTTCTATATTTTTTAGTTATTTCATTTATGTTTAATTCTTATAAGTAAAACTTTTGGCATTGAAGATGAGCTTTATAATAACGAAGTTTTAAGATGAATCAAGTATAACATTTTATCTCTGTCTTGTTTGAAAAATTAACAATGTGTTACATAGATGTAGGGACAATTCTGATCCATGGAGTTATAGCAACAAAAAGAAGAAGCTAAAACTATGAAACATATAACTATTTTTTGTCTTTAGGTTCTTTTTTTCAAGATTTTTTTTATCATTTTTCGGAGAAAGGCATCAATGGTTACGTAGGTTTAAGTAAAAGAGTGCATTAAACTCATAATTTTTAATTGTATCACTTCAGTCTTATAATTTTGAAAAAGAGAGAGAGTTAATTTTCTCTCAATTTTGCAGCATGGGATTTTAGTGTAGAATTGTGGGATGCTCGAAAGTGATGCAAGTCACTTAAAATATTAGATCTTGGATAATTTTAATCATTTTTTTCTTTTATATTTTTTAGTTATTTTATTTATATTTAATTATTGTACATGGAACTTTTTTTATTTGAGCAAGATGGACTCTTTTAATAAAGAAGTTTTAAGATGAACCATGTATAGCATTTCATTTCTATCTTGTTTGGAAAATTTACAACGTGTTAAATAAATGTAGGGGTAATAATGGTCCACAGAGATAGCAACAACAAAAAAAAGAAAGATAAAAATATGGAACATGGTAACTACTTTTTGTTGGTAAGTTTTTATTTTTGAGATATGTTTTACTATTTTTGAGAAAAGTGCACTAGTAGACTCGTAGCTTTAGGTAAAAGAGTGTATTAGTCCCGTGATTTTTAACCGAAATATTTTAGTTTTATAACTTTAAAAAAATGTGTATTTTAATTATAAAAATTTGCATTTTTAGTCTAAAAGAGAGAGCACATAAATCCTTTAGTTTTAAATTTTTAGAATTAAAGTGTTATTTTTTTTAAGTTAGGGTTGTACCACTCACTTTTATTTATTTATTTATGAATTTAGGTTATTTTGTTTTTGGAGATATTTCTTGTCTTAGGTTGGTTGGTCCTATCCATGAAATGTGGAGTATTTCATAATGATAAATGAAAATGAGATTGTTCCGTGATATCACTGAACAATGCTGAGCTATTTAGGTGATACTGAATGTTGTAGTTGGGTTCACCTAATTAATTTAACACAATGATTGAATGTTGCAGTGAGGTTCACTTAAAAATTAAACTTACAACATTCTGTCATGTAACATGTGATTGCAGTTTGCTCATCTAATTTTTGATTGCTGTGTTCTTAAGAAAATCTCATTAAAATTTAATTAAATAAACCGATACTCAATTATATCAAATTCTGAACAAATATGGGTAAATACATGTGTGTTTTAAACTATTAATTTTGTCAACTAAGTAGATCAAATTTTGTTTTTTTTTTAAATTGCATATTGGTTTCATTATTATTGATGATCTCATTATCTTGGTACCCTACAATACAATCGATCAAGATTCAAGTCATTGTTGGCTGTGTTATATTTTCTGCATTCTATTTAACTGTACTTTCTCTTAGGTGGACTGTCATAACTGTGGACAATCAAGTGGAAATCATGTCATTGTTTGAGCTTCTTGTTTAAAAGGGTATTGCCGTATCCGACTAGTTTTTTTTCTTCTTCTTTTAATTACTAGAATAAACATGCGTATTTTCTTTTACTGGGATCAGGATACCCGAATGCATTGATTTAAAGTTGTTTACTAGCTAGCAAAGCTGGCATTTCAATTACCAGCTTTAGGAATTAAAATGTAGAATATATGTTTTTCAATTGAAAAGTTGATGAAACTTTTTTTTCTTTATTAACAAATTGGCCTAGCATCACTCACTCACTCATTGGTGCATGCCTAGTTATTATGGATACTATATGGTACAAAAGGGTGGCATATAATGATTTGAATCCACCATGAAAATTAGACACCTAATTTTAGAGAATATATGCCCCCCTCCCCTTCTCTCTGTCAAGTTTACACATAATAGGCATCTCCTCTCCAAATTATTCCAACAAGTTGTGGTATCTAATCATGATCGATATTACTATTTTAAATGAGTTGGAGTCTTGGAAATAAAAGCGAAAAAACAACGAAGATCCTCTTCCATCATGTTGTATCGTTGTTTATTATATATTTTATAATAATACTCAACACATTAGTCATTAATATAAAGCTAGTTAATCTAATTCCATATTAATTTGTATTTTTTAATAAATAAAAATAATAACTTAAAATTTGTAACTATAAAATAATCTTTTAGGTATAATTTATATATTTTTTTTATTAAAAAATATGTATAATGTGATTTTACTTTGAACGCAATCTAATTGAATATTATTTAAATTCATTTAATATCAAATTTTATCTAATTAGATTACGTTTAATATTATTTTAAATTTTAAAGGTATCGTTTTATATAATTTGTTTAACTTAATAATTTCTCCTATGTGATTCACACTTGTTTCTAATTTTATATTCGTTATAAGTTAAGATGAACTTCATTATTTAATGTATTTATTGAGAAAATCATTATTTAATGTAATATTAGGATTACTTAACTTTCTTACTAATTTTTATTTTTTTCCTATTTTTTAGAGATCTTATATATTATAGGATAGAAGTTCATATTATTCCTTTTAAGGATATGATATTTGATCTTTTTATTCATAAAATTAATGTTAAAAGAGATAATTAGTAATTTTAAATTTATTTAAAAATAACTAAAATGTATTAAGAGTATTCCAATTAGGATGAGAAAAAAAAATGTATCCTCATTATTTATATTTACAATTTTTATTTTTTTGATAAGGTGAAATAAATGATAAAAATATTTTCATCAATATATGTTTAATTTTTTTTATCAAAAAAGTATTTTTGTGGTTTTTTTATGAATAAATGACTAATAAACATATTTTTATAAGTAAAGTGATTAATGAGTATTTTTTAAAAAATAGAAAATTAAAAAATATTTTTATTCAAAGAAAAAGAATTTTTAAAAATTTTATTTTATAATAATAAAAGGTGACATAAACTTGTTTTGATAAGATTTTTTTTTCTTTTTAGGTTGGATTAAATTTGATTGTTATATTTTCAAGTAAATGATTAATTCTTAATATAATAATAACGACTTAAATTGTACATTCGGTTAAAAGTGTACATTATAACACAATTTATAAAACTATAAGATGAAAGGTCGAAGGTATGTGAACACTTGTAAGCTGTATTTTCACATTCTATTGATGCTAACGTGGCTAAAGTCAACATGCAATGGGAAAATAAATTATTATGAGATACTTTAAAATATTATTAAAGACAGACGTATCGATTTTTGTCAGTATAAATGTGTGCCAAACTTTTGTTTTCTTTATAGATTATCCATTAGTATATATCTAAAATAGAGTCAGTGATGATGAGTTATTTGTGGTTTTTCACAATATTTTATTTGATATTTTTTTATTTTGTTTATATGTTTTCTACTGATTAAATATTTTAAGATTCATTTTATTTAAATTATTATAATATTTAAATTATTTTTAATAAAAATAAAATACTTTAGTCCTTTTTTAAATAATAAAATATGATTATATTAATAAAAAATAATGGTATAATAATAAAATAAATTTAATGAAATAAAATTATAATTTTATTTTAATTGTTTAAAATTGATTTTAAACAATATAAATTTTTATTTTTATTTTTTGGGTTTTTCTGTAAATTTTTTTATTTTATAGAATTTTTGAGTATTTTTATTGAATTTTATATATCTTGTTTTATATCGAAACTATAAATTTTACAATAACAAAAATAAGGACTAAATATATTAAAAAATTATAAAATTAATATGTTAGAATTACATGAGTTCTCTTATGTACACTATGTTTAGATATTAGTACTAAAAATTAAATGACTTCACTATATTCCACGAAGTTAGGGTAATGGTTGCACCCGTTTGACATTCAACGATAGTAAACTAGATATAGCTCATCTATTTGGTTCAAACATCACTTATTTTTTATTTTTTTTGACATGTATGACTCATATATATATGATATTATAAAGTTTGTAGTTTTTATTCAAACATAATACGTATAGAAAATAAGATATATAAAAATGTCAAAAAAATATAATTTTTTTGTAAAATATAAAACTCACAATATATATATAAAAGAGAAAAATATTACATCATTTAAATTTAATTTTAATTTGTTAAAATAAAATAATAATTTTATCTCTATTAAATTTACTTTATTTTTATGTCATTTTTTATTAACAAAATAATATTTCACTATTTAAAAAGTAATTTTTAAAAAACAATAATCTATATATCTCTTATTAAAATAAAATAATTAAAATACATACTTAATATAAAAATATATATAATTACACAACTCCTCCTTTAGCCAATACCCATACACATAAAGTTTAACCTTTTCTTTAACAAGATTTTCTATATCTATGATTTATAATTTTCGTAAAAAAGGAAATTTACCTTAACACAATTGTTTAGTAACAATATCTCTTTAATATTTTATGTTATTTATTTTCTGTATCGCTTGTCCTTTTAAAAGTTTATTTTTTTTTACAATAATTGATATTTTTTTATACTTTTCTATAAAATTGGGTATTTTTTTTAATTTTTTTTATATATTTTTTACGAGTTTTGAATTTTTTTAAAAAAATCAATAAAAATAATACACTAAAAATTAATAGTTATAAAAATAATATTCTTTGTATCGATTTCATACATTTAAATTGTTAAAAAAATTAGACATATTATTTTATTTTAAACGTCTTCTAATTAAATACCGTTTAAATTAAAGTACAGTCATTTAAATGTGTCTAATATTAAACATCATCTAATTAAATAACATTCAATATTATTTTTATTATTATAAATTTTAAGGATTTTTTTTATAATTTCTCAAGTTTTTAATGACAATTTTTATTTGCTTTGATAATTATTCTAATTTTTTTTTTGAGAAAATAAAACAAATAATATCCTTAAAATTTATAAAAATAAAATAATATCCTAATAATATTGAATTTATTTTAATTAGATAATTTTTAATATTAAATGAATTTAAATAGTCGAATTTAATTTAAACATTGTCTTGTTAAACGATGTTTAAAATAAAATAATGTCTAGATTTTATTTAATAGTGAAAATATATAAAATAAATATAAAATGTGTTATTTTTATTGTTACAAATTTTTAGAATATTATTTTTTTATTTTTTAATATAATTAATATACATAAATTATGTCAAAAAATTATTATTTATTATAAAATTATTATGATAATCATATAATATTTATGACTAAAAGGAGAAAAGCAATATGTAAATTACGAAATTAACTACAAAGTTGATTTGTTATAAATTTTCGATAAATTATAAAAATATGTGTTATTATTATTGATAAATAAAATAAAATTTGATATATTGAATAAATTTTTTTAATTATAATTATAATGTAACGATAAACATGGAATCACTAATGATTTATTAGTTTATTAGTTATTACCACAACAAATCTTTTGCATTTCTCAGTTTACACTGTCAGAAAGGAAGCACAGAGGAACATACATCGAAGCCAAAATTCTGCTCCTTTGTCTCTCTCTATCTCTTATTGAACCACCCACTGATCCATTAATGGTTTCTCTTCTTTAATTCTAACTCCAACCCTTTTGACCGAGTGAAACATCAGAGTGATGGGTTGTTGTCAGTCATCGTTTCCCATAGAAACTCACCCAGAAAACGACCAACAAGCCAAAACTAAAGCTAAAGAAACCCACCAAAGTGCTATGACCCACCACCCACCTCCCTCTGTGGGACTCGGCCCTACTTCTGGCGGAGTCCCAACTTTCTCCGAGTTCTCCTTTGCCCAGCTCAAAGCCGCCACCAACTATTTCAGTTCTGACTGTATTGTCTCTGAGAGCGGTGAAAAAGCTCCTAACTTGGTCTATAAAGGTCGTCTTCAGAACCGTCTTTGGATAGCTGTCAAGAAGTTTACCAAAATGGCTTGGCCTGATCCAGAGCAATTTGTGGTATGCTAATAACTGATATATATATATATTAATTTGCTATTTTTCTATGTTTTAAGTAGCTCAATTCTTAATGTGGGTTTTTGAAACCTTTTGTGGGTTTTGATTTTTAGGAGGAGGCAAGGGGTGTGGGGAAGTTGAGACATCCGAGACTTGCTAATTTGATCGGTTATTGCTGTGATGGTGATGAGAGATTGCTTGTTGCTGAATACATGCCTAATGATACTCTTGCTAAGCATCTTTTCCACTGTATGTGTTTTCTTTCCTTTTTTGTTATTGATTATTCTTTAACTTGTAACTGCCCATCATATAAAGTATCTTTCAGCTAGTTTTTACTAAATTCCTAAGCTTACTTTTTGTGAAAAGCTGCAAAACGCATGTTTGTAGAGAACATGAAAACCCAAATGCAAAACAATCTTCTAAGACCTCTTTCCATTTATCTGCATTTAAGGTGGTAGTGTTCAGGTGGATCTCACAAATCACAATTGTAGCATGTGAGCTTGTCAAAATAGGATAAGTGATTGATGGTTTGTCTTGATTCTGTTTAATAGGTTTTACAATTTTGCTATAGGTGCTGCTTTGTTATTCAATAAGAGTCAATAAATTTCTTTTTTTAGCTTTCATTGTAAACCTTGTGTCTTTTCTTAAATTTCTCTATTTCTTCTCCTTGTTCGTTGTCTTCCTTTTTTTTTTTGTTTTGGTTGTTAATCACTTCTCTATTTCTTCTTTGCAGGGGAAAATCAAACTATTGAATGGGCAATGCGTTTAAGAGTGGCTCTATATATTGCTGAATCTTTGGATTATTGTAGTTCGGAGGGTCATCCTTTATACTATGATTTGAATGCTTACAGGGTTCTCTTTGATGAGGTAGATCTTTTGAATTTACATTTTAATTCTTTGTAGTTCTTTTGAATTTACATTTTAATTCTTGTTATTCTCATATTTCTCTATTTGAGTATGATTAAAAAGTATTTAAGTGGACTTGTAGGATGGTGATCCTCGTCTCTCTTGTTTTGGCTTAATGAAAAATAGTAGAGATGGGAAAAGTTATAGTACAAATCTTGCCTACGCGCCTCCTGAGTATTTGAAAAATGGTAAGGACTCCTCTATTCTATATATTGCCCGTCATTTTGATTATTTTTCCTACATGTAAAAATTCAGAATGGATAAATCATGCTGGTTGAAGTTCCACATACATAAAATATCCACTAGTGATTTGTAGATTCTATTTTTTTAGAGCAAGCACTGTGTTTGTCATTTTTTCATGTAATAAAAGAAACAGTACATTTTTTAAACTTGACTACTCTTGGTTATTCACAGGGAAAATTTTGTTGCAAGGATACTAATTCCTTTAGAGATGTTGAAAAAAATAATAATATGAAATTAGAATGAACAACCCAATTTACTCATCCCTTTGTATTTGCTTTAGTATGTTGCCTGATGTGCATGTGAATGTTTGTATATTGGTCCACAAATAGTCTATCTTCAATCACTTATGTGATAGTAAGGCTTCCAAACTTTATGAAATTGAGATCATTTGAAGTAATTAAGTCAATATAGCCTTAAGAGTCATTTATTTCATTTTTTGCTGTGGCTGATGAAGTGCTATTGTTATTTCAAGATTGAAAAATTAAAACCTACACACAGAGTGGTGAGACCATTACACTTAGTCATTTCTTATTTGAATGAGTGTCACTCTATAAAATGGTATAACTTTTTATGGCATCTCCAGATGTAAATTTTTTAATTTTTTTTTCAAACTATGCTCTGGGGCTTTCTTTGCATGGGTTGCCTCAGTAAAATGTGGCAACTAAATAAGGTGAAAATTTATGCTCTCTTTTTTTAATGTTGTTTTTATGATTGTATTTCTTTTTTTTGGTTTCCATTTCTTCTGGATGTCTTTATCCCATTTTTGCAATGTCAGGAAGGGTCACCCCAGAAAGTGTCATATACAGCGTTGGCACTATCCTTCTGGATCTGCTAAGTGGGAAGCACATACCTCCAAGTCATGTAAGTAAATTCATATTATGTGGGATATGCTTATCTGTTGTTGGATATGTCTCTCTTTGTCCTCCTTTGTTGATAGGGCTGTGATGGTGTGCCATGGTCAGGCTTGAGAGTTAACTAGAAGCTAAAGTTTAAATTAGATTGTTCTTTTATTCTTCATTTAGTTCCTGTTATTTGAAGAGTGTATTGGAATAGGCATATGCAGATGTTTAGACACATCCTACTTGGGTTTGTCACAGTAAATCTTTTGTCATGATAATGGTGTTAAGACCCAAATATAATATAAGATGATATTTAGTCCACCTCTAAACAGTTTAAGTTTTTAGGAGAATTGGTTTCTAGCTCTTCTCTAACAAATGGCCACATATTTTCTTTTTTATCAAAAACATTTTGGCATCCATTCTTCTGATTTTTACACTATGCAATCTGTTCGTTGATGGTATATTAAATAGACAATAAACTGTTAAATTATCGGTTCTAAAAAGGCTTCTTGTCCAATCAAGTTACTATTTATTGTATATAACTGTTTAGAAGGTTGGTGTTGAATAGGTTGTCCTGCACCAGTTTGAAGATCTAGGGGTGTATAGAAGTTTTAAAATTAAAACTGTCATTTTAAGTTAATTACAATGGAAGTGTAATTACCCATCCCCATCTAAAAAACATTGGAATTTGTTGATCAAATGAAGGTATCTATCATATTTCGCATCCAAGTTTACAATATTTGGAATTTCAATTTTGATTATGCATTTCTTGTAATCTTGATTTAATTTGTTGCCCTAGGATTGGCATTGATGATGCAGAGCTGCGATTTTTGTATACCTACATGCTTTTTTTACAAAATCTTAATTTATGTTTGTAGGCTCTTGATATGATACGGGGAAAGAATATTGTTCTCTTAATGGACTCACATTTAGAGGGAAAATTTTCTACAGAAGAAGCAACTGTGGTTGTTAATCTTGCCTCTCAATGTTTGCAATATGAACCGAGAGAGAGGCCTAATACGAAGGATCTTGTTTTAACACTTACTCCATTGCAGACCAAACCTGATGTAAGAGGTTTCTTCCGTATTGTAATATTATAAGACCCCATATGCGTAATACACTGTACTTTATTGTCTTAGCAGATGCCTGCAATTAGAACCAGTCTCTACTTGTGCTTGTCATAGCTACCCCTGTTTGAGAACTATGTGAGCATAGACAGAGTCGTTGACAGATAACTATGTTAAGAAAACATTTCTTACTTCTCATCACTTCTGATATTTCTAGAAGAACAAGGGGCTAATACTCCTTCATATTACTTAATCTAGTAAATAGGGACATAGATTGAAAAGATAAAATATAGATTGGGCTGTATTGATAGCACTAATCATATGAGTCCTTTATGAATGTGTTTGATGTGAATCAATATTCTTTATCGTTACCATTATCTTCAAATGGATAATAATGAGTCTGAGTGATATTTGATGAATGACTCTCTATCCCAGGTTCCGTCATATATGATGCTTGGAATTCCAAGAGATGTTGAGGCCCCATCAACACCACAACGCCCCCTTTCAGCAATGGGGGAGGCTTGTTCACGAATGGACCTCACAGCAATCCATCAGATCTTGGTTGCAACACACTACAGGGATGATGAAGGTACTAATGAGGTAAGTTGAAAAATGCATAACCTGTTACACCGTTTGTGCTGGCAAATTCATATCTATTTTAATGTATTCAGTTATCATTCCAAGAGTGGACGCAACAGATGAGAGACACACTGGAGGCCAGGAAGCGCGGGGACTATGCGTTTCGTGATAAAGACTTTAAAGCTGCCATTGAATGTTATTCCCAGGTATTTATTTTTTTGGACGAGAAAAGTTTAGGGTGGCCATGATACTTAAAAATTGTTCTGTTTTTGAGAACAAAAAATTGTTCTTAAAAAAAAAATAGGGGTGTTTGGCATAGTTTTTTGGTTATATTTATTTTTTAAAAAAAATGTTCTTAAAAATTAAAATTTAGAGAGCTGCTTTAAGCTGTTTCCAAAGCTTTTAAATTTTTTTAAAAACACGGAAAAAAATCTATGGGTGCCTTCTAATGTCTACTTTTTGTTGCTTATGATGCCACCTGATCTTTACTTTTTGTTACTTATGATTGATTAATTTATTTATTACATTAAATACGATATCACAAATATCTGAGTTTGAACTGACCTTCTCGATATGTTGATATCTCTTCTTTCCTAAATCTTTTTAGGAATTACAAAATATAACACCCAAACACTTTTAATAATAAAAATATCATTCAATAATATTGAGCAAAATTTAATTAGACGGCATTCAATATTAAAGAGATTTAAATGATCATATTTTAATTTAAATGACGTTCAATTTGACGGCTTTAAAATAAAATAATGTGTTAAATTTTTTTTAATAATTGAAATGTATAAATTGTGTTACTTTTGGTATTATAAATTTTAAGGGTGTTATTTTTATTGTTTTTCCAATTGAACAAAAATAATGCCTCATATATCGTAAAAAGTTTTAGATAAAAATTGGAAAATATTAAATTTCAAATTAAAAATTTATTTAGTAAGAAAACAATTTTTAAAAATAATGCCCAAACAATTTATTGTTTTTAAAATTGTGAAAGATGTTTTCTAAT
Organism: Hippophae tibetana; assembly: GCA_037013495.1. Classification (NCBI taxonomy): domain Eukaryota; kingdom Viridiplantae; phylum Streptophyta; class Magnoliopsida; order Rosales; family Elaeagnaceae; genus Hippophae; species Hippophae tibetana. The sequence goes on from CM072808.1 coordinate 43,310,463, forward strand.
TAAGATTTAAAAACAGTTTTTAAAAATTGTTTTTTAGTTAAGCGGCTAAAACATCCCCCATATGCTCTTGAATCTCAGGAATTCATGACTGATTTAGCCAAATTTCTGAGTCCAAATTCTTTTTGTTAGACTTTGCTCATGAGAACTGATTGACAGAATGTTCTAAGATCGGAACTATTCTCTCGAAAATCTTAGTTCATTGTTTTTTTCCTTATTAACAGCCACATATTCATTCATCACCTACGGGTTTTTTTTTTCTTCAAGTAAATGATGCTTGTAAGTAGAAATGGAAGGGAAATAGAGGAGAGAGAAATATAACAGGTTCGAATTAGGAAAGAAGAACAATAATTTTCAAACGAATATAAATTGAGAGGAAGAGACTGAACAAGAGACACGGATATTCAATTCATAACTTTAGAAGAGGTGTCTAATTGACTAATGGGCTTAAACTAAATAAAATAAAATCCTAAAAATCCTAAAACTCAAGTAATATAATTATTTATATTCTATTTTAGATCAGTTTGTGATTGAAAAACACAAGCAGTAGATGAGTTGGTTGATCTATAATATGATGGGTACTTTTACATAATGAATGTCATGTAACAATAACGTAGGTGACCTTCCAAAGCATCACCTTACATGGCTTTCTGTGTTGAAGCTAAATGGCTTAGTTGTTTATTTGTTGTGCAGTTCATAGATGTAGGAACCATGGTTTCTCCTACGGTGCTAGCTAGGCGTAGTTTGTGTTATCTGTTGTGTGATCAACCAGATGCAGCGCTTCGAGATGCAATGCAAGCGCAATGTGTTTATCCAGATTGGCCTACAGCCTTCTACATGCAGTCGGTTGCTCTTGCTAAGTTAGACATGCAAAAGGATGCTGTTGACATGTTGAATGAAGCAGCTGCACTAGAAGAAAAGAAGCAACGAGGTGGTCGGGGTTCATGAAATTTGACTACTATTAATTAATGCACCAATTGTTCCTTGAGGGTAGCCAAAATATGTATAAAGTCTGAGCTCGGATTTAAATTTGCTTTCTATTTAAACTGTCTATATATTTCCATTGTAGAGAAGGAACATCTTATGCTGATCATCATTGTTTTCTTTTCTTTTTAATAATAATTATTGAGGTTATTCCATTCAGGTATTTTTATCCACTCTTTTATTTTGTTTTCAATCCTGGCCAAACAATTTTTTTTTTGTTGTTGTTGTTAAATTAACAATTTTTTGTGTGCTAATGATGTTAGATTAACAACCTACCCAATTAAAAATAGACACACCACCAGCATGGGTGATATTTAATGTTCAGTCTCATAAAAGCGTCAAAAATAACTAAATCTATCAACTTAAAAGTATCATTTTGAGGAGTACCCTTAAATTTTGGTTTCAAAAAGAATTCCCATGGAATTAAATACTTAGCTTAGGTTCCGATCTATAAAAGGACAGAGTATAAGCCCATTATTACCTTTGCCCTTATTTAATATCAAAAGTATGCTTCAAGTCGAATCTTCCCATACACATTTAAAGGCAATTCAAACTCGCTCATACTCTCCCTCTTCTCACTCTGGACTGTGTTTTTTCTAGAGATTAGGGTGCAAATAGTACTGATAAAAACACTCTAGAGATCAAAAGTTGTTGGAAATCTCATCTGCGATGGCATAAGAACCATCATAGGAAGATTAAGAACAATGGTGTCATCAACTTCAATTGTTTATGTGAAATTTCTCGATCTTGCTTATCGTTGTACTCAACATGTGGGCATATTGAAATGAATCGTTCATAGGATCCATAAAGACCTGTTTTGGTTTGAGAATCTTCTTTGTTGGATAACACTGAAGCTTCTTAGATTGGTTTTCTTTTACATCTTTTAAGTTTTTACAAAAACATAATGTTTTTCAAAGATACTAGTGCATTTGTTCTTGACATTGGAATACTTGTTGATGATCTTAATGGCTTTGGTAAGTTCGACGATTGATTGTCTCACAAAGCTTAATGATGGTGGATTTCAGAGATTTTTGTATGTTTCTTGTCCTCAATACTCATTTCTGTATGTTTTTTGTTGTGTTCGAGTTGGTATTAGATTATTGAAATTTATGGTGTTTATGATACTTATCCAATTTCATGAATTTTATGTTCATGCCAAAGATGAAATAGAGAAAATCTTTGGTATCTGTGCCTTTATTGGTAAAATTCAAGTCCCTAATATTGCCTATGATTATTATCGAGTGTTGTGTAAAGTTCTTGTCAATGTTGAGCTGTATAGTCTTGATATTGCTTAAGGAGTTCATGATAATCTCACTAAGAAACTAGAGGAAATTGGAACTGGTGATCAAGACTACATGTTTGGATATATAATAGATGAAACACCTAATTTTATGCCTATTACTCATGTTTTTGCTACTAAGCTTGGTGCTAAACTCAAAAGAACCAAACATGCCTCTGGTTGAGGCTTGAGCAATGATTCATGTTCAAGTGTGTTGAGACTGTAGGGTTTATCTAGAGAGAGATTGAAGGGATTAATACAAAAGGTTGAATATGTGGATCCTCATAAGTGATCCATATATTTATAACACCTAAATAGTACAGGTGTCAAATAAAAAATGTGTAAATGCAAATACATATCAAGAGGGCATGATTTGACTTAAGGTATAATGTGTCAGGGATCCAGGTCGAGTTCAACCGTGCTTTCCACGAGGCTGTGTTATGATTGAGCTCGAGATGACCTTAGGCTCGGTCTTTCTTAGGCTTGGGATGCCAGCAAGCTCGGTCTTCTAGGCTCAATTTAATATCGAGCTCGATCTTGATAGGGATTGAGGCTATATAGGTTTAGTTTGTCCCATGAATGGAATGTCTAGGGTGCTTCATCTTTCGTCTTCGGCTGGACTTGGGCTTGGTCTATATAAAGCTCGATATTTGGGCCGGTTCAACTGTCCAAACAAAGTGCATACTATCCTCATCCCAACACAGCTTGAGGAGCCAATCACAAATGACCAGATTGCCAAGTTGGGTATGGCTAAGGATCTTGGAGATAGTGTTGGATTCTTGGCTGATGCCTTGTGTAAGTTTCTTTCTTTATAGTCTACTTGTTAGTGCCATTAAGAACTTTTTTGGGTATGGTCGGATTTGACTTATTTGTATAATAGTGTGTGCATGTTGTTTCTTCTACGTAATTTGATTATTTGATAATGTTGATCAAGAATTCGTGTAATGTCTTATATAAGGATGCAATATTCATCCAATGATATTGTCCACTTTTATAGCCACCACAACCACTAGTGTCTGAGCAATATTATGTTCTAAACTTTATTAGTGACTTAAGTATTGATGTTTTTATTTTTTAGATTCCTTAGGGTATGTTTTTTAGAATGTTGTCTCCATTCTCCCTTGTGAATGTTTTATTGCTAGTAACATTCACCGATACAAAATTCTCTTTTGTGAAAGTTTCTATTTGTGAGTTATATTTTTGTTTTTGATTTGTTACAAAATCCAATCAATGGTATATCTCCACCAAGGCAACACGTATTTCCCTGATTTCACCAATATTTTTAAGTGTGGGTTCAGTTTCTTCTTTTCCTTTTCAAACTAATAATCATGTCATATTCATTAGTTTGAGAAGAACTATTAGACTATATAATGATACTGTATATCTTAGTGTAATATATAAGTATTGTGTAACTATACAACATAAGTATAAGTGTGTGAGTGTGTAGAAATGTACTTTGTGTACATTACATCTCTTATATAAAACATTAACATGTAATATCTTTTGTTAAGAATTTATTCAATAAAGAAATATAGTGGATTTATGAATTCTAGAAGTGATTCTTAGAATACTTAATTTTTATTTGATGTTTAACTTTAAAATCCTTAATTTTTGACATTATTTGGATAAAAATGTTACGAATACACTCCTTACAAATCTGTTTACAACCTAACAGTTTATTTCATTCTAGAACCTTAATCTTTTTCTACTTTATTATAAATTTAATTATCTATTGTTGAAATTTATAAGTAGATAATATTTAAAAATTCTAACATACTCCCATGAATTATTTGATTTAAGTAGTTATTGTTTACATTAATTGACATGTCAATATTGGAGTAGATGTTAAATTGCAAATGTGAAATAATGAAGTATTTGTAGGGTCACTTACTAATAAGAATCATATATATATATATATATATATATATATGTGTGTGTGTGTGTGTGTCAAGTTGTAAAGAAAAAAAATACTTTCCATTTGTTTGATTAAAAACAATTTGACATTTTTTTACTAAGTTGGAAGTTGGTAGGCATGTAAGTTTTGTGAAGCCCACTTAAATTAATCTTGATTACATTGATTTGGCTTGATTTAAGCTCGATTATATTCAAGAAAATCAAGTCTCACTCTTTTCAAATTATTTTAGGGTTAAATAATTACATTATGAATCTAGTTCGAACCTGACTTGAAGTGTGAATTAAGTTTAAATTTTATAAAATATATTTTAATATGACAATTTTGTGGTAATATTTTACAATTTCTATTATAATCTAATCTCATACACTAATTTAAGTTAATCTAAAATTCCAAAAAGTCAAGTTTGAACGTATTTGAATAATTTTAGGCTTTAGCTTTTCATGAAAACCCTAGCCTAATAAGGCCAAAAAATAGACATGTATATATAATGTTTAGTTTGAATTTGACTTTAACATAAAATTTTGAGTTTGGGCTAACCCAGTGCACCCAAATTTACATATTTATAAGTTAAGAAGATATTATCTTAGCATCTCAATTAAGATTATTCGGGGGAAAGAATGGTCCCTTTATTGTATATCATTTATCCCAACACTTTTATTAAAAAAATCTCTATATAAAATAAATGGATTTGAAGTATTTGATATTGATATACCTAATAACTCTTATGAATTTCAACAAGAGAATAAGCCACATCAAATGATCATATGTGAATGTATGTACCTTGATTGTTTTTATTAGGCCAATTGTGAGCCTACTTTTGGATCATGGATTCACAATTCTCCACCTCGAGCCAAAAGTACCTACCCTTGTTAGTGTATCTTGTAACTTTTATGATTTCAAGTCACTTTCAGTCTTCAAGTGATGGTGATCCTTAACAATTCAAGACAATACTTGAATTTGGTAAATGCAAGTGCCATAGCTAGCATGTTTAAGGGATTTTATTTAGTTTGGATTTTCTTTGCTATCACTAGGCAACCATCTCTTTGACGAAATAATACCTAGCATCAATATGCTTGATTTTTTCACAAACATAGGATTTCTTGTCTAAGTCGATTGAACTCTCATTGTCAAAATGCACTTTAGTTGAACAATTGATTTTAGGTTACTCTTTCAACTGATCAGATTTCTAAATACATACCTCGAGATTGACCTTCTCTTGTTCAAGTCATTAAGATAGGTTTAATAATTCTCATGAGTTTTCACGAGTTAATAAGTTCTTATCATAACAAGTTAACCCATTAAATAAGGTTGATTTATCTATTGATATTTTATCAATATGAGACTTGTTTTCTCTTTATTTCCTAACATATATACCAAGTAGTCATGTCATCGATGCATGCAAGATTTTCTCGTTTTAGAGAAAATCTTATATAGATAAGGGTAATACCCCTATTGTAAGTTATGGATAGTCCATTACAGTAATTTTATCTCTGAACTTGATGTATTAAGTGCCATGCCATTGTTTTAATAAAGAAACTTGTGTAACACTAACCTTTCTCATTATCTTCATCACACGTAAGCCATCTCTTAACATATTGGCATAAAAAAGTATATATGCCACTTATTGGTTAGGGGAATCAAATCATACAAGTTTTATTTATCTAGTCAATATCTCTTTTTATAATTGATTTTTTCTTATTTATATTTCGTGTATTTATTATTAAATAGACTAATGTTACAAGTATAGAGTTATTATATATATGAAATAATATATTAACGAGAGATTAAATTGAAAGATAAAATGTTAAAATAATTATAAAATCATTAACTAATCAACTCTATTATGTCATTAAGAGTGTTGCATATATAAAAAGCATTTTCCTGTGAAATATGAAAACAAGCTTCCATGTACTTCCATTCATATTAGTTCATCATAGAATTAGAGAACAAATAAAAATTGAACATTGTTTTATTTTTGCTTCTGCATTTTCTAATGTTGTGTACATAAATGAACTTACAAACAAGTATATAAAATAATCAAAAAGGTTAAAGAAAATGACAGCAAGCCTACACATTAGCACATGCAGGATATCATTACAACTGGTCCATGGAAGTATTGGTATAGTATCATTACAGTTGACTCATGGAAGTGCTGACAATGTTGGCATAGTCTTTAACATTCCCCCTTAAGTCGAGCAAGGTGAGTGGCCATACAGTCAATTTTAGTGTCAACCGAGAGAATAATTGAACACTCAAAAGTTTTGTGAAGATATTTGCAGTTTGATCACAGGATGGTACAAACCTAATTTGAATTAGGTTTTTTTGAATTAGGTCACGAATGAAGTGTATGTCCAATTCCACATGTTTAGTTCTAGCATGAAGCACATGTTTTGAAGCAAGGGAGATGGTACTCTTATTGTCCACCCAAATTGTAGGAGTATGAAGAAATGTGACATGTAATTTCCTAAGCAAAGCATGAAGCCATATTACCTCTGAAGTAGCATTAGCCAAGCTGCGGTATTCAGCTTTAGTACTTGATCGAGATACTGAGGATTGTTTCTTTGAAGACCATGAGACAAGATTTTTACCAAGAAAGATACAGAAACCAATGATGGATTTTCTATCATTAATATCAGCTCCCCAATCGGCATCTGAGAATCCTACTAGATCAAGATTGTGTCCTTTAGTAAAATGAATCCCATGATTGATTTTGCCAACCAAATACCTGAGAATCCTTTTCACTGCCTTCCAGTGTTCATCTAAAGGACAATGCATGAACTAGCATACTCTATTAACATTATAGGTAATTTCTGGTCTAGTGAGAGTAACATATTGGAGAGCACCAACTATACTCGTATAGAAGGCAGGATCAACTGTAGGCATACCCTAAAACTTAGATAATTTTAGTGAGGAAACCATTGGTGTGGGAAGACCCTTAGCTTAAGACATTGTAGCTCGAGTGAGAAGATATTTAATATATGTCCATTAACTGAGATGAAGACCAGAGTTGGTGTGAGTAACCTCTAATCCAAGAAACTGATGGATTTCACCTAAATCTTTCAAAGAAAATTTCTTATCAAGATATGTTATGATAGAATGAATACCTTTGATGTCGCTTCTGGTGACCAATATATCATCAACATAAACAAGAAGCCAGATGCAACCAAAAGAGGTATTTTTGAAAAAAAAAAGTGAGTTATCTCCTCTTGAGCAAGAAAAACCATGACTCAGGAGAGTATGTTTGAGTTTATCTGACCAAGCTATAGAGGCTTGCCTAAGCCCATATAATGCTTTGGCCAATCTGCATACTTTCAAGAAATTTTCACTATCACCATCATTCCTGTATTCAAATCCTGGTGGTTGACTCATAAACACTTCCTTGTTCAAATCTTCATTTAGAAATGCATTGTTAACATCGAGTTGTCTTACTGTCCATCCTTGATTTACAGAGATAGAAAACACTGTTCTTATGGTAGTTGGCTTCATAACAAGGCTAAAAGTCTCTTAAAAATCAAAGTCAGGTACTTGATCATAGCCTTTAGCTACCTATCTAGCCTTATACCTAGCTATACTCCCATCTGAGTGTCTCTTGACCTTGAATACCCATTTACAACCAATAACCTTCTTACTAGCAGGTAGGTCACACAAGTTCCATGTATGACTCTTCATGAGAGCTCTATACTCCTCTTCCATGGCCTTTTTTTAGTGTGGATTAAGAAGAGCCTCCTTGTAGGAAAAAGGTTCTTGTGTGTCAGTCACTGTTGCATTGAGGACTCTTGGCTTTAAGTTCCCAGTTCTTGACCTTGTGACCATATGATGCTTATTAAGAGTACCTAGAGCTGGATCATTCACATTAGTATTACTAATAGATTGAGGAGATGCATTAGACTCAGTTGGTAGCTCATCAATAAGAGGAGTATAAGTATGACTTGAAGTTGAAGAAGGAATAGAAATAGGCGAGTGATGAGATGGAGGAGACATTTGGTGAGAGTGAGTAGAATGAGAAGGGAAAGTTTTAACATGTGAGGTATGCTGGGATGAGGTAGAGTTTGAGTGTAATTGAGAAGATAAATGGAAAGTAGTGACTGGTAAAGGTGTCTAAATGGATGATTGAGAGTGAGGATTATGATATTTAGGAGCTTGAGCAAAAAGGAATCTGCTTTCATCAAAGACCACACTTCTGGATATTATGACTCTACCATTTGGAAATAGTGTTTTATAGCCTTTGTATTTGCTATTGTACCCAAGAAAAGTGTTTGGATGTGATCTGTATTCCAACTTGTGCTTATTGAAAGGTATAAGATAAGGATAGTAGAGACAACCAAAGGTTTTTAGATGGAGATACGTAGGCTTAGATTTGAAAAGCATCTCATAGGGACTTTTATGATTTAAGATCTTTGTTGGAAGCCTATTAATGATATAGACTGAGGTAGTGAAGGAATCATCCCATAACTGAGTGGGCATGTTTGAGTGAGCTAACAAGGACAATCTCACTTCCACAACATGTCTATGACTTTTTTCAACAAGACCATTTTGTTGAGCTGTATAGGGACAAGAGATTCTATGTAAAATGTCATGGTTATTAAAAAGTTTTGTAAGGCCTATGAACTCACATCCTCCATCACTTTGAACCATTTTAATTGTGGTTTGAAATACCTCATTGATAGTCATTTCTACTATTATTGAATCTTCTCTGAAAGTTGGATTGAGTGACAATATTCATAGAAGGATTTGAGCCTTCAGTGTTGACAAAATGTTGTTCAGTATTTTCAAGCTTGGTTTCATAGCTTAGAAGCATAGCATAAACTTCTCTCAATTTACATGGTTCTATCCTTCAGGTGGCTGCAACAACAATAGGATCAAATTCACTTCCTAGTCTAGTAAGAACTTGCATTACTTGATCATCATTTGAGATTGGTTGACCAACCGATGCTAGCAAATCACTGGATATATGAGAGTTGAAGCTTGTACTGCATCTTCCTTGCTGCAGATTGAGATGAGAAATTTATCTCTAGGGCTTCTTAGATTTGGATATCACTAAAAGATTCTCAGATAGAGAGGATAGAAGTCATGAGGCGAAAGGAAGCACTTGGTGTTTCTAAAGAACTTAGTTTGAATCATTTAATTTAAGAAAAATGAGCTGATTTTGTAGTTGAACCACAACTTTTGCACTATTTAAGGATGTTAAAGGAATCCCGGAGGTGGTGGACTCATTAGTGCTCATTTTTTGTTTAAAAAAAACCTAATCAAATATATATTAAGTATCGCATCAAGGAAAAATCACCCTGCTCATTTTTGTGATTCAATTCTTTCTGTGATGAGAGAGGAAGAAAAACTGCGCCGAGGAGGATCTAGAAATGGAACGGGCGCAGAGGAAGATCTGGCGCTGTTTCTGGCACTGTTCATCCATGATTTCCTCTTCGTAACACCACTTAAAGATTTTCCTGTGCGACGTTGGAACGAAACTAGTGGTGTAGAGCTTTGGTTTGATGAGCCGAAGATCTCGGGTATAGGTATAAAAACTGAAGGGATTGGTAGTGGCTTTGGGTGGTAGCTTTGAGTATGGAAACTGACGACTTTGGGTATGGAAACTAAAAACTTGCAGTGGTTTTGGGTGACGACTTTGGGTATGAAAACTGAAAACTGGTAACGACTTGGGTGATAGCTTTCGGTATGAAAACTGACGGTCTGGTGGCGATTTTGGGTGGTGGCTTTGGGTATGGAAACTGACGGAACTAGTAGCGTAACTGGTGGCGGCAAGTTGACGGATTGGTGGCTATTTTAATTCTCGACAAGTACGTTATGATACTATGATAGAATTAGAGAACAAATGAAAACTGAACATTGTTTTATTTATGATTCTACATTTTCTAATGTTGTGTACATAAATGAACTTACAAACAAATATATAAAGTAATCAAAAAGATTAAAGAGAATGACAACGAGTTTATACATTAGCACATGCAGGATATCATTACAACTCGTTCATGGAAGTGTTGACATAATATCATTACAGTTGGCATAGTCCTTAAGAGTTTACAATTTATGGACTTTTGACATATGAGTGTACTGAGTATTTGGGAAAAAAATTACTTAAATAATCATAATCATTCAACGTCATGTTCATATTGATTCATTTAATTTAATTTTTATTTTACTATATTCTTTAATATATTAATGTTAGTTTTTATTTTTTAACTATCTATTACATTTATTTTAAGTAAAATAAATAAAAATAAAAATTAATTTAATTTAATTATACAAAGTATTATGTATTTTATTATTAAAATTATATTTTTTTTATATAATAATATATATATAAAATAATAACATTATTATATGATTAATTTTGATTAAATACAGTTTCAATATTATAATAATCATAATAATTATCACCATACAAATTCTTATTGATTAAGATTATTTAAAAAAAAATTATTATTATATTTTTACAAATAATTACAGTCTCAATTATACACTACTAAAATACCCGTCCATACTTTAAACCATGTAACAATAAGATTCTTTATTTAAGAGACTACCCAATTGCTTGATATTAAACTATTCTACGTGAGCTAGCTGTCATTTCATTTGTAATATAATTAATTTAGTTACGGTATTAAAATGTAAATTTTATTTTTGTTATTAATTGTATTTTAGTTTCATTAATATTAGATAAAATTATAATAAAATATTATTTTGATAATAATAATTTATATTATGGTAATATATTATCTTTGAAATATATTAATTAGTACATTCTATCCTATTTTTTTAAAAGATATTTAAATCATATTTTTTAATAATTAAAAAAAAATATTACAAATAAAAAATTTAAATTTTGATACATGAATTAAAAAATCATACCAACTAAATCACCGATTAATAACTAAATGGTGTTTGTGGGAGTCATCCTAGCACTGGACTTCATTTTCGCAACAAAGAGACAAAACCCACCTGCTGGGCTTGTCCTTTAGCATTAATTCCTGCAGCCTAATACGACGCGTTTGATTTCACTTCTTAGTTTGTTACCTTCTTCCGATCAATCAAACTCATTAATAATTGTGTATGGTATTAAAAATGATAATATATAATAGGACAAAAAAGAAGAAGGCAAATAATGACCTTGAATCACAAAAAACGTTGTGAAAATTAATGCCACTCGTGTTGCATGTATAGTTTATATAGAACAGATACACTGAGATTTGAACCCGTTAATATAATTGAGAAATGAGTTGGATAACCTGGTTGATGGGGAACACTGCCTAAACATCGCTTCCATTTGTTTTTAGATCCAAATCTGTATCACGTTACTCTTCCTTGATATCTGAACATTACGTGATTCTTCATGTCTCCTCTCGCCCCTTTATATATACTTTAAACTCAGATTTCAGATGACTCAAATTAATTCCAGTACTTTTCTTTCTATACTTCTTCTTTGAGAGAAAAAAGAAAGAAGAAAAATGGCTTTTCCATCTCCTTACAATCCCAAATCAAATTATCATGTTCGATCCAACAGTTTGCCCACAAAACCACACCCAATTGTTCAACAATGCAATGTTCATTTGTGCAAATTAGAGGTTGCTTCTTCTGAAGCAACTTCTTCTTCTACAATTAGTAAAAAGTTAGGTGGTCTTCAAGATTTGCATGATTGTGTTGAGAAATTGCTTCAATTGCCTTTGACTCAACAAGCCTTCATTCAAGGAAGGAATCAAAAATGGGTTGATGAATTGTTGGATGGTTCTCTTAGGCTTTTGGATGTATGCAATGCAGCTAAAGATGCTGTCATTCACACCAAAGAATGTGCACGCGAAATCCAATCGATTATGCGAAGAAGACGTGGAGGTCATGAAGTTGAGCTTGTCAATGAGGTTAGGAAATACTTAGCCTCAAGGAAAGTAGTGAAGAAAGCAGTACAAAAGACACAAGGGAATTTGAAGGGTGTTGAAGTAAAAAGCCTTAATTCTAATTCAAATATTGACTCCGAAGCTATAGCTTTTGTTGCAGTCTTAAAAGAGATAGAGGCAGTTACTCTTAATAACTTTGGTTCTTTGTTATCCTTTATTTCTGGACCAAAGACACAAAGTAAGTTAAATGGTTGGTCTTTGGTTTCCAAGCTAATGATTAAGAAAGTTGATTGTGTTGATCAAGAGGGTGATGTTAATGAATTCGATAAGGTAGATGCTGCACTGAACTACATTGTGTGTCATGACACAACCAAATCTGATCTTCCTAAGCACATGGAAAATGTGCAAATTCATTTGCAAAATTTGGAGATGTGTGTTCAAGATTTCGAAGAAAGACTTGAGTTCCTATTTAGGCGCTTAATCAAAACAAGAGTTGCTGTTCTAAACATCCTTAGCAACTAGTTAAATTTTCACGTAAAAATGTACATGATTATGTATTTTTGTATCTTCGATTAGTCATCAATTGATAATATAATACCCTTCTTCACAAAATTATGATCTTGTTTGTCTTTTCTTTGAGTTAAAAGTTTTATTTTGGAGCTACCTAATTTATTTAGTATGGTTGATATCCAATTATATATCATAGATTTTTTATTTTTTGAAATAAAAGGTGAAATTCGAACTTGATCCATACTAAAAGAGTTATACCTCTTTAAATACAAATTAATTTTATATATTGTAAATTTATTTTGAAGTTAAAAGTAAGTTAAGAAACTGATAATAAGCATAAAAGTAAAAAAAAAAAAATCTATAAAAGAAAACAGAAAGAGAGAGAGAGAGAGAGAGAGAGAAAAATTCAAAGTCAATGGAAAACGAAGCCTTGCTGTGGATAGAGTTTGATTGAACAATAATAACGTGTTGACACGTGAAATTATTAGTTAGGTGATGATAGAATTGAATAATTTCAATTTCCAACGTTATGTAGTCACAAATTGTTTTATTTAAATGAAATAGAGATCATTAGATAGATACATGAGTGTTTGTCAAATAGCAAGCTGTAAATTAAGATTCCAAAGGTACCAAGAGGAACTTAATATATAAGCAGACCTAATTATTGAATTATGATAAGACAGTCATGTTGACTTAATTACCTAAATTGAATAATGATTCTAAATAATATATCTTATAAGTTAATGATAATACAAACCATTAATTATTTGAGTAATGATGTATATCATTACTAAACAAATTAAGGTGATTGCTTTGTAATTTATCTCAAAGGAGAAATTAGAAGATAATGCTTGCTGTTATCAACATTAATTTGAAGAAGAAAGCAATTAATACTCTGAAATCATTAATTTTATGGTTAAAAACAAAAGTGTGATATCCAAAATGCATGTGATTAATTATAGGCTTGCTTCTTTCACAAAAATCAACTTTTAATAACTACATGCGAATAAATTAAAACATTAAAAAATTAATTATATCCCAACCCAAATAGGCAATAATTAATGGATTAAGGCACTCATCAAATTGCGTTAACCTCATTAAAATATAGCTCAATGTGTGTGGTAACTGAATAATTAAACAGGCCACTCGTGTAAATTAGAGTTAACTTCGTATATATAAAATGGATGTTAAATTAATGTAAAGATTCCAATTGTCTCGTACCAATATTCAATTTTATTTTTATAAACATTAAAGTATTAAATTATGAAATAAAATATACTTTAAAAATATAAACTACCTACGTGTCAAGATTCCAATTGTCTCAGATTCTGATATGGTGAATGAGAGCTACGTACGCGGATCAATCAGATTTAACACAGACACACACATGAGCTCTCTTATCCATGGAAATTAAATGTGCTGCCTCCCCTCTGGTATACAGTGTTGTTAATCTGGCTTTTGTTTTTTTAATATTAAACATTTACTGATTACTTCATGTACATGCGCGTCTCTGTGCACGTGTTAGGCGCCTAGGATTATATTTTAGGCCAGGAACGCTTGACAAAGTCGTTACTAATTAACTGTATGTTTGGACCACTTAGAGAGAGAGAAAAAACTGTATTTTTGGACTACGGTGTGATGATACATGAAATTAATTAAATATTGGAAATAGTTTTTCACTTATGATTGAAAGATGAATGTCAACATGTTCATCATGTGAATTAATCTAATAGTGTTGTTTGGAATGGGAAAAACAAAAATATCTTATCTATTAAATGGCTCATCTTGGATGTGCAATTAGCTCACATTGAGAAAAATATAAACAACAAACTAGCAAGATAATATATAGTTGGAATAAGTTAGTGATCTTTAACATGTTAACCTTTTTATTGGACCCTAATCACAAGTCCCAACAAGTGTAAGAGCTTCTAGCTACCTAACAGATCTAGCAATTCTTGATAGAGAAATGTAAATTTATTGTATGAAAATGAACTAGAATGAAAGCCAAAGATAAAACAAAAAAAGTGATACATAAGTTTCTTAAATTAAATTGCTTGTATTGTTTAATTTATTACATGTCATTAGTCTTTTAATTATGAAAATAATTAATCAATTAAAATTAGAATATATTATTTTAATATTTTTCACATTAAATTATTATTATTTTGTATCAATTGATTCTTTTTTTTTTAATAATGTATTAAAATTAATTTTTTATTAAATAAAGAAAATATTACATGATGTGAGTTAAACTTGGGTCATAATGGTGGAATTGTGAAGTCATACCACATAAATTATATGATGTGATTCTTTTTTTAGTAAGAAACTAAAATCTTTTTTTATCAAATAAAAAAAGTATTATAGGATGTGATTGGAAATTGGTCTATAATAATGAGATTATAGAGTTATAATACCTGAATTATAGGATGTCATCTTTTTTTTAATAAGATATTAAAGTTTTTTTTATTAAATAAAGTAACCATTACATTATATGAGTTTAAGATGGTTGCGTTTTGTAATTATAACACCTGAACTATAAATCAATCTCATGTTAAGTGATTAAAAGTAATTAAAATACGATTTTTTAATAATGATAAATTGATAATTAATATGAAAAAATTTAAAATATATATTTAATTATTTTTTTATTTGAATATTATTATTGTTCTATTTTTAACAACTTTATCTTTATTAAAAATTTGTATCTTAATTGAATTTTAATCAACTCATAAAAAATTAATAAAATAATATAATTTATTTTTAATTGATTTTTCTTTTAATATCTATCCATTAAATTATATCATTTCTATTTAAAAGATTTGTATTTAAATCATTCCCTAGATAAAGTTTATTATCTATTAACCGAGGACGTACAAACCTCAAGTAAAATTAATTATATGAATGTGCACGAGTGAAATGTCTCTTCTATTATTATAATGTGGATAAATAGTCTTTGTCCATTACCAACTCCCTTGTTTGCTTTTCAAAGCAACATGTTACTTGCGTTCTTTCTCTTCTTCTTCTTCTTTTTTCCTTCTTCTGGTGCAGCAGCATACATGTAAATTTAATAGATAAAATATCATAGGGTGTCTCTCAATGAGAAACATATCTCGTGTGGCAATAAAAACGATAACAATGAAGATCAGATCCGAACTTAATGTTGGGGAGGCAAAGCTTCAGCATATATAATAAAAGGAGTACACAGATAGAAACTAAATAAAATTAATTTGTTAACTATCAATTCTATATATCATAATAATATTATAATTAAAATCAAAATGATAATTTCTCATTTAATAGAATTATATATATGAACCCGTATATACGTAATTTTAAGAATTTAAAGTATAATACACTTGTCCCACAAAATACTTCGCCCCACACATTATTTTTCAACTCATATTTCTTAACTTTCACGAGTATTCATGGTCTGATTCGATCTGTTTTTAAGTAAAAAAAAATTAATCGAATCGGATCAAATCGTTTGACTATTAATTTTTTTTTATAACCAAACGATTTGTTTAACGATTTTCAATGATTTGATCTGATTAATAATACATAAATATGATAAAGTTTAATAGGATACATAAATATAATAATACATAAAAAATACGTCGATTAAATCAATTTTTTAATATTTTTTCAAAATTAGTCTGATTTGGTACAACTTATTTAAAAATTAATACAATCGAATAAAACTGTTTACAAAATAATTTTAATTAATATAAATTGGATCAGTTTGATTTATAAAACTATTCAATCTCATATGATTTTTCAATTTAATTAAATTCGATACGATTTTTGAACAACCATTGTTTCACACAACACTGACTCAAACATTACTTAACCTATAACGTATCAACTCTGCACACATAACTCCAATTTCACTCTATCTATCTCACAATAGTCCTTTCCTAATTTTTGTAACCTATATATAGACATAGTAGGTTGATTATTACATTTTAATTAATATATATCTAGAATTTTTTTACGATGGCTCCACATGATTCGAGGAAATTGTATATTTTAAAATGATGCTTGAATTCTATAACTATCTAGAATAACGGAGGGAGAAAATTGGGTCGATATGTAACACTCTGCCATCAACATTAACTTTCTCTGTATTGTTATTCCTTTGGTGGTTCTTTGTCCGTCTACTTTGAATAATCAAATCTTTGTAGGATTATTAATTTTTCACATTTCTCAATTATTGATATTTATCTTTTAGTGAAAAAAAAATCAAAAGATTCTTAAAATATTTTATTTTATGTAAAACACCTAATAAAATTGACAATAACAAATAAAATCAAAAAGTGTCGTAAATATTGCAATAATTATATATTATTGTGTAATTAAAAAATAAAATTAAATTCTCCTAATTAATTTGTGCCAAGAAAATTTCAATCCATATAATGTACTAAAATTTTTATTAGAAGATAGTTTCTTTTTTACTTGCTTTTATAAGTTATAATATGTTAAATATTTTTCAAATTTTAATACTTTTCAAATATTTTTCAAATTTTGAATGTAATATGTATAGATATTAATACATATATTATAAACAAACAAAATGATATCAACCTAATTCTCTTTTTATGTTTTAGTTTAAAATCTTTTATTTTGTTATACATCTATGTATATAGACATTTTGTTAAATGTAAAATTTAAGTGTTTTGAATGATAAACAAAATTTTATTTGATTAATAATGAATATTAAAGTTGTAAAAATCATAGAATAATATCATTGTTATTTTTTTCTATTCTATATATCTTATTATAAGATTAATAATTGTATATAATTTTAGGTTTTCTTATTTTTAACTCGATACTTTGATTTTGTTTTTTTTCCTTTATATATTTTTTACTTTTTAAACTAATAATGTCATAAAATCCATATATTTCATTAAAATTAAATGAGCTAAGTCTGCATATCCAGTATAATATATATCTTTCAAACCCTTTTAAGCAACAAACACCAATACTTAATAGAATTAAATTTAATTAAAATGATACTCACAGTAAGATTGCATGAGTGGCTGAATTTGAGTCATTTAAGAGTTAACGGGAAATACAGATAAAAAAAAATTTAATTTAACATAATTTTTTAAAATTTTTGACTTAAATTTTATTTTATTTCATTTCGAGTTAATGAGATAGCTTAACCCAATTAAAATCCAATTTTTTTTTAGTTTTTTGAGTTAATTTGAATTTATCTCAAATTTAATTTGATTTGTCTTTGATTTACATTTTTTGATCTGAAGTAGATTCATATATTCTTAAATTTGAGTTCAATTTCATCTATTAAACTAACATATAAATTATTAAATTAACCTATACATATTTCCACTGGTTAATTTGATTAGAGGAAAGAAATAATAAATAACTATTACTTTTATTGAATAATATTCCTATAGATATCTATAAATAACGTAAGATGATTTATAATAAAGAAGATAAACTTACAATATACTTTTTTATATTTTTTTTACCTAAATTTCATTTAATATAAAATGTTTTGTTAGTATAATTATTACATATTTACCAACAAAATAAAAATAAAAATAAACAAAGGCATTGTTTGTCTGAATTCTATTGGTTCATAAAAGTGACCGTTAAAAGCTTGAACGTTAGTATAATTCTGGGTTTTGGTTGTTACTTTTTTGGAAGAACAAGAGGAAGACAAGATTTAAGGACCAATGCTCAGATTTATGGGACCCCAGTTCCTCCACCAGGCGCTGATTCTCATTCTTCTCCACCTCCTTCCTCTTCCAAACCTGATAACTCTGCCTTTGTGTAATCGATTTTCTGGGTTTTTTTTGTAACTTTTTTTGTTCTATCTCTTTCGTTTTTACCAATTTTTGATAGGTTGTATGAATTTTCCTATTTCTTATTTTGTAGTGTGAGTTGGAATTTGTATGTAGTTAAAAAGCCGAATTGGGCATGTGAGAATTGATAAATTTAATATGAAATAAAAGAGACTATTTTGAACGACTTCCATGTTTTGTTTACTGTTGTACGAAACTTTTTTTTAGGAACTGTTATACAAATATATGGGCTATGGTTTCTTCAAGGTCACACTTCCTCAGCAAATTATAACTAGCTATCAAAAAAAGAGGCTACTTTCATATTTAAATGGAAGGGTAAGGACATTAAAAACCCTATAACTTTCAATAAAAGCAAGTGAAAGTTTTTTAATCGTTAATGTTTGAGCTTTATATTGTGAGATTATGAGTGCTAAGGGTTTTAAGTTTCCAACAAAGTGTGGTATTGAAGCTCCACCACGGAGACAAAGTTACTATAAAGTCACAGGTTCATTTCATAAGACAAAAGTATCAAGATTCAACCAGGGTCAAGCAAGCACAACTTCAAGCCATTTGAAGAGAGTTTGAAGTCTTACAAATGAAGGAAGGTGAGAAAATGGATGAATATTTGGCTAAAACTCTCACAATTGCCAACAAAATGAAGATACATAGAGATCAAGATTCAACCAGGATCAAGCAAGCACAACTTCAAGCCATTTGAAGAGAGTTTGAAGTCTTACAAATGAAAGAAGGTGAGAAAATGGATGAATATTTGGCTAGAACTCTTACAATTAATTGCCAACAAAATGAAGATACATAGAGAGAAAATGGACTAGGTGGTGATCATCGAGAAAATTTTGTGATAGATCTATGACCACAAATTTCGACTGTGTGAAATGTTCTATTAAAGCATCTAACAATTTGGATACTTTGACGATAGATTAATTACAGGGTAGCCTATTGGTGTATAAGCATGGAGCATGCAAAATATTTCATCCTACGAAAGGACTAATCATGTACACTACAATGTCTGCTAGTAGAATGTTTGTGTTGTTTTCTTCGATGCAAACTCAAGCTCCAGTTCTAGCATGTTTCAAGACTACATCTGAGGACAAAACTCATCTATGGCACCAAAGATTTGGGCATCTTGGCTTCAAAGGTTTAAGAATCTTGTCCTAAAGAAGTTAATGAAGAGCTTACCTTTTCTTAAAGCTTCTTCAAAATTGTGCACTAAATGCATGATAGGAAAACAACATCGAGACTCCATCCCAAAGAAGAGCTTGTGGAGAGCTTTTCAAAGCCTTCAACTCGTGCATAACATTTGCGATCCTATGACACTTAAGTCCAACAGTTAATAAAGGTACCCAATCACCTTCATAGATGATTATTGATGAGCAAAAATTGACATCGTCGATCTTGCTAATACTTTGATTTTATATTTATAAAACTCTCGCAAGTGCATGGATCATTTCGTAGAAAATGATAAGTATACTCTCAAGGTCGATCTAAGGAAGGAATATATGTGATTTTTAATTTATTATTCAAACTTTTAAAAATGAAATTAAATCCTAAACATCCTGTCACGATATTTTGGGTTTTGTGTTTTTAATCTACTGACATAAAAATAAACATAGATTCAATAAACATTTATGCAAATTTTATCTGTTAAAACAGTAGAGTATTTATGGATATAATAACTAAGTTAATTTTGTTTGCTCATATTATTTAGGTTATTAAATATATGAATTGATATTTATTGATTATCCTTTTTTTGTATGAATACCACATTTAGTGGGGTTAGATATTCTTTGTTAACTAAACAAATCAATTAACATCTATAAGTGGGGTTGATAACTAATTTGGTTAATTAAATTAATTCCTTTTTCTAAGAGATTGAAAATGAACCATTTAAATGCCACATTTGGTGGGGTTAGACATTTTAAACTTTATTCAAGGTGTCCAAATTAAACCTAATAATTTAATTATCCGAGTACTAACTTTCAAGTTTTAAAACCACTACTGAAAACATGTTGTCAATACATTTTTAGATAATAATTCCTATAAAAACTTTTGAAATAGAGCTTCACTCTAACTACCGGGCGATTGTACCAACAAATAAAAGAGCACTACTCTAAATTAGACCTAATAACTAAACCTAAAAATCTAATTTTCAGATTTAAGTTTGTAATGAAAAATAATATATTTCTCTCTAACATTCTTAATATAAAATCAATTCATTTAAGATATTTTTACCTATTTAATATTTCGCAAGCATAACAACGTTATTATTATATCATGTTTACAAATAGCCAACAAAGTTATATTTAATCACAGACAAATTAAATATAACATATAAAAATAAAGCATAAAAAATGACCGTAAAGAAAATAAAATTCTTACAATACTTTGTTGCTATTCCCGTTGCTGGAAAACCTCCAAACGGAATTTGCACTCCCATTTATTGAATTGAAAAGCAAATAAATTACAAAAACATAACTAGTTCTTCTCAAAATGAGAAGAACTCTAAAACTAACAAAAACTAACTAAGAAAAGCTAAAAACTAAGAAATGAGAGAAAGAAAGAGAAGAGAAGATGTATTTTTAGGTGTGTTTAGTTATGAAGAGAATGAGGGTATTTATAGGTAAGGAAATGAATAAAAAGTGGGTGAAAAAATGATTAAAAATGAAGGAAACGTGTAGTAGGTGAAGATGACGTCAGCTGATGTCAGTGGGTAGGTGGCGCGCGCGGTTGAGGCATAGATGGGCAGCGGCACGCGCGGAAGCAACAGCGGTGTGTACAAGCACGTGCGGAAAGTAGCAATGGGCATGCTGCGTGCGTTGGCTAGCGTGGCTGGGCGGCTACGTGCCTGATTTCCTCCTTTTTGACATTTTTGACCCATTTGTCCAATTTTTCAATATTTGTTGACTTTTCCTCATTTATTTTTGAATATATTTGTGATATATTGCCTCTAGTATTCCTCTTTGAGTCTTTAAATTATGTTTTTAAGCAAAAATACCTAAAAAATAATAAAAATACCTGTGATTCTGAAAAAGAAAATTTTATATAAATATATGATAAAGTCATATAAATATAAATATAAATATTTTTAATCAATTAATATGTATAAAATCATGGTAATTTTAGTACTTTTTGAGCACACATCAATTATACTAGAAAAGTATAGACTTATTTCTTGAATGCCAACTCAAAAGCTTTTGTCACATTTAAAAATTTCAAGAGTTTAGTAGAGAAAGAAACTACAAATTTTATATGTTGTCTTCATATTAATAAATGAGGGGAGTTCACCTCATATGAATTCAACAAGTTTTGAACCTCTAATGAAATTGGTAGGCGATTCACTACATCTTACACCCCACAACAAAATGGGATTGTAGAGAAAAAAAGCCAAACCTTTATGAATATGGTATGTTTCATGTTGTCAGAGAAATAAGTTTCAAAAATATTCTGGCCTTAGGCTGTTAATTGGATAGTCCATATACTTAATTGGTGTCCTACATTAAAGGTGAAAGACATGATTTCTGAGAAAGCATGTTGTGAGTTCAAACCTTCTGTTGATCACTTTTGGGTGTTCGATTGCATTGGCCATATGTGTATTCCTGACAATAAAAGGTAAAAGGTCAATGAAAAAAGTCTCAAGTGTGTTCTCTTAAGCTTAAGTAAAGAATCAAAAGCATATATATATATTATATAATCCAGTGTCGAAGAAAATTGTGATAAGCAAGAACATGGTATTTGGGAAGATAAGAAGTGGAATTGGAATAAAATTGTTGAAAGAGCCAAATGTGATGTTCTCGAGTGGAGAGATGAAGATTAAATTAAGAGCATATCTGGTTCTAGTTCATCATCAAGTGAATAAGCTAAAAGATTATTAACCAAGTCCTATTCAAGAAAGAATAAGAAGAGAACCACCATGAATGAAGGTTATGTAAGTGGTAAGGATCCATCTCATGAGGAAAGGATGCACAATCTTGTAATATCTACCTTAGTTGATGATCCTATATTTTTTGAAGAAGCTATCAAGAGCTGAAAATGAAGAAAGGTTATAGACTTAGAGATTAAAGCCATCAAGAAAAATAAAGCTTGGTAGTTTGATGAACGAAAACCGGCATCGCCGATCTTCGCAAATACTTTGGTTTTAATATTTATAAAACTCTCGCAAGTGCACGAATCATTTCGAAGAAAATGATAAGTATACTCCCAAGGTCGATCTAAGGAAGGAATGTATGTGGTTTTTAATTTATTATTCAAACTTTTAAAAACGAAATTAAATCCTAAACATCCTGTCACGATAGTTTGGTTTTTGTGTTCCTAATCTAATAACATAAAATAAACATATATACAGATTAATTAAATATAATCTAATAACATAAAAATAAACATAGATACAAATTCAATAAATAATTATCTAAAAATAAACATATATACAGATTCAATAAATATTCATGCAAATTTTTATCATTTATATTAGCGGAGTATTTATGGATGTAATAACTAAATTAATTATGCTTGCTCATATTAACTAGGTTATTAAAGATATAAATTGATATTTTATTGATTCTCTCTTTTTTATATAAATACCACCTTTGGTGGGGTTAGATATTCTTTGTTAACTAAACAAATCAATTAACACCTATGGGTGGGGTTGATAACTAATATGCTTAATTAAATTAATTCCTTTTTCTAAGAGATTGAAAATGAACCATTTAAATGTCACCTTTGGTGGGGTTAGACAATTTAAACATTATTCAAGGTGTCCAAATTAAACATAAGAATTTAATTATCCGAGTACTAACTTTCAAGTTTTAAAACCACTATTGAAAACATGTTGTCAATACATTTTCACATAATAATTCTTATAAAAAAACTTTCGAAATAGAGTTTCACTCTAACTACCGGGCGATTGTACCAACAAATAAAAGAGCACTACTCTAAATTAGACCGGATAACTAAACCTTAAAATCTAATTTTCAGTTTTAAGTTTGTAATGAAAAATAATATATTTCTCTCTAACATTCTTAATATAAAATCTTGAATAAAAACAAAATCAATTCATTTTAGAGATTTTTACCTATTTAATATTTCGCAAGCATAACAACGTCATTATTACATCATATTTACTAAACAGCCAGCATAGTTAAATTTAACCACAGACAAATTAAATATAACATGTAAGAATAAAGCATAAAAATAACTGTAAAGAAAATAAAATCCTTACAGAACTTCGACGCTATTC
This sequence comes from Hippophae tibetana, assembly GCA_037013495.1. NCBI lineage: Eukaryota > Viridiplantae > Streptophyta > Magnoliopsida > Rosales > Elaeagnaceae > Hippophae > Hippophae tibetana. The sequence goes on from CM072808.1 coordinate 43,334,050, forward strand.
CCGTTGCTAGAAAACCTCCGAGCGGAATTTGCACTTCCATATATTGAATCAAAAATTCAAATTATTACAAAAACATTACAAGTTCCTCTCAAAAAGAGAAGAACTCTAAACCTAAGAGAATTGAACTAAAAACTAAGAGAAAAACTAAGAAAAGCTTAGAAACTAAGAAAGAAACTAAGAGAAACTAAAAACTAAGAAATGAGAGAAAGAAAGAAGAGAGAAGTGAGTTTTGAAGGTGTGGTTTGAAGTGAAGGGAAGGGGGGTATTTATAGGTGAGGATGGAGAGAAAAAATGAGTAAAAAAATGTTAAAAAAATATTTAAAAATGTAAAAACGTGTATTGGAATTGCTGATGTCATCAATGACGTCAGCATGACGTCACAGGGGCTGCTGCACGTGAAAAATAAGGCGAAAACGCGTTGGGCGCGCGGTGGGGCTGCTGCTGGGCGCTGCGCGCGCGCGCTGGGGCTGTCGCTGCGCGCAGCTCGGCGCGCGTGAACAGTGCCCACGCGGCATGGGGCGCGCTGGGGCGCGCGCGGCTGGGCGCTGGGCTGCGGCGCACGATTTCCGTCTTTTTGACATTTTTGACCTTTTCGACCCATTTCGTCCGATTTTTCCATGTTTGTGGACCTTTTCTCACTTATTTATTGATATATTTGTGATGTATTGCTTCAAGTATTCCTCTTTGAGTCTTTAAATTGCGTTTTTAAGCCTAAATTCCTGAAAAACAATAAAAATACCCGTGATTCCGAAAAAGACAAATTTATATAAATATATGATAAAACATATAAATATATATATTTTTAATCAATTAATGTACATAAAATCATGGTTATTTTAGTGCTTTTTGAGCACTCATCATAGTTAACTACATTACTAGATTAAGTTAATAAGATAAGAATTAAATGGATATTCAAGACCAAGTTGAACGAGAATGGGGAGGTTGATAAATGTAAAGCTTGACTTATGACCAAGGGATACACTCAGCAACTTGGTATAGATTACATTAAGGTGTTTTCTCTTGTAGCTCGTTGGAATACCATTAGAATGGTTCTCGCTCTTACAACTCATAAAGGGTGGAGTGTGTACTAGCTTGATATGAAGAGTACTTTTTTGCATAGTGAGTTAAATAACATAGTGTTCATTGAGAATCCTCGGGGTTGTGAGAAAAAAGGTGTAGAAGACAAAGTATACAAATTAAAGAAAGCCCTATATAGACTCAAACAAGCTCATCGAGCTTGGTACGGTAAAATCAAGTCTTACTTTTCCAATGAGGGGTTTGAAAGATGTCTTTGTGAGCACACTATTTTTATAAAGTTAGAAGAAGGAGGAAAGTTTCTTATGGATAATCTGTATGTGGATGATATCATATTTATAGAGAATGATGAGGCTACATTTAGTGGATTCAAGAACTCTATGAAGCAGGATTCGATATGTCTAATCTTGGGAAAATGAAATATTTTTTCGATGTGAAAGTGGTGCAAAGTTCTTAGGAAATTTTCATAAGTCAAAAGAAATATGCTAAAGAAGTATTTTTTTTAGGTTTTTTTTAGGATTCAAGAACTCTATAAGCAAATGGTAGGCAACCTCATGTATTTAACTATAACAAGGCCAGACTTAATGTATATGGTGAGTTTAATTAGTCGATTCATGAAGAGGGCTACTAAATTGTACCAGTAAGTTGTGAAAAGTATCCTTAGATATTTAAAAGGCATTGTTGAGTTAGGGATTCTTTACCAGAGAGGTAGAGAAGAAATTTTGATAGCCTATTCTGATAGTAACTATATAGGAGACATTGAGGATCAAAATAGTACATTAAGCTATATGTTTCTATTAAACTCGTGTGTTATAACCTAATACTCTAAAAAGCAACCAGTTGTCACACTCTCCACTACTGAAGTGCAGTGATGAGTGCTCAAAAAGCACTAAAATAACCATGATTTTATGCACATTAATTGATTAAAAATACATATATTTATATGTTTTATCATATATTTATATAAATTTGTCTTTTTCGGAATCACGGGTATTTTTATTGTTTTTCAGGTATTTTGGCTTAAAAACGCAATTTAAAGACTCAAACAGGAATACTTGAAGCAATACATCACAAATATATTAATAAATAAGTGGGAAAAGGTCAACAAACATGGAAAAATTGGACAAAATGGGTCAAAAAGGTCAAAAATGTCAAAAAGACGAAAATCGCGCCGCCGCGCCCCAGCGCCCAGCACCGCCCCAAGCAGCAGTGCGCGGCACTGTTCATCCACGCGTACTGTTCATCCGCGGTACTGTGTAGACTTGGCACTGTTCATACCCGGTACTGTGCAGACGCGGTACTGTTCATACCCGGTACTGTGCAGCCGCCCCCTGTCATGCTGACGTCATCAAATGACGTCAGCAATCAATAATCCGCGTTTTTACATTTTTTTAACATTTTTTTCTCTACTTTTTCTCTCCATCCTCACCTATAAATACCCCCCTTCCCTTCACTTCAAAACACACCTTAAAACCACACTTCTCTCTTCTTTCTTTCTCTCATTTCTTAGTTTTTGAGTTTTCCTTAGTTTCTTTCTTAGTTTCCTTCTTAGTTTTTAGTTCAATTCTCTTAGTTTTAGTGTTCTTCTCTTTTTGAGAGGAACTTGTAATGTTTTTGTAATAATTTAGTTTTTGATTCAATAAATGGGAGTGCAAATTCCGCTTGGAGGTTTTCTAGCAACGAGAATAGCGTCGAAGTTCTGTAAGGATTTTATTTTCTTTACAGTTATTTTTATGCTTTATTCTTACATGTTATATTTAATTTGTCTATGATTAAATTTAACTCTGCTAGCTGTTTATAAACATGATATAATAATAACGTTGTTATGCTTGCGAAATATTAAATAGGTGAAAATTTCTAAAATGAATTGATTTTGTTTTTATTCAAGATTTTATATTAAGAATGTTAGAGAGAAATATATTATTTTTCATTACAAACTTAAAACTGAAAATTAGATTTTAAGGTTTAGTTATCCGGTCTAATTTAGAGTAGTGCTCTTTTATTTGTTGGTACAATCGCCCGGTAGTTAGAGTGAAACTCTATTTCAAAAGTTTTTATAAGAATTATTATGTGAAAATGTATTGACAACATGTTTTCAATAGTGGTTTTAAAACTTGAAAGTTAGTACTCGGATAATTAAATTCTTATGTTTAATTTGGACACCTTGAATAAAGTTTAAACTGTCTAACCCCACCAAAGGTGGCATTTAAATGGTTCATTTTCAATCTCTTAGAAAAAGGAATTAATTTAATTAAGCATATTAGTTATCAACCCCACCCATAGGTGTTAATTGATTTGTTTAGTTAACAAAGAATATCTAACCCCACCGAAGGTGGTATTTATATAAAAAAAAGAGAATCAATAAAATATCAATTTATATCTTTAATAACCTAGATAATATGAGCAAGCATAATTAATTTAGTTATTATATCCATAAATACTCCGCTAATATAAATGATAAAATTTGCATGAATATTTATTGAATCTGTATATATGTTTATTTTTAGATAATTATTTATTGAATTTGTATCTATGTTTATTTTTATGTTATTATATTATATTTAATTAATCTGTATATATGTTTATTTTATGTTATTAGATTAGGAACACAAAAACCAAACTATCGTGACAGGATGTTTAGGATTTAATTTCGTTTTTAAAAGTTTGAATAATAAATTAAAAACCACATACATTCCTTCCTTAGATCGACCTTGGGAGTATACTTATCATTTTCTTCGAAATGATTCGTGCACTTGCGAGAGTTTTATAAATATTAAAACCAAAGTATTTGCGAAGATCGGCGATGCCGGTTTTCGTTCATCATGCAGTTCATAGTTGTAGCTTTCTGTGCATGTTAAGGTGTGTAGATGAGAAGGATTCACGAAAATTTTGGCCAGAAAAAGTAAGTACACTATAGTCTATTGTGATAATAGTTCAATTATTAAACTTTCAAAGAATCTTATCATGCATGGTAGAAGTAAACATATAGATATCATATTTCATATTCTTCATAATTTAACAAAATATGGGGTTGTTGAATTAGTGGATTATGGTTCAAAAAATCAAACTATTGATATTATGACTAAGCCATTGAAACTAGAGGTGTTCTTGAGGATAAAAGAGCTACTAGGAATGTGCTTGATACCAAGAGTAAACTAACTATAATTTACAGGTAAGTCTAATGGAGGATTTGTTGGAGATTTAAGTCTCTTGGTGACTAAGTTATTAAGACTTATCACATTTAATATCGTGTTATGATTGTTATGTTAATAATGCCCTAGTTAATAGGGTTTAGTTTGGTTTGAATTATTTTTCAACAACTTTCTTACGTTCTTAGGTTATGTAAATGTTGTTGTTATTTGATTTTATTTAAATTCGTTCAATAATACAAGCTTCAAACTCTCAAATTATGAGATTCGTGTGTTAGGGATTTGAGTTTCTAACAATTAATTAGTGCACATAAGTCTTATAACTTTCAAAAAGTGTGCACATTGGTCCTAATTGAAAATTTACCATTTTTTTCTTGAAAGTAGTCATGTGCCAAGTATATAATCACATTTTTAAAAGTATTTTTAGAATTACAAATTAATAATAAAATATATGTTAATTCCTAATCTCAACAAAGATCAAAGTTTAATAGACAACTTAAGACTAATGTGCATCTTTTTAAAAAAAACTATAGGATTTTTGTCACTTTTATTAAAAGTTATAGGACTCCTGGTGTCCTTCACCCTAAATAGAATGATTGTTGCTCATAAAACTCATCAAGAAAACTAAGAAATATTTTTTTCACCTTTATTAGTAAAACGAAGCAGACGTTTTAAGATATATGTAAAATTATTATTATGATTTTAAGTAGAAATGTAAAATGAATTGTCTTATCTCATCTTATGTCTTAGCTATTGGCTATAGTGGGATAATGGTACAAGATTGTCCCATTTCATTTAAATATCATCTCACCTTATTTAATTTGTAGCCCTATTGGACACAACTTTAAACATATATTATATTATTTTTTTGTTAAACTTACATAAATTATCATATTTTCTATTATTTTTATATTATTACTTATCTTATTTAAACCCATTAAGGACAAATGAGATGTCTCAATTAATATTGTTTCATTATCATCTCTATCTAATTAAAAATTAAATGAGATAAAATAAGATAGATTTTGAAAATTAATAAAATGTCTCATAAATCTCATTAAGATTTCATCTCAATTTACATCTCTATTTTTAAATGCTTTATGAAACACAAAGCATATAATTATCTGTTGTATGATAGGTCCAATAGCTCCCAAGAGTTTCCACAAGGTAATGAATTATCATCTTAAAAGATTAACTTATTAGATAGTTTCGATATATGCATTTATAAACACATACTTTCATTAGTATTTTATCAATATAAAACTTGTTTGTTTTTCATTTCTTAATAATTCCCCATTAAACAAGACCAATTGGCTTTCGTAGGTAACATTCCGATTCAAAGTCAATCCAACTTATTCTTCCACGATTAATTTTTTTTAACTTTCACTTTAACCCACTTTATTTTTATGTTTTTGGATCTTCCCAAGGTCCTCAAAGTTCAACACTCTCTCTTAAATTTTGTCTTCAACCCAATCTTATTTGTCCAAGATTTTAGGGTCTTCTAAATTCAACTTTTGAAATGAGCTTACACCACCATGAAATTTAGAGAATTTTATTTCAAGCCCAATCAACCTATATTTCACTGATTGACCCAAAACAACAACCATAACTTTTGAAACCATTTGATAAATCCAATAGTTTCTGTTATTTAATTGGCCCAAAACAAAAGGCCCAAAACCCAATACGAAACCCTTCTATTCTGCCAGCTTCTTATATATATATATATATTAACTAAGCTTCCTCAGTTAATCTGTGAGAATTGTAGCCGCCGAAGAAATAAAAAGGAGACTAAGAGCAGCTGCTGGAAAAATACAGAGAGCAGAAGGTTTCTTTTTTCTTTTTCTTTTTGTGTGCAGCCACCAGAGAAAGAAAAAAAGCAGAAAAATAGAAGAAAGCTAGCAGCGTGAGAAGTAAGGGAAAATCAACCCTAAAGATAAGCTGTCTATTTCTGCTACCATTGGTGGAGCGTCTCCTATTTGTATGGTAATATTAGATTTAATAGCAAGTTTGTTAATTTATCTTGCTATATATATTACCAGTAAATTAGAGGGGATATTTTGTGGGTTGATTATGTATTTTGGTATAATTTTGTGAAGCTCTCTGAAAATTGGTGTTTGTATCTCCATTTGATTATTAGTGGATTTTTCCTCGGTGTGCCGTCGTCAGTGTAGTAAACTTTTCACATTGAAAAGTTGAACCACTTAAATCATTGTGTGTCATTTAATTTCTTATTGGTTATTGTTTTTCCGTTACCCATTATTATTAATTTGTGCAATCAAAATTGGACCCGATCTTCGCTTCTGTAAGTGCTAATTCGTAACAAATTGGTATCAGAGCATTGGGTTATTCTGTTATTTATTGGAACTGGTCAAGTTTGCTCTTTTGGATTTATTTTGAGCTTCTGGTTATCTGATTGGTTTCATATTTTCTGGGTTGTGCTTTTGTTTATTTAATATTGGGTTTTCTGTCATGGCGGCAAAATTTGAAATTGAGAAATTCAATGGTAGAAATGATTTCAGTCTTTGGCATATGAAGATGCGGGCCGTATTAGTTAAAGAAGGGCTCGTTAAGACACTTGAAGGTAAGGATAAATTTCCAAAAAAATTAACTGATGAAGAAAAAGATGCTTTGATGGAAAATGCTCTCAGTTCAATTCAGTTATCCTTGTCTGATGAGGTATTACGCGAAGTTGGTGATGAGGAATCTCCTGTTGGGTTATGGCTTAAATTGTAGAATTTGTATATGACCAAGTCTTTGACCAGTCGGTTATATTTGAAGCAGCGTTTGTATACATTTAGAATGTCAGAAGGTACACCTTTGCACGATCATCTTGATGAATTTACTAAAATTATTCGTGATTTGAAAAATGGTGGTGTTAAGATTGATGATGAGGATCATGCCTTAGTTCTATTATGTTCTTTACCTCATTCATTTGAACATTTTGTTGATACCATGCTATATGGGCGAGACACTATTTCTTTGGAAGATGTCAAAGCAGCTTTGAATTCTAGAGAGTTGAAGAAAAAGGTGTCTACAAGCAACGATGATAATAGCATTGGTTTATTTGTCAGAGGTAGAAATCAACAAAAAGGCACAAGCAGTAATAGAGGCAAGTCTAGATCCAAATCTAGAAAAAGAAAAGATAAATGCAATTATTGCCGTCAAGAAGGGCATTGGAAAGTAAATTGTCCTAAACTCAAAGGTAAAGGAAAATCTGCCACAACGTCTTCTGGTACTAATGATGTTGCTGGTGTTGCAGATAGTTCTGGTTCCGATGGTGAAAATGTTCTATCAGTATCTATTAGTTCTCCTGGAGATGTTTGGATTCTTGATTCGGGTTGCACTTACCATATGTGCCCCAGTAGAGATTGGTTTGCTTCTTATCAGTCTATTGATGGGGGTGTTGTCTTGATGGGAAACAATATGTCCTGCAAGGTTATTGGTATTGATACTGTCTGAATTAAGATGCATGATGGTATTTTTAGGACTTTGAAAGATGGTCGCCATGTTCCAGATTTGAAAAAGAATTTGATATCTTTGGGTACTCTTAATTCACAAGGCTACAAGTATGTAGCTGAAGGTGGAGTTTTAAAAGTTAGTAAGGGTGCTCTTGTTGTTATTAAAGGGCAATTGTCGCGTGGTCTCTATATGCTTCAGGGTAGCACTGTTATTGGCAGTGTATCAGTTTCATCCTCGTCCGATCAAGATTCAAACACTACTCGATTATGGCATATGCGGCTTGGGCATATGAGTGAGGCAGGGATGTCTATTTTGAGAAAACGAGATTTGCTTTGTGGTCAGAAAACTGGGAAGCTTGATTTCTGTGAGCATTGTGTTTATGGAAAGCATCGCAGGGTTAAGTTCAGTACAACCATCCATAAAACAAAAGGTATTGTTGATTATATTCATTCAGATCTTTGGGGTCCTTCTCGTGTTGTGTCTAAGGGTGGTGCCCGGTATATGTTGACTTTTATTGATGACTTCTCTCGTCATGTTTGGGTGTATTTTCTGAAGAATAAGAATGATGCGTTCTCAAAATTTGTAAAATTCAAGGCTTGTATAGAAAATCAAACAGGCAAGAAAATCAAGCATTTGAGGACTGATAATGGTTTGGAATTTTGTGCTAGTCAGTTTAATGAGTTATGCGAAAGAAATGGCATAGTGAGACACCGCACTGTGCGTCATACACCACAACAAAATGGAGTAGCAGAACGTATGAATAGGACTCTCTTACAAAGAGCTCGTTGTATGCTCTTTCAAGCTGACTTGGATAAATCGTTTTGGGCTGAAGCTTGTAACCATGCCTGCTATTTGGTGAATCGGTCTCCATCAACTGCAATTGAGTTGAAGACTCCGTTTGAGGTATTCTTTGGTACTCCTGCTAATTATTCTGATTTGAAAGTTTTTGGTTGTCCTGCTTATGCTCATGTTAATGATGGTAAACTTAAGCCTAAGGCATTGAAATGCATATTTTTGGGTTATCCTTCTGGGGTGAAGGGTTATAGATTATGGTGTGTTGAACCCAAGTCACCTAAATTTTTGATTAGCATAGATGTTAAGTTTGATGAGTTTTCCATGTTGCAAAAGAAAAAAGAGTCTATTGTTGCAGATAAAGACCATGGTGTTAGTGAGCAGGTGGAGCTTGAGAGTGGAGCTCCTAGTCAAGTGCAAGAGGGCACTTCAGATCAGCCATCTGTGGATGAGATAGATGATTCTACTCATGATGTAGCAGAAGAGCAACATGAGCAACCATATAGTATCGCTAAGGGTAAAGGAATAAGTGAGATTCGACGCCCTCAGAGGTACGCAGATGCAGACTTAGTTTCTTTTGCATTGTCTGTGGCAGAGTCTATTGAGGTGTATGGACCTTCTAGTTATCATGAAGCTGTCACTTGTGATGAGTCTGCTCAGTGGTTGGTTGCTATGAATGAAGAGATTGAATCACTTCATAAGAATCATACTTGGGAATTGGTGAAACCGCCTAAGGGTCAGAAGATTGTTGGAAACAAATGGGTCTTCAAGAAAAAGAAAGGTATACCTGAGGTTGAATCAGTTAGGTTCAAGGCACGTGTTGTTGCAAAGGGCTATTGTCAGAAGAAAGGTATTGACTTCAATGAAGTATTTTCACCTGTTGTGAAACATAGCTCTATTCGTGTGTTGCTTGCTATGGTTGCATTGTTTGACATGGAATTAGAACAACTTGATGTCAAGACATCATTCTTACATGGTGAGCTTGAGGAACAAATATATATGCATCAACCAGAGAGGTTTGTTGTTCCAGGTAAGGAAAATCATGTTTGTTTATTGAAAAAGTCTTTATATGGGCTGAAGCAATCTCCTAGGCAGTGGTATAAGCGGTTTGATTCTTTTATGATTGATCATGGTTACTCTAGGAGTGATTATGATAGTTGTGTTTATCATAAAAGATTTCATGATGGTTCATCCATTTATTTGTTGCTTTATGTTGATGACATGCTTATTGCTTCTAAGAATAAGTCTGAGATTCAGAAATTAAAGTCTCAACTTAATGGTGAATTTGAGATGAAAGATTTGGGTGCAGCGAAGAAAATTTTAGGCATGGAAATTTATAGGGATAGACAAGTGGCAAGCTTTATTTGACTCAGAAAAGTTATATTGAAAAAGTTCTTGAACGCTTTGGCATGAAAGATTCTAAACCTGTGAGTACGCCGTTAGCTGCACATTTTAGGCTTTCTTTGGATTTTTCACCATAGTCAGAAGAAGAAGAGCGGTACATGTCTCAAGTTCCATATGCTAGTGTCGTTGGCAGTTTGATGTACGCTATGGTTTGTACTCGTCCAGACATTTCACATGCAGTTAGTGTTGTCAACAGATATATGGGTAATCCTGGTAAGGGTCATTGGCAAGCAGTGAAATAGATACTTCGGTATTTGAGAGGTACATCTAATTTTGGTTTGGTATATGATGAGAGTTCTAATACTGGTTACAGTGTTATTGGTTATGTGGACTCCGATTATGCTGGTGATTTGGATAGAAAAAGATCTCTGACTGGTTATGTCTTCACTCTTTCTCATTGTGCCATTAGTTGGAAGGCTACTTTACAGTCTACAGTTGCTTTGTCTACGACAGAGGCAGAATATATGGTAGCAGCAGAAGCAGTGAAAGAAGCCATCTGGCTTAGAGGTTTGGTTTGTGATTTGGGTTTACAGCAGGATACTTCTGTTGTATTTTGTGATAGTCAGAGTGCGATACACTTGACTAAGAATACTATGTATCATGAAAGAACCAAACACATTGATGTCAGATATCATTTCGTTCGTGACATTGTCTCTCAGGGTGCTATTGTTGTCAATAAGATAGTCACTACAGAGAATCCAGCTGATATGTTAACCAAATCGGTTCCTTTTAACAAGTTCAAGCATTGCTTGGACTTGATTGGTATTTGCAGAAGATGATCACCCTTCGGGGTTTTGGACGACGGTTATTTGGTAATCCAAGGAATTTCATTTGAAGAATTTGTTTTCTGTTTTGAGCCAAGGTGGAGATTTGTTATTTAATTGGCCCAAAACAAAAGGCCCAAAACCTAATACGAAACCCTTCTATTCTGCCAGCTTCTTATATATATATATATATATATATATATTAACTAAGTTTCCTCAGTTAATCTGTGAGAATTGTAGTCGCCGAAGAAATAAAAAGGAGACTAAGAGCAGCTGTTGGAAAAATACAGAGAGCAGAGGGTTTCTTTTTTCTTTTTCTTTTTGTGTGCAGCCACCAGAGAAAGAAAAGAAGCAGAAAAATAGAAGAAAGCTAGCAGCGTGAGAAGTAAGGGAAAATCAACCCTAAAGATAAGCCGTCTATTTCTGCTACCATTGGTGGAGCGTCTCCTATTTGTACGATAATATTAGATTTAATAGCAAGTTTGTTAATTTATCTTGCTATATATATTACCAGTAAATTAGAGGGGATATTTTGTGGGTTGATTATGTATTTTGGTATAATTTTGTGAAGCTCTCTGAAAATTGGTGTTTGTATCTCCATTTGATTATTAGTAGATTTTTCCTCGGTGTGCCGTCGTCAGTGGAGTAAACTTTTCACATTGAAAAATTGAACCACTTAAATCATTGTGTGTCATTTAATTTCTTATTGGTTATTGTTTTACCGTTATCTATTATTATTAATTTATACAATCAAAATTGGACCTGATATTCGCTTCCGCAAATGCTAATTCGTAACAGTTTCCATGAGTTTTCACAAGACAATAAGTTTTTATTCCAAAAATTTAACCTGATAGGTGGGGTTATAAACTCATGCTCACATTGATATTTTATCAATATTATACTAATTTACTTTTCACTTGCCAATAATGTGCACAAGTTATAAACTGTATCAAAAGTTGTTTGGTAATTCTGGAATTTAATTTCTTGAGCTAGAGATTAATTTTTGCGTTGAAATCCAACCTAGCAAGTGGTATCACAATCATACCCAGTTTGCATTCCATGCCAAAGTTTCGTATAGGCAATGCACGTTGCCCAGATCAAAACGAATGATAGGATGTCCCTCCCCTATTTCCAATAATATCCTGGCAATTTAATGATCATAGCCATTCAAGCATAGCAATATTTTTCTCTCTCTTAGGAATACTTTACAAGACTCACATGTGTTTAATGACCAACATTGTACTTCTTGTGTGCAGATTTTGCTCTCTTCTTTCACAACAAACAAGTGATGACCAAGCTGTACCCTCACCCAAATGTTCAATTATAGATAATTATGATACTATTTTTTATTTTATTTTTTGTCCATACTTATTGAAAGCCAGAGACAGCAATTGAAAGTTTGTTAGTAATGAAATACCATCCTTGGCACTCGTGGATGGCAAATTTTATAAATAATTGCGAGATCTGAACCCACATATCAATTCTGGTACGTGCTGATACAAATGAGACACGAGAGTGATATTATAACATGAATTGATTAGTACCGACTTGGTGGTAGGGAAACAGAGGATAAACATCACCACCTTCATTATTGGATCCACATAAAGAGTCGTGCCACTTTCATTGAGTTTTATAAGCTATAAGAGATACCTTTTGTCTCTCTTACCCTCCATTATATATAAGGCAACATGTGAAGAAGCAAAGCAGGCAAATTCTAGACTCACTTGAACAATCAATAACAACTTCTCTTCTATATCTCTCTCTCATTAAGAAGGAAATTAATATGGCATCTCACCACACTCGCTCTAACAGCTTTCCCTCAAGGCCTCACCCACTAGTTTCTCAACTTGATGAGTACTTGTGCAGATTGAAAGCATCTCAAGAAGCTTCTACATCAATGAGCTCGAAATTAAACGGACTTCAAGATCTTCATAATTGTGTTGATCAATTGTTTTCATTACCCCTCAATCAACAAGAATTGTATCAACAGAAGAACAGGAATGAGGTTGATGAGGTTTTGAATGGATCTATACGGATCTTGGATGTTTGTGATACCACAAAGTACGCTTTGTCTCAAATGAAGGACTGCACACAAGAATTGCAATCTATTATTCGCAGAAGACGAGTTGGCAAGACTGATATGTCAAGTGAGATAAGGAAATTCTTAACCTCCAGGAAAGTGGTGAAGAAGGCAATTAAAAAAACCATTAAAAATGTAAAGAATGTTGGAAACAATAGCAAAGGAGAGCATTGTTCAATGGTTAGGATGTTGAAAGAAGTTGAAGCAGTCACTATTTGTGCATTTGAGTCCCTATTGTTATTTATTTATGGATCAACGGCACAATCAAAGCTCAGTAGCTGGTCTCTAGTCTCCAAGCTAGTCAACAGCAAAAGAGTTGGTTGTGTGCAACAAGAAATTGATGGAAACGACTTCGCTAAGGTCGACGCTAATTTGCAGTCCCTCATAGCTAAGCAGATAAGCATTGAGAATGTTCAAACTCAGCTACAAAATCTAGAACAGAGCATTGAAGACCTTGAAATTGGACTGGAATGCCTCTTCAGGCGTTTAGTCAAAACTAGAGCTTCTCTTTTGAACATCCTCAGTAACTAAATCAATATTGTTCATACATACTTGTAAATGATGATACGTGTATCCAATTTTGAATAGTACAATATAATACTTTTTTCAGCTCATATTTTTCTGGTTGATACTTGATCCTAAGGATGAAGTCAAAACTAATGTGAAATTATCTATATGCTATTATTTTATTTTTATTTTTTTTGAAATTACAAAGTACGATATTTAATCTCATTAAAAACAGGTATTTTAAAGGATAACTGAGTTATATAAAAATCGTTTTTTTTTTCTTCCTTTTCTCCCCCTTTCAATACCTTCAAAGGTTAAGCCTAGTAAGGTCAAGTCGTTGAATCAAAAATCAACTCAAATATTTTATTTTAGTGGTTTGCCTTTCACATGGGTATTGTGAAAATTGAATCAAAATGTGTAAATATGAAGTCTGTCAAGATTCTATATGTATCAAGGGAAACGGACATGACTACTCAGCAACAAAATCATTCATTGAGAAACTCAATTCTCACATGCTTTAAATCAATAAAATTTATTTCATGTCTTCCTTTTGGGAGGACAACAGTATCATTTCAGTATTCTTCTATATAGCGAAAACCATGATGATTATTATTCAGCAACTTTTCACCATTTCACCATTGCACCATTGCAGTCAAAACTTCTTAATTTATCAAATAACTTTTTTAAAGTTAAAATTTAAACGTCTGCTAACAGAGCCAAAGTTCTTGAATTTTTCAGAAATATCGTTTGCCATAGAGCCTCTGTATAAAATATATTTTGCCTTAGCAAGAGAAAGAGTGGTCTCATTGTCGTTATACAGTCGGTTGTAGTTATCTCTGTTAGGTGCTGTGCTAACAGTTTAATGCTGATACTAGGAGAGGCCAAAGAGCTGTAGCTCAACATTATGAAACCCATTTGGGCATGTATAAGATATAGGGTTCGAGACTCACTTACAAGTACACGAGTGATGTAGTTATTTAAAAAAAGGGAGTGTATGAGCAAAGGAGTTCTTTCCATGTCAAAATGGGCACGTCAATTCTATTAAAAAACACACGCGCACAACTTGTTGGAACAAAACTAAAGGAAAAAAGATTCAATTAAGCAGATAGAGTTTTGTAACAGACCACAGGAGATGCTTGTCCAGGTGACGTGCTTATCCTATTTCTTGCATTCATAAGGATTTTTAACATAGAATAAGATTATAAAAGAAAAAATAATTTATTTTATTTAAAGTTTATATTTAGAGTTCTATTAAAATAATAGTTTATTTCATTTAAAGTTTTAATTTTTATATATTATTAAAATCTCATATAAAAACTTTTATTTATTTTTTGTATTATTAGAACTCACTTATAAATTTTATGAATTATTCTAAGGATTTTTAAAGTATAAAACATTTTAAGACGCAATTGAGTTCCTGACCTTCCAAATGCACCATAATGCACCCAGAATCACTGTAAACTAATAGTCAAATCTCCATTGTTGTGTGATATATACATTCAAAACGAAGAAAATTTCACTAAATTTGCCTTGGAGATTCTATTGAATTATACACGACAAAATAAAATAATATCCAGCTAGCAAAGCTCCTCTAGGATTCATAGCCTTGAATGAAAAGAAAATATCAATGCATATCTCTCCAACACAAGGAACTTGATCGACCAAAATGACTCCACTGGACCATCAGACACTTCGAATACTGTTGTTTTCATAATTTAGCTATATTCTGCATTAGAATGAAGGTCCTTTGCCATACTAAAACCTCTTGTGTCAAAGATTGACATCCATTCAAAAAGTGCCACATCATCCTCATAAAAAGATCTCGGAAAGCTATTCTAGCTAGGAGAATTATACACTACTTGATCTTTAACCTAGAAACCTTGATCACTGCTAGGAGTTATAGACTTGAATCTTTTGGGTCCAGTTAACCATGTGTCCTTCCTACCTATTACATACCAACTAGATCTAAGATCATCTTCTTCGAGCCCAGGAATTTACAATCCTTTTTAAAACATAGGCAACTGAAGCTTATAAATGATGTAGACATGAAAGAAGGATAGCTAATGAGTAAAATATTTCAATGCTACATAAACACAAACATAATATTCTTTTTGTCTCTATGTGCACGAGTTTGTCTCTATTAGAGGCAAATCTGGTTTAATGGCCACTAACAATGTGTCCCCCATGTTTCCAACAAGGTGGCACAGCAACGCATGCACTGCAAATTTTATCAATCACTGAGGAATACATGATAAGGCTCACATGAAAGACTCGAATCTTATATGATTTAAAACAATGAAGGATGTGTTGTCTTGCTTTCTGTTTGAAGCACATAAATGCTAATATAAACCTAAGGTCAATTTGCTACAACATTGATCGACAAGGCATGTGGCTTGTGCAGATTTTGATATCTCCTTGAACAATGAACATGTGGTGACCTCGCTGTACCACCAGCAAATTCTCAATTATAGATAAGCATCATCATATTTTATTCTATGTGCACAGTGCACATGTGTATGGAAATGGCAGGCAGCAATAGAAAAGTTATCATTTTCGAGGCATTATCCATGCCACTCATAAATGGAAAAATAACATATAAATATTTATGGTGCTTCCCTCAATGAGACACAATACTGATATTTTAACTTGAATTAACTGGTATTTAGATGCGAACCTTGGTGGTAGGGAAACAGAATATAAACATCATCACTTGATGATTGGATCCAAATAAAGAGTCGTATCAACCTCATTTAATTTTATTAACTATGAGATTCCTCTTGTCTCGCTTACCCCTCTACGATATATAGGGTAGATATAATGAAATAAAGCAGGGAAAATCGTAGACTGAATTGAAAAATCAACAACAAGTTCTCTTCTATTTTACCTCACTTGCTAAAGATTAAGAAGGAAATATGGCATCTTACCACACTCGATCTAACAGCTTTCCCTCGAGGCCTCACCCACTAGTTTCTGAAGTTGATGAGCAATTGTGCAGTTGAATGCATCTCAAGAAGCTTCTACATCATCAAGTTCAATAAGCTGCAAACTGAATGGGCTTCAAGATCTTCATGATTGTGTTGATCAATTGCTTTTATTACCCCTTAGTCAACAAGTGTTGTCTCAAGAGAAGAACAGGAAGCAAGTTGATGAGGTTTTGAACGGATCTGTACGAATCTTGGATGTGTGCAACGCAGCAAAGGATGCTTTGTCGCTAATGAAAGAATGCACACAAGAACTGCAATCTATTATCCGTAGAAGACGGGTTGGTAAGACTGATATGTCAAGTGAGGTTAGGAAATTCTTAACCTCCAAGAAAGTGGTGAATAAGGCAATTAAAAAGGCAATCAAAAATCTAAAGAATGTTGGAAAGAATGACAAAGAGGAGCATTGTGCAACGGTTAGAATGTTGAAAGAAGCGGAAGCAGTCACTGTTTGTGCATTTGAGTCCTTATTGTCCTTTATTTCAGGACCAAATGCACAATCAAAGCTCAGTAGCTGGTCTCTAGTTTCCAAGCTAGTCAACAACAAAAGGGTTGATTGTGTGGAAGATGAAACATACGGAAATGAATTCGCTAAGGTGGATGCTACCCTTCAGTCTCTCATATATCAGAAGACAAGAATTGAGAATGTTCAAACTCAGCTTAAACATCTAGAACAATGCATTGAAGACCTTGAAGATGGACTGGAATGCCTCTTCAGGCGTTTAGTAAAAACCAGAGTTTCCCTTTTGAACATCCTCAGTAACTAGCTAGTTGTTAAATCAATCCTGTTGCACCAACATTGGCAACCAAAAGATGTTCATACATACTTGTAAATGAAATGATGGTACTTATATGTATTCAATTTTGAATAGTAAAATAGAATTAATACTTCTCAGCTTAATTTTTTTATCTGATTCTGTCCCTTCAAGAGCTAGTTATTCAAGGTTTTCTGGTTGATATTTAATTAAAGACATGAAAAAATTATTGAACAATTCTGATTAAATTTTTTATCCGTGTCTTATTAGAGATTATCACCCCTATCTCCTACTATTTTTTTTTACTTTGATCACCTTTAATGCTGAAGCTCTCTGTGTCAATCAGAGTTGGAGTCGCTGAGCTGTTTATAAAATATTTTATCATGTTAGTTTTACATTCACATGGGGTTAGTGGTAATCAAATCATTAAATCATATATCTAGTCTGTCATGATTGTTTTTGTTTCAAGGGAATTGAACATGACTAGTCAGCAATTAAATCATTCAAATGGCAAACGCAATTCCCATATGTTTCAATCGATAAAATTTATTTTGTCTTCGTTTTAGGAGGACAATATCATTTTGCATTCTTCTTAATATTTACAGAAACTGGAAGTACGGCTCCGTGGATTTATTTATTTTAGTACAAAGTATTTATTCAATGAATAATTTATTATTTTAGTATTAAGTAATCAATTTCCTTCAAATTTTACAAAGATTAAATATGTTTCCATAGAGATTTATCTTAATTTTTATTATCTCGTCAAAGTTTTAGCATTTTGAATAGATCTATAATTTTAGAAAATTTTGGGGTGTATTTGATATTTTTAAAAAAATGAGTATATTTGATATTTTTAACAAACGAATGGGTATATTTAAAATTTCAGAAAATATTCAAGGGTGTATATGAAATTTTTGAAAAACTTGTGAATATATTTATAATTTTTAGAATTTTGGGCACCGTTTGTTTTTACAATAGCTAGTAATAAAAATGACTCGCTACAGTCCATTAATGTGAGATTAGATGAAAAAAATTATTCATATTAGAGTTATGTGATAAAAAACTTTTCAAAAGGTAAAAAGATGTAGGGTTATGCATCTGGAATTATGATTAGACTTATAAGTGATAAAGCAGAGTATGAAAAAATGTTAGATAATTGGAAAGTAAATAATTCAAAAATTATCACTTGGATAAACAATTCTATTGAACACTCAATAGGTACTCAATTGGCAAAGTATGAAACATTAAAAGAGATTTGGCAACATTTGGCAAGATTGTATACATTGTCTAACTTTGCAAAACAATATCAATTAGAACATGATATTCGAGCTCTTGAACATAAAGGCATGAATATTCAAGAGTTATATTCTGCAATGACAAATCTTTGGGATCAGTTGGCTCTTATAGAATCGGAAGAACTACGTGCCTGTACAGCTTATATTGCTCGTAGAGAAGAGCAACGTCTAGTTTTATTTTTGATGGCACTTCGTGATGATTTTGAGGGTCTCTGTGGCTCCATCCTGCATCGTAGCCCGATTCCATCTGTTGATTCGAGAGATAGTGTACTTATGGTTGATGAGATACGTCTTAAGTATCAGACAGGAAAAAGAATTCTCCCGGTGCCTAATTCATCAATTTTTGTAGTTCCTTTTAGACCTCCTACTCGCTATGAAAACAAGCCTCATTCAAGGGTTGAGATTGATAAATGCAGTTTTTGCAAGCAAAAAGCACATTGGAAGGCTCAATGCCCTAAGCTATTGAATAAAATACCACAACTACACCAACAAAGGCATCACTTAAGGCCTCCACTGTTTGGAAGTCATATTCAACCACGATCATATTGTCCTCCACAGGTTAACACTACAACAGTTGTACCACCATCTGATTCTGTTAGACCCGAACCTCATTCTAAAATCCCACATTTGTAACTCTTTTTGAACAATTTCAGAAGTTTCTTGCTACACAGTCACATGCTATGTCCATTTTCTTCTCTAGCTCTTCAAGTATGTCATCATCTACATGGGTTTTAGATTCTGGAGCTTCACATCATATGTCTCCTGATTTGAAATCCTTTATTTCTTTATGTCCTGCATCCTCTATATCTGTCATGACTGTTGATGCTATTTCTCTGCCATTAGAAGGAGTTGGTTCTATTGACACACCTCACTTGTCACTTTCTAATGTTTACCATATTACTAAGCTTACATTGAATCTTGTTTCTGTTAGTCAATTGTGTGATTCTGGTTATTCAATGTTATTTTCTTCCACCTCTTATTATGTGCAGGATCCGCAGTCTCAGAAGTTGATTGGGATAGGTCGTAAGCGGGGTGGATTATATGTTTTGGACGAGTTGAGATTACCAGTATTTTCAGCTCATAGTGTTAACTTGTTTTCATTTCGTTTGTCTCCTTCATCCTCAAGTTTTTATTTATGGAATTCTCGTCTTGGTCATGTATCATCTTCCCGTTTAAGATTCTTAGCATTTATGGGTGCCTTAGAAAATTTGAAAACTCATGATATTTCTAATTGTAGTGATTGTAAACTTGCAAAATTTTCTACTTTGCCTTTTCATCGAAGTACTTCTTGTTCTATTGCACCATTTGATTTGGTCCACTCAGATGTGTGGGGACCTTCTCCTATTGCTACAAAAGGGGGGTCTCGATATTATTTTTCTTTTATTGATGACCATACTCGTTTTTGTTGGATTTATCTTATGAAACGTCGTTTTGAATTCTTTGGCATTTATAGTAACTTTTGAGTTCTTGTAAAAACTCAACATTCTGCAGTTATTAAGTGTTTTAGATGCGATTTGGGTGGTGAATATACTTCCAATAAATTTTGTGATCTACTTACTTTAATGGAACTATTTGCCAAACTTCTTGTACAGATACTCCTAAGCAAAATGGTGTAGTTGAAAGAAAACATAGGCACATTGTTGAAACCGCTCGCTCTCTTTTGTTGTCATTTTCAGTTCCTAGTGAGTTTTTGGGAGAAGCAGTTCTTACTGTAGTCAACCTCATCAATAAGATCTCTTCATCTCATACTTTAGGTTTGTCACCTTTTGAAAAATTATATGGGTATGCTCCTGATTATTCTTCCTTGAGAGTCTTTGGTTCTAATTGTTTTGTCCTTCTTCCTCATGTAGAGCGTACTAAATTGTCATCTCGTTCTACTATTTGTGTGTTTCTTGGTTATAGTGAAGGGAAAAAAGGATATCGTTGTTTTGATCCAGTGTCACGAAAACTATATTGTTCTCGTCATGTTGTGTTTCTTAAGCACATACCTTTCTTTTCTATTCCTACTACTACTCACAACTTGACCAAGTCTGATATCATTCATATTGATCTTTTCTCTAACCATACAGATAGTTTATCTCCACATATCCCTTCCACTACACACTCTGACTCATCTATTGTCCATATAGTCCCTTTTCCTCTTCATTATTCTCGCAGGGTTCGCATTGTTAGTTTTGGAGATACTAGTACCTTGCAGTCTGGAGCACTTGATAATCTCGCTCCTCTTGCAATTGCCCAAAATCCTCATGAGATTATGGATTTTACTTCTCGTTATCCCCAACGTACTCGTAAGTCTACTCACCTTCCAGATTTTGTTTACTCTTGTTATTCCAATTCATTTTTTTCCTTTTTAGCATCTATTCATTGTCTCTCTAAGTCCTTATCCTATAAAGAGGCAATTATTGACCCATTTTGGCAGCATGTTATGACTAAGGAACTTTCTACTTTGCAAAAAACCAGTACTTGGGATTTGGTACTTTTACCTTCTAGTAAAAGTACAATTGATTCTCGTTGGGTATATAAAATCAAGACTAAGTCTGATGGGTATGTTAAGCACTACAAAGCTAGATTGGTAGAAAATGGGTTCTCTCAATAGTATGGTATGGATTATGAGGAGACTTTTGCTCATGTTGCAAAAATGACTACTATTCGTACTCTTATTGTAATTGCATTTGTTCGTGAGTGACATATATCTCAAATGGATGTTAAGAACACTTTTTTTAATGGTGATTTGCATGAAGAAATTTACATGATTCCCCCGCCTGGTGTTTCTCATAAGCATGGTGAAGTTTGCAATCTTAAGAAAGCTATATATGGTCTCAAACAGGCACCTCGAGCTTGGTTTGAGAAGTTTTCTAATGTTATCACTTCTCTTGGATTTTTCTCCAGTAATCATGACTCAACTCTTTTTGTCAAGTGCACCATTACTGGTCGTATTTTGCTTTCTCTATATGTTGATGATATGATTATTACTGGTGATGATGTTGATGGAATTGCAATATTAAAGTCAGAATTAACTCATCAGTTTGAAATGAAGGATTTTGGCTCTTTACAGTACTTTTCTGGGTATTGAAGTTGCTTTCTCTCCAAAAGGCTATCTTCTCTTTCAATCTAAGTACACTACTGATATTCTTGAGCATACTTGTCTTACTGATATCAAAACTGTTAATACTCCTTATGAGCTTAACGTTCAGTATTCTCCTTCAGATGGTAATCCTTTGTCAGATCCTACCTTATATAGCACTATTGTTGGAAATTTGGTCTACCTCATTATCACTCGTCCAGATATTGCATATGTTGTTCATATTGTTAGTTAGTTTGTTGCATCTTCTACTACCGTTCATTGGGCAGCTGTTCTTCGTATTTTGCAGTATCTTTGGGGTACCACTTTTCATAGTCTTTTACTTTCATCCACTTCTTCCTTGGAACTGTGTGCATATTCTGATGCTGATCATGGTCGTGATTCCACAAGTCGTAAGTCTGTTACTAATTTTTGTATCTTTTTGGGGGATTCTTTTATTTCATGGAAAAGTAAGAAACAAACAGTTGTCTCTTAATCTTTTACTGAAGCAGAATATCGTGCTATGACATCTACTACCAAAGAGATTGTTTGGTTACGTTGGTTACTTGCCGATATGGGCATTTTCCTTTCTTCTCCCAACAAAAGTGCTATTCAGATTGCTCACAACTCAGTCTTCCATGAACGGACTAAGTATATCGAAATTAATTATCATTTTACTCGTCATCACCTCAAGAATGACATCATTACGTTGCCTTTTTGTTTCTCCATCCTTGTAGTTTGTCGATTTTTTTACTAAGTCGCATTCTATTTCACGTTTTTGTTTTCTAGTTAGCAAACTCTCGATGCTTCTTGCAACTGCACCGCGAGTTTGAGGGGAGGTATTAGAATATTTATTATAAGGATATTTTAATCTTTTATTTTTTTTATTTTTTTTTGCTTATATTTCTTTTACTTCTCTATTTTCTATTTAAGGTTTTTGCATCTCTCCATTTACAAGAGAACATATTCCATTTCTCTTCTTCTTTGTTCTTCTTTTTTGCATTCCTTTGCTATTTCTCTTTGTTCTTCTATTACCTTCCATGCATTGATAAGAAATTTGGACTTGAAATCTATGTAACCTTTCCTTTTCCAATAACAATAATAATCTATCTCCTGTTAAGGCTCATTACATTGCTTGATTTTCTTCATATGAGACATGTCCCTTTTTAAGTAATAGACCTCCACAACTTCCTAAAAGTAGGATAACCAGTATATGGCAAGTCCAGGTAATCATCGCTAGAAAAATCCCCAGCATAATGGGCCAGTGTGTCTGCTTTGCAACCATAGATATTGATTTTGACCAATGACCCTTCACACCTGCGGTGTACTCCTAGACGTTGCCATATTTTGCTATTGCAAACGACTGTCAGAAGCCAAATATAATTTCAAATCTGCAGTACATCCACTCCAAGAGTTCATAATTTCATTTGTAAGTCTTCTCCAAAACCAGCCGAAAGGATTGACATTCTTGCTAACAACCACAAACGACATCCTCGCCTTCAAAATGCACAATAAGTAACACAAAAGTACAGTAATTGTTATCCTAAACTCTACCCTTCTCTGAGATACATTCATTCAAAGCCAATTAATTAACTTTCACTGAATCTACCTTCATCAAACCTGCAGGTATAATCTGAGTCTTCAGTCCAAAGAAAACCATGCAAGTTAGAGCCTTCAGTGAAAGAACAAGTTACTTGCATATTCTACTTCGTTAACATAACAAGGGCAAACAATCTACAGAAAAATTCCTCTAGAGTTTAAAACTTATAAACTTTCGTGGAAGTTGAGCTACCTAATTAACTTCCACAATCATTTATATATACTTCCATGCTGTTGTTATTCATAATTGACCTAGATTCTGCATTACTGTCAAGGTCCTTTGCCGCATGATAACATGATTTGACAGTGTAGCTCTCAACTTTGTTAAGTTTCAAACCATTCCTTCCCTTGTACAAAGACCCAAGACAGGCCGGGCATTACTTAGCTTGGTGCCCTCCTCCAAGAAGATCATCAATAATAACAATATTCCCCCATTTGTCTCCAACAATCAATTCATGGACAAGGTAAACCTCATCCTAGGAGGTGAGATCGTATTAAAACTGATGAATAACGAAAACCATGGGTCATCCCAAATCTGTTTTAAGTTGTAATAAAAGTCCACATAATAGCCTTCATTCACAAATTTCACATCCCTCCATTTGATTTTGAAACTAGATGTTAATTCATAGACAGCAACTCTATTTGTTATTTAAGTGGCTTACAAAACATAAATTTAAAAGTGGCATTAGCATTACCTTCTAATCGAACTTTAAATCAAAAAATATAAAAAAAAAATGGTGGAATATTTGTTAAGTGTGAGAACAAGTACCTGGTTAAAAAAAATAAGAGTAACAACTTGGATATATAGTGAAATGGGCTACTACTCTTAATATATAAATTTTTTGGATTAATATTTCAAGCCCAATAAGTGATATCAAAATTAAGACTTAATTTAAGTTGCGAGAAGCACACAAGATGAATCCCCAAAGTGAAAGTAGACTCGTAAAGGTAATATACATTGCTCAATTACAAACAAATAACTCGTCTTTAATATTAAGACATGGTTGAAATCTAAGGGGATAATGTATTCTCGTTTGAAAGGATCGTTAAGTATCTAAAATTAGGTATATAATTTGATAGGCTACTCTTTCTAATAAGTTTACATTTTGACTTGTAACCTCAATCACAACACGATCTTAGAAATGTGGTCCACTAATATATAGGCACAGGTTGCGAAATTGATGAGTTGAGCAAGAGGAAAATTAAAACATTTGAACAGTAGCCTTTACATTTTGACTTGTAACTTCAATCACAACATGATCTTAGAAATGTGGTCCACTAATATATAGGCACAGGTTGCGAAATTGATGAGTTGAGCAAGAGGAAAATTAAAACATTTGAACAGTAGCCTTTACATTTTGACTTGTAACTTCAATCACAACATGATCTTAGAAATGTGGTCCACTAATATATAGGCACAGGTTGCGAAATTGATGAGTTGAGCAAGAGGAAAATTAAAACATTTGAACAGTAGCCCCTTATCAACTGAAACTAACAATGAGAGCCAATCTCTCTGATGAGAGAACAAAGAAGAATGGTCCTAGGCTTAGGATCTAGCAATACCAACCACAATTCTGTCAGAAACTGTTAGGTGTGTGAAAAAGTCCTATATAGAAAAAAAAAATATTAGTAAATTTGATATACAATTAAGATGAATTATTACTTAATAGCTTAATCTTTTGTGTTAGAACCCAGATCTAAAGGAAACTCTTGTGTAAAGATTGGAACATATAAAAATAGGCACATATTCCTCGTAATAAATCTCAGAAAGCTATTCTAGCTTGGAGAATCATACACTGCCTCAGCTTTAACCATAAAAACTTAATCATAGCTGGTAGTTAGGCTTGAAGGTTTTGGACCTGTGAAACTATGAATCCTTCCAAACCAGGACATTTGAATCAGATCTAAGACCAGAAGGGGTATCCATAAAACTTCTCCAAATCCAGGATAGAGTGCTAACGCAACTCTAATAATTAGATTGAAAAACCTTCTCTAAAAGAACTCATAAACCTTTAAAGCGTAGGCAATTGAAAGAAGACACAGCATCAAGAATGTGAGACTTATAATGATGTGTACATGAAAGCAAGACAATTAATTATGAAAAATTGTATGCTTTCAGTGCTACATAAACAAACAGATGATTCTTTCTATCTCCATGTGCACGAGTTTCTCTCTGCTAGAGACAAATCTGTTTAATGGCCACTAATAATGTCTTTCCCATGTTTCCCAACAAGGTGGCACAGCAACTCACGCATTGCAAAGTTTATGAACCACCGAAGAATACATTATAAGGCTCACATGATAGACTCAGATCTGATATGATTTAAAACAATGAAAAATGTGCTTCCGCACATGAGATCAATTTGCAACAAGGCATAAAAGACTTGTGCAGATTTTGCTTTCTCCTTGAACAACAAGCATGTGATGACCTTGCTGTACAATTAGACAATAATAGACAATAATAAGCATAATATTTATTTTATATGCACAAATGCATGAAAATGGGTAGCAGCAATCAATAATTTGTTAGTAACAAAACACCATCCATACCACATGTGGATGGAAAATTTTCTTAATAATTGCAAGATATGAATCATATAAATATTATGGTGCTGCCTTAAATGAGACACATGAATGATATTTTAACTAGAATTATTTGGTACTTAGATGCAGACTTGGTGTTAGGGAAACAGAGGATAAACATTATCACCTTGATGATTGGATCCAAATCAAAAGTCATATCACCCTCTTGAATTTTATTAACTAAGAGATTCCTCTTGTCTCCCTTACACCTCTACTATATATAGGGTAGATGTAAAGAAACTAAGCAGAAATTGTAGACTGAATTGAACAATCAACAACAAGCTCTTCTATTAAATCTTACTCATTTGCTAAAGATTAAGAAGGAAATATGGCATCTTACCACACTCGATCTAACAGTTTTCCCTCGAGGCCTCACCCACTAGTTTCTGAAGTTGATGAGCAATTGTGCAGATTGAATGCATCTCAAGAAGCTTCTACATCATCAAGTTTAATAAGCTGCAAACTGAATGGGCTTCAAGATCTTCATGATTGTGTTGATCAATTGCTTTTATTACCCCTTAGTCAACAAGTGTTGTCTCAAGAGAAGAACAGGAAGCAAGTTGATGAGGTTTTGAACGGATCTGTACGAATCTTGGATGTGTGCAACGCAGCAAAGGATGCTTTGTCGCTAATGAAAGAATGCACACAAGAACTGCAATCTATTATCCGTAGAAGACGGGTTGGTAAGACTGATATGTCAAGTGAGGTTAGGAAATTCTTAACCTCCAAGAAAGTGGTGAATAAGGCAATTAAAAAGGCAATCAAAAATCTAAAGAATGTTGGAAAGAATGACAAAGAGGAGCATTGTGCAACGGTTAGAATGTTGAAAGAAGCGGAAGCAGTCACTGTTTGTGCACTTGAGTCCTTATTGTCCTTTATTTCAGGACCAAATGCACAATCAAAGCTCAGTAGCTGGTCTCTAGTTTCCAAGCTAGTCAACAACAAAAGGATTGATTGTGTGGAAGATGAAACATACGGAAATGAATTCGCTAAGGTGGATGCTACCCTTCAGTCTCTCATATATCAGAAGACAAGAATTGAGAATGTTCAAACTCAGCTTAAACATCTAGAACAATGCATTGAAGACCTTGAAGATGGACTTGAAAGCCTCTTCAGGCGTTTAGTAAAAACCAGAGTTTCCCTTCTGAACATCCTCAGTAACTAGCTAGTTGTTAAATCAATCTGGTTGCACCAACATTGGCAACCAAAAGATGTTCATACAGACTTGTAAATCACAACATAATACATTTTAAATATAAAATTGGGATACTCTTCTGTTTTTTTTTTCCCCTTTAAGCGATAGATATTTCATTATTAGGGCTTTCTAGTTGATATCAATCGAAAACTCGCGTTAAACTAAAAGTGAAAATCTATGATATACCATTATTGAAATTAAGTTTTTATTTTTTTACTGGAAAGATGAAAGTAAGTAAATCACAGACGAATCTGAGAGTGGTTGAATTAATACTTAAACTTGCCAAAGTTGATATAGTTTGTTGTCTTCCATTCAAGAGAACAACACTATCATTTACTATTATTTCTAGGGAGGGGATACTACCATAATCATATTTGATGTTTCAACGATACATTAATCATTCATTTTAAAAAATTACAGGTATATTTTTATAAGAAATATGAATAGTCAAAACAAAAAAATTGAGCTATAAAGATATATGTACGTCACATTTTAAAATTAATATAATTCTTGAAATACTTACTTCCTTCTTATTTTTATATGAATTAAATAAATAAATATTATGTTATATTTATTATTATAATTCATTAATATTATATTTTATTTATATTATATTTGTATTAATTCACTTATATTATATTATATTTGTTACTAACTCAGTAAATAAGATTTTGTATGTAAAGAAACAGAATAAAAAATGTGTACTTCTATTTAGTACTTAAAAAAACATAAGCAAAAATTATTACCTCCGACCCCACCAATCAGATTCCAAAACATCCAAGATAAAAAAGTTCCCTTCTTTACTCTGTCAAAGTACTTTTATCAGGAAAATATTGTTAAATACAAAAGCATTTAAATTTGTATTAAAATAAAGAGAAAAAATATTTATTGTTTTTTAAGTAATACTAATATAATAAAATTCAAAAGTAATATAATTTTTTTAAAAATAAATACCAGGTACATACTGGTTGTTTCTAACTTTTAATTTTTTTAATGTAAATTAACAAGTGGCATATACAATTATTAGTTTGAAACTTTGAATGCATTTTTTTTCAATCAATACAATTCACAGCTTAATTATTTTAAATTATTATTTCGCATGTAAATTTTTGTGTGTATATCTTGCTGTTAGATTCAGTTAAAGCCAACCCCATTTGACGCATTCTCTGAATTATATTAATACAGCTAAATTATTCATTTTTATTTGAATATATAATAACGTATTATTATAAATCAATAAAATTTAAAATTAATATAACTTTTTTGAAAATAAATAATTAATAAAAATGAGAAAAAATAATCCAATTAGTGACGATTATCATCTAAAAATAACGAATAACAACTCCTAATATAAAGGATGTAAACAAGAATCATGCAGCAGGGACTTCAATTTTCAACTCCTAATATAAAAGATATAAACAAGAATCATGCAGCAGAGACTTCAATTTTCAGTTAATCCTTGCATGGATGTGACTAGTTGGCCCCCTTATGTTACAATTACTCAATTATTTAATAAAATATTTAACAAGCTTTGTTAGATTAAATCATGCATGGTGTGAGGTGTTAGTTAGTTTAGTAGTCTTACCTACAAAGTATTTGGTTAAGAATAGTAGCAGTTTGTTAAGAATGAGTTTTATAAATAGTTAATGTTATGATTGTCCAAAAATCGAACCGAATTGAATTGAATTAAATCGAAAAATTGGATTGGATCGAACGGTTTTATAAATCAAACGGTCTAATCCAATTTATATTAATTAAAACTATTTTTCAAACAATCTGTTCCGGTTATATTAATTTTTAAATCGATCGGATCAGATCAGATCGGTTTAATAATATATTAAATTTTTCATATTATTTCTCACAAACAATTGATTAAGTTTCTCATATTTTAATCAAATGTATATCATTAAATGTATCATATTTATGTATTATTAACTGAATCAAACAGTTGAAAACTGTTAATCAAATCAAACCGTTCAGTTTAATATTTTTAATAATCAAACGGTTCGATCTGGTTAAAATTTTTTTTACTCAAGAATGAACCGAACCGAACCGAACCGTAGACACCCCTAGTTAATGTATACACATTTTCTATGTACTTGTTTTTTCATCAATATAACAGTATTATTTAGCTATTTTCTTCTCTATTTATGCTTCTATTCACACTTTTCCACTTCCAATTTCATATGGTATCAGAGCATCATTGATGAAGGAATCTCTATTTATTATAGTCGATACAAGTTCTGAGTTCTTGAGCTCATCTATGAGATCTTTAACTCTTTCAATCGGTAATGTAGCAATGTAGAACTATCTAGTAAATCCTAATTTCACAATTAGGTTAGATCAAATTAATTATCTCCTATGAAGAGAACAATTGAAGCATGTAATTCGAATCTATAATCTGCAAGGTTTCATTAATGAAACCTCTAAAACACCTACACCTCCTCAATTTGTTCACAAATTAAATAGCGATTCACATCTTGAGTTTGAGCTTTGGGATCAACATGATACGATGGTGAAGAACTGCATCTACGGATTTGTTACTTGATCATTTCCCAAATACTTGATGAATAAGAAAACTACAAACTACCATTAATTATTAGCTAAACTTGTAAAAAGTATTCAAAGAATTTTCACAAGCAAACTTGTTACAACTAAAGTGGTAATTATAGACTATGTAGAAAGGTAGCTTGCCAATGGAGGAATACATCAATCATTTGAAGATCTAATGGATGCTATAATAGCAACTAGATATGAGCTCTCACTGAGAGATCTGTATTCTCTTGGAAGACTAGGCTTTGAGTATAAGTATTTAATTTCAAACATTATTATTTCCAAGCAAATACCATAGATAGAAGAAGTATTCATGCATATCTATAATAACTCAGGAAAAACAAATTGAAGAATGAATCTCTATTCCTTCAACAATGCTTTTGTTCAAGCTAATTTCACTATACCCTAGTACAACTCATCTACTACTCAATAAATACCTCAATCTAGATCTTCTTTTTAGTAAGGTTCTAGTTCACAAAACTCATTTCCTCATCCTTCACCTCAATTACAAGATTTTAAGCCAACAGATAATACTCCATCACAAGATTTCAGGGCAAAAAGAGGTAAAGGAGAAGGTTATCAAGGAAAATGGCATATCTGCAAGAAGCATTGTCATAGTACTGTTCACTATTGGTTTAGATTTAATCCAAAAAAAATTGAGCAATGTGCCTCCTTAAGCACATTATGAATAAGTTTCCTCTACAAATTAAGCATTTTTTAATGTTCCTTCTTCTATAGTACCTTTTATACTTGGAACTCCATCATTTTTGAATTATTCTCAGTACAATTTAAGCAATTCTTTATCAAAAAATCCTTCTCAATCCTGGTACGTAGGCACAAGAGATACTCATCACTTGACTGGTGACAATTCAATTCTTCAAGCTCCAATGGCTTATGGTGGTAATGAATCAACAATTCTAGCCAATGGACAATTTATTCCTATATCCAACATTGGTTATTTTGTCTTGTTTGGAAGAAAAAATGCCTTGGTCTTGAAGGAACTCTTGCATGTCCTTCAGGTGGCCAAAAACCTTATGTTTGTTAAGAAACTTTGTGATGACAATAGAATCTTTATTGAATTCTTTCCTAACTTTTTTTTTTTTGTTAAGGAATTAGAAGTCAAGAAAACACTACTCAAGGGAGGAATTGAAGTAGGACTCTACAAGTTTTCAGTCATCTCAGATTAATCTATTTTAGATCAAATTTTGTCTACTTTTGATTGCCATGCCCCCTCTACTACTTGTTATAAAAACTTTGTAGTTCTTGTCATATGGATAAATCATATAAATTACCAATGCATCATATACATACAAGGTGAGCTAATGCATTTGATATTATTCATGTTTACATTTGGGGTCCATCTATTATACTTGTTACCTCAGGTATTAGATTTTTCATTCTCTTTGTTGATGATTTTTTTATATATCAATGTTTACACTTAATATAGTCTAAGAATCAAGTATATAATATTTTTATTCACTTTGAGGCATTTTGAAAGGCAATTTGGTGTAAAGATTAAAGAGATCCAAAGTGATGGAGGGACAGAATTTCTTAGACTCTCTTTTACTTTTTGCCAAAGGATATAAGGATTTCATGCCATTACACACCCCTTATAAAATAGGGTTGTTGAAAGAAAGAATAAATACATCTTTGAAAGTAGATTGTCTCTTCTATTAAGAGATGTGTGCCTCTCAAATATTGAAATTGTACCTTTGGGGTAGCTTTTTATCTAACAAATTGAATTCCTTCAAAAACTTTGCACAACAAAAGTTCTTTTGAACTCTTATTTCATTCCTTGCCCC
The DNA here is from genome assembly GCA_037013495.1 of Hippophae tibetana. NCBI lineage: Eukaryota > Viridiplantae > Streptophyta > Magnoliopsida > Rosales > Elaeagnaceae > Hippophae > Hippophae tibetana. The sequence goes on from CM072808.1 coordinate 43,365,064, forward strand.
ATACACTCATCTAAGAGTCTTTGGCCTTTTTTTTTACTCCTTTTTTTGTCCTTATAATTCAAATAAAATGAACCTCATTCCATTTCTTAAGTTTTCTTAGGATATCACTTTGATTAAAAGGGATATGTCTGCCTTGAACCTATTTCCCAAAAATAATATACTTCTACTAATGATACCTTTGATAAATCTGCTTTTCCTTTTCTTTCTCTTCCTACCTTTACTAGCCTTGTTTCAGATCATTCTTTCTCTAGTTCTTTTGAGTTGTTTGTTCAAATACCAACTTTCTAGTATGCTAATACCACTATCTTTGATTCTTCACATCATTCTCTTTCTTCACATAATTATACTTCTGATTTTCCTATCTCTTTTGATTCTCAATCTAGTCCTACATCTTCTCTTCTATCAATACCCCTTTGTCTCTACCATATCGCTTCTTTTGTCTACAACTAATACACATTCTATGATTACTAGGCTCAAAGATGGCACTTGAAAACCTAACGCATACATTACAACCTTCACTATTGAAATTCTTCCATAACCTAGCAACTATATTGTAGGTACCGAACATCCTAAATGTGTTGAAATTATAGATAAAGAACATGAATTATTATTCATCATAGGCTAAAACAAGCTCTTAGAGCTTAATTTAAAAAGTTGAGTATCTACCTACATCAATGGGGTTTTGAAACTTCTAATACAGACACATCTATAATGATTTTTAGACAAGGTAAGGATATGATCATCTTCTTTGTCTACGTAGATGATATCCTAGTGTTATCGAGAAATTCAACTCTTATCCAACAAATGATCATTGATTTTCATCAGTTATTTGCACTCAAAGACCTTAAGCCACTTAGCTTCTTTCTTGGTATAGAAGTGAACAATAGATGTTCAATCTTAATCAATGCAAATATATTCAACAATTACTTGACAAAGCGCAACTTCAAGATTCTATGTCAATTGCACCTCTTATGTCTTCCAAGTATGATGGTGATTTGCTTGAATATCCCACATTGTATAGGACATTTGTAGGAGCTTTGTAATAGTGCACTATGATTAGGCCAAATATTGCCTTTAATGTGAGCAAACTCTACTAGTGTCTTCATTCTTTTACTTCTATTCATTGGCAAGCTATGAAACATCTCTTGTGGTACCTTAAGGGTACTTCTAGCCATGGAATAATGATACATAAGTTTAATGCTTTTGACATTTTTTCCTACATTAATGCAGATTGGGCCTTCAGTTATAATGACAGGAGGATCACTATGAACATTGCATATATCCTATAAGCATTCTAATATCTTAAGGATCTGGAAAATAGAAAGAAATTACGAGATCTTCTATTAAATTAGAATTTAGAGGACTAGTTTAGGCAATATATGAAATCACTTAGTAAAGAGAGTGTTATTTGGAATTTTTTTCAAACATAATATTTCTCCTATTATTTATTGTGATAATATTAATGTAGGATACTTTATCAAAAACTCAATATTTCATGCTCAAACTAAATAAGTGAATATGGATGAAAAAAGATGATGAATAATGAACTCATCGTGGAATATACTCCTATTCAGAATCAACTAGCAAACATCATGCAAAAGCATTACCTTTAAGTGCTTGCGTGTCAAGCTCATTGTTCTTTCTTGAGCATAAACTTGAGGGGATGTTAGACTAAATCATGTGAGGTGTGAAGTATAATTAGTTTAGTATTGTCACTTGTAAAATCTTTAGTTATGAATAGTAGTGGTTTGTTAAGAGTGAGTCTATAAATAGTTATTATATACATATTTTATATGTGTTTGATTTTTCATCAATATAACAGTATCATTTATTAGCTACTTTTTTTCTCCATTTATGTTTCTATTCACTCTTATACTTTCAATTTCATAAGTTTCTTAAAGAAAATCCCGTGAAATGTGAAGTGAAGTTAGTTTAGTATCGTCACTTATAAAGCCTTTGGCTAAGAATAGTGGTAATTTATTAAGAGTGATTATAAATAACTATTGTACATATGTGATTGTTTTTCTATCAATATAATAATATTATTGGGCTATTTTATTCTCAATTTATGTTTCTGTTCACACTATTACACTTCCAACTTTCCTAGTTTTTTATATTGTGTAATTTGTGATATATAAATGTGTGTTTAGTAGATAGAATACATTAATAATTTACATACATATTTACTTAGGTTAAACTGTAATTTGATCAAATACTTGAATTCATCAGGTGCAAGCTATTAAAACGAAAATATTATTAATTTGTTTTAAATATATAATATTTACGAATGAGCATGAGTCAAGTTGAATAATTTCTTTATATTGCTTGAAAATACATTTAGTGATTTATTTACTATTAAAATAAAAATATATAAAATATTAATTTTACTTTATTCTCGTTATTTTAAAAAATAAAATATTCACGTATTATTAAAAATTTACAATGTGATAATATCTTTCCCATATTAAAAGAAAAAAAAATAATTATAAAGCAAAATGGCGTTTTATTTAATCACATAATCAATACAAAATAACTATCAAATTCAAAAATCAAACCCCATAAAAGGGTATGCTTTACATTACATAGGAAGTGCGAACCATAACGGTAATAATCGATAAAGGCAATGAAGCAGACAAAGAAAAAATATATCTATATTAAATATATAATAAAAAAAAAACATAGACCCAGTCAAAAGTCAAATAGACAAAATACGAATAACGAATCGTCCACTGTAAAATCTGACGATGAATCGAAGATGATCAGAAATCAACACCACAACTAGTTTTCTGAAAACCAGAGGCAGATGATGCTTTACCATTACTAAACGGAACTTTCAACTCGCACTTAATCTTAGGCTTCAAACGCCAAGTCTTAACCCAACCAACCTTAAACCTAACTCTCAGATAAAGCTTCACATCAATGTCGTAAACCCCAGAACCTTTTTGTGAATCATACTTGGAAACCTGCCCTGCATCAAGCACAAGCAACTGTTGTCCAGAAAGTGTGGTGTGAAGAAGAGTAGTATTCTTTTTCCCCTGATAAAAAGGATTCAGATCTACAGATCCAAACCTCTCATCTTCATAATAACCTCTAGCTTCAATACGATCGTAGTAGATACCAACTCTCTTGTTGGGGTTTCTAATTGTGAGGTTAAGAGCAAGATGGTAATGCATATTATTGTTGTTTGTGAGGTTAAATTGAGTGAGTGTTGCTTCTGTTACATGGAATTTAACTTTGTGAGGACGAAAGATAAGCCAGACGATTAAAACAACGAGACCAATAGTGACAACAATTGTAAGTAAGAGTTTGAAAACGAGGCTGAAGAGACAGCAGAAACAGCATCCAAAACAATCACCACCGCCGCCCCGACCCGGGCGATAGTAGCTTTTTTGCTTTGGGGGTGGGATTGGTGGGCCGTAGTAGGCACCGTTGAGGTGGGATTGTCTCTCTGCCATAGCTGAATCTGATAAAAATAATAAGGATATTTGAAAAATGATATTTGAAATTCGTGGAATGTAAAAGAGTGATGATAAGTCTTATTTATATAAAAGTAAGGTAGGATTATTAGGGAAACAACAGCTAAGGAAAGAATGGTTTAAACGGGGGATTAGCAAAACGGCAAAGCCGTGTTTTTTTTTTCTTTCATTACTTCCTTCCTTCCTTCCTTTTTTTGGTTTGAATTGGTCTGTTTATAAAGTGGGACCAGTGAATGTAATTAAATTTTAATTAGGTAGGTATTGGGAAATGAAATAATGAGAAGAGATTATTTCCCGGTTGCTTCCTTTGTGTTTCGAAGTAATTGTCATTGATTTGACTTTCTTTTTGAGTTTTATTTGCTAATTTGTTGGGTGAGAGTTTCTTTTTCTAAGTTTACTTATAAGGACAAGTTAAGTTATACGCTGGCGTGAGTCTGATGGATTAAAATTGTTTAGTTTTCGTAAATTTTAATCCGTTTCGGTAGGAACGGAATTTAACATTTTTAATGAGAATATGATAATATGATATAATTAATTTTAATTTTAATAGTTTGAATTTTTCGGATACGATTAGAAGATATTTAAATTTATTTATATATTATTTTTTTATATAAAACATAATATATATATATATATATTTATTTATATTTTTTTAATAAATATTATTATTTATAATTAGAACTAAAAAATAATAAATATTTTTATACATTATTAAATTATTATAAATTTATTTATTTATTTTTAAACTAAAATAATAATATAATATAAAATAAAATATGTTTTTATTTACAATTTAATATTAATTTCATCTATATCAGATAAAGATAATTTTAAAATATAATAATCCGAATACAAATAGATCGTATAATTTTAAAATTTATCAATACAATTCTATCTAAATTTGATTAATCAGATTAAATTTTTTAATTTTAATAAATTTATTAGATTATTTACTTAACTTTATATTAAAGCATTATATTTATACGTACATGTGAAAGAAGCTAAAATGATACATGGTCGGGAAAAAAAATATCTGTCCCAATTGCATAAATATACGATGCATTCTTATTTTTAAAGACATAAAAAATCATTACAACAAATTATCTACTTTTAATAAAAAAATTAAATAATTTTTTTATTCTAATAGTAATAATTATTTTTTTAAAAATAAAAATAGCCTAATTTATTTTTTTCTTCTCTTATCAAAAGGGATTACATAAATACACATAAGTCAACTCTTAAATCACAATGTCAATACAGTTCACAGGATTTTTGAAAACGCAAAACAAAGGATTTCTGCCTCCTCTCAAAGTCTGTTACTTTTTTATTTATTTATGTTTTATTGAAGAGTCAGGACTTAAATGTTGAAGGACACATAAAATCTCTTAAATCAATCAACTCAGGTTCAAGTACAGACTAAAAAGTTTAAACTGCAATTAGTCTTAAAACAACAATAGACACTGTTTAAAATATACATAGTAAATTATAGGGATGACTCATTCATAAAAAGTAAGCCCATATTAGAAGTAGTACTGTTTTATATAAACCTAGTAAACCATTTGTAATGGGGATGTACTAATTCTTTCTCAAAACCCACCAATATTTTTCCCTTTTTTATATCTTAATTTGCCAAGGAGCTCTTGTCTATATTTTTATGATTGAATTAGGCATCAATGAAGATATCCCTTTCAAGAACCTTATATTGAAAGAATCTCTCCTTTGATCAATTTTTCTTTCTCTTAGCATAGATAATATTATAATATCTAGTACACATATCTAATGTAATACATTTACGCTAATTTGGACTCAAAGAATAGAGTATGAATATCTAAATAAATGGTCAAACTTAGTTGGTATTTATACCTAACATCAAAAAGTATGAAGAAGATATGTTTAATAATTAAAATATGTATTAAAAATATTAAAATAACTTTAATCTAATCGATTTAAAATTTAAAATTTAACGACTAATAAAAATATATTATTGATAAATCAATATTTTTATTCTTATATAAAATTATCTTTTAATTATTAATAGTTTATTTTTATCTATTTTACTTTTGAATGCAAATAACACATATATTAATTTAAAATTTTCAAATAATTGTAACTTTTTAAAATTAAATTCCAAAATCATGAATATTAGTACTGGCCATAAATTTATTTTAGAAGATGATAAATACTTTTTAGTTAATATATTATACTTAGAATAATCCATAAATTTAATCTCCTAATTTTATGAAATTTGTTATTTTATTATTTTATCTTTTGGGTAAATTTTGTATATAAGTAACATGAGTAATTTTATTCTAAAAAGTTGAACTCAAAGAAATGGAAATTTCATATTACTTATAAACATTATATTGATGTTTTTCTTAATTAATGACACAATTTTTTTATACACTAATATCTCCCACTATTTATTTGATCCAATATTTTGTATTTTTAATTTATTTTTATTATATTTTATTCTATTTGGATCATTGCTTTATTTATTTTATATTTTGTAAAATCTATTAGGTTTTTTATTTTATTGATTAAATAAAATTCTATAATTACGTAAATTTTATATAATGCATAAGCAATGTAAGTCATTATATCCTAAAAAATTAACGACCATGAATATAAGTCTTATATTACTTATAAATATTATACTAATATCTTTCTTAATCAATATGTGACACTCTTTTTATATTAACATTTCATTTAATATATTTAACACATTAAAATTCAAAATTTATTGATAAATTTAGTTAAAAATTAATACATTTATAATATTCTTGACATAATTTAATAATAAAATTGTTCACCTTGATCAATTTAATGGTAATTAGAATTTTATGTTACATTTTATAACCATAGTAATTTTTTTTCTTAATTTGCACCAAACTAGTTAACATATTGATTGACTAAGGAGTCAAATTGTTCCTAAACATTTATATTATTTAATGCTCATTCCTAAACATGTACCATTGTTTTTCCACTTATATTTAAAAATATGATCATTTTTTGTAATTCTTATATTAATTTAAAGAATAATTTAAATCCCAATAATATGCTGAATAATTTAAATCACATATTCATATGTACAATTGGGAAAGAAGAAAAAAAGTAAATCTAAGATAAAAAAAAAACTTATATTTTTTTATGATAAATGAAAAGTTCATAAGTATTTCATTTTTTTTTAAGTTATAACATAAAATTTATTATTTTATAATTTTTTCTTTACCAGTAGGATGGGTTAGGAATACCCGGGTTACACTTAGATATGTGGGCTTAATATGGAATGAAAGATCCTATTGGGTTGCACGGAAAATAAACGCACCCAAATGTTTTCAAGATTTGACCATGAAAGTCCAAATGGTTCTATGAAGAGTAGTGGAGTTTCAAATTTTTTTTTTTTTTTGACATATTAATTATTGATTGTAAATAAAGTATGAAACGTGGGATGATAAATAATTAATTAGATTTTGATATGAAGATTAATATATACAATGCTAATATTTGTGTTATATTAATTAGAGGTGACAATTATCATAAGACATGAATATGAATATAATTATGTCTTGATAAAAATATAATTAATTAAATATCAAGTTATTTCTTATCAAATAATTTTTTTATAAAAAATTTAATTTTTTTAATCAACCAATGAGTATACACGAACACAACATACCAGGTAATCACAATAGCTAGATCATAACATTTACTTTGTGTGGGTTGATATACTATGAATAATTTTTGATAAATAAAATTAAATATGATAAAAATAAAATTTACTTTCTAGGACAAACCTCGTTCATTTAAATATATATATAACAATAATTAAATTTGATAAATTAAAACTAATTATTTAACTGTACGTGATGTTATTCGGAATAACTCATTATAGCTTAATTGGTTATTTAACAAATACATAGAGAATGTTTTTTAGTTATTGATAAGGATTTTGTAGTAAATTTTCCTAACTTTTAATTGGGCTGCTCTTAATCGATGACTGGGCTAATACCATAAATTTATTTGAAAGTAAGGGCTAGCATATGTGCTGTTGTTTTTGCTACCGAGAATAAATATGGACTGAATTTCAGAAATTTAGAACCGAAATGAAGCCCAATTCAGCCCTTAAATTGTTACGCCCGTGCGATATTAAAAGTGAGGAAAATTAGGATAAGAACACGATATCAGTATAAAATGATGTTTATCTAAGGTGTTTAAAGCCCACTCTGTTTGTCTAGTAAACTGACTATTCGGGAATGTATACATGTATTCGCTTTAGCAGCTCTTCCTATGTGTCATTGATAGTTGATGGTTCAATAATGGGATAGGGTTAATTCTACGTGACACGGGGACTTTAGTTCATAATTATAAATTCAATAACACTAACATGATCTAGTAGAATTATGGTTATGATATCAATTTATATAAGACGATTAATTTCTCTATTTTGATATCAATTAATACGAAAGATTTAAATAAATTACTATTTAATTTTTTAAATAACGTAAAACATGTATAAATATATTATATGAAGACATACCATTTTAATATCAAAATTTAAATCACTTAACTTAATATAAGCTAGTTTAAAGCTCAATTAGATTCAAATAAATCTAATCTATTTATATTTGAATAATTTTACTATTAGACATAAGTTCAAATATTTCTACTAAAAGTGTAGTCGGAAATGTAAGTTAAATTTAAATTTTATAATATATATATATATCTTTAAATATTTTATAATATTATTTATAATTTATTATATTATTTAAATCCAAATACTAATTTAAATTAATTCAAAATTTAAAATATCAACCATAAATCTACCGTGTTTTAGGATTTAACATTTTACTTATATTTAAATTAAAAAAATATGATCTAGTTTGTATTGGGCTTAACACAACTTTCCATGAGTTAATTTGCTACATTAAATTTTGAATCAGGATAGTTTAATATTATCATTGTTATATAAAATTATTATGATAATACAAATTTAATTGTGGTAATATAATTATCTAATTTTTTTTGCTATTGATTTGTTACATACCATTAAAGCAGATAACCTCATGCTTTTTCACTTGGAGCTGAAAGCTACACGTGGTTTTCTCGCCAAAAAGAAAAAAATGCTGCCCATGGTTTTGAACTTTTGGGAAATAACTTGGTAACTGAGGTGAGTATAATTTTTCATAGTCAAAATGCACTCGTGGTCGTAACTATTGAGTTAATATGTTAAATGGTATTTATTATTAATATAATTTTAAAGTTGTAAGATTAAATCCTGCTAAAAAAACGTGTGTATAATTTTATTTTTAAAAAAAAAATGGTGGTAAGGCATATTGGTTGATGTAATTTATAATTAAAGGATCTTAACTGAAAGAAATTTATCTACATCCTACTTTCACTGTGGTATTGCATATACCACGAATCACTTAGTATTATTATGTGAGTGATTTGAAAAGAGAAGTAATTTTATTTAGTAAAAAAAAATGTCTTTATTAAAGGCATCTTTAATTAATACAGTAATATAACATAATTTAATTGATAATACATGTATTTTTAAAGTATGCAAATTTAATTTATTACTTCTTAGTTTAGGTGTGACTTTCTTTAGTTATTTTCCCCCTCTAATATTTATGCCAAAGTCGGGATCATTTTGTTCTAACATACTGTGTTTTTAATTACTTACCCATCGAGTAGAAAGAGAATAAATACGAATGGAGGAGGAAAGAAAATTTAAAGTTTATTTATTTATTTATTTATTTTTATCTTTATTAAAGGTATCTTTAATATGTACCAAAATATTACATTTAATGTAAAATTTAAACTAAAATTGCTCTAATTTAACATGTGATGAATAATATTGTATTAAATTTTATACATCTATTTTTTAGAAAAAAATTTAAAAATATTATTAATTTTTTATTAAATACAATAAATTAAAATTAATATATCATAAAAAATTAATAAAAAAATACTAAATATAATATAAAACTAAAAATATAATATAATATTTTATTTAAGTAGATTTTTAACTTTTTCTTAAGAATATTATTTTTAAATTTATTATTATTAATTAATAAATAGTAATATATAATTAAAAATAATATTTTTTTAATATTATGCTTTAAAAATAAATAAAAATTGAATATTTTTATATAAAATAATACAGAATTTGATTAAAATTTATCTTTAAAACGGATAAGGAATCAAAATTATTAGTTTATGTAAATACACTTTTAAAAATAATATGACTAATATGTATATAATAAAATTAGAGATAGTTTATCAATATTAAGAGAAAAGTATGAAAATAATTAATAAAAGTGTTTTCCTAATTTGTCAGATGCTTATTGCATTTTCAAACTTTCCGCTCATTCTCTATGCTTATTAATTAGTAAACACCTTATTCATTAAAACGTCTTAAATGATCATTAATGAGAGTGCATACATACAACTTAATAAAGTGTTGATGGGTTATTCAGAAATGATCATTCATTAATAAAATATTATTATTTTAAAATAATAAAATTTAATATTAATAAAAAATATCATATATTTAATAAAAAAAATTAATATGATTGGAAAAAAATATATTAGATAAAAAGAATTAATTTCACAGTTTCGTTAACAAATAAATATTTATCAACCAATCATTTTTTTATTTTTTTTAATAATCTTTAGGTTTTATAAGGGCAGGTGCGGAGATCGGGTAAAACTAAAATAATTAATATAATTTTTTAAACTTTTAAAAAAATTATATTTATATATTATATAAAATATAATTATATTTATAATATAAAATTTTATTAAATCCGGTCACATATAAAATTAATTTTGTCCCCAAGACCAATTTGACACTTGAAAAATGTGTCCAGGCTCCACGTGTCTAAGGGATCGGTACTATTTCAGATAAGTTTATTTATTAAGATAAGTACAAACTATTAACAACCACACCTACATGAAAGTCATAGCAAAAGCTTTTGATACATCGAAAGTCGTGGGTCAATAATGAAGGCAATTCCAAATGCAACGCACCAAAACCTAATATCTTTTTATTTATTTTTTCTTGGGTTGCTTTAATATCTTCATTTTATTATAATAATAATAATAATAATAATAATAATAATAGTAAGATCTAACTCCAAGATCTAGTCTGACTCTTTGACATTGTTCTCAATCTTTACTTTTGAATGACGTGGGATCATTAAATAGTATCACAATATTTAATTTCCTGGCATGTTATATCTCTAAGCCTAAGCATACGCTTTTTAAAAAAAAATATTTTTTACTGTGCACTGCTCATCATTTAAAATAGTTTTTTTGTTACTGTGCACTGTTTATCATGCCAAAGTAGGTTTTTTTAGCATGTTTAAATAGTTCATTTCTGAGTAGTAATTTTTCGTTTGAGGAGATAGATTAAGTGGTTAAATTTTTTATTTTATGAATATAATGAGTTATGATTAGGTTAGCTACGTTAATATAAAAAAATATCAATTACATCAATAAATTTCGTGTCTTTCTTTGCATATCTCAATTTTCAAAAGTTTGGTTAGATTTGGATTGAATACAAATACTGTTGTTATTTTATAAGATTATAACATATAATTTAAAATTTATATATATTCAATAATTTAATAATAAATCTTTAATTAGTTAGTTTATGATTGATATTTAAAAAAATAAATTAAGATGACTTACCCTCTTATGTATGTTACCCCCTCTTAGTGAGTTTTTTTCAACCAAAAAAAATCTTTCTAACAATAATGTTCTTTTTATCATAATTTAATCTATACAACATAAAATTAAACCGAAAATTATAGTATACAAAATATCAAATTTATTTATATATATAATTACATCTTATTATAAATTGATATAAAATTTTAAAAAAAAATTCATTCCGAAGTTACGGGTGGCCATAAACACGGGGTTAGTTTTGTCAGTATATACAATAATAAACATCTCATAATTTAATCACCTATTTATTATAATATTTATTATCATTTTTCTAATAAATAAATATTAAAAATTATATTATAGTTGAATTGAGTACACTTTTTAAATAATTATATTAATTATATATTTATAATTGTGACTCGGTTCACAAATTTTCGAAGCATAGAAAGTATGAACAAATATTATAATACACTCTCTTCCATTGACAATATTATTGTGGACAAAAAGTACAATGAGTAATTAATTATCAATATTGTATAAAATATCGTACACGGCTATCCAGGTGAAGGTGACCAACCTCTTATCCTCATCTTGTACATATCCATATTACCAATATATATATATATATATATATATATATATATATATATATTATCCATTTTACTATTATAAAGTAATTTATCATAGCCTTACTAACACACAACTTGTTGTCAAAAGACCCAAGGCTTATAGCCCCCTAATTACTGATGACACGATGTGCCACATCGTGACAATATGACACTTAGTCATGCATTAGAAGGTGCATATTGTGTTCAAAAAGAAAAAAAAGTCCTCTCTTATTGATTAGAATTAGATCCAACAATTTCTATAGAAGCCTCTGATTAACACCTTAATTAAAAAGTAAAGAGGACAATTAACCATAAGAAATTGATAAGCCTTCTATTAATATTTTTAACGTACTAAGTTTTAATTGTGCAAAAGTCGTATGTCCCATAAGCACATATGACATAGCATTCATTAACACGAGCATAGAAAATTCAACAAGCCGCCCATTATAAATTACTTTACTCTTTTGACCAATCAATTACGTCATCTGTTAAATATATGTTGAGGAATAGTATGTACTAAAAGATTGATCAGTGACAGAACCTTTATAAATTATAACCTCCTCCGCAAGATCCTATATAACAATCAACAAGAAAACCACAAAAGTGAAGAAAATTAGGGAAAATGAAGTTATGGGCAGTGACAATAATTGTGAGCACTCTGTTATTTGCCACTATGCAAAGAAGCACAGCAGAGCAATGTGGAAAACAAGCTGGGGGCAAAGTCTGCCCAGGTGGACAGTGCTGTAGCCAATATGGGTGGTGTGGCACTACCGATCAATACTGCAAGAATGGTTGCCAAAGCCAATGTGGCGGTAGTGGTAGCGGAATTGAAAGTGTCATCTCAAGTAACACTTTTAATCAAATGCTCAAACACCGTAATGATGGTGGTTGCCAAGCTAAGGGCTTTTACACTTACGATGCTTTCATTAAGGCTGCCAAAGCCTTTCCTAACTTTGGCACCACTGGTAATGATGCCACCCGCAAGAAGGAAATTGCTGCTTTCTTTGGCCAAACTTCCCATGAAACTACTGGTAATTCGTTCATTAGTCTCATTAATTGTTGGACAACTTGACTTAGAACCTAGCTTGTCTTCATAACATACGATCGAGCTAAGAGACGTTGGTGTGGTTTTAACCTTGACTTTTTCTAAAAGATTGATTTTTAATTGAAGTTTTATTTATTTATTTATAAATCACGTAGTGTGAAAAATTATATGATTTATAAATAAATAAAAACTTCAGTTAAAAATCACTAAAGTATTAGTGATAATGCGAGTGCATAGTTGATTTTATTGATATTAATTATAAAGTGATTGGAGTGGAGTGAATTAATGTGTAGAAAACAAATAAATAACATGCAGGTGGATGGGCAAGTGCACCGGATGGACCATATGCTTGGGGTTATTGCTTTGTTAGGGAGCAAAATCCAAGCGCTTATTGTTCTCCTAATCCAACTTATCCATGTGCACCTGGAAAGCAATATTATGGTCGTGGTCCAATGCAACTCTCATGGTACAGAAATTCACCTTTTATATCTCTTTCTAATATTTTTTTTAGGTAGATGATACTTAAAAAAAATCAATTTTTTTTTATTTTATGTTTATTTTTTCTCTTTTCTTTTATGAGAAAAAATAATTATAAATTTTGATAATTTACTTTTATACTGTTATTTTTTTATAATAAAGTATTAAACTATTATAAAAAATAAAAAAGTTAAACTACTCTAACAACAAGCTACTGCAAAAAAAATTGTGTTTTTCATGCCAGCCTTTGTTTAGCAAATATTGCCAACAAAATTAAATTATAATTTCCTTACAACATTTAGGAACTACAACTATGGGCAGTGTGGAAGAGCCATAGGAGTAGACATACTTAAAAATCCAGATCTTGTTGCTACAGACCCTGTGGTTTCCTTCAAGACAGCTATTTGGTTCTGGATGACCCCACAGTCACCAAAACCGTCATGCCATGATGTAATAACCGGACGGTGGAATCCTTCCGGAGCAGATCAGTCAGCGGGTCGGGTTGCAGGTTATGGAGCCATAACAAACATTATTAATGGTGGGCTTGAATGTGGCAAAGGCAAAACTCCTCAGGTGGAAGACCGCATTGGGTTCTATAAGAGATACTGTGATATACTTAAGGTTGGTTATGGTAATAACCTTGACTGCTACAACCAGAGGCCTTTTGGGTCTGCTGCTGGACTTTTGGTGGATACAATGTAAAGTATCCAAGTTAGATTTTAGTTTTTGGGGATTTGCTCTGTTTTCACCATCGTGGGAGTTTGTTCATGGTTGTCACTGCTGTGTGACTAGTGTTTGTATGTACTTTTGTACGTGCGAAATGAATTTAATAATATGGAGCACTTTTCCAAAAAATGTCAAAAAAGGAAAATTATGGACTAAATAAACTGGAAAATTTATCAGTTCGTAATTTTGGTGGTAAAGTAAAGGTTGCTATTGGTACATAACTATTACATGGTATATTTATGGTATAATCATTTTATTTATGTCCAAAAAATTATGTACATGTTCTTTTTATAATATAAAAAATAAATATTTTTTTAAAAATAAAATTATATAAATAACGTTATATAAAAATTCTAAAAGAAAAAAACCTCTTATTATTCATAATAAAAGTTGCTCACATGATTATCACAGGGCCGTTCTTTTAGGAGTAAAGCTGAGACATAGCATAGAAGCAATAAAAAAAACCATATTCTTATTCTTATTTTAAGATAATCTTATATATATATATATATATATATATCTAATTTTAGTTTTCTTTATAAAAATATACTTTATTTTATTAAGATTTATTAGTTATTTAATCGTGAAATATAAATATATTATTTTAAAAAAAATCACCAAAATTTATCTAAAATATTAATCTTTAATTCTAAAAATTAAAATAAATATTTTAAAAAAATTATTTTTATTAAAAATAAAAACAATAATTATTTTTAAAATAAATAATTTATAATTTAAAATATTTGCTAACATTATCTTTTATAAAACTAAAATTTTAGTATAAATCTTCTAAATAGATTTCCATAATTCATTTTAAAGAAGAGAACGTATTTATATTATCTAAATAACTTGTGAATCAAAATATATTTTTGTCATAAATAATGCAATTTCAACCCCGTTTATTTTAAAAAATAAAGAAAAAAATACTTTCATTTACACTAAATTATTATAAAATAATAATTAATATAACAATTATTTATTAATTAAAAAAATTAAATTTATTCTTTAACTAATAAATAACTGTTATAATAATTATAGCATTGTGTACTCACTCCTCCAATGGAATTCAAATATAATAAGTAAATATTTACTTTTCCAACGTAAAAGTTTTGGTTCGAATTTCCATCTGCTTTGTGATACGTAAACATTTATTTATTTATTTTTATAATGATAATTTTATCTTTATTATTAATTAATTTTAATATTTTTTTTAGAAAATTAATAATTTTGATACTATTTAAATAATTATAGTAAAATTTATAAAAAATTTAATCAAATTATTATAAAATAATATGAAAAAAATTATGTTTGATGTTACAAAAATTCAAATATTTTAAAAAAGATTATGTTTGATGTTCCAAAATTTAAATTTTTTAAATATTTTTAAATATATATGACAAAAAAATGAAAGAAATTAAAAAATATAAATTATAATAAATATAAAAAAAATTAAATTAAGTAAAAAAAAGATAAATATTATATTGTATAAATAACAATTAATATTTATATAACTTTATATAGTGTAACATTAAATGGTTAAATTATATACAAGATAAAATGTATTATTTTTTAAGACAATGTTAGAAAAATTTAACTAGTAAAATTTAAGAAAAATAACAAAATTATATCTTTAAAATTTATAGCAACAAAAATAATACTCCTTATAAAAAGATTCTTGTACTTATTTTCAACTACAAATATTTAAATTCGTTAAATATCAAATTCTATTTAATTAAACTCTTTATATTAATATTATTATATTATTTTTTTTATTATATATAAATTTTAAGTGTTATTTAATTTAATTTTCTTAAATTTTATAAAAAGATATTCAACATTTATCAATTAATTATTAGTTATTAAAAATAATATAATTTTATAATAAAAGTAAAATATATATAAAAAATATTTTTATAAAATAAAAATACATATTTATAAATATATAAAAAAAAATTATATCGAAAAATCAAGGGGTGTACCCGAAATAAAAACGATAAAAACATAATACATGTTGCAATTTGATAGGTCATAGTATTGGGGTGTACCCGAATGAGCATCGAGCCATTTATAAGTATATTCTCTAAATATTCGTTAAAGTATAAATATTCATAATAACCCTTAACTGCTTGGAATAGGCATTTGAGGACTATGATAACCGCAAATTTACTCATACCAAGAAACGATGAGGATATTCACAAATATACTCTCTCTCTCTCTTAAATATACAGATATTTAAAGGTATTATTAGATCAAGATCCTAAAAAATTCTTTTCATATTTGAAGAAAGATGGAGAAAAGGGACAAAACTCAACATCAACCTCTGACATTATATGTTATAACAAAATAATTTTGTTTTATCGGTACGAAAACTTCTTCCCAATTTATCCACAATTTCACGGTAAAATTTGAAAAAGAAAATAAATAGATTGGTTTCGTTAATAGATTTTAACCCTTTAAACATTTTACCAGATGTAAAATAATATTTATACAAAGGGCCCGCTTCAAGTTGCAAAATGCCATTCAACTTTCGGTAGTAAACGAGTATTGGCATGCTGAATATCCACTTCGAGTGCTTTGTGTCAGTCCTTGAACAACTTTCCCATTTCCGAGTATTTTCCCGAAAAATCACCAACATATTGAAAATCAGGGAAAAGAAAACACGAACAAAAAACAAACCCTAAAAATCTCAACATTTTTTTTTAGAAAAAAAATATATATTACAGCTCATTTTTTATTAAAATAATTATAAACATAAATGGTGATATTTTTTCATTTTATCTCTGTTCAAAAATATCAGAGTTCTTTTTTCGTTATTTTTTAAAATATGTACTAAATAACAACTTTCCATGAAACATGACTAAGCATGGTTACTAAACAAATCCAAAAATTAGTACAAAGATTTTCAACGAAGGAATACAAACCATTAAATACAAAACGGGATCTAACTTCTAAATTTATTTTAAATATTACTTTTTCAAGATTTTTAGTAATTTTATAATATTCTTATAAAGAAAAAGTTATAAAAAAAACTAATCAAATAAAAACTTTTTTACAATGTAAAAAAATAAAAATTAACCAATAAATAATATTTATATAAAAGAAAGAAAAATAAAATATATATAATAATAAATACATAATCATTATATACTAAACAATATTGATATAATCTTGTTATAAATTGATTTGAAATTATAATAATAAATTATAAAATTTACGTAATTTTTATAAAATAAAAATATTAATTTTCTAAAAAATTAAAAACATAACTTAAATATAAAATATAAAGTATGTAATATATCATTTATTATTAATTTAAATTTAAATGTAATTAAATCTATACAATTTAAAATATAAATAAATTTATATATATATAGAGACGAAACAGAGAATGCAATATACATTCATCCCTTACTTTATATTATAAAATACGAGTTTACATATTTTGTTTTCGATTTTTTATTTTATTGTGTCATCGTTATTTTCAATAAAAGAAATCATTCAAGTACAAATTTATCGTATCCAAATAAGAAAATAAAAAATAATCTTCTCACCAAATTATAGTAAAAAAATGATATAATTATGTTGTAAATTATTTTAATTTTATAGGTTATAAATCATATAACTTATGCACTTTAATTGATACGGGAGCAATTGTATGTTATTGTAGACCCAATGTCATACCATCGAAAAAATGGATACTTAAAAAAAATCATATTCTAGTTAAAGGAATAGATGAAAAAGAAATTATCATTCAATTTAAAGCTAAAAAAATAGCTATTTGGTTTAATGATAGAAAATTTATTATTCCTAATATATTATGTTTTCCTAATATGTATGGAGATTTTGTCATAGGAAATAATTTTATGACAAATTATTATTCAATGAAAATTAAATCATAATTCTATATCTTTTACTTTAGACAAAAAATTTGTAAAAATTTCACTTTAACAACAAGATAAGTATATGTGTGATTAAAAATTTGCGCCAATAAAACATGGTGACCATACATTAATTGTCTATCAACCAATTGGAAGAAATGTATTGGTTATATAAAATTTTGGAAGGAACTTTTAGTAAAAATACACTAAAACTTGGGTTAAGAAGTCAAAGATATTTTACTTTAAAAATACGTGACTCTAATGTTATGATTCAAGTTAAACTTGTGATATATACTAGAGAAAATATAGATGAATGAATTGTTAAATAAAAAAAACGAAAATTTCACATTTCAGTCCAACCTTCGTGGTAAGAAACCATAATGAAATAAAAATGAGAAAAAGTCCGAATGGTTTTTAATTATAAAACATTAAATGAGCATTTAGAGTTTGATAGATATTTTATTCTTAGAAAAGATATTTAGTTAATCAAACTAAATGAGCCTAAATTTGATTATAAATTTAAATTTTGGTAAATTAAATTAAATAAAGAGTCAAAAACATTGATAACCTTTAGTACACCAAGATGACATTATCAATAGAAGGTAATGTCTTTTAGATTAAATTTAGTCTCACAAGTCTACCAAATATTGATGGATAATATCTTTAAAGATCTTAAAAAAAATTTGTATGTTATATATTAGATATTTCATTACATACTTGACACATATGATATATATGTGAAGGATAATTGACATTCATAAAATTGATATTTTAATAGTATTTCTATTTAATAAAATGTATGTTTGTCATATGTAGACAACTATGTTTATAACAATATATTAATAGTTCATATATTTAATTTTAGATATATTAATATTCCAAAAGTAATATTAAATTAGTAATTTCAACATTTGTCAAAGACATGGACAAAGAACTAAGAAAAAACTTGTATTTGAAATAATTAAAGAATAAAAAATTTTATTAAAGAATTATTAATAAAAAAAATTTAACTCTAAAACCAAATGAAATGAGAAAAAGTTGAAAGAATCTTGAAAACTTTAAAGAAATTGAATCGCATTGAAGATAATGATTTTGTAAAAAGGAAGGATTTATGGCATTATAATAAAAACTTAAGGCTTTGATATTATACTAGAAAATCTAAGCAAATAAGGAGACTCGTATTCCAAAATAAAAAACAAGAGATATGCTTAGAAATGAAAATAATTCGAAATAACACAAATTAAATAATAACTAAATATATTTGTCTAGTTATAGCAAATTAACAATGCATGTAAGCCAATCAATAGTCATAAAAAAAATCTCTATGATAAAAAAATACATATGAAAAATCATAACAAGTAACAAATATAAATGAAAGAAAAGATAGCATTTAAGTACTTAAGGTGAAAAAACACACCTTGAATTTCTTGTAAAAACATCTTAAGCAAAAGATAAATAGTACATGAGATGAATTGAAAAGCAATACATAACATACTAAGTAAGAGATAGAACGATCTTATAAATCAGAATAGGTGTAAATTGTATGATAAGGCATATGAATAATTGTAGAAAGAATAATCATAATATTTTGACATTACATAATGAAATCATATAACGTGATGTTTATGCAAAAAATTGCAGACGTTGGGTTGAAGAATGAGAGATGGTTCACGTGCAAAAAAACATTTTTAGAGACGAATTTATCCTTAATTTTTTACGTATATGTGTAACAAATTTTAAAATTTCCAATTAAATATTAATTTAGACTAATGCTGTTAGGGCGACGGTTGCTCGTAAATACATAGACGGCCAGACCCAAAGCCCGGATGCAGAACGACAACTGGTTTATATAAAAAATAATAATTATTTAATAAAATTGGTTCAGTCCGATCCGACTGATTTATAATTTTTATATCTAGATTTGACTTTTTTAAAATCAATTTTACTTAATATTGAACATTTCATTTACAAAAATGTTCAATTCCATTGAGATTTTCAATTTAAATTAAATTATTTTTTCTCAGTCCTTTTAATAAAACACACTTTTGAAAAGAAAAAAAAATTAATACCTCTTTACAACATATAGTCTTTTCCCATTGGAGTAGCAAGATTAGAAATAGAACAAACTTTATTGTACTAATTCAAATTAATATTTTTCGGTAATAATCACATTCCTCTTTTCAAATTTGACCCTATTCGAAATGCCATCAATTTCAAATTTCAGAACTTTAAAAACACATATATAATTGAAAACATGTTGTCCAAATATTTTTAAGAAAGAGATTTTATTTTTATTGAAATTTATAAGAATGAGTTGGTACGAGAAAAAAAAGTAATGAAAGGAAAATAACTATTATAAAAATACATAAAAATTTATTAATTTTTGGATAAAATATTATAAATTCATTAATTATAAAAATTTATATCAAAAATCTAAAAATAAAAAAATACATAAATACACATATATATTTTTGAGTTACTATATGTTTCTAAATTCATTCTTATGTGTTCAAACTACTAGTATGCATATATGGGTTAACTTGGGTTTAGATTAAAATTGAAACCAATCCTTACCAATTTTATTGGATTGGTTTTGTTTGGGTTAATGAAATTTTTCTCCCTTTTTTACTAATGTATTTTGCTTAATAATTTTTTTTAATTCTTGTATTATAATTTTTAATATTTTTAATGTTAATTTTGTTATAATTTTTAAATTTAAATATTTAAATTTAAATTACTTAGGTAATATCATTATTCGTATCAAATATACATTTCAAGAAATATTTTAAAAAAATAACCAATAATGAATAGTATTGAATTTCTCTATAAAATTCACTAATTATCATATCCAAACCATCAATCTTGTTATTTTTACTATGCAAATTTTAATTATAAAAATATAAAAGTAATAGTATAGAACAATGTAGTTATATAAGCAATGGGATTATAAATTATAATGAATAAATAATTGAATAGTATAAAATATTATTTCACATAGATAAAAAGAAAAAAAAAGAGAAAATACAAAATTTAGAAGTTATTGCACTTAATCTTAAATATTCAAACTCTAATGACAAAAATAAACAAAACCTATTTATCTCACACCAAAAAAGTAGAGGATAAAATATAATTTTAAAATATTTTTTGAAAAGAAAAAAAGTTATCCTCTTGAATAAAATTCTAAACATAACATTATTATTCAAATCTTTAATACACAATATCTGTTAAAAATTGAAGATTGAGAGTCAAATACTTAAATCATCCCAAAAAAAATGCAAAAAATCAAATTTCAACCATATTTTAAGTTTATATCTCTAAGTATAAATAAGCTTTTAACATATTCATAAAATATAAATATTAGAAAGATAAAAATTAAAAAAATTAATTATATGAAGTTTATAAATTTTAAATAAAAATATAAAATAATAATAATAAAATAAATGAATTAGCTTAATTCAATTTTAAAAAATTACGAATCAAACCAACTCAGCATTAATTAGTTTTGTAAAAAAAAAAATCTAAATCAACAAAATCTTAAAACCCAAAACTGTGGGTTGGATTGGTTCCAACCTATCCAAGTTGAATTATAATTAATTTAGGAAAATGTAACGATTTAAATAAAATATGTCTATGTTCACGTGCTTTATTTTTATATTTTTTATTTTTAAATCTTTGATATACTATTTTATAGTTGATAAAGTTATATTATCTTAGTTATAAATTAATAATTTTTTATATATTTTAATCATAATTAGTGTTATTATGGTATTGGAAGAATAACCAAAGTTTCCCTAATTAGAAAGCATACTCTTAATAAATTTTGATATTAATAGCATTTGTTCTTTTCTTTTCTTTCTAAGAAATAATTTATTAATTAATACATCAAAAATACCATTTATTAAAGAATCATTGACATTTAATGGATCACTATTTTTAAAACTAATTATATAAGGGGGAAATATGATTGATCATGCTAAACTAATTTTAAAAATATATATTATATTATTTTAATATGAACCAATAATTATTTATTATTTTGGTAGCGTAATTAGATTGATCGAATCAAATTCAAATTGAACACAAATTATATTACTTTCGAATTAAATTTGGATCAATTCAAAATATTCGAGAAAATCTTATTGGGTTTGAGACACCCAATCTGAAATAAAATTAAAAAAATTATAATACATAAATGTTATGATTTAGACGTTAGGTTAAAAACTTAAAATTTAAAAAATACATTTTTTCTTAATTTTTAACCGATTCAATTTAACTCTATCAACTCTAAATACTCATTATGTAAATTTTAATTCTTATTGTCTTCTATATGTATCTAAATTTTTGTTATATATCGAGATCTAATGTAATTAATACGTTATAATTTTGTAATACATATATAAAATAACTTAGAGTATTATTGGTAGATACATAATAAATTTATGATATATTCAACTTGGGGTGTGCAAAAAATTCGATCATCCGATCAATTCGACAAATTTGATCCGATATGTTGATTTTTCATAGGATTCGATCCAATCCGATGGTAAGATCGGATGAAATTTTTTTCATCCGTTAAGTGCGGATCGGATGACGGATTTCACTACGATTCATCTAATTCTCATTCGATCCGATCTGATCGAAATTAATTATATATATATTTATTAAATTAAATATATATATATATATATATATAATTAATATATATTTATTTGATTTTTTAATGTTTTTTTAAGTCAAATAATTTTATGTTATGATTTATGTAAAAATTTAAATTTTTTTATTTAAAAATACAAAAAATATAGTTAATTAAGTTTATTAGTCGGATTGATCGGATGTTATCTGAATAGTTTACAGATCGGTTGCGGTTTAAGATATTTCAATTTGACCAAATGATCGGATCAGATCAAATGAGTATGAAATCAACGGTTTTGATCCGATTAACAACCTTATATACAACTATGCACAAAAGTTATATTATATAAATACTTAGTATTTAAATAGGTCATTCATCGACAATGATAACCATAAAGGTAATTCTTTCAAAGTTTTAAAAATGTATTTAATTAAAAATTAAAAATATAGAGATATCAATATATGGTTTGTTTGATTCTTTGTTACATGGTTAGAGAAATTTTTTTATTTAATTTTACTTATATATTTAATTGTTTATTAGTTGAAAAAATTCTTTATAGCTATTTATTTAAATATTGTTTCTACGGAGACACAACTATATCTAAATTTTGCATAATATGATTTGATGTGCTCAATTTTGACAAATTTATTTAAAAATTGATTTCTTTATTTAAAAATTATCTTTCTTTATATTATGTTTCTAATATTTTTGTTTTGTGATTAACTAGTTATTTTAATATAACAAATATGTATGAGAAGTTGTGTTATCTATGTGTATTTTGTTTTGTGCGTTAATTATTTATTAAGTATTAATTTATTATTTGTTTAAAAGATTAGTTATTTTAATATTATTTTTCTAATTTTTTATGTTTCATGTAATGTTATTTAAGCTAAATAATTTTAATCATTAAACATATATTTTTTATTTATAAAAAAAATTCAATTAATTTTAATTGAAATAAGATTAAAATAATTTAAATTGAATATTCAAACCGTCATAATTCACATGAATTATCAACACTACAAGTGACAAATGATACATATATATCATATTAATTATATTAATTGAGGTTTTTATTTATTCACATAAGTTTACTTTTAACTTAGTAAAATATTATTTCCTTACGAAAAAACATATAAAAAATGATATATATATTTTAACAAAAACATACATTTTTATTGTAAAAAGAATTTTTTTCTTAAAAAAATTTATTTATATGATAATTATTTATTAGTTAAGTAAAAATAAATTTAAATATCTTAATTAATAAATTATTATGAGATAATAAATTAATGCAAATAAAAGCACATATTTTTATTTTAAAGGATTAAAAATATAGTTTCAGAAAAAAGAAAGAAAAAGAAAGTTTGAAAAATTATACAAAATCATTAAATATATACTAGTAGGTTTCTTCGATAAAGATCGTAATTAAATTACTTTCACGTGGTGATAACTGAAAATGAAAGGAAAGGATTACTTTATTCACGTGGAGATGGAAAACCGACGTGTCATTATCTTTTAATATCCTTCTTTAATTATTTT
Source organism: Hippophae tibetana (assembly GCA_037013495.1). Lineage (NCBI taxonomy): Eukaryota > Viridiplantae > Streptophyta > Magnoliopsida > Rosales > Elaeagnaceae > Hippophae > Hippophae tibetana. The sequence goes on from CM072808.1 coordinate 43,389,123, forward strand.
TTAAAATAAATTTTAATCTTATTATTATTAAAAAATAATTATATAAAAATAAAAATAATTATTTATTTTTTAAATTATATTAAATAAAAATTAAGATAATTAAATACAAATATAAAAATAATTATTTATTTGTATATCATGATTTTTTAATTATATCACTAAATTATCATAAAAAATAAAGAGTAAAAATTCTAATAATTCTATAACTTTTGATTTAATACTTTGTTTTTATAATTAAAAAAATCGGTCAAAAGATATTTTTTATTTTTTATCTTTAAATACACAATAAATATAGGGCATTTTTCATATTTTAAATATTTCATCAAAAAATAAAAAAATAAAAACAACGTCGCCCTATTTGTTTTCACCTTCTAATCCTTAACCACCTTCTTTGAGCCATCTGTTTATTATTTAAATTATTACTAAGTACTTATCACATGTTTAAGGTGGATGGATTAAAAATAAATTCCTAAAAGTGAAATTCTTATATTTGCTTGTTGAGCTAAGGGACAACTATGGACTTTGAATGTAGAAACCAAGGACAAATATCTAGATGGGTCGAAGGAGAGGAGTTAAGGGATTAGAAAGTAAAAACATATCGGGGATGATGTTAAACGTTTTTTTTTCTTTTAAATATTTAAAATATAAAAAATATTCTTTATTTATTGTGTATTTAAAAATAAAAAAATTATCTTTTTTGTATCAATTTATTAATTATAGGATTTATAAAATTCATTTTAAAAATTATAAAATTAAAGTCTATCAAATAAAAAATTATAAAACTCTTTATCCAAAAATAATTATAAAATTTTTAAGTCAATTTTTTAATACATGATTAAATTAAGTAAAGGATTTGAATCTACTCAGTTGTTAGTGGAGGGAAGTAGTCGACTCGATCAAATTAGGTCTAATGTCAGAAAAACAAATACATTAGATATAAATATCAGTGTAAAACTAACTCTTTGAGTTTTTGGCTCTATATATTATATATATAAATTATATTAATTAAAAAAATTTATTTACACAATGTTAATATCACATTTAATAAGAATTTTGTGTACGTGTGTCAAAACTAAAATTCTTGCTCAAACAAGAAAATATGATTTATAATTGATTCAACGTTAAAAAGCATAAAACAAACCACATAATAAAAAAAGTACATTCGAGATCCAAACAATCAACAAATCTCACTTTACAGACAATACGACCACGGCCATATATTATATATGTCTTTAAATTAGTTGTTTTGTATTACATGTTACTTTTTTTAAATTATAAATAATATTAATTCATCTCTTATTAAAAGAAAAAAATCAATTAAAAATAAATAGTAGTTTTTAACAATAATAAAAATAAATTTTTAATGAAAAATCAGTAATAATAATATTCAAACAAAAATTTATTTAAATATTTTTGATTTTTAAATAAAAATAAAATAATAAAACAATAAATATTAATTATAACTTTATTATTGTTAAATACTTATGTTTTAATCGTATTTAATAAGTTAAAAAAATTAATAAATTTTTAACAGAAAAATTATTAAAATAATGTTATATGTACATAATTAACCTATTTTTTCATAGATGATGGATTACGATCTTATTTTTAATCTAAAAAATTAAATGATATAAATAAATTAATCTAATAAACTTCTATTGTATTTTTCTCTATATTATATTGAAGTATCAAGAAAAGAAAATGTGATAAAATATATAAAAAAGAATAAGAAAAACTTCAACAAATATCATTTTAGATCTTTTAATAAATGTAAAGCTTCAAGAGCAAAACTATAAGAGAAGCTCTACAAACTATAGAAAAACTCCTTTAAACCCGCCAAAATATAGGTTAAAATTTGAGATGAAGCCAACCTAAAAATAGGCGTGTGCATTTTAGCTATTTGAGAACGATCAGTGCTAAATGTATTTTGAGACAGGAGCATAGATGGAGGAAATCACATACTTCATAGCTATTTAATTTTATATAAAATAAATAATAAATATAATACATTATTTTAATAACATCATGTATTTATTTCTATCAACTTTATTCAAAGGTTTAAAATTATTGATAAATTTGGTATAAATTATAAAATTTATAATATTATTTACATAACTTAGGTATAATTCTGTCATATTCATAAATTTATTGACACTTTAATAATTTTTATTGTATTTAATAATTTTATATTAAATTTAATAAATAAAACTATTTTTTTATCACCAAAATAATGAAACATTGCAAGAATAAGAAACTAAAATCACCGTATAATCTTATTGTTACATTGCTTGAAAATTGTTGGTAGTATCTTCATGTTATTTGTTACATCATTATTTTGCTTAAATCTAAATAATAGGTTTAATGATTAATATGATCAGTTTAAATTTATTTAATATTATTTTTATTGTTATAAATTTTAAATATATTATCAAAACTTATTGGAATTAAATTAGAGTTATTTAGATCTATTTAATGTTTAATATGATCAATCGAATATGTTTGATATTATTAAATGTTACTTTAAAAAAATGATAAATAATTTTATATTGAAAATTGTGTAATAGGATGTTTAAATTGAATTATAATGATTTAAATTTATTTAATATTCAATATAATCATTTGAATTTGTTTACATTATTAAATTTTATTTTTATTATTATAAATTTTAAATATATTATTTTTATTAACTTTTAAATTAGTTTCACGTGGTTAAAATTAGAGGTGAACGGTAAAAGTTAAAATCACTTATTTTTCATTGATCTAAATTTGATAAGATTTGAATGGGATATTAAATTTTTTAATCTGAATACGATCTAAATTTGATAAGATTTGAATGGGATATTAAATTTTTTAATCTGAATACGATAGGATAATATAATTAATACAAATCTAAATAGATCAAATTTTAAGGATAGAATAAAGTTGAATTGGTGTTAAAATGTATTTATAAATTATTATTATATATAAAATATAATAAATTTAATATTTAAATTTTAAATTAGTGTATCGTTAGTAAAATATATTTTTTATTATCACAATTATTAAAATCAAAAATAAAAATTATGCTTGTATATTATTAAATTGTAAAAATATTTTATATTTATATTTTTTAAAATCTAAAATAACTATTCAATGTAATTGTGTTATGTATATTACATAAATATAATATCTTATAAAATAAAATATAAATTTATTTATAATTTTAATAAAAATTATGTCTACATTGAATTATAATAGATTATAAAATTTGTGAACTGTGTCATGGACTAAATCTTTTATTTGCTTAACTTTTTATTTTAGTTCTATTACATCTCTTTCTTTTTTAAAGGTTTTTCTTAAGATTTTGTAAATATAAATCTTGATGCATTATCTTTTTTTTATATCTAAGTTTCATTCTTAATGTATTTCAATATTTTTTATTTTATTATTTGTCTAATTTTTTAATTTCTTTATATATTTCTGTGAATTCATTTTGTACATTTATAAAATTATTACGATTATTTGTTAATGAATATCTTTTTACGTAGTGCATTACAAATGAATAATCTACTTCCTTAATTAAATCTACTCTTTTAATACTTAGTTTAATTTCTTATAATTAATATTAATGACAATACTAGTGTCGGTTGTGGATTTTAATTTATAATACCTTGGTTTATTAGTGTATTAATTCATCTTCTAAAATGGATGTATCTAATTTTTCATTTATCGAGATTTTTGATAATTAATATATAATGGTTCATTTATTAATTAGTGATATATTATATATTTATAGTATTAATGTTTATTTCTTTATTATTTATTTTTTAATAAATTATATTTTTAGAAGAGGAGTTGATACACTAATAAACCAAGGTATTATAAATTATATTTTTAAATTGTTTTCCTTCTCTTATATTTAATTTTTTTATATTTTTTCAAAAAAAAATTGTTGATAATCATTTATCATAAAAAGTTAATATGTAGTGTATTTTTATTGCTATTCCTTAACTTTTATTATTTTATTATTAATAATTTATAAAAGATTATTATTAATTTTTATTAAATTAAAATATATTTATGTTATTTTTGTTATTTTTATTCTATTTTGATTTTGAAAATTATTCTCGTGTGTGAAATTTATTTCTTTACAACCATCTATTTTTTTCTCAACAAAGTAGTATCAGAACCTTGGTTTTATTCAGTTACTATTCACAAAGTATTGTTCATATATACGGTACTATTCTGTCGGTAGGCACTATTCATAGTACTATTTGGCAGTACTATTTATCGTCAGAAAAGTACCAAGCTCGACGAAATGAGTTGATTCCCGATTTAAATGGAGGAAAGCACAGGTAATATTATAAGGTTGAGCGCATTTAATTATGCAATTTGGAAGCCGAAGATGGAGGATCTTTTATACATTAAAGATCTATGGAAGCCAATTATAATGCCGAAGGAGAAAGAAGTAACCGATACAGACATTGAATGAGGCGTTCTAAACCGAAAGTGTGCTGCTCAAATCAGACAATGGATCGACAAAAGCATTTTTCAAAATTTTGCTAATGAACATGATGCTTACGTTCTTTGGCAAAAGTTGGAGAAAATGTATGCGAGGACAACTGCACAGAATAAAGCAAATCTGATGCGACGATTAGTCAATTTGAAATATAAAGACGGAAGCAGCGTATCAGAACATATGAGTGAGTTCCAAGGCATTGTAGATCAACTCAACTCTATGAAGATTACTGTAGATGACGAGCTACAAGCGTTGTTGATATTGAGTTCTCTACCAAAAAGTTGGGATACTCTAGTTGTGTCAGTTAGCAACTCAGCTCCTAACGGTAAGCTTACCATGTATATGGTAAAAGACAGAATGTTAAACGAAGAGTCTCGACGAAAAGATGAAGGATATACTCCTGACACTGAAGCGTTTGTCACACAGAAACAAGGCAAGCAAGAATGGCGGGGGAGAAGTAAAAGTAAAAATCCCTGTAACCAAAGTCAACAAAGAGGACGGTCGAAGTCTAGATCAAGGTATGACATGAAGTGTCATCATTATGGCAAGCTTGGACACTTCATTCGAGAATGTAGAAGGTTAAAGACGGAACAATCCAGAAATCCGGAAGCAGAAACCCGAACAAATGACACCACAACTATCACTGAAGAAGTTGTCATCGTTCGAGATGCTGATTATGTCAATTTTGCATGCCAAGACACTACTTGGGTAGTTGACTCAGGCGCTTCCTATCATGTCACCTCACGACGGGAATTCTTCTCAACCTACACTCAAGGTGATTTTGGACGTGTGAGGATGGAAAATGATGATGCATCAAAAATTGTCGGCATTGGAAATATTTATCTAGAGACTAATCTTGGATGCAGATTACTTCTGAAAGATGTGAGGCATGTTCCTGATATCCGCCTCAATTTAATCTCTATCGGTATGCTTGATGATGATGGATACATTAATTATTTTGGTGAAGAAAAGTAGAAGCTCACCAAAGGCAATCTGGTAATAGCTAAAGGCAAGAAAGATACATCACTCTACATCACAGAAGCCAGTCTGTGTAGAGGAGAAGTAAATGCCACAAGGAAAGAAGTTCCTACCGAGCAATGGCATAAGCGACTCGGCCACATGAATGAAAAATGTCTCAGAATTCTTTCGAAAAATGAGCTCTTGCCAGGAATGAAAGGTACTCCCTTGCAAACTTGTGTTGACTGTATTATGGGAAAACAACATAAAGTTGCATTTCGTAGTCTCACACCATCTAGAAAGGAAAATATTATAGATTTAATACACACAGATATATGTACAATGAGTTGTAAATCATTAGGAGGTGCTCACTATTTTGTGACCTTTATTGATAACCATTCTAGAAAAGTATGGACTTTTGCTTTGAAAACTAAAGATCAAGTGTATGAAGTTTTCAAGCAGTTTCATGTAAAAGTGGAGATAGAAACTGGCAGACATTTGAAGTGTGTACATGCAGATAATGGTGGTGAGTATCGTGGACCATTCGAGGAGTACTATAGAAGTTTTGGCATCAGGCTGGAAAAATGAGTACCAAAGACACCTTAACACAATGGTGTCGCAGAGAGAATAAAAAGCTCTCAAATGCAAAACTGTCAAACTCCTTTTGGGGGCAGGCAATGAGGACAGCAGTCGATTTAATCAACCTTTCTCCATCAGTTCCACTGAACTACGACGTACCGGAAAGAGTTTGGACGGAGAAAGATGTTTCTTACAAACACTTGAAAGTATTTGGCTGGAGAGCATTTGTTCACATCCCAAGAGATGAGAGATCCAAATTGGACGGAAAAACGAAGTAATGTATCTTTATGGGATATGCCCATGAAGAATTTGGTTACAGACTTTGGGATCCTATTAGCAAAAGGATTGTCAGAAGTAGATACGTGGTGTTTCTTGAAGACCAAACAATTGAGGATTTTGAGAAATCTGAGAAACCATAGTCAGATGAAATTCCAGTTAATCTGGACCCAGTCTCTCCACCAATAAATCCTGATGACGGGGGAGTCACACCGGATACTGATGATGTCAATCCACCAACTGGCACTTCAGAACCAGAATAAGTTTCTGAACAAGTCCAACCAGAAGTACAAACAAGGAGATCCATCCGAGTACGACAACCAAGTCGTATATATTCTCCTAACGAGTATGTAATGCTCACTGAAGGGGGAGAACCAGAGAGTTATGACGAAGCTATCACTGATCAGCATAAGACTGAGTGGCTTAAAGCCATGCAGGAAGAAATGGAATCTCTGCATGAGAACCACACATTTGACCTGATGAAACTACCACAGGGAAGAAAAGCTCTCAAGAACAAGTGGGTGTACAAAATCAAAAGTGAAGAAGGCAGCTCGCAACCACGCTACAAAGCAAGATTGGTTGTGAAAGGATTCGAGCATAAGAAAGGCGTTGACTTCGATGAAATATTCTCACCAGTAGTTAAAATGTCTTCAATCCGAGTTGTTCTTGGTTTGGCAGCTAGTCATAATCTACAGGTTGAACAACTTGACGTAAAGACTGCATTCTTACATGGTGATCTTGATGAGGAAATCTATATGTAACAGCCATAAAGTTTCCAAGTCAAAAGCAAAGAGAAGTTGGTATGCAAACTAAAGAAGAGCTTGTATGGTCTGAAGCAAGCACCAAGACAGTGGTACAAAAAGTTCGACTCATTCATGTCGAAAAATGAATACAACAGAACGACGGCTGATCACTGCATCTTCATCAAGAAATTCTCTAATGGTGATTTTATTATTCTTTTGCTTTATGTTAATGATATGTTAATTGTGGGTCAAAATATTGACAAGATTAACAAGTTAAAGAAGGAGTTGAGCAAGTCCTTTGCAATGAAGGACTTAGGACCTACCAAGCAGATTCTTGGCATGACGATTACCCACAACAGGCAAAAGCAAAAGATATGGCTTTCCCAAAAATGGTATGTTGAAAAAGTTCTTGAAAGATTCAACATGAGCAAAGCTAAACCTGTTAGTTGTCCACTTGCTAGCTACTTCAAACTTAATGTGAGTCAATATCCCTCAAGTGAGGAGGAGAAATCAGAGATGAGCAAGGTGCCTTATGCATCGGCAGTTGGCAGTCTAATGTACGCTATGGTATGCACCAGACCAGACATTGCACATGTTGTTGGCGTTGTAAGTCGATTCCTATCAAATCCTGGAAAGGAACATTGGGCAGCTGTCAAATGGACACTAAGATATCTCAAAGGAACCTCCGGTCATTGTTTATGCTTTGGTAATAATAAACCTGTATTAGAAGGATATACAGATTCAGATATGGCTGACGACGTAGATACGAGAAAATCTATATCCGGGTACCTAATAACATTTGAAGGGGGAGCTATTTCATGGAAATCACGATTACAAAATTGTATTGCCTTAAGTATCACAGAAGCAGAGTACATTGCAATCACTGAAGGTTGTAAGGAGATCATGTGGATGAAAAAGTTACTACAAGAATTGCATCAGAACCAAGAAAACTATGTTCTTTATTGCGACAGTCAAAGTGCAATTCACCTTAGCAAGAACCCAACCTTCCACTCAAGTTCCAAACACATCGACGTAAGGTATCATTGGATTCGTGATGTGTTGGAACATAAACTACTGGAAGTTGAGAAGGTTCACACCAATGATAACGGGGCAGATATGATGACAAAAACCGTGACTAGAGAAAAGCTTGATATCTGTAGAAAGATTGCAGGTATGGAAGATTCATGTCCCACATAAGGTGGAGGGGGAGATTTGTTGGTCCAACTGATGTGGTCCAGCAACAAAGAAAAAAAAAGGTAAGGAAACATTATGGCGCCGAAAGAAAAGGAAGAAAGGAAGAAAAGAAGGAAAGAAGAAAAGAAAAAGAAGGTCAAAAACCTCTCCATATAATCCGGAGAGAAGGATGGAGTTTTTGGCTTTATAAAGCCTTAGCTTCATTCTCAAATTAACAGATCAGAAGCGGAGAAAAGAAAAGAGACAGAGAGTTTTCTGAGAGAGTTTTTGAGAGGAAAAATTAAAAGAGCTAATTTGTGAAGTTTTACCTACAAATTGAAGATACATATTTGTTATATTTTTGTGAGAGATCTATCTAAAGGTGAATTGTGTAATCTCAGATTATTATAGTGGAAGTTTAAGTGAACTACAGGTCCCGTAGTTGTTATTTTCATTTTGAAATGTTTTTTCACGCAAAATCTTGTTATTTTTATTCTATTTTGATTTAGGAAATTGTATTGGGTGTGTGAAATGTATTTCTTTACGACCATCTATTTTTCTCAACAATTTTAATTTTTTTAAAACATCTATAATATTATATAAAACATTAAAAATATTATTGATATTATCGGGTAATTAACCAGCAAACACCCTCCTCCTCAAACGCTGAATGTACTATTCATCGTTGACGTAAGATGCAAACAATTACTAATTAAATTTTCAAAAACATTGTATAAAATTATTAATTATACAAAGATCGTACCGTAGTAGGTTTCTTGGATAAAGATGGTAATTAAATTACTTTCACGTGCTGAAAACTGAAAATCAATGAAAATGAAAGGATAAATTTATGGATGTGATGTTGGCAAACCCACGTGTTATTATCTTTTAATATCCTTCTTCACCTATTATTTAAATAATACAACTAAAATTTCATAATTATTATAAAAATAATATTAAATTTTATATTTATTTTATTTTATTTTATTATTAGTTAAAATATAATTAAATTTTTTCAACTATATTAAATATAAATTATTTTAATTTAAATAATTTATAATTGAAAGAGTAGAAGAAAAATTAAAAATAAATAAATAAAATATTTATTTTTATGTAATGAATTTTTAATAATATAATTAAATTATTATAAAAATAAATATAATATCTAAATATTATTTTAAATTAAGTATAAAATTTTCACTTTCATTTTCCTAGATTAAATCTAAGTAAAGGATGTTTTGTTTGTTAAAAAAAAACTAAAGATTTGAATATGTTATTTTTTATATCAAATATTAAAATTTTAATAATTAAGATTATTATATTTGAATTCATGATATTTAATTTTAGTATTATATTAAAATTTGCTAGAAATTAATACTTAAAATCATTAAAACTTTTAGTTATATTTATATACAAATAATTAAAGAATAATGTTAATTAAAATTATGTCTGGTTTAAGATGTTAATTGAATTGTGTGTAAAAACATGAAGTATTTCCGGGAGTTCTTGTAGAATAAAGACTGTTAAGTGTTGGAGCTATGATAGGGTTAATAGAAAAATTGGTGATTGGATCAATCATCCATTCAGGAACCCGAATTATATATCTATATGTATTCCCTAGTTTTACTAAAACCATTTAGATTTGCTTTGCTCATTTTTCTTCCACGTAATAACATATTTATAAATAGATAATAATTGCATACAAAGTGAGAGCACGTGTAAATTTCTTTATTAAAAACTAGACGTATAAGACAATTGTTTTATATTTTATTTTGATATTGTACTAATTTCCAGGCTGTCATATTGTTGGAAACACATACGCTGTAAATGCAAAATGCATGAAATTAATGAGAATTGATATTTTTTAAGTAATAAACATTATAACACCATCTATTTTGGGTATTCTTTTTTTTTTTTTATAATTGTTTTATTATTGATAAAATAAAATTTCTATATTTAAAAATACTTGATTATTAAATTATGCTAATAAATTTTAAATTATTTTAATATTAATATTTTTATTTTTTAAAAAATTATTTATAAAAATAAAAACTTTGCTACGAGGATAACAATTATTGCTATTGAAAATAGAAGTAACCGATTAATATCATCGAAGATCCTGATTGCTAAATTGGTCCTACGTAAACGATGAAATCGATTGTATAGATCGACATATTACTAGTAAGCCTCGAGAAGCCACGATATATAGATTTGATTTCTTTTCTGAAAAAGAAGAGGGTTTGATATAAATATATATATATATTTTTTTCAGAATAAACTATTACAACTGGCACATAATATAAAGAAAATTAATTTATGTAAAACGCATAATATATTAAAAGTGGTTGAAAATCAATTTTTTTTTTTTTAAATTTAAGTTATTATGATAAAAAAATATCAAATATTAATTCATGAAACGTTTATACGTATTTACAATCTTTTTCATTAGAATTGATTTATCTTACAAAGTACATATTAACACAGTATAATATTTAATTGCCTATCACATGTGCAAAATGTGCAAAAAAAATTATTTATGAATTTAATTAAGTACTCATGTGATCACACAAATATGTATTAGAGATTTCATGCATCTACACATCATTCTTCTATAAATACCCTCTCACATATCCATACTCTACCTCATCAAGAAAATCAAAAACTTTTAAACAATGAAGTTTTGGGCCGTGGGAAGTGTGTGCATATTGTTGGTCACCTTGTACCAAGGGGGCTCAGCAGAACAATGTGGGAGCCAAGCAGGGGGTGCTCTGTGTCCTGAAGGGTACTGCTGCAGTGAACATGGCTGGTGTGGCACTACTGATGCATATTGTGGAGATGGCTGTCAAAGTGGTTGTGACAGTGGAGGTGGCGGTGGAGGTGGAGGTGGAGGTGGCAGTGAAGGGCCAATTACCGATGTGATATCTGAAGCCGACTTCGAGGAGATGCTACCTTATCGTAATGATGCTGCTTGTGAAGGCCATGGGTTTTATACTTATGATGCATTTGTAACTGCTGCTAATGCCTTTCCTGAGTTTGGTACTATTGGTAATGATTCTACCCGTAAAACGGAAGTTGCTGCTTTCTTCGGCCAAACTTCCCATGAGACTACTGGTATATATTTTTTATTAATTAATTTTTTTTTAAGATGTTAATTAATTTATGTTGCTAAATAGCGTCATACGCCATATGGTGTAAGTGAACTTGTCCATTTCAACATCAACGTCACACAATACAAATATTAAAAAAATTAATCATGTTACGCTGAGACAGAAATTAAGGTTCATTCATTAATATTTTTAGCAAAAAACCATTAAAATCATCCTAAATAAAAGGGACATGCCTATATTGATGAAAATGCAGGTGGATGGCCCACTGCACCAGGTGGCCCGTTTGCTTGGGGCTACTGCTTTATCACGGAGCGAAACAAAGGAGATTACTGCACTCCCAGCACAATTTATCCATGTGCAACTGGAAAACAATACTATGGTCGTGGTCCCATTCAACTTACACAGTTAGTGATTATTATTATAATTAAATTTACTTTTGTTTTGTTTATTATGCCCTTTAATTAATTAATTATGTGATACTTATTGGCTCTATCTTAATTAGTAACTACAACTATGGACAAGCTGGAATTGCTCTTGGCTTGGACTTATTGAACAATCCAGACCTTGTTGCTACAGACGCTGTTATTTCTTTCAAGACAGCCATTTGGTTTTGGATGACTGCCCAATCACCAAAGCCGTCGTGCCACGATGTCATCACCGGAATCTGGCAACCTTCAGAAAGTGACGTGGCTGCGGGTCGATTACCTGGATATGGTCTCCTCACAAATATCATCAATGGTGGACTGGAATGTGGCAGGGGTACTCCGAATGATCAGGTGGAGAATCGCATTGGCTTCTATAAGAGATATTGTGACATGTTTGGGGTTAGCTATGGCGAAAATCTTGATTGCTACAACATGACTCCTTATGGCAATATCCTATCTGCGTTATCATTATCCAGACAATATTGATCAAATGGACTCTTCTAAAGAGCTTTTTCTAGTTTTGAGACGGCTCTGTTTTATGTATTCAGAATAACGTCATGTACCATCATGACAGAAAGCTAGTAATTAAATATTCTAATTAATAATTTACCAAAATTACATCTTTAAGCTCTTACTTAATGTTTAACCCAATAATTACTTCATTTGTGGCCCTTAACCTGTGTGGATGCAATATTTGTCCGCGTCTGACCTAGGATGAAAATCCCGGGCTCCGCCGTGATAATGTTATTTATTTTTGCATATTTTGATATACAAATTTAATATTTATATATTTTTAATTAAATTATGTAATAACGTTAATAAAATATAGTTTAAATATAATATTTTATTATTATTGTTAAAATGTTTGTAAATATAGTTAAAATATAGATAAAAATATCAAAAATATTAATATTTTTTTTTAATTTTTTTTAAATAATCATATAAATTTAATTTTTTTAATTTAATTTTATATTATATAATATATTCTTTTTTTCTTTGTACCATTATATATATATATATATATATATATATTAATACTTTTAAAAATAAATAATTTATAAAATTTGATATCTATTTATTTATAAAAAATATAATTAGATATTCTATTTAATTATTTTAAATTCATAAATTAATCTTTTTATAATGTTTAATAAAAAATAATATATTATTTATTATACAATATTTTAATCAATTAAATGATTAATATAAATATTTTAAATAATTAAAAATATATATTAAATAAAAAAAATTTTTAAATGTTTAATAAAAAATAATATATTATTTATTATACAATATTTTAATCAATTAAATGATTAATATAAATATTTTAAATAATTAAAAATATATATTAAATAAAAAAATATTTTAAAATATAAATATATGATTATTTTGATGTTTTATAAAATTTTATAATTTTTTTATAATTTTTAGTGAGTTTTTAAAAAAATTATATGTACATATTTTTATTGATATTAATATTTCAGACCTTTATTAACTCTTATAAAATTATTTAATCAATAAATATTTTTATGTCAATCGTGTATTTTGTTGTTAATTTGGCTTTTGTTAGTGTTATTCGTACCAAAATTTAAGTAATTTTAATATTATAAATATTAAATTATTTTTAATAAATTTACTTATTTATATCAATAAAAAATAAAAATAGTTTTTTTTTTAAAAAATATCTATAAAAGAGTGGCTATAATCATAAAAATTATCATGCTTATCTCATAAATATTTTGATATTAATAGCTATAAATTTTTTTAAAAAGTTTTATATAAATTAAATCTATTTAAATATGTTAGATATTATTAAAATATTATATTTATTCTTTTAAATTTTAATATATATATATATATATTATTTTATGTAACTTTTTATTTTATAACAAAATAATTATAGAAAATACCCGAATTATATATAACTTTATCTATATTTAATTAGGTAAAATCCAATTTATTTATATTCAATGAATAGGGGAGAAATCAACTCTTTCTAACAACCCAAATGAATTTGATCTAAAGTGTTAAAATTAAATCCCTATATTAAATTATAAAAAAATGGGCCGACTCCCTCTTGCGTGTCTCTTTCTTTGTGCCTTTTAAAATGTTTTTGGATTTATATCATTAATCTTTATACAACCATACTCATAAATGAGAACATAAAATAATAACAATAACGTTAGAGCCATTAATTTTTTTATCTAGTAATTGTAAATTACCCAAGATTAAAATATTGAGGCACGGGAATTATCAAATTGAATAGAATATTTTTAGGATAGGGTTATTATCACTTCATTCTTTATTATTTTAATAAATCTATTTTTTTGAATTTATGGCTAGCAAAGAACTCATATTTTCTAATAAAAATATTTTTATCACAAATTTTACTTATAATATAATAATTATTTTATTATTACACATTGTAACTTTAAATATAATAAACCATTAAAATAGGTGTTTACCAAAAACAAAATGTTTTTGTTATCCATGTATTAATATATATATTGTAATATAATTTACATTTTATTAATAAATGATATCACAATTATTTTAACTTCTTATATTTATTTATCATACATAACACTATTAATATAAAATATAATGATAATTATTTAAATTAAAATTTATTTTAATTAATACTATTATTTTTGAAATATTAGTCTATAGTTTTATATAACTCATATATTCGCTTCACATTATTTCATTTTTAGTGCTTCTCTAAACATTAAGGATGAAGGAAGAAATACCTATGTGTTACAAAACAAAATCCAAAGTTTTTTATATGCATGTTATAAAACAAAAATAAAATAAAAGGACTATTGTTTATTAGTTGTGACTTGTGAGAAAGCTCTCTTTTATGTATTCGGAATAATGTCACAATAAGACGAAAATGTAATAATGTAAGCTAAAAAGGATTCACAATATTTTATTTTTCATAATTTATTCGACCTTGAAAGCATTAAAAAAAAAAGTACATCAAAACAATCAAAAAAATCTATACGATTTACATATCCCTAGACCATAGGACCACCGGCCATATAGTATATCGAAATATTAGGAAAGGAAACATGTGGTAAATACAAACTTCAACAAAGATCGTTGTAGATCTCTTCATAAATGTAGTGCTTCAAGAGGAAAACTATAAGATAAGAGAATACAAAGTATAAAAAAAATCCTTTGAACCCACCAAAAATATTGGGTTAAATTTGATGTGAAGTAAACCTAAAAATAGGCACGTATATTTAGCTATATTTGAGAATTATTAGGGCCAAATACTTCTCGCTCAGGGGGAGATCCATTTTTTTTTCTTTTCTTCCATATGAGTTAATATATTTCATAATTATTCTACTTTCTTTAGGGTAATTAATAAATATTACACGTTATTTTAAGAATATTAGTTATTTTATTTCATAACATTTTAATTTTATCAGCTTTATTCAAAAGTTTAAAACTATCTATAAATTTGGTATAAATCATTAAATTTATAATATTATTTACATAATTTACTTAAAATTTCTCATCTTATTCATAATGTTATAAGTATTTTAATCATTTTTATTGTATTTAGAAATTTTACATTAAAAGTTAATAAATGTAACTACTTTTTTTATTACCAAAATAATTAAACATTTTCAGAATAAAAAAAATAAAATGATATAGTCTTAGAGTTGTACTACTTAAGCTTGTTAGTAGTTATTATATGTTCATGTTAAATGCTCCATCCTTATTTTTGTTTTAACTTAAGATAAATTTTCAAGAGTTTTTTGTTAATTTAAATAATAGTTTAAATCTAATTTGAAAAATAAATATATTTTTATGATGTTAAATTAAAAAAATTATCAAATTAAAATACTAAATTAATTGTTTAACTTAATTAACGAGTAATATTAATATTAATTATTTTTTTCTAAAACTTTTACCTCAATTATAGTCCCTCCTAGCCAACCATCCGCTACTTGTAGGTGCCAGAGCAAAATACATGTTAAATTTAAACTTTAAAACATATATACATCTGATAATATTATGCACCATTCTTTTACCATTTCTCTCATTTTTTCCCATGCAAATTATTATTTTTAATTAATTATTAGTATTATATTTCGTTTAAATTTAATGATTGTTAATATTTTAATCTCAATAAAAAAATGATAAATATATTTTTATACGATCGAACTATAAAGAGTTATTATAGATATATTATTTAATTTTTATTTGTTATTTCTATATAATAATTTTTTTAACTTGTTACATATATACCATATGCGGTTAAATATAACGAGAGTTAATGTTTGTGACTATGGAAAATCCTAAATAACTATCCCTCTCATTCTCACACCTTTTTTTACGCTCTTTACGGATCACTTAAGCTCATTCTCATACCTCTATTGTCTCATCAAACCATGTATTTGTTAACCACCACCCCTTAGTCGGTCACCAACCATTGTTAGCGACCACCCCACCCACTATCCCTTAACCAAATCTCATCAAAAAAATTCCTTTTTCATCCACCTTATTTGGCACAATCTCTTAACTTGTGTTGACACTTATCCATTAAAGCTCGTCGTTGATGGAGTCATCGAATATGTCAAGAGTGGCATGGTCCTCGATCTTGGTACTACCTCAATCGTCACCTTTGTGGTAGACAAGCTCGAAGAATTCCTCATGTTCGATCAATTAATGGACATTCTTGGAATACCAACCTCAAAATGAACTGAATAAAAAGTTTGGCAATTGGGTATTCCTTTTTCGATATTAGACAATCACCTAATTCTTGATTTGAACATTGATGACGTTGATGAAGTAGACCCAAACTTTGAACAAAAGCTTCGATGGTTCGATAGATGAATACAAACTAATATTGTATGTTTTCATTGTCATCGAATTGTATGACTGCTTGAAAGAAATAAAAGCCTAAGACCCGAGCATGCCAATGCTAGTTGGGTTCATAACTTATGAAATTCGACTGTTGGATTTAACCAGAAGAGCGATGAATGCTATGAAGATGGAAGAATTAGAGGAGTCATAGGTCTAGTAAAGGTAGGAGCTGAGAATGAGATTAGCTAGCTCGAGTACGTAAGAGGGAAGGCATGTGTGAGGGAGTATTTAGGGTTTTTCACAATCTCAATCGTTAACTCTCATTAGATTTAATTGACGATGGTATATATGTAACAAGCTGAAAGTTCGATAGTGTAAAAGTAACAAACAAAAATTTAATGCTATATTTATAAGAATCCATATAGTTTGATAGTATAAAATTTTGTTTACACACAAAGAAAAATATATATGAGACTTCATTAAATTTGAAAAACATGATTAATTTGAGACAATCTCAAAATATATATGGAATGTTTATTAGATAATATTAAAGATATTGATAGTAAAAAGTAAAATTCTATACAATCATATATTGATCGTAAAACGTAAAATAAGACTGTATCATGTAATAATAAAATAATATAGTTATATAAAAATTTAACACGATTAAGAAATATGTGTCTAAATCATACTAGATACTTATCTTAATCTGTTTAAATTTTCAATTATAAAATTATGTGTCTTAATTTTTTTCTTTCATCTTAAATTAAAAAATATATTTTAAAATATATTAAAAATACAAAAATAAATTAAATATTTTATTATAATATTTATAATCAATTTTGTCTTACTATATTATATATTATATCATTAAATACTATATATATTAATTATAATATAATTATACTTAATTTATTTAATACAAAACATTAAACATGTTATAAATATCAAATAATCATGTTACAAACTTGAAGTTATGTAATTTACCTAACTCATATTTATCTAAAATCACGTGCTTACTAAAAAGTAACAAGATAATCATGCAAAATAATAATAATAATAATTTTAAAATTTATAATTATAAAATAATATTTTTATTATTAATTTTTTTTATCAATTTTTTTATATTAAATATTCTCAAATTGAATGTTATATAAGTTAAACTATAACTATTTAAATCAGTTCAATATATAACTTCTTTTTATTCAATCACGTATAAATTTTACAAACTTTACGGTATTATTTTATATATTTTTTAAATAATAATATTTAAAAAATAATTGAAGAAAATAATTTCATATAAATAAATCTTACCAAATAAAAAAACTTCTTCTATGAAACTTTTGTCTTAAAAACTTGTCAAAATCTCCGTATTATTAATAAAATTATTAGACTTCATTTAAAAATGATATCTAAATTTTTAAGTACTCTACATTATATATAATATTTTAAATAATGTGTCATTATTATGTCAAAAATAACTTGTATCATAGGAGGAAGATGCCATTGCCTTATACATCGATTAAATAAGGGCCTGCTTTTTTTTTAACACCATTATTATATTTTTAAAAAATAAAAAATTTATTTAAATAAAAAATTTAAAAATATTTTTTTAAAATATATATATATATATATTGACACAATATAATTTTATTACTACAAAATAATGCATGAATTCTTTATTTTGAACTTATAAATAATTACATTTTAGTATTATTATTGTTGAACAAATTTTACAAGTAATAATTGTGAAAATAATACTTTATATGTTATTAAGTTAAAAGGTAATAGTTTTACGTGATACTTTTAACTTTTTGACAAAGTTATATATTAGTACCAAAAATTATATAGAAATATATTATTAGTCCTTACTTTATAAATGGATTCACTGTTAGTTTTTTTTAAAATATTTAAAAAATATTAAATAAAATGTACTTAAGAATTGACAATAATAAAATTGTAAGTTTATAATTTTTTAAAAAATTATTCATTAATATTTTACATTATTTAAATTTGATTAAACTCATATTTTTATGATCATTTTGGATTAAATTATATAATTGTTTTTTTAAATGATTTCTAATATACCCTTAAAAAATATAACATCTTTGTATACATTTCTTAAAGGTAAGGTAACGATAGATACTCAACTACACTAACTAAGATACTTGAACATTCTTATACAAGTAACAAAAATTCTTACATTTCCTAAATTATCGACTTCAAGTTTTATGTTTCTAAATAATCTCATTTTTTCCCCTCAATTAATTAAGATTATGACAAACATAAAAGAATAAACATCGTGAAAAAAAATCAATGTTTATTTTGGCATTTTTAATAGGCATGCATCTCTTCTTCTCTTTTTTGTAAGTGTTTCTTTCAATTCTTTAATTTCAAAACTTATATTCATTAGTATGTTTGTTTTATTCAAATTTAATTAAAAAATATTATAGTTTAATTTGTAGACAGTTCCGATCTTTTTATTTTATTTCAAAATTTTCTAAAAATATATCCCAATTCTGTTCTAACATAGCTTTGTGTGCAGATGAAGGCAGGCTTTAGTAGAATTCAGGCAGAATCCGATTCTCTAACATTAATTTGCTGGTTATTTAAAAGCAAAGAATACATGAATGGTTGGCTCCTGAAGACCTTGTTGTGCAGGAGGTACTTTACGTAGCCCATCGACTCAATTTTGTTGAGTAGTCCTACCGCTCAAAGAATTGTAATGAAGTGGTGCTAACACCGGCAAAATTTGCTGTTAATTGGTTTGCTTGGAGTAGTGTCCATACTTATTATGTGATGTTTGATAGATGTAAATAAATTAAATTTTTAGTAGGGGTTGGTTTATTAATAAATTATAGCATTATATCATAATTACAGATTATAAGTTAAAAGTATAATAATGTTAATTATTAAATTATAAGTGTTAGATTTATATAACGTATAAAAATAATATTTGTGAGAAAATGATACGTATATAAATAATATTGAATCCTCTTTTAATAAAAAATTAATCATAAATATATAAAATTAAATTAAAATAATAATAAATATTAATTTTATCTTACAGTGACTTCCATGTAATTTGTCTTTAATCTGATTTTAAAGAGGTTAGTTTCCAAATTTGGGATAAAAAGTACGTTTGTATCAAATTGTTGTTTATTTATTTTTTATGAAATGCAAAATTTTATTATAAAAAAACATGAGCTTAATTATATTATTTAATTATTTCATACACTACTTATAAAAAAATATATTACCCTTTAAGATACCTCTGTTTCGTGTATTCAGAATAATGTCTAATAATTAGTTAAAAAAATCTTATTTATTTTAAATTTATGATAAATTATAAATAATATAGTGTAATATTATTAATAAATATTTTTAAACTCATATAATTATATCCAATAAAAAATTATCTTATAATTGATATATAAAAATGTTGAAATTAATTAATGTTATTTATGATATTGCATAACTGGATTGCAGCTACTTACTCATATTGTGTATACATTTGTCACTAATAAGAGTGTTATCATTATTCTTCATTATATTTTTATTTTTATTTACAATATGATTTAAATTATATGTATAAATTATATTTTCTTTTATACATTAACTTTACATAGTATCTTTAAATAAGAAATATGTGATTGTTAGAATATTTTTGGATATTTTTTTATAACAATAAAAACCTTTATATACTAACCATAAAAATGTTCTATAGAAAAAATAATTTCTCTCAAGTTGGATTATGGCCATGTTTTACCACCCTCAAATATCAATTGTGCCTGTCGGGAATGCTAAAGGAATAAGAAATTATTGTTTATGAAAGCAGGTGAAAATAAAAATAATTTTTAAAAGTAACGAGAGAGATTTATTTTAAAAAATATTAAAAATAAAAATTATTTTAGATTATCTTTTGTAATACTCTACTATATTTTTAGGGCTTCATATAAAAAATTGACTATAAAAACAAAATTTTAAACAATTTAATTCTCCCTATTTTTGTAATTTGATTTTAATTACTAATTTTCATAATTTTAATAATTCAAAATAACTTATTGTGCACTAAATATAAGAATCGGACATTAATATTATTTTTTAAAATAGAGAGACTGTAGTGTACGAATAACTAGACAATAAGACAAAATTCAACTAGTCCCTTTTGAAAAAAATAATAATTTATATATGAGACACGTTCTAATTAATTCAATATTTCACACAAATTTTAGCCACAAACTCTACCACCATTAAACAAATTAAAATTATTAGATAAAATTTTAAATTATTTTGTTGATTGTGTTTTTTTTTTCCTCCTTTTTAAAAATAGCAACTCTCGTATGAAATGACTAAGCTACTAATCCAAAATTATATATTTTCTATGAATTAAAGCATTATATATTTGTATCTAAACCTGTAAGATTAGACAATCTTACATAAAATAAGAATAAAGATATACATTGGGTGACACGAAATTATTTTGATTCTTAATTTTTATAAAAGAAAAAAAATGTTAAAAACAATATCAATAATTAATATTAATAAAAAACATATAAAATATTATACTTAAAAGATATTTTCTTGAAATGTTGATATTGCCTTCTGTTTTTTAAGCAAATATTTATCTGCAATTAGGAAGTATATATTGAGATCTGATGGGAGAAACGTTAATTCATGTATTTTATAGTTCTAACGTTAAAGCCTCTAAGCAATAGGAAACTGGGGCAAAGAAAGAGTTATAAAGATGTGGGTGGGTGGGTGTAATCAGCAATTAGGAAGTATTGAAATTTGTTTCTTTGCAGGGGTGTAATCAACAAGTTTTTTGTTTGAGAAAAAATTATTTTTATAGCAGAAATTATTTATGTTTAATTAATTTAAAATTTTATCTAACAAATTAATGTTTATAAAAATATAAATATTACTTCGAAATTATTGAAAATGGTTCTTACAATAGGTTACTTTTTTTTCTTCTTCTTTTTATACAGATCAGAGGACTTGAGTTTTGACATTAATATTATATTTTATTTACGTAGTTCTGTATTATCATTTACCTGAGAAAAAAAATAATAGCCTCTCCTTTTCTTAGATGTTGATTTATCTGATGTAACAAATTGATTTTTTTTAACGAATTTACTTTTTAATTAAAGAAAACTTCAAGGTATTATTTTGTTTCATATTATATTATTTTAGTTAAGCGGCTTATTTTTTTCTCAGGTAAAAAATGTATTAAAAATTATACCAATTTAAATTGATATAGTTTACAATAAATTGTAATCCGATAGAAATTAAATTATATTTTTTTATAGTATATACATCGGTACCACTTGTTTATTGACGAATATAAAAATATAATATGTTAAAATTAATAATAATTTTTTTTGTAATTTTTTTTAACTATCAAAATAGTTAATATAAAAAATATTTAAATTAATATTTATATCTTTCTTATATTGTTTTTAAAAAATTATTTTTAACTTGATAAAAGAAATAATTTTAAAAAATAATTTAAGATATATTAAATAAATTCTTGATTAATTTAGAACAAGACTCATGTTATATAAAATTTTGATTCAATAGATTATGATATTACTTTATCATCGAATACATAATTATAAAAAAAAAATTATACAATCTTTATTTTTAATACTTTCTAACCATCATACTTATAGTTCTTAAAGTTATGAGTTCGGGTCTTAAACCATTCTTTATAATATGGTGGGTTATTCTCACACTTTTTTTTATTAGTTCCACAGATTAATTATTAAAATTGAAAAAAAAAACTCTTATAATATTTTAATTTTTATAAAAAATGTATTAAAAAAAATTACAATTTAAAAAATTAATAATAAATATTACGTGCAAGCAACAAAAATAAAAATGATAATAACACCACCATTTTAAAAAATACTAATTTCACTTTTTGGATAATAATCACTACTATTTAAACAAATTTTTCAAAAATATTTTGACCTAATAATAATATTTTTTAACTTTTAAACTAACAAATTGTCTTCTTCTTAAATATTATAAATCTACACTTAATGTGAGGAATGCGAATTAATTTTTATTAAACTAAATTAACACGTTAGTCCCCTTCTTACTTCCGTGCGCTTTTTAAATGCATATTTTATTCATATCATTAACAATAACAATAGGCATAAAGCCATAAATGAGAAAGAAACAAAACTAGTCCCAATAAAATCACATAAGAACCGAGTCATTAAAAAATTTCTTCAGATATTATTGTTTTTCCCAACATGTTAATATTGGAGCTCGACATAATGCGTAAGGGATGACGTAATGCGTGAGGTTCAGTTTTATAAAAAAAGTCTTTTAATTCTGATATTTTTTATTAGATTAATTTAGTTTCGTCATTTTAAAAAATTATACGTTTTAATCTTAATTTTTTTTATGTTATATGATTTATTTCCTCTGTTTTTGGATTAAAGTGCGAAAATTTAATATTAAGAGATTGTTTTATCATTCTCCCCAAAAATAATTATAAAACTAGTAACGCTTGACAGACGGATGGGATTCCGTTTTATATATAAAAAAAGTGTTTCGGTACAGATATTTTTAATAAAATAATATTTTCTCATAATTTTAAAAATTATACATTTTAATCTTAAAAATCTAAAATTATATGACTTATTTAAGTTTTTTTTATTAAAATATTTCCTTTTAAAACTAAAGTAAACATTTTTTCTTTAAATTCTCAAATTAAAATGTTTTAATAAAAAATTACAAAATTAAAACATTTATTTATCTAAAGTTATTAGTTACTACTTCCCCTTCTCTCAAAAATTAATTATAAAACTAGTTTAATTCTATAAAATATACCACAAGCACAATCATAGGAGAAATTTATAATATGTGATAATTAAATATTACAAGTAATAATCGAGTATTTTTATTTTCATATTAGACAATCATTCAAATTTTGATTTCATCATTGATCACATTGGTGAAGTAAACTTACATCTTAATTACACTTTCAGAATACTAACACTAATGTCACCAATCTCAAATGGAAGCTTAGATAGAAAAATATGAATTGATATTGTATGTTTTCATTATCATCGAAATATTCAATTGTTTGAAAGCAATTAGAGGAGTCATAGTCGTAGGTTTAACAAAGACAGGAGTTTGAGGATGAGGTTAGCTAGCTCATGTGAGATGATATGTATGTGTAAGGGAAGGTGAGGAGTATTTAGGATTTTTTATCATTTCAAACGTTAACTCATGTTAGATTTAATCACGTGTGATATATATATATATATATAACAAATTAAAAGTTTGATGATATAGAAATAACAAATAAGAGTTTGATAATATATTTATGACAATTTATATAATTTGATGGTATAAAAATATGTTCACACAATGAAAAATATATAATTGATTTCATTAAATTTAAAAAACATAATTAATTAATTTAGACAAACTCAAAATATATAATAGAGTGTTTGTTAGACAATATTAAATATATTTACAGCAAATTTTTTATACAATCTTGTATTAATTGTAAAATTATATTATAGCATATAATATTAAAATAGTATAATTACGTAAAAATTAAGTATGATTAATAACGTTAGTCAAAATTATACTAGATATTTAATTTAATTTATTTGAATTTTTAATTATAAAATTAGGTATCTTAAATTTTTTCTTTAATCTTAAATTAAAAATAATATTTTTTATTTTAAAATATAATAAAAATATAAAAATAAATTAAATATTTATTTAAAAAAAATTATAATAAAAAAATATTTCAAATATAAGTTATTTTATTAAAATATTTATAATTAATTTTATTTTATAATATTTTATAAATATAAAAATTAAATAAATACGAGAATTAAATATAACAAGTAGCATGTGCAGAAAATCTTTTATGAATTGAGTACATATAGCTGTGAGTACTATAAGTATACTCAACAAAATTAAATAGATTTTTTAAAATATATTCACGCCTTAAAAAGCCGCCACATTTTTTAATAAAACAATCAAAAAAGTATAATCATCTTCATAGTATTATGGAAAGTCTATTCAAATATAACTTCACATTAATGAAGTCGTTCGACTTATATATTTTAATATATTAGAGTGAGTCGGTTCGTAACACCCGTTTAGTCCTCTCTTTGCATTTCCAACACCATCTATATATACCCTCCCACTAAGGCATACTACCTCATCAAGAGAAATATAACAACTTTGAAAAATGAAGTTCGAGGCTTTGGGAATTGTTTGTCTGTTTTTGATCACTTTGTTCCAAGTGGGATCAGCAGAACAATGTGGGTCGCAAGCTGGGGGTGCTGTGTGTCCAGGTGGGTTGTGTTGCAGTAAACATGGATGGTGTGGCAACACTGATGCCTATTGTAAAGACGGCTGCCAAAGTCAATGCGGTGGAGGCGGTGGTGGCGGTGGCGGTGGCGGGTCAATTGGCAATTTGATCTCCAAAGGCACCTTTGATCAGATGCTGAAACATCGCAATGATGGTGGTTGCCAAGGCAGAGGGTTTTATACTTATGAGGGATTCATAGCTGCTGCTAATTCCTTTCCTGGTTTTGCTACAACTGGTGATGATTCTATCCGTAAAAGGGAAATTGCTGCTTTCTTAGCCCAAACCTCCCATGAGACTACTGGTAATTGACCAAATCATATTGTGTCATATAGTATTAAAAAGGAAAATTTGTTTTACCTAGGTAGATTATATATAAATGAAATGGTTTCATTCATGAATTTTAATCTAGAGGAAGAGAACGTATATTTTGGGTCATGTACTAATTAAGGTGAAAATGCAGGTGGATGGGCAAGTGCACCAGATGGCCCATATTCTTGGGGTTACTGCTTTTTAAGAGAACAAAATCAAGGATCTGATTACTGCTCTCCCAATCCAACATATCCATGCGCACCAGGAAGAAAATATTATGGTCGTGGTCCAATTCAACTCTCATGGTTAGTTTTTTTTTTTTGGTTTTTATTTCTTCTTTTCTTTTCTTAATTTGATTGGGTTTAGTGCTTTAGTAAAGCACGTTGATGCTTATAATTAGCAAATATATGTATGACAATTTAGGAACTACAACTATGGGCAAGCTGGAAGAGCTATTGGTGTGGATTTATTAAACAATCCAGATCTTGTCGCAACAGACCCTACCATTTCTTTCAAGACGGCAATTTGGTTTTGGATGACTCCACAGTCGCCAAAGCCATCGTGCCACAACGTCATTACTGGAAATTGGCAACCTTCTGGAGGTGACTCGGGTGCCGGTCGGGTTCCAGGATATGGTATCATCACAAATATCATCAATGGTGGACTGGAATGTGGCAAAGGTTGGAATTCTAAGGTGGAGGATCGTATTGGGTTCTATAAGAGATATTGTGACATACTTGGTGTTGGCTATGGTAATAATCTTGACTGCTACAACCAGAGGCCTTTTGGTAGTAACATGATAGTATCATCATCTATGGTGGAGTCCATGTAATAATCAGTTGTCATAGGATTTGAATTTTCTTTCAGCAGTGGGAAATGTGTTTAATTTGTCCTATCACTTCTTTGGTGACCATGACTATGTTTTGTGTATCCAAGATAACGTAATGTGCTAATTAAGATGAGAAAGTAACCTTTTGAGGTAATCATAAGTTCCTTACAGTTCTTCAAGAAATAATCTTAGTGTTTCAAACATGCCTTTTTCCAATATTATTGCATTATTGCAAAATTATTATCTTTGATGATTTAACATTTGTATTAACATAAAAAATTATACATGCAATAAAAAATAATAGTAGATAATTTTAAGTTTATTAATTATTTTTAATCATAAAAGATAGGTAACATACTTATATAAAATTTATTACTATTTTTATTATATAGTTATCCAAAATTTGTAATTTTATTATTATTTTTATTCGATTTTTAATTAATAATGTAAGTATATCTACGGGTAATGATTTGTGATAATTATTAAAAAATATTTAAAAAAATCATTTTTTAAGTTTTTTTTTTAAATTTCTATATATTTAAGAAAAAATAATAAATTATAATTATTAATTAATATATAAATTAATTAATTAAATATAATTAATTATAATTATAATCAAATACTAATTAATGGAAATAGGGATAAGAGTGGCTAGTAGTTGAGAGAGATAAAAAAAATTAGTGAGGATAAGAGTAGTTAGTAGTTGAGAGAGATGTAGAGATTTTTTTTTATCGATTTTTTTAATCAAATTTTATCTTTATAAAAAATCATATCTTTATAATATTCAACCTTACTAGACTAAATTACTCACATATTGCCAAGGATATTTATTTGGATAAGATGAACTTCTCATATTTACATTATATATATATATATATATATATATATATATATATTTCAAAACCTATTTTTTTCTTTTCCGAATGCAACTATGTACTTTTTTTCTTTATATATGTGGCATTCAGATGATCCATGGCGGCTGATACCTTATTTAAGATAAAATTATTGGCGGCTTATCGGCGATGTATATATAATAAATAATAAATAGTGTTTCTGCCGGCATATTTTTAATTGGCTGAATAATTGAGTAATAATGAAAATTACCTTATTATTTAGCTAGTTAATACAGTGTTTTTTTACCGAATAATATTTTATATAATTCAACCTGTGACTTAAAAGATGGTGGAAAACACTTAACGACAAACATATCTAAGACAAGACTTAACGGCATTAGGAATTTGTTTTAACTCGTTTGATCCATTTACATATGCGTTAAAATTATTCATTGTTGCAAACTACATTAGTCGATCAGCAGGATAGTATTAATTATTAAGAGAAATATTAATATTATACAATTTTATACCCATATTTGTAATTATGTTTTTTATATTCTGTTATTTATTGTAATTGTTTTAAAAATTAAAAAAAAACAATTTTTTTAATACTAACATATTTAGCATTAATGTAAAAATGGATGCAAATTTTTTTTTATCATAAAATTCCTTAATTATCAAAAATAATTTGTTGGAGCTGTGGCATGCTGGATACTATTCTCTATATAAACTTTTAAGTTAAATTATTAGATTCACATCTACCACTGTCTATGGCTTGTAATTTACGAACATATAAAAACTCAGATATTATAGTTAGGTCTGAGACAATTTTCATTCTTCTTGTTCCTTTCTAAATACATATTTATATTTTTATCATTTATTTTGACACAGCCATATACTAGCATAAATGAGATGGAAAAATAAACAAAAATGAGTAATTGACTTTTAAAAAAAAAAAATAAACTATAAAGATTATAATACATAAGCCGCCACCTTTTTTTTAATAAGAATAGCTGAGACAATGAGACTACATAAATCATAGCTCAATAGTCCCTCCCTCCAATCACATAAACCAAAAATAAGCAGCCAGGTAGCTGAAACATTGAAAAATGAATAAGTATTGGGTTTTGGGGGACTTGTTAATGTTACTCTCTTGGTGTGCACTATAGAAGTAGGCTGAAACATTGAAAAATGAATAAGTATTGGGTTTTGGGGGGACTTGTTAATGTTACTCTCTCAACGTGGGAGACAAGCTGGGGAGCTGTGTGTCCAGGAGGGCAATGTTGTAGCAAATTCGATGTGGCATTGGAGTTTGTTAAAAAATTACGTAAATTTTCGATAATTTTAATTTATAAGAAAATAAGAATAAAAATAACAGATAAATTTGATAACGGAGTTCGGTCAATCTTGTTTATATATCCGGATCTGTTGCAGATCTTTTTACTGAAATAGGAGAAATTACAGAAGTTGTTTACAACACTCACAACTCATAACTCAATTACATCCAAGAAAATTACTCTCAATTTTCTCTCACAAAAGCTTTTCTCTCTAAGCGGGAACGAAAATTTCAGTGTAGTCAACTCCTTCCTTCTATTGAAACCCTTTGACAACTGGGTGAGCTTTGTATCTCTTGGAACCATCATGCTCATCTTTCACCTGGTACACCCATTTTTTGTGAAGTGCTTTCTTTCCCATACGTAACTCAGCTAGTTCCCATGTCTGGTTGGAGATGAGAGATTTCATTTCTTCTTTCATAGCAAGCTCCCACTTGTTGGAATCTCGAGTCTCACAAACTTCATCATAGCATTTAGGCTTCCCACCATCAATCAGCAACATATAGTTCATGTATCTCCTGTTAGGCACATGAGGTCGAGAAGATCTTCTCAATACAGGAGCTGGAGTAAGAGGTTGTGGTGTGTTGGAATGTTGTGTACTGCTTTGTCCAATAAGTTCCTCTGGCTGAGGGCTTGTTACAATTGGTTCTGTTGCGAAACTATCTGGGACATTATTTGCATATGCAAATACTGACTCATTCTACTCTAAGTCATTGGCGTCTATTTTATGCATGTCCTTATAAATCACCCTTTTATTGAAAATCACATCTCTACTACGGATAACTTTCTTCTTTTTGTCATCCCAAATGCGATAGCCAAACTCATCCATACCATAGCCGATGAATGTGCATTTCTTGGATTTGGGATCAAGCTTATTCCTGCCTTGATCACTAATATGTACAAATGCTACACAGCCGAAAACCTTTATATGTGATAGTTTCAACTCTTTTCCGCTCTATACCTCTTCTCGTATTCTATGCTCCAATGAAACAAATGGGCCTCGGTTGATCAAGTAAGTTGTCGTATTGACTGTTCCTGCCCAGAACTGCTTGATAGACCTCACTGTATACGAATGCTTATGGCTCTTTCTGTCAACGTTCGGTTCATACGCTCAGCTACACCATTGTGTTGAGGTGTGCCTGCCACCGTTCTTTCCATTCTGATCACGTGCTCATAGCAGAAATTTTTGAATATGGTATCTTCCTAATAACCACCATTATCGGTTCTGAGCTTTTTGATCTTTAAACGCGTCTCATTTTCCACCATAGCTTTCCATCTTTTGAAAGCCTCAAATACTTGAGACTTATGCTTTAGAAAGTAAACTCATACCTTCCGAGAGTGATCATCGATGAAAGTCACAAAATAGTGTTTCCCACTAATAGATGAAACGGTCGTTGGTCCCCAAACATCATAGTGAATAAGCTCTAACATTTCCTTCTTTGGGGTTTTGACACTTGTCTAAAAGGTGACTCTTTTTTGCTTTCCAAGTATGCAATTTTCGCACATGTCCATCTCTACAGACTGTAGACTTGGAAGTTTTCCTTTTGAGTACATAATTTTCATCCCCTTCTCACTCATATGGCCTAATCTTTGGTGCCATAGATTTAGTGATTCATTGCCTGCTGCAATTGTGATTGAACAACGTGCCTTTGCTGTCATGTAAAGAGTGTCACTTTTCTTGCCTCGAGTAACTGTAATTACACCCTTTGAAATCTTCCAATCATCACCATAGAAGATCGTAGTGTAGCCTTCAATAGCCAACTACCCCACTGAGATTAAGTTCCTTCTGAGATCAGGAATATGCCTGACATCCTTCAGCTCACAAACAGATCCGTTCAACTTAATCTTCACTACATCTTTGCCAATAATAGGACATGTTTGATCATCATAAGATATAACTTTCTAAGGTTTCCGAGGACATATTTCTCGAAGAAATGTTTTTGTGAAGTAGCATGGAACGATGCTCCAGAGTCTAACACCCAATATTCTTCCTTGCTCTCCAAAGAGCATATCAATGCATCGTCTCCTCCTAAGGTGGAAGTAACATTTGCCTCTGCCTTCACTTGTTTGTTCTTCGGTGCACTTTTGCGCTTATTTTTGTAGTGCCCACTTCTTCCACAATTTTAACACTCGATAGTCTTCGAGTTATGAGAATTATTAGGATTCCTAGATTTGGACCTCCTGTTCTTTGATCTACCTCGGTAGTCTGTTCTGCCACGTCTATTTCCTTTGGTTGAATTTCTTCTTTTTTACTCTGTATGCAAAACTAAAGAAGTTGACGATTCATCTGACTCTGTACATCGGATCTCTTCACTGAGAACTAAATCACGAACATCGTCAAATTTCAACTTATTGCTTCCTGATGAGCTACTCACAATCGTAACAGTAACATTCTAGCTTTCTGGTAGAGAAGACAAAAGTATCAATGCTCGTACTTCTTTATAGAATTCAATTTCCACGAAACTCAACTGGGTTGTGACTGTGTTGAGTTCATTGAGATGTTGAGCTATCGATGCGCCTTCCGTCATCCGCAAATTGAACAAACACCTTATCAAGTGCACTTTGTTTGAGGTTGATGAATTCTCATACATATTGGAGAGAGCTGCCATAAGACCCTCTGTGGTCTTTTCCTTTACTATGTTGAAAGCAACATTACGTGATAACGTTAATCGAATAACTTCAAGGGCTTGTTTGTCTAGAAGATTCCAATCTTATTCCTTCATAGCCTCTGGCTTCTTCCCTGAGAGAGGTTGATACAGATTTCTTTGATACAAATAATCTTTTATCTGCATTTTCCAAAATCCGAAATCTGTGCCATCAAATTTCTCAAGTTTCATCTTTCCTTTATGTGCGGCCATTGCTCCCACTCAAATCTGACTTTCTGCGGATCGTTTCTGACTATTTCTTGCAAAAAATTGACAAGAATAACCACCAATAACTCTGATATCAGTTGTTGAGAAATTACGCTCAATTTTCTCTCTATTGAAATTAAAACTTTGGATGATTAATTCATTACAATTACATATATATTTATAGGAAAATTCATTTCTTGAATTAATTCTTAAATTAATGATTCTCTCACAAAAGATTTACTACTTGTTTTGGTCCATGTTTTACCTCACATTTTACTTATTGTTTTACTTCATGTTTTGTTTCTTAAATTAAAGAGTTTTATAACAATCTCTAATAGAACTGCATAATGCAGTGATGGCTGCCAAAGACGATGTGGTGGCGATGGTGGTAGGTCAATTCGTAATCTCATATCGAGAGAAAGGTTTGATCAAATGCTTAAGCATCGTAACAATGGTGGATGTCCGGGCCATGGCTTTTATAAATATGAGGCCTTCATTTCTGCTGTCAATGCTTTTCCTGGATTTGCTTCCACCGGAGACGATAACACACGCAAAAGGAAAATTTCTGCTTTCTTAGCCCAAACTTCCCATGAAGCTACAGGTATATAATAAATAATTTAGGGTAAAAATTTCCTTTCATTCGTTTCAAATCACAAATTTAAATTGAATAATTCATTGATGTTAAAAAAAGCCTTCGTTTTTATTTCTCGGTGATACCATGCATTTTTTTTTGTGGGTTCTGATTTATATTCCTTGGTAATAACATGTGCATATTAAATTATATATATGTAGGAGGATGGGGAAGCGCACCTGATGGGCCATATGCTTGGGGGTATTGTTATCTAAGGGAACAAAGTCCAGCACATGGCTATTGCTCTCCTGGTTCCACTTACCCATGTGCTCCAGGAAGACAATATTATGGTCGTGGCCCAGTTCAACTTTCATGGTAAAGATTCAGTTATCGCCCATTTAAGTATGCGAAATTCTAATAGGAGTCGACTAGGCCGGGTGGCCACAAATTAATTACCATACCTGTTTCCCATTACTGTGTTTAATACTAAAGATGTGTAATATTTTATACTAGTGATTATATTCCCTTAATATATGTTTGTTTTCACTCGAGTAGATTTCATATTTGTTACACTTTATAACTATGACTGCCCCATATCGAATAGGTTAAGATTGGTTTTGTAACTTATAGGAACTACAATTATGGACAAGCTGGAAGAGCCATTGGAGTGGATTTGTTAAACAATCCAGACCTTGTTGCTGCAGATCCTGTAATTTCCTTCAAGACGGCAATCTCGTTTTGGATGACCCCGCAATCACCAAAACCTTCGTCCCACGATGTGATAAAAGGAAGATGGAATCCATCTGGAAATGATAGGGGTGCTGGAAGGGTCCCCGGGTATGGTGTCATAACAAATATTATAAATGGTGGTATTGAATGCGGTAAAGGTTGGAAGGCTAAGGTTGAAGACCGCATTGGTTTCTATAAAAGGTATTGCAGTATACTTGGTATTGATCATGGTAATAACCTAAATTGCTACAATCAGAGGCCTTTTGGATCTGATTTATTATTGGTGGATTCTATGTAACCAAATATATATGCCTCCAAATTTTAAAGTTTTCTTTGAGGTTTTTGTCAAGAATAAAAAATTTAAGACTTCTCTGTTTTCTTCAGACCTTTTAGTCCTTCATTGCTCTCAAAAATAAAAATAAAAAGATCGGCTATTTACAAATAAGATAATCTCTAGTCTACTATCTATTTTGGTTTTAAGTTGTAATATGTGTTCAACTTTACACAGTATTAATAGTAACCATTAACTGACCAACAAAATAT
Organism: Hippophae tibetana; assembly: GCA_037013495.1. Classification (NCBI taxonomy): domain Eukaryota; kingdom Viridiplantae; phylum Streptophyta; class Magnoliopsida; order Rosales; family Elaeagnaceae; genus Hippophae; species Hippophae tibetana. The sequence continues at coordinate 43,422,049 of CM072808.1, forward strand.
ATTGGTTGTCACATATCACTTTTGATTATCAAAATTTTAACGCTAATGTGTTAATTGAGATGTGGTCCAAGACCAAGTGATTTGATATAATTGGAAAATAATTAACTCAAATATTAGTTATAATTGTACGTGAAAAAATGCTAAAGGAAACATTAAGTCAAACATCGAAGATATCATGTCGTTAGTTATTTAGACATCTTAAACTATACCGTGTGTATAGTTGATATTGTGATTGTTAGGTTATATATTTTTTCTTTTAATGTAATTATTAATAAAAATAGATGAAAAAATAGAAAAAAGTCCTTTTTTTAACTAAAGTTTGAATTATTAATATCGATCAAGATATCGAGATATAATTTTTACAAAAATATTAAAAATATTATCGTTGTAAATAAAAATTATAAAAAATATGAAGAAAAAAATTATAAAAAATTATAAAATATAAAAATAATTAATTACTTATATTTTAAATTAATTTGTTATTTAATATATGTATTTTTAGATACTCATAATATTTATATTAATTAATAAATTAACTAATTAATTAAAAGATTCTATAATAAAATATTTTGTAACATAAAATGGTAGAATAATTAGTTAAAATAATTAAATAAATTATTTAATTCTATTAACTATCATAAATAGATAAATCTAAACATTAGTTAAAAAATTCATTGATATTTTTAATATTTTATGACTTTTGTAAATATTTTAACCATATATATAATATTTAAAATATTTTAGTTGAAAAATATTTAAATAATAATTTGATGATAAAGATATCTAAATAATAATTTGAATATTTTATAATAATTTAATTTAAAGATATAAATATTATATTTTAATATCAAAATATATAAAATAACAAATGATTTTCTTTTTTAATTAACTTCGGACGGAAGCGTTTGCTCCCAAGCCATATGTCATTACCTTGATGCCGAGATCATGGCCCAAATAACTTATGGAATTAGAATTACCCCATATTGTAATACTTTTCCACGGAGACAAGGAAGAAATCGTAATACTCGCCGTAATAAGTATAAATATTTAAAAATTAAATTGAAATCGAGATATTAATGTTAAAACTTAGAAGAAGCAATTAGAACCCATAAATATCTTATCTTTAAAATATTTCCATCATTTAATAGTGTTGTAATAAATGTGGTCCTCGTATTTTGTTAGACCTGGATTTAATTCCCCTTTATATAATTTAAAATAATTAATAATTAAATATATATTACAAAATACATTTTATTAATTGAAAAAGAAAACCCAAAAACATTTGATAAGATGGGTAACACTAACCACTAAAATATCTACAGAAAGCTAATAATTCTTGCGCATTGCGCACTATCACAAAAGAGTCGCAGCCAATATATAAAAATGGAAAGACAGAACCACATCCATTGCATAAAACAAATGAGTATTTTGGGTTTGATTACCTCTATTACCATCGTTGTGTTATTGTCATTAGCCTTAGCTGATGACGATCATCAGAAAATTAGTAGAAGCTACGGATGCGTAAGTGGCTTCTCAGATGGTAGGGACGACAATATTTCCATTGTCTTAACAAAAGCAATGTTTGACAAGTTGCTGCCTCATCACAATGACCCGAAATGCCCAGCGCCGAAAGGGTTCTACAACTACTCTCATTTCCTCAAAGCCGCTCAGCACTATTATCCCAATTTTGGCACCACCGGCGATATTCCTACCCGTAAGAGAGATCTGGCTGCTTTCTTCGCTATTACTTCATACGAAACCACTGGTTAGTCTTTCTACTTCTTTTTTCCTTTTTCAATTAATTAATTTTCTATGTAGAAATAAGAAGTAAGTTTTTTTTACCCATATTTTACAATTATTTTTGTTGTTATAATTAGAGTGTAATGAAAGTTAATTTTACCCATATTATTAAGGGTATAAGATTAATTTGATCATATTATTTGTATAAAAGACGTTATTTAATTTTTTTAACTTAGATAAGTTATCGTTTAATTCTTTTTATTTTAAAAATGTTTCAAAAAAATATATTTAATGATTTAAAATTATTTTATAAAAAGAAATTATGTGAACATCTTTTTAATATGTAAAATTTTCTTTATCGTGAAAAATATTTATTAATATTATTATAAAAAATTATTTAATTTTTATTTAGTAAACATCTTTCTTAGTTTTAAAAATTACATACAAAGAAAAACACTCAAAACATCTATCCGGGAATTTTAATGTAATTATTATTAAATATAGTTATTATTATTAAAAAAAATTAAATTATGATAATAAGATATCCTAACTTAAATTATTATTATTAGTATTATTATTTATGTTTATAATTATTTATTATATATTTATACCTATATTACATTTTCAAATCACGTTTTAAATAATTTTAATAAAAATTATCCTTATAATTTAAAGTAATAACATATATTACTTTTTATATTTTATTAAATTTCAGAAAAAACTAATCCAAAGTACCTTAATTGAAAAAACTTTTTAATATGGTTTACTGATATATTAGATGTCTCACCTTCTTCTTATTTTATTTTATTTAAAAAAAAAAACTTATTGTGCTAAGAAGCTTAACTTAAAAGACTCCGGCAATATTAAAAAATATATATTTTTTTAAATATTTCATATTTAAAAAAAAAAGTTTGTCAATCATATTTCCTAACTAATAAAAATGATGTTTGTAAAAATATATAAAAAAAATTAGAAATCTGATTACGAAACTTCTTTTAAAATTTTGTCAATCACCTAGTATTGTGAAAGTTTTTCTTTAAAAAATGTTAATCAAAATAAACAATTATTATCTGACATACAGAATTAAAGAATATACTTAGCATTATTTATATAAATGTAATATAGAGACTAGAGTAAAATGACAAAATTAAATGCAGGAAAGTGGGAAAATGCATCAGATCCAGACACATACAATTGGGGATATTGCTATCTCACAAGGAATACCACTTGTGATTGTTGCCTTCCTGACTGGGAAAAAAAGTATCCATGTGTTCCTGGAAAACAATACTACGGTCGAGGCCCTTTGAAACTTTTTTGGTAAGTAAAAATATACTATATTTTATGCATATTTCATTATTATAGTTTAATAAAATAAAGCTATATTACAAATACTTCCCTTCAATTTTTTTTAAAATAGCCAAAAAAAAAGAGAGAGAGAGAGAGAGAGTGTATATGTAATTCTCAAAAACCTCAGGGGTTTAATAGTAATTTTCCCATAACTGGAATCTTACACGTTAGGAACAAGAACTACGGAGCTGCTGGAGAGGCTTTAGGAGTGGACCTTTTAAGTAATCCAGACATGGTTGAGAAAGACCCTGTGATCTCCTTCGCCACAGCAATTTGGTATTGGATGACGCCACATGATGGAATGCCATCTCCCCACGATGTCATGACCGGACTATGGAAGCCCTCTTTGGCTGACATTGAAGGCGGTCGCCTTCCAGGTTTTGGCTTAGTGTCAAATTTGATATACAATGTGAGTGATTGTTATGGTTGGCATAAGGACATGCGTTCAAGGTTCTACATAAGACACTGTCGTTTGCTCAATGTTCACCCCGGTGACAATGTTGAGTGCAATCCTAAGCAGAAACCTTTTGGGCAAAATCTAAACAAGCTAGTGGAGACCAAGTAGTTATTTATCTTCGTGATCATCTAAATGGAGGATCAGTGTTTTAAACTAGCTTGTTCACAGCTTCATAGTCATCAATTTATCTACTTATTATTATCACATGGATTTAATATTTTCATTTTCTCTATGTAATTTAAACATTTTGAAAACTTAGTTTTTATAAATAAGATATAATTTATTTGATTTTTAAAACTAAAAAAGTGAAGTGATTAAGATGTTCGTGAAAGATAGATGCTTTAGTAATATAATTTTGAAGTTCTTTAATTAAAATATAACAATTTTAAAAATTAAGTGAGTGTTGTATTATTTATAAAAATTATAAGATTAAAATAGCATGTATAAAATAATTTAAATAAATAACCTCTCAAACTTAAAAAAAGGTTCATCTCTTTGGATTTATTTGGAGCCAGTAGAAATCTCTTTCTTTGCAATTAATAAACATCTTAAAATGAGGAAAACACTTTACAATATTACATCATTTAATATCACAAATTTAACAATTATTTAAATTTTAATTAATAATTATAACTTTACCTAATTAAGTTATATTATATAAAATTACTCTACTTTCTTTGTGTAGCAATGACAAACCAATATATTTTATTAGAAAAATAACTTTAACACCTCATAAAATTCTTTAAAATAATGAAAATAAAAAAATTAGCGTTACTCTTTTGGACGTGGGAAGAATAAAGGAACGGATTAATTTTAAGAAAAACAAAAAAGTACTCTAAAAACGTATAATTATAATAATAATAATTCTTATTTTTATTGTTTACATTTTATTTTATTTTTATTTGGGAGGAATAAAGGTTGTTATATTCCTCCACAATTCTACACAATTCAAAGGTATTATTTTTAAGAAGAAAATAAAAGAAATATCATGTATAATTATAAATGTAATATTGTTTATGTTTATTTATATTTTAATTATTAAAAAATTTAATAAATTATTTTATTTTAAATTTCACGATGACGTTCAAATAAAAATATAGTCATTTTGATCCATTTAATATAATATATATTATTCGATTAAATTTCATTCAATATTATTATAGTGTTATTTAAGTTTTAGGGATATTATTTTTTCTTTTATAATTTTTCTTATTTTTATTTTTTGGAGCTTTAAGGGTGATGTATTACTTTAATTTCACTTGAATAAATTAATGTTTAACTATATTATATAATCTCTTTATATTTAATTTTTTTTTATGTGTTTTATATGTTCAAAAGTATATTAATGTACGTATATTTTTCTATAACATAAAAATATATTTTTTAGAAGAGTTTAAAATAAAACTATTTTAATAAATAAATTATATAAAGATTATAATGATAAATGAATCACCAACTTCCTTGGATTATCTTCAAAAATACTACTAAATTTTCAAAAAATTCAAAAATATCTCTCAAATCTAACTAAAGTTAAATTTAACGGAAGTGAATAGTAACATTTCTTAAAATAGAAAAAAGAAATAATAAACCAAGAAATAGTAGAATTAGAAATAGAAGATATCTCATAATAATTTTCACAAAAAATGGTAATAAGTAATTTTTTTTAAAGAAAATCAAAAACTAAAATTAAAATTAAATCTTAAAGAAAGAGATATATTTAAAGATCTATTATTTCCGTCTCTAAGGAAATTATTCACCAGGAAAGACATAATTTATTATGTAATATTTAATAAATAAATAAGCATTGGTATCACAAATGCAAAAGAAATATATAATATATCATTAATTGACAAAGAAATTATATTAAATAAATTATCCAAAATTTTCCAAAAAGATAAAGAAAAAATTGGATATATTCATTTAATAGGAATTCAAATATTAATACAGACTCGTTTAAAAAAAGGAATAGATACACCAATAAAAATAACATTACTAGATAATAAAATAATAAATAAGAAAAATGTTTTATTAGAAATAATCCATGATAAGTTATGATACAAAAGCTAAAATTTATAATATATCTTAGGTTTTCTATTCATATCTATTATAACATCCTAAACCAAGTATTAAGTATTGCTTATGACTTTGAAATGTGAGATTTAATGAACGAAGGAAATCGTTCATTTTCAATACATTATCTAGTAATATATTCTTTAACAAATACTCATAATAATTTAATATATTGACACAATAAATTTATAGAAATAAACAAAACTTTTAAGGAACTTAAATAAATAATAAAATCAAAAATACTAACAAACTTTATAATACCGGAGGAATGAAACTTAGATATCAAGGAAAAGCCCTTGATAATAACGAGAGAAAATAATATTGTTAAAAATACTAATATGTCAAGATTTATTTTTATAGACAATGAAGGATAAACCTCTAACAAAGAAAAAGTTAAAAAAACTATAAAATTAAGTCAAAGTTATGAAAACATTAGATTATGATGTTATATTAGAAAAACAATAATATTTAAAGAAAAAATAAAAAATATATAGTTAAAAGTAAATGAAAAGCTAGTAGGCATAGCAAAAAATCAAGCAACATTATTTAAAACTTTGAAACTTTTAACAAAGTAAATTTATTTAGTCCAAGACTCAAATACAAAATACATATAGGATATAATTGAAACACAAAAAGAATTATTAAAGAAAATAAAGGAATATGATTATAATAAACTACAATAAGATATACACATAAAATTTACAAATTTAAGAAATATATGTATATAACATATATAAAAATAATGAAATTACAGGTCATAAATATGATCACTTAGAAGGACTAAAAGAAAAACTACTTAAGAGATCAGATGCGTTGATTCCTAAAAATGAGAAAAGAAAAAATGAAGAACAATTTGATAAAAAAAATATAATTTCAATTTGATGGAATATAGAAAAGAATTAGAGAAAGAATTCATAAACTTAAAATAGGAATATGGAAAAATTAGTTAGTTTATTAAAACTAACTAATGAAGAATTAGAAGAACATTATAATGAAAAAAATTTACAAACAAAGAAAAAGATGATATATAGTAATTAGTGAAACTCATTATGAACCAAAAATTATGACCACAAAAAAACCAATTTCGTATCAAGAAAGAACATATGAACCATATAGGGGAGAAAGAAATAAAAAAATGATAGAGGAACCTGACGCCACCGATAGAAAAAGACAACCACCTAAAATAAAATAATGATTGCATTGGAAAAGTAGAGGTAGTATCCCACCAAAATTCAAACTCAATCATAACTATAAGTCTCGTCTTTTAGATTTAAACTAAAGTTTTAGATAAATGAGTTAGTGGTGTGAATGTACTTATACAAACCTCTTAAACTACACAAACAAACCCTTCAATTGTAGGGTATTAGTAGCTCATAAAATTACAAGAAATGTTAACGTTTGATTTTTAAATTTAATAAATCAACAACATTTATTAATGCAAGGGAATGCTCACATAGGAAAAGAATACTTAGATATAGTAGTAAATGAAATATCAAAGAATTTATTGGAAAAACTAAAGGAATAAATATCACTGAATACAGTGAAAATGAAATCAATGAAACTAAATAACATCTAACAAATATGAAATTTTATGACATGTGTTCAATAGATTCCTATATTTGTGAATATAGAATGTATTATCATAAATTATCATTATTTATGCAAACAACTTATAAAGAATTTTTAAAAAAAAAATTACCTTGAACGTTATATAAGACCTTAAAAAAAATTGAGAATAGAGAAATAAAAAAGCTATATCAAATACCTTAGGAGGAAGAATAAGATACCTTAAAAATTGTATAATTATTAAATGTCAAGAAAGAAAAGAACATAAACAAATAAGAAAAAATGATAGAATATGTTGTAATACAAGAGATTTTAGAATACGAGAAAAATATGGATATAATATAAGACCTTACAAGCAAAAATATAAAAAAACAAGAAATTTCAAATATATAAATTTAAAAAAACAATATTTTTACAAATATAAAATATTTAATAAGGAAACCTATAAGAAAAGATATTTTAGAAGGAAGAGGTATAAAACTCTTGAAAACAATAATTATTACCCTTCAGAAAAGAAAAAAATTAGATATTGGATCTGAAATGAAGGAGGACATTGTGCCAACAAATATCTAAATAGGCTTCAACATAGGAAAGAATTTAAAAATAAATTTTCACAAAAACAAAAATCTTAGAATAAACTTTTAAGATGAAATTATAACTGATCAATTGAAGAATCAGATATAGATGATACTTACAAAATTTATCTATTAGAATAAAATGATGAGGAAATAACTGACTTAGAATATGAACAATCAGATTATGGATACTCTTTATCAGAAGATGAATAATTTGTATAGTAATATTTCAAATCCAAATAGTACTTATATAAAAGTATAACTTAAATTTAAAGGCTATGTCATTTATAATTTATATGCATATATAGACATATGAGTTAATATGTGTGTAGCAAGTAAATATGTATTTTTAAACGAACAATGAAAACAAGTACCAACAGATTTAATTATAAAAATTGTTAATAATATTACAATAAGTCTTAATAATATTTTGAAATATATAAATAAAATGATAGGGGGAGAAAATTTTCATATTCCTACCATATATCAACAGAAAACATGAGTTGATTTATTGATAGAAAATAATTTTTTAAATTTATATTAACATTTTATATAATATTTAGACAATATAAGTTTAACAATACTAGATGATGATAACATTTATGTATCAAAAATAAGAAAAAAATTTGCTGTATCAAACCTAATTTTATGCAATAACATAAAAAGCGAAAACGTTGTGAGATGGAATAATAAAAATCTTATTTAGAAAATATTTCATTAGATATAGAAGAGAAACAAAACTTTTTTCTTAATGAAATACATGAATATAAACCCCTAACAAGCATAAAAAAAACTATTAAAAACAATAAGTTCATAAAATCCTTTTGATCTAAAAATATACAAATCTAACACAATAGTCAACATAAATTTGAGAGATACTAACAAAGTTATAAGAGTTAAACAAATAATTTATACTCCAAAAAACATGAATGAATTTGGAAAATAAATTCAAGATTTTTTATAATTAAAAAAAATAATACCAAATAATTCACTTTATTTTTGTCCAATGTTCTTAGTCAAAAATAAAGTATAGAAAGAAAAAGGAAAAATAGAATGGTAATAAACATTAAATAAAAAAACCATTGATTATGCGGGAAGGAATGATTTTTACATCGTAAATAATATAAAAAAATATTTATTAATTATTTTATATTAATATTGTTATTCATATATAAAAATATATATTTTATAATTATAGTTAATATTTTTTAAAATTATCAATACTTATGCGTTTCTTCTTGACTTTTAAAACTAATTTCTAATTTTTCATTTTTAACACTTGCTTTTATCTTATGAAGTAGGCCTAAAACGTTACCAATTTTTTCCTCTTTTCTTGCATAAAAAGGAACATAAGATGATTTTAATTTTAAAAAATAAATATGTTAATTATTTACATTTTGTTTTTCAAACATATAACCATCATACTTTTAAGTTTTTATTCCCCGAGAAAAAAATCCCAAAAACCCAAAATTGGGAATAATTGACTGAAATGTCCAAAACGAATTTAATAATAAGTAATTAAAATGCACTAATTAAAAATAATAATGAACTTAATTTATAAAATTAAGGTTAACAGAGTATTAATCAGTGACAAATAGTAAGCTGAAATTGTTCTTGAAAGAAAAACAATTATAATTTATTCCAAAGAAGTCAATTAAAGTCCCCTTCTCTTAACATTCAGCTGGAAAGAACCGCGTGAAGAAAGATGACAAAATCTCCCAAGAAGTAGGCAAAATTTGTCTTCAAAACTAAGATTTAATTCAAAAAAAAAAAAACTAAGATTAACTTAGTTCTGGGGGGCATTATAGTTGTTAACTTTAGCCAATTTTAGAAATTGAGAAGATTGCAAATGGGTGTCAGATTTTGAAGCCAAGGACTGTTTAAATGTGTCCAAAATTGGTCATGAGTCCAATCCATGCTCAGTTTGGGGACTTGAATTTCAGGCAACTTGTTGTCTCTCCCTATTTGTAATTGTACAGGTTCAGATGACCCTTTAATATTCTCCATTCCTTTCTCATCAATTTTATTTTCTGTCAAATTCATTACTTCTTCTTCTTCTTCCTCTTCTTTCTTCAGTGCCATCTGGTTCATGGGCACTTTTGTCATTAACTCTTCCTGAGGACAACAATATGAGAGGGTGTCTATTGGTGAAAAAGGAGATGGAGAGAAAGAAGCATTGATGATATTCATCTCTTCCTCCATCGCTGCTCTTTGCTCTAGCACTTTCAAGGAAGTTGCCTTTCTATAAATCTTGCATAACACTATATCCTGTAATATAGATATTCAAAACAAAATCTTTAGTATATCGCTTTTATGTGCTGTAAATACGAAATAAACATATAAATAAGGTGACAACATGTGGTCCCTTACAATCACTGATTTGATTAATTCCTTTCCTTCCTGGTGGCCCCAACTCCTTTTACTTTATTTTATGCTGACATATATTCACATCCAAAGTCTTTACATTCCTGACTTTCTTGGATGTTTCTCAAACTAAAATTTCAGTATTTACTATGATTATATACAGATACTATTGTGAAATTTTACTTCATTTTAATATTTATTTCAAATGAAAAAAAAAAATTGAAATATATATTGAAGAGTTTATGATCTGCTTAGTTGCTTATCATGTTGATTGTGGCTAAAAGTGATAGAGCTAATGCAATTAAACAGAAGAAAAAAATAGATAAAAATGAGAATTGGTAGGTAATTTAGGTTATTAATTTATATGAGAAGGCAGATAGGGCGTACGTACCTTAAGTAATTTGAAGTTATCAGGCAAACGATACTCGTTCATAACCCAATCAGTTTTAGTACCTCTTGGAGCTCTGCCTTTATAGAAAACAAGTGTTTTTCTCAAACCAAGGACCCTTTTAGGATCTGATAAGCTTACTACTTTACGGTCTGAACCAGTGGCTTTCCAATACCCTTTTTCAGTTGTTCTGTTTGGTCTTCCTCCACTACCATGTTTCCTATCTCTTGGCACGAAAAAATACCACTCCCTTTCTCCAATATTTTTTGCCAATCCTACTCATTCATAAATAACCAAGTCACATATCATTATATATAATAGCAGCAACAAATCACATATGATTTAATATGAAACATATTAATTAATATATATACATACCAGGCAATTCCCAAGGATGATGATGGTAAATATTGAGAAAGCCAATAACGTCAAAGCGTAATCTTTTTCCAAGCACTATATTTTTGAGGTAGAAATCAAGAAGCTCTTCTTCCGTGGGATGAAATCTAAACCCTGGAAGATGAAGTACTTCTGGTGTACTCATTTCTGATTCCATTGAGTAATATACTGCAATTAATTAATTGCTATATGATATATATTTTATTGTAAAATGAATGCTTATCTTCTTAAGTTGGAAATAATAAGCATGTATTCTTAAGTTGCTAAGTATCCACACCTACACTTTCAAGTCTCTAACAACTTATATTTATAAAGGAAATAAGGTAGGTAAAGTTCATTAGGACTTACAAGATTTCTGCAATTTGTTGGGTTATGATTCTGGGACTGAGTCTATAGAAAAAAAAATGCCAAGTGTGAGGAAAGTGGGTCCTACATAACCATGGTGTAGGTCCCACACGGTTTGACCTGAAGTCAAGCGACAACAGAAGGATGAAGTGGACAAGAACACGGTTGTGCTCTTGATTTCAACAAAGTTCTTTGATTGATCATTATTTTTGCTCTTCAATTATTTCGAATTTGGACTTCTAGTTGTGAGTTTTGAAATTCCAATTGAATTAAGTATTTTTCCCAGTAATTTCTGCCTCATAAAAAGAAATAAAAATATTGAATGTTGAAGCTTGAAACTTGAAACTAATTTTGAATACCCAAAAAAAATGGAAAACAAAAGGTGGTCAGCAGGTCAATGGTCTATTCCACCTTAATCTCAGTTAGTCAAGTCTTAGGGTTATTATTGAGAATACGAATATCCAACTTAGCTGTTCAGTGTCTATAATATACAAAATCAATTCAACACAAACTAGAAGGTTAATATCTTGATTCTGTATGTGTCTTTGGCAAACTTAAAAGATCATTAATAGTTCCCTAACACCAGTGACTGCCTAAGATTTTATTTTTGGCGGGGCTGGAGCACGATTTTGTTTTCTGTAACACTGCTAAATTGCAATAGATTTTTTTGTATTCAAATAGGAAAACTCTTATTTTATATAATTTCCCATTATTTATAAAGTAAAAATATTTATTACTAAAGAAGGAAAATATGTATTAAATTTGATATAAAATTGAGAGATGGCTATATTTTCATAATTTAAATCGGTACAGTTAGTTTTTATTATTAATAATTTTATAAAAAAATATTAATAACGACATGCATTAAAAGTAATTAATTATAAGATTATAATAATCAATTTATACACTTTTATTATAATATGAACAACAATAATTATGATAATATTATTATTATTTAAAATAAAATAAGATCTCCATGTATTGAATCTTTGCTAAAAACAATTAAAACTAACAAATATAAGGGAGGTAGATGATATATTTTCTTATTATATGTAAGGCTTTATCATCATTTTTCAACTTTTTTTGACATAAATAATTTTCTTTCAGAATAATTCAAAGTAGAGCTAACCTGATTGCAAATTTAGAATATCATGCATTAAAAAGAGATTGATATTTGAACTAAATATAGAATATTCATTGATAATTACCTATAAAATAAATCATGTCAATTTAAAAAATGAAAATATATGAATAGTTTTATCAAAATTTAAGTTTTTGTCTTTTACAAAAATTAGTATTTTGCATTTTTAACTTATTTGACTTATATTATTTATATTATATTATATTGTGTCACATGTCTTTCGTTTATTTTTTATCACCCATTTTATTTTTCTTTTTTTTTAATGAAAAACTCAAGGTTTTTGATTCAATCAATTGGAATTATGATATTATGTTAAAGCTAGTAATAATTAATAGGTCTTCCAATTCCAAGATATGAACTCAATAGATGAAAACACTTATATTTTTTATAAATTCTACCATGTCTATCAAACATTTAATCTCTAATTACACTATCATTCCGACTTAAGTTTTACATTAAAATGTCATGATTTTTGTTCAAAAGTAAGAACAAAAGAGTCCTATATTAATAGAATATCAATAGGATCATGAATTTATAAGTATATAAGTCAATCATATTCAATGGGTTAACCTTTTTGTGATATAAGTTTATTATAGGTAATTATCAATGGGTTAACCTATTGAACTTATTAAATTGAATAAGAGCCTACAATCGTTGTATAAGATCAATTGGTGAAATATGGGTTTAGTGGGTTTGAAATGATTATTCTTAATACCATGGTGGTTTGAGTTGATTCCCAAAATACAATAGTTGATCTTGGAGTACCTTGTAACATTGGATAAATAAGATGGGTTAATTAAGATCTTGAAATCTTGAATAAATAAGGTGAGTTAAAGTTAAAATTCAAGAGGAATTATCTATGAAATATCAAGTTGGATTAACTTGATTTGGAGTATGGATTTAAAGAATTAAGTAGTCAAGAGCAAATAAGTCTTATATTCATAACTATATTAATGAGAGTATAAGTTTATAAATGTATGAATCAATCCTACCCAATGAGTTTAACTTTTGACATTAGAGTTCATTACCTTAGTAAAATCTACTAGATTTATTAGATCTATCAAATGGTAACAAAGACAATGGTTATTGTCTCGGATTAAAAGGTGAAATGTGGATTAAATAAGCTTGAAATGATAGTTCTCTATATCTCATAATGGTATGAAACCGTTTCAAAAATAAAGAAAGGATGTTAAGCTTGAAGAACGTTAAGATATCCCTAAAATCTTGAGCAAATAAAGTAAGTTAAAATCAAAATATAAGAGAACTAATCATGCATGAAAGTTCGAATTAGATTAATTTGAATTAGATTATATATTTAGCTAACATGATACTTTTGTTTGAGAATGGTATTGTTGAAAAATAATAATAAATAAATATTAAGTTATTAAAATATTAACGTGAGGATAATTTATAACTTTATAAATCAATCACATTCAATAAGTTATTTATATATATATACTAATTGAGTTGTAAAAGTCTTTGTAATTTATTGTGCCATCATTTTTAAAAATAGATACATTTCATGTAGAATCCGTTTAATACTTCTTAAATCAATTTATGACTGACAGTTAGAAAACAAAGAAATTAAGTCACATGCACAACAGAATTCAGAAAAATGGGAATTTTAATTTGCAAAGCGGTTCATAGTTATTTAATATACAAATATTATTAAAAAGTAGAATATGTCACAGTAATTTTCTTAAATTTTTTTCTTTTTTGATAATTGATGGTGATTTCGCAAATAAATAAATAAATAAACTTAATAAGGGACCAAGAAACAAACAGATAAAAATAAAACTTAGCGTTCTCAAAAGTGCTTTATAATAAATCATACCAAATTTATAATATATTTCAAATAATATGATCATCACATATAATGACTTATTTAATTTTAGTATGAACCTTCCTCTCACATCTATTCACGTTATTTGTAATTGTTTTAAATTTAAAATAAATGTTTTTTTCCCCTAAAAAGTTAAATTTCCTTATTTTGCTGTTGCTGGACGTCAATAGTTTTCAGAAGTTTTGTCAGTTCAAAGTAATTCTGCGTTCCCTGCGATATTACCCATAATGATCTTTATCAAAACAATGATCTTATAAAGAAAAAAGAAAGAAAGAATAAAGTAATACTAAATAAATAATAATATAATTATTATTAATAAAAAATTATTATAATAATAATAACTTTAATTATGGTAATAGTACTATCTTAATTAATTTCGTGAGAATTTATGTAAAATTGACCTGAAGTCTTTTTGTAATTTAAAAAAAAAAAAAGACTTTGGAGTCTTCCAGTACGACATAAAAGTCAGGTCAATGAAAAGATTCACCATGTAGACATCCAACCAAGATTTAAAATCTGGATGGAGATATAAATATAAGGTTACAAACAAATATTTAAGATATTATCATTATTATTGAAAATTTTATAATTTTTTAAGAAAAATATATAAAAACTATCAAAATTATAAAATTATAAAATTTTATAAAAATATAAAAATAATTAATTATTTATATTTCTAAACTAATTTTTTATTTAAAACATATATTTATAAAACTATGTTATTAAATTTTATCAATAGGTCAATTAAACTAGTTAAAATATAAAATAATTGTTTAAATTTTAATTTTTAATATTATTATAAAAAAGAATTATACAAGTAAATCATAGCATTTAAATTATAAGAAAAAAATTATATAAACTAAATAAAAAATGAGGCATAATAAATATATATATACGAAAAGAAGTATAAAATATTATCTTAAATAAATAATATTTTTATTTAAGATAAAAATATATAAATAGGCAAGTTTTAAGGTAATTTTTTTAGAATATAAAAAGATATTTGATCGATATTTGTGTAAATTTTGTCAATAATTTTGCAAAAATATCCAAATCCATGATATTTTGATAAAATGATTTTTTTCTTGATTTTTTTTCGACAGCGATAGTTTTTTGATAATATGATATTTTAACTAAAATATATGAACATCACATTTCCACAATTTAATCCTTATATCCAACATTTTTTTTTTCATTTTTAGCTCAAACGTATATTTCTGGAATGAAAATGTGTAATTAATATAATTATTTTAAAAATATATAAATAAAATCTAATTACATGAAATATTAATTTATTATACAAACATTATTATAATAATACTTAACTAATATTAAATATTCTAAATAATTATAGTTAATTTAAATATAAAATAATGGATAATTTTTTTTATAATAAATAAAATATACGATTAAAATATAATAAATATTATTTTTATAATTATAAATTTTAAATATATTATTTTTTTAATAAAAAAATCACCAAATATCGAGTACCTTCCGAACCAAAAAAAAAAAAAAGTACCTTCACAGAAGGGAAAACAGAGAAAAAGGGGGGGGGGGGGGGGGGGGGGGGGGGGGGGGCGGAGCTTCCCAGAAGGACAAGAAAAGAATAAGAGTAGCTTTCCTGGTTATTTCCTCGAATTTCCTCAATCTTGAATATATCTCAGCAGTCAGCACACTTACAAGGTTAAACTTTGCTATCTTAAATTTAAGGGGTTAAACTGTTATAACTTTACAATCGGTTGCTATTAAATATTAAATTATTATAAAATTATTATTACATAAATATTATCTTCGTAAATTTATTAAAAAATTACAGGAATTATTTTAACGATAATAATATTTGTGTAAATTTTTTGTTAATTTTTGATTAACTTTAACGAAAATATTAGCTATATATGTAACAACATATAAAAATTTTATAGTGATTTTTTAACAATTTTAAATTTAATAATTTTTTTTTTTATAACCACGTAGTTTAATGATAAAAAAAATTGAAGCTTATAGATACTAGATAGTGAGGAAAACTGATTTACCTGAATTATATTGGGACACTCTGGTATCTACACTGCTTGGTAAGTATTAACTATAAGCAATTGAATCTTTTTAATATATTAAATAATTGATATGTATTTTTTCAGATAAAAATAAAATATATCTTCCAAGTTTTGTGAGATCTTCAAAAATATTCTTAAGTTTTTAAAAAATTCAAAAATACCCTTAAATATAATGAAAATTACTTTTAACGGGAATGAACAATAACAAAAAATAATAAAATCTCAAGTAATAGTAGAATTAGAAATGGGATGCATTCTAAGATTCTTTTCAAAAAAAAATTAAATTTTAAATAAATAGATGTATTTAAAGACCTATCGTTTTTATATTTAAGAAAATTATTCTCTAAAAAAATATAATTTATTATAAAATAAGTAATAATTAAATGAATATTAATATCACATATGAAAAATGAATGTATAATATACGATTAATTGATAAGAAAATTATATTAAATAAACTATCCAAAATTTTCAAAAAAAAATAAAGAAAAATTTGATACATTCATTTAGAAGTAATTCAAATATTAATACAGACTCATTTCAAATAAAGAATAAATATACTAATAAAAATGTTATTATTGAAAAATAGAATAATAAATAAAAAAGATGCTTTAATATGAATGATCCATGATAATTTATGATACCAAAAACTAAAATTTACAACATATCCTATAATTATTATTAATATCCATTATACAAACTTAAATCAAATATTAAGTCTAACTTATGAATTTAAAAGAGAAGATTTAATCAAAGAAGAAAATCATACTTTAAATACACTATCTAGTATGATATTTTTTAACAAACAATCATAATGATTTAATATGTAAAAAAAAATGAATTTATAGAAATAAACAAAACTTTTAGGAACTTTGTTCAAATAATAAAATTAAAAATATTAATATATTTTAAAATACTAGAAGAATGATACTTATATATCAAAGAAAAATACTTTAAAAGGGAAAAAATGTAATATTGTTAAAAAATAATATACCAAACTTTAGTTTTATAGACCATAAAAAAGAAAACTCTAATCAATAAAAAAAGTTACAAAACTAAAAAATTAAATCCAAGTAATAAATATATTAGTTCATGATGTCATACTAGGAAAATAATAATGTTTGAAGATAAATTAAAAAAACATAGAGTTAGAAATTGATGTAAGCCTATTAGATGTAGTAAAAAATCAAACAACATAAATAAAAGCTTTGAAGTTTTTAGTATAGGAAATAGATTTAATCCAAAAAATAAACACGAAATACGTATAAAGTATAATAGAAACACAAAAATAATTATTAAAAAAAATAAATATATTTATAATAAACTTTAACAAGATATATATATTTGAAATTTATAGAATTAAGAAAAAATATACATAACATACATAAAAACAATAATGTTGTAAAACCACTTAAGAGATCAGATAATCTAATTTTTAAATTTGAAAAAATTAAGAAAAATTTAATGAAAAATATATAATTTTAATTTAACAGGATATAGAAAAAAAATTAAAGTAACAATTCGTTAAATGTAGAAATAAAAATATAAAAAAATTAGTTAATTTATTAAATACTAAATAATGAAAATTCTTTGGTTAACATGGATGGTATCCACGTGCTTACCCTTCTTAATTAACACAATTATCTTTTAACTGGAAAATGTATTTATATATTTATCAATTTTTATTTAAGTAATAATCTTGAAACTGTTTTTACATAATCATTTATATATTTTTTTCTTTTTCAATAAATCTAATTATCTTTAATAAAATTATTTGCATAACAAAGAGTATTTGGTATTCAAAAACACGTATCAATTATGTACAAATAGCCTACCATATGATATTAATTCTTTTCGTACATATAATTTTGTTATCATCTAATTAGTTTTTGACAATTTGCATTTTTACTTTAATTAGAAATTTCTAAAGAAATTAAAATTATTTTTTAGATTAAATATGCCTAAAAAATAGCAAATTCGTATAAGCGACTTAAAAGAACGAGCACTTTTGAAAGTGAAAATGTAAAACTGTTATGCTTAACGAAAAAACGTTGAAACCATGAAAGATAACGAAAAAATTAAAATGATTGGATGGACATGTTATTTTTTAAACATTATTAAGAAGCATATTATATCTCAAATAATTAATAGTTTTATAATAACTTACCTCTTTCCAGTAAGAGTTGTTTAAATAATTAATTTTTTGAAAATTTACATCTTTATTTGTTTAAACCTGCACTTTTATTAAATGTCTAGAGATAATGCATAATATTGGAATAAATCATCATATATAGTTATAAACCCATTTGTCATGGCTTAAAAAAATGCAAAATTATACGTTAGAGTTGCATAATTAGTAAAAGAAAAAAATAATAATAACAACAAGTGAAAACAATAAAAATAATATATTTAAAACAATTGATTATAATATTATATCTATTATCTCTACATCATACACTTTTAATAATAATAAAATATTTAATATATTATTTTAATTTAAACTATATTTAATTAAATTTATTTTAATTAAAATATGATTATTTATTTTTATTAAATATTAAATACGGTTGAATTAAACACGTAGGATATTATTATAATATTATTTTTATTATTATAAATTTAAAGATATTATTTTTTATAATTTTAAAAAATAATTATTTTCAAGCAAAATTGAAGAAAAAAAAGTCATTAAAACATGACAAATTGTATTTCTATTGGAAAAGAAGTAGCATTGATAATACTTAATATTTAAAATATTACCATAATTTTACTAAAGTTATATTAGTATAATAATTTTTTATTGAAGTAAAATAAAGACCTTGACTTCTTAAAAAATTATATTTGAACTATGTACCCGACGCTTTATATTTTTTAAGGATAATTTTGACATTTTTTAAAATTTAAATTAAAAAAAATCAGAAACATAAAACTCAGTCTTCCAATGAATCCCTAACCCCACCCTTATATTGACCCCAGCTGGTAAGCCCAAGCCCAACACACACCCGCCCGGTAAACCCAACCGTTATCCCCCACTCACAAACCCATCCTACACCCCCATCGCACCCACACCCCTCTCCCCATCTGTGAACCCCTACCCCACTCGCGTTTTTTGTTTTCTTTTCTAATTCAAATTTCTCGAATAAATATGTAGGATATGTGTTTTAAATATGACTTTTTGAATTTATGTAAAAACTTAATAAAGTTAATAAAATTATTACGATAAACGGTAGATTTGATTAGAAAAAAATAAAAAAATTAATCAATTATACATGCATTAATATTAGAATGTTATAAATACAAATGATTTAATCAAATATATATATTGATAAAATAAACATTAACGTATACCATCAAATCCTTAGAAATCTAGGCAAAATAAAAAATTTATGTATCTGTCTTTCAATCAATTATCTAATGACTAATGCTCGAATTGCTTTCGCTTTTTTCTCTGTTTTCAATAAATCGATTTTTTATTGAAAATAAATAAAACACATACATTGTATATAATAATCGTAACTATTTTTATTGAGAAAACAAATTTAAAAATCATAACTGCATTTAATTCATTTTCCTAGAAGTTACTGTATATAAATTGTTACTAAATATATGATTGATTATCTGAAGATACAAAAATTATAAAATTGATTACATAATCACACAATCATAGAACCATACACATCAATATCTTTATGAAAAGGATGGCTATTTTAAAATTCCAACTCTTTGGTCGCTTGTTTCGACTCAAGACAAATCATAATCCTACCCTTATCACCAAAAGTGCTTTTTCAGGAATATCATAATCAGCTTTAGGCTACAGCGCAAAATCCCTGTCTCTGCAAGCTGAACTGTAGTACAGTAGTAGGTAGTATTAACCTAGTAACCCCTTTATGCTAAATCGCAAGTTCACAACGACCCGACCCGACCAAAATGCTTGTAAGAACTACACCCTGTTAATAAGTAGTAGATCTCCAATTGATATATTATTTATACCCAAAAACAAAAACAAAAAAATTTAGTATCACTAGAAGATATTTGTACCACTTATAATATCAGTTAAAAAAAAACGAATTATACCGTACAAACTAAGCAAAACATTATATCATCCACAGTAAAGAGCAAACAAACGTCAAAATTAAATACGGGACAAAAAACTCCCAAGGAAATAAGAAAAAAGTAACAGAACTTCTGCGCTTTAATATTTGACTCTATGCTTCTTGCTCTTTTCAAAGTTTACTATTTATATATTAATATCTATACATAATCAGAGGACCAAAATACACACAGCACACACGATAATAAAAATATCCAAATGCACTGATTTATGATTTAACTCCAAAAATCTGGCCCTTCTTCTTCGCATATATAATAGAAGTTAGCATACAACACCAAAAGCTTAGTACCTGTACATTTTACCATTTATCTCCCAAGTCAATTATAACTTATCAGTAAAATATGGTTGGTCTATGACTCCAAAATCAGCAAAAAGCAAAGAGCCTTAATAACCTTAGGTCATTTAAAGAACAATTTTGGCAGCAGCCTGCAAAGTTGCTGCGTTGAACCCCACTTGTTGCTGCTGCTCTACCTCCCACCTTGCTTTGGCTATAGCACCATCATGCACAGGCACGTACTCCTAATCACAAGCAAACAACAGTACTGCCGTCATCATTAACATTCAACCAAACCCAAAACAATAACATGACATAAAAATGATATACTGATAAAGTTACTTTCTCACAAACCAGATTGTCGTTTCCATTTTTTTATCTTACAGAATAATTAAAAAAATCGTTACTTCCTTTCCTTTTTTTTTAGGGGTCAATCTGTTATAAGCATATCAAACCAAGGGGAATGGGAACGGGAGCTAGATATTATGTTTCATCATTTTTATCATCAGATTTAAATTGTAATAATGTATTTCACTTTAAACATTATGTTTCATCATTTTTCTTTACTTTTACTTGTCCCAACAAGTACACCGCATATACCACAGATTAATGAGACATCAATCGCAAGCCAATTTACACCTTTAACGGGAGCTATCAAAAGTCACCACTTAAAATGAGGGGAAATGGGACAAGTGTTGAACATACACCTCAAGTTTCTGAACAAGTTCTTTGGCATTAGGTGCTGAGACTATGATGTTACGCTGAGATGGCTTGATGAACCCATCATCTACAGCTTTGTCAATAAAAGTTAGAAGATAGTTGTAGTATCCATCAACATTCAACAAACCCACCTGTGTGTTTGTAAGAGTACTCGGTTGTTATTAAAAGGAAAAAGACTCCATTTCTTAAGTCATTTAGCTTTTAATAGGTATGTTCAAGAGTCCTTACTGGTTTGTCATGGATACCAAGTTGAGCCCAAGTGATCACTTCCATGAGCTCTTCAAGAGTTCCATACCCACCTGACAAAAAGTTCAAAAGTTCATTCCTTTCATTTTCAAGCGGATAAATCAAGATAAAATAAACTTATGTAACGTTATTGTCGTCTGAAAGGTTGGGAAAAGTGGGGGATTTGAGAGATGGGACCTGGCAAAGCAATAAAACAATCAGAATGGCGGGCCATTTCAGCCTTTCTTTGGTGCATGTCGGCTACTGCTCTCACTTCCCCTACTGTTTCTCCAGTTATCTGAGCCTCCACAACCATACAAGAACATTACTTTAAGAAGATTCAAGTAAGATTGGGCTAAAAACTAGATCCAAAAATCAAAATGTATATAACCCAAATAAGAATTTAAGAAATACGTCTTTGCACATCAGGGTCCTCGGTATAATCCTGTAACAAAAAACCCACAAATTGTTTTAAGAATTTTAGACGGCTAAAAAGAAAAAAGAAAATATTTACGTGAAACCCAAGAAATTTGAAGCATTTAGAAGATTGTATTTGTACCCAAGAACATTCCCTCCACCACGATGAACAGTCTGAGAAACCAACCCCATTAGCCCTATACTCCCACCTCCATAGACAAGGTCCAATCTTTTCGCCACCTACATATACATAAATATATTAAAAACTTTCAGAGT
The DNA here is from genome assembly GCA_037013495.1 of Hippophae tibetana. NCBI lineage: Eukaryota > Viridiplantae > Streptophyta > Magnoliopsida > Rosales > Elaeagnaceae > Hippophae > Hippophae tibetana. The sequence continues at coordinate 43,444,361 of CM072808.1, forward strand.
ACAAAACAATAATATGTAAAAAGTACAAAAAGAAAAAAGAAAAAAGAAAAAACTTTAAAACTTGAAGAAATGGGTAATTTGGTAGTTGTATGAACCCTTTAATACAGTACCAGTTCATTAGCTAATTCAACGGCAGCATCTCTGTAACAATCTCTCTTCCCAGTACTGCTGCCGCAAAACACACAAACACTCTTGAATCTTGATTTCCCTACTACTACTTCTTCCATGTCCACCGAATCTTCTCTTTTATCCGTTTTCCTAAAACTAAAGACTCCACAAAAGTTTAAATTTTTTGATTAAAATGTTGAGAGTTACGAAAATAAAAAAGGAACAGCCACTATATATAGAGGGGAGTGAAAATAACGAAAAAGTTTATATTTTTAGAGAGAGACTGTAGACTGTGAATGTGAGATGTTATTTATTAGTCTCCTATTATACTACTCAGTACTCACATTACCTTTACTTTGTAAAATGTTGAGCATTTGTTTTTTATTTACTCTAACATTAAAAACGAAAAAGTTTTATTATTAGAGAGAGACAGACACTGTATTAGTCTCAGATTATAATTACTCACATTAATTTTCCCCTATAAAATATGTTTTTAAATTTATATTAATATTAAATTTCATAAAAATGATACACCAACTCATCATGAATAATGATAGAGTGAAGTAAGACAAAAGACAATACAAAAAGGAACATAAAAGAGAGTCACCCTGCCATTGGAAACCATTATACACGTGTCTCAACTTTATAATAGAACTTTTATTTCTTTCTTTTTCTTTCAAAAACACCCCACCAAGATTACTGTTGTATTAATCACCGATATCATATAGCATCCGAACTATAGAAGGTGGGTGGCCTGAGTACGCGCCACTAACATACTTCAAACAGAGTACTTATAAATCCATTAAAGTAACAACAACACCTATTTAACGAGCCTAATTTTAAAACACAAAAAATATATAATAATATATATATTTAAATTAATATTAATTATTTTATCATATAATAAAAAATAACAAAATAAGTTTCATTATTTTTAATTTATGTATTTTTATTATTAAAATATTTCAAAGTTATTTTATATTAAATTACAATAATTTAAATTTTTAATATTAAATATTATTCAATATAACTGAATTGTTAGTTTGTTGTTATAAATTTTATATAATTTTTTAATTTAAAAAAAGTCAAACAATTCTTAAAGGAAATTTTTGCACTTGTCATATTATGATTTTTAAAATATATATATTTAGTATTTTTCTTAAAAAAAATCAATAGTTAGAAAACGATAAAAATTTCATTCGTTTTTTTTTAAATCAATCATATTTTTATTTTCTTAAATGCTGTAACATGTGTCAATCATGACATATACAAGACTACAAAGTGTAAAGTGTACAAACTTGTACCCGTGAATTTATTGAAGTGATATTTTAAATTAATAAAATATAAAATAAATATAATAAATTTTATTAAAAATGTACTTTCACACAAGAACAATAAGTTGATTAGTGTAATCTACCAAACAAAAACAAAACCCCGTTCTATCACTGCAATACCACACCACGGAGTCTCCTTGTGCGCTATTGTTCAAAGAACATCGTGATCGGTGATCACCATATCTCCCCTTTGTTTACGATAATTTTTTTAATATCATAATAATTTTATATATTAATAATATTATTAAAATTTAATTAATATTACAGATATAATAAATTATTTTTATATTTTTATCGTAATAATAATTTAATTTATTATAATAATATCATTACACACAATAAATAATAATTATTGTCTTTACTCTCTCTCATCTTTAATGCACGCAATCATAACATGGTGGCTAAAATACGTGCATTCCCTCTCCTCATCAAAAAAAAAAAAAACACAATATTAAAATAGTAATTCTGTACATAAAGTTATTAAATGCCGTATAAATTGTTGGTTGGATTAAAGAATATACATTTTTATTTTTATGTAGAAGTTTGGTTATTTATTATTTGTAAGAAAGTTTTTAATTTTATCCAATTAATTTTAAAGATAATAATAATTTTAAATACTATTTAATAATTAAATAATAGTTAAAAATATGTAAATTTATAATGATATTTATTTTATTTCGTATTTTATATATATTATATTTATTTAATTTATGTATATATTTATTAAATTAATAAAAAAATTAATTTTTATAGATTCAAAACTTAAATCTATTAATAGTATATTAATGCTAAATACTACAAATTTATCTCCATCTTCTCTTCATTAATTTTATATAAAAATCTTTTTTTATAATGTGAAAAGATGATTTAATTTCGGGCATTATATATTGTATTTTTTTTATTACTTATAAATAAAATCCGCATTCAAAATATAACGATTTTCAAATAATTTGAAATATTTATTTATCATTTTAATTTTAAAAATTTTATCTTAAAAAATATCTCATCCATTCCATGTCGATTCCTAATTGAATATAAAATTAGAAATACATGTAGATAAAGGAAGAGTATTTTATTGTTAGATTTTTTGTTATTATTATTATATCTAAATTTTTAATTTTCAAAGTATTAAATAATAAATTTTAAATTATTTTGATATTAATTATTTTATTACAAAAATATTAATTTTTAAAATAATTAAGTAAATATATATTAATATGAGTTAATTAAATTATGTTACATAAATTAATATATATATTAAATTATAGTAAAAAAAATTACATCAAATTATTTATTAGTTCATAAAGATATAATATCATAATTTTTGAATGGAATAAAGGTTTAAAAATGACTATACATTTTATTTTATATATTTAAATTATTATTAGAATTTACGAGAGCCCACGCATAATTGTTTTTAAAATAAAAGTATTAATTAATAAAAGAAAAGTTATGGAAGATAATACATAAAAATATATGTTGATTTTATCTTATTGTTACATTATTTTGATATAATTATTAATTTAAATTGTGAAATTATAATATATACGGACTAGTTTTCAACTAATGTTGTTAAATGGTATGTTTTTGTATTTGAAATGTTTATGTTATTTGAGATACTAAACAAGTGTTAAATGTGTATTTTATTAGCATATAAAAATGTATTTTAATTTTCATGTAAGAACTTTATAGACAAAAGGAGAAATTTAAATTACTTTAAACACACAAACATAACATAATAAAATATAAGAATCTAAAAGTTTAACATATAGTACTTAAACTCCTCAAGTATTGTTATATAAGGAGGTAATTTAAGGATGTGTGTAATGCATAATGGTTTCATAACTTTACTAAATGTATAATTAAGTATATTAATTTTTGGTTAAGTAGAATAAAGATATTGTTACTAACTTCATAAAAGTTTTAAATAAGTTAAAAATATCATATTTAGACCATGTGGTTGACAAATATTTTGTTTTAGGATAATTTTGATATTTCAATAATTTTAATTAAAAAACATAAAAATGAAAAAACACTGAGTTGAGTAGGGATTGGGCTCACAAGTAGGAAATAAAAATATCAATGACTAAAACTAGATTGAAATGTGTTTTTCATTAAATCTTAAACCAAAATATTATATTATATTTGAAACTGAAAAAAAAAAAATCAATGATTATAAATTTGAAGAATAGCATTCGGGTAATAGTTATATCTTCGAAGTTTTAAAAATCAAATTTTAAGGTATTTTTATTTTAAAATAATTTAGAAATAAATTAAAAATAATAATATGTTATATCACTTGTTATATTTTATTTTATTTTTTCATATATATTAAAATATAAGTACTTTTATTTCTAAAAGATATAAATTTATAATTTTGGGTATCTTAATCGTATTCTTCACAATTAACCTCTAAAATAGAACCTATTCAATTATTATTTGTAGTTATCTAAATTTATGGATAATTTTGACATCCTTAACGATGGGTAAGTTTTGGGCTTTCGGGTAGGGGTTGGAGCGGAGGTTTGTTGATTTTTTTTTAAATTCAAATTTTTAAAATGTTAAAATTGTCTTAAAAAAATTTTTGGATTTATTTTGAAATTTTATGAAGTCAGAGTCCTTATTTTACTTAATTAAAAAAATATTATACTAAAATATATCTATATTATAATTAGTGTAATTATCTTAGGTTAGTCAATAAGTTACCAACCATACATTTTTAAAAGTTACAATATTATTTCAACTATTAATCCGTTTAACAATTGGTGTAAAATTCCTTTCCATTTTATATATTTTTTAATTTTTATTTAAAAATAAACTTAGAACATTTGAAATAACTATTGAAATTATTATATATATATATGAAATTAGATATTGTGATAGATATGTATTGGATACTAGGTCTATATAATTTAGCAAATAACTTGAAATTTTCTTTGATTTTTGCTATTGAAATGATAGAAAAATTAGAAAAAAATTGGTTTTATTTATATTGCATGGAGTATTAGCAAAGATGAACAAATTGATGGTTATAGTTCCTTGTTGGATAGAGTAATTTACATTATGTTAAAATTTATATCAATTTGTTTAAGTTTATAGTATTATTTGATTATTTTAAATTCTTTGTATAATCATTAGATGCTTAGAATTGTATATCTTTATAGTGTTGAAATTGAATGATTTGACTCATTAGATCATACATTTGTGCAATAAAAATCTAGGTAAGAAACACATACATTTAAGCTACTTTACTATATATTTAAGTAAAATATACTATGTATTATAGTATGAGTGTATGTTTTTGTATTTCTATATCTAAATGGTACACGATCATCACACGTTTATTTAAACTATTTCTTAATATTTGACATATTAAATGGACTATTTTATTAATCATTTTTTAATAAAAGTAACTAATAATTTGTTTCATAAATTTCAATACAACCTAATAATATTGAGTATAAATTTTATATTAGACTATACATAAGAGATGTTGAAATGCAATATAAGAAGTGATTGTAAAAAAATAGTAATTATTAATTAATATGTGTATTTAGATCGTTCTATTTACTTGATCATGATATATTTATTTATATTGTTTATAAGAAAAAAAAGTGTACACAAGATAGAAAATTTATTCTTATCAACTTGAATGATAATAATATTTTGAATATAATACACATATATTAAAAATGAATTTAAATTTTAAAGTGAATTAATTAAACATAATTTTATATTAATGATTAATGATTGATTATGTAATTATAATTTTATTCAAATTGAAAATGCCATATAGTGGACGATAGTGATTGAAAAACATCTGTCACAAAAGAAAAAAATTGGTATTGGTCTTAGCAAACCTCTGCTAATTGAAGTTATAGGGATAGTAGTAGGCGAGGCAGAGAATGAGAAGCTTGAGAAATTGGGTAACACTAGTATCAAAAAAAAGTTATACACAATTTCGATTGAGTTTATGAATTGATCAATCAAAACAACTACTTTTGCTCAATTAGCAGATAACCAATAAAAAGCCTTACTACCTCAATTGCTCAAAAATATCAGAATAGCTAGCTTATTGTCTGTACACAAAAGCAACGAACCTCTAGCAAGTAATCTCTCTGCCAAAATAATTTTAAAAATATATATATAATTTTTTTAATTCTCGGATGATTGGCAGAGATAGTGAGATTCCATATGAGGTATATACATCAAATGGTAAAAGGAATTGCATACATGAAAAGTTTGACTAATTAATATATACCAAATGTTTCACACCAAATTAATAGTATTCAGATTTGGCGTAAGACATTAATTTTATAACAGCATCGCCATTAATGAATCATCATCATCATCATCATCTTATAGTTTTAATTTAATTTAACTGCTCGTGCTATAAGACCTGGACCCAACTTTTTTGCTTCATTTTTCCACAGCCCCATTATTGATTGCTGTGTTTGGTCATTTCACATTTAATTAGGTATCTTTTACTGCATCAGTTGGATATTTAATTTTTTACACCATAAAATGCTTTTTATTCTCTCTAATTTCTCCTCTCTACTACAATTAAAGTATAATTCATAAGTTATGTTTTCTTTAATATACACATTATATATATGTATGTTGTTTAGGGTTGAAAAATGTTTATATTGTAATAAAAAAAACACTAATTAAATACATATTTAATATCTATCGTCAATTTTTTTCTTAAAAACATCACTTTTTTTTTTATTATTCTAGTGATTGACCAACATTAAAATTATTGAAGCATAAGTGATTCTCATCCTTTTAAAAGTAAGTATAAATGGAAAATATTCTAAAGTGCTTGCTCAAAAATATTAAAGAATTAAAAATAAAAGCAAATCCTAAGGAGATATCTCATCTAATAATCTTTCTTTAATAATAAAAATAGATAAGTTATATTTAAATAATTTTTTTTATAAATAAAATCACACAATTTCACATTTATAATCTGCGCTCATTATTAGACTTTAATCACAGTTTGTCAGATGTTATTTATTAATTAAATATATTATTTATTTTATATTAAGCATTTATTTTTTAAAATATATATTAATTGAAAATAACACCAAGAAGTTTTGTTCATACAATTAAAATAATAGTCATAATTGTCTCAGATTTTATGTGGCGGGCTTCGGCAACACACATCTAGCACTTTCCCATTTAATGCCAAACTTGACCTTTTGTCCACTTTCACCCTTCCCTATTTATTGTGTCTGTGCGTCTCCATCTTGTCTAAACTCTAAATTAACAATACCACACACTATTCATCGATTTTGAATCTCCACTTAGTGTGTACTAGTAGTACCTCTTGAGTTTACGAGTCATAACAACTAAGATTTAATCTTAAAAAAAAAGAAATTAATACAAATTTGTAATCACCCTAATTACAATTATTTCATGTGATATTTTTTAAAAAAATAAACAAATTTAATGTTTTAAATTTATTTAAAGAAGACATTTTTCTTTTGTCAATTAGCTAGTTTTTTACACCAATGATCGACTGACTGTATATTTACCATATTGGCCAACTGAATCCTAAAAAAATAAGGCCCATGTGATGTTACACATTATATTTTTATCATTCAAAAATTATGTGTTACCCACTTTTTATATATTTTTTAACAGCTTATAAGAAATTAAGAACTAAAATGAGCACAGTAACCAAGTTTATCATTTAATTTTGTAGGCAATTTCTTATCCATGAAGTTGGGATTAGCTTCAACAATTTTACTTGGCATTTACTTTTAAGAGTTTTTTTTCTCCCTCTCCAAAATCAAACCTACTATATTCTTAGTATCCTACAAGATTAGGGATTTTTTTAAAAAAACAACTTGCTTATATATATATCAATTCATGTTGAGTAAAATCCTATTAATAATTATATTTTACCACGAAATTGATATTTTTATAAGAGAAAACAATAATTTTTAAATAATTAAATATTTTACATCATAATTTTATGATTTAAAAATTTTAAAATAAAAATATTTTTTTTATTTTAAATAATTATATTGCTTACAAATTTTTTTAACAGTATAATAATACATTTTTATTACTTTAATATTTTTGAAAAAATATATTTTCTATGTACATGTATTATATTTAATTATTGATTTTTACCCGACTGCAATTAGTCGCAAATGATTATGTAAGCCAAAAGCAGAAGCTAGTAAGTGTCAAAACGAAAGAGGTGGCAAAGGGAATGGGCACCGCTCTATTTGCCAAGACAGAGCGACGCAATGATTGTCCTCTACATTACATCCTATGCTTTTCCTCACTTTCCTTTCTAAACGTAGGTAATTACCCTCCTTCTCTCTTTTCGTATTTGTTTTTCCCCCCTATTCAATGTACTGCTTAGCGAGTTATATTTTTTTATTTTAAAAAAATAGTTATATAATTTTTAAATAATTATATTAACATGATTATTATTTATTTTATTTAATAATTTAAAATTAATGATTAATTATTTTTATGTTAAGTTACGGTGAGAAAGGGATGAAATAATAAAATTAATATAAAGATAAATGAAAAAAATTGTAAATTAATTCTTTTTAAAATAACACACATAATATATTATTTGATTTAATTTAAAAAAGATTGAAACTTTATTTTTTTAATTATATCACGATAATTTAATAATCGTATCTACTTAAGTTTATTTATATTTAAATAATTTTTATAATTTAAATTATTGTTAAGGTTACTTGATAAAAATCAAATTTATATGTTTATATATTATAATAACAAATTTTATTATACTTTAACTAAAATCTTAAGTTATAATTTTTTGAAAAAATATTAATATTATATTTATTTTATTAAAAAAATTTAATCTATTATTTGAAATTAAATATTATATTATTATCATTTAAAATAATTCTATATTACACTATATTACTAATATTATTACAAAAATTTAGAGAGATATGGTCGTGGAAGCGCATTTAGATCTAATAAAGAAGGTTGAATTTAGAATAACGCTTTCTATCTCTTGCTTTCATTAAAAAAACAATTTAGATATAAATATTATTTTATATAATTTTTTAATGAATAATTTATTGAGAAATAATCCACCACAACATGATGAAATCTTTATATTGGGAAAAAATATATGTTTGATTGTCTTTCATCGAGGTCGGGTGACCCTACTGCTCCTAAATATAATAATTTTAAAAAGGAAAAAAAAACTATTAATATTTCAAAAAAATCATATTACTTGTCCGTGTGACTCTAACGCTCGTAAATATAATAATTTTAAAAAGAAAAAATATTTCAAAAACTCATTTTACTTAACACATTATAATTAAGGTAGATGTGAATTATGGTGTAAATTAACATGCATTTAGATGTGTAATTCATTAATGAAAAGTATCAATTCTAACAGTACGTGGTTATATTATTCAATAATAATAATTATTATTATAAATATAAATTATCAACAATATTTTTATCATATTGTAATTTAATATAAAGATATAATATAAATTATATATATATATATATATAATTTTTATGATAATAATGAAATTTAATATAATAATATTATCCTATATATTATTAAAACAAGTGAAAATTAAATATAAAATGGATTTATGTTTTATTAAATAGCAATATATATGAATGAATTTGGAAATTGGAATATATTTATGTCAAAAGAGGTGTTTTATACCATAGAACAACAAATTAATCAAAATAGATATTACCATGAATTGTTTACGTGCTTTCCCAGAGTCTGCTGTTAATGTAGTAATTACTTGACTCGATATATCGAAGATAACTCGTATACAACTACACATAATGGTAGAATTTAGATCGGGTAGTTTTTAGGTTGGTTAAGGTGTCATTTTATAATAAAATATGATTTAACAAGAAAAATTTGTTAATATTAAAATTTAAAATTACACATAAAATGATTTACAAACACCACAACTCTTATTATAAAATATATTTATTAAAAATAACAAGACGTTGTAAGGATAATAAAAAACTATAAAAGCAAATATGAAAAAAATAAAATAATAAAGAGTATAAATATAATGAGTAAAATTTTAAAAAAGATTAAATTAGATTTTTGATTTTTTTATTTACATCAAACTTTATTTTAAATAATAAATTAAGTTATATAACTTATATATTTATAAGTATTTAAAAAAATAATTAAAAATATGAAATATGTAAATAATAATAAAAAAAATTAACAAATAATTTATCATTTTTTTTATAAAAATATTATAAATTATAAAATTAATTATTTAAACATAAATAATAAACCAAAATTGGGATCTGTGTTTGTGTTATAGACTGTGATGATTATATAAGTCAATGTCACAATGTAATGTGCGTGGTTTTCAAGGAATTAAATTGAAATGAAAGATAAAAGTACTTTATCAATACTGGGAATCGAGCTTCTTATACAAATGCAATCAAGACCGTAATTAACGCCAGCTTCATATCATCATCATCATCGTAACAATGACTTGACGTTTTTTTTTCTCTCCATATGATAACTATTGGTTAACACATTAATACAATGGAATTAGCCTAGCTGCATTTTTAGACCAACAATAATATTGAAAGTAAAATTTTTAATTTTAAAAATGAATTTTTTATAAACTAAGTAATTCTATTTCAAAATATCAATTTTTTGTATAAATGATTTAATTTAAAATTATAATTATTTTTATTAATATTATTTAATAAAATTATACTTAATTAATGATATAATTTTTCATATATATATATATATTAATTAATTATTTTTTAAAACATAAAAAATAAGTAATTCTTTTTCAAAATATCAATTTTTTGTATAAATAATTTAATTTATAATTATAATTATTTTTTATTAATATTATTTAATAAAATTATACTTAATTAATGATATAATTTTTCATATATATATATATATATTAATTATTTATTTTTTAAAACATAAAAAAAAAAATTATGTCATATATATTTTTAATGTAAATAATATAAATTATTTTAAAAAAATCAATCTTATATGCATTGGATCGATAAAATTATCTAAAATAATTTAAATAAAATAAAAATATTATAAATATATTTTAGATTTAAAATTTGGATTATTGAATCTTTATATTATAAACTATGTAATTAAATCCTTTAATTTTAGAACAATTAATTAATTAAAAAATATATAAATAATTTTATGAAAAGATATTGATTTCTGAATAAATATAATTTATGTATGTATATTTTTTAATTATAATTAAATATTTTTTATAAATTTAAAAATATTTATTAATATCTATAATTTTAAATAGTTTCATCTAAATACAATTAAGATTTATCTATATTATTTGTATGTGTAGGATAAATAATTATGATATATTATATAATATTTTATACTTTTATATATCAATAATAAATATTCAAAGCTATTTTTCCTTTCCTTTCTATTATAAATCTCAATTTTTAATAAATAATAGTATAAATGTTAAATATTTTATTATAACTAGTTATCATATATATATATATATATTAAAAGTTTATTTGAAAATGCTTTAAAACTTTTAATTATAAATATAATTTTTTTAATATTTATGAAAAAATTATATCACATCAAGTAATTTTAGTATAACCTAATAATATATATTATCACAAAAAATTCTTAAAAATACATTATTTTAATTTTTATAAGTTCTTAAAATTTGGATCCAAATTTTACATTTACCAACAATGATTGAAATTTGTTGATATTCAAATATTTAGAATACATTAATATATATTCAAAATACTACCATGAAGTTTTGTAGAAAAATACTAAATTGTGGAGTGTAGTTCAAAAGATTATGTAATCAAATATAAATATTTTTCTCAAATTATTAACTAAATCTTAATACCATTGTTATTAAATAAAAAATTATTTTTTTAGTAATATTAATTTATATTATGATATTATTATTATACATTTATAAAAAAAAATTAATATTTTCAAAATAAAAAAATATTAACATAAGTACATTTTTTCTAAAACAATTTTTGCATTAAGGTTAAAAATAATAAATAATGTTATAATTTATTATGGATTAAAAAAATTCACCAAAGTATCTTATTCAACAGTAATGTATGACAAATAAATTATATATATGAAGCTTTGAGTTTGTTTAAAATAAATTTTACTAATTCTTGACATCAATGCCTGCCATTATTCTTAAATTTTGGTGGTAGAGCTCTGTTGATCCGCCGCTGCAAGAATGTGTGATTCTCACAGATAACTGTCACCTATTTATTTCCCTCTCACTCCAAAATAATGATTGCATTTTGTATTCAATTTCCCTTCTTCTAAAATGTGTACCTATATATAATAGGATGATATTAGGTATGTGAGTGTTTTTTTCCCTATAATTTCATTTGATATTTTTAATAAATAATCAAGTAAATATCTTTTTTATAAATTTAATAAATTATTATTAAATACATCCTTCTAAATATTTTTAAAATAATAAAAAATTATTATTACTATTTCTTAATTTTTAAGCAAGTTATTTTAAATAAAATTAAAAAATTAAGAAAAAAATATTATAATAAAATAATAAAAAAGAATATAATTATCTATTTTTTAAACTTGAATTTTTTTTCATAGCTTTAAAAAATTTCAAGATATTACATTATAATTCTTTCTTTTAATTTTTTTTTATAATAATTCTTTTAAATCATTAGCACCTAAAACACACTAATCCAATTATCAGATAATATTAAAAATACCTCTAAAATTTAAAAATATCTTCAAAAATAACTTTAAAAAATTAAAAAATTAAAAAATATCCTTAAAACATAATAAAAATAAAAATTAAAAAAATATATTTTATAAATAAAAATAGAGGAATAAAAAATAAAAAACTAAGAATTAATAAAAAACCAAAAAAATAGTGGAATTAGTAATAGAAGATATTTGATAATATTTTTTTACAAGAAATGATAATTAGTAAAAAAAAATTAAATAAATTTTAAAAGTAAAATAAAATCTTTAAAAATATATATATTAAAAAATTTACCGTTTTAATCTCTAACGAAATTATTCTAAAAAATACATCATTTATTAAAAAATAAATAATAAAAAAACATTAATATTAAGAAATTCACACCTCACAGTCATCCACGTCACAATATCTTAATGTTATTACTTGGATTCCCTAATTTAACACTACACATTTTAATTACATTGCATGACTATTTAAAATCAACAATACAACTCAAACACATCACACCGTTAAAATATTATTTTAATAAATTTAGATTATAATTTGATCAACCTGTATATATATATATGAATTATCTATTATTTAAAACTCGATCGACAAAAGGTATTTGTTTTATTTAATTTTAAAAAGCATGAATCCGGTTCGGACCTCCACAATTTTTTAAGTGACGAACGGGCTTTACCATTGAACCACATGCCTATTTGCATTAGTTATTGCATATTAATATTGTATATCATAGTAACATAAGTACACGATAAATCTCACATCACCCCCAGACAATAATACATGACAACTTTCTTCTATAAAAAGAAGCTTTTCTCATCATTCATGAATCAACTTTTGAGCTTTGTTTGAATAACAAGCCTAAAAGAGATACAAGTCTTCGAATTTTATTAAAATTTATATTAATATAATAATTATTATTTATATAATATTTTATAATTTACTAAATATATGTTTGAGTAAGTTATCAACCAAAACCAATTCGATTTATTATAGTTTAGATTATTTTGATTTTAATCTTAAACTTGGTTACAGGAAATTGCTTAAGTCGATCTTGAATTTTTACTCCTTTAATCAGTTCATTTTTAGTTTATATTTCATTTAAATTATACATTTTAGATTAGAGTAATCTATTGTTGGATCCAATTAAATTATATTTAAAAATATATATATATACAAATAAATTCAATTGGATCATTTAGATGAAAAAATCGGATCAAATCGAATTAAATCGTTAAAATTATACAATTTGATTCAATTTTACTTGAAAACCATTTCTAGAAAATTGTTTTATATATATATAATACATATAACAAATACACTTAATACGGTTTATTCTACTTATTTGTTACTTTTTCGTTATAAATATTAAAATGAAGTGTAACATTAAAATAAATATGTTAAGAAACCAATACAAAACATAAAGTTAGCGGTGAGCTGTTGGATGGAGTAGTAATTATGAATAATATAAAAGGAGAGAAGTGTTTGATCAACGTAAACAATATATTATTAAAATGTAATTATTTTTATTTAAAATATTACAAATGATCTAATTAGTATAGAATACTAGATAAACTGGAGCGGACCGTAATATCGTAAAAATCAGACAACTTGGTCCGATGTATACAGTTTCTTGGACATGAGAAGTACTTGCACCATCTACTATGTTCGAAATTTGTTGTATCTTAAGTATATTTACTGGTTAGACCCAAAACACTTGTGAAGGGTGCAGACTTAATCCCATATCCCAATCCTATTGAGCTAGAAATGAGACTTCACCTTCACTATCCCAGCAATTGAATGCTTATTATAAGCTCTTTAAAATTGGAAGGCATTGGGCATTAGATAGATTTTACGGGCGTTTGCAATATTCTCTTTCATAAAATGGGGCTTTATTGATTGATTGGTATAATGATTTTAAACGTGAACTTTAATGTTTAATTTTTTATTTGCTTATTATTTTACACTATCTATCTATAAAAAAAATTAATATATATATTTTTTATTTTTATACAAAAATAAAGTTATTATAAAATTTTAATTTAATCTCTGAATTTGAACGACAGATTTAATAACTAACAAATTGTAATTATCAATTGTTATCAAAATAACAAATTTATGCTTCCTATGCTTTATCCCCAATATTAAATAATAATAATAAAAAAGGAGTTCAAACCGAGGGTCGGAAAAATAATAGCTCAAACCGCGGGTCAATCCAACCCAACTAATCGACCCGGGTTTGTCAACATTGTTTTTCAATATTCATTATATTCTAAAAAATTCAAACATTTCCACCTTATTATCATCCACGTCTCAATATCTTAGGTGATATTTGGTTGGAGTGAATAGAAAATAATTACAATTGATTTTTTACATTTTGTGTGTTTCGTTGCACGAAATAAAATCTATTATTAAAAAAGAAGGAATCACAATTCATTCTCACCCTTTTAGTAATCATGATTCTATTTTCATTTAAACTTTTTTTTTAATTTTACCCTCAACTCAAATATAACCCTAAACTCAAAACTCAAATCCCAAATCCCCAAAAACAAATCCCTAAATCCTAAACCCTAAATTCAAATCCTAAAACCCTAAACCTAAAATCTCAAAACCCTAACCTCAAATCCCTAAACCTCAAATCCCAAAATCCAAAACCCTAAACCATAAACCCTAAAACCTAAATCCCAAAATCCAAAACCGTAAATCCCAAATCCTAAAATTTTAAACCCTAAACCCTATATCCAAAATCCCAAATTCTAAAACCCTAAACTCTTTTTAGAAAAATAATAATTTTAACCTTAAACCTTAACCCACAAATATAACTCAAAACCCCAAATTCCTAAACCTTAAACCTTAAATCCCTAAATCCCAAATCCCAAATCCATAAATCCTAAACCCTAAAACCTAAATCCCAAAACCCTAAAACCTAAATCCCAAAATCCAAAATCCAAAATCCAAAATCCAAAACCCTAAACCCTTAACCCCTAAACCTTAAATCCCTAAACGTTAAACCCTAAACCCTAAACCCAAAATTCCAAATCCTAAAATCCTAAACACTAAACACTAAACCCTAAATCCAAAATCCCAAATTCTAAAACCCTAAACCCTTTTTAGAAAAATAATAATTTTAACCCTAAATCCTAAACCCCAAATCCTAAATCCCTAAATCCCAAATCCTAAACCTCAAAACCCTAAACCCTATTTAGAAAAATAATAATTTTAATAATATATTTCTTTTTAATTAAGTAATAATTATTTAGAAAAATATTTATTTCAACAATATATTTTGTCTGACGAAAAAATAGTAATTAAATAACATTATTTGAACTTTACTCAATGTATAAGTATTAAGATAATTTATAGTTTTTTTCATTTCATTCCAGTAGCAAACCAAACAATATAATCCTGAATCCGAACTTGATTTCAGTAGTCAAACCAAACAATATTGTTTTCTTTTCATTTCATTCTGATTCTATTGCACGAACCAAACGTCACCTTATTGTTATTCCATGTTAAGTTTATAGCATTTTTGAATTTATATTGCATCATTATTTGAAATGAATAACACAACACAAACAAATTTGAATGTTTAAATATTATTTTGATAAATTTAAGTTATAATTCGACCAATCCATATACACATAAATTTAATTATATATTATTTGGAACTTATCGTGAGATATTTCTTTTATTTAATTTAAAAAAAACATGAATCTAAGGAAGTTCCAACCTCTACAACTTTACATCTCGCATCTCCCTGAAATCTCCGTGAAGGGAAGAATCCATGACAACTTTCTTCTAGAAAAGAAGTTTTTTCCATCATTCACGAATAACTTTATGGCTTTGATTAAATAAAAGTTTGAAAGTCTTGTAATTAATTAGTTATATTTATTATTATTATTTGTATAATATTTTATAATTTATTAAATGTGTTTGGTTCAACTTAACAAGTCAAATCAATCCAAATTAGTGTCATTCGAATTGGTTTGATTTTAGTCCTATAATTGATAGATTTTAACTTAATTGATTATCAAATTTAAATATTCAAGTTAGGTTAAAAAATTATTGAACCAATCTAAATTAACAGTGTCTATCCTTAAATTTGACTACAATGAATTACTTGGATGCGTTTTTAATTTCTAATCTTATAGTACACATACTTTTAGGTTCTATTATCACTAATCTACACATTTAAAAGTAGAGGAGTCTATAATTTGTTTTAATTAAGTCAATATTTTTAAAAAATTTACAAAATCAAATTAAATTAGATCATTTAAATAACAAAATCAGATCAAATTAAATTAAAAAGTTAAAATTGTTCAGTTGGTTCAATTTCACTTAGAGATGATTTTCTATAAAATTGTTTTAATGTATAATGTAATTATTTCTACTTAAAATATTACAAATGATTTGATTGATAATACTGGATAAATGACTTTATTATTATAAAAATTGATAATATATTTTTTAATCTTAAATATTTAAATATAATTCTCTATTTTGCATTAAAAAAGTACACTTCAATTTTCGTGGGATTGGTTTGTGTTCAAGATTGTATAATTTCATACTCTACTTCCGTGATCCCAAATTTGAATTTCAATATATAATATTTTTTTTATTTAATAAAAAAATGATTTTAATATTTTTAAGAAATAAAAATTATTCTTTAGTACCTCCTAATACATTTCTTACTTTGAACACTTTAATTTAATATAAATTTATAATTTTTTTAATATTTTTATCATGCATTTAATTATCATAAAAGAGTCAAACTAAAATAACTTTTCTTTCTACTATCAGTTGTATTTGTTTACACTATTAGCCTTTTGGAGAGTGTGCTCCAAAAAAGGAACGAACTTTAGATTTTCTTTCGATTTTTTTCATTTCGGTAACTTTTTGCATTATTTTTAATGATTCTGACTCTTATTCAACAACATTTCCAAGTTTTCTAAAAGATAAGGTCGAAGGCCAGGCCATTTAGGCTGCTGCCTAAAGCCCTAATATAAGGAGGATCCAATTCAAAAGCCTGGTTTGTATATTTTGTTTTTGTTCCTTTTGTGATAACTTGAATGACAAAAAGACCTTATATTCATTGCTCATAGGTCTAAAATAGAGACAGATAGAACCAACTTATATTGTAAAGCCATTGTCAACAAATGAAGCTATTTGTATTAGCAGTAGTTAATGACCAAAATTGCATAAAATAAACAAACAAGCTAGGGTTAAATCCTCAATCCGCTACTTCATCAAGCAATGCTAACTAATCCATACCAACACAAAATTTGTCATTAAACCACTTGTATTCTTTCTCATCAACTTCCGGATAGGTAAGTATCAGAGTCCGTAGACCTGGATCAGCATATTCATTGATCACAACCATGTCAAAACCTTTAGAAAGTTAATAACAAGGATTCACTTTCTACAATGACAGACACCCTTTTTCTTGAACCGTTGAACTCTAAAACATTAACAAGTTTATATCATGACCTACAAAAATGGAACTTTTGTAGTCAACACACTACTCATTAATTATTTTATAAGGAATTAGGGATTCAAATGAAAAGTTGCATGTTACATATCTCCTCCCCATCTTCCCAAGGACGGAAGAAGTAAACATACGGAGAATCTCAGACACTCTGAAATCAGCAATACTTTAAGCATGTTAGCAGGGAAATATCATGAGTGATAATTCAAGTCTTTAAGTGAAAGGTATTATTATGCATACCAGATAATAGAAAAGGTTTAAGTAAATAAATTGTAATTCCGAGAAAATCGCGAGGAAATTCAGCCGCTAAAGACAGCTCTGATTGGTATGTTTAACACCCAAGAAAATAATTAAGAGTTCCCAAACTGATATGGGCAGGATTAGTACACACGCGCTCTAGTGATAGTTTTTAAATTAGTTGTAATTGTTAAAATTAAAGAAACAGAGAATTTGTATATGTAAAGAACTCCAATCTTACCAAATCTCTAATTGAAATTACCAGCCTTTTAAAAGGTAATTAAAATTGAAAAGTAAATTATAATAGGAAGGTTTTGATAATCAATTGAAATACTTCCACGTTAAGAATTAATGTTTATCCTCCATTTCCTGTACTTATATATAACTTATACATTAGTTCAGTTCGTATAACTTTTTCTGCAAGGAACTCTCAAGTCTGCCAAAGATTCTTTATCATTCGATTTCTTTGCACGTTCTGCTCCCTGCAAATTCTTAGACCATTTATTTTCTGGGTTTGTTCTACTTGAAAATCAAAGATGGCGATTCCAAGCACTACTAAAAATCTTGGGGTTGATGATCAGAGCACATCAATTGAAGCTAATAGCCCTAAAGTCGTTCCTCATCCTATAATCTTCTGGAACGTAAAGAAGAAACGTTCTCCATGTAAGACTGAAGAGAAGAAGAGTAATACCAAGCAAGTTTTTGAAGGTATTGTGAATGAGATCAAGTCTTTGGCTAAAGATGAGAAAGAGGAACAACAATTTATGGAGGTGGCTGATTTGGTATGTTTCATGAGGAACTTAAAGACAATGCCTCATGAAATCATTAGGGAAATTAAGAAAAAATATTGTAAGGCTGAACAAGTAGAGAAACCAAATGTTGAGCCGCCATTTAAGAAAAGAAGGAAAGAACTTCAGACTTTCTCAAATTTTTCTGATCAGCTGGCCAGTTCCTCCAAAGGGGTTGGTTTTATGAATTCGACTGGAAACTCGAATTCTGAAAAACCCAATCGCCAAATTAAGAGAAAATTTGAGAATGCAAGAGGAAAAAGAGTTGTTCAAAAGAAAATTGAGCATGAAAAGTTGGTTAAAGAAGCAGAAAAAAGAGAAGAAAACGCACCATCATGAGTGGTAGTGAGAAAAATGGTGAGAATGAATGGTTCAAATTTGAAGTTTCTCATGGAGAAACCTTTGCTAGACACTGATATGAGTAAATATCATGACAGAATTTCAATGCCGAAATTGCAAGTAGCAAGAGAGTTTTTGAATGAAGAGGAGAATGAAAAGATTAAAAGTGGAATTATTGATGTAAAAGTGATTGAGCCATGTGATTTGGAGTCTAGTCTTGTACTGTTTAAATGGAAAAGTGGTTCTGAAGTTTATGCGTTGAGATCTGGCTGGCGTGATATTACTAAAAGAGAAGAAAATGGGCTTGATAATGGAATGAAAGTTCAAATTTGGTGTTTCCACTACTACAAAAAGGAACATTAAAGTCGGGTTTTAACCGATTTTAAACTAATTTAAAGTCGGTTCGCTGAAACGACTTTAAATTAAATGACTTAAAGTGTAAAGTCGGTTCACGGGATAAACTGACTTTACGTTTAAAGTCGGTTCACGCGATGAACCGACTTTACGTTTAAAGTCGGTTCACGCGGTGAACCGACTTTAACTTTTTTTTTAATTTATTCATATTCAACCTGTATTCGAGCAGAAAAAAAATCAATATCAATTTAACAAATATTTCAAATAATACAAATATTTAAAAAATAAAATATTAATTAATAACAGAAAAATTACCATGGTTTTGTTCTATTTTATTCAAGATCGTCATATTCTTCTCCTTATGTTATAATAGAAACCTACATATATAATACAACAATCTATACATATAAATAATAACACATAATAACAGAAAAAATATGAATAATAGGGGATCTAAAAGATTAGTTAGAGAGGAAGAAAACTCACTAACCGATGTTGGAAATGGTAGTCGTAGGTGGCCGAAAAATGAGAAAGAGTGGAGGAAAAATGGAGGAGGAGGTTTTCGATTTTTTAGAGTTCTGGAACGTTGAAAATAGTTTATGTCTGGGAATAAAGAAGAGAAAATATTTATCCACGTGTGTAGCGTCGGTTGACGTGTCGAACCGACGCTATATTACGTGGATAGCGTCGGTTCTAGGTGTCAACCGACGCTATCCACGTAGCGTAGCGTCGGTTAACACCTAGAACCGACGCTACGCCCACGCATAGCGTCGGTTTGACACATCAACCGACGCTACGTCCTACGTGGATAGCGTCGATTCGACATCGAACCGACTTTAAACTAATTTAAAGTCAGTTTTTTCCAAAAACCGACTTTACGTATCGACTTATATACCCAGTTTTGTAGTAGTGTTCAGAAACGAGAATAGTCAACTTTGTTTTCAGATTTTCAAGACTAATGATGCTGACGAGAACTTGGAAATCGTTTAGTAACTGCACACGACAAAAGCACTGTTACAATGCAAATAATTTTGAATGTATGGATCGATCTTTTGTTTTAAATTCTCTCTCTTTTTTGTTATATTAGGTTTTAGGCTTTATTTTTCATTCGCGGATTTAGAACTTTTAATATTACTTTGGTGATGATAAATTATTCTTTACTAAGTAGATGATCAATAAGATGATGAGGTAGTATTTCTTATCAATTAAATTGTTTTGTTTTTTTTAATTAATCATTGAGTATTTGTGTTATGAATGTACTAATTTTATATTCCATTGATATGAAGACATAATTGCTTACTTACTAGCAGAGTGAATAATTTTTCTTAGTTTAGTTTCTTTTGTAGTTGAATGTTATAAGTTGTTGGCTGTTTCAATATATATATATACACTATTAGTTTTGATCTTGCATGTGGCTAGTTAGTTCATGTCTAATCTTGATTAATTTTGAGTACCAAGAATTCTTGAATTTTGATTTTGTGATAAGTAACATGGGATATATGCATTTGATAATCGATTATATATACTTTCAGAATGTTAAGTATTAGGTGGGTTTCGATTCATTCTTAGATGATAAAGTTATGTTTTGTCTCTGCTACTGATGGCATAGAAATAGATATAGAAGGCTTAGGCATGGTTTTGAGATGTTTTGTTCTTGGTGGCTTAGGCGTGGTTTCCAGATATTTTGATATTAATGGTTTGGTTTTTTGAACCATGAGTTAGACAAAGTTTCATATAAATGCCTTCATATCACCTCTTTCATTTGCTGTATACCAGTATATATATATATATATATTATCGATAAATGACAAATAAATAGATAAAAATATTCACTTTTTAATTTACTTTACTTCTTATTTTAATAACAAAAGTGTATGTCATATAATATAATGATAGTGCATATATTGATACAGTAAAAATGGTTAGGGAACTTTTTGACTCCATATAAATCAGCCATTCGAGCTATACGTACATAGAATGGGAATCTATTAACTGCATGTATAAACTAGGTGAAACTGTCAAACTTTATTTACTTACACATGTTTATTAACTGCATGTATAAACTAGCTTGGCACGTGCATTGAACTATTTTTTGTTTTTGTTTTGTCTAAACATTGAACTAATTCGATCAGTTATATGTATTAATATTGTTAAGTCTCATATTTGTTAAGAGTAAGTCATCAGTGCTGTTTATAAGTTTGAACATACTTATAATTCACAAGTTAATTTTTAGATTAAGAATTAGACCTGAATTTCTAATAACTATCATGCGTGAAATAAATTTACGAGAAATATGATCTACATTTATTGTTCGTGAAATTAATTTTTAAATATAAAGATTACATTGATACATAATAAAATAATATAATAATTTAATTTTAACTTTTTATTTTATATAAAGAAGAAAAAAAATAACATAAGACAAGATGAATAATTTTTGCATGTAAGTAAGAATTCGAGTCTTAAATAACATATATATATATATATATATAATTGAATTAGGGTTAATATTTTTTTAAAAGTTTTTTTATTAAAATAATAACTAAGTGATATTTTTATAATAATTAATATTAAATAATATATTTTTATCACTTCAAATAACATTTTAATAATAATTAATATCTTTTTTTGGTAATTTAGAGTGGTATTCTAATAATAACAAATATGAGATAATATAATTTTTGGTAATTTGGTGTGCCATTTTAGTAATAACAAATAGGTAATATTTTTTTTTGATAATTTGGAAATGGTACTTTAATAATAATAAATATGAAGTAATATATTTTTTAATAATTTAAAATGTTATTTTAATAATAACTATTTTTTAGTGGTATTTTAATAATAATTAATTGGTAATATATTTTTTGGTAATTTGTGGTGATATTTTAGTATAATTAATATTAAGTAATATTTTTTTGGGGTATTTATAGTAGTATTTTAATAATAGTTAATATTAGATAATATTTTTTTTGATAATTTCGAATTGTAATTTAAAAATAACTAATATTTTTCATAATTTGAAGTGATTTTTTAATAATAATTAAATTAAATAATTTTTTTTGTAATTTAGAGTGAAATTTTAATAATAATTAATATTAAATAATATATATTTTATAATTTAAAGTATCATTTTAATTATAATTAATATTAGTTAGTATACTTTTTGATAATTTACTGTGTGCGATTTTAATAAAAACTAATTAATATTAAGTAATATATTTTCTAATAATTTAAAATAACATTTTAATAATAAATAATATTAGATAATATATCTTTTAGTACTTAATAGTAACATTTAATAATAATTAGTATTAAATAATATATCAGTTGAAAAAATTAAAATTATATATTAATAATAATTAATATTAGGTAATATAAACATCACTCTTTTTTTGAAAAAATAAAAAAAAATATTTAAAATTTGTGAGTATAAAATAATACATCTTATATATTTTAATTATTAAAAAAAATTAACAAAATATTTTATTTTAAACATCGTTTAAATTAAATTAAATATATTTAAAATGTTTAATATTAAGTATTATTTAATTAAATCTCATTTATTTTATTATTTATTTACCCATTTAATTAGAGAAGTTTTAGAGAAAATTATCAAACAGAAAAATTGTAGATAAAAAGAATAAGCTCTATCAATTTTACACATTTTAATGTTAATCTATATCCTAATTGACTTCCTTAGCAACGAAGAATCATAACTTTATCAGTGAAAATATTTATAAAATATAAAATATATTTTATTACGTTATCATATTTTATATTTTTTATGTTTTAGTAAATCATTGTAGGATTATTCTTTCTGCTTTAATAAATCATTTTATTTGAAGCTCTTATATTACATTAATATGATACTTTCAACTAAGTTTTTAATCACAAAAAAAATTTCTTTTATATGCTAGACAAGTATATTTTATGAAAAACTATATTCTAGATATAAAGTTTTTTTTTATAAAAAGTTTATTTAATTGTTTAAATATTATAATAAATTATATTTTATAAAGATGATTTATGATAAAATTTAGCAAATAAATTTAAAAAATTATCAAAAATAATACATATAAAACTTATAACAATAAAAAAACATTTCAATAATATTAATTAATAATAAATCACAATTAATATAATACAATATTATTAATTAATATAATTGAACTTACTTAACTATATTCAATAAAAACCATTAAATCAATTGTAATTGTGATATATAAAAGTATATAGCTTATTGTACAAACAAATCCAACGTTAATAAAAGTTAATAATATTAACATAATTATTTTTATTATTATTATTATAAAATATATTAAATATATTAGTTAAACATATCTATTATATTACATTACATGTGATTAGTTAAAGAAATATATGTGAAAATTTATTTTTTTAATTTTAATTTTTTAATTAAGTTTTATAATATATATATATATATATGTGAAATAAAAAATAAAAAAATATATAAAGCTTTCAAATTAGTTAAGAAAGTAAAATCATTAAGATACAAGTTTTTAAATCAAATTTAAACTTATTATTATAAAATATCTTTAACTAAAAGCATAACTAAAATTTAAATTATATTATTTAAGTATATTATTGATCTTTAAACTTTAACAATATGAACATATAAGTTTTTAAAAATTTAAAACGTATAATTTTTTCATAAATTCTTAAAACTTCACATATATGTTCTTAAATTTTTAAAATTTTACATATAAATCTTAACTTAATTATTAAAATAAATATTTACGAATTAAAAGTTTAAGATATACCTAAAGTTTTAAAATTTTGAAAATTAAATTATAATATTTAAAAACTTATAGACATATGTGAAGTATTAAAAATCATTTTAACCTATTAATTAAAGATCTTTGAGTTTTCAACACATAATATTTTTCTAAAATATTCTAAACCAAAACACAAATATTAGATATTTATTCCTTAATATTATAAAAATAATTTATTTAAGTTACTTACCTTAATTTTTTTAAAATTAAAATTTATAATAATAAAAAAAATGATATATATTTTTATTTTAATATATAAGAATATTTTATCCAAAATTAATTTAGAGGTGATTCCTAAACCTAATTCTACTCCTAAATGTTAAACTTAATTTTAACCCTAATCCTAATTGTAAACCCAAAACTAACTCGAGATATAATATTACATTTTAAACCTTAAACCTAATACTCGTACCATAGTAACCTTAATTTAAATATAAATTTAATTCTAAACATCTTATTCAAAATACTAAATTTTAAATCTAATCATAATTATTATCTTAATTCTAAACTTAAATTAATAGACTTAACTTAATTCTTAATCTAATCATAACTTTAACCCTAGAACTAAATTTTTAAACTTTACTCAATATTAAATCTAATTATAATTATAAACAAAATTCATAAACCTAAACTTAATCTTCAAAAAAAATACATTTTATTTTAATTATACAACTCAACGTCACTTAAGTTATAAAATCACAAGTTTTTTTACATTATTATATTAATAGTACTTCACACTATATAATTAAATATGAAATCATCCTTACGTATATTATATAACATCACTCTAATATTAATTCTAACACTAATTAACCCTCCTAATAAGTTTATCCTAACCCTAACGACGCTAATCTTTTAGCCTTTATCTTAAAATTAAATTCCTAGCTAGAGCTTATCCCAGCACCGTGTAAAAACAACCCTAATATAAAAAAGAGAGATACGTTATGTCCATCTCCATCATCTCATTGTTTGTTTTTCGTGTAACAGTTTCTCTAAAGCCGTTGCCTGACACAGCTCAATTTAGTTACCATGGATCAGTTCCATCCCTCTTCGAAGGACGAGAAGAAGAGGAAGCGAAAGAGGAACAGGGTCAAGAATGTTGGACAGTTAGGTTCTCCTATTATTGACGAGACCCACAAAGAAGAAGGAAATCGTGAAAAACCAAAGGGAAGTAATTTGAAGGAGAAGAAAAAGAAGGATATAACAGAGAAAGAAGAGTTTGTGAGAAAACAAGATGATCTCCAGAACCATAGTGGCACCCAAGAGGAGGAGAAAGAAGAAAACAATGGTGAGGAAGCAGAGAAGCAAAAGAAGAAGGTCAAAAGTACTGGTATTATGAGTACAGAGTCTTTTGCTTCATTGGGATTGTCTGAGCCAACATTGAAGGCCATTCAGGAGATGGGCTTTGAGTACATGACTCAGGTAAATTTTTTATTTTTATTTATTTTAATATGACAAACCATTTTATTGGGGAAGGGGAGGGGAGAAAATGCCTCAGGTAATCAAATGCAATGTTGTAATCTTATACTTGTCATTATTTGGTATACAATGTGAGTTAATTCCTTGCCTTTGTATTTTGTGGGTGATCAAATATTGGGCATTTGCGTAAGTTATCCTGTTAGACCATATAAACCCCTTTTTAAGACATTAATTCGACCATGTTAGCAACCCTTATAGGTCAAAAGCGATTGGATTTCATTTAAATGAAAAAAAACGCTAGGGTCCATTTATATGATGTTTGGATACCCAAGTTTTAATGGCAAATCCTCTAAATATTTTTGTTGGCGTTTACTTCATATTGTGAACTTGAATAAAGTGCTTATAAAAGATACTTTATTTTTAATTGTAGATCCAATCTAGGGCCATCCCTCCTCTTTTGGTTGGCAAAGATGTTCTTGGAGCTGCCAGGACAGGTTCTGGCAAAACTCTTGCTTTTCTAGTACCAGCTGTGGAGCTATTATACAACATTCGTTTTACTCCTCGCAATGGAACTGGTGTTGTGGTGATTTGCCCAACAAGAGAGCTTGCAATTCAGGTTATTGAACGTAGTTTAAGCTTATGTTGGTAACTTGGTTAATTTTACTTATGAAGAAAGTCTTTTATTCTTAAATTGATAATTAGTTTAACTTTTCTTCTTGAATGCGCACATATATACGGAATAGAACGTGGAATGATCGTTATTATTTTTTTATTTTTTGCTTATAAGCTGCATGCTTATGATCTTGGTTATATGTCATGTTGTACTCCTGACTTCTGAAAATTAACTCTTAGACTTTCACTTTCTTAATTACCATACAAATAATTCAGACCCATGAGGTGGCAAAGGATCTATTGAAGTATCACTCACAGACTCTTGGCTTGGTTATTGGTGGTGCTTCTAGACGGGGAGAAGCAGAGCGTATTGTAAAGGGAGTAAACCTATTGGTGGCAACTCCGGGTCGTCTGTTGGATCATCTTCAAAACACCAAGGGATTTATTTATAAAAACATGAAGGTAGCCTTTTGTGCTAGATTCAATATCAAATTTAAAGATGCTACCCTGGTTGGGCTGAGTTGTTCTCTCAATCATTTACTTTCTTTCTTTCTGTATTGTAACAAATGTGACCTAATTATCTTTATATTAAAGAACAATTAAGGTTGCCCTGATTTTTGGATTGAAAACACCCATGTTTTTGTGGTGACTGTCTTCAGCTCACTGGAATAAAATTCATGACATGTCTTTTCTCCTACTGAATCATGGTCCAATCCTTTGTAGTATTCATCCATTACGTAGGATTACAGTTCTCAATCACGTTTAGTTGGATTTTCTCTAGACATGTGAATAAAATCTAAGTTAAAAATCTGTTTGATCTTCCCACTCCCCCCGAAAAGGCATTCTATTAAGATTTATTGAGTTAAATCTGTGAGTGATAGCCTTTTTGTAGTCAAAATGCATTGATCTCTCAGTAAGAGGTTGACTGTAAATAATGTCATATGATATGGGCTTGGAGATGTATGTACATTTTGTATTCTGATTGCCTTCTCTTCTCCATTTTACTTGCACTTGCAGTGCCTCGTAATTGATGAAGCTGATAGGATATTGGAAGCAAATTTTGAGGAAGAAATGAGGCAAATTATTAAAATTTTACCCAAGGTAAGCTGTCTATTTGATCCTTAAATCATCATTCTTTATACTATGAAGACATGATTATTTGAATATGGTTTTAGATATTAGGCTTGAGTTTATATTATCAAAGATACAGGGCTAGAAATGGATTTTTCCCTATTTGTAAGCCTGATCTGTGCTCCTCGAAATCAAATGATAAAGAAAAGAACTCCATAAAAGCACAACTGTCTTTTTAAGCTTTTCATTAGCTGGACTGGCAAAGTGAATCGACTGAATGCTCTTATAATTATGTAATGTGCTTACTTGGGTGTTCACATTTTACTTCCTGTATGTAGAATGATAACATAATTTTAAGATCAGCAGTGGAATATATTTTAGCTGATTCAGTTGTCACTGGATGTGCAGGAAAGGCAAACGGCTTTATTTTCAGCAACCCAAACGAAGAAGGTATATGTGAATCTATCCATATCCTGTAACAGTCTTTTTTTTTCCGTTTATGTTTTTGGAAATTGTTTTTGACTTTTTTCCCTTCTCCTACTGTACTGCTGAATTCAATAGTATCCATACGATTCAATAGACACAACAGCTCCATATTATATATGCATGTTTGTTATTTTTGCTGTAAAAAATAAATGTTTGCTTGTCTTTTCTTCTAAGTAACTTCTATTGATATATTAAAGATTTTTATGATTCTTCTCATAAAATCTTCAGGTTGAGGATCTTGCTCAACTGTCCTTCCAGACAACTCCTGTCGAAGTCGATGTGGATTATGGTAGAAACAAGGTGTAGATGTGGTTTCAAATTTAGTTTTATGTGCTCTTATTTATGTGACAGCAGTTATGCCCATGTTTAAATTTATGTTTATATTCCTGCTTATGATTTTTAGGCTTTCTTATGTTTATCACCTTGATTTTTCTTTATGGCCTTGGTAGTATAGGTTACCAATGAGGGGCTAGAGCAAGGTTATTGTGTCGTGCCATGTGCCAAGAGACTTATTGTTTTGTGTTCTTTCTTGTTGAAAAATCTATCGAACAAAGTGATGGTCTTTTTCTCTTCATGCGACTCAGTTACATTCCATTCGGATCTACTTGATCATATCAAAATACCTCATTTTGATATTCATGGAAAGCAAAAACAACAAAAGAGGACAACTACCTATTTTGAATTTTGTAAAGCAGAGAAAGGAATCTTGTTATGTACTGATGTTGCTGCTCGAGGACTTGATATTCCTGATGTGGTATGTAACCCTTGTATGATGGAAGCATGTTGCATTTATTATTTATATATATATATATAATGTTTTCATCCAATAGTAGTTCTTTGCTAATATGATTTATAGTACTTTCATAATTACTTCTGCAAATATGATTTTTGATACTTTCATAACTCCTTTGGGTTATGAGATGATCATTTGGGTTTGGATAGGCCATAGCTAAGAAAAGATCTTCCTTCTGTTCCCCAAACTAATTGAAAGTTGTCTTGCTTAAATTATTGAAAATAGATATGCCTGAAACTGCTGGAATTGTCAGTTGCATGTGGCGTGGGTTGGAATGATTTTAGAGAGAAAGTGTTTTATTTTTTTGTTAATGAAAAAAGTAATTGCTGATTAACCAAGGATTGGGTTCGTTTGAAGACTTTGAATTGATATATATAGTTACAAATATATTGTTCTTACTTTCCGTGTTCTGATTGTAGGACTGGATTGTTCAGTATGATCCACCTGATGAACCAACGGTGTGTATTATTCTTACCAAGTTTTCATATTTTAAATACTTATCTTGTTATGTTAATTTTGGTGCCTGTCTGTTAAACTTTTGGCTGTAATTACTACTTCCGTACTATTCTTACCAAATTTTCATATTTTAATGGTGCCTATCCATTAAACTTTTGGTTGTAATTACGACGTCCAGGATTACATTCACAGGGTTGGTAGAACTGCTCGTGGGGAAGGTGCGAAGGGAAAGGCTCTTCTTTTCCTCATTCCTGAAGAGTTGCAGTTTCTTCTCTATCTGAAGGTATCGTTTACTTTATCTATTTTTTTTTTACAATTGTTTCGGTTTAAGCTAATAAGTTGGAGGGGAATAAAATTAAATTATGGAATTTGAAAGGAATTCATTGTTTTCATTGCTATTATGCTGTTCTTTTAAATTTATGAATTTTCTTTTTGAAATGCTTGATTTATGTTTCTACTTTCTAGGCAGCTAAAGTTCCCGTTAAAGAGTACGAGTTCAATCAAAAGAAGCTTGTAAATGTGCAGTCTCACATAGTACGTTATTCTTTCCTATTTTTTGATTAATATAACTCCATGTTGAGCAAACTGTCTCAAAATCTCAAGTTCAATGGACTGATGCAGGAGAAATCGGTGGCCAGTAATTACTCTTTAAACAGGTCAGCAAAAGATGCGTACAGATCTTTTCTATTAGCGTATAATTCACACTCTATGAAGGATATCTTCAATGTAGATCGTCTTGATATGCAGGTAATTGCTACAACTCCAGTATGGCATAATCTAACATCAATTTTGTTGTAATCTTTCAAATAGCTAGATAGAAATGCTGGATGTTTTGGTAAATAGGCTCACATTTTTTTTTCTTTTTTTCCCCTTAAGTTCCATGAAGATTTTTATTATTGACGGGGAATAATTTTTAATTTCTTATACTGCCCTCTTTTTTAAGTTTGGAGTGAAATGAGTCACTTTCAACTCAAATAATATCTTTTAGTTTACTCCCTTTACAGTAATATTTTCATGCAAGATTTAGCTGATAAAGGAAGGGTGCTTAGATGCTTTCGTTTTTAGGTATTTCAGTTTTGGGCATTTAAAGTCATGGGATTAGTAATATCTGTTCAATTATAGTAGTGAGTACCAAAAATTCTTACTCCACTTTGGGAAACTTATCTATTATAATTAGAATGGAAACTTCGCAAAACAACTTTTGAAATTTATTGTTTGAAATGGCCAGGCGGTTGCTGCATCTTTCGGCTTTTCCAATCCTCCAAAGGTGAGTTTGAACCTCAACAGTAGTGCATCAAGAGCAAGGAAGAAATTACGTAGGTTTGAAGGAAGCCGATTTAGTGCAAAAAATCCGTATGGAAGGATGTAAGGTGGAGATAGTAGAATCCAAACTTTTAAGGTACGAGCATATCTTGTTCAGGACCAGATATGAGGCTATGTAGTAATTTTGTTGGGGATTTTCTTGTTTAGACATGGAGCTCGGCAGGTGTCTGGGCATCACATAATTTAGCTATCTGATATTAATTTTATCAAAGAAGAGAATTCGATGACAATGACATCATTATGAAAAATTGATACTTGATTAGCATAAGTTTTTATGGTATGAACCATGCATGGTATGGACTTTTATCTTTTTGTTATGTGTCTGAGTGAAAAGGTGAGTTCCGAGAGCGGTCCCTTATAAGCAGCAGTTTATGCTATCAAAATATGGGACAATGAGGTTTATTACAAAAAAAATGTGGGGGACTGAGTAACAGTCGGTGCAGTGCGTTTTCTCTCTTTGACAGGTCACATAATTGATTACTAAATCAAATATAGAAGTTATGATTGTTATCAAAAACAGGCCTTTAAACTATTCTATTAATATAGGTTTTTGTGGGCATTAAGACAGGTGAGTTCAAACCCTGTCATTGTATATAAGGGTATAAACATGCACATTTTGAGGATTAATAAGTTCAATAAATGATTTTAACAAATTATTATAACTATCGGATAATTCAAATTAATAGGATATGTTGTCATATTTTTAAATTTAAATTCAAAACAATGAGAAAATTAATTTAAACAAAAATAAATATTTATTGTTGTATGGACGTTATTCAATAGTTGAAGGTAATTTGTTAAATAAGTTTGTTTAAATCATTTGCATAGGAAACATAGCTTTACATAAATATTCATAGTTACTTCAGCTTTCAAGAAAACTCAGATAGACAGAATTTTGCAATGAAAATTCTCATAAAATTATTACAAGTTTTGGATTCACAAGGATGCAAATCTTTATGTGATCAAGGCTTGGAAACAGTGTAAAATTTATAAGGGTAAACAGGGAAAGTAATTGCTATCTTGTACCTAAGGAAATTGAGAGAGAGAGAGAAAGAGAGACCATATATTGTACCTGCTATCCATGGTATATACAGGTAAATGCCATATCTTTGTGTTCTTCTTTGCATAATCAGTTAGGCTGAGATCTGTATCATCTTCCTTGAATGTTCTAATAAATGTTCTGGCACCCATCGTCGGGTCTCTTAACCATGAACAGCTGGTAGTTGTTCCTAATCACCGGATCCACGACGTTGCTATAGTTTGATGAATATGCCAATTTGTATCTACCATGCCAAACATAAAGGTTGGTGAATATTAGAATTAATTTTTTTCCCTTTAAGCCAAAACCCTTCTGGATGCAGTACTTAGCAGAACCATTGTTTCTTAGCTGGAAATATGCAAACACAAAGATCGAACTTAAAAGTGGCGCACGACTGACCAAGAAAATAAGGGTACCCAAGATGGGGGTGTTATAATATTATTTAGGTTCATGTAAACTTTGAAAAACTAAAATCATTAACAAGCAGAGACCAATTCCAGATGTAATTAAACCTGGTTGCACAAGATAAGCATGAAGATTTTCACCAAAAAACGGATGGTCAATGGTTAGAGTAATATATGTGCCTGACAAGTGTTTATCTTAAGGAGAGAGGTGAATAAAATCCCGGAGTCCTCTCATCTGAAGCAATAAAAAGAGTTCTCCCAGGAGGAACCCACTTCTCAATTCTGCAGAGAATAAACTCTAGCGGTGTCTCCCTGTCTAGATGAGGATGCAGGCTCCTCTCAATCTCAAACCTGTCTTTTCTGGTCTTTATTTGATCACTTTGAGGTACATGATAAAACATATTTGGTATGATTTATTTAGAACTTATATGAATTTTGAGATAATGATTTTCTGTTTTATTTTAAAAGAAAAGATGTTCATAGTAAGAATTACAATGAGATATGAACAGCTAGATACATAGTACACATATAGTTCATGGGTTATTTTGGGTACCCTTAGAGTTAAAAATGAAGTCAAATATATGTTATGATATTATATATTTTCACATGGTTGGTCTGAGTGTTGAGTTTTTGTTCTATGAAACAATTGATAACAAGTTAGTTGGTCGTAATTTAGTCCCCATTGCATCAGTTTACACATTAATAAAGGAAAGAAAAAAATATGAATGAGAGGGCACTATAGGTACTATTTGTTCATGCCAATGTTTACACATCAATTTTGTGCCTCGACTAGAAAAGAAAACCATAATTTCATCTTTATATCTTTCTTTTTTAAAATAAAGATTGCAACACTTAAATACTATTTTAAATTACTTATAAATTTACACAAAATTGATCACACATATATTATATATATATAATGGAAAATCGTCTTTTTAGGATTGTACAAAAATACTTTAATTAATTTTAATAGACATAGGATTTTTATTGAAGAAGAGTAAAACTGAAAGAAGGACGGTTACTAGACGATGGAAAAATAGAATTAAGGGAGTGAGAATGAATTGGTGAAGAATTAAGAAAAAAGATAGAAAAAAAATATATCTCTAATTTTAAATTTTTAACTTAATATATAAGTTGTAACATTTATATGTTAGAGTTTGTTTTTAAAAAAAATTATTTGAGTTTAATTACGACTCAAAACCAACTCAATTTTTTTAGATTATTTAAACTTAATTGTATTTAATTTAAATTTAATTTAATTCGTGTTAAATTTGAATTTGATTAAATCAATTAAAATAATACATAAATTAACAACATGATAGTAGGTCATGGCTTATTATTGTTAATTACGCCCTTTATATTCATTAACATTTGTGTTGAGTATTTATATTCTATTCATTTTCAGTGGTAATGCAAAACTACTTTTAGAAGAAAAAAAAAATTATTAGATCGTGGGATGGGTTGTTTTGAAAACCAGCTTGGCAGCTTCCTTATCATAATCAGTGGTCTCTATAGATCATATAAGATATGATTTTTTTTATAAATGATTCATTTAATTATAAAGAGTAGTAATTCATTTTAAAAAAAATATGTTATTATAAACCTAATTCTAATTAAGAACTTTCTTAAAAATCTTTCTCAAATCATTAGTTCATGGATAAGATAAATTTAAATTGTTACGAGATGAATTTCAAGATGGTAACGTTAATATTATGTAAGAAATTGTTTTAATTCATTTAATAAATAAATATTTATAATTTAATTTATATAAATTAAAAAATATATAATAATTAAAAATAAACATAATTATTTTCTTACCTAATTATTGATTCTATTCGCTCCAAAAGCATCAAACAAACTTTGTTCATTGGTACCGAGTAACATAGTCGACCTATAAACGGAAGATATCCTAATTATTTTTTTATTGATATCCTTTAAGTTATAAATGAATTATTTTTTTTTCAAATTATACTCTATTTTCTACCCATATTTATTATGTATTTAAGACTATGAAAAAAAATTCAAACTCCATCTCATGGCAATATTAGACACGATTTTTAGTGACAGACTACTATGATAATAGACAATTATCAATTAATTTAAAAGAAAAATGTTAATACATCAAAAAATAATAATAAATGAATAAATAAATAAAAAAGACCCTTTATCTATGAACTAATCTTTTGTCCACGTTGTAATAGAAAATGTGCACAAGATACTTTGTAAAGCAACGCTTATAATGCGATAATTTGCACGAGAACGTATACATTTATCGGTATACGTTTTATGGTTATATTATTTATTGTAATAATTTTTATTATCTATCCAAATAAATTTATATTTATATTATATAATTGAGATATTATAATGAAAAATAATAATACTTATAATTGTAATAAATATTATTGAGGTTCATCTCTCTTTTTTATATTACAAATATGAATGTATTTATTTATTCAACTAATGTTTATGTTATTAAAATATATCTTAATTCACTTAAGAATCATATAATTCATTTTTTTAACTTCAGTACGTATAATTGATGTAAAAACACATTTATAAATAAAAATGTATTTAAAAAATTAAAGTTTTTCAATATAACACCAAGTACATAATTATTAATTTGCATCAAATATGTTTATAATAAATGCATATATATTTTTATTAAGTATATTAAATTGTTGAATTTAAATACTTGATTGTTTATAACTTAATCAATTAATTATAATACTAATTTTTATTTCACGTTAAATAAATTTTATAAAAGTA
The DNA here is from genome assembly GCA_037013495.1 of Hippophae tibetana. Lineage (NCBI taxonomy): Eukaryota > Viridiplantae > Streptophyta > Magnoliopsida > Rosales > Elaeagnaceae > Hippophae > Hippophae tibetana. The sequence continues at coordinate 43,478,925 of CM072808.1, forward strand.
CAATTTTTAAAAAATAAAAAAACATTAATATCATTCAATTTAATGTTTAATTTTTCATATTAAAATTGAATTCAATAATTTTTTATATATAATTAAGTCATATAATCTTTATATTCTGTTTTGAATAATAAAATTAATATATATGCACCGATACTTTATACTATAATTCAAAAAATAAATTTTACTATAAAATAATTTATAATATTATTTTAAATTTTATAATCGTGTCAATTTCATTTTTTTTGGCAACCATATTACTACAATCTATATTATTATTGTATAACTTTATTCAAGAATAATAAAATTAAAATTAATTCATATATTTTTGTGCTATAAAATAACTGTGCTAATTTGTTTAACAAGAACAGAGCACGTGCATCCGCTGCTAATGTATGTATAAAAAGCTTTGGTATGCTGAGCTCTTGACCAAGTAACAAAGTTGGGAAGTTGATCAAACATCTATCCTAAAATTATTCTATGAGTACTACAAATCAAATATTAATCTAGTATGAAGTAAATAAATTTAACCCTTTTTTTTCACCAACTTCCATCATCACAAGGAGAACAACCCTCTTGTGCAATATCATCAATTTGAACTCTAGAGTCATAGATGGCCCCAGCCTTCCAATCAGAAGGAATAACAGCACTTCGAGCCCAAATCCATTTTCCATCATACCCAGATGTTACCACAAATCTGAATTGCAAGGCCCCTTCTGGGACTCTGCTTGTGTCCCACACAGAACCATACTTTCTAGTCATGAAGCTCCAATTTGATGAACCAACTTTAGCTACATCAATAGCTACTATTTCTGTCTGACCTCCTTGGTATAATATCTTTATTGCTAAATAATATGACCTTTTGCTTGTTTCTTCCACACGCACTGCCAAATTCTTGTTTTTGTAATCACAAGGTACCCTGCTCAAAACAACCCAAAAGAGAGAGAGAGCAAATTAGACCCACTTAGGTAATAAATGTTAAATAATGATGTTATGTATTTAGGAAGATGATCAGTTGATGCCTTTTGAGATAACCAATCTGAATATTAATAGCTTGATTTTTCTCAATAAAAAATGGTTTTGGATTCTTTATTTATGATGAAATTAAATATAGTTTATTCACCTCTTATATTCGACTTTGAGAATCCCAAGTTTAAGGGCTTCTTGGCCCATACCCTTTTGAGCCATGGCTGAGAAAGCTCTGCTACTGAGAACTAAATCTGTTTGGTTGTTATGATTGAGATCTGTCAATATTACTTTAGTCCCTTCTTTTTTACAGATAGTTGGGTGCTTACACCTTACCTGGAAATTAACATCAACTCACTCCAAATTAGAACAGAGTTTCCAATTTGATGATTAAAAACCAATTGATCAATCAAAATAAATGTGCACAAATTAAATAACCTGAAAGCAAGAACCACAGCCAGCTCCATCTTTAAAAAGGGAAGGTACACCAGCTGCAATGTTTCCATTGTTGAAGCCAGGTGCTAAAGAACCATACCCACATGCCCCAGCTGCATAATATCCAAAAACAAAACTTGCCCATTTAATATTTCTGTTTAATGTTTGATACCCACCAAAAGGGAAAAAAAAAAATTCAAATAGTAAGAAACAAGAATAAAGTTTGAATCTTTACATGATAGTGCTAAGGCTTTGGAGAAATAGGCCGCCTTTGTTTGGTGAACACATCGATCACAAGCAGATGCAGAGGAGATAAGAAAGAAGAAGAGATAGTAAAGAAAAAGAGCCATTTTGCTAACAAAGAAAGATATGAGAATTGAAGAGAAAAGCATAAGGTATTTATAGATGTTGAATAAGGTATATATGTAGGCGTGGTGACTGGTGACTGGTGATGGTGTGGACTACAGGTCAGCATATTTTCTAAATAGTTTGAACATTTGGATTTGATATTTATGTTTGTTATGTGGGGGGAGTATTAGATAAGAAGCAAAAGAAATGGGCAATTTTGGAAATAGAAAACGCGGCAGGATATTAATCCCTCCGAATTTTTCTCACCGACCTCTTTTAACCGCTGTGAACAAAAAACAGCTATGCAGACTTGTATTATGGAGATTGCTTTAAATTTATATGTTTGTTCTGCAACTGTGACATGAAGTAATGGGATGTGTAGGTGAAACGAGGGGACAAACTTTTTGCACTTTGAAAATAGCCACTTCTGAATTGGAGAATATAGTTATTTTCAAATAATTTACTAATCCCGTATTAAAATGTAGCTATTAGCTAATCATTTTATTTATAAATATAGAATAGTTTTAATTACAATAAATTTATTGTATATATTAATTAATTGATAGTTATTTATTGATTAAATATAAAACATTTAAATATATTTGTTCTTAACATTATACACTATATAAGTTGTGTTATTTAATACATTGTTGTAAATAAATTTTATTTTGTAAATATAACATTAAAATAAAGTTTGACACTTGGTGTTGCTACCCAAATTATTAATATTATATTAATGATAATTTTATTTAAAAATAATGATATTAAATTATAATTAATATTATAAATAAAATGGATATTTTATATATTTTTATTATAATAATAAATTTTTTTAATATGATGGTATTATTATCTTAATTTGATAGGCGTGGCTGATCGCATTTATTATTTCTTATTTCTTATTTTTGTGTATGAAATTGATTTTTAGTTGGAGTTTGGGGGAGAGTCAAATGAAACACTGAGTGAAAGCTGTATAGATTTTAAGACTTTTTTTGTGGGATATTAACGCGTATGGTCCAAAAGTTGAAAGAAAAGGGATCCAGTGTTTTGATGATAAATTTGATGATCCCATCATTTGTTGATGAATGGAAAAGATAAAGAACAATAGTCTACGTAAGTCCCACTTGTCAAGTAAGAATATTGACAAAATCAACACAGCTAAGATTGAATTGGAGCAATGGAGGTAATGAAGTAAAGAACCCATCAATATATATTTTTTTTATATAGCAAAAAGTATTTATTATTAATTCTTAATTATTTTATTTGAAAAAAATATTTTTAAAATTTATAATTATAAAAATATCATTTTTATATCTTATTTATATTTTTTATTATTAAATTTTTTTAATTCATTATATTTAAGTTAAATAGTTTAAATATATTTAATATTTAAGTTTGTTTAATTAAATACATTTTAATATATTATTTTTATTGTTATATATTTTAAGGATATTATATAAATTTTTTTTTAATAATCGTCAAAATATAATATAATTATAATTACAGCTTTCTTATTTTTTTTATTTTTGATGATATATTATAAAGTGTCATACTCATCTATTTGGAGTTGATATTTCAAACTTAAAAAGAGTAACATTACTCTCTCTCTCTCTCTATATATATATAAAATGAGTGTTTTGCCCTAATTTTAAATGGGGATTCTTTCTAATTAGAAGAATGTAGCTTATCTGTCAAACATAAGTAACCTCCATTTGATTTTATAGCAAATAATGAGCAAGTAGAATTATTGCCATCACATACAAGGAAATTGCATACATACTTACTCAAACTTAACCTAAAACGTTAGAAAAATCACACACACAAACCACCGTGTGCACGAAGTCAAACAAAGATTGGACTCTCTCTTTTCTTAGTTGGCCGGCCCATGTTGAGAGATATTACTCGCCACGTCAATCGATCACATTGTATTACAGCAGATGATATTTATTTATTGTTTTTTTTTTGAGTGTTCTGTCTAAATTTTTAGAAATTTAAAATTACTCGTGATTATTATTATAAAATTAAAATTAAAATTAATTTTTTTAAAAAATATGTTAAATTTTAATATATTTTTAAATTGTGTTTATTATAAAAATAATTGATTATGTATATAATTCATTTTTACTGAAAGAATGAAAAGAAAAAAACTACACAACTCTTAAAATATATGATTCTATATAAAAGAGTTAATAAAATTGATAATTATAAAAAAGATAAAAAAATTTATGAAAATTATAATAAAAATATATTATTACTTAATTAAAAGAGAAATTCAAATCCTTATAAATATGTACTAAATTAGTATTTAAAAAATTATAATTTATAACATATGATTAAAAAAATTATAAATACTTTCTTTTTATTTCTTTTTATAAGTTATAATATATTCAATATTTTAAGAATTTTGAAACCTTTTACTTATTTTTCTTCTTCCAATTTTTAATATAATGCATTGATATATTAATAAATATATTGTAGAAAAAAATGGCATAAAATTAATTATCTCTTTTATGTTTTAATTTAAAATATATTGTTATTTATGCACCAAAGTATATAATCGTTTCAATAATTATAAAATTTAAGTGTTTTGAGTGATAAATGAAATTTTATTTAATTATTAAATTTTAAAATGATAAAAAAATATTGAATATCATTGTTATTTTTTTTTTTCTATTTCTATATGTTATTTAAAAAATAATATATATTTTCTTTACATAATTTTGAGTTAATAATATCATAAAATTGAGATAAATAAAATATTATAAATTTAAAACAATACAATTAAATGAATATTTAATCATATATTTTTAAATTAAAATTTTATATATTATTTAAATTAATTGTACTATATTATTATTGATTATAATTAGGAGTGGACAGATAATATGATAAATTTGATCTAATCAATTGGATTCTAATCGAATTATATTGATAAATTTTTTAGTCACATTGAATTCAAATTTAAAAATATACAATCTCTTTATATTTGAATCAGATTTGTATTGAGAGATCCAGTATATTCGATCTGAATCGAATTACTATTAAATTATATTGTGTTATATTTAAATATTATGCATACCGTAATTACATTATATTACTATTTTAACTTAAAAAATAAATATAAATATTTATAATAATTTAATAATTGTATAGATATACTCATTATTGTTTTGATTTTCTTAATTGTGACTATAGGTAATAAAATTTATTATAAATACACTAATTTAAAATTTAAATGTTATATATGTTGTATTTTATATATGAAAATAATTTATAAATAAATTTAAATATCAATCGTAATTTATCCAATCTAAAAGAAATTTGATCTACTCACGTTAAGATTAGTTAAAATTGATTAGATAATTGAATTAAATTCAGATTAATAATCTTTAAATTTAATTCAAATAAAATAAAAATAAATAATTTCCTTCTTGTCACTACTAATTACAATATTCACGTTTTATCCACTAATATCTCTTTTTAATTAAGTTGTATCATTTAATTTCTCTTTTTAATTAAGTAAGGACAAAACATGGATATTTGTAATTTAAAAAAAAATACAACTATCAACTATCATTAATAAGAAAAATCACATTAAAAATATTATTAAAATTAATGAATAATTTTTATTTTATTTATATATGTTATTCCTTAACCAAATCAAAACCCAGAAAGCTTCTACTCTGCTATTATTTTAAATATTTTTATTTATATTAATTTATTGTTTAATAATGTAAAGATTATGAGTGTTGGTTATTTTCGTGGACAAAATATTTATCTCTAAATTTGTTTTAGGCATGCTATCAAGTTCTATCAAGAAAAGTCGAACAAACGCTCGAGTTCTAGATAATTATACTTCAGATATATCCTTGATAACTACGACACAAAAGATCACATTCATACATTTAATAATACATGTTCATAAATCTAAAATTATTTTTGGTGTTTAAATATTTTTTATGTGTCTTAATATTTTTAAGATGTGATTAAAAAAAGATTTATTAAGGCTTTGAATGATCTTTGGAAAATTAAGCCAAAAATTCATTTAACCTTAACACTATTAGGTATTATTATTATCTATAAATATAGATACATTAAGGTTGATAGAGAGAGGGAGAACAAAAATTAGAGAAATAAGAAAAAAAAAATCTGGTGCTACCAAACTATAAAAGAAAAAACAAAAAAACAAAGGAGCATTGGAGCTTATGAATGCCAAAATACTAATGTATATATATAAATCTATTCAACACATGCCAAGAGAATCAATGCCATGGGGAATCAATGCTAATATATACATACATAAATAAGAATGGTATGCTTTTGATATAAATAAAGTTTTTTTTAATATATATATAAATGTGTCGACTTGAATAATATTATTTGGGAATCAAAGTAATTGAGGCGCAAAAAAATTGATATCATATTAAAGGTATTTATTAATAAATTTGATTGGTATTTTTATCTTTATATATCTTCTTCTTAATTAGATTTTTACATGTTTAGATTAAATAATTTTATGTATGATCATAATTATTTGATTTGATGATTAAATTTGAAAGAAGTTATTTTTGTTGAATTTATGATTAATTGTTTTGCTCTAGAATTTGCTAGTTGATTTGATTTAAGTGACATATGTTTTGAATCATCTAGTTATGATTATTCATTATTAAATCCGTTCTAGAACACACATCGACACTTGTGTTTTTTTACTAACCTTTTTATAGTTGATTTGTGAACGATCTGATTGGTAGAAAACTTATTGGAATGTTGGTATGAAAACCACTCACACTAATTTCAAAAACTGTAAAAATAGAGCAGGGGCTCGTAAGTAAAATACATTGGGGAAGTATCCTAAGGAAGGTAGCATAAGACTGAGTTTGTACTTGAACATTTGATTTTCATAGTAGAAAGTTAGGTGATCCGATAGATCGGTGGTTTTTCTTTTAGGTCATTGTTGTGGCCTAGGTTGTTTACACCTAAAAATATCGTGTGTTATTCTTTTATTTCTGTACTTGTTTTTACACACGATTGCATGCATGACCGCCTTGTTTAGGTTATTAAGTTATAAATTAATAAAAAATTAAAAATAACCTATTCATCACTCTCTAGGTTAATCCGGTCCATATTTTATAAACCTTTAATTGGTATCAGAGCCGACACTAGACACACTTAGTGAGATTGATCCTTAGAGACACACACACTTACTTATGGACCAAATGAAAGAAGGTGGGTCATCTGTTAGACCCTCACTCTTTGATGGGTTTAATTACCCTTATTGGAAGGCTCGTATGCAAGCTTTTCTCAAACAAGATGAAAAAGTTTGAGATGTTATTCTTGATGGTTGGGAACCACCTTCGGTAACAAAAGATGGTGTAACAATCATAAAGCCAAAAAGATACTGGATCACTGAAGAATGCACCCTTAGTAGGGCAAACCAAAAAGGTCTAAGCGCAATATTTGATGCAGAGTCAATGGATGAGTTCCGTCACATCTCCGACTGTGAGACTACTAAAGATGCATAGAATGCACTTACTCTTGCTCATGAGGGAACCTCCCAAGTGAAACAAAAAAATTGAGATTGCTAACATCTCAGTTTGATTCCATTAAAATGAGCAACATAGAAACTTTTGGTCAGTTTTATGCTAGCTTTTGTGATATCACTAATGCTTGTTCTAACCTTGGTGAGAAAATTCCACAACCTATACAAGTATGCAAACTCCTAAGCTCTTTAACAGTAGACTACAAGATGAAAGTTACAACGATAGAGGAAAGCAAGAATGTAGACACACTAAAAATTGATAAATTTGTCGGGTCAATCCAAACCTATAAGCTTTCTCTTGATCCATCCAAGAAAAATAAGAATGTGGCATTCAAAAGCTCCAAAAAGGACATCTCTAATAGTGATGATGATATGAATGATGAGTCACTAGTCTTGTTAGCACGAAAATTTAAGAAGTTCATGAAGAAGAATGGTCAAAAGAATAATCATTCCAACAAGGGACAATCCAGTCGTTCAAATGACCAAAAGTCAAGGGAAATCAAGATTCCTAGCCTTGATGGTAAGAAAAGTAAACCTATTAGTCCTCAATGCTTTACTTATGGGGGATTTGGTCATATTTCTACAAATCGTGCTAACAATAAAAAGAAATTTGGAAAAATCTTTAATGCTACACTCAATGACACAGAAAGTGAGCAGGAAAATGCTAGTAACTCAGAGGATGATGACACTAATTATTGTGCCTTCACAGCAATGACTTCGACCTTAGCTCGGATGAATAAAATGAGGAAGTAATTGTCTAAGTTTAATGTATTGAATTATGAGGAACTATTCATGGATTGTCTAGGTGCCAAGAAAGAGAGAGATAAATTGCATATGGAAGTAAGTAAACTTAATGATATCATTATTGTTCAAAAAACAAATTCCTCTAGCCTAGAGAAAGATAAAAAAGAATTGTCTGATCATATTAATGCCTTGAATATGAGACTTACAGAAACTATTGAGGAAAACAAAAATCTTAGGCAATAATTTAGTATTGCTAAAGAAACGATGAGGAATTTGACCATTGGTGCTGAAAAATTAACCAAAATCCTAGACCATGGAAAGCCACATGGAGATAAGAGAGGTCTTGGATACATAGATGAACAGTCAACACCTTCATCATCCAAAATTCAATTTGTAAAACCTACTATTGCTTAGACAGGGAAGGTAGTTTTTGCACCTTATCATTCTAAGAAAATTCAGTTTGTTCCCATCTGCCATCATTGTGGTAGGAAAGGACATATTAGACTTCAGTGTAAATTTTTTTATGCTTATGATTCTATCACGAGTACAAATATTTCTAAGACACCTCAAAAAAATTTAAAAAGTAAAGTTTTTACTATAAGAACTACACAAAAAGAGGAACATAAGAAACCGATAACTCAAATGTCCAAAATTAAAAGAGAATGGGTTAAGAAATTTGAGTTGCACTGCTTTGTGGCCCATATAGAGTTTAAAGCTAAATCAAATACCACTTGATATTTTGATAATGGATGCTCTAGACACATGATTGGGATTCATTCTTTGTTTGAAACATTTAAGGAATACAATGAAGGGACAATTACCTTTGGTGATGGTAAAACATCTAAAATTATTAGAAAATGCTCTGTTCAAATAGAGGGTATCTCTAAACTTTATGAAGTTTTATATGTGGAAGGACTTAAGTCAAATTTGATTAGCATAAGTCAAATATGTGATAGTGATTTTAATGTGTAATTTACAAACAATCACTATATTGTAATAGATTAAAAAGATGAATGTATGATTAAGGGAATCAGATCACATAACAATATCAATTATTATTGTATTGATACATCACACACAATAACATATAATCTAGCTAGCAATGACTTAATGGTCCTATCAATCGGTAAAGACCGCTCTGGTTGGTTTGTTTAACGACCAAGAAAATAATTAAGAAGTCCTAGGCAGGATTAGTAAACACGTGACATAGTGATAGTGTTTTAAAGTAATTGTAATTGTTAAAATTAAAGAAACAGAAAATTTGTATATGTAAAGAACTCCAATCTTACTAAATCTCTAATTGAAATCACCAGCCTTTTTAACTAAAGCCCTAATTGTTTCCGAAAATTAACACTTCCAAAGGGGTTGGTTTCATGAAATCATTAGTGAAGTTAAGAGAAAATATTGTAAGGCTGAACAAGTAGAGAAACCAAATGTTGAGCCGCCATTTAAGAGAAGAAGGAAAGAATTTCAGACTTTCTCAAAATTTTCTGATCAGCCCAGTTCCTCCAAAGGGGTTGGTTTTATGAATTCGACTCGAAACTCGAATTCTGAAAAACCCAATCGCCAAATTAAGAGAAAATTTGAGAATGCAAGAGGAAAAAGAGTTGTTCAAAAGAAAATTGAGCATGAAAAGTTGGTTAAAGAAGCAGTAAAAAGAGAAGAAAACCCACCATCAGTGGTAGTGAGAAAAATGGTGAGAATGAATGGTTCAAATTTGAAGTTTCTCATGGAGAAGCCTTTGCTAGACACTGATATGAGTAAATATCATGACAGAATTTGAATGCCGAAATTGCAAGTAGCAAGAGAGTTTTTGAATGAAGAGGAGAATGAAAAGATTAAAAGTGGAATTATTGATGTAAAAGTGATTGAGCCATGTGATTTGGAGTCTGATCTTGTACTGTGCAAATGGAAAAGTGGTTCTGAAGTTTATGCGTTGAGATCTGGCTGACGTGATATTGCTAAAAGAGAAGAAAATGGGCTTGATAATGGAATGAAAGTTCAAATTTGGTGTTTTAGAAACAAGAATAATCAACTATGTGTTCAGATGATGCGGATAAGAATTTGGAAATCGTTTAATAACTGCACACGACAAAAGCACACTATTACGATGCAAACAATTTTAAATATACGGATCGATATTAATTATTTTATATTATTAAAATATTATTTATTATTATAAATTTTATGTGTTTTATTTTATACATACTTATACAATTTGGGAGGAAAGGACCGAGAAAAACATGACTGTCGGCAATGATAATAAATGAAAAGAAGGGAAAAGGGGGAAGAAAGGAGGAATTATCAGGTTATCATTTAATTGGAGAGGTTTTAGAGAAAATTATAAAAGAGAGAAATTATAGATGAAAAGAGTCTTAATAAAAATAATAAGCTCCATCAATTTTACATACATTTAATGTTAATCTATAACCTAATTGCTTCTTTTGCATTGAAGAATCAAAACCTTATAAGTGAAAATATTAATAAATCATTTTAGGATTATTCTCTCTGACTTAATAAATCATTTTATTTGAAACTTTTATATTACATTAAATATGATACTTTCAACTAAGGTTTTGATCACTAAAAAAACTCGTTTACATGCAATACAAGTATATTTTATGAAAAATGATATTTTACTTATAAAGTTTTTATTATAAAAAACTTATTTAATTATTTAAATATCTATAGTTTACAAACATGATTTATCATAAAATATAACAAATAAATTTAAAAAATTATAAAAAATAATACATATAAAATTTATAATTATAAAATAACACTCAAATAATCTTAAAAGTGAACTTATTAAACTATTTTCAACATTTAACGTTCTTACTTAGTAAACAAAAGCAAAAAGGTTGAGGGAGATCATTTTCAAAGAAGTTCTTTCTTGATTGAATACAATTCCCTGATCACATTCCTCATGTTCATTCTTTCTTGCGGTGAATCCACAGAACAAGCAAGTCCAATTGAAAGAAGAGATTGCAAGGACTTTTGAACACAAGCATTTGTCATCACAAGGCGGTGTTCACTACTACTTATGATGGTTTGTGTATGTGCTTCCACTACATCTATTTGAAGGCTTGGATCAACAATTTCCATTAGCTTTTCTGGTAATGTTGTCTTTGTAAATTGATGGATACTAAAACCTTGTTCAAATATTTCATTTGTGGGTCTTTTTCCTGTGAACATCTCTAGCAGAAGAATTCCATAACTGTATGTATCTCCTTGTATCGATGCTTCACTACCCATTCCATATTCTGCAAATTAATTTAATTAAAGCAGTTCAATCTTGAAAGATATTTTTATTTTAAATAATTTCTTGTTATTGAAGTCTTAATGATATATATAGAAGAGAACAATTAATATAGGAATGTCATGAGATAGATATACCTGGAGCCATGTAGCCAATAGATCCTTTTAGTCCAATTGTACTAGATTGATTTTGAGAAATACTATCAGTGTCGACATGTAGCAGTCTTGCTAGACCAAAATCACTCACATGAGCAATCATGTCATGATCAAGAAGAACATTACTTGGCTTCAAATCACAATGAACGATTGGTGGTTCACATTCATTGTGAAGATAGTGCAATGCTGAAGCCACATCAATTGCAATATTTAGTCTTTGGATAAGACTCAAATATTGTGATGAACCATGCCTTTGATGCAACCATTCCTCCAAGCTACCATTTTCCATGAATTTAAGAACTAAAGCTTTGAAATCAACACCACTATAATCAATGCTGGAGCAGGATGTTATAACACTCACCAAATTTCGATGTCTAATATTTCTAAGTACTTTTCCTTCAATCAAGAAGCTCTTCCAAGCTGTTAGCTGGTCAAGTTTTAGAACCTTTATAGCAACTAATCCTTCATTACCAAGAACTCCTTTGTATACTGAGCCAAAGCTTCCAGAACCGATCAAATTGTTTGGAGAAAATCCCTCTGTGGACTTGTACAGCATATCGTATGATACTCTTGGAAAATTAGAATATGGATCCAATTCCAAATTGAGATTGGAGGATGATTTGTTCTTTGATCTATGTTTCCAATAATATACCGCTATTGAACATAACAATAGGGCTGAGAATGAGATGGTGCAAATTACTATAATGATGAGTTTCAAAGCCCTCCTAGATAGTCCTTTTCTTGATGTATTCATTGAACATGAGGGTAGTTTAAGTTTCTTGAAACCCCCACAAAGCTTAGGATTTCCCATCAATATGATGACACTTGTATTTTGAAAGACTACCCCACTACTTGGTACCTCACCTTGTAAATTGTTGAAAGAGACATTGAAATACTGAAGGAATGTAAGGTTTACAAGTTGTTTGGGAATGTTTCCTGATAGATTGTTCCGAGAAAGATCTAAATACACAAGACCTTTCAAGGAAGCCAGAGAAGAAGGTATGTTCCCTTCAAAGTGATTATTTTCCAAGTAGAGGTTTTCAAGACTCGTACAATCTCCAATGGTTGTTGGAATTTCACCGGACAAGTTATTATCCGATAGAGCCATTGAGTAAAGAGACTTTAGATTTCCAAGTTTTGTAGATAAGTTGCCAGTTAAAGAATTATATGATAGACTGAGAGACAATAGTGACAATGATAAAAGATTAATGAGTTCCTCTGGTATAACACCAGTGAGGTTATTATGGGTAATGTATATTTTTTGCAAATGCTTGCAATTTCCAATACTTGGAGGAATTTTTCCTTGTAACATGTTTGCAGACATTGCAAGTAAAAACAAGTTAGTGAGATTGCCTAAAGAGGATGGAATTGGTCCAGACAGTTTGTTACTACTCACTACCAATACTCGAAGTTTTTTAAACTTACCAAAATAAGAGGGAATGTTGCCTCTTAAATTGTTACCTAACAGATGCAATACAACTAAGTTGTTATACTTTTCAAATACATTAGAGATAGTTCCATGCAAATAATTATAGTTCAAATATATTTCTGCTAGCTGAATTGACAAATTGGAAATAGAGATTGGTAAAATACCTCCAAATTGGTTAATATGTAAATCTAGAATTTTCAATTGGCTACAATTTGTCAATGATGTTAACCAATCCAAGTCATTACTTGAATTACTTCCAAGATGGTTATCTCCAAAGTTCAACAACCTGAGGTCAACAAGTTTTCCTAGATTACTTGGTGGTTTCCCTGTGAAATTGTTCCCACCAAGTTCAAGTAATTGCAGCTTTGAAGCATTAGATATTGAAGGTGGGATCGAACCGGAGAGTTGATTTTCACCAACGGCAAAATAAACAAGATTTGGTAGCTTAAGGCCAATGTCAGTTGGAAGAAATCCTTCAAGTCTATTATCAGTAGTGTAGATGGCAGTTAGAGTTGATATATTGTACAAGGAAGAAGGTATAGTACCTGATAATTTATTAGCACCAACTGAAAACCTTATTAAGCTTTTCAAGCGCCCTACATCATCTGGTATGCTTCCAACCAAATTATTGTATAGTACATGAAAATATAATAGGGATGTCAAATTCCCAATTGAAGTTGGGATAGTCCCTGTGATATTGTTAACGCCAAGATAAAGTTGTACCAGATTCTTCAAATGGCCTATCTGTTTGGGTATTGTGCCATAAAGATGGTTCCTTGAAAAATCTATGAGCCTCAATTTAGAACAGTTAATCAACTGGGTAGGGATTGTGCCTTCAAATGTGTTGTTTGCTAGGACTATGAATCTCAAAAAGGTGAGATTGCCTAGGTAAGGTGATATAGTTCCTATCAAACCTAGTCCCAAAAGGTTGAGCTCAGTGACTCTTTGATGCTTGTGGCCACATGTGATTCCAGACCATTTGCAGAATGGGATAGAGTCATTCCAAGAAGACAAGACATCATGTGGATCACTTTTTATCTCTTTTCTGAATTGTAACAAAGCCAATCGATCTGTTACATTACTGAAAGTAGCTGCAGCTGTACTAGTACTTATGGTAGGTAGTAGTACTGAAACCCAAAGTAGGAAGGTGATAAAAATAACATGAGCAACAGCTTGAAGGTATAAATTGGGATTCTGAAGCTCCATTTAATTTTAGAGATGAAATTCAGGAAAGATCGAGTTTAATAAAATGGTCCAAAATAATCACAAGTAATATTGTCAGAAATCCAAGTTCACTGCCTTTTCTCTGAAATCAAAGTGTCAATTTAATATTTAGGACGGCTTGACTTCGTAGAAAGTAGTGTCTACTGTCTAGATAAATAACAATTTTTATTGTTACATATTGTAAGAGTATTATTTATATATATATATTTTTAAAAAGCTACGATACTATTATTACTTTTACTCTCATGCAAGTTTTAAAATATAGATATATGTGAAGATATTTATAAATAAATTTTACAAAAAATTCAAAGATATTATCATTATTGACTGAAAATTAAAAAAATAATATTAAAAACTATAAAAATTTTATCAAAAATGTTAATTTTTTTTTATAAAATTTTATATAACATTAAAATAATTAATTACTTATATTTTAAATTATTTTTATTTAATATATATAATTTAAATATATAAACTATTTATAATAAATAATAAGTTGATTGATTAATTAAAATATTATATAATATAATATATATTTTTTATTAATTATCGTAGAATAATTGATTAAAAGATAAAAAATAATTAATTAGACTATCTATTTTTAATTAGTATAAATAGATAATTTTAAATAAATTTAATTGATTGTTTATTTTTAAAAGTATTTATATATAAAAAAAAATATGTTAAAAAAAGAGAGAATATCTTATTAAATTGAATTAAAACGATCGTTAAAAGAAAGAAAAATATAAAAATAAATAAATTAATAATTAATATTTTAGGGATATTTTTTAATACTTTAATTACATTTTAACAACCATATCTATAATATTAAATAAGGATATTTTAGTAAAAAAAAAGAAATTTTAATAGCATTTTAACTATAATGAGATATTAACAATTTTTTAATAATAATTTGTTTAAAATATATAGATATTAAAATGTAAAAAAAACATTAATTATTACAAATATATGGCGGCTAACATTTTCTATCTTACAGTTAATACGTAGGGACCACGTCAAACAAGTGGACCCACAAAGACTTCATCCAATTGTCTTTTTTTTTTTAATTGTCTGAGTTTATGGGTTCGACCGCCATCTTTCTTTCTTTTTCTTTTCAAACAAGTGGTTTCACAAAGAGTTCCTCCAATTGTCTCTGTTTTTTTTTAATTGTTCATCCAATTGTCTGAGTTGATGGTTTCGATGTCTTTTTAAAATCTAATATTTATGATAGCTCGACCATTCACTTATAAAATGTAGGATCTAGATTTTTTTTCTTCATAAAAAATGTTGAAACACAACTCATATGTCATAAATATTTATATATTGAATTTTAATTTTAAAAATTTTATTTTTAATAATTAAATATTTTTATCTATAACAAAATATCACATTAAATAAAATAATTATCACAATCAACCTGACTACTTTTTCATACTAGTCAATTTGACGTGAAAACGTTCCCATCTGATTTAATTTAAAAGAACAACATTTTAAATTATTAAATTTATGATATTAAAAATTAAGTATTACTATATGAGTTAATGGTAAAATAATTTGTATAATTATTATATACGATGATTAATTATAAGATAATATTGCACTAAGTAATTATTATATGCTTTTATTATTAAAAAATATTCTATTTAATACAAGTTCTTAAATTATCACACTTAATATAATAGTTAATTAAGATTAAAAAAGTAAATCTAATTATTTTTATCAATAATTTTAACACAGTAATAGTAATTGTATCATATTATTATATAAATAAGTGAAAATTAAATGAATTTTACAATGAAAAGATAATTTAATTATTAAAGAAAGAGGAGAAAAAATGAATTTTGTAATATTATTGAACTTTTCCTATTAAATAATAATAGTGCATATTTTTCCTACAACGACATGCATGTATTTTTGTAAATTTTACAATTTGAAAATTATATCACATAATTTTTATAACATGTAAAAATATTTTTATAACAAAGTTAGTTTATTTCATGGACGTAATTTCATACATCTTACTTATAATCACATTAAAAAGAATATTATAAGTTAAGATCAATAAATACTAAGTTATCATATAAACATAAACTTAAGATAATTTTAATAAAGAGATAAAAATTTAATAATTTTCTTTAATTATCCTTAAAAGATAATTACATATAAATATCTACAACCTTATAAAAAGTTAATCTTATTTCGATAAAAAATAGCCATTAAGTTAACTATTTTTCCTTATATATACTCATACATGTACATATATACAAATGAAATAAAATCTTGTAATAGAGAATCATAGACAAACATTTCTTTTTTTCATAATTATGAATCAAGATCTTAGATATCTTCTGAGCTTCATCATCTTGTTATTGATTTAAGCATCGAAGGGTTAAAGATCATTTTCATATTGTGGTCTTAATGGTTTATTCATCTTGTAATTTCATAGTAGTCATTAGGGGTGTCTATAAACCGATCCGGACCAGATCAAACCGTAAAACTGGACCGAATCAAACCGAACAGTTTTTCTAATCAAACGATCTCGTCTGGTTTGTACTAATTTTAAACCGTTCGAATCGGACCGAATCGATCCAATTCGAGTAATATGAACGGTCAAATTTGATTAAATTTTTTTAGGAAAAACCGGACCGAATCGGACCATAGACACCCCTAGTAATCATAAGTCCTTATTAATTATTATAATATATAAAACATAACATACATCAAATTTAAAATTTAAATTTACACATTTATATTAAAATTTATTATTTATAATAATATCTAAGAAAATCAAAAGAATAAAAGTATATCTAGAAAATTATTAAGTTATTATATAAATTTAACATTTATATTTATTTTTAAGTTATATAAATGATTTAATGTACTTATAATATCTATAATATTTAAATATATCACATTATAAAATAAAATATGATTTATTTATACTTAATAGTAATTTGGTCTAAATCCGATTACAACGGATTATAAATCTATCAACTTGAATCTTTTCCGAATTCGAACAGATTATATATTTTTAACCTGAACAAATTGTATACTTTTTAGTCCGAATATGATTCAACTACAAATTTGTCAATCAAGTCAAATTTTTTAATTTAAGCGTATTGATAAAATTATTTATTCAAAGTAATTTTTAATTAAATATAAAGTTAAAAATATAAAATAATGTTATTATTTATTAAAAGAAAATAAATTAAATTATAACATGTTAATTATTATATGCATCAAATTAGATAAAAAAAAATATTATCCACCTTGTAACGTGTTAAAATTAAAGTACTATTTTTATTATTATAAATTTTATGGTATTTTTTTTATAATTTCTTAATATTTAATTTCTTTTGATATTAGTATTTTTTCTATAGAAATATCAATTCCTTTAAAAAAAATTGAATTTCTGAACTTAAAATAAAATTACGGTATTTTATTAAATACATTCACTAATGAAAAATATAATTTGCAATATCTTTGAATTTTTCCTATTACATAATAATACTGCATATTTTTCCTCCAACATACAATATTTACTTTATAGATTTTACAATTTAAAAAATTATGATCTAATTTTTATAACATATAACAACATATCCATATCAAAGTTAGTTTACATTAATTTAGGGTAGTGTTCCTATAATTCTTATAATTTTTTAAAAGATATATTTTAATCTTCTATATTTTAAGGTATATGCCTATGATCATTTAATTCTTTAATGCTATATTTTTTTAAGGTATATGTTAATTATCAATTAATTCTTTAAACGTTCAAATTAAGTCTAAATATTATTTTCAAGGGTAAATTTGAAATTTAAAAAATAATAATCAAAAAGTTAAAAAAATCAAAAAAATTAAAATTAATAAAAAATATTTTTTTGAAAAAAAATAAAAAAATAAAATAAAAAGTATATTTAATTTATATTTGGAATGAAAAAAATTAATTTTTTTTGTCTTTAAAATTAATTTTTTTTATATTTTTTGTTTTTACAGAATATTATTTTCTTTTTTATCCATTTCAAATCTAAGTTAATTTTGTTTTTGTATTTAAAAATTGAATTTTTTATATACATTAAAAAAATTACTTCTTATATTTTAAAAAAAATTAAACTTATTATTTAAAATAGATTGTAACTTTTAAAGATTAAAGAACTCTAGATACATACTTTAAAATATAAAAAATTAAAATATACATTTTAAAAAATTATAAGAATTATAAACTTGTAAAGTGCATGCTTTTACTTTACTTGATTTCTTTTATTACCATGGAGTGAGACTTAAATATTATAAACTTATCCATTAGCATATAATTAAGTACCGGTGGAAATCTTCAATACATCCACTAAGACGTCAATTAATATGTACATCCATATCATATTATATTATTAATTGTAAAGAAATTTTCATACAAGACTACAAGTCTATAAGATCGAGCAATTAAAAAAGAAGAAGGTGTTCTTGAGCGATTTGCTATTTAGTTGTCTTTAGCCAATACTTTAACTATAGGAATTAGGACTGCATTTCCTTAAGCTCTTAAAGTATGCGATTTAGTTGGTCAAGTGTCTCATCCTGAAGATCCAGAAAGAAGACAGCTGTATTAAACTTGACTAGCTAGACAATTTATTCTGCCATATATTCTATCTAAAAAAAATAAAAACAAAAGGAAAAAGGTCGAAGATATGCATTTATTATTATTAATTAATTTTAGAGAAAAGTGTTATAAGTTGATTAGATTAAATTATTTATAATATTTGATAATTTAAATTATAATAAGCGTAATTTAATTTTTTAACTTTAGAAAAATATTTTATCTTTAATTAATTTTTTTAAATTAAAAAATAAAATATTATTATTTATAATTTCAAGAACCAATATATACAAAAGATTTGGTTCATTTAAGTAAAAGAATTAAAAGAGTTTCTACATTATTGAACCATTATATATATATTTTAATTTTTATTCTTTATATTATTATAATAAAATAAAAATATAATGTTTTTTATTAGTATAGTATTATTTCGCTTTAAATAAAAAAATATATTTGATTTTGACTTTAACGATTTTATAAATTTTTTATTGAATAACTGTTATCTTAATTTTGATTAAAATCGAAAGTTATATTTTATATTTTTAAAAGTTTGGAGATATTTATAAAAAAAATGCAAACTTTTTAGATATTATTGATATTTTCTTTCACATAACTCATTTTATTAATAAACTTTTATTTTTAATCTCCTCTGTTAGTATAGATATGTTTTTTTTCTTCTTATTACCTAAAAAAATATATATATTACGTATTTAAAAATGTGGTGTACATGTTTTTTTTATAATATAAAAAATATTTTTTTAAAAACGTTATTAAATGTAAAATCAATTGAATAAATGAATCTTTAAAATTGAAAGATAAATGATATAATATCCTATCAGGGTTAGGAGAGGCCGAAAAGAAAAATCATATATGTTTGCATTAGTTGATGAGCCTAATATTGTCTGTAAGATTGGTTAGTAACAAATTGAACTTTGTTATGTCATTAAGCCATAGCACCTCAAGGACATACATATCCAAATAGACCAAATCAATACATATATACATATATAGATAATGACATGATCAATTTCAAAATATTGTAACAGGCATAGTATAATTTGAAAAATATTACATTTCTCTGTTAATTATGACAAATATATTTTATATCTTTTCTTCTCTTCATTTTTCTGTACAAGAGTTTTATTATGTATATTAAGGAAACGAATATAAAATCCTAATCCTAACACACCAACACTCCTCCTCAAATTAGTGCATATATGTCTCTTATACCCAACTTGTCAAGTGAGTTGTAGAAGTTCTTTGTAGACACATATTTTGTGAGTATATCAGTCAATTGATATTCTGATTTAACGAATAGAAGCTGAATAATCTTTTCTTTAAGATTTTGTTTGATGAAGTTCCGATCAACTTCAACATACTTCGTGCGATCATGTTGAACTAGATTGTGGGAGATGTCAATAACTGCTTTGTTATTACAAAATAAGTTCATTTCAGAGTTAGGAGCAACACCAATCTCAATTAGAAGTTTTTTCAACCAAAAGAACTCATATATTCCCTTGACCATTCCTCGAAATTCAGCTTCAGCGTTAGATAAGACAACTACCTTTTGATTTTTGCTCCTCCATGTAACAAGATTGCCCCTCACAAAATTAAAGTACCCAGCAGTAGATTTCCTATCCTTGATATTCCCTACCCAGTCTGAATCTGTATATCCAACGACTTCTAATTGACCATTCCTTGAAAACATAAGTCCTTTCCCAGGGGAGGATTTTAAATAACGAAGTATTCGCATGACGACATCCATATGGTCTTCACTTGGGCAGTTCATGAACTGACTCACGACACTCACAACATAAGTAATATCAGGTCGAGTATGAGATAAATATATGAGTTTACCCACTCACAACATAAGCAATATCATGCGTGTACAATCATCAACAAAAATTACAAACCAACGATGACCCAATGACGTAGTGACCAAGGAAGGTCCCCAAACATCAGAATGTACTAAAGAAAAATGAATCATACTTTTATGCATACTCATAGGATAGGACGCCCTATGAATTTTTGCTAAGATACAAGTATCACATTTGAAATCCGAGTGTGTAACATTTGAAAATAAACTAGGTAGTAGGTGCTTTAAATACCTAAATGATGGATGCCCAAATTAATGATGACATAACCAAATTTGTTGCTCCTTGTTACTAATCGTGTGTTGCATGTGGTTGCCTCTTCCTAAACTGAAGTCATCCACGTAATATAAGCCTCATCTCTTAGTACCACGCCCAATGATCTCCTTGGTGAGAATATCCTGAAGAAGACAAAAGGTAGAATACATCAATACTACACAGTTAAGATCTGAAGTAACTTGACTTATAAACATTAGTTTGTTTGAAAGAGAGGGTACGAGTAATGTATTAGATAATGATAATGAAGGAGATAAAGTCACTGTTCCAGCCCCTGTAACTAGATAAGTGACCCCATTGGCATTGGCAATGCGGTTCCGTCTTGGCTGGGTTGTATTGGAGAGATCCTTTGGTGCAAATGTCATATGATCTACAGCTCCAGAGTCGAGAATCCAATCCTCATTATCATTATGAGTAGAAATGTGAAATGCTTTACTTGAAGTACCTGGATCCTAGGAAGATTCAACAGAAGCTATATTTCCCTTGGATTTCTTGCTACCTAAAGAAAGAGTTCCTGATTTTGGTAGCATTGGATTATAGTGTCCCTTCATCCCTTTGAAAACCATAATTGCTTCAGGAGTCGCATCTACACCCGTGATCATCACGGTCTGCCTGACCTCTTCCCTACGGACAAATCCATAGGTCTGTTCCACCGTAGGGAATGGTTTGATTTGAAGCACATCACTTCGAGTCTTATCTAGTTTGTCATCAAGTCCATCGAGAAAGGTATAAACTCGATCTTCCTGTCCGATAGAGTTGTATTTTTGTATGTGAGTTGCACACTCCATTAGGTTAGGACAATGGAAATCAATTTCTCGCCACAACCCTTGAAGGCCATTTTAGTATTTTTCAATGGATCCACTTGCCTGCTTCATACGAGTAACTCAACGATGGAGATTATACACTTGAGACGTGTTTGTCCCATCAAAGTAGGTTGTAGCAGCAGAATCCCACACTTGTTTTGTAGTTGGGAATCAGATAAAATTTGCAATCAAGGAAGGGTCCATCGAATTGATCAACCATCCCTTGACAATGGAATTTTTAGTGCACCATCTCCTGAATGAGGGGTCAGTTTCAGTAGGTTGAGGAAAATCCCCATTAATATATCCCAGTTTGTCTTTGCCAGAGATTTACATCTCCACCACCTGGGACCACAAGGCATAGTTGGATCCTCCCAACTTGATACTAATGGAAGTAGTCGATGCTTCAGTTAGCGGAAGTTGTAAGACGGTATAAGCTCTAGTTAAAACCTCAATCATTTTTGTAGTCAAATCGTCATGGGAACAGAAACACTGTAACCCTAATTTGTTTTCGCTATTCGCATAACTTTCAATCCACATTGTGAGGATTGTGGAGCGGCGCTTTCTTCTTCGATACGTTCCACGTTTCTCCGAAATAGAAGAGCGGTACGACTACCCACGACGGCGGCTAGACGGGGGCAGCTCTAGTCAACCAACCACAATAACAATTTGTGAAAGTCCATACACTAGCCAAATGAACACAGATAAACAATCTGTGTGTTCACACGTAGCTACAAAACCCACGACCTCAGCGCCATTTATTGTTGCGAGCTCTAGCCTAAAAGTCTGAGTTGCGTTCTCTAGAAAGCAAGTATTTCTGGTGGATTATGAGGCCGATCCAAAGTGGTAGCTAGAATGGTACAACTCCAATGAGCGAGCCGCGTTGGACCAAATAACTATGGTGGATAGAACTGGAACGTAGAAACTATGACAACTCCCACGAGCAGTTAGAACGACTACCCCAGATCGCAGCCGAATACCCACAGATTAACAAAATCTATTGAGCGTCCGTACACCAGGTCACCCAGTTCATAGAGGAACATAAATCAACATAGTATACCAGATTGGACAAACCAGTACACTAGATCAAACCAGTGTGGAGGAGAAAAAAAATCGACATAGCATGTAGCTTATTCTTTCGTTAGGACAACAATAAATCTGCTCTGATACCATGACAAATATATTTAATATCTTTTTTGTTCTCCATTTTTCTATACAAGAGTCTTATTATGTATACTAAGAAAACCAATATAATATTTTTTACTCCATTAAATATTATTGTCTGTCATTTTCTTACTCTACTAACATTGTTATCTACCACTATCACAACACACACAAACATAATTCTCACAAGCTTCCCTAGGCCTGGGATACACAGTTAATTCATTTGTATGCTATACATGATTTAGTTATAAGAAGTAGGGCCTACCATTAACTTTGGTTCCAACATTCACAAATAAGATATGATTATCACATCACATGGTCTTGTATTATACCGGTCCAACACAAAGTAAACAACACCACCTAATGATGTCTAACTCCTTTTTGAAATATATATTAATTCCACATGTTGTTTTGTAGCTTTTTGCAGAAGATGAACTTGCTTAATTGAAGCAGAGAAACAACTACAATCTCAATGCAGAAATCTAAAACCATGATCAATACAATCAAATTTTGATTTTAGGAATCATGTTAACAATTAAATTAGTCCTCATCATTCTCCTACTTTGTATATGCAGAACTTACAATTATTTTAACATATAGTATATTCTCATACTTGATTTTTCAATTTTGTATAAAAGTAAATTATTTAATTAAAGAAACTCTTTTTAATAAAAAATGTACAGGATCCTATATTTACAACATTGGTGGAATTGAAATATTTGGAAAAATGTACATTTTTTTAATATCAATTAATTTCTCAACTTCTGTGATCCACACGACTGAAATGGTAGGACATGCTTGGTAAGAAATTTGAAAATTTCAAGAAGGCTTAGAGTATGGAGTAAAATTTAGAATACACAATTTTAAATTTATTAATATTAGATCTAAACAAGTAGACAAGTAAACAAACTATTTATATTATACTCACTATAACACATTTCAAAGACAATTCGCAAATTGAAGAGAAATACAAACACTCAATCATGCAATCTACATCACACAAATATAAAACTAAGAAATAATTATAGCCACACAAATATTATCTATACACTTCTCTTTTCTACAACCTTCAACCACCTTATTTATTTATCCTTCAACCACTCTATTTATTTCTCTATATCCTTCTACTATCATATTTATTCATCCTTTAACCACCCTATTTATTTATCCTTCAACCACTCTATTTATTTTCCTACCACTTTATTTATTATGTTGGTGTTGATTTTCAGCACTCCCCCTCAATACTAACTCTCACTATTTTCACTATGTGAAGCTGACGGTGAAACATTTCGAACTTACCAACGCTTAAGATTTTTGTGAACAAGTCCGCAACTTGATCATCTGTCTTGATTTGTTTCATCTCAATTTCTTCTTGTAGAACCTTTTCT
The DNA here is from genome assembly GCA_037013495.1 of Hippophae tibetana. Lineage (NCBI taxonomy): Eukaryota > Viridiplantae > Streptophyta > Magnoliopsida > Rosales > Elaeagnaceae > Hippophae > Hippophae tibetana. The sequence continues at coordinate 43,503,114 of CM072808.1, forward strand.
TTGATAAAGTGATAGTGCACTTCAACATGTTTAGTTCTTGCATGAAAGACCAAATTCTCTACCAAACGAATTGTCGATTGATTGTCACAGTACAACGGTACTACATAATCTACTGGTTGATGTAGATTATTCATTAGTTGTATCAACCATATACACTCTTGAGCTGCCATTTCCACTGCTCAATACTTGGCTTCAGAGGTTGATAATGATACTGTTGGTTGTCTCTTGTACACCAAGAATTTGTTCTGGAACCCAACTTAAACACATACCCAGTTGTTGATCTCCTGCATATTCTGCATCGCAGTAACCAACTAACTTGTAGTCTCCATCTTTCTTGTACAAAAGACCATAGTCAATTGTAGTCTTCACATATCTCAGTATTCATCGAACTACATCCAAATGAGGCTTCTTTGGATTTTGCATGTACCGACTCATCACACTAACTACATAAGAAATTTTAGGTCGAGTCAAGGTTGAGTAGATCAGACTGCCTATCAGTTGTCGATACATCGTTGCATCTTCCAAATCTTTTCTTTCATGTGTACACATTTTGGAATTTGGTTCCATTGACGTTGAAATCGGCTTGCATTCGAGCATTTCGAACCTCTTCAACAAATCTTTGAAATATTTTTACTGACAAAGAAATATTCCTTCTTGTGTGTGATCAACCTCTAAACCAAGGAAGTGCTTAAGCTAGCCAAGTTCTTTCATTTGGAAATGGACTGATAAATTCTCCTTTGTTCGAAAAATTTCTACCTTATCATCACCGGTTATGATTAAGTCATCCACATACATTAGCACAATAGCTAGCTTTCCTTCATTGGCTTTAACAAAAAAGCTAGAATCTGCATGTGTTACTGAATAACCACTTTGTGTTAGAAATTCAACAATCTTACCATACCACGCCCTAGGTGCTTGTTTCAATTCGTAGAGTGCTTTCCGCAGCTTACACACATATTCTGGATGATCTTGGCTCTGAAAACCCATTGGTTAGATCATGTAGATATCCCGATCTAGCTCTTCATGAAGAAAAGAATTCTTCACATCCATCTGCCACAACTTCCAATCTTTGTTGGCTACAAGTGCAAGTAGGACTCGAACAGTTGTAAGTTTCACCACTGGACTAAACGTTTCATCATAGTCTAGTCCATATTGTCGAGAGAAACCACGAGCTACCAATCGTGCCTTGTACCTCTCGATTGACCCATTTAGACGACGTTTTATCTTGTAAACCCACTTGCAGGATATGGGTTTCATATCTCTTGGCTTTGGCACGGGATCCCAAGTCTGATTTTGCTGAAGTGCATCGATCTCTTCTTTCATAGCTGTCATCCACTGAGAACTCTACGATGCTTCTTCAAACATCTCAGGCTCTATTGCTTCTTCAATTATGGCTGCATTGGCGTATTTAGGATTTGGATTTCGTGTTCTTGTTGACTTATAAAGTTGAGATTGTGGAGTTGATTGTTCCATTTCACTAGGTCCACCTTCTTCATTTACTCTTTGTTCGGCACCATCATCGTCTAGATCTCTGGATTCATCTAAACTTGGTTGGAATTGAATAGTATACTTATTCATCTTTTGTTGCAACTTGTCACCAAATTCTCTTGAGTTTGGAAACACCTTCTTCTCTGAGGACCACCAAGAAGATGTTTCATCGAACACCACATCTCGTGAAGTGTAGCATCTTCCATTCGTTAGATCACAACATTTTCACCATTTTCTCTGGCTATCGTATCCCACAAAGATACATCTAACAACTTTCTTGTCAAATTTACTCCATAAATGATCAGGAACAAATACATAACATACACAACCAAATACTCGAAAGTAGCTAACTATAAGTTTCATGTTCCACAGTTTCTCAAAGGGTGAAACAAATTCCAACCTTGGTTGAGGAAGTCTGTTGATCCCAAAGGTTGTAGTCCTCATTTCTTCAACCCAAAACCTCCTAGGTACATTCTTTTCATGTAGCATACTCCGATAAATTTTTGCAAGATGCCGGTTCTTTCTCTCTGCTACACCATTTTGTTGTGACGTGTTGGCACAAGTGTACTGATGACGTACTTGACATTCCCTTAGGTATTGAGAGAACTCACTTGAGCTATATTCTCCGTCGTTGTCTATACACAAGCATCATATCTTCTTTCCAACTTCTCCTTTAGTTGACTCTCTAAACTCTTTAAAATTTGAGAATATGTCATATTTTTATTTCATAAAGAAAACCCACACATACCTTAAGAATTCGTCAATGAATGTCACCATGTATCGTATACTGCCAATTGATGGTTACTTAACAGGATTGAATATATCAGAGTGAACTAACTCCAATGGTTCTTTTGCTTTAAACTTCGATTCCTCATATGGCAATTGGTGAGCTTTACCATATTGGCATCCAACATAAATCGTTTCTATTAGAACGTCTAGTTGAGGAAGCTCTTTAAGCATTGACTTCTTCACCATCACACTTAGCTTGGAATAGATAACGTGACCTAACTACATATGCCATAGATCTGTTGTCTCATTTCTTCTTGTCTTGTCTACATATGCAGATTCGACTGACATCACATAGACTGATTCCAATCGTTTCCCCTCCATTGTCGGTGTTCCTGAGATTTTGAGATCACGATACACCTTCATGTCTCGAGGATCGAACAAGACATAGTTTCCTGATGATGTCAATTGAGCCACAGTTAGTAAGTTTTTCTTCATTCTTGGGACATGATAAACATCTTATAGTGGTACCTGGTTAGTATTATATCGAGGCGTAACTATCGTCTTACCGATGTGGGCTATCAGTAACTTTGAGTTGGTAGCTGTCCCCACTACTCGACCTCATTTATATCCAGAAATGCTTTCTAACTTTTGTTTATCACCCGTCATATGATTTAAGTAGCCTGAATCTACAATCCAATGATTATTGTAGTCAATCTGTTTTAATGTTGTCATTGTAAGAGCTAATTCTTCTTCCTCTGTAGTGAATAATGCTTCGGCATCCCAACCATCTTCGCTATGCTCCTTAGAACTGGAAGTAGTTGTATTGCTTTCAACATGATTTTTCTTATTTCAACAATCTTTTTCCATGTGACCTATCTTCCTGTAGTTGTAACATTCACTGTCAAATTTTCTATTGTTATTGCTGTTCTTCCAAGCTCCCCTTAGACGAAAACCTCCATTTCCTTGAGAAAATTTTCCTTTGTCTCCATCCTTATTAGATCCATTACTATTGTACTGCTTGAAAGTGCCTCTAATTTTGCTGGTGTAGAGCGCTTCTTCTTCACCCTTCAACGTGACTCCTCCAATTTGCTTAGTCATAGCTTCTTGACCGGCCATCAAATTCTCAAAATCAACAAGAGATGGTTGTGTTGGCCATCCTTGTATAGCGGTAACAAACCCTCGATATTCGGGTCTCAAACCATGAATGATTATTCTCTTTATCTTTGTTTCCCCAATACATACCTTCAGATCTAACTCTGAAATTTTGTGGCATTTCGTGGCATAATGACTTTACCTTGTGAAAGTATTGGGAAATCGTCATGTCGCGTTGCTCCATCGATAGAAACTCGTTCTCCAGAAGTTACAATCTTGTATCATTCTTCTTTGAAAAGAGTGTAACAATAGTGTCCCATGCTTCCTTTGGTGTTTTTGCATCTCGAATGTGCTCCAACATTTCTTCTTCAACTGTTGTCTTCAAAGCAAACATCGCTTTGCCTGTTTTAATTTTCCACTTTTGCAAGATGCAGTTTGCATCTTCCATTTTTGGTTGTGTAACTTCATCACCATCACCAACCTCCCACAAGTCTTGACATTGTAAGTAAGACTACATACATGTTGCCCACGTGTTATAGTTTTTCTTGTTGAGCTTCTTGATTCCTCTAACTACTTGAAGATCACTCATCGTGTCGGCAAGACTTCGACTATACCGAACAAGCTTGACTAATAAACTTGCAGAGTAATAAACTCCTCAGGACTTAAGATAGCTCCACTAAGAACGATCCCTGACCGTCTTGCTCTGATACCAATTGCTGAGTAAAATTTAGAATACATAACTCTAAATTTACTAATATTAGATCCAAACAAGTAAACAAACTACTTGTATTATACTCACTATAACACCTTTCAAAGACAATTCACAAATTGAAGAGAAATACAAATACTCAAAGAGAAAGCTCTCAACTCACACCCAAGCTAAGAATACAAAGACTTATTTGTTTTTGATAGAATGATTAAACCAAATGCAAGGTAGGTTATTTATAGTCCTCATCATGCAATCTACATCACACAAATATAAAATTAAGAAATAATTCTAACCACACAAATATTATCTATACATTTCTCTTTTCTATAACCTTCAATTACCCTATTTATTCATCCTTCAACCACCTTATTTATTTATCCTTCAACCACTTCATTTATTTTTCTACATCCTTCAACCACTTTATTTATTTTCCTATCACTTTATTTATTATATTGGTGTTGATTTTCAATATAAAGTTAAAAATTTTCTCTAGCATAAATGAAAGCTTGTATTCCATTTTAACTAAGCGACTGACTATGCATCAATAATAACCAGCAAAAGGAAAACTAACCCCTAGTTTGATGGACACTCTCAAATGTAATAAGTATATAATACACCTTCTTTCATTCAACTTAGGAATATCAAATCAATTATTCGGATTCCAAAATCTATTATATTTTTCTTCAACTTGCATTCTATAGGATTAACCCTTTTACCTTTGACATTTGTTGAAGTATATGTTTGCTGATGCAGGCAACTTTGTTTTCTAAAACAGTAATATGGTGTGCGTTTGCAAAATTTGTGAGGTAACGGAAAAATAACAAAAATAACATCCTCGAAAATTTATTATCATAAAATAATATTTTTTATATTCTCATCATATATTTTTGACTGTAAAAAAAGGTTTAATATATTATTTTATTTTAAACACGGTTTAATTGAATATCATTCAAATTAAATTAAATTTATTTAAATTCGTTTAATATTAAATAACATTTAATTGAACTTATTGAATGTTATTAGTGTGCTATTTTTATTATTATATGTTTTAATTTCGTTATTTTTGTAATTTTACACGTCAGGTTTTGCAAATTAGGTTAAAAAGCAAGTTTAGGCTTCTGAATCTGCACTGTAAATTTAACGAAAAATAATAATAATAAAACTTGTGTTCTTTCTTCATCAGTCGGTTGCCGAACATCAATAACTAATGACTATGCAAACATCTTTTCCAACTGCTATTGCATCGTTAATCCCAACACAGGTGAACCCACAAACAAGGAAAACTCTTGTAAAATACATATAAATTAATAGTACCCCATTAAACATATTTATCAACACATACCATTCATCAAAGCAAAAGCAAATAGTAGCCCAAGTCCCCATTGTGTTTTTTTTTTTGTATACAGAATGGGATCTAACAACATGATTAGCCCCAAGAAACTGATCAAGTTAGCAACAAAGTGGCAAACAGTACCTTTCATTTACAAGAAGAAAATATCAAACTTTGTTAGAGATGACTATGATCAAAAAGGTCATTTTTTTGTGTACACTACAGACGAGAGACGTTTTGTGATGCCTTTAAAATATCTAAACCGTAACATATTACAACTTCTAAAGATGTCTGAAGAAGAGTTTGGATTGTTGAGTGAAGGACCTTTAATCTTGCCCTGTGATGCTCAGTTTTTGGAGTATGTTATAACACTCATCAAACGAGGATTACTTGCTCCAGATTTAGAAAAGGCATTGCTTAAATCTATTGATACCATTCACTGCTCATCATCGTTATCGTTATGCTTTTCTATTTCTCAAGGAGGACTTGCTAGTCAACAATTGCTAGTTTTCGGCTGCTAGAAGAAAAAGGCAAAACAAATTGATACTTTATATTGTTTATGACTAAGATTAAGATAGAATGTGAATATTTCTATGTTCTGTACCATGCAGTCTTAAAAATGACCGTTTTCTTTTGTATACTAATCAATTGATCATTTAAATGAAACAACATTGACATTAGATAAACTGTGGTAAGGTACCACATCGTAGTTAACTTCCATTTTTTCCTGAACAGTTTTTACGTTTCTACTTCAAATATGAAAATTTAATCAACTTTAGTATAAGAGAAAATTACTAAAGAACTCCTAAAGGTTTTCACAAACTGTAAAAACACCCTTCAAGTCTAAAAAATATGCAAATAAACCCTTTATATTATTATTTTTTACAATATGTTTCACGACTTGTATAAATTTTCTTGCAAATACCCATTTCAAGAATTAAGAATTAGTGAAAAGAAGGGGTGTATGTTGGAAATTTATGGATCAAAACTCTGAAAACTCAAGAACACTTAAAAACAATTTTCCAGAAACACTCAAAAATTATTGAATTTTTTTTTCTGATTTTTTTTATTTGATTATTACATTGCTACTGAGACGTATTTATAGAAACAACTAATAAATCTAAGCCACACAATATAAACCTACCAAAACAATCTAAACCATACACTTATCTTCTTACCTAACCCATTGATTTTTCTTCTTCCCACCAACCATGAGCTGTATCCTTATCAATCTAGATCATCATCATAGAAGCTTCCACGAGCTGGACTTCAAATGGGCTAGAATATTTCAAAGTTTGTTTTTTGATTTCTTTGAGCTTGTAAACAAGTTTACAAACCAACACTCCCCTTTAAACTTGTTTTATGATGCCGAGCAAATTTCTCAATCTGACAAAGTCTTCTTGCTTGAGCGGTTTAGTGAAGATGTCGGCAATTTGATCTTGTGATTTTACATACTCGAGTTGTACATCCTTTCTTGTGATGTACTCCCTGATGTAATGATATCGAGTATCTATGTGTTTGCTTCGATCATGGAAAACATGATTTTTGGCTAAGGCAATAGTTGACTTGTTATCGACACAAATTTTGGTTGGATCTTCTTGTGTCATACTTAGCTCTTTTAACAAGTTTCTCAGCCAAATTGCATGGAAAACACATGAGGTAGCTGCTACATATTCTGCTTCACAACTAGACAATGTGATAATCAGTTGCTTTTTCGACATCCATGTAAAAGTAGTATCTCCTATGAAAAACACAAATCCAGAAGTGCTTTTTCGATCGTCTATATCTCCACCAAAATCGCTATCACTATATCCAATAAGCTTGTAATCATTAGAAGCTGAATAGAACAAGCTAAAATTAATTGTACCTTTCAGATAGCATAGGATTCTTTTTGCAGCTTTGAAATGAGTGATTGTCGGTTTCTCCATATAACAGCTAATCAATCCAACGGCATACAAGATGTCAGGCCTTGTGCATGTGAGATAACGCAGACTTCCAACTAAACTTTTGAAAAATGTTGGATCCACACTTTCACCATCTTCATGCTTGGATAGTTTGATTCCACATTCCACTGGTGTGTTGATCGGCGTGGAATCGTTCATTTTGAACTTCTTTAGTATCTCCCTTGCATAGCTTTCTTGAGAGATGAATATGCCTTCTTTCTTTTGCCTCACTTCAATTCCAAGGTAGTATGCCATTAACCCGATATCTGTCATTTCGAACTCTCGGGTCATCACCTTCTTAAAATCTTCAAATAGCTTCGGATTACTTCCAGTGAAGATGAGATCATCTACGTATAGGAAAACGATTAGAATATCGCCACCTTCAATCTTGACGTAGAGTGAATATTCATAGGGACACTTGGTGAAGTTGTTCTCCAGAAAGTACTTGTCGATGTGGTTATTCCATGCTCTTGGTGCTTGCTTTAACCCATAAAGAGATTTCTTTAACTTCAATACCTTGTCTTTGTGACCTTTTGCTTCATAGCCTGATGGTTGCTTAATGTAGACTTCTTCTTCAAGGACTCCGTTTAGAAAAGCAGATTTTACATCCATTTGATGCATCTTCCACTTATTTTGAGCTGCCAAAGAAATGATTAGTCTTATAGTTTCTAATCGATCAACAGGAGCAAATACCTCATCATAGTCAATTCCAGCCTTTTGACTATATCCTTTTGCTACTAGCCTCGCCTTGTGTCTTTCAATCTCTCCCTTAGCATTCCTCTTTGTCTTGTACACCCATTTGACACCTATTGCCTTATGCCCTTTGGGAAGTGAAACAAGTTCCCATGTGTCGTTCTTCTCTATTGCATTGATTTCTTCGTTCATCGCATCTCTCCACTTCTTCTCTTGTACAACTTCTTGAAAGCTCACTGGTTCACAATCAGCAAAGAGACAAAATAAGGTAAGATTATCTTGTCGTTCTGTTACCTCATAAAGATCTTGGAGGTTTCGTGTACGTGTCACGACTCTTTCACTTCCACTTGAAGATGATGACGGATCTTCATGAGTGGTTGGCATTGGTGAAGTAGGTGGAGTAGTTGGCTCTTGTTGAATTTCTACAGATTGCTCCCTCATTGTCTGCTCATCTTCTTTAAACTGAGGAAAGAAATTGAAGTTATCTGTATGAGAGTTAAAATCCCATTCTCCTTCTTCGTCGAATACCACATCTCGACTAATCACAATTTTCTTATTGTGTGGGTTGTACAATTTATAGCCCTTTGAATTAGCATCATAACCGATGAAGATAAAACTCTCGCTTTTATCATCAAGCTTTGTTCTTCTCTTATCCAGTACATGAACATGGGCTATACTTCCAAAGACTCTTAGGTGGGAAATACCAGGCTTTCTTCCACTCCATGCCTCTTGCGGTGTCTTTCCCCATACACTTCTTGTTGGAGATCGGTTTGACAAGTAAACTGCACATGCTACTGCTTCTGCCCAAAATCTTTGGGTAGTTTTTTGCTTTTGAGCATGCTTCATGCCATATTGAGGATTGTTCGGTTCTTTCTTTCAGCTACACCATTATGTTGGGGGGATCTTGGCACTGTTAAAGATCTATGAATTCCATTTGCTTCACAGAACTCTTGAAACTCCTTGGATGTAAATTCTCCACCTCGGTCTGATCTCATGGCTTTGATTTTTCTACCGTTTTCTCTCTCTACTGTAGCTTTGAACCTTTTGAATACTTCAAAAACTTCTGATTTCTGTTTCAAGAAATATACCCAAGTTTTTCTTGAAAAATCATCAATAAAAAGAAGAAAATAGTTACTGTTACCGAGAAAGCTAGGCTTGATCGGTCTGCACACATCAGTATGGATTAACTCCAGTGGCTTCTTGGCTCTTGAGTGTGACTCCTTTGGAAAGCTTTTTCGGAATTGTTTTCCGAGTAGGCACCCTTCACAAAGTTGATCAGGATGGTTAATGCAAGGTAGTCCCTTCACCATCTCCTTCTTAGACAACATCTCCAATCCTCCAAAATTGAGATGTCCAAATCGAAGATGCCATAGCCACGATGCATCTTTATAGCAAGCTTTCAGACACTTTGCAATGTCATTTTGTATGTTGATCAAGAACATTCTATTCTTTGACATCGGTACGTTAGCAATGAGGTTATTCTTATCATCTTTTATAGAAAGATTATAATCCTTCATATGAATATCATAACCTTTCTCTAACAATTGTCCTAAACTTAAGATGTTACTTTTCATATTTGGGACATAGTAAACATTGGAAATAAATTGATGTTGCCCATCTTTCAAACGAATAAGAATGTTACCTCTTCCTTTCACTGCTACGTTTGAATCATCTCCAAATGAGACATTTCCACTTACTAACTCATCTAGTTCCACAAACATGTCTTTCCTTCCACACATATGGTTGCTTGCACCGCTGTCAAGATACCAGGCATTTGGTTAACTACTATCATCCTCCTTCCGTGCTAGAAAAAGAGTTTCTTTCTCATCTATCTTCTCCTCTATGTAGTTGATTTTTTCATCTACTCTATTATTAGGAGTTCTACATTCTGAAGCATAATGTCCAAATTTCTGACAATTATAGCATTGAACTTGAGATTTGTCATACCTTGAGTTCATATTACCTCTTCCTCGACTTTGTGTTGAGCTTTCTGCTCTCTCAAAGTTGTTGGAATTGTTGTTGTAATTCCAACCTCGTCCACGACCGTGGCTTCCACCTCGTCCACGACCTTTACCTTTACCTCGGCCACGTTGGTTTCTGTCATTGCCTTGGCTTTCATGCTTATCTTTGAATTGCATCTTGAAGAGTTGCTCAGTGATCCCTTGCTTCTTCTTATGCTTTTCTTCATATGCTTGTAATGACCCATTGAGTTCATCAATGGTCATTTCTTCCAAATCTTTTGTTTCCTCAATCGTCACGACGATGTGTTCAAATTTGAAATCTAATGAACGAAGTATCTTTTCCATTATTCTAACATCTCCCAACATTTCACCGTTTCTTTTTAATTGATTAGAAACAACTGCGACTCTCGAGAAATAATCAGAAATAGATTCGGAAGCTTTCATATGTAGAGATTCAAACTCACCTCTTAGTGTTTGGAGACGAACCTTCTTCACTTTCTCGGCTCCTTTGAAAGAAATTTGAAGCTTATTTCACGCTGCTTTGGAAGATGTTGCATCTGAAATTTTCTCAAACCCATCATCATTTAAGGCTTGATAGATAAGAAAAAGGGCTTTCTTGTCTCTCTTTCTCAAATCCTTCAGAGATTCTTTTTGCACTTGCGTTAGAGTAGTTTCATCGTCTGGCTCACTTAAGTCTTTCTCTACGACTTCCCACAAATCATATGCACCCAAAAGAGCCTTCATCTTAATACTCCAATTATCATAGTTATCGTTGTTGAGTGTGGGGACTTGAAACGATGACATACCTCCACTTGACATAATTCTCAATATAGTGAGAATTTGTAAATTCTGATCGCAAAGATGGATTCAGAACGTCAAAAAACCTTAGGAGGAACTCCGGGAAAATATGAGTTTTTGGTCAACGGTCAAAGTCAACGATTAAAAGTCAACTTTTGGTCAACTGTTTCGGCGGCTCAGTCAACTCGGCTTGACGGCTCGGTCAAATGGCTTGGCGGCTCGATCAGCAGTTCGGTCAACTCGGCTCCAACTCGGCTGACTCAGTGAGTTAACTCACTTCTAGCATAAACTTTCGGAGGATCGTGGCGGCGCGTCCGAACTCCGATCGGGATGATTCTTGCGGCGTCGGATTTGTCTCGTCGAGAGCTTCGATTTGATATACAATAGTATATATTTATATTTCCAACTACAGCTCTGATACTACTTTGTTGGAAATTTATGGATCAAAACTCTGAAAACTCAAGAACACTCAAGAACAATTTTTCAGAAACACTCAGAAATTATTGAATTTTTGTTTCTGATTTCTTTTACTTGATTATTACATTGCTACTGAGAGGTATTTATAGAAACAACTAATAAATCTAAGCCACACAATATAAACCTACCAAAATAATATAAACCATACATTTATCTTCTTACCTAACATATTGATTTTTTTTCTTCCCACCAACAATGAGTTGTATCCTTATCAATCCAGATCATCATCATAGAAACTTCCACGAGCTGGACTTCAAATGGGCTAGAATATTTCAAAATTTGTTTTTTTGATTTCTTTGGGCTTGTAAACAAGAGTGTAGTTGTTATTTTTCAATCTTTTAAGATCTCTTTGCAGTTTCTGAAAAATTAGAGGAATGTATTTGTAATTAACCCTTAATATAAATATGCATTTGTTAGTTAACTACAGAGTTATGAAAAAATAGTTATTATTTTTCAAAAAATCAATTGGTGATTAAAAGGAAAACTATCTCACTTCAATCCCTTCATAGTCCTCGTTGTCTTTAGATAGACCTAAAATCTTGTAGTTTGAAAAAAAGACTAAAATTTCCCACAAATTTGAAATAAGCAAAGCCTAATACCTATTAAGTATTTACAAAGCCTGTTGGCGGTGAACAGAATGGTTAGACCGGCAGATTTGTTAATAAATAATTAGATTATTAAAATTAAACTAAAGACTTTAAAGGGATTTGCAGTGGACTTCACCCTTATTGATTTTATTGGTGTTAATAGTTAACATTAGTAGTGAACCAGTAACAAAGAACTACTGAGTCACCAACACAGGAGATAAATTATAGAGAGGGTTGAAATATCAACGCCGAGATATAATTCTTACGAAAATATTGAATATATTGTTATTATCTTCGAAAATTTTGCAAAATATCATTGAAATTTTAAAAACTCTAAAAAAATATGATTTTTTTTATAAAACTTTATAAAACAACCAAACAATTAATTACTTATATTTTAAACTAATTTTTTATTTAATACATATATTTTTAAATACATAAAAGATTTGTATTAATAAATAAGTTAATTAATTGGTTAAAATATTGTATAATAAAAAAAAATATTTTTTGTTAAATATTATAGAATAAGTAGTTAAAATAGTTGAAATAAATAAGTATACTATTTAATTATAACTACTATAAATAGATAAATCTGGATAGTATAAAAATAAATTTTATTATTTATTTATTTTTAAAAATACTTATATATATAATAAGCGTGTTAAAAAAAGTGGAATATATTATCTACTACAAAAAAAGTTACAGAAAAATTTGAATTAAATTGATTACTCAAAAAAAAATCAAGAATTAATATTTTTGATATTTTATTCAACATTTTAGATATTTTAGTGATAATATTCAAAATATCCAGCCAATTTTATCCTAAAAAAATACATTTAAGTGATAATTTAACAATAATGATATTTTATCGATATTTTTTTGATAAAAAATATTTTATCAATATTTTTACGACAATTTATCTAAAAGATATAAAATTCACATTTGGATATTGAAATGTGTAAAAAAGCATAATGTTGCAAACAACGTTTACAGTTTATCCCTGTCTATAGATAATGTTGCAAACAACGTTCACATTTTATCCCTGCCTATAGATAAGAATTGACTTCATCTTTAGTTTATGATCGGTAAAAGTTAATAATATTTTTTCCTGAAAAAAAAAAAATTGGCATGTAGAACAATGGTTTAGGGAAATGTGCTCACTTGAGCTGTTTTTTCTCTATAACCTTCGATGCAAAACATGAATGAGTTAGTTGGAACCAACTAATTCAAAACAAACATCCGTACATATCCAACTCCATTGTATTTTCGTTTTTGTCTTTGGCTAAAAGTACAAAACCTACTTTCATCAGTTAACTTCAAGAGGCTCATGACTCAACAGAGTTCTCTGTTTATGTTACATTGTGCTTACCACTAGGCGTTATAGCATTAAGTGCCTTGTTGAGAAATCAATGTGGATTTTTTTGTCTTTTTTCTCCATGACATAGATTAGAATTATGAAGACAAGTTCAAAATTCTGTTTTTCCATTTGATCTATAGGTTCCTAAACATCAATGACTATGCTATCTACCAAAACATGTTCTTGTGAACATATATAAATACTACCCAATAATATTTGATTACTTATCATTACCTACACTACTACAAAAAGTGATATTTAAGTCGATATATAAAGTTGGTTTTTGGAAAAATTCGGCATATGATGAATTTAAAGTTGGTTCGGTGTAGAACCGATGTTACACGTAGACGTAGCGTCGATTTCAGGTGTTAATCGATGTTACGCTACGTGGATAGTGTCGGTTGAAACGTAGAACCGACGCTACACACGTGGATAAATTCTTTTCTCTTCTTTCTTCCTCAAACAAAAACTATTCTAAACACTGCATAATTCTCAAAAACTCAAAATCTCCTCCACTTTTTCTCATTTTCCGGCCACTTATGACTACTAATTCTAGCGCCGGTTAGCGGGTTTTCTTCTTCTCTAACTAATATTTTAGATCCCCTATTTTTTAAGCAAAATACTCAAATTTTTTATACCCATTTTTCACTTACAAAACACCATTTTTTCTTCATTTCCTTCATTTTGTCACTTCATTTACTCTTGTAAGTATTTCTATTAATCCTACACACTTATTATTTATATTTTTTCTATTATTATGTGTTATTATTTATGTGTATAATTTTTTGTATTATATATGTATATTTGTATTATAACATCAGGAGAAGAATATGACGATCTTGAATAACATAGAAAAACAACATGCTAATTTTTCTGCTATTAATTAATATTTTATTTTTCAATTTTTTGTATTATTTAAACTATTTTTTAAACAAATTTTTTTTCCTGCTATTATTTAGTAATCGAATACAGATTTTAATTTGAGTATAATAGAAAATAAGTAAATTTTGTAAAAAAAAAATTAAAAATTTAAAGTTGGTTCACCGCATGAACCGACTTTAAATTTTAAGTCATTTCATTTAAAGTACGTTCAACGAACCGAGTTTAATACCCCTTTTTGCAATAGTGCTAACAAAACCAAATATCCCATTTCAAAAATTGTACAATTATTACAACTTAAATTCTCTCTTGTATACAAAGTGACGCTGCAAAATGATCAGCTTCAAGAAATTCATCAAGATGATAACTAAGAGGCAAACAATGGTTGCCACGAGCAAGAACGAAATCTCATTTGTAAGAAATGTGCATATTGGAAGTTCTACTTCATGTTTAGTGGCTGAAAAAGGCCACTTTATTGTGTATACTACGGATCAAAAGCGGTTTATAATGCCCTTAGCGTATCTTGGTCATAGCATTTTGCAAGAGCTATTCAATAAGTTAAAAGATGATTTTGGAGTTCCAAAAACGGGACCTATTGTTTTGCCTTGTGATGCATTCTTCGTAAAGTATGTAATTAGATTTATACAACAAGGATCTATTATAGATTATGAGGAGAATTTACCTAAGTCCCTCAATATAAGTAGATATTCGGTGCCCTTTTCTCTTCATCAAGCTCTTTCATGTCAATAACTGCTTAAACGTGGTGATGAGCACAAAGGTTAAAAATAAAATAAATTCAACAAAATAAAATAATAACACTTTTAATTTAAAGTGATTCACCCTTTAATTTGAGCTAAGTCCACGGGATAAATTCCGAAAAATATTTCTTCACTAATAAAATTAATGGGTATAAAGTGAGAGACAATACAACAAATTGAGATAAATCGAAAATAGTGAGTTTGGGAAACACTTGTGTGACACTAGCGTTTCCCAAACTCACTAATTTGTCACTTTCCTTTAAGAAAAATATCACAATATTTTTTTAAGATATTATCTCCCACTTTTTTACATATACAACACTATTTTTCTTTAAAGGGAATTGATCCTTTGACTTTGCTTTACTTCTCTTCTTGTTTTGGTATGTTATGTATCTCTAAGGCAAAGACATTGCTTATCAATATTAAATGTGATTACACCTAATATTTATGGTTGCACCTAACATTTGTGATTGTACCTAACATTTATGATTACGCCTAATATTTGTGCTTGTACTTACCATTTTTTATTTTCATCCTCATCCACATGGTTGGTAGAAAATATACCTGCTTTTGACTTGGTACTTGCAAGTGATTTAATGTTAGTATAGTTTGCACTCGTAAGCTTGTAACTTGTTTTAAAGCACAAGATTTTTCCAAAGGCTAATTTCTACTAAAACTTCTATAATTTTATATTTGTGTTGGGTTGATATGATACATTTTCATACAAATTAAGTTCAACAATCAAGTATGAGATCACCAAAACTCTATGTTTTATATACAAAGAGAAAAATTTGTAACATCATTGTTTTAGAAGCTAAGAACAAGCATTTGATGAGGGCTTTGCATAAGGGCATTTGAAGAGGATGCTAAGCAATGACATGTTGACATGCAAATGAGTATAGCCTCATCTACGTCTTCGGGAATATGAACTTTGGCCAACTGAATCACATACTCTAAGAAAATTTTGTCACAAGTCAACTTGATAGGTCCCTCAGTTGGCAGTCCAAACTCTTCCTCTGAGATTCTCAAAAGTTGAATAAACATATTCATTCCTAGATATTCCAAAGGAAACTCAAAACACTTTTCATCATTAGTGTACATTACAAAATGGCCTTCCTTTGATATTAATTTATGCTGATCCTCACTGCTTCGTGGAAAAGAAATTCTCTTTCTCTTGTTAGACGAATTTTTTTGCCACTTTCTTGCCAATGCAAGAAGTCTTTTGGTGTTGATCATGGCTGTAGATTGCTGCTAAGTTTCTGAACAAAGAAAGTTCTATCAAGAGGAGCCTGTAGTTATAGCTATGATTCAAATTATGAACTTGTGTTATGCAGAAAGTCTTAACCATTTGTAAAATTTATATATCACTTGCTTAGACAACATTCAAATTTTGTGACCATTTATGTTGGGAAAATATAAAGCAAGTCCATGTGATTATTACACCAGATGTTTTTATATGAAATAATAATAGTTCAGGGTAGGTCAGCCATTGTACATTCATGTAATTTTACATCACACATACAAATGTTTCTAAATTTAGAGCCATGATTTAATTGTTTAGACCTAGTCAAGCCAGATGTTAAGCAATAATATTTTTCCAGTTGCTTGCTTTGAGAAACTTACCATTATCTTGTGTCATTTTGTGTAATGAGTACTACACAAAACCATGTGATTTGGTATATTTAGACTTTCACTTGCAAGGAAGACAATAAGCATTATTTGATGTTGAGTAAAATTTAGTGTAAATCAGAGTGGTGCAACGTTAAGTGAACGAGGTTCTTGATGGAAGAACCTTAATAAAGTATCGGATCCTCTCACTATTAACTGCATAACAATTCAGATACACCATCATTACGTAGAGAATAAGTGTGAGAAACTAGTGAAAGCATCAAATAGAAAATCCATTGGAATTCCCGTGTAAATGCTGAAATTTGATCAATGACAGGAGGTATGTTTTCAATCCAATTTTGTTTCCGTTGCATTTAAATTATGAGTTCATATGGTTTTATGAACGTTTCTGGATTGAATTGAGACTCTAACATTTAGAATACACAATTTTAAATTTATGAATATTGAATCCAAATAAATAAATAAATTACTTGTACTATATTCACAATAAAAAACATTATAATACTTTTTAAAGATCACTCACACTTTGAAGAGAAATACAATCACTCGAAGAAGAAGAAAACTCACAACTCACACTTAAACTAAGAATATAAAGAATTATTTTTTTAAGGGATGTAAAACCTAAATATAAGGGAGGTTATTTATAGTTCTTATTATGCAATCTATACCACATAAATATAAAATTAAGAAATAATTCTAACCACACATTATTACCATATTCTACAAACTTCTATTAAAAAATATGTAGAAAGTCATGACCTAACTCCCTACAAAAGAGCTCTCAAAGAGGAAGGGTTGTCATGACCTTATAACCAGCACTTTGTTGGCTTTCCTGGTCGATGTGAGACTCCTTAACACCCACATTCACATTTGACGGGGACACCGTAAAGACCGATTGATCATGAGGTTGAATGATCGGGGTTGACAGTGTTGGGCACATCAATTAAACTCAGGGACCTACTTTGATACCATGTAGAAAGTCATGACCTAACTCCTTCCAAAAAAGCTCTCAAAGAAGAAGGGTTGCCATGACCTTATAACCAACACTTTGTTGGCTTCCCTAGTCGATGTGTAATTCCTAAACAAAATCTTCTTTTTATATTCTTCTAGAATTTCACTACTACAAAAATGGGTATTTAAGCCAAAAACTGACTTTAAATTGGTTTAAAGTCGGTTCGATATAGAACCGACGCTATCCACGTAGGACGTAGCGTCGGTTGATGTGTCAAACCGACGCTATGTGTGGACGTAGCGTCGGTTCTAGGTGTTAACCGACGCTACGTAGAGTCGGTTGACGTGGCGAACTGACGCTACACATGGACGTAGCATCGGTTGACGTGGTTAACCGACGCTATCCACGTAGCGTAGTGTCGGTTGACACCTAGAACCGATGCTATCCACGTAACATAGCGTCGGTTCGACACGTCAACCGACGCTACACACGTGGATAAATATTTTCTCTTCTTTCTTCTCAGACAGAAACTATTTTCAGCGTTGCAGAACTCTAAAAAATCGAAAACCTCTTCCTCCACTTCTCCTCCACTCTTTCTCATTTTCTAGCCACCTACAACTACCATTTCCAACATCGGTTAGTGAGTTTCTCCTCCACTCTTTCTCATTTTCTAGCCACCTACAACTACCATTTCCAACATCGGTTAGTGAGTTTTCTTCCTCTCTAACTAATCTTTTAGATCCCCTATTATTCATATTTTTTTCTGTTATTATGTGTTATTATTTATGTGTATAGATTGTTGTATTGTATATGTAGGTTTGTATTATAACATAAGGAGAAGAATATGACGATCTTGAATAAAATAGAACAAAACATGGTAATTTTTCTGTTATTAATTAATATTTTATTTTTCAAATATTTGTATTATTTGAACTGTTTGTTAAATTGATTTTGGTTTTTTTTCTGCTCGAATACAGGTTGAAAATGAATAAATTTAAAAAAGAAGAAGTTAAAGTTGGTTCATCGCATGAACCGACTTTACACTTTAAGTCATTTAATTTAAAGTCGGTTCAGCGAACCGACTTTAATACTCCTTTTTGTAGTAGTGTTTTTAATTTTTTTTTTTAAAACATGGATTGAACTATTTTTTTCCTTAGACCTTATAATGGGTTGGGATAACATTTAACAACCAATGCACAAATTTTGATAGCATCTTGTCATCTTCATCAAATTGCTTATTGCTTGAACAAATCCAAATGTCTTCAATCAAATGAGAATGGGATAAAAAAGTTCAGGCTACTAAAGTATTCAGAATAAATGTAACTTATGTTGTGTTAGCGAGTTCTATATTGAAAAAATATGTGATTAGGATGGACTATTAGGCAATAATTTCCTAAAATAATTTTTATAAGTATTTTGGTAAATAAAGGAGGATTTGATAGGAAACAAGATTTTATTTAAATTGCCAACCATTCATTACCTTTGGAGATCATCATCAATAGGAATGCAATTAATGTGGAAACTGGTATCTTTCTTGCCAACAACAAATTTATTGTCGTATATTGATTAGGTATCTTTCTTTGTGAACAACAAATTTATTGTCGTATATTGATTAAATTAGCTTGACATGTGTTATTTTGGACATCCAATAAAAATGTATTAAGTCCATTGAGAAATGGAAGTGATGTGATTTTATCTTAGCAAACAAGAGACGATATTTGAATTTATGTTAAATTGAAGTATATATTTGTATTAATTTTTGGGCCTAATTCCATCTCAAAATTCATGTCATGAGATAGAAGATTGTGCTCATTTAAAGATGAAGTGTATACTTTATGCTCAGTCGATGTGAGACTTTTTAACACTCCTTTTCACATCGACAGTTCATCGATGGACGATGGTGGGTTTACAGCTGTGTGTCACAGACTGAACTTAACTGCTTTGATACCATGTGCATTTTTTGGTCTAACTTAATCTCAAAACTCAGATTATGAGATAAATGATTACCTTCATTTATATATAAAGTGTAACAACTTGTATAATTGATCTCGTTAAAAACAGAGTATTTAAAAATATAAATTTGGATAACTAAGATAACTTTAAAAGGAAGAGAAAAAGTTTGGTTTCACCCTGGAGCAGATACTTTATACAAGACTTATCAAAATATTGTTAATGAGATCATTATTAGATTGCAATACCAGTGTAGATTTACACTCTACTGTTTTGAAAACTAAAGGGTAAATATTCAAATGAAAAGATACAAGCTATTGTTCTTAAAAGTTCCAAATTCATCCATTTAGTTGAAAGAAAAACAATTTATGAAGTATTTTATATTAAGAAATCAAATTCAAGTTACATTAAGCAAAAGTGACAGAGTACATAGTCACAAATTCCAAAAGTACATGAAATGTTTCTTTCACTAATCACAAACTAATAATTACTTCCTTTGCTAGGGAATTTTGATGCAATTATGTACATTCATATTTCAAAATCAATTAGAGGTGTTAATGATTTGATAGAGCAGAGAAACCTACCCTGTTATTTGATAATCCTACAACACTTATCAAAATATAGTTAATGATTTAATAATCTTACCCCTTTATATCCTTTCGTTTAAGGACCCTTAAGAGATCCTATCAGTTCATTGCTATTTCATAAATAATCGGTCTCGGTCTCGATGAGTTTATTACAAACAGTGGTCATAGGTTTAAAGCAAGAGTTTAGGGGTTAATTCTTTCTATATTATAATTAAAAGACACAATCTGGTCTAGATTGGAGTTAGGAGATAACACTAATTGTTACGAAAAAGACAAATTTAAAAAGAAATAAAATGGGCATTCAAATATTATTATCTTTTCAATTGATTGCATTACAACTGCATATACTATATATAAATATACAAAATCTTGTAACTCATCTTCTAGCTCTTGCTTCTTGTTAATTCTATGAGAACCCAAAAATTAACATTTGTTGGTGGCTATTTTGAAGGAAATCTGAAGAAGATGCTGAGGAGTGGCATGTGGACATACAAGTAAGTAGTAAAGCCTGGTGTAAATCTTGAGAAATTTGGCCATGAACCAACTTAATCACATAATCTAAGAAACTACTTTCACAAGGCAAAGTGATTGGTCCCTCAGAAGGTAGTCCGAATTCTTCCTCAGACATGTTGAAGAGTTGAACAAATATATTGCTTCTTAGATATTCCAAAGGAAACTCAAAACGCTTCTTATCAGTAGTGTACACTACAAAATGTCCTGCATTTGCTACTGATGAACTCTTACCCTGATCACTTCTTTTTGGAAAAGAAATTCTCCTTCGCTTTTCGCTGGCAAACTTCTGCCACTTCCTTGCCATTACAATAAGTCTCTTTAAGTTAACCATGGTTGTAGATCAGTTTTCTACTAAGAAACTTAATTTGAGAAGATGTTGAAGCTAGCTAGAATTTTTTGTTTCTGAACTAAGGTTCAGATCTAGTGGTTTGAAGAAACGATTGCAAATTGTGATGCACATATATACTCGCACAGCGCTAGACATTGAGTCTTGTGTCCTCTGTGTTAGGTTGGTAAATGCAAAGCCATATGGCTGTCACAATGAGAAAGTTGGTAGTTTTTGTGAAAATGTTTGGCTTCGATTCTGCGCAACTAGCTAGAATTCAGTGTACGTAAGACTTTATTGATTGTAAGTTTGGCATCATTTAGGCCAAGTTTTAACGGGCCCAATAGTACCATGTGATACTGCAATAATGTTCAATTCTGACATTCAAAGTTGTAAGACAACTTTTTAATTCAGGGTTGGACTTTATCATCTACGTTTCCTTTTGGTTTCTCTAACTCCCATGATGCTCGGCAGACATTTTCACTTTAACCATAAAATTTTCCCAAGTTCGCATAAGGTTGACTTACTACATTATAAATTAATTTATAATAAAACTATAAGCCATAATCAATTTTATTATAATAATTTTTTTTTCTTTAATTTGTAGCCAAAAGAAGTTAATTAAAAAAAACAAAATAATATAGCTTGTCATATGACTCATATTATCCAAATTAGTACGCATGTAAAATTATGAAGTATATATATCTTCTTAAAATATTAATATCACGTCCATATAATACATTAAGCATAAAGATCCAACAAAATCCATTCCTAAGATAAACCCAAAACCAAGTTTTTGACTTGTACGGTCACCAAGTTAAGAACGTTAATAACTAATTGATGGTACAATATATATATATATATATATATATATATATATACCTTAACAAACTCAGAAGTCATACCGTATGTAATCATCCAAAATTGGAGCCTCTTCATCTGTAAACCATTTTTGTTCTGCATAAAACAGACATATGAGAGATCATTACCCTTTAATTAGTCATGATAGATTAATTTAAAAGCAACCCACCTCATTATTTCTCCAACCAAACAAACTCAAACACTTGACCTAATTAACTAATTTCAAAATTCACTATTGTTGAGCACCAACTTAAGTCTTTTCTCTTCATCAATACTACGACAACATGATTAGTCGTCTCATCAAAATGGCAAAGAAATGGCACAATGTAGCTTTCAAAGGGATGAAAGCAATTTCTTTCACCAAATTAGGTAAAACCAACGATCAAGTTGCAATAATTAAAGGCCATTTCGTGATATATAACTATGTGCTCAAAGAGCTATTGAAAATGTCCGAAGAAGAGTTTGGAATATCAAGCAGTAGATCTCTTACATTGCCATGTGATTCAAGTTTTGTTGATTACATAGTTTCACTACTACTCATCCAAAGGGGAGTGGCTAGTTCAGGTTTGGAGAAAGCTTTGATAAGCTTGATTGGTCCTTTTCTTCCAAGCCATCTTGCACACCAACAACCACCTTCTATATGTGGATACTGATTGATTTATAACACATTCTTTGGATTTAAATTTTTTTTTTCTATAAAGAATTTATCATTCTTACGAACAATTTATATATGTTAGTCTTACTTCTTAAAAGATGTAATATTTATTTACATCTTAAGTATTAGAGAATGATTGGGTACGTAGTGTTATGTCAATTGTAATTTTTGTTTCTTTCTTTAGCATGATATAATTACAAAGATGGTAGAATGTACACAACTCTATTTTTCCCCTGCAAAACATCTATTAATATGCTTATAATACCAATCAGCACACATGCATGCTTATCAATTTATTTTAATTATTACTTTATTTTTATATACAATAATATAATTTTTATTCAACAGTTTTACCTGTCTAACTTTGTATATAGTTTCCATCTTTCCGGTAACCTAGTATCTTACATTTCATTTATCGTCATTATTTGTTCATTTTTAAAAGGAGAAAAATCATAAGTTTTTTTAATGAATAAAATATATATTTTTTAATTTTTTTAACATATATATATATATATTTATTATATAATTGCATCCATCAAATAACATATGAATGTTGGATTATATATGAAATTGATAACATGGAACACTAAAACAATTATGGACTTAATAAATTACATCATGACATGTGAAGTAATGAATATTTCAAGTTGAGATAAAAATAATTTTCCAAAACATTTTCTTTAATATGCCCCTAATAAATATATTTTTTTCTTTTAGAAGTCATAGCTAATTCAATAAACCAAAATTTCTAAAGTGTAAGACTTAGTTCCTAATAAAAAGGAATTTCTTCGAATTTAGGACGAAAAAAAAAACGGCAAATAATTCTCATGAAAATTCATCTCAAGCTTGTAATTAACTTTTCTCCACGCTTATGGTTCTGCCCGTAAAAATTGTTTGACTGTGTATACCTTGGCTCACTCACTTTTCTAAATAATTAAGTCGTTGTATTTTCTATTTAAAAAACACATCGTACAAACTGCGTACTTCAGCTCCTCTATATAATCAAATCGACAATTAAAAAATTGTAACAACAATTAAAGATAATACAAATTAGTTTTCTATAAATAAATTGTTTTTTGGATTAATGTATTCTAAACATATTATAGCTTGAAAGACAACGAACATCTTAGCATAAAAAGGCAGAAGTAATGATAATATATAATAATAGCTAGTTGTATTACGGTTTCTACGTAATTACTTTTTTATTTTTTATACTAACTACGTTACTTACAAAACTAGACTATACAATTCTTATAACTCTTCAAATGAAAAACATGTGACTAGGATACATATACTTATACAGGCCGAAATTAATTTTAAATAATTAATTTAATATATGTACAATTAGATATGTACAAGTGATTTTTTTCTTAAAATAATACAAATTTTGACAAAATTATTATTTTCTTCAAAATAACAATCTTCATCTATGAAATTAAAGTTGGTTTTATCTGGATTCAACTAAATGAATTTGATTTTATTTAAATTTAAATTCAAGTAAATGAAATCATCTTTGTTTAAACTCTAGATGAATTCAAATGCATTTGGATTTCAACGGATAAAGGTGACTTTATCTAGATTAAATTAGATGAAGTTAAATTCATTTGGATTCATTTAGTTATAGATTATTGTTCCAACGTACTATTATTAAAAAGACAAAGATCTCTTCTTAAGGTCAGTATAGAGATAAGAAATAAATTTCATCTATTATTTTATTTTGTAGTATATTTTGTTTAAAAAAATAAAACTTTTAATTATTAAAACGTTTTATTTTAAAACAAATATAATTATTTATATAACTTTTGTGTCGCATGCATTAATTATTATTTTTACGTATAAAATGATAAATATTATCATATCTGTTAATTATCAATTATATCATATATTTTTATTCTGTTTCTGTACAAGAGTTTAAGAATATGTATATAAGAAAAACGAAAACTAAACAATAACCCTAATTGCTGCACATTCATGTTTTATGGCTCCACTAATATTATTGTCTACTCCATGTTTTGCTCCACTAAGCATTAGTGTCTGACATTGTTGCAACATACACCACAACACACACCAACACTCCCCCTCAAGTTGGTGCATATATGTCTCTTATGCCCAACTTGTCAAGTGAGTTGTAGAAGTTCTTCGCAGACACAGATTTTGTGAGTATATCAACCAATTGATCTTCTGATTTAACAAATGAAAGCTGAATGATCTTTTCTTCAAGATTTTGTTTGATGAAGTTCCGATCCAATTCAACGTGCTTCGTGCGATCATGTTGAACTGGATTCTGATTTAACAAATGAAAGCTGAATAATCTTATCACAAAATAAGTTCATTTTAGAGTTAGGAGCAACACCAATCTCAGTTAGAAGTTTTTTCAACCAAAGGAGCTCACATATTCCCTTTATCATTCCTCGAAATTCAGCTTCAGCACTAGATAATGCAACTACCTTTTGCTTCTTGCTTCTTCATGTAACAAGATTGCCCCCCACAAAAGTAAAGTACCCAGCAATAGATTTCATATTCTTCATATTCCCTGCCCAATCTGAATCTGTATATCCAACGATTTCCAATTGACCATTCTTTGAAAACATAAGTCCTTTCCTAGGGGAGGATTTTAAATAACGGAGTATTCGCATGACGGCATCCATATGGTCTTCACTTGGGCAGTGCATAAACTGACTCACGGCATTCACAGCATAAGCAATATCAGGTCGATTATGAGATAAATATATGAGTTTACCTACTAACCATTGATATCTCTGTTTATCTACTGGTACTTGGTCCACATATTCTCCAAGTTTATGATTTTGGACCATCAGAATATTGAAAGGTTTACAATCTAGTAATCATGCCTCTGCCAGTAGGTCTAGAGTATATTTCCTTTGGGAAAGACATATACCTTGTTTTGATTTTGTTACCTCAATGCCTAAGAAGTATTTGAGTCCTCTCAAGTCCTTCATTTCAAACTCATTTGAAAGTTGTTCTTGAAGCCTAGAGATTTCTTCCTTATCATCCCCTTAATAATCATGTCGTCTACATAGACTATAAGGGCTGTTATTTTTCCCAATCGATGTTTTAGGAAAAGAGTGTGGTCAGAGTTGCATTGTTGAAACCCATATTTTCTCATTGTTGAACTCAATCTGCCAAACTATGCTCGAGGTGATTGTTTTAGTCCATACAATGCTCGTTGTAATCTACATGCAGTTTCTTTTCCTGATGTAACAATATATCCTGGTGGGATATCCATGTAAATCTCTTCTTCAAGGTCACCATGAAGAAAGGCATTCTTCACGTCAAGTTGGTGCAATGGCCAATCTAAATTTACTACAAGAGATAACAAAACTCTCACAGTTTTTAGTTTAGCCACAGGTGAGAAGGTTTCTTGATAATCTATACCATGTTTCTATGTATACCTTTTTGCTACTAGCCTCGCCTTATATCGATCAACTGACCCATCTGATTTATACTTAATGGAGAAAATCCACTTGCATCCTACCATTTTCCTCCCTTGAGGTAACTTGTTTAACACCCATATGTTGTTCTTTTGCATTGCCTCAAATTCTTCTTTTATAACTTGAGTCCAATTTGGATCAAATAAGACTTCTTCAGCGCTGCTTGGAATTTGACATTAGGAGAGTGTTTGTGCAAAAACCTTGATAGGTTCTGATAACCCTTGAGTAGATACATAATTGGCTATTGGATACTTGGATTGTCATTCCTCTATGTCTGGAAAGTATCGATTATGAGGTTTGCCTCGATTGTGTCTGAAAGGTAGAACATAACCAACAGATGTATCTATAGCATTAATTTGTAAAGGTGTGATAGGAGAACTTACCTCAGGAATATTCTCAGTAGGAGGATCATTGGGTACTAGAGAATGGATGGGTGCATCAACCACTGCATCTTCTAGAGATTCAATCACTAGTTCAGATTCAGTTCTTAGAAGTTCAAGTTCGGGTCTAGGTACTAGCTCATCCATATTGTTGGCATTATCTGAGTATGTTGGATTGTTACTTAATGTCAAATACTTCAACATCAAGCCAATTCTGTTCTTCACCATAACTCTCCCCCTGAAGAGGGTAATTGGATACTGATGATGGAAAAAACCATTCAGATTCTAGGAAAGTGACATCTATGGTAATGTAGGTTCTTTTAGTAATAGGATCGTAGCATCGGTATCCCTTTTTTTGTACGCCATACCCCAAGAATACACATCGGATAGCACATGGATCCAACTTAGTTCGTTGATTTTTATAAAGGTTGACAAAAGCAACACATCCAAAAATTTGGAGCGAAAACATCAAAATAGTAGGTAAGGGAACATGATCAGATAGCACATTTAATGGAGTCTGAAATTGTAAGGTTTTGTGGGCATACAATTTAGTAGATACACAGTTGTAGTAACAACATCACTCCAGTATCTACTAGGCATATGTGCACTAATTAGTAAGGCCCGAGCAGTTTCTAAAATATGCCTATTCTTCCTCTCCACAGTCCCATTCTGTTGTATGGTTTGTGAACACGAGGTTTCATGGAGAATACCATAGTTGTCCAAGTATGTTCGAAATTGTTGATTAACATACTTCCCTCCATTATCAGACCTAAGAATCTTAATTTTTTCAGAAAATTGTGTCTGAACCATGGTGTGAAACAAGTGAAACGTAGAAAATACTTCATCTTTATGTTTGAGAAGGTAGAGTCATGTCATTCGTGTACAATCATCAACAAAAATTACAAACCAACGATGACCTGATGATGTAGTGACTGGGGAAGGTCCCCAAACATCAGAATATACTAAAGCAAAAGGAGTCATACTTTTATTCATGCTTATAGGATAAGACGCACTATGACTTTTTGCTAAGATACAAGTATCACATTTAAAATCTGAGTGTGTGATATTTGAAAATAAACTAGGGAGTAGGTGCTTTAAATACCCAAATGATGGATGCCCAAATCGACGATGACATAACCAAATATCATGTTCCTTGTTACCAACAGTGTGTTGCATGTGATTTGCTCTTCCTGAACTGAGGTCATCCACATAATATAACCCTACTCTCTTAGTACCACACCCAATGATCTCCTTGGTAAGAATATCTTGTAGAAGACAAAAAGTAGAATACATCAATACTACACAGTTAAGATCTGAGGTGACCTGACTTATAGACATTAGTCGGTTCGAAAGAGAGGGTACAAGTAAAGTATTAGATAATGATAATAAAGGAGATAAATTCACTGTTCTAGCCCCTATAACTGGATAAGTGACCCCATTGACATTGGCAACACGACTCCGTCTTGGCTGGGTTGTATTAGAGAGATCTTTTGGGTCAAATGTCATATGATCTGTAGCTCTAGAGTATAGAATCCAATCCTCATTATCACTACGAGTAGAGATGTGAAATGCTTTACTTGAAATACCTGGTGATCAAAAACTTGATGAACGAAAACCGGCATCGCCGATTCCCGCAAATACTTTGGTTTTAATATTTATAAAACTCTCGCAAGTGCACGAATCATTTCGTAGAAAATGATAAGTATACTCCCAAGGTCGATCTAAGGAAGGAATGTGTGTGGTTTTTAATTTATTATTCAAACTTTTAAAAACGAAATTAAATCCTAAACATCCTGTCACGATATTTTGGGGTTTTGTGTTTTTAATCTACTTACATAAAAATAAACATAGATTCAATAAACATTTATGCAAATTTTATCATTTATAATGGCGGAGTATTTATGGATATAATAACTAAGTTAATTATGCTTGCTCATATTATCTAGGTTATTAAAGATATGAATTGATATTTATTGATTCTCCCTTTTTTGTATGAATACCACCTTTGGTGGGGTTAGATATTCTTTGTTAACTAAACAAATCAATTAACACCTATGGGTGGGGTTGATAACTAATTTGCTTAATTAAATTAATTCCTTTTTCTAAGAGATTGAAAATGAACCATTTAAATGCCACCTTTGGTGGGGTTAGACAGTTTAAACTTTATTCAAGGTGTCCAAATTAAACCCAAGAATTTAGTTATCCGAGTACTAACTTTCAAGTTTTAAAACCACTACCGAAAACATGTTGTCAATACATTTTCAGATAATAATTCTTATAAAAACTTTTGAAATAGAGCTTCACTCTAACTACCGGGCGATTGTACCATCAAATAAAAGAGCACTACTCTAAATCAGACCGGATAACTAAACCTTAAAATCTAATTTTCAGGTTTAAGTTTGTAATGAAAAATAATATATTTCTCTCTAACATTCTTAATATAAAATCATGAATAAAAACAAAATCAATTCATTTTAGAGATTTTTACCTATTTAATATTTCGCAAGCATAACAACGTTATTATTACATCATGTTTACTAAATAGCCAGCACAGTTAAATTTAACCACAGACAAATTAAATATAACATGTAAGAATAAAGCATAAAAATAACTGTAAAGAAAATAAAATCCTTACAGAACTTCGACGCTATTCCCGTTGCTGGAAAAACTCCAAGCGGAATTTGCACTCCCATTTATTGAATCAAAGAGCTAAAATATTACAAAAACATAACTAGTTCTTCCCAAAAAGGGAAGAACTCTAAATCTAAGAGAAATTAACTAAGAAAAGCTAAAAACTAAGAAAACTTAAGAAAAACTAAAGAATCCTAAAAATCTAAGAAAAGAGAGAAAATAATGTATTTGGAGGTGTTTTTAGGTGTGATTTTGAAGTGAAGGGAAGGGGGGTATTTATAGGTGAGGATGGAGAGAAAAAGTAGAGAAAAAAATGTTAAAAAAATGTAAAAACGCGGATTATTGATTGCTGACGTCATTTGATGACGTCAGCATGACATGGGGCGGCTGCACAGTACCGGGTATGAACAGTGCCGAGTCTGATGAACAGTACCCGCGGATGAACAGTACCCGCGGATGAACAGTGCCGAGTCTGATGAACAGTACCGGGTATGAACAGTGCCGAGTCTGATGAACAGTAACCGCGGATGAACAGTGCCGCGCGCTGCTGCCTGGGGCGGTGCTGGGCGCTGGGGCGCGGCGGCCGGGCGGCGCGGCGGCGCGTTTTTCTGCTTTTTGACATTTTTGACCTTTTTGACCCATTTTGTCCAATTTTTCCATATTTGTCGATCTTTCCGCATTTATTTATTAATATATTTGTGATGTATTGCTTCCAGTATTCCTCTTTGAGTTTTTAAGTTGCGTTTTTAAGCCAAAATACCTGAAAAACAATAAAAATACCCGTGATTCCGAAAAAGACAAATTTATATAAATATATGATAAAACATATAAATATATATATTTTTAATCAATTAATGTGCATAAAATCATGGTTATTTTAGTACTTTTTGAGCACTCATCACCTGGATCCTGGGAAGATTCGGCCTAAGGAATAAGGGATAATGAGGCATTATTGGTAGCCACAGCGGCTCGCCCAGTGGTTTCCCATTTCTTCTGTGCTTGAAGATCATTCCATCATTCGGGATACCCATGTAGTTTGAAGCAGGTTTCACGGGTATGTTTGGAGTTTCCGCAATGGCCACATTTCATGTCAAGAGATGGTGGATTTCCCGTGGATTTCTTGCTACCCAAAGAACTTCTTATTTTTGGTGGCATCGGATTATGGTATCCCTTGACCCCTTTAAAAGCCATAACTGCTCCGGGTGTCGTATCTACACCTATGATCATTATGGTTTTTCAGACCTCTTCCCTACGTATGAATCCATAGGCTTGTTCCACCGTAGAGAATGGTTTGATTTGAAGCACATCACTTCGAGTTTTGTCTAGTCTGTCATCAAGTTCATCGAGGAAGGTATACACACGATCTTCCTATACGATGTAGTTGTATTTTTGTATGTCAATCGCACACTCCATTGGATTGGGACGACGAAAATCAATTTCTCGTCACAACCCTTGAAGGTCATTGTAGTATTTTTCAATGGATCCACTTACCTGTTTCATACGAGTAACTTGACGGCGAAGATCATACACTTGAGATGTGTTTGTCCCATCATAGTAGGTGGTAGCAGCAAAACCCCAAACCTGTTTCGCAGTTGCGAATCGAATAAAATTTGCAATCAAGGAGGGGTCTATCGAATTGATCAACCATCCTTTAACAATGGCATTTTCAGTACGTCATCTCCTGAATGAAGGGTCGGTTTCAGCAAGTTGAGAAAAATCCCTATTAATATATCCCAGTTTGTCATTGCCAGAGATAGACATCTCCACCACCTGGGACCACAAGGCATAGTTGGATCCTCCTAGTGCGTGAAGATGGTAAAGCCTTTCATTAGGTTTTTTCCTTCTATTCCTCTCTGCAAAAAAATTCTTACAGTGAGACCCTTTACCAGTTTTTCATCTATACTTGAAACCATCCTCATCATCAATCTGATCACTGCAATTTTTTTTCGTTTACAGAATTGGAGGGCTGAAGAACAGTACGGTTGCCCCACAACAACAGCTAGAATGGAACGTAACAACAGTAGCTAGAATGGAACGTAACAACAGCAGCCAAATACCCACAAATTAACACAATCTGTTGAGTGTATCACACCAAATCAGCCAAAGGAGAACAGAATCAGCGTAGCAGGTAACTTATTCTTCCATTAGGACAACCAATAACTCTGCTTTGATACCATGACAAATATTATCATTTCTGTTAATTATCAATTATATCATATATTTCTATTCTGTTTCTGTACAAGAGTTTAAGTATATGTATACAAGAAAAACGAAAACTAAACAATAACCCTAATTACTACACATCCATGTTTTATAGTTCTACTAATATTATTGTGTGTTCCATATTTTACTCCACTAAACATTGGTGTTTGCAATATACACAACAACACACCAATAAAGTACATAGTAGCTAGACATCTAAAAAAATTCATTCTTATGGTAACCCAAGTGAACTTGACTAATATCGCCGAGACCGTACTTGTTAACATGGAACATATAATATTAACAAAACCATTGTCTTTTACTGAAAAGACAGGCTAATATGTTACGTAGAATGATCCAAAATTGTTCTCTTTCTGACAAAATAAATAAATTCAAAATTGAAGCTCTTTTGTTACAAATTCTTCCTGCAGTGTCCAAACTTGGCTTCATGAGCACCATAACATACTTGGAGAAACATCTACGCACTCCACAATATTAAAAAAAAAACTCCTAATTAATCCAATTCAATTGGGTTTGAATCTAAATCATTGAATTTGAATAATATTGTTCCAAAACCAAAATTATATATAAGCATAACGCATGCCTCTTAATATTCAAATCATTAGTTCAACGTTAATTAATTCTAATTAAGAAACAGAATTAGCTTTTCTCCTGCCAATTAATTCCCTAAAATGTACAACATGATTAGTATCATGAAGCTCATAAAAATGGCAAGAAAGTGGCACAAATTAGTAGCAATCAAAGGCATGAAAAAAATTGGTTTCCTCAGTAAGTCTAATGAAGCAGTTGGGGTTAAAGGTCATTTTGTGATTTACAGCAATGACCAAAAGCGTTATGTGTTACCTTTAGCATATCTGAATAACTACATATTTCAAGAGTTATTGAAAGTATATGAAGAGGAGTTGGGACTATCCAGTGGTGGACCTCTTACCTTGCCATGCCATTCAAGTTTCATCAACTATATTGTCTCTGTAATCACTACTCGGAATGTGTCTAAAGATTTGGAAAAAGCTTTCATAAATTCAATTTCTAATGGTGGCTTCTCATCCTCCACTTCTTTTGATAACTTCAATCATGCTTTTAATCAACACACTATTTTATGTGGTAACTGAATATATTTTTTAACATTTGTTTTTACTTTGTGCTTAATTAAGGATATTTTCTGCAATTTAAGGAGAATTTTTTCGTTTTAATGAAACTATATGTTTGAGGATATATGAGAGATTTGAATTAAGATATTGTCTTAAAAAAATGTGAAGTACGTCTTTACCAACTGTAATAGAAAGAGACTAATACTAATTCAGAAAAATTTATTTATTTTGTTTTATATGTAACGTCTGTGTATTTAATACTTTACTATTATTATTATTATTATTATTGAGAAAGAATTTAATTTGTTCCTTCCTCACAAAAGATATTAATTGTACACTTATTTATTATATATAATGATTAAATTCATGCTTCAAAAAAATTCATGAACTTTACTCACAAAAATAAATAAGTGGGTTAGGTTTTGTAAGTGATAAATTATATAACATTATAATTAAAGATGTAGACAAATAAATAAAGTGGTTGAAGGAAGTAGAAAAATAAATGAAATGGTTGAAGGAAGTAGAGAAATAAATGAAGTGGTTGAAAGATGTAGAGAAATAAATGAAGTTGTTTAAGGATGAATAAATAGGGTGGTTGAAGGTTGTAGAAAAGATTTCTGTGACTAGTAATATTTATTAGTTTTATATTTGTGTGGTGTAGATTTCATGACGATGACTATAAATAGATTACTTTGCATTTGGTTTAATTATTTCATCAAAAACAAATAAGTCTTTGTATTCTTAGTTTGAGTGAGTTGAGAGATTTCTCTTTGAGTGTTTGTATTTCTATTCAATTTATGAGTTGTTTTTGAAAATTGTTATAGTGAATATAATACAAGTAATTTATTTACTTGTTTGGATCTAATATTAATAAATTTAAAATTATTTAACTCTGATCTTAAATTTATATATTTAGCATTTCATCACTTTTTTCAATTAAGCATTAAATCTCTATGATTTTTTCTTACACATGCACTTAAATTTATTCAAAATTGTGAAAATTAACTTTTTACAAATCATTTATTTAACATATATAAATATAAATATAGGAAACAAACATTTAAAAAAAAACTTGTAAATACTTTTTATCAACAACATGCAAAAGGAAAAAAAACAACTTGATAAATGTCTTTAACTTTTAAAAAAAATGTATTTTAATTCTTCATTTTTTTTAAAAAAAATACATTTATTTTTAAAATAAGCATAATTTCAATTCAATTGAAATTAACAAAATTTAAAAATAAAATTACACGGTATGAAATTTAGATTTAGTTAAGAATAATTAGTAATTTTATTAATCTATTAAACAAAAGACTGATCCCAATTGGTATCAGCACCATGTACACCCCACTCTTTCCCTCTTCATTCTCAACCCTTCTTTTTCACCTTTCTCATCCTTCAATAACCATCAATACAAGTTTGGAACAATGGTTCATCTTCTGACAGGTTTTGCAGGAGCAGCAACAGAGATCATTATAAACTATTTTAAAAACTTCTTTTTTTTTTAATTCAAACTTTAAGCAAATATTTTAGATACGAGATGTCGGGTTTGATAATTGAATACCTTTCATCAAGTGCACTACAATTTTATTAACTAGTCTATGAAGACGTGTGCAAATAAAAACCAATCAAGGAACCCTAAAACTGCCAATGAGATGCCAAACAATTAGGTTGTGTCCTAAAAAAACTATTGATTGATCTGTTTAAGGGACACATAATGCATTAGGGAAAAAAGAGGGACACAGACACACAGTAACCCGCGGGATGACCTCCTAATTAATTAATTAATTTCTAGCATAGGAAATTTCCCCTCGATAAAAATAAGAAATTAAAGAATAAAAATGGAACTTTATTTAAATGGATGCTAAGCTAGCGAGTATTTCCTCAGATTTCTCCATGCATTATAATATTAATTACTCTTTCGGCGAAATAAATAAATTAATTAATGCCGCACTAGCTTTTGGTACGTAATATAAAAGTGTCCTTTAAATTGTTTATTGAGACAAAAGTAATTTAAATTTAAATTTTGGGTTTGAAAATAAAAACTGAATAAATAATCTAACGAGATCTCTCTTTATAATTTTATTAATATGGATATTATATTTGTATTTTTTTATTTATGTGGATCCAGATCAATTTAGAATAAAAATAATAAAAAATAATCATCTTTTAACATATTTTCGTAAAAACTGAAGTAATGGAGGGAGGTAATTACATGGTGTTTTTTTATCGTATCATATTTAAATATTAATTTTTCTTTTATATTAAATGATACATGACAAAATTTACTTAATTTTCTGTTATATTAAAGTGCAGTATCAGAGACTATCGCTAGGTTCCACATTTAAACACTTTAAAGTACTTTTTTAAAAATAATTCCCTTTTTAAAAAAGCACTAATTCTAAAATAATCAAACCAACCTATTGCATTAAAAAAATTAAATTAACTCATATTTATAATTGTAACTTGAATTTTAAATATTCTATATGATCAAATACACTTGAGCAACAATCCGTTTAACTTATTTCATTAATTATTAATAAAAAAAATTATCTATATAACAATTTTAATTTATAATTAAATAATTAATTTTATTATTTTTTATTGTTATAGTAAAAATAATTATTAATGTGTTTGATAATATTTTTTATTAATTTAATGATTAAAAAATAACTTGAAAAAAATAAAAAATCATAAACCAAAATCATTATCAAATACATCCTATATTAATTGTCTATTTTTATTACCGGAGTTTTTAATATTTCTTTTATTAAACATGTAACTATGTTCTATAAATCAGGGGTGTCCATGGTCCGATCCGGTCCGGTTTTTCCTAAAAAAAATTTAATCGGACCGGATCGTTCATATTACTCAGTCCAGATCGGACCGTTTGACTTATAAAACCGTTCGGTTCGGTTTTATTCCCGGTTTGGTTCGATTTTTTTATAATTTAATGAAGAATAATGTAAAAAATTTAATATATTATTAAACCGTTCCGGTTTGAACGGTTTAAAATTAATACAAATCGGACCGGACTGTTTGATTAGTAAAACCGTTCGGTTTAGTCTGATCTGATCTGATTTTACGGTTTAGTCCGGTCCGATCCGATTTATGGACACCCCTACTATAAATACACTCCTAGTAAAAATAGTTTCTTAAAGAAATGCTTCATTTAGAGACACTTTTTGAATAATGGATACAATACGCTCTTAGATATACATTTACATAGTTTGAAGTAAACTCAAGTTAAAAGAGCTCCTTTGGGATGTTCATTCATCAAATAGAGACATTGTGATTTATTTATTCAAATATTATATTTTTGTTCTTGTACCGTCACAAACAACTAGACGTGATCTGTATTTCTTTTTCCCAAGTACAATTTGTTCCTTTCTTGTAGAAAAAATATTTTTTACATGAAATAATCTATTTATTAAAATTTATCTATCACTTAATTATTAGTTTAAAAATATATTTTTTATTTTTTAATTAATAAAAAAAAAATCTTTTTATATACAAATTTAATTCAATTTGTAATCATGTAATCGATTCTCTATTTTATTGGGTTTTAATTCTTTCGTTTTATTTTAAACATTTAAAATTTGTTCAAATAAAAAATTTACAAGTATGTTACGATGCATATCTAAACTGTCGTCCATAACATGCCCACGTATTAATAGTGCGTCTTTGAGTACAACAATAACATTGCTTATAAATCCAACATCTTTTCCAATACAATTAATCACCTTCTTATTTTTCATTGGATTTCCAATTTTTTTTCTTAGATTTAAATTGGAATTGCCAACTAAGGAACAGTTAAAAAAAACAAACTGAGGAAATTATATCTCTTCATTGTATATCACTCATGATCTGCTTCAACTTCAAGTTTCTCACAAAGATGACAAGAAATTGGCAAAAAATAGTTACAATAAACAAGAAGAGACAATCTAATGAAAAATTCAAAGAAATAAGATTGGATCATGTTGAAATTAGTTGTAGCGCAACAACATCAATAGTTGATAGAGGCCATTTTGTTATATACACTACAGATTACATTTGTTTTAAGATGCCCTTAACATATCTAAACCACAATATAGTGCAAGATGTCACGTCTCGCTCAAATTTTCCCGCAAAATTCAAATAAATGGTGGTTGTCTAAAGGATCTAGATTTTTCTATCTAGGAAAGTTCTAGAGTGACCTAGAGATGTCTAGAATAAGCTAGAGTTGAATGGACTCAATTCAAGTTTTGAAGACCCTAGAATGTTCTAGAGCACGCTGGAAGGTGCTAGAATGGATTGGAATATTCTAGAACATGCCGGATGGTTCATGAAGGATGTAGAAGCCACTAGAAGCTTATAGAACATCCCGGAACTTGCATGAATGAGCTAGACAAACCTAGAAGACTATAGAGTTGGCTAGAAGGTCTTAGAACCTTGTGGCATATTGTACATAAAACAAGAACACTCTTGTATATTCTATAACTAGAAAGATCTAAAAAGATGTGTCATAGTCTTAAGCTTGGTGTCACACTATAAATAGACCTATTGGTCTTCATTGGTATTCATCTTGGGAAATCCTTTGGAATTCTTAGCATCTTGTAAGATAAACTCTCTCTAAAGCAATACAACGCATTCTTTACAAACTCTCTTTCTAATCTCTTTGGAGTTTCATTCGGAATCAAAGACAAGTTTAGTGCAACAGACGGTGCTAAGTGTCGCACGATCGCTACTTGAAAAATAAGGTCGTGACAAAGAACTCTTAAAGATGTTTGCAGAGGAGTTTGGACTACAGACCGAAGGTCCTATAACTTTGCCATGTGATGCAGAATTCATGGAGTATGTGGTCTCACTCATTAATTCGACAACAATCTGCAAAAGTTTTAGAGAAGGCATTAATTGCTACAATTCATCGACAAAATCAATTGTTTAATTTCCTATTAAGTAAGGTCAAAATACATAACTTTCAAACACAAACCCAAAAGTTTAATCTAATAAATGAGATACCATATTTTTAATAAAGAACATCGTATAATTATATCTAATTAATGTGGGATACTCATAGAATACAAAATTGAAAATTCTCTCTTGAGCTTTGTATCGCAGTGAACTCCCTATGCTAAGATTTCCAAAACGTGACCATTTTTTATCGATTTTCCTACCTTTTCCACTAAATTTCCTACAATTCTTGCTACTGTTCTCTTTGATTCCTCTCCTTCTCATCCTAAACTCGATGGTGGCTTTCGTCCTCCCTATAAGCTTGTGCTTGCTGATTTGGCTCTTTGATTCCACTCCTCTTCATCCTAAACTTGATTGTGGCTTTCTCTCTCCCGGTAAGTTGTGCTTGCTGGTTTGGCCATTCTGTTTAAGGTTCTTTGGTTGTTTGGTTTGGATGATTTTATTGCGAGCATAGAAATTGGCACATATATGGCTTCTAAGATTTGAATGTGGAGGATTTTTACAATAGTTTGGACGACCTGTATTTAAAGTTGATTGATGATCTGATTATACAGGATGAAGAATCCTTCATCTTGGCTATTGCAAGTCGTATTATAACTGAGTGCTATGTGAATCCAGAAGTTCTTATGAAGATATTTTGCCGTGTGTGGGTATAGAAAGGTGGTCTTGAGTTAAGAATCCTTGATCATTTCCCTTTTATGTTCAAATTTGAGGAAATTGATTATCTGGAGCTGGTTTTCACCAAACACTTTGGAATTTCAACAATTCCTTGCTTATTGTGAAGAAAATGAACTTGAGTCAATCCTTCTTGTTAAGTTATATAAGATGTTGTGCATAAAGTATACTTCACTTTCACTTGTAATTTACTCCATTTTAATGCACTTTTATTACATTACTTTACTTGTACTACTTACTATATTTTCTACAACCCTATAAATAAGGTTTTCTATGTATATTTTAAACACACAAATTACAACATAATCACTACAATAAATCAATCTTTCTCTAATATCGCTCTATATTTTTAACATGACATCAAAGCCTATCATATACCTTTAGAATTTATATCAAAATTTTACCTCTATTCATCACAGTAAACCACCATCACATAAACCACTATCACCTATATTAATCAAATCAAAGCTAAAATATCATCATCAGACTCGTCTCATCCAAAAAATCTCAAAACCCACGCGCCAACCCACTCGAAACCTGAATTCACTCTGAAACTCACGCCTAACCAGCCCTCCAATCACGTCTGACTCGTGTTGCAATAGCACCCCGACCCGATTCACAATTTTTTTTCTCTTCACAGCTCCAGTTCAGCACCATCCTGGTCAGTTCTCCACTTGTTTAGACCGGTTCCAAGCTTGTTTTCGATTACTCTTTTCATTTTTATGGTTATTTTTGACCTATCTAAACTCTTTTATACTATTCTCTTATATTTCCTCTATTATTCCTTTAAAATGGACTGAAATGATGTCACTAAACCAATCTCTACCATCCTTGATAATACTAACTATCTATTCTGGGCACAAGCAATGAAGAGTTTCTTGAAAATATGCAAGCTATGGTGTCTCATAACTGGTGATATCTCTATACCCATAAAAGAAACCATTGAAACTGACTTTTTATTTGCTTACCGTCTTGAATACTAGGAGAGTAAATATCATCAAATTATTACCTAGTTTTGCAGCACCACTCTACCCTTAATCCATGGTGAATTTGTGCATTTTTACACTACCAAGGAAGTATGAGAATTTCTTGAGACTTGATTCATTACCACAAATTTGGCCAATCAATATCAACTTTTGATGGATCTTCATACCAAACGTCTGAGGTCTGATCAAACGATTAACCAATTTCTCTCTGAGATGCATGATATTTGGGATCAACTCGCTCTCTTTGAACCAATCTGGATAAACAAACTTGATACTGAGATGTTTACAACTTATCGTGATCTCCAATGTCTTATTATTTTTCTCATGGATCTCCATAATCGGTTTGAACATGTTCAGGCTTCCTTACATCATCGCAATCTTTTTTCGTCCCTAAATACTACAATGACTGAGCTTCACTCTGAAAAAACTTGGATTAAGGCTTTCAAAGTTCATACTACATATTATGTTCTTACCACTCCCTTTTATCACCCTAATAGAGGTTCTAAAGAAGACTCTAAATAGAAAGGTTGCATCTACTGTCACAAAACCAATCATGACCTTCTCATATGTTGCATGCGGGTACGTAAATTTTGTCATAAGAAGGGTCTAGGACATCTTCCGTGAGATTGCTCTCAGAATCTCTATCAAAATGATTCAAGTAAAACTAGTAACTCATCTGTCACTACTACTATTTCTGAGAGTAATCATGACAAATTTACATTCTCCACTTAAGAACTCAAAGGTCTTCTTAAACATGTTCTTTTAAAATTTAGTAATCCTTCTCCTACTGTCTTATCTCTCACATCAGGTAAATCTTCATGATATTTTGATTCTGTTTGTTGTAACCATATGAATCATAGTACTCATATCTTCTTTCTCACACAATCATCTATCTCTAAATCTTTAATTCGAATTGTCAATAGTTCACATATGCATATTAATACTATAGGTCAAGTTTCCACATATTCTATATCATTTTTTGACACCTTTCATATTCTCAACCTTACTATGAATCTTATCTCTGTTGGTCAATTATGTGAACTTGGTCTTACTATTACATTTTACTCTTCTAGTTTTCATGTGTAGGATCCACAAATAGGATGGACCCTTGGGATAGGCCGTAAGTTTGGACGACTATTTGAACTTATTAACTTTTATATACCCAATTATCTTTATCTTTCTGTTGTTGTTTCTACTTCTCTTATCAACTTATGACATGCTCATCTAGGTCATATGTCTATAGAACGTCTTCCTCCTTAACATCTTATGGTAAATTAGGATCTATTTATACTTCTGATAATGTAAATTATTTGTCTTATCAAATGAGAAAACAACCTGTTTTATATTTTAATAAAAGTGATTCTACTTCTATCTCCTCTTTTGACTTAATTTATTTTGATATTTAAGGTCCATCCCCTCATCCTACTATAGGAGGATGTGTATATATTGTCATCTTTATTAATGATTATTCAAGATTTACATGTATTTTTTTCATGAAACATAAATCCGAATTACCCAAAATTTATTATGATTTTTTCCAAATGGTTAAAACCCAATTTTCTCAAACTATCAAAGTTCTTAGAATTGATAATACTATGAAATATAAAGAAACAATTTTTTTAAAATTTTATTCCCCAAAATGGCACACTCTCTTAATATTCTTGTTCTGTCACATCTCAACAAAATAGAAGAGCTGAGCAAAAACACAGACGCATTCTTAATACTGTTTGCACTATTCTCATTTCTAGTTTTTGTCCTGAATGGTTTTGGGTGAAGCAGGTCTTATGGTTGTTTATACTATTAATTGTGTTCCCACAACCCTATAAATAGGGTTTCTTATGTATATTTTAAACACACCAATTACAACAGAATTATTACAATAAATCATTCTTTCTCTAATATCTCTGTATGCTTTTAACACTTAGCAAATGATGTTTAATTATTCACCTCTTTGGTTACAATTGCATGATCTACATCCAAATTATAGGAATTATATGAAGGAATCTATTGTTACAAATATTGCTAAGAAATATGATTATGTCCTAGAAATTAATCATTTGATCTTACTAATATATTATCTAGATCAGTTAGGATTACAATTTTCCTTGATCTTAAACAAGCACTCATTCTTGGTGTTCATATTCCAATAATTATTATTCCTATATTACATGTATAGTGTGGATTGATATGAGGTATTAACAACTTCCTAGTTTTTTTATCACTATGGTATGCTTAAGCATAATACTAAGATATGTGTGTGACCACTAGTGGTCTAAATGTTGGTTTTAGGGGAAGACACTCAAATTTTGGTAAGTGTTCATGTGTTGATATGAATTTAAGAACTCAAAAATAATGCTGGTAATGTAATTGGTTCAAAAGATGGTGCTCTTCTTAGTAATTCTGGTGTTGGCTCTTATCAAAAAATGTGGGTGCAAATTTGGAACCCTTTGTGGGAGATAGGTATACACGAGTGCCTCGTGGTTTAGGTGAAGGTGTTCATGCTATTGATGTAGGTTGTAATGTTCCAAATATGGCTATGGTGGACTTAGTTCAAACTAAAAAGATACAATTCTCGAGGCATGAGGGAAAAAAAGGAGGTTGATGGTGTGAGTGGCAAGTCAATTCCAACTAGTGATGGCAAAAGGTTTCAAAAAGAATTGGAGGATGTCTCTAACAGGCAAGCAAAATGGAAGTACACAGGGGCTACTGTAGAGCTTGGAAAAAATTGGTGTCTTGCGTGCTTTGCCATTGGAGTAGTGTTGGTTCCGGTTCTCATTTCTATTTAGTTTTGTTCTCGATTTTGTGTACGTGTTATATTAACTAATGGAGTTGTAATGTGTTTGGTGGTCTTTGATACTACGTTTTGGTTTGTGTTTGATATACATGGTTCCATTGTGTTTATGATTCGTTTTGAATATTTTGTGTTATTTAGTGAGCTATTTGGATAGTTTTGTTGAATTCAACAAACACTGCAACACAATTCAACAAACACTGCACCGACGCCAAACATTTCTTTTCCAATATACACGGCGACTACCAAAGCCACTATAAACCATGCAATTCAATCATGGTGGTTGGTGAAATAGTAATTGATATTTGTCTATATAAACAATGTAAATATCTGATACAAATTAAGAAAATATACGAATGAAAACGTTTATTTCTTCCTCTGATTATTTCTTCAAACATTGATTTCTTCATGGTATCAGAGTCAAGTCGTTGCTTTATACAAATTTGAAACTCTTGTTCTCTAAAACAGAGATTTCTTTCTCTGAAAATATTTCTTCTCGTGAAAAAAATTCTCATTCAAATACCCCTACAAATATTAATTACAAGCATCATTTTTGAAGCAGTATTTGTCTCACCTAATTTTACCATATTACTCTAAATACAATTTTGAACATTTTGGTAAAAATAGAGTAGAAGAAAAGCCTTCCACGCGCTGCCTGAAGTTAAGGGAAAATTTTCCACGCGCCCCCACGCGTCGTCTGGAGGTTGAAGATGATGACGTGTCATTCGGCGCGGCTCGGCCCGGCTCGAGGGCGTAGCTGGCCCGTAGTGCGGTTCGGCTTAGGTCACCTCGGTTCGGCTCAGGTTAGTCCGGCCAGCGGTTCGATTGAACCCGATTTTCTCGATTTTTCACAATTTTCCTATTTTTGACCGGTTCGGTCCATTTTAAAGGTCTGAACCCGGTTTTTTTTCGGTTCTGGATTTCTAAAACCGGTTTGGTTCATTTTTTCAAGTTTTTAAACCAATTTTGAACCAGTTTTGTGGTTTTTTATCCGATTTAGTATAAATATATATATATATATAAAAACTGGAAAAAAAAACAGAAAAAAAAAAATTTAGTCCTAAAATTATTACACCATTTTCTAGTTTGGTTACCATAATATCATGACAGAGGGTATAATTTCATTACCTATGGAGCAATCAAATCCAGTTGTTATACAATCTGTTCAATCTGAAGGTGTTTTTAATGCTGGAATTGTTATTACTGAGATTAATTATGATATTTGGTCTCAAATAATAGAAATGCATATTGCAGAGAGAGAAAAACTCTCTTATATTCATTACAAAAATTTGCAACCAGAAAAAACATCAAACAATTATAACAAGTGGTATGCAGAAAATCAAAAAGTGAAGAGATGGATACTTATGTCAATGAGTCTAGAAATCATGAAGCGATATTTACACATACCTACTGCTCTTGAAATTTGGGGTGCTTTGGCAAAATCATTCTATGATGGAAGTGACGAATTACAAGTATTTGTCTTAAACCAAAAAGCCTTTACTTCCAGACAGAATGGAAAATCACTTTCAGAGTATTATGGAGAGTTGACTGAAATTTTCCAAGATCTAGACCATCATGATAAGGTGGTCATGAAAGACCCTCATGATCTAATTTCATATCAAGAGTCTGTTGAAAGACTAAGGATACATATTTTCCTTGCTGGATTAGATGATGAGTTTGAGCAGGTTTGTGGAGAAATTTTGCGAAAAGAAACTATCCCAGATTTAGAAGGTTGTTATTCCTTGATTTGACGGGAGGTAGTACGTCGAATCTCATTGAAGGAAAAATCTAGAGATGTTGACGCTTCCACCATGATATCTAAAAATCGTTCTTTTTCTAATCAACAAGAACGAAAGGTGACTGATAAATCATCATTTAAATGTACCCATTGTCATCAAAAGGGTCATACAAAAGAACGATGTTTTGAACTGGTGCGATATCCTGACTGGTGGGATCATAACCGTGACTCTTGGAAGAAAAATCCACGGTAGATATCTACTGCCACCATTGCTAAAACAACAAAGGATCATGTTGCAACCTCCTCAGCACATGTTGGTAAGATGCTTAAATTTTTTTCTCCTGTATTTAATAATACATGGATAATTGATTCAGGTGCAACTGATCATATGACATTCGATTCTAGACAAATCTCAAAACCATCCTCACATAAAACTGTTTGCACTGCCAATGGTAACACAACCCTAGTCATTAGGGAAAGATCTTTATCTCTCACTAGTACTTTGAATTTAGACTCAGTACTAGTTGTTCCCTCTTTAGAGTATAACCTTATATCTATTTCTCAAATAACCACTACTTTATCTGTTTTGTTATTTATTGGCTTGACTTTTGTGTGTTCAAGGACATTCAAACAAAGCAAACGATCGGTCGTGGTGTTAGGCAAGGAAACCTGTATTATTTGGACTTGGATTCAACAAATCATGCATTGGTAGCAACTGGATCTAAAAAGGATGAATCAAATATATGGTTATGGCATAGGAGATTGGGTCATGCTTCTTTTGGATATTTAAAGAAATTATTTCCAAGTTTATTTTTGAGCTTAGATCTTTCTACTTTAAAGTGTGATGTCTGTGAACTAGCAAAAAGTTATCGTTCCTCATTTCCTATAACCTTAAATAAAAGTCAATTTCCGTTTATGGTTATACATTCTGATGTATGGGGTCCTTCCAAAGTCTCTATGTTGGGAGGATCACGTTGGTTTGTTACATTTATTGATGATTTTAGTAGAATGACTTGGGTCTGTTTAATGAAATCTAAAAGTGAGGTAAACGTATTATTTAGAAAATTTCATAAAATGGTTCGTACTCAATATAAAACACAGATTCAAGTTCTAAGAAGTGACAATGGAGGAGAGTATAAAACTTCTGAGCTTCAAGAATATCTTCAATCAGAAGGCATTATTCATCAAACTACTTGTGTTGATACACCTCAACAAAATGGAGTTGTAGAAAGAAAAAATCGACACTTGT
Organism: Hippophae tibetana; assembly: GCA_037013495.1. Taxonomy (NCBI): domain Eukaryota; kingdom Viridiplantae; phylum Streptophyta; class Magnoliopsida; order Rosales; family Elaeagnaceae; genus Hippophae; species Hippophae tibetana. The sequence continues at coordinate 43,547,556 of CM072808.1, forward strand.
TGGAAGTTGTCTGTGCCTCATTGATCGAAGCTAATATGTCATTATCTTATTAGGGAGAAGCAATTACTTCTGTTGTATATTTGATCAATCGGGTACCTTCTAGTCTCATTAACTTCCAAACACCACTACAAGCCATCACTGAAGCAATTGTTGCACCAAATGTTCCCAATTTACCTCCTCATGTCTTTGGTTGTGTGGCATTTGTACACCTACATAAACAACAACGTAGCAAGTTGGATCCACGAGAAATACGTTGTGTTTTTATGGGATATGCCATACAACAAAAAGGGTATCGTTGTTATCATCCTCCTACAAAACAAATGATTACTACTATAGATGTTATTTTTCATGAAGATACAATGTATTTCTCCTCTACACCTGGATTTCAGGGGGAGTACAACCATGTTGAAATTCAGACCCTTACATATAAATTGTTTCCTTATGAAGAAAGACAAATTATATGTGAGGAAAATACAAATAACTTGAATTCAAATGGTAATAACTCTCAATATAGAAAAGACTCAAGGGAAATGGAATCAAGTCCTCATCAACTTCAAGATCATCAAGCAAGTTCCTTACTACCATTAAGTGAGTACGAGTTTCCTTTTCCACAAGCTGTTGATATACCTAACCAATCGTTTGCAGAGGATGTTCCAACTATTGAACCAGCCAGAAAAATACTTCCATCACGTCCTAACAGAGGTATTCCTAAAGCCATGTATGAACCTGAGATTTCTAGTAAAGTCAAATATCCCATGAGTAACTATATGTATAAACATCGTTTGTCAAAATCAAACGTATCATTTGTGAATCAATTATCTGCTGTATCTATTCCTAACAGTGTGCAGGAAGCTTTAGCTGACCAAAAATGGAAAGATGCTATGAATGAAGAACTAAGATCCTTAGAAATAAATAGAACTTGGGAGCTTATCGATCGTCCACCAATAAAGAAATTTGTTGGATGTCGATGGATTTTTTCAGTAAAGTATCAAGAAGATGGTATGATTGAACGCTATAAAGCAAGATTGGTGGCAAAAGGATACACTCAAACATATGGGATCGACTATACAGAAACATTTGCACCTGTAGCCAAAATTAACATTGTTCGAGTCTTGGTATCTCTAGCTGCAAATTTAGATTGACCATTATATCAGTTTGATGTAAAAAATGTCTTTCTACATGGAGATTTAATTGAAGAAGTTTACATGGATTTACCACCAAGAATCAAGAAATCCAAAATCCATGATGAAAAGGTGTGCAAATTAAAAAAATCACTGTATGGATTGAAACAATTCCCAAGAGCATAGTTTGGCAGGTTCACAAAGTCAATGAAGGCATTTGGCTACAAGCAAAGCAATTCAGACCATACTTTATTTCTAAAAAAAGAATATGGTAAGATCACTACACTTATTGTATATGTTGATGATATGATAGTAATAGGAAATGATCTTGAAGAAAGGAAAGCGCTACAAACTTATTTGTCCAAAGAATTTGAAATGAAAGACCTTTGTTCCTTAAAATATTTTCTTGGGATTGAGGTTTCTCGATCAACAGAAGGAATCTTCTTATCTCAAAGAAAGTATGCCTTAGATTTATTAAAAGAAACCGGTATGTTGGCATGTCAACCAGCTAATACACCAGTAGAGGAAGGATTAAAGTTATGTATCAAGGTTGATCAAGTTCCAACAAATAAAGAAAGATATCAAAGGCTTGTTGGAAGGTTGATGTATTTGGCACACACAAGACCAGACCTTGCCTATGCTTTAAGTATTGTTAGTCAATTTATGCATGATCCTGGAGAACAACATATGAATGCAGTTATTCGTATTTTGAGGTATTTAAAATCTGCTCTTGGAAAAGGAGTATTGTTCACTAAAAACTCAGAGTTTTCTAGAATTGAAGTATATACTGATGTTGATTGGGCTGGATCAATAAATGATAGACGATCTACATCAGGCTACTTCACTTTTGTAGGGGGGAAACCTTGTAACATGGAGAAGTAAGAAACAACATGTTGTTGCCCGTTCAAGCGCCGAGGCTGAATACAGAGGCATGACACTTGGGCTTTGTGAGGCCTTGTGGTTACAATCTCTTTTAAAATATTTGGGATATCATGCTAAAGAATCAATTATGTTATTTTGTGACAATAAAGCAGCATGTGATATTGCTCATAATCCAATTCAACACGATCGTACAAAACATGTTGAAGTTGACAGATTCTTTATTAAGGAAAAGTTAGAAGAAAATTCATTGGAATTGCCAAAAATTAAGTCAGAAGATCAATTGGCTGACATCCTCACTAAAGCAGTCTCATATCGAGTATTCACAGAAGTTTAAGTCAAGTTGGGCATGAAAGACATCTATGCACCAACTTGAGGGGGAATGTTGAATTCAACAAACACTGCAACACAATTCAACAAACATTGCACCGACGTCAAACATTTCTTTTCCAATATACACGGCGCCTACCAAAGCCACTGTAAACCATGCAATTCAATCATGATGGTTGGTGAAATAGTAATTGATATTTATCTATATAAATAATGTAAATATCTGATACAAATTAAAAAAATATACAAATAAAAACGTTTATTTTTTTCCTCTGATTATTTCTTCAAACATTGATTTCTTTAAGTTTAAGTCTTGTGGTTTGGTTATCACTTATAAAACTAAGACGTTATCATTCGTTTCACTATTAAGGGCTGCTAGCTGGACAATAATGTTTAAAGAAGCAAGTACCCTCTAGATTGAAACTTCATTTTGAGTAGCTATGTTATTTAAGATAGGGGTGGAATGAATAAGCTACCTTTGTTGTCCTCGACCTTATATGTTGAGGTTTGTATTATTCTTTTAAGTTTTAATAATTTCTCCTCTTCTGCAACAAAATATATATATAATTTTTCTCTTACAAAACCTAACCCACTTATCCACTTATTTATTTTTGTGAGTAAAGTTCATGAATTTTTTTGATTCCATCAACTAAAATTTTAATATTATGTGAAAGTTTATACATAAAAATAAAAAAAATTAATTAAATTTAATGGATGTAAACATACGTAATTATTGTAAACTTTAATCCAATAATTATACTTAATTAATATCAAACATTAACTTTAATGCTTAATTATTTCATTGTAAATATGTAATTTTACGAAAAACTTGTAGTAAGCCAACAAATGATAATACTATATTATCATGTTGATATACTCTTGGAACTAATTTTATCAAAAATTGCCTTGGTCCATTGTGTTGCGAGGAGACATAAACTCCATACTTGGCAACGGACTTTCTTGATCTATTTTTGAAATTGCTAAATTGATCATATTTAATTTATTATATAAGTTTTGTAAATTCGTTCACAATTATTAATTCCGCAGAGTTAGGGTCAGAATCTGACTATTCCCTTTTTGTAAGCCACAAAATATGAAGATAGTTGGCCTAACATCAACTAATTAAGTCACCTGATATTAGTTTTTTTTTTCTTATGTGAACTATGTCACACTACGTCTTAGTTTGTTAGCTGCAATACCTGCCGCTACAATTATATTTTCAAAAATTAAGAAAAATAATATTTTTAAAATTTATAACAATAAAAATAATATAAAATTACATTAAATAAAATTTAATTAAACGACATTCAACAATAAACGTATTAAAATTATTATAGTTTAATTAGTTAATCTTTAATTGAAAAACTTTTAAAAGTATTATTTTTATTATTATCGTCCCAAAATAATTTTCAATAGTATATGTTATATCTATAGGAATCTCTCACTATTCGTTTCTCAATGTATTTGAATGTTTGACACAATATTTTTTTAAAAATAATATTATATAATTCACACATTTAAAAAATAATAATTTATTTAAAGTATTGACTATAAATTCCAAAACTAAAGCAATATCCCCTTACACACACATGCCTAAAAAAAAACAATGAGACTTGTTTATAAAGGGTCTGGTCAAACGGTGGGTTTTTTTTTTTTTTTCTTTCTTTGGCCTGATACTGTTCTATTTAATTTCATATTTTGCTGAGAAAGAGGACAAGAGATATTGTTCAAGGTGTGCTTGTATATTATATTGGATATAGCCGGCAACATAAAATTCTATTTCCTTATTTAAGTGATGTAGTTAGTGAATGAAGTTATTACTTCATATAATAAACTAAAAATAAATAAATAAATAAAATGTATATAAATATAGGAACCAGTGCGTGTTGCTTTGTCTCTTTGAATTTGGGAATCGTTTGACAGTAATTTGAATACAATTGACTGTAATTTCAAAGCAGCATATATGCAACTATCAAGCTGACGTGAATCTAAGTTAGTAATATTAATTCCAAAATCTACTAATTAATGTTAACCAATGATGACTCATGAGAGAGTTCTAATTTAGCAAATAAAAATTTAAATTTTTTGAATTAATTACGTTTTATTCAAATGACATAATTTATAAATGTATACAAAATGTATTTATTCTATTACAATTATAACCATAATATATGAATAATAATAAAAATATATCTAATTTTTAATATAATTATATTATTATCCATATGTTACACTTATAATTATAATTTTAAAAATACAAATTGTTGAATATAATTTGATTGTTATTCATTTATTTTGAACATAATTACAATAAAATGAATATTTTTACATACATGGATATAAAACATAATTAATACAAAGAGTTTTAATATTTATTTCAAGTTACAACATTTCACAACTAATTGAGTGGATATGCAATGAGATTTAATTATTTTATCTAACAGGTATATGCATCAAATCAAATGAGCTGTAAATAGTATGATATTTAAGCCTAAGTGATAACTCAGTAATCTCAAAGTTTTTTTCTGGTGAGACATATAAATGTAAAATCATGTTGTTGTAATCTCTGGTGTGAGTTGTCAAATCTTATTTTAAAATATTTTAATACAGTCTCATATTTAATACAAATAAAGGCTAATCACTATATTTACATGCAAGTCATTACTTGAGTTTTTTTCCTTTTAAATTGTAAACCCAGTTATTTGTGTTGACAAGAAGAAAAATAGGCAGAAATTGGCAACAGTTACGTAGGAAATATATATAAACTTTAATTAAGAGTTAAATTCTTGTCTCTTATTACATAAAATATGATTTGTTTATCTATATATTTATTAACCACTTAATGGATAGGTGAATTGCTTACTGCAATTAAAGAATATAGCATTTTAATATTTAGCTATTCATTATTTGATAAAGTAATTAGTAAAACACAATTTTTGCATTCCTTGTATTTTTAAATATGAACCGTTATATATATATATGAGACGTGAGCATGACAAATGTTTTATATTCTCTTATTAGTTATATTTTTTATTACAATTTTACGTATATTATATCACATTTTATGATATAATTAATTTTTTTATTAATCGGTAATTAATTGCATGATATTATTTACCATATCATATATTATTAATTTTGCATCTAATTAATTTTGTATATAAAACAACTTATATACCCATCACTCTAATATATCTTTATTACGTTTCTCCATTATTTTTATGAAATGTGTACCATTTTATCATTACTTGAGCTTCATTAAAACGTAATCAATTTTCTTCGTTAAACCTTGTATTTAATTACGTACTTTCCCAACTTATTTAGGTATCATAGGTTAATGACTCCTTCAGCACCCCAAAGTTTCAATTCCCCTTTTCTTGTTGATCGATCCTGTAAATAATCAAGGTCATGATATCAATGATCTGATTAGTTAGTAAAAGTTTGCTCTAAATTCAATATCGTGGCACGTACTATTTGTACGAGGCGAGGAGTTGAGGTCTCAATCTTTCACTCAAAATCAAACACACAGAGAATTACATTATTTTGAATATGCCTCCTTAATTACATATCTAGCTAGCCTAAATCCTAATTAATTAAGCACAGTTAATTATAATTTAAAAGAAGGTTCTTATACATACTTCAAAAGTCGAAATAGTAGAAGCTGAATTTTCAGGCGAACGAATAGTACATTACGCTGCTATAATTAAAGTCGTATGCTGCCTCCCTGAGACGATAAACGACTAATATAGCTAGTCAACAGTTTAATTATAACAAACTTATTATTATTGTTGCACCAAAATACCAAATTTTATTTTTTTATGATCTTTTAAATATAATATTTAAATCCCAAGTTGGTCAAAAAAATTATGATCATTAATTATATCAGCGTCTTTAATTAAATTAAATTAAAAAATTTGTCCTAATTAGGAATCTATGTATATTTGTTAGAATTCCTCCCAATTAATTATACATTGAGCTTATATATAGCTGATGCATGACTTGCGTTCGCAAGAGTAGTAGTTAATATTTTACAACCTTAAAAGGGAGGGAATAATACTAGAGGAGAAAATACTAATGGATCTTGAGATTGACGAAATAACCTCGGCTCCGATAACACCAAGGCCGGCCGCAGTAGCTCCAGCACCACCGGTATCAATCCCTACCGTACAATTCAATTCCCCATCTTTGACAAGGGCACCTCTCTTAATTTCCAATGGTGACAACAAGGCCCTAGAACCAACAAGTACAAATATAACCCCAAAGTCCTTAACACCAAAAACTAGGACTCCTTATTTCACAACTCCAATAGGAAGCCCCATTAGAAGGGCTTTCAAACTCACAAAGCTTGACCCACAAGATGCTTGGCTTCCTATCACTGAGTCTAGAAATGGGAATGCCTATTATGCTGCCTTTCACGTTCTCTGTTCTGGTATTGGAATTCAAGCTCTTGTACTCCCTGTTTCCTTCACTATCCTTGGCTGGTAAGTTCTATATAATGGTGATCCCAAACTACGTATATATTTGTAGTACTAATCATATTAACTATACTTATACTCTTTTTAACTAAAAAGCTACCTTTTCTAAGATTTATAGGTATCTGTTATTACCCGAATATGTCTTTTGAAATGAGATAATAAGTTTTATCCATTAGACCACTAAGCAAACTACAACTAAAAAATTGATTGACATTGAAATTAAGTTAGGAAAACAAGTAGAATCAGAGATAAAATTGATCTATTATAAAACAGAGCAAGGTCAATCTTAACTGACTTTAACATGTCAAAAATAAAGAAAAGTCTATGTATCTCAAATTATGTAGGTGTATCTAATGAGAAAATTGTAATATATTTGTGATCTATTATACTGTACGTCAATATACAACATTTTTTAAAAATATTTTACCTGAAGAGGGACTCAAACTAGAAAAGTTCTTGAAAAATGCCAAGTTTTTACCATATTTATGCTAAAAGACGACTGAGAAAGTAATGAATGTGGAATTTCAGGACATGGGGAATTATATGCACAACAATAGCATTCATATGGCAACTATACACACTATACTTGCTAGTTCAACTTCATGAAAATGCAGAAACAGGAATTAGATACTGCAGATATCTACAACTATCAGACGCAACATTTGGTTACAAACTATCAAAAATCTTGACCTTGTTCCCAATATTGTACCTATCTGGAGGAACATGTGTGGCCTTGATCATAATCGGAGGATCGACGTCGAAGAACTTCTTCCAGATAGTTTGTGGAGCAACATGTACTGCAAAACCATTAACACCAGTAGAGTGGTACTTGGTGTTTACATGTGCAGCAGTTGTACTATCCCAATTGCCAAACTTGAACTCTATTGCTGGGATTTCACTTCTTGGATCGATCACAGCCGTTGGATATTGTACTGTGATGTGGGTTGTGTCCGTTGCAAAGGGTAGGCTACCTGGTATTTCATATGATCCAATCAAAGCACACACCCAAACAGCTCAAGTTTTTGATGTTTTAAATGCACTTGGTATGATTGCTTTTGCATTCAGAGGCCACAATCTTATACTTGAGATTCAGGTATTTATATACATATAAGAACGCAAAGCTATTAATGATCATGTACATTAAAATTTGCTTTAATAAATGGATTCATTTATTGCAGTCTACAATGCCTTCAAGTGAAAAGAACCCATCAAGAGTGCCAATGTGGAGGGGTGTCATATTCGCATATCTAATCATCGCTTTTTGTTTATTTCCTCTTGCAATTGGAGGCTACTGGGCTTACGGTCAAAAGGTATACCTTTTTTATTTATTTATTTATCTAAATTTGCTTATTATGGATTTTTTTTCCAATACACTATTTGTCTATTTTATCCTTAACCATAAATAAATAAACAATTATATCCCATATGAGTCACCACTTACCACTAGTTCACAAGTTATGTCCAAAATGTGACTATTTTGTGAACATGACTTGATCTGAAATTCCAGTCATTTAATATCATTCGTGCAGGCAATTAAGTACTTGGAAGTACGCAACAATTTGAGATGAACAAAAACTGTTAGCATCTAAAATCAAATATCAAGACTCACATACTTGAAAATTATTCCATGACCGAAGAATCATTATTCTTAGTATTTTTTTTTTCAAAACAAATAATACTCTAAAAACCTTTAACTATAAAAATAAAATATTTTATGTTTAAATTTTATATTTTTATTATTAAAAAAAAATCTAAAATATTATTTAATATTAAATATCGTCTAATTTAACACAATTTTTAAGTTTAATCAAATATATTAATACACCAATGTAACTTCACATTTTCCTATCATTATTAGGATAGGTTTATTTAATCTAGAAATAGTTTGGGTCATTTATATTTTTTTCATTAAAAGAAAAAAATGTATTTTTATGGGTATTGTTGGAATATAATTAAAAATACTACAAAATAAAAAATTAACGTTCAGAGTGTTGAATATTGGCTCTAAAAGTAACTAATTTGTGGTCTAATTTGTGGCATGATTTAAGAAAATTAGTGGCCTAATTTACGGTTTAAATTATGGTATAATTTAGGGAAAGTGAGTTTTGCTTCATTTATAAATAGGGAAGAGTTCATGTATTAAAGAACAAGGCAAAAATCAGAAGAAAAAAAACAGAGAGCATAAGTAAATTCAAAGAGAGAAAATACTTAGTGAGTTTGAGAAAATACTTGAGAGATATTATTAATAAGAAAATATGTATCTGTATTCTATATATTTCCTACTCAATTCAAATAATATATGTTACCTCCCGTGGATCTAGGCGAATTACTGAACCACATAAATTTTGTGTATCCTTTTACCGCTTTGATATATTCATATACAACTATTTATTGCTTCTGTGCACAACAAATTGGTATTAGATCTAAATATAGCAGTATTATATATCAAATCGAAGCTCTCGACGAGACGAATACAACAGTGAAAGAATCGATCAAATCGCAAGTCAGAATAAATTCCAAAAGCTATCGGAGTATTACTGTCAGCAACTAAGTCAACTCGCTGAGTTGGATCGAGTCAACTCAATCACTAGTGATATTTGGACCAAGTTGGTCCGATTTTCATCTGTTTAAGCTGAGTTGGACCTATTTCTAGCTAATTGGATCATTCTGGATTCAATTGCAGACTCCGTTTTTTTCAAATAAGGTCTAAAATTTGGAAAAACATTGTTTTAAGTTGTAAGTGCAAAATTTATGTTATATGTTTGTACTTATGAGTGATAAAAGAGAGATCGAAGAATTTGAACAAACTGACCTTAGAATTTCTAACAAACCAAGTTGTTTTACTCGAAGAACTATGTTGTCCAACACAAAGTTTGAGGTGGAGAAATTCGACGGCACCAATAACTTTGGCATGTAGCAATGTGAAGTATTAGATCTATTGTTCAAAGAAGGATCTAATATAACCTTGGAGACTAGGCCAGGAGATTATTCAAATGAAGATTGGAAATATGTTAACCGACAAGCTTGTGGCACAATTTGACTGTGCTTAGGAAAAGATCAAAAGTACTTTGTCATGAAAGAGAATGTAGCTGCAGTTCTCTGGAAGAAACTATAGGACAAGGACATGACAAAAAGTATTGAGAACAGACTCTACTTGAAGAAGAAACTTTTCTGTTTCTAGTACAAGAAAGGTACCCCTATGAATGAGCACTTAGATAATTTCAATACAATTTTATCTGATCTGTAAAATTAGATGTTGAAATTATCGATAAAGATAAAGCTTTGTTGTTATTGAATTCATTACCTGAGAGTTATGAACATTTAAACACAACCCTATTATATGGAAAAGATGAAGTTCAATTCGTAGATGTTTCAAATGCTTTGGTAAATAATGAGTACTGAAAGAAGGATCAACATGATCACAGAGACTCAATATCAGAAGCATTGACGGTAGCCAGAGGTAGGACGAACAACAAAAAATCAGGCAGATTAAATAATATAGGGCAATCCAGATCAAAGTCTAGAGGAGATTCATCCAGAAGACGTCCTACGAAGGACGAGTATACTTATTGTCACCAGAAAGGGCATTGGAAGAAAGATTGTCCAAATAAGGACAAGTCAAATGCAAATGTTGCACAGAAGGCTGATGAAAATGAAGAATCAGTCTTTTCAGTTTCATCATCAGAAACCTACTCAGATAAGTGGATCCTTGATTCTGGATTTTCTTATCATATGTGTCTAAATAGACATTGGTTTTCGAGTTTTGAGGAGCTCGATGAAGGAGTTATGCTTATGGGCAACGACAATGCCTGTCAAACAAAAGGGATCGGAAAAGTACAACTAAAGATTCACGATGGTACAATCAGACGACTTACAAATGTAAGGTATATTCCTGACCTAAAGAAAAACCTTATTTCTTTAGGTGTTCTAGATTCTGATGGTTACAAGGTAACATTGGAAAATGGAGTCTTGAAAATTGTATGAGGTGCATTTGTAGTGATGAAGGGTACTCGGAAGGCAAACTTGTATTTCCTAGATGGGAGTACAGTTACAGGAAGAACAACTGTCTCAAGTAGTTTTGAAGAAAAGACAAATGATTCTTCCCGCCTGTGGCACATGCGCTTAAGGCATGTCAGTGAAAAGGCTTTACAAGGCTTAATGAAGCAAGGTCTTTTGAAAGGTGCCAAGATTGGAAAGTTTGATTTCTATGAGCATTGTGTAAAGGGAAAACAAACAAGAGTCAAGTTCGACACTACCATTCATCGTACTAAGGGATCTCTTGATTATATTCACACAGATGTCTTGGGACCTTCAAAGAATGCTTCACTTGGAGGTAAACGTTGGTTTGTGACTTTTATTGATGATTTCTCTAGATATGTATGGATATACACCATCAGTCACAAAGATGAAGTTCTGGATATCTTTCTTAAATGGAAGAAAATGATCGAGATTCAGACAAGCAAGAAAATTAAGAGGCTCAAATCTAATAATGGTGGCGAGTACAAATCAGATCCCTTTCTTCAAAGTTTATCAAGATGAAGGGATAATCAGACATTTTTCTATTTCCCGTACACCACATCAGAATGGAGTTGCAGAACGAATGAATCGTACTTTGGTTGAGAAAGTTTGATGTATGCTATCTCAATCCAAATTGGGCAAGGCATTTTGGTCTGAGGCTTTGTCATATGTAACTCATATAGTAAACAGACTTCCTGCGATTGCATTAGATGGGAAAACTCCTAAAGAGGTATGGTCTGGACAACCTACTACTGATTATGATTCATTGCGAGTATTTAGATGTCCTACATATTTTTATGTTAGTGAATCCAAACTGGATCCTAGAGCAAATAAAACTGTTTTCTTGGGCTTTAAGGAAGGAGTTAAAGGATTTCGAATTTGGTGTGGTGAATCCAAGAAGATTGTTTTAAGTTGAGATGTTACATTTGATGAGTTTGTTATGCTGAGACAGACAAATTCAGAGAAAGAGAATGAAAGTCCAAATACTCTTTCTAAGGTGATGCTTGAGACTCCAGAAGATCCAGAAAAGATTACATCGATTACCGATCGTGGTGAAGATGAAATTGATGATCAAGAAGAGATCTCAGTTGAGGTGGAGGTTCTCTCACTATCACCACCGATTAATCAGCAACCAGAATCTATTGCCACTACTCGACCGAGAAGGGAGATAAGGAAGCCTACCAGATACACAGACATGGTAGCATTCGCACTTCCAGTAATTGATGATGATGTCCCATGCACTTATAGAGAAGTCGTGCAAAGATTTGATAGTATGAAGTGGAAGATGGAAATTGATGAAGAGATGAAGTCTCTACATCAAAATCAAACTTAGGAGTTGGTTCAACTTCCCAAAGGAAAGAAAACTATTGGTTACAAATGGGTCTATGCAAGAAGGAAGGTGCTCTTGGTAAGGACAACATCATATACAAAGCCAGACTGGTAGCAAAAGGCTATGCTCAGAAAAAAGGAATAGATTACAATAAGGTATTCTCACATGTTGTTAAGCATTCATCTATTCGGATACTATTGGCTTTGGTAGCACAATTTGATCTCGAGTTAGCTCAACTCTATGTCAAAACAGTTTTTCTCCATGGTACTTTGAACGAAGAAATCTACATGTCTCATCGCGACAATGGTACAAGTGCTTTGATAGCTTCATTAGAGAGTAGAAGTACACACGTAATCAGTTTGATCACTGTGTATATTTTCGGAAACTCCAAGAAGGTACCTTCATTTATTTGCTCTTATATGTTAATGATATGTTGATTGTATCTAAGAGCAAGGTGGAGATCGACAGATTGAAGACTCTGTTGAGTTCAAAATTTGAAATGAAAGATCTTGGAGAAGCTAAGAAAATTCTTGGGATGGAAATCACAAGAGATATAGTTGCAAGCACAATCTGTCTAACACAGACTCAGTATCTGAAGAAAGTACTACAAAGGTTTGACATTGATGAAAAAACCAAACCAGTAAGTACATCGCTTGCTCCTCACTTTTAGTTGAGTGCATTGATGTCACCTAGCACCACTGATGAGAAGAAGAAAATGGAGCGTGTTCCATATGCAAATGTTGTTGGTGCTTTGATGTATGCAATGGTTTGCACCAAACCTGTATTTTCCACGCAGTTAGTATGGTGAGTTGGTACATACATAATCCCAAAAAAGGACATTGGCAAGCAGTGAAGTGGATTCTACAGTACATCTATGGTACTGTGGATATTGGTTTGAAGTTTGAGAGAGACAAGACTAAAGGCAAACACCTAGTTGGATATGTGGATTTTGACTATGCTGGAGATCTGGATAAGCATCGATCTACAACTGGTTATGTGTTTACAATGGCAAGAGAACCAATTTGTTAGAGATCAACATTGCAGTCAACTGTAGCTTTGTCTACTACAGAGGCAGAGTATATGGTTGTAACAGAAGCATTCAAAGAAGTTATCTAGCTTCTCACGTTAACCAAGGATTTAGGTATTGTTCAAAAGAACGTGGAGGTTTTCTACGACAGCCAGAGTGTCATTTGTTTGGCAAAGAACGAAGTTCATCATGGTCACACCAAGCACATCGATGTTCGATTTCATTTTATTCGGGAAATCATCGATAAAGGGAATGTTATACTCCAAAAAATCAAAATTGTAGATAACTCTGCAGATATGCTTACAAAGGTGGTTATAGGGATCAAGTTTCAACACTGCTTGAACTTGATCAACATCTCTCAAGCTTAAAGCGCCTAGGGCGCATTTGGAGGCAGCGTTATGAACTTTTTCGCCAAGGTGGAGATTGTTGAATATTGGCTCTAAAAGTAACAAATTAGTGGCATAATTTAGGGAAATTTGTGGCCTAATTTGTGGCATGATTTAAGGAAATTAGTGGCCTATTTTAAGGCTTAAATTATGGCACAATTTAGGAAATGGGAGCCTTGTTTCATCTATAAATAGGGAAGAGTTCATGCATTAAAGAACAAGACAAAAATCAGAAGAAAAAAAAAACAGAGAAAGCATAAGCAAACTCAAAGAGAGAAAATACTTAGTAAGTTTGAGAGTTTTCTATGAGTTTGGGGAAACACTTGAGAGATATTATTAGTGAGGAAATTTATATATTTCCTACTCAATTCAAATAATATATGTTACCTACCGTGGATCTAAATGAATTGTCAAACCACGTAAATTTTGTGTGTATTTTTACCGTTTTGATATATTCATATACAGTTATTTATTACTTGTGTGCACAACACAGAGATCTAAAACTTCATTTTCCAAGCGCAAAAATTATTTATGAAAACCTTACTCAACTCTAAAAGCCCACGCCTCTTATGATTTGGATTTGAGTTTTCTTTAATTATTCTACAAAGGGTTTCAATATGGACTCATCTTTTGTTGATGCTGACATTAGAGCTGATGAACATGTAAAAGAGCAGACAGAGATTGGTGCAGCTAATCATTTTTTTGAAATTTTGTGGGATTTTTAACAATATTCCAACAATACTCCTAAAAAATAATACATTTTTTCATCCAATGAAAAACTTTGATATATTTTAAAAAATTATCCTTAAATGACCCAAACTAAAAATTAATGAACTAATTATAAGAATAAAATTAATTGACTAAATGGAACTAAAATCCCCACACCTTTCCTTTTTTATATAATGAACAGAACAATACTGCTAGTAGAGACTATAAAAACACTGTTAGATTTTAATGACATGTAGGTCTTGTATATCTAAATAACTAGTTATATGATAAAATAATTTGTGAGCTTATATACAGATACCAGAAAGTGGAGGTTTGTTAGCAGCATTTTTTGGCTTCAGAAGACGAGACACCTCACAATTTGTGATTGGACTAGCATGCATATTTGTGATAGTCAACTCTCTAAGTTCCTTTCAAATATATGGGATGCCAATGTTTGATGACATGGAGTCCAAATACACAACAAGAATGAAGAAGCCATGTCCATGGTGGTTGAGAGTTATTTTCAGAATTATGTTTGCTTATGGTTGCTTCTTTATAGCTGTGGCCATTCCATTTTTGGGAAGTGTGGCTGGTTTTATTGGAGGAATTGCGCTTCCAGTAACGTTAGCTTACCCATGTTTTATGTGGCTCAAGATTAAAAAGCCCATCAAATATAGCCCAATTTGGTGTCTTTTATGGGTACTGGGCCTTCTTGGTATGGCCTTAAGTCTTATTTTGATGGCTGCTGGTATATATGTTATTATTGACACTGGTATTGAGGCTAAATTCTTCAAGCCACAGTAAATCTTTAACATCTGTAAACCATGTCTATTTCATTATTTATATGATTATTATCAAAAGTTCTGTTAAATATTTTCCATTATCAATTAAAGCTTAGTTGCTTCTTATTAAAAAAAATTAAAGCTTACTTATTCAAAAAGGAGGGGTTTGATGGTACCTATTAAATTGATATTTGATAATGTTACCTTTAAGTACGACATCAGTTACATTCTCCCCATTCAAGCTTCAATGTTGCTAGAAGAAAGCACCTGAGAATCCATCAGGTCCAGGTGCTCGAAGTTTCCCAAACCCAAAAATTGCTTTCTTTCCTTCACCTTTATCCTCCTCCTTGAGAAGCATTCTATTCATATCTATAGTTACAAGAAGTTCAACAACCCTTAAAATCTCCTCAACTCCTTGACAATTTCCAAAGCTAAAAATGCCAACAAAATAGTCCTGCAACAAACTAACCACAGTTTCAGGATCATTCTGCCACTCATCATTTCCATCCTTCAATTTGGATATTGTAGAAAAAACAAGAAATAACTCTACACAAAAGAGTTCTCTAGTTTGTATTATTTTCTTCATGTTTTCATTACAATTGTATAGCTATTTATAAGGAAATTTTATTCCTTCAATTACTCTTTAAATTAAGCATTCCTTGATTTACTCCTTGAATTAAGGATTCCTTGTTTTACTCCTTGAATTAAGGATTCCTTGTTTTACTCCTTGAATTAAGGATTCCTTGTTTTACTCCTTGAATTAAGCTCCTTGTTTTATTCCTTGAATTAAGGTCCTTGTGTTTATTCTTTGAATTAAGAACTAATATCCAATACTCCCCCTCAAGATGGATCCAGAAGATTTATGGATCCAAGCTTGGACAAAAGTCGTTGAAATTGATGAGAAGCCAAGGGCTTGGTGAAGATGTCAGCCAGTTGGTCGAAGCTTCTTGTATAATGTGTCTGAATCACCTGTGATTGAACTTGTTCACGAACGTAATGACAATCAACTTCAATGTGTTTCGTCCTCTCGTGAAACACTGGGTTTGATGCTATATGCATAGCTGCCTGATTGTCGCAAAATAAGGACATAGGAAGAGTTGTAGGAACACCTAAATCACACAGAAGACCTTTAAGCCATATCAACTCACACGCAGTTGAAGCCATTGCACGATATTCTGCTTCGGCACTTGATCTGGCAATGACAGTTTGCTTCTTACTCTTCCATGTGACCAAGTTTCCACCGACAAATGTACAGTAGCCAGTGGTGGACTTGCGATCAATTGCATTCCCTGCCCAATCAGCATCACAATACCCCATGATTTGTGTGTTGTCATTCTTCTTCATGATAATACCACGACTCACTGATCCTTTTAAGTAGCGTAAGATCCTTTTAACAAGGGTCAAATGCTCAAGTGTTGGGGAGTGCATGAATTGGCTCACAATACTTACAGAATATGTGATGTCAAGTCTGGTGATTGTTAGGTAGATCAACTTACCAACCAGTCGTTGGTAATAACTTATATCCCTGAGTGGCGTGCCCTTCAAGCTAGGTTTGAGCTTGCTGTCAAGAGGGGTAATGGCTGGTTTAGCATCGCTCATGTTAGCTTCCTTAAGCAAATCTAGGACATATTTCCTTTGGTTAAGAAAGAGTCCCTTGTGCGAGGTTGCCATTTCTATACCAAGAAAGTACTTCAATATCCCAAGGTCTTTAATTGCAAACCTTTGTCTGAGGGACTGTTTGAGGTTGAAAATCTCGTCAGCATTATCACCTGTAATTATCAGATCATCTACATAAATCAGCACAACCAATTTGCCCATAGCTCCTGTGCGAACAAATAGTGAGGAATCGGCATTGCTGCTTTTGAAACCAACACTAGTGAGAACTGAGCTTAGCTTGGCATACCAAGCTCGTGGGGACTGTTTCAAACCATAAATGGATTTGTGCAATTTGCACACTAAATCCAGTTCATTGCTTTGAGGATGCCCAGGTGGCAATTTCATATAGACTTCTTCTTTGAGATCACCATGCAAGAATGCATTCTTCACATCCATTTGGTACATGGACCACCCCTTGTTTACAGCCACAGACAGTAACACTCTTACTGTGTTCATTTTTGCAACAGGTGCAAATGTTTCTTTGTAATCCACCTCGAATGTTTGAGTGAATCCCCGAGCCACCAATCTTGCTTTATACCTCTCAATTGATCCATCTGACTTGAATTTGAGCTTATAGATCCATTTGCAACCCACAACTTTCTTGCCTTTTTGAAGTTTGGTGATGCTCCATGTGTTGTGTTGATCTAGGGCTTTAAGTTCTTCTTGCATGGCTTCCTTCCACACCTCTTGGCTGTTGGCCTCATGAAAGTTTTGAGGCTCACTGTAACTCGATATAGTGCTGAGGAATGCGGCATGGGTTGGTGTCACTCTCTTATATGACACATAATTTGAGATGGGATGTGTGGGTTTGTAGGTGACAAAGTCTTGAAGTCTTGTGGGAGGTTGCCTAACACGCATTGGATTACGTCGTGGAGCAGAAGGAGTTATCTCACACTCGTTCACATCTTGTACCATATTGTGAGGATCATCTTGATTATCACCATCTTCATGCAGTGTACCATTAAGACGAGACCCTTCATTGTTATTTTCAGTGAGAGATGCATCAATGTTGACATAGCTGGGATCTTGTTGTTGTGGAGCCTTAAGTTCGATTCTTGGTAATGGAAACACATCCAAGATGTCATCCCCTTGACTTGTGATTTCATGTGACTTGCTAAAAAAAGGGTTAGTTTCATAAAATCGAACATCTTTAGACACAATTAATCTCCTAAGTTGGGGATCATAACACTTATATCCCTTTTGTGTAGATGAATAACCAAGAAAAATACATTTAACAGCTCTAGGATCCAATTTATCTCGATGATGAGATTGAATATGTACAAAACAGATGCAACCAAAGACTCTAAGGTGTGAAAGGTTAATTTTCCTTCCTTTCATGACCTCTAGAGGAGACTTGAAATCCAAGACTCGACTGGGTAATCTATTGATGATGTAAGCAGCTGCCATAACCCCTTGGGACCAGAATCTCTTTGGTACATTCATTTGTAGCATTAATGCTCTAGTTTTTTCAAGTAAGTCCCGGTTTTTGCGTTCAGCTACACCATTTTGTTGAGGTGTGCCAACACAACTTGTTTGATGCATAATGCCATGAATGCTCAAATATTGTTTCATGATATGGGACATGTATTCGGTGCCATTGTCAGACCTTAAGGTTTGAATTTTAGAAGAAAAGTGATTTTTAACAAGATTATGAAAGTCCTTAAATACTTCCATAACTTCATTTTTAGACTTTAAAAGATATAACCATGTGACTCGAGAGAAATCATCAACAAAAATCACAAAATACTTATAACCATCAAAAGATTCATTAATTGGTCCCCATACATCTGAATGAACTAGTTCAAAACACTTACTAGCCCTAGACAAGGAAGAATTAAAAGGCAATCTAGTGGCCTTAGACAAGTGGCAAGTTTCACATGCAATTTCATCATTTCCTAAGTTTGGAAATAAAGTTGACAAAATTGGTAGAGAAGGGTGAGCTAAACGTTGATGCCACAATTGATTATCTTGGATAGGATTAAACTTAGCTTGAAACCCTCTGGGATTGCTCTTGGATATGTAATAGAGACCATCTAAGTAAAACCCTTCACCAATCGTCTTTTTGGTGACACAATCCTGAAAAATGACATTGTGAGGAGAAAAAATGGCTAAGCAATTCAAGGTATTTGTGATTTTTCCTACAGACAGAAGTTGGAAAGGAAAGGAAGGTACATATAAAACTACCGACTCGATTTCATCTGACATTAATTTTATTTTTTCCTTTCCTAAAACCTTTACATTCTCACCATTTGCAATTGAAACTTGAGAAGGATTTGCTAATTTTTCAAACTTATGAGACTTTGACACATGGTTTGTCATATGATCTGTGGCACCTGAATCTACAACCCAAAAATCATGCAACATATTTATTTTAAGAGCAGTTTTAAAGGCTTTTATGATACCTTGCATGTCCTCTTGTGGTATGAGTTTTGTATCTGCCAAGAAGCCCGCAAACTTGCCTAGCAATGCTGTCGAGTTTCCTTCTTCTATGCTATCCACACAGTCAATTCTAGCTCCTCTTGTCTTGCTTTGAAGATACAACATAAACTCATTCATGAGTTCAGCTGGATTCGCTGTGAAGTTCTTGAATGGATCAGACCCATTAGAGGTAGAGGCAAAAACATGATTAGCACGGAGTCCAGTACGATTCACTTTCTGTAAACTCTTATCCTTTATAAAATCAGGTTTTAATTCTGGATGTAGAATCCAACATGTGTCCTTAACATGGCCCGTATGGTTGCAATGTTGACACTTCAAGTTTGGATGCTTCCCTTTGTACTTCCTCTCGTTGGTTAGATAGGCTCTTGCCTCAGGTGAATTAGCCATTGTATCCTTGTTCATGACTTTCCTTCTTACTTCTTCACGTTGAATTGTCGCACATACATTGGTGAAGGAAGGAAGTTCTGTATTCATGAGTATATGGCATCGTATATCTTCATATGTTGAATCCAGACTGGACAAAAGTTGAAATATCTTATCTTCTTCTGCTCTCTTTCGTAGCAGAGCTACATCGGTTGTATGAGGACGATATATTTCCAACTCATTCCACATGCTTTTCATGCTTCCTAAGAGTTGTACAAAAGGCTTGCCATCTTGTTGTAGATCTGAGATGTCTTTCTTTAATTGAAAAACTCGTGCAGCATTATTTTGACTGCCATACATTTCCTTGACCGTCTCCCATAGTTGGTATGCAGATTCAGAGTAACTGAATATTTCAGCTAATTTACGTTCCATGGAATTTAGGAGCCATGACATAACGAGCTGATCCTTACTAAGCCAGGATTCATAGGTTGGTGAGGAAACATCAGGTACTTCGATGCTTCCATTTATGAACCCCAACTTGGACCTTCCACCTAGAGCCAGAGACACTGCTCTTGACCAAGGCAAGTAATTAAACTCATTCAACAAGATTGAGCTTAATCTTTGATTTGGGTTGACATCCACCTCATGCATATTCATGAAGGAAAGCACTGATGAACTTTCAGCTTCTGATCCTAGCGGCTTGTCTTCAGCCATTTCAAAGATTGAAGATGCTAAGATAATAATAAAGCAGAAGCAAGTTAATTTTCCTGCTCTGATACCATGTAGAAAAAACAAGAAATAACTCTACACAAAAGAGTTCTCTAGTTTGTATTATTTTCTTCATGTTTTCATTACAATTGTATAGCTATTTATAAGGAAATTTTATTCCTTCAATTACTCTTTAAATTAAGCATTCCTTGATTTACTCCTTGAATTAAGGATTCCTTGTTTTACTCCTTGAATTAAGGATTCCTTGTTTTACTCCTTGAATTAAGGATTCCTTGTTTTACTCCTTGAATTAAGCTCCTTGTTTTATTCCTTGAATTAAGGTCCTTGTGTTTATTCTTTGAATTAAGAACTAATATCCAATAGATATCCTATTATACAAACACAATTCTTAGATTTTATAAACATGTAAATCACTAAAACTCTCACAATATAATTATCAATTAATTACATAACTAATTAAATATAACCTAACATTTATTCATCTTTCAAATAAACTACACAATATATAATAATTAATCTAATCATATTCTCATGTCAATTAAATTGTATGCTACTTATTAAGTTTATACTTTATAGTTCACATATATAAAAATCATATACATTTCTACGTAGAAATTATATATATATTATTTAATCAATACAAACGATTAAATAATTCTTTTATATTTATTTAATTGTCTCTATAGAATAATTGTTTACCAAATAATTAATAGTATAAAAATCAGATTATATAATATAATAAAATTAAAATCATAATTAGGATAAAATATTATATCATCACATGGTAAAATTTTGGTTTATAAAATCCCTAAATTAAAAAATTAACTAAACATAATTTTATTCATAAAGCTCATATTTTTCATAAAGAAAGACGTAAAAATTGATAAAGAAAAGAGAAAAATAAGAAATAAAATTAATCTCTTAAATTGTAACATGAATCTTCTCTTCAATCTCCACCAAAATTATATATCTTTTTCAATTTTTCTGTATTTTTCTCTCTTTTTGGCTCTAAAATTGATAAAAAAAATTATGTTAATTTTTAGTTTATTAGGGTTTATGGGACAATTAGAGGGTTAAATATAACTTAGGTAAAATCTATGTTGTTAGATTAGCTTCAGATCAAAGACGGTTATGAAAAAAGGAAAAATTAACAATGACCATTAATAGGAACGCAATATGTGGCATGTAGTATTCATTGGGCAAATCAGAGTGCGGCTTGTGGTACGAAAAGACTAGTCGTATCAACAAAAGTTGAGTCAACACCACGTGATGTAGTTGAAATGAATGTTGTGCTGACACGTGATATAGCACTGTGCCACACTACACACGTGACAATTTGTGATTGGGACTCTTTGCTTGCATGGTTTCCACATGGCTTGCTTAGTTAGCTCTTATGCTTGTATGACGTACACGTGATAACTTTTGATTGGTTATGCATTACAAATTTATAAAAAATCTATAAAAATTACAAAAATTATATTTTCACCCTTTTTTCACTAGAAAGTTTATATTTTAATATTTTTAACTCTAAAAATGTTACTTATTGAATAAAACAAGCAAATATTAAGGAGAAAAATGAACTGATAACTCTACTTTTATAGATTTATCACACTTGCATAGGATACCTTCTCCATTTCTTTCTTTTCCTCATTTGTTGAAAGAGATTCTGAGATCAAATACTTGAAATGTATCGCTATCAGAGTTGTAGTCGGTTTAGCATTGATCATGTTAAACTATTTCAGTAACTTTTCACCATATCTCTCTTAAGAAATAAACGATTTACCTTTTTATTTATCTCTTTTAATTTTTATCCCCAAAAAAATTTTGGCATACTAAAGATCATTCATCTCAAATTCAGAGCTAAGTTGACTCTTTAACTTGGCAATTTGAAACCGATCATAATTAGCTATCAATATATAAAAATAAATACACAATGGTGGAGTTAGTTGTACCTTACAAATACACACAATTGTCATGCTTGCTCTATTTAATTCCGATCTTGAAAACAAAGTCATCGAATCTTTTGTACTAACATTTTGGAGATTGTTTCAAGCCATACAAAAACTTATTCAAGAGAAACACCATGTCACCCTTACTAATTTCAACAAAACCCTTGTTGTTCCATGAAAATTTCTTCCTCAATATATTCATACAAAAAAAATAGTTTTCATATCTAATTGATCAAGTTCCATATCATTATGAATAACTACAGACAACAATAATCTAATAGAACTATATTTAATAATAGGTGAGAAAATATTGATAAAGTAAATACCTTTTCTATAGGATAACCCCTTTGCAATAACTCTAGCCTTTTAATGGGCTAACTTGACATCTGATACACCTTCATTCATCTTGTAGACCCATTTATTGTCTACAACTTTTTGACCCTTTTATCAAGGAACTAGTATCCATATTTAATGCATATATTATGAGATTCAACCTTTCAAGACCTCTAGTCATAAATTAAGTCTGATTTCATGCTAACAAATAGTCACGATCTAGGTGGCTCAAGTTCAGTGGTGTCTTCTTCTTCTTCTAACTCTACACCATGATTATCATTATTTGGAGATTCTTGTATAATGGGCTCTTCTGGTTGCCTAGTTTCACCCATAGGTTGGTTATTATACACCAATGGCTCCACCTTAAAACTAATACGTCCACAATCAGATTCTTATGGTGAGTCATTTGTTTCTTTAGAAGCCTTACTCATATACATGTTATCCTCCTTGAAAGTTACATTTATATTAGTAATGCACTTATTCGCATCATCATGCCATAGCTTGTAACTATTTACACTACTAAGATACCTCAAAAACATATACTTCAATTATTTAGGCTCTAACCTCCCTTGGCTCATATGTACATATGTAACACCACAAAAAACATGTAAATGATCTATTTGATAGATTTTCCAAACAATATCTCTTCCAGTGTCTTGAAGTTAATCAGCATTGAATAACACTTATTGATAAGGTATTAGTCGAAACAACAGCTTCTTCCCAAATTCTATTAGACATGTCTGCATCAGAAAACATATGCCTTACTCTTTTCGAGAGTGTTCTATTCACCCTCTTCATCAGACTATTTTGTTAAGGATTTCTAAAAATAGTTATGTGCCTTATGATATCATTCCCCCTACAAAAGCTTATAATGGTCTCATTAGAAAACTCCAAACCATTTCCATTACTCAAGAAGCTCTACAAGTTTCTTTCACTTCACAAAATTTTTAAAATTTTCATTTTTATTTTTCAATGAGTAAACTCATAATCTTATAAAAAAATCATCAATAATAGTAAAAATGCACCTCAAACCACCCATTGATGATGATCTCTCCTACCCTCACAAATCCAAATGCACATAATAATCAAGTATGTCACATCCCTTCAATTTTTTCAGTGTTAACTTCACTTTTTTCATCTTCCAAAAAATACAATAATCATAGAAAAAAATGCTTGTAACCAAGAATCTTCTTCTTGAAAAATTCCTTCAATCCTCTATCGCTATTATGGTCTAACTTTCTATCCAAAAGGTTAATACTCTCTCTGGGTGACTTACCATGACAACATTTGTTTCTATAGTATCATCAATACAATATAACCCATTTCTTAATATACTTTGAAGTATAACAAAAAACCTCTACACACTTTCAAATTAATTATGTATTCCCTTAACAGTTATAACCCATATTGTCCAAACTTTCAAATTAATTATGCATTCCCTTAATAGTTATAACCCATATTGTCCAAAGTATCCAATGAGATTAAACTTTTCTTTAATGTCGGTACATTCTTCAAAATATCGGTACAAAATAGGAAGAGAATGTCCAAAGAGTTATCAAACTCTCGAAGGGATCTATGTTATCCTTATTTTTTTCAATCCCAATTAAATCTTTATTGCACTCATTAGATCGTCCAAATGCACATTTAAAATGCAATAACTGATACATTTCATAATCATTAACATCATCCAAATAGGATAATAGTTCTCCAGCAGGTTTAATGACTACAAAAAGGAGCATTAAAGTCGGGTTTTAACCGACTTTAAATTAAATGACTTAAAGTGTAAAGTCGGCTTAAGGTGTGAATCGACTTTACGTTTAAAATCGGTTCACGGGATGAACCGACTTTACGTTTAAAGTCGGTTCACGCGGTGAACCGACTTTAACTTTTTTTGTTTTTTTTTTAAATTTATTCATATTCAACCTGTATTCGAGCAGAAAAAAAAAACCAATATCAGTTTAGCAAATAGTTCAAATAATACAAATATTTGAAAAATAAAATATTAATTAATAACAGAAAAATTACCATGGTTTTGTTCTATTTTATTCAAGATCGTCATATTCTTCTTCTTATGTTATAATAGAAACCTACATATATAATACAACAATCTATACATATAAATAATAACACATAATAACAGAAAAAAATATGAATAATAGGGGATCTAAAAGATTAGTTAGAGAGGAAGAAAACTCACTAACCGATGTTGGAAATGGTAGTCGTAGGTGGCCGAAAAATGAGAAAGAGTGGAGGAGAAATGGAGGAGGAGGTTTTCGATTTTTTAGAGTTCTAGAACGCTGAAAATAGTTTCTGTCTGGGAAGAAAGAAGAGAAAATATTTATCCACGTGTGTAGCGTCGGTTGACGTGTCGAACCGACGCTATGCTACGTGGATAGCGTCGGTTCCAGGTGTCAACCGACGCTATCCACGTAGCGTAGCGTCGGTTAACACCTAGAACCGACGCTACGTCCACGCATAGCGTCGGTTTGACACATCAACCGATGCTACGTCCTACGTGGATAGCGTCGGTTCTTTATCAAACCGACTTTACGTATCGACTTAAATACCCATTTTTGTAGTAGTGATATATAGAGGTGTTTCATGGATTTTGATGAATTTGACTTGTATTGCTCTACTACGTCGTTTTTATAAGGTGATATGACGTTGATGTCTTTTTAATTTTTCTGTCACACACTACCCTTGGAATCCAGATCTTCTTTTCTCCCTTCATTGTCTTTCTCCCTCCTCATCTCTCGTGTCCATTTTCCTCATCGTTTATCATTACCGAACTTTTCATCAATTATAAATCAAACCGGAGCATTCGTCGGGACATGGATATCTGAATATTGCTCCTAATTTCTTGCTCGTCGGCGACAACCTTGACATGGACATTCACAACATTGATTTCGGCTCCACGAAAAATAATTCAGAAGGAAATGACTGAGCTGAATGTAAACCCATCTCTTGATTGCTCCATTGGACAAAAGGGGGACAATCTCTATCACTGGATCACAGTATCAGTTATCTCCAAAGTCGATCATGGTTTGCTCGCTTCATAGTTTCTAATTTTAAAAGACCCATTTGCCTTTTAGTACTTGGATTTTTCTTCCTTTTCTTTCTACTTCAAATAATTTTGCAAAAAGATTGTGTGCTTATTCTAACAACTAATTTTCTTACTTTTAAAATGTCTCATGACACCACTCTAGCATTCTATTAAATATTGTATGATTTATTTATCTGTTTTATTTCACGTGAATAATTAATTCTTAATTTGTTGCTTAATGTTAAGTTATGAGCATAAAGCCTTACATGTTATTCTAAAAATATATGAATTTTAATAATATTTATGTAAATTTTAAATTATTCATATTCCAAGACTATTATATAATTTGTATATAAATTGTAAATAATTATGCCAACTTTACAAAGTAGTCATATTTTTTTAACAAATGCAAACAAAGAAAAGTTGACGTAGGTTAAACAATATGCAAGCCTTACAGAATTTTTAATAAGATCATTGATGTTAGTCGTCAAGCTCCAACTAGATTATCAGTGGCGATTAGTGAAACTCATAGTAATAATATGTTAAATGTATTTAATTTGATATTAATCTATACTATTTAATTAAAAGTTTTTGTAGAATGTCACCAAAATTCCTCATTCTTAATACTCATTTTTTTTTATGGTGTATAAAGATA
Source organism: Hippophae tibetana (assembly GCA_037013495.1). Lineage (NCBI taxonomy): Eukaryota > Viridiplantae > Streptophyta > Magnoliopsida > Rosales > Elaeagnaceae > Hippophae > Hippophae tibetana. The sequence continues at coordinate 43,573,778 of CM072808.1, forward strand.
TTAATCCAATCCATTGTTTATATACGTAGGGGAGAAAGGGTCATTTTTAGATTATTTTCTTCTCCCTAAATGCATCCAACTGAGTTCTTTTGCTACTAATTAAGCGTTAGAGGTTGCAAATAAATTGTAGCTCAACACATGAAATTCACTTAAATATATAAAAAGTTTGAACTTCATATTCCAAATACGAATGCTGGTATTTGAGTTATATATATATATATATATATATATATATATATATCAGAAAAATTACATGTTAGTAGTTAGTGCGCAATATATGTACATTCTACAAGAGAAAAGATCCAACTCTCTTGAGAGGTAGCATACAATTTCAAAACATTCTACAATACATATAATTTTTTTCTAAAATAATAGATATAATTAATGAGACATATGTGACACTAATTTGAACAAAAAGTGTACTACAATAAAAAAAATTGCTTATTTTGGTGTTCTGCATCATTTTTAGAAATTACTACCTTATATTAATGCATTTTTCCTCACACTAAATATGATTTCTTGTAAAATAAATTATTTTTCAATATTTGGTAAAATTAGTTGTTAAAGTTTCCCTTTATTATTATTATTTGGACAATAATATACATCATAAATATATTATGATCTAAGTTGATAATTTTTTATTTGATATAATTTTGTATGCTAAATAATATTTATCAATAATGTTGCATTAATTATTGTAGCACGTTGGCTCAAAAATTATTTGTGATATGGGTTATATTATAATATATAATTAAATTGAACAATGTTATTTAAAAAATTATCAATAATATTGAGACATTTCATTTTTATATATATGTGTGTGTAAAATTTCCTAGCTATTACTTTGTTTTGAGTAAATGCTTTAGCTCTTCTAAAAAAATAGTAATTTAATATATTTTTATTTTTATTCATACATAACTCTTTTTCAAATTTAAACCTTTTAATAAATGCATATGTTTAAATGTTTTTTACATTTTGAACTTATATATAAATATATATTATACATATTTTTAACTTAGATTTTTGACATAAATAAATTCATATTATAAAATAAAGGATATTACTAATAATAATTCAACATAAATTCAAAATGTTGAAGAAATTGAGTATATATTTAACACATTTATTTGACATATATTCACATTATAAAAAAAACTGAATATATATTAATGCCTTTTTGAATTGTTGCAAAAATATGAATATTTCAGTTATAATTTTCATAATTTTGAAATAGCTGTAACAAATTAATGAAATAGATAAATGATATTAATCATCAAAATAATATAAATTAATAGTGCCTGCCTGTATAATTATAATTTTAAAAAAAATTACTACTTAATTATCTAAATATTTTATTGATATTACCATAACCTTCAATTCCCACGTGTTCCTCGGACAATCCTACTTTGTTTCTCGGTACGCTTTGGTTTTAAACAAAGCAATCCTTCAGAACTTGACCCAAAAAACAAGTAGTTAGAATACATTTTGGAAAAACAACTCAGGCGGCTCTGCTTTAGTCGCTGGAGACTGGAGTCATATAGCATTATTCTAAGTCCATTTTATTGCCTTCTTTAGCAAGGAAAAAAAAATAGTAGTTTCTTTAACAAAAAAAAAATAATAATAATAATAATAAATTTTATTGACTTATACATGACGACAGATAAGTACGTCAGCAAATACATCAGACCATTAAATTCTTATAAGATGCTAATTAATTACAGTTCACATGAGACACATGAAGTACAAAGATTTATGAATCTTATAAAGTCAGAGTGACACACGCACAGCAATAATTAAATAAGACAGGAAACCCAAGCTAGCCATGGGAGAAATGAGTTATAGTAATAATGTTGAAGTTGATGAAAAATATTGCAGTCTAAGTTCACCCCAGGATCGTTTCTTTTACACCCCAACAAATAAAAGCATCATCATCTTCGAGTACTCTCCTGATGATAAACTAAATCATGTTGTTGTTCACAAAAATAATATGAATCCAATAGAAAGTTGGCTTCCGATTACAGAATCAAGAAATGGAAGTGCCTTTTCTGTGACCTTTCTATTGTTGTGCTCTGGAATTGGATTTCAAGCCCTTCTACTTCCCTATGCATTTGCCACTCTTGGATGGTAACTACTACTTTCTATCTATCTCATTAATTAATTATCTTTTTAACTCTATATATATATATATATATATTTAATTAATTGTGTTTAAATTAATCCAGAAATTACGATTGCTTGAGAGTAGTTAAGGAAATAGATAACTGAGAAGCCTATTGCATGATTTAGTTGAGTCCCGAAAATAGAGAATTCAAATTTAATTTTAATTACTTTCCTTTTGATAATTAGATTTTTCTGGGGTGGGTACGTAGCGTTATTAATTAAAAAAACAAAAACCCACCTAAGAACTCAACTCCCTTTTCTCTCGATTAGCAGCTTTCTTCCTCTTCTCTCGTTTAGCAGCTTGCAACCAACCCTAATCCCCAAACCCCAAGCATCAACCCTAATCCCCAAACCCCAAACATCAACCAACTCAGTGCAAAGCAATGGAGCCTGTGGACTTTATCCTTCGAGTTGATGGTGGTCCAGCGATAATATACAGTACCCACTTTTTTTCTTTTTTGAAAAAAAATAATGTGCGACAACTATGTTTTAAAGGGTTGTTATCATTATATTTTTTTAGATTACATCATAAGTCTTTTTTTTTAAATAATATTAGAATTTAGTCTAAAATTAATGTTCATAAAAATATAAATTTTAATTAGGTAAAATATTTAAAAAAAAAAGATAAACTTACTATATTATCATTATCAAATTTTACATATTTAAAAAACTAATGATATATTACTTTATAAAGTAAGATACTAATAATATATTATATATCATTTTAATTCTAATATATAACTGAGTTAAATTCTCATATAAAAATTTTACCCTTGTTGATATTTTATATTTTAATATTGTTGTTAAAGTTGATATTGGTTGAATTTTGGTGGAAAAATGAAAAGCTGGTATGTTACGAGAAATACTCCTTGAATTGCTATGAAAAATCTTGAGAAATGGGATTAATTTGGTAGGGTTTTTTTTTTTTTATTAAAGTCCTATTTTTTGATCATTTTTTAATAAAATTATTAAGTGGTTATTAAATTTGATATTATATAAGAGAGTTTTAACTAATTTTTCAATCTATGATTAAAATAAAAAAAATTGTGTTAATTTTATAAAAATAATAATTTTTATATGATTCAATAAAAAATCATAGGACTTACAGACTCAACTTATATAAACTATAAGACTTATGCAACCTTCAACCTTTTAAATGCATTAAATAAATAATTTTTATTTTATAAAAAAACATATATACCAACTGTACGGAAAAATTAAAAATAAAACTCGGTAGGTAACTTCTTCTTTTTTTCCTGGATTCCTCTACCAATCCGTAAAGCATTGATCTTAAAAATTACAGTATATTACTACAAGAAGTCCAAAACCAACAGACCACAAGGAGTAGTGGTAACTAAATCCTAATTAAATGAGATCAGCACTTTTTCGACAGAAGAAATTATATATATATATATATATATATATATATTTAACTAGCTTTGAAATTTTTTAAAATATATATATTATTAATAATTATATAAAATAACATAAATAAATGAATCGATATAAAATAATCAATAAAAAAAATCATGTATGAACCTAACTCGTCAATTCTCTCTCGACAGAGACTTTAAAAACTGCTCTGTGGACTTTAAGGTCAACTTTTAATACTAATTTCCCAAGGTCATCAATCTTTAATTTATGTTTATGGAGAAAAGTAATTTCTTTTGTCTCAATTAATTTTTTTTTCCGACTTTTATCTCAATTAATTTATTACATAACAAGCATTTTTATATGCATTAAATTACTATGACATAATAATTTATTATTGGTTACTTACTATATATAAATCTTTTAGCTTATAAAAGTTCCACATCAATTGTTATTTATAACAAGTTGATGCAAAAAAAAAAAAAAACATTTTGAACAACAACTCATCTAATATGACTGAAGACTTTTATATTATTTTCAATTCTTAGAAACTTACTCCCTGCCATGTTTTTAAAATAAATTTTGATACTGTGTATAGACAATACAAAATTAGGTTTGGGTTTCATTATAGAAGAGTCATATACTCTTAAATTGATTATACTATTACTTTATGCATTAAATAAGTTGATGTTTTTTCCATAGCACTCAAGATGCATTAAACAAGAAAACCATATATAATAACTAATATTAAGGGAGATGCAAGAACAATCATAAATGCTTTCAAAATTGAAAACTAATCTTTAATTGATTTCAACTCTCACTTTATTCTCAAAAACTTAATTAATTTTTTTAGTTAATTTTTCATGTTGTTTATGAGATAGATTCTTAGATAATTCAACAAAGTATACAATTTGATTAATTGGATTAGACATATTAACAATATTCCTTAAGCAACCTTTATATATGAGTTTCACATTATATAAATAAACTAGAATAGATTTCTCTATTCTTTTATGTTAAAAAATTCACATTTAATTAGTAGAGTAATATTAGATATAATAGACACATATATTTTAAACTAAAAAGAGAATTGTTGTTGGTACCAAATAGGATATTTGTAATTACTTTTTTAAAAAATAATTACCTAATTAACTCTTTAATTTTATAATTATTTAATTTATATTTTAAATAATATTATACAATTATATACTCATACACATATACATAGTATTGACAGAATATTAACCCATACCCTTCAAGTGTCCACAATTAAGCTCTTTGAAGGCTAGGCTAGGCTAGGTTGAAATCCAATCTAATTAAATTTTAGATCAATTGATTTATATTATATATATATATATATAAACTCACCCATCTTCGAATTAACAAAAATCAAATATACTAACGGAGACACTATTTAGAATAAGAAATTAAAAAAAATAACAATAATAAACCATAATCTTTCTCTAGATTATAAAAAACACCAATCAAAATCTTTCTCTATTTTCATTCTACTCATTCTTTTACTTTTCTTTTTCTTTTTTATTATATTAATCTCTGATCATTTAAGTTTATTTAGGAAAAAATCTCACTCTTCATCTTTTAAGCTATTATTATTAGGTGCATTCTTCATCTTCATGAACATTCAATCATAATAGAAAAAAAAAATTAACTTTATAATTAATTACTTTAGTACCATTATTTTGATAATATCACCGCACAATATATTTTGTAGTAAGAATTATAATGTTTATAAATTATTTTGTATATAATTTTTAATTTTACTCCTAATAGAATTTCTTTTGCAAATGATCCGTTTTATAAAATAATATTTCAGCACACTCAAAATTGTGAATCTGGCTCGGCCACTACCCACAAATAATATATACAATTGCAGAATAAGACACTTGTTAAATTAATAATTCTTTATTTGAAAAACATTTTGATTACGCATAATTGGACAATACGCATATTTAGAATTACTTTTTATTTAATAGATTTTGCATCACATTTTCCATGTACATATCTCATAATTATTTAATATGTGTGTGTGATATTCATGTAGAAGGAATCTTAGAAATATAAAAGAAATAATATTTTTTTACCCACCAAACACAAAAGAAATAATCTGTCTGTATCTAATTTTCTTCAAAGCTGTCACATTATATATATATATATATATTAATTAATATGCATGTTAATTGAAATGGTTAAATAATAAACATAAGTTTTGATGGATTGATTGAAGGGTATGGGGAAGCATATGCTTATTATTAGCATTTGTTTGGCAACTCTACACCATTTGGCTCCTCGTCAACCTTCATGAATCAGCTGCCTCTGGCTCTGGACTTCGTATCAGTCGATACCTTCAACTCTCAATCACTGCCTTTGGTAATTATTTAATTATATTTATATATATAGGAGAATTGTGAAAGTTGGTAACAACTATTTTATTTCATATCTCAAAAAAAAAATTAACATAATAAATGAAAATATCAGTAATTAAAATAACTTTGTAGTTTTAACATATTTTATTTCATTGGATTAATATTTGCCTCTTTTATTTCTGTAATACCCATTTCATTTTTACTTTTTATTTTTTTGTAAGGTAAAGTTTAAGATTCTTAACTCCATAATCCCAAAATGTTAAACTAACCTATAAATAAACTTTATCATATGAATGTCTTTAATCAATGGGAGATATATAACATCAAACAAAACTTTAATTTAAATTGGAAGCTGTATGATTAACACATGAAATTTAAATTTATTAATTAAAATTTTAACTCAGGTGAAAAGCTTGGGAAATTGTTGGCAATATTTCCTGTGATGTACCTATCAGGAGGAACATGTTGCATATTGATAATCAAAGGAGGTGGAACAATGAGACTTTTCTTAGAGACTTTGTGTAGTAATGGATTCAAATCATGTGATGCAGCTAAATCCTTAAATGGGATATATTGGTTTTTGATTTTCACTTGCTTGGCTATAGCTGTGGCTCAACTTCCTAATATGAACTCTGTAGCTAGGATCTCAGTCATTGGTGTCATTACTGGACTTGTTTATGTTTCTCTGCTTTTGGCTCTTTCAATAAGCAAATGCAGACCAAGTGACTCTAATATATCATATCACCCACTCCAAATTGAACAGACAGGGATGGGAAGATTCTCTAGTATTCTTAACGCAATTGGTATTATTTTTCTTTCTTTCAGAGGTCACAATCTTATCCTAGAGATACAGGTGAGGACATATTATATTTAGTTCATATATACAAATATATAGTTACTTTTCTTTTTTTCTTCTTAATTAAATTTCCATGAGAATATTAAATCATAATAAAATATACAGGGGACAATTTCTTCAAGTCCAAAACGCCCATCAAAAATGACAATGTGGAAAGGAGTCACAATCTCATATGCACAAATAGCCATTTGTTTTTCTGCTATAGCTGTTGGTGGATTTTGGACTTATGGAGATGAGGTTAGCACTTAACTCATCATAATATTTAGTATATATGATTTGTTTTCTCATTTTGTTATTCCTTTCATAGCAAATGAACCTCAACTCCAATGTTTTTTTTTTAAATATATTTATTCTAAGTTTTGCCCTACCAAATCAAATCAAATCACCTTATTCTAAATAATAATAATATTTTTTTGTCTTATTATATTAAAATAATAATTTATATCTTTAATTATTACATTTTATAAAATTAAGAATACAGTGATTAAATAACACTACTTAATTATTCTATAAGGGGTACTTTTTTCTAAATTTTAGAATCAATTCTATAATGATAATGTGATGGATTTATGTAATTATTACATAGCAGATGCCAGCTAATGGAGGATTGATGAAGGCAATTTCAGACATAAAAAGACATGACAGATCAAAAACATCGATGGTTCTAATATACCTAATTATGGTAGTGATAAATAGCTTGAGTATTTTTCCAATATACGCCATGGTAGTTTTCGACAATTTGGAATTGAGATACGTCAGCAAGAAAAAGAAGAAATGTCCATGGTGGATTCGGACACTTATCCGTCTATTATTTGGTGGGTTGCTCTTCTTTGTGGCAGTGGCTTTCCCTTTCTTGCCAAACTTAGCATCTTTAATGGGAGGCATAGTATTACCTTTGACATATGTTTATCCATGTTTCATGTGGATAGCAATCAAGAAGCCAAAAACAAATGGTGCTATGCCTATGTGGTACACTAATTTGGTATTGGGGTTCTCTGGCCTCATTTTGAGTGTCTTATTAGTTGTTGCATCTTCTTGGAATTTAGCACAACAAGGCTTGCATGCAAACTTCTTCAAGCCTTAGTTACATTAATTAATTTCTCTTTTAATTTTCTCCTCTTTTGTATTACAGTTGATTTACCCTTCATTATTAATTTCGTCAAAGGAGATCTAGCAAATGTTACTTTTATTAAGAGTCAAATTAACCTAATATGTTTATAAGTAGGATATATAGCTATTTTACCCTTGAATCAGGGTAGGTGGGATCTATTTTTTTTTTTTTTAAGTATAAATAGAGTTCTATGTGTACCAATTATAAATTATACAATATCAAGTATGACTTCAAGAAGCATTACAATCAACTACTTTTTAAACTATATCAAGTTTTATACATTATTAATTATTTCGAGAAATCTCTTCGTAAACAAATAAATTTTAAATAGGGGTAGATGTCATCTTGGTTGTAGACAAATATTGTATTTAGGAAATTAAGGCTTGTTTGAACCAATTCCACAAAAACTGTTCTGTATGTTTAAAAACAAAAGAAATTGATTTTAAAAATAAATAAATATTTGGGTAATGTTTTTAATTATTGTTTTCTAAAACAATAAAATTGAGAATAAATTAAATACGTTTTCATTATTTTTAAAAATAAGTAAAAACATGAAAAATATATTATTTATCTTTTTTAAGAAACTTCTCCGTACTTTTCTTTTCCTTCTTTCTTTTATAAACCACTAATTACTTTCTTCTTGCTTATTTATTTATTTATTTATTTTATGAAAAAGAGTAACTTATCTTAAATTTGTTACTTCATACTTGAGAAATTTATTTTTAATAATTATAAATATTTTAATCATTTCAACAATTATTACATTACTTTTTATTTTTTTTAATTATAATTAATAATATTAATTTTTGAATAATAATTAGTATTGCTTAAAATCTTTATTGTAAAAAAAAGTCTTTAAATATATTTTTCCTTTAAGTTGTATTTATTATAACAATGTGAAAATTAAATACGACAATTTTGTAGTATGGTATGAAAGATTACTCCTAACCTAAATAATTAATTCATTTATTATTTTATTAAAAATTTATAATAATAATTAGTTTAAAAAATATTTTTTATACATGAATCAGTTCAAATAACACAATATAATTGATTAAATTTTTTAATTTATATAAAATATGAGACATAAAAAAATTAACTCAACACATATATGATCTACTAATAAATGAATTAATTAGACTCAATTCATTTATTAAATAAATAAATATAAATTATATGAATTGTCACACCTCAACTTGATTAAAACTATTATCTAAGAATAATAATGTAAAATTTATACATAATAAAACTACAAAAATAACTATTTATAATAAGTGTACTTATTATAAAAACATATTAATATTTATTATTTTACAATAAAAATCAAAGAAAAATAAAAAAAGACTACAAAACTCTGACGCTTTTTATGTGAATAATTTATTATTTAAATTAATTTAGTTTCAAAATTAGTGTAAAAAAATGATAAATTAAGTTAAAAAGTTAGCTAGCAAGTTGTAACTCACTTAACCATTTAAAAATTTTGAGATTCAAGTTTCAATTGTAGGTGTTTAAGTTATGTAATTATTTAAAAAAAAATGACCAAATCATATAATAAATTATTTTTTATTTTAAATAATTTTAAGAATATGGGCGAAACACTAAATTATTTTTAAAAACTATTGAAAATTATTTTAGTGTTACTATTTAAAAACACTCTTTGAGAACTTTTTTTTATCATGCTGCCACACAGGTCCTAAGGCACTATCCCATCTTCATAAAATAAAATATTAAATGTAATATTTATATAATTATATATGTAAAATAAAATCATGTCTTTTTGAGTTTTAAATTTTATGTTTATAATACTTAATAAATTTAATAATTAAATGTATATATATAAATATTAAAGTTGCAAGAAATTTATATCTCCAAAGCATAAAGCTCACCTTAGAAATTGAGGTTTAAATTTAGTATTAAAGATAAAATTAAGAATAATTTAACGAGTCTAAACTCTTTAATTTAAGGAGTAAACTAAAAATATTAATTTAACGAGTAAATCAAAAAGTTATTATCTTTAATTTAAAGAATAATTTAAGAATAAAAACAAAAAAACTTTAATTGATGGAGTAAAATAAAAAATCATTAATTCAATAAATAAATCAAAAAATATTTAGTTCAAAAAATAATTTAAGAAGTAAATATACTTATATATAACTATAAAATTGTAATAAAAATATATAAAAATAATAATATAATTTTTAGAGAGTTTGTTTTATTTAAACATTTAATTATTTATATGCGTAAATAATATAATTATTTTAAATATATATATATATATCCTGATTTTAAATGCTGCATCCCATATGCAAACAAAGGTTTTACTATTAATCGATCGTTGTGGGAAAAGATGTATATTTATAGTAAACACGATCATATATTATAAACTTCAGGTCAAATTTTACTCATAAACGTTGCGGAAAAAGAGGGATATTAATAAACCTTTCATTTAAGTCGACGAAAGCTTCATTAAAAAACAAGAAAGAATCAACAGTGGAAGCAAACAAACACCCTTTTCTCACTCCGCTTCCACATTATGCAAATGTATCATTGATAAGACAAGACAGACTTATTGCACTAAGCGAATATTGTCGGTCAAAAATACATGTTATTTATTTTTTATTATATTTATCATTTTATTTTTAAATTTTTTTTAAAATAATTATATTAATTTAAAATACTATATTATTATATATTTAAAAGGTAATTTATCCCCTAATAGTAAAATATTAATTTTAATTTTGTGATGTGATGTGACCTGAATGGAAAACAAGTTATGTTTCTGCACCTTCCAGGATGTCTCTCTTTGATTTTTTTTTCTTTTTTTCTTTTTAAGGGGCACAAGATAAAAAAGATGTTTTAATTTAATTATTTTTAAATAAAGTATTTTAATTTTATAATTAAAAAAATGTAAATTTTAATCTTTAAATTTTTAATTTTTAAAATTATCAAATTTTATGCCTTCTTTTTAGAATTAAAATAAATATGTTTTCATTAAAAATGTATTATTTTTAAAATTATTATACTAAAATATTTTAATTAAAAATTATATAATTAAAATGTTAATTTGTTCAAAAAGTATGACCATGAACACCCTACTTCTCCCATTTTTTTTCAATCAATTCTATTATTATTACTGATCAATTCATTTTTTGTGTTAGGATAAATTATATATCAATCCTTGTCATTACAAATATGATATTTTAGAGTAGTAATAATCTTTTTAAAAAAATATAATTATCTATTATATTTTATATTTTATATTTTATAAAATAATAATAAATAAAATTAATGAATATCATATTACTTCTCTTTTAACTAATATATAATTTATCTTATGCGACTTAGGACAGAGTCGAATAATAACATCAACTCTTTTTTTCGACATTTAATATATATTTAGAAAATTACATATAAAAAAATTAAAATTATTATTATTATAATAATAATAACAATATTAGAATAATATTAAATGGGATTAGATCATATGAAGTTTAATATTAAAGTACTTGAAATAATGATAGATTAATTAAAATGATGTTGTATTAAATGATATTTTATATAAAATAATTGACTCAATTTTTTAAATAATAAAAATATTTTATTTTATTTTATTTTATCATATAATTTTTAAGAGAATTTATATTTTATGATAATTGTGGTAACTATTATAATTTTTTTTAGATATAACGATAAATTAATTAACGTGATTCGAATATATAATTTAAAAATAATAATAATAACCCTTGTGATTATTAAGTGAAACATATTACAATAATAAAAAATTATTAAATAGAGGGATCAAATTGGAGGTTAAAATAGACCATTGGAAACTTTTTTTTTCTTTTTTTTTTAGAAAAATATGCTTTATTGATTCAAAATAAAAATATAATAACAATATCTAAATTAAAAAATTAAAAATATTTTAAACTATTAAAATTATCGAAAGAATCCTAACAACATATACGTAATCTTAGAAGTCTATTTTTTTAGTATTTTTTAGCACTTTATGATCTACATCTCTAAACTTGTTTCTTCTAATTAATAATATGATAAATCTATAAAAAAAATATCTTTGATGACTTAATTTCTTTAATTTTTGAACTGTAACAAAATTCCAAATGATAATACTATATCTAAATTTAGATTTTAAAAAAATGAATAAAATATGTTTAACATCACCATAAATCAAATTTAATTAACAAAATTATCACATTAGATTTAACTTTATATGAAATGAAAAAATCACAAAATAATTATCGTGATATTTATTTAAAATAAAAATAAATAACGATTGATGTACCAGAAAAAATGTTTCTACATGAAAAAGAGCTTCATCTTTAATAGAAAAAATAAGAACCATTAAGATTTTTAAAAGAGGGAAAAAAATATAATTATGCAATGTATAGGGGCAAATTTATACATACTTTATGAGAGATCCATGCCCTACCTTAAATTTAGATAAATAAATTTTTAGATGTAATATTTATAAAATTATATATAAATTATATATATAAATAGAATTATGTCCAATTTTAAATTTTAATTTTTTAACATTCAATAACTAAAAAAATTCAATAATTTAAACATGTTTTTTTCTAAAATGAGATACACATAATATATTTTTTATTTAAAAATAAATAATAACTAAAAAGTAATTAATATTAATTTTTTACTCTATATATAATATCCCTCTTAAAAATAAATCCTAAATTCACTACTTTATGAACCAATGGAAACTTACCGATTGAACTTTGGATGATTAATTCTCTTAAATTTTATTTCCACTATTTAGTGTTTAATTGTTTAAATTGTATTTTTATTTTGAACATATTTTATGCATATAGCTTGTTTGCAAATAAACGTATTAAAATGGATTTTATAATATAATTTAGTAATGAAATTTACTAAGATAAAGTAAAATATAGTAATTTTTTAAATTTAATATGCCTAAACACAAGATAAACCTATTAAACCTTCTTAAAAGATTGGTTTAATGTTGGCTGATCGGTGGTTCATAGAATGCGTTCGATTTTTATCCCTTTTATTTTATATATAATTTATTTATTAAATAGTTTAATTTCAATATCTTTAAAAAAATAACATATGATTATCATGTTATTAAAAAAATATTTAATATAATTATTAAATATATATTAATAATATATTTATCACATTATAAAAAAACATATATTCATTACTTTATAAAAAAAACATATATTCATTACTTTATAAAAAAAACTATACTCTTCCTTGAGTATTTCAACCAATTATGTTTTCAAATATCAATTTTTTAACTAAAGTTTTAAAATGAGTATCATTTGATAATTGTAATTCATGTAGTCTTTGTATTTATGTTGGTTTTTCATGTATAAAATACAGAGTCTGTTTGTTTTATTTAATGTATTTGTCTTCTTCTGTGTAAGATCGATAACTGATTATCAATAATATACACATGCATATGCGATCATGTTTACACACACTACAAGGTTTATTTTAGTAGTATTGTGGTTTTTTTTTTGTTGTGGTCAAGCTCACTCATCGATGTTGTCGAACTTGCATTGCATGTGCAGTTATTTATGAAAATTACTCGATAATTTTTTTAAAACAAAAATGGACTTTCTCGCTGGACACCTTGTAGGGTGGTCGATGAGACCCTCAACAAGGCACCTCATGTGCTTGGATGATTTCTATGAATACTCTTCTCTATTTATGTTTTGGCATCCATAAAGTTATAGTAAAATTCTATCAAATTTACATCTTATTTTTTTTATTTTTATATTATTATTACCTTGAGTGTTATTCTATATTAGTAATTTATGATTGTATTAGCAAAATCGTGTTTTTTAGTGATGAGTACTCGATATGACGTTTGCAAATGGGTTTATGTACGGATCCTATGTGGTTGTGAGCCATGTGTCAACTAGTAATTACTAAGATGCAAATTTTTATTTTTATATGTGAGAAGCATGTGTGGGTGTGAGCCACGTGTGAGTTTATAATTACCAAGATGCATCATTTTTATAGGAGAGAAACCTATGTGGTGATGAGTCGGTTATTAGGCTAAGTATTGATGGTACGTGGTTGAATGTGTTTCCCAAGTTGGTAATTGGTGGTTCATGGTTATGGTAGTTTTCACAATTATATGTTCACATTCTATTTCATTTTATTGATCTTCGGTTATTGATCGTATTACATTGAGTGGTATTGGTTTTGAAGAAAATCCAAATTCATGTGTCAAACTAAGTCATTGCGAAGGAAACAGGCTAGGATAACAAAGGCAATTAGGACGGAGGTTCTGACTGATAGAGGTAATCGTGGTTTTGTTTCTATTAGTATTATATCTATTTATTATTTTTAATGGATTAATTGTTGTCAAATGGTTTTCATAAGCAAGTCGAAAATGTTACCACATAAACAAGGATTTTATATGAGTTTATCTCATTATATATAGTATTATGCATGCTCTATTGTTTAGCTAATATAATCTGAGTTTAAACTGAATATGTTTATATACACTGAGGTTTAAACTCTCAATAAAAAACTTTTAATATTTATTACTTGCTTTCTTAATATCAATAATATATCTGTTACTTAATATATTTACTATCTAAGATTATTGTTTATTGATTTCATTGTTTTCTGTTAAGTGTGTTATTTATGCGAGTTTCAAACAAGTCTTTAGAGAGTCAATATTTGCTTAACATATTATGTTAGTATAATTTGAACTTCTATCATGTACGTGCAGACATACAAGATTTAGACGATGATTAAAAAACTTATTTGATTAATGTAGTTGCAAGCTTTCTTTCCTTATTTGTAGTATGTCTATAGCTTTCTTTTTATTATTTTTGTTGCATTAAATTAATCTGTTTGATTCCTAATTAATTTATATTGGTTCTATTTTTTCTATATGTAAGTTTGGTGTGAGTATTTAAGAAGTCAACATCTCTTTAGTTGAAGTGATTAAAAATTATTTATAGTTGTTCATTATGCATTACTTTTTCCCATACAATGTGATGTTTGCTATATTTTTGCAAGCTACTCATGTGGATAAGAGTTTGTGAGACACATCATCACTAATATGTTATAAGTAGATTATTGTTTCTTATCTACTCATTTTTTATTGTATGTTGAATTAAATATGCTATTTAATTTTTTTGCATTATTTTCTTAATTCATGTTATAAGATATATTTGAATGAGTTGGAATATAACTCCCTAAAAGATTTCAATTGTTTGCATTTTCATCACTTATTTAGGTTGTTATTGTCTATTTGAATCGGAACAACAATTGATTTATATACAATTGTTTATACATATAAAATTCTCAATAATTAATTCAATTTTTAAATTCAAAATCAAGTTATAACTTATTTATATTTTTACACACATTTTTTAATGTTTGAAATTAAAAAAAAACAAAAAATATATTCAAAGTTCAATTTTAATTTCATTGGTTAAGTTTAATTTATTTTTTTACTCAATATAGAAAAAAAATAAGAAAACGTAAATTTTTTTTAAAAAAAAATTGTGTTATTTTTTTCATATATATATAACTAATTTCAAATAAAAATAATAATTCATTATAGACTTTAAAATTTAAATGTGGTTCAGTTTGCAATTTTGATTTTAGTCCAAAATGTGCCAGGTTATTCCACGGAGTTACTTAATCCCTTGTTCAATGTAATTTGGTCTGATGTTGTATTATTTTATACTAATCGGTAGTGTGGGCATATTTTTCCAAAAAATCTCTCAATCAATTTAATACAAATTAAATTGAATTAATAATTTTTTAATAGGTTAGTTTAGATATTTTTATTTTATAAAATTGATTCTACTCAAACCAATCTGTATATATTATAAATATATTTTAATTTATTATATTTATAATATTTATATATATTAATTAATATATTGATATTTTTCATAAATTCTAAACTATACAAAATAAATATTTTTTATCTTGAATTTGGGGAGATAAACATATTTTAGTAAATATTTTTCAGTAATTATATATGAGATTTATTTCTTATTTATTTTTAAATTTAAACTAATTTGATAATTTTGATTTTCATATTTAAGATATGATGAATATTTTAATCTTTATTATGCAACTTTAACAGCAACTTATATACAAAGATCACATAGCATGCTAAAAATATTTCTTAATTTTAGATTATGTTTTTATAAAAAAAAAATTGGATAGAAAAATATTAAGTCAAAAACTATCATACCAACTACCATCGATTTTAATATAAGTCAACTTAGAAGTTAATTTTTGAGAGTTTATATCTTCGTTAAAGTTGATTTTTTTCAAAATATAATCGCCATTAAAATAAGATAATAATTGATAAGGTGATTGTACCCATTTTGTTGCGAGATTACTTTTGATTAAAAATTATAGAAGGTAACTTTAGAGTTCTTATAATTATTCTAAAAATAAAAATTTAAATCATATACTTATTTTTTTTTACAGTTTAATTATTGCATAAAAACAAATAATTATTTTTATATTTTTATATTTTTTATTTAATTTTTTCTTTATAGTTTATTTAAATTAAAATAATTTCTATCTAATACAGTAGAAAAAAATAATTATTTTATTCTTATACTTTCTCTTTTTAATAATAATAATATAAAAATGTTATAAAATATAAATATTATTTTTATAATAAATATAAAAACTCCTTAATATTTATCTATAAATAATAAAAAACAAACCAAAACTTACATTTCTATTCGGCATAGGGTTCTTATCACTTTTAAGTCAAGCCTTATTATTCTTATATTTAAAAGAATTGGTTAAAAAATAATTTTTTATTTTTTATTTTAAAATGCATAATAAATATCTGTTTAATTTCTACCCCCATCTGTTTAAAGCCAGTTTTCCACTCATGTTCATCACTTACAGAAGAGTAATAGCAGACTTTTAAGTGCCTGTGTGCTCTGGAGGCTTCGACCCGAAACACATCAATGATGGCTGCAATTCATCTTTCAGTGGAAACCAAAATACAAGGAAACCTGCAAATTTTAATAATTGAATATATCTTGGTTAAAGTTTGTTCCTTTTTAGGAAAGAAACTGAGGTCAACAGCTCAAACTTGGTTCTTTGTATTATATATATTTTACTTCTACATAGCCAATATCATTATTGATTTATGAAAGAATATGATATTAAATTGTCTGGATACTTTATTGATTCTGGTTGTAGTGCAAAAGAGAATAGAATACCAGTCATTAAAGTAAAATTCTTGCAATTTTGGAAGTGGGAAAATTTATGTTCAGGTATAAGTTTAGAACTTATAAGCATTTCTCAAGATGGGTCGAAGAAAGCCTGCTTCTTCTTGTTTTCAAATATTCGAAATACCAAAAATGTGCTTTATTTACTGTACATTTGACAATAAAAAAGATAAAAAAAAATTAATTCTTGATCAATTTTCTAATTATAAGAATAATAAAACTCAACTCAAAAATTATATAACTAATTTATATTAAAATCAAAGTTACAACAATAACAAAAGAACCCCACACCTACTCCCCTCAAATATGAAAACTAATTAACAAATTCATTCATATTTTTAATTAGCATGTTAATAGTAGTTGTTAGTTGGAGACATTAAATTTCATAAAATTATCATATGTAATTATTTTTTGCTTCACTCTAATTTCAACACTAAATTAACACAACGAAAAGTTAAAAAATGTCATGCCCAAACATTTCCTAATGTTAAAGTCATGTTTTGTAATTGTATTTAATTTGCAAACTAGACTAAAAAAAAATATGGATGACCCAATACTAATCGGCTTAAGTTCGGTCCAAATGCAAAGTTTCAAACTTGGACCGGCCCTGCCCGAACGCTCCTTGAAATTATCTCCCTACAGGTAGGTAACATACATAATTCTCCCTAATAAATAAATCAAAATAAAGTAAAGAATCAATATTAAAAATTAAAAAGCATTATTCAGCATTTAATTTTAATTTTAATTTTAAATAAATAAAAGCATACCTACCACATGAGTACCGGAGGACATTATTAATGGACAAGATTTACAAAAGAATCTCTCATTTCCGCCCATCTTCAATTAATTGGGCCGAATCTTCAACTAATTGGGCCGAATCTTCAGCTAATTGGGCTCCAACTTTATCCCTCTCACTCTGGCCTTGTTCAAACTCCTTTATTAAATCAAGATCAACAACATTCTCCTCAGGCTCCCACGTGGCTTCATCAGCGTCCGTCCATTTAATCAAATACTCTATCTTCTTCCCATCATCTCCAACTCTCTTCCCCACAACTCCCTCAGCAACAGCATATTCCAACCCAGATTCAAAGTCCCTCACCAAATCCTCAGCAATCAACACAGCTTTGACCCACTCATTATCACCACCGTCCTTCCATTTCACCAAATATTCCACCTTATCACCCTTTCCTCTCTTCTCAATCAATTCCTGCACTTCACCGTACTCGAATATTTCCTCCTCCAAGTTCCGAATCACACTCTCGAGCCCAAATCTCCTCGCAAATTGCATTGGATTTCCCTTTGGCGTCACATTCAATATCTCTCGCGCCAAATCTAACGGCGTTCGTCCTCGTTCGTCCGTTATCTCAGGGTCAGCCCCAAGCTCTAACAGCAACTTCACCACTCCAGGTTTCACATATCCTGCCGCCATGTGTAACGCAGTTAATCCACCGGCGTTATCTCGGTGATCGAGATTTGTACCGGCTTCGACTAAAAGACGGACGCATTCTTGAGAGCCCAGGCCGGAGACGAAGAGCAGAGCGGTTCGACCATCGGAATCGATGGCATCTATGTCGCGTCCGTCAACCGAAGCTATCAGTTCCTTGAGGACTTTGTCGTCAGCTTTTTTAACGGCGGTCCACCACGGAGTTTCGTACTCGGCAATTACGTCTTTGGCTATGAAATCTGATGGGACCCAAGAAGGGGCATGGCCATCTTTCCATTCGATCAAGTACTCCATACCTGTAGAATCTTCGAGTGCTCTGCTGCCAATGATTTTACTGACTTCACCATAATACTCGTCTTCGTCTTCATTGGTTGTTATGTTGTTTGAAAATGTTGAGTTTCCCTGATTTTGAATGACTGAGACTGTTAGTAGTGAATTAGGTTTGTTGCTTTGGGTTGGTTTCAGACGGAGAGATTGGAGAGAGAATGAAGAGGTAGGGAAGTTGGGGGAGAGTTTCAGGCGAGAAAGGGATTGTTGGCTTAGGAAAAGAGCGTCCATGAAAGTATGTTAGAGCTATTGAGTTTGGTGAGTTTGTGAATTTTGGGGCTGAGAAATGGAATTTTCATTGGTGGGTTGTGGACAATCTGAAAGAGAGCAATGGACATTTTCGTGGATAAGAAATCCGATCTTTTCATCCATTTCACATCTACACATTTTTTTTTCTCTCTTTTTTTTTCTACATGCATTTGTGTTAGCCACGTGTACTCTACACAAATTATAAAAAAGATAAAAGTGTAGGTTAAATTCCATAAAACTATAATTTAGATATATATTTATTAAATAAGTTATTATAAGTCTTTTACTTTTAAAAAATAGATCTTAAAAATACACTTTATAAAGTAATAAAGTAATATAATTTTAGTTGTTCCACTTATCTATTTGAAAATTGGTTTTACAAAATAAAATTTTATTATCTTTTTTGTAAAAAAAAAATTGTACTATCTTTACTAATAAATATGATATATAAATATATTTTTATTAAAAATACAAAACTTATATTACCGATTCTACTTATAAAAAAGTGAAATATGTTATTTCATTTTTAAAGATCAAATACATTTGGTTTTTATTTTATAATTATGCTGATCAATTTTGATATTTTAATAATTTATTTTATTTTTTTATTTTTTACTTTTTTTTTCATATATCGATTTAGGAGTAAACAATAAATCAAAATGATGTGTTTTGATAAATTTAAATTTAATCTAATTTTCATCGAATTTAAAGATTTTTATTCTAAATTTGATTAGATAATAATTTGAACCAATTTGAATCTAAATAAGTATGATAAGATTATATTAAATTTATAAATTATTAAATTAAATTAAATATGTCATATATGATATTTAAATTTTAAATTGGTATAGCCAAAATTTATTATTTATAATCATAACTAATAAAATCAAAAGAATGAAAATATGTTTAAATAATTGTTAAGTTATTATAAATATTTAATATTTATTTTTATTTTTAAGTTAAAATATTAATATAATGTAATTATGTTATATATAATATTTAAATATAATACATTATAAAATAAAAAATATTTATTTATTTATAATTTAATAATAATTTTATCTCCATAAGATATAACAGATTATAAAAAATTTAATTTAAATTCAAAGAAATTGTATACTTTTCAATATAATTATGATCAAAATACAAAAATTGTTAATTTGATGCTATCAATAGATAGAATCGAATTTATTAATTTAATTTAATTAATGAGATTATTTACTCATTTTTAAATCTATTAAACTCGTGTTACTAATCATTGAGTCCATTGAATTTAATTTTTTTTTTCAAAAAATTATTTAATAAATAAAAAAATGATTAAAGTGTCTTTCGATATCGTTTTTTGTAAGCATCAACAATATCTAAAAATATAGGAAAATTTATTAAAAAAATGAAAATTTTAAAATTTATAAGAATAAATATAAGATCATTATAATATTGAACGATGTTAAATTAAACGACATTCGATGTTTGACGTGTTTAAATTATCATAGTTTAATTTAAATATTATTTAAAATAAAATAATATCTTAAACTTTTTTTAATAAAACAAATACATAGGTGAACACGGGATGCTATTAATTTTTTACAAATTTAAAGAGTTAATTTTATTATTATTTTCAAAATATAATAATAAAATAAGTAAAATATATTTTCAATGTATTAATTTTATTAAAATAAAACAACCAAATTATAATGTTAACAAATGGCTAGCTATACTGACCAAGCTGCAAGTTTTTATATATATAAAAAAAAAAGATACAAAATATGATGTTCTTATTTTGTCACTTAGATTATAACTTGATAAAAACGATTAAATTTTGAATTGAGGGAAGGCGTAATTAAAATTACTCTATATAGGTTAGATAGGAGATTTAATCTCTAAATCATAATTTTATAAGTATAATATCAATCTAAGTAATAACTAAATTATCTCAAAGCTCGTCAAGCTACAAAGTTCATCAAGTATAACCTTAGAAGTTAGCTTTGAGTTTTCATTTTCAAATGTTCAAAGATGGGATGTTTTACTTTTAAAAAATATATTAATTCATGTAACTATATTGATTAATATCTATTTTTATTATTTTCTTTATCCACTTTTGTGTATTAAAGATTGTTAGGAGAAGAATTATCAGATATATTTTATGCTCATACAAGCACCAATGTACAAGCATTAATGAAATATGAGATGTCAATCGTTATTTTTAAAATATAATAATCATTAATTAAATTATTATTATTTATTTATTAAATATTTTTTCAAAAAAAATATTACACTAACTTCATATATAGTATGTTCTGCACATTATTTTTTTAAAGTTAATTTTGTAATTTAATTGCAGATTTACAACCCAAAAATAAATAAAAAACAATAAAAAAGGAAAAATAACAAATGTATTAACACCTCTCTCAACCCTACCTCTCTAACTTATCCTTTATAAGCTTTCGTCAAGTAATATTAACATCACCTCAGATTTTTCTTGTAAAGTCATTATCTTCAACATGATTCATTTCCTTTTAAATATTTTTTTAAGATTCTCTCTCAACTATATATGATTTGTTTAGTTTGTGGTAAACTATTTTTTTTTTGTTGATAATGTTTTAATGAATTTTTTTATTCTTTAACTATTTCAAAGATGAGTTTTCCCTTGTATTTTTTTACCAATATGTATGATACATGTTGAAATTTTTAATTAAACCTTATTTTTGAATTATCAATATACTTAAAATTAAATATAATAATTACCATTATACTGCATTGAAAATATGTATCAATATACGTACCTTTTGTTAAATAAAAGTCTATTAATATACCAAACATTTTGAATTACATAATTACCTTTTATTTATATTACATGTGTCAAGTATATAATGAAATCCACAATTTAAAATATGAAATTGAACTATTTGTGTATGTTAAAGTAAATGAAAGACTCTACTGAGAATATGAGTTCATATGAATAGGAATGAGTATAAGGATGGTTATGCTAATAAACATAATCATCCAACACTAATTTATGTTACATTCCGATAATAATAATCGATTATAAACTCGTAATAGTTTTCTCAACCACATTTCTTATTTTTAATATTTATTGAAAAAAAATTAACATAATTCTTACTGTACTATATTACATGTTTTATTATTAAAATATATTTTTTATTTAATTATATGTATGTAAAAAATAATATTGTAATAATCATCTTTATTACACGTTTTATTGGTTATTATTATTTTTAAGAAAAAAATCATTGAATTTTTACGAATATTCATAATTAAAATTTCAACTATTTCTATAACTTAGCTTTAATTTTCAAAATGAAATTATTTTGTAATTCTTTTTGACTTAATCTATTATATTGTTATAGCATGACCGAAAACCAAAAATAGCCCAAATGTTAAATTATTACACCAATTATATCCCCCACTCAAAACTATTATGTAATTACTTAATTATTAATATAGTATCAATGATCTTAAGGTATTACTTAATGTTCTAAAGTCTTATTTGTAAAGTAAAATTTCTTTATAATTCTCAACCATTAAAATGTGCTATGTGTAAAAAGTAAGACAATATTTTATAGCTATCGAACCTATCACAAAAACTAAATATGATGTAGTTATGTGCAAGACTAGACATGCATGTGTAAAAAGTAAGACAATATTTTAGAGCTACCGAACCTATCACAAAATCTAAATAACACCTTCACTTTTCTCATCTTTCCACTTTAACTTACATAAAATGTTATACTTAACCACTTTAACTTTTCTCAATATATATTTTAATATTTAAAATTAGCGAATCCATAAAAAAAAATCCTTAAATTTTGTACGTGTACTTTAAAAGTTAAAAGGAAAAACGAGGCATCTATATTATTGGCTATCATGTGGACATAATGATGCTACGAAAATCTTTATTTGTGTTTAATATACTTGGCACAAGTACAATATGGTATTTGTTCTTGCATCATGTGATTGAATATACACTAAATACTTGATATATAGGCAAACTTCAAATTGCAAATACGTACATTTTTATTTTCTTTTGGTAATTTCACACGTGGCTTAGTATGATTTGATGTAATGGATTTGTTCCTTAATTATAAAACGAATTTTAAAAGTTTAAGGTAACAAGTATTCTAAACAATAAAATAAAATAAAAAATCATATACATAGTTTACACTATTTGATTATGCATTTATAGTTCTTAAATTGGTATTAATTAGCTAATGGTGAATTTTTTAAGCTGTCAGAAAAATTTATGAATATCAATTTATTTGATATTTTTTTAAAGCTTTAGTAATGTAAAAGTGTTACTCACAAAATCATAGTATAATTTTAAAAATTCTAATAATATATAAGTAAGTAAACCCTTTAGTTTGAGATATTATGAATTTTGTTATATAGAAAAAAACAAAGAAAGAAAAGAAACAAGTTATGGAAAAACATAGTAATTAATTTTCATTGAGATATTCAAATCTTTTTTTTTTTGGCCATTACAAATATAAAAAGCACCATAAACAGTGTGTTAATTTTTTAAATAAAAACTTGTTACGGAAATTTTAATATTTTTGTAATGATTTATTGAACATAAATAATGTAAATTATTTAAACAAAAGTACATGTACATTTATTTTCATCTAGAATATTATCTTTATTATTAAAATAAAATGTTATACCAACACGTGATCTTTATAATATGAGTGTATTATTATTATTTAAAAAAAATTGATTCATTTTGAATATCAGACAATCCCAAGTTAATGAGTATAATTAATCTTTATTTTTCATTTTTACGATATTATTAAATAATATTTACTATTATCATAATAAATATATATAAATTATTTATTACTTTTTAATAATAATATTATTGAATAAAATTATTATGCAATATCCTTCATAAATTGCCCAAAATAATATTTGTTTAACTTTTGATTTCAAATTAATTTAAAAAATTACAATTTTATTTTTCTACTAACTACAAATTACAATAATGTTATGTAGAGAAATGATTATATGACAGCATTGACCGCCGTATCCTGAGCTGCATCCAGCCAAAGTATTCGCGAATAATTATTGATATTATTCTTTTGATACAAAAAAATATTATTCTTTTTAAAATTAAAACAAATATTACAAATTAAGTAATAAGTTTTTTGTCAATATCATATATATTATTAGTCTGAATTATTGAAATTAAACAAAAGAATGTTCCTCAAATCATTTATCATTTCCACGAAAAAGTAAATAGCTTACAAAAATTTCTCCTGTCTGTCTCTTGTTCCATCTTGGCCGTCACTTCTCTGCAATGAAAAGCAATTTAAACCGTTGATTAAAAGTGATGGTCAAACTTGGCAAATGGGCTGAAATGCTGGGCTGTAATTTTTTATTAGAAGAAAAAAAAAGAGGCGTGTTATTGAGAAAATGATGCACATGAAAATACCGTGTCGCGACCGAAATCACGGGCATTACACTAACATCCAGCAATGCAAAGTGAAAGCACATAATACGCGGTTTCTTGATCTTCCAAAATCACATTCCCTACTCCACACACCCACCATGAGAAGGGTATTATCGTCATTTAAGGAACCTTTTGAAGACGTGTCAGGCGATCATTTGAACTGGAATTATGAATGTTTTATGCATCAGTATAGAGGAAAAGGAGCATTTTGTCGTCTTTGAGTTTGACCAACCACCAATTTAACCAATACAGAAGCACTTATTAGACACTCCCAATTCCAACCGTAATCCATGCAATTCCCATTTTTTTTTTGTTTTTTTATTTAATTTTTAACTAATAATATTACCATTTCATACGTATTCTTGCTCTTTAAATACAAGTCACCGTCAGTCATCTAATCAGCCATATTAAAAGGAGTCTAAGTTTCTGCAGCAATCCTCATTAGTCATTACTACTGTTCTGATTGAGGACGGACTCAATTCTTTCAACACCTAATTTATTCCGATCGACTACTAAATTTATTTCCTTTTGCTTCTTCACTTATTCTGATCAGTACGTAATTACAAAATGCTGCTAAATATCAAATGGCACTTGGGTGTTCTTCTTATTATGATTCTGGGCCTTGTTAGTGCTGAGGATCCGTACAGATTTTTTGAATGGAATATAACTTATGGCGATATCTATCCACTTGGTGTTCGTCAACAGGTCGGTACTTAATTATAACGTGGCACATCAAGAAAATCTGCCCTCTTTTTTCGTAATTTTCTTAAAAAAAATTTCAAGTTTCTACCATGCATATATATATATATATATATATAGAGAGAGAGAGAGAGAGAGAGTATATTAATTACTGTATTATTAATTATTTTAGATTAATATATGTATTTATGTATGAACTTAATTGCAGGGAATTTTGATAAATGGACAATTTCCAGGTCCTGATATTTATTCAGTTACAAATGATAACCTCGTCATCAATGTTTTTAATAACTTGCCAGAGCCATTCTTGATTTCATGGTAAATACTAAACATTTTCTTCTATATTTTCGTATTAAATCATCAGTCATTAAGAGTTATATATATACTCCGTTTTATATTTTGGTTTTCACGCACGTTTAGTAATTCATAATTACTTTTAGTTTTTTTTTTTCTTCTTCCTAATATTAGTGTGTTAAAATTGTCATAATCATAATTATATATTATTAAAATAATAATTGTTCGTGGATGATAATATCATTTTATTTTGATTATTTATAGTGATATAATAGATATGATTTATCCGTTTTTCTTGTTACAATATAACAAAAATCATTATAAGACTATTATCGCTCATAATATTATTATCGCTAAAATTGTCGGTAGCTTTTTTTAACTCGATTAAAACTTATAAAAGTTGCATTAAATTTTTTGAGAATGTTAAAATATAACTTCTTTTTTTAAGTTCAGAGAAATTAAGAATTATATATTATTGAAAATCATAAGTAGCTTCAAAGTCCGGACGTTGAATTTCACACGTATTCTAATAATATCAAATGATAAAACAGATCATACGTAACACGCCTATATAGACAGCAAGATCGCTAAATAGTAATATATAAGAGAAAAGTATGGGTAAATTCCCTTGAATTAAGTTTAAGTGTATGCATGGAAACTGAATTAAATTTTGATTATTTAACGTTAATAAAATAATAGTTAATATGAGAAAAATTATAAAATATTTATTTTTAATTTTTAATTATTATCACTATTTTTATATAAAAATATACTAAAATAATCTATGTTATATTAATATTATTATTTTTGATTTTTTACTTGAACAATTTTAATACTAAATTTTGTTTTTATTCTTATTTTATCGCATTTTAATCATTTATTCATAAAATATAATTAAATTAATATTATTTATTTTTAATTAATTTTTTTTAAAGATTATCTTTCAAAATTTGAAGAATTAAACAATAGATTCTAATTTCAATATAAATAATTAATAATAGGGTAGTGTCATCGAGACTTATATCAATTTGATCCGGCTACGTAATCTTCGGTTTCACGTCCAATGATGCAAAATGTTAATGTGCTATTAACGACTAATAATTGAAATTTTCTCATTATAAAAAAAGTAGTTTCCACGTAACTACTATATGACGCACGCACTCTATTGGTAAATGTTTATTTATTTTTTATGTTTGTTATACTAAATAGCATTAATAAATTACAAATATAATGTATGTGTACTTTTATATATGATTATCAGTTCATATATATGGGTAATTAATATGCATAATTGAAATATTATTATGATATTAATTAAATGAAAAAAAAACAGGAATGGAGTACAGCAGAGGAGAAAATCATATGAAGATGGAGTGTATGGAACAACATGTCCAATACCACCAGGCCAGAACTTCACCTATACATTTCAAGTGAAGGATCAAATTGGCAGCTTCTATTACTTTCCATCTCTTTCCTTCCACAAGGCCGCTGGTGGTTTTGGTGCCATCAACATTCTCAGCCGCCCCTTAATTCCCGTCCCATTCCCCCAACCCGCTGGAGACTATTCCGTTCTTATAGGTGATTGGTACAAAATTGACCACAAGGTAATTATTGCTTATTAGTTGTGTACATACGTCAATTATATTAATTAACCTGATGGAAATTGTCTTAATTAATATACTGCCCAAATTAATATAAATATATATCACAATCAATCTTCCTTTAAAAGATTCAAATCAAAGGGTTAAGCCATAGATCAAATATTAAATAAAAATTTAAGCCATTTGCATACCTAATTTCACAAATGATTCGTATTTTTTTTATAATCTATCTTATCGTCTCTTTATTAGTTTTTTTCTTTTGATTTTTTAACTTTTACATTTTAATCCTCTATTTCTTTTATTTTTTATGATTTGATTATTTTACTTTTTAATTTTCACATATTTAATCCAAAAACTTGAGATAAATTTGAAGTTAAACATAAAAAATATAAAGAAATATGGGATCAAAATGTTAAATTTAAAAATAAAGTTTTTTATTATTTTACATTTTTTTTATATCTAAGTAAATAAATATTCAATTAAAATACTCTTCCAACAATTTCAGGTATTGAAGGCAGTTCTAGACCGTGGTCACAAACTTCCTTTTCAAAACGGCATTTTAATAAATGGTCGTGGATCAAACGGTGCATCTTTTAATGTTGAACCAGGTAATTAAGTAATACATAACTTTAAAATAATAATAATAATAATAATAATAATTAGCTGATAAAAAATATCTTTTTTCATATCTCAAAGTCTAATGATTATCCTTTTCCACAAAAGAGAAAAATAAAACCTCTAACGTGGAGTTCAATTTTGGATTGTAGGTAAAACTTACAGGCTAAGGATATCAAATGTGGGTCTAGAAAATTCACTCAACTTTAGAATTCAAGGACATAAGATGACATTGGTTGAGGTTGAGGGGACCCACACTCTCCAAACTACCTATTCTTCTCTAGATATCCACGTGGGACAATCCTACTCTGTCCTCATCACAGCAGATCAAGCTCCCTTGGACTATTCCATTATTGTCTCAACTCGTTTCACCACAAAGATCCTCACTTCTATCGCGACCCTTCGCTATAGTAACTCCGCCGGCCCAGCAACAAGCCCACTTCCCTCTGCCCCAACTGAAATTGATTGGTCAATAAACCAGGCCCGATCTATTAGGTATATCTTTTTAATTATTATTCATTTTTTTCATTACATAGATTAATGATGAATTATTATTAATAAAATAAAAATAAATAGATAAATTACTCTATATTCCACGTTTTTTAACATATTATTTTATTTAAATACACAATTTAATTGGAATAATACGAATGAATGGTTTTAACTTTTAAGTGTATGATACTAATATAAATCTGTATGCATTGGATGACAGGACAAACCTGACAGCCAGTGGACCAAGACCAAACCCACAAGGGTCATATCACTACGGTCTCATAAACATAACCAGAACAATTCTGCTATCAAGCTCAGCAGCTCAAGTAAATGGGAAGCAGAGATATGCAATCAACAGTGTCTCTTTTGTTCCAGCTGATACACCTCTTAAGCTCGCTGACTACTTCAAGATTGGAGGTGTTTTCAAAGTTGGAAGTATCTCTGATAGTCCCACAGGCCAAAATATGTACCTTGACACTTCTGTTATGGGGGCTGATTTCAGAGCCTTTATTGAAATTGTGTTTGAGAATCGTGAAAATATAATTCAGAGCTATCACTTGGATGGTTACTCATTTTGGGTAGTTGGGTAAGTATTTGCTTAATCACGTATATGATTTGTTCAATTCATTTAGTGCTCTCTCTCTCTAGTCTCTACTTTTTTATGCCTATCTCACAAATTAGATTAAAAAAGGAAAATGCTTTGTAACACGAATTTTAAACTAGTATTTCATCATACTACTCCATTATGTCATTTGAGTTCATTCATTAATTTATCTTCTATTTTCTATTTTCTCCTCCTTGATTTTAGTGGTTTAGATTTAATAGTATTATGAAACATGACTTCTTCCTAACATTACTCAAAAAACAATTAGCTAGGGTAATGAATATCATTGTATATCATTCTTTGAGCCAATTGTACGTAACAATTAATCATATTTAGAGTTCTAAAAAAAAGAATTAATATTCTTATGATTTTTGTTTTTTAAATTTCAGAATGGATGAGGGACAATGGACACCAGATAGAAGAAATGAATACAATCTCATAGATGCAGTTTCAAGATCCACTACGCAGGTTAGTATTTAGTTTTTTTTTTTAATTATTTTAGTTAATGTACTAATTAAGGGTCCTTATTGTGCTCAAATTAACTAAAAAAGTTTAATATATTGATGCTTGAAATGTTATGGTTAATACGATCAACAGGTGTATCCTAAATCTTGGACAGCTATATATGTGGCATTGGACAATGTAGGCATGTGGAATCTGCGGTCTGAGTTTTGGGCAAGGCAATACCTTGGGCAACAATTTTATCTTAGAGTTTATTCACCTGTGGAGTCTATTAGGGATGAGCTTCCAATTCCTAAGAATGCTTTAGTCTGTGGAAGAGCCAGGCAGAGGCACTAGACTTTATAGGCAAAGCTATACATAATATATATTTACAGCCTTTTACTACATTCTTTATAATAATTGTTATTTGTTTTAAAAAAAAAAATTCATTTGTATTTTATCAATAAAAACTTTCACAGCATAGTATCATATTTTTATAATAAAGTGTATTGTTCATTATTAATTTATTTTCGACAAATATTAAAATTATA
The DNA here is from genome assembly GCA_037013495.1 of Hippophae tibetana. Classification (NCBI taxonomy): domain Eukaryota; kingdom Viridiplantae; phylum Streptophyta; class Magnoliopsida; order Rosales; family Elaeagnaceae; genus Hippophae; species Hippophae tibetana. The sequence goes on from CM072808.1 coordinate 43,603,680, forward strand.
TTAATCTTTTTTATCTTTTGTTTATTTTTTAAAATTAATTTTATTTTAAATTTAAATATGGTAAGAAAATTTATAGGAATTCAATTTCAACTACTCTTTTAATATATTTTACTCTTATAATTAATTGAATTTAATTCTCTCTATTTGTTAATAATTTTAAAAAAAACATCCAAAAGACTATTTCGACATTTAATTAAAACATTCTTGTTTATTTTCGCATTCTTATCAAATAATATGTATGGATATGTATGAAATACGGAAAATTAAAGGTAATTTTGATATTCAAATTAGATAAATTCTATTTAATTTATGGAATTTTGTATAGAATATCAAAATTCAATTTGAACCATTATTATTATATTCATATTCCAATGGATTTTATATGTTCAATAATATAATTAGATAAAGACATAATAATTCGAAAAAATATAGAATTGATTTTTGAGTATTTAATATTTCCGTAGATTCCATTCTAAAAAAAAGTATTTGGCATAAAAAAGAGATATCTTTACTTATTTTTTTAATTTACACAAAATTATGAAATTTAATAAAATAAAAAAGTATTAAGATTAATGATTTTAATACTAAATAAGTTTATACAAGTCTTTTACTCTCTATATTTGTCTACATTTAAATATTCTAGATAAATTATATAATTTTCTCTTTCGATATTAAATTATAAGATTTAAATTATCTAATTAATGATCAATTAATTAGAAGTAATAAATTTAGAATAAATTAAACAAACATGAAAATAAATAATTCATATTAATATTTTTAAAAAAATAATTCTTATTAAAAATATATTCAACATCATCATCGTAATTTCTACGAGAAATTGAATGAAAAATAAAATAACGCCGAAAAATGTGATTTTGTGGGGGCTGTACAGCTTTTTATTCTATTTTTTTTCCTGATATATGGTTGGTGCTTTTTTTTTTCCTGTTCCGTTCTCAGCAATTTGTCTCTGTGCCGCAATCTGTTTCTTTCTTTTTCTTTTTCTGTTCTTCGGCGCCTCTCGGTTCTTTCGCGCAGCTCTTATCATATATATATATATATATATATATATCAACGCTTGATTTTTTATTTATTTCGCAAATCTATTTTTTTTAACTTATATATATTTTAATTAATTTTTAATAATATAGAAAATCAATAAAATTATAATAATTGATATATCTCATTTTTATAATAGGTCTAAATGACAGTAAGAATACAAAAATAATAGAAAATATGATATATAATTATTTGTAATGAAAGTTTAATAAAAAAAATTATAAAACATATGTTTAAAATTAGATTGATTTGGACTACAATTTAAATGAGATAAAATGAAATAATATAATATTTAAATAAAATGAGATAATACTATATCATAGACACATTTAAAATACTAAATGAAACATAAAATCATATAAGATAATATTATATCATAGATTAATTAAATGTTAAATGAGACATGAGATTAGATGAAAAAAATACTTTAAAATAGTTACTTTCATCTATTTAAATCAATATATATGACTTAACATCCTATCTTAAATCATGTATTAATCTATCTTATTATGAGAATCATATAATATATCATTTAAAATATTACTCTTAATGTAAAGTTCTTATAAACTTGTATGATTTTTTTAAAATAATATGTCATGTTAATGATAAATTTTTAAGATATAAAATCATGAGCCTCATTTTATCTTAATTTAATCTTTTACAATGATTCACTTCAATTTTTTTTTTTAATTTTAAGTCATTTTTCTACAATTTTAAATAACATGATCAAATCATATCAATTAGTATGCAATTCACAAATTCTCTATTCTTTACTACCATTTTTATACTTATAACAAAGAAATTATAAAGCCTAATATCATAAGATAAAATGCTCCAACTCTACCGAAGGCTTTGCTATAGTTGGTGATTCCACTACTACTCTTTGGGGAGAATTCATAGAAAGGGACAGATGTAGTATACCGCAATACACAGCTTGGTTGGAAAATCGTTGCCCATTCTGCCCCTTCACAATTTACCTCATAACTATTAGCAGCTGCTTTTATGCATCTATTGCATTCAAATCTACTCATATCTGGAGTGCACTGAACAAGACCATATAAATTTTTAAATTCAGTGATATTCACTTCCCCTGTAGCCATATTGGGGTTGGAAGAACTATAAGCAGCTTTATCCACAAGCCCATTAACCATAGTTGAGAGTTTGTGATCAAAATATTCCATATTACTGGTCACATTAACATCACTACAAATCCAACCATTTGATGTGCTATATTCATAGGAGAATCTTGAATAGTTTGAGTACCTTAGCATACAATCTTCATACCAAACAATAGCTTCCTTTGTATTGGGGCATTTTATAGATAGTAATTTTGCCGCACTAGTAACACAATCGTGACACACTTGGTTAGAAACATCACCCCAACATTGAAAAACAGTGTAGACTTTGTCTTTGTTTTCTCCAATAGTTGTGTTGTAAAATTTAGACACTGAGGCTTGGAGGGGAACAGAGATAAGGAGGATATCAACGTTGTTTTGAAACAAGGAATTATTTGTTGAATTGTCGTTGAGGTAACATATGTTTTGAATAGGCTCTTTGGTATAATTGGATAAAGCCACTTGAAGAAGTAGATAAGAAAGAAAGAGCAATAATATTGTTTTTCTATACCCGAAAAGAGGCTCCATTTTAGATCTCATTTTGAAGGCTAAACTGTAGTTGCACACTTATATAGGCGTTGTCCTACCCCAACCGTTGTTATTTGTTTTTAATTAACATGTTAGTTACTTTATTAACTCTATAATTAATTATGTATAGTGTTATTGTTATGGAATAAAGTTGTTATATAATAGTGAAAAATAATTGTGGTAGTGGAAATAATAATTTAAATTAGGGTGATAATAATACCCTTTATTTATTTTGTTTTTCTTTTTGTTTTAATGTTTTTATCGATATATATATATAATTAACTACATTTTATAAAAAATAAATATATACATTTTAATTAGTCTCTTACCATATATTTGTTACATAATATTAAATATTTTAACTATATTATTTCTATATAATTACGTATTTGGTTGTAAAATCCGATCGTATTATACAATATAAAATAATATGATTATGTAGAAATTTTAGTATCAAATAAAAAATAATTTTTTATTTTAAAATATAATAAAAATATAAAAATAAATTGAATAATGATTTAAATAAATTTTATAATAAAAAAATATTTTAAACTTAAAATATTTATAATCAATTTTAACTGCTTATATTATACAACTTCTCATCTAATAAAATTAATCAGATTAATTATAAAATAATTTAACACAATTTAATTAAATACTATTATATTAAACATATTTAATATAATACTGTGAAGGATTTTAGCCTCTTGATAATACAAATTATTTGTGCAAATTATTTCACACTAAGTAATTATTATTAATAATAATAAATCCTGTGACACTGCTTTTTCTTGAGAGAGAAGAGGCGGGAACAACTCTCAACCCTTTACCCTTCCCAAACAATACGGTACGAAGAAAGTTTATAATTACAATAATATCCTAAGGTATCGCTAGGGTTTTACTTTGCCCCTTTGGCATTAAATTTAGACAATGATCTTTAGAATCCCATAAATGCTACGTTTTTTTACAAAGCATATAAAGCTTATCTTAGCCAAAATTAAGGCCAATATATAGGGATATTGAGCATTAGCTTCTGTAAAACTCTTTCAAAATAAAATGTGATTATTACTCTGTTACAACTTACAATATGTAAATCACATCTTTAAGGTATATATTCAAAAGATAAAATATTATTTGATTTATAAAAATAATTATTTACTATTATAATTAGGAATTAAGGATGAAAATTTGTGCTAATAATTCCCTCTCGCAAATCGGGTTGTATAAGCCAGGCTCATCATTTTCGCTTATTAATTTACTCATCTTATAATAAAATTATTCGCATCAAATCATCATTAAAAAACAACACATCTGTTATTAATTTTTTAAATATTTTAAAAAATAATTTCACGTATCTCGAACCTCTTTTCCATGAATCGATACTTCTGAAATATTCGTAATTTTATTTTGATATTTTTTTCATTCTTATTTTCATACGAAAGTTTTAACATTTATTATGATTAATTTTAATAAATTATGATATGTTATAAATATTATTATTATTATTATTAAAATATATATCAATAACTTATACCTAAAGATAAAATATGAGAATAAAAATTAAAAGTAAAATTAGTATAACTAAGTTAAAAATAAAAAAAATCATATTATTCGTAACAATAGTGTCAATACATTTCATAAATAAATGGTATTAAGTGTTAGTTTCAGATCAATAGTTCAAATTATTGTGTCATCAATTAAGAAAAAATTTAATAAAAATATACTATTTTTAGTTAAATATAATATAATAACTTTATTCAAATTGGGTTATATTGTATTCTCTTCAGATTTCATTGATAAAATAATATTAAAATATTAGTTTAATATAATTTTAAATTATTATATGCTTAATATTGTATCATATTTAAATAATTTAAAATATATACTATCTACTCACTTTACATTTAAATCAACTTTATATTGTGTTATCAACATTTAAAATATAGATATTAATAAAAATATTAACTTATAATTTTATAAAAATATTATTATTATCAATAAAAATTTAAAAAAAATTATAAAATTATAAAAATTCTATAAAAGATATGAAATTTGTTTTATAAATTTTATAAAATAAAAAAATAATTAATTATTTAATAAATATATTTTAAAATACTTAAAATATTTATATTAATCTAATCAATTAATTAAAATATTATATAATAAAAAAATATTTTTTTTACTAAATATTGTATAATAAATAGTAAAAATGTTTGAAATAATTAAATATGTTATCTAATTATATTAATTATTATTATAAATAAATAAATATCGAGAATACGAAAATAAATTTAATTAATTATTTAATTTTAAAAGTATTCGTATTTAAGAAGACATTATAAGTCTTATTATTCAATACAATTTACATATTCTAACATTAATATAAAATAAAACATATATACAACAATTATAATAATTACTAAATATTAAACCAAAAAAGATAATTGATAAATATCAAACTTACTATCATCAAAACTTTTATTATGAAAGTTTAATGATTAGATATGAAGTATTTTTATCTATAAAAAAATATAATAATCATAATAACGTAAGTCTCAACTATTTAATATTATTTCATGATTAATGACATATTTTTTTATAGGTAAATTAGTTTGTGTTAATCTCAAATCTAATTTAGAATCAAAAATACTTTAATTTTTTTATTTTTTATATATAATAAATATACCTACACATAAGAAAAATATATGTATATTCTCTTTTGCAAAAAGTGAGAAAAATTTTGAAACAAAATTATTGCTCAAAAAGGAGAAAAAAGAAAAAAAAAATCAAAATTGATATTTTTAATATATAGTTCAACATTTTAACAATAACATTCACAATATTCAGAATATTTTAACTAAAAAAATATTTAAATGATATTTTAAAGATATTTTCGTTAATTTTGGAACAATTTGATAAAATATCAAATAATATTGTTAACATTTTCATTTTTAAATGATATTAAATATTTAAAAGAATTGATATTTTTATAGCTGAATATGATAAATTAATTAAAAAAATTACTTCACAATTTAATATTCTAAATTTTTTTAAAATAAAAATAACATTAACAAAATCTACTCTAAAAAATAAAACTATCTAAAATTATTTATAAATAATTACAGTTATATCATCACCTTTTTATCTGCTTAGAGTTTAGAATTTATTTGATTATTAATTGCATTCAACTTTATCCCAATTTAATTGCATTGAAATTAACTATTATTATTAAAACTGAAAACGATGAGATCAAACTTCTTGTTTACGATAACAGTTTAAAATATTAACTATTTCTCTTCTTTGACGCTCTTAAATAATAAAAACATTTGTATCATAATTATATCATGCATAGTATTAATATTTATTAGCATAATTGATTGTATATAATATAATTATATTAAATAAAAAATAAATAAATAAATTATAATCATAATATATAAAAGTGATAATCAAATATTAACTCGACATTTTATTTAATTCCCATGCCATTGTGAGTTGTGACTTCTTCTTTGCTCTCTTCAAAAATATCAAACGGTCAATATTCCTATTTCTTCGTCCAAATAATCAAAAGGTGCCACGTTATCAGAATTTATGATATAGGGGTGGGCCTCATGAGAAAGGTCCTTGTCGGGTGCTAAGCTCTGTTGTTACGTAAAAGACAACTCTGCAAACAGAGTCTCTTTTGCTTTTTCGGTATTGGGAACTTTGCCTCATCACTCATGCTCTTGCTCCTCATATCATCATCAGTAGTCCCATTGTTGATATTTTTTGGGAGAAAGAGAATGAATACAGAGAAAGACTACATGTTTGGCTGAACCTGAAAGGGCTTTTATATTGCATTGGCTAACCACCACAAACTATTGGCAAATACAACATTGTTCTCTGAAATTAGGAATTTCAACCCAAACGAGTCTTAATTCTGGTTCTGTTTAGCTACAGTGGGTTTAATCTGAAAAATGTGCTGTTTATATCTGTGATTAAATTCTCTACTACTTTGGATCTCCAACAATGGCTTGTGTGTCTTCCGAAGATGAATCTGACCAGCAGAGCGAGCGGTGTGGAAGCTACAGTTTGAGTGCGGATGTGAGTGAGTCTGAGAGCTCTTCTAGCAATTTCTCACGTCGTCGGTTTGATGCTGAAGGAGCTTCCAGTTCGATGTCGTCGTCTCCCCTTCCTGTTGCCAGAAATTTCTTCTTTCCGGCTCCGGTGATGTTGCCGGTGATAGGTGGAAAGGATGTAGTGGTCTGGGACGAGAAGCCGGAGAAAAGAGTATCTGATTTATCTGGTATTTTATCGTTATTTTCTTTATGTTTATTGCTTCATTTATTTATACTTCTTTTTCATTTCTTAAGCTTGTACTTATGGGCGGAAAAAAAGGAAAAAAAAAAGAGAGTTAATATATTATTCTGTTACTGAGAAAAAAACTCGCATATTATCGGAAGAATTTGTCCAGGTAAATATTTGAACCGAAGAATGGAAATCTTACATAGCTTTCAAGCACTCAAACTAGGTCTTAATCTTGGCTGGTAAATTGGTTGCTGTTAGTAGCGGTAGATATGCCTGCAGGGCGTTAGAGGATGTTTCCAACATGAGAGGTAGTGTTACTTTTGGTGGTATGAGCAAGGGAATGACTTCATGTGCTGCACTGCATGTCTTTGAGGTTGATTAGGGTGTTTGGTTGCAGGTAGTTTTGGTTTTGTGTGTTTTCCTTTGTTGAGTCTAGTGTTTGTAGTTTTTTTCTTTTTTTGTTTGCTTATATGTGTGGATGTTTGTTTTTTGCTGTTGGTTGTGTGGTGTCTGGTTGGTTGTGGCTTGGAATTTTAGAAACTGGTCTTTTCTACTTGCATTTGAGATGAAGTGCTTGCCGGACAGTTTGCACTTTGAAAAGCTGGTAGAGTGATTGGTTTTTTGCCATCCTTTCTGGTAGTTATTCTATTTTGGATAGAATGAGTTATAATTTGGTCACCTGTTTTCCTCGGCATTATATTCTGAGGTTTGTTCTTGTTTGATCTACCTGAATAACAATCTCTCATTTTTTGTACCAAAAAAGAAAGAAAAAAAAACTAGGTATTAGTCTTATTGTGATTTGTTAATTTGAGATCTCACGCTCTTTTGGTTAGGGATTATTAGAACAGTGAATTATTTTTATTTTCTAGATTTTCTCAACGTTCTTATCTTATAAAATATGCAGAGATTGGGATGATGAAGGAGAGGTTTGCTAAGCTTCTGCTTGGAGAAGATATGTCTGGAGGAGGGAAAGGAGTCTGCACTGCCCTTGCCATATCGAATGCCATAACTAATCTCTCCGGTTTATCTCAATATATATCCCTTGGATTATATAGGTTTCTATGGTGAATTTCTATAGTTAGAAGTTTGAAATGTATTTGTTTTTCCATTCTTGACTTTTTTCATTGATGGCAGCAACTGTGTTTGGCGAGCTTTGGAGGTTAGAGCCTCTTGCACCACAAAGAAAGTCAATGTGGCTCAGAGAAATTGAGTGGCTTTTGTGCGTGAGTGATTCAATTGTTGAGCTGGTACCTTCAATACAGCAGTTTCCGGGTGGGGTTACATATGAAGTCATGGCAGCACGTCCACGCTCTGACTTGTATATCAATCTTCCTGCGTTAAAGAAGCTTGATACAATGCTTATTGGTATTCTTGATGGCTTTTGTGATATGGAGTTCTTGTATGTTGATAGGGGTATAGTTCTAGGTGATTCTAATGAGTGTGAATCGTATTTGTCTGGTGGGAGGCCTTCAGTTAGGCAGGAAGAGAAGTGGTGGCTTCCATGTCCCAAAATCCCCTTGAATGGATTGTCGGAGGACTCTAGGAAAAGGTTGCAGCAATGCAGGGACTGTACCAACCAGATCCTAAAGGCAGCTATGGCAATTAATAGTAGTGTGCTTACAGAGATGGAGATACCAAAAGTATACTTGGAGTCTCTGCCAAAGGTGTAGATTCTCTTCCGTTAATAGTGTTAAACTGTTAATATGGCAGAGTAAAAGCTAAATTAACATCTAAGAAAAGTTTTCTTGATTACATTTGATTACTTTATGCACATGCTGATAGTTACTTTAAATTGTTCATCACAAATTGCCATGAGATACACAATTGATTACTTTAACAAGTTTGGATATGTAGCACATAATAATAGAGACATCCACTTGAATTTATCGCATTTATACTTTAAATCATGATTTATGTGACAAAACAATCAAACGTAACAATTTTGGACTTCTTGTGCATAATAGAAAAGACATTCTTATTGAATTTATCATTATTAACCTTTATTGACAATATATGTTGTCAATATTGAAATCAGAGTGGAAAAGCTTGTCTGGGTGAGATCATCTATCGCTACATAACAGCAGAGCAATTCTCACCAGTATGTCTTCTTGACTGCTTGGACCTTTCATCAGAGCATCATGCTAGCGAGATAGCTAACAGAATTGAGGCAGCTGTGCATATCTGGAAGCAGAAAGATATCTGGAAACAAACTGCTAAAAAAAAAGTTAAGCGCTTGTCATGGGGTGGTAAGGTCAAAGGCCTAGTTTCTGATACTGAGAAGAACAATTTATTGTCCCAGCGGGCTGAGACCCTTTTACTTAACTTGAGGCATCGTTTCCCTGGCCTGCCACAGAGTACGTTGGATATGACTAAAATCCAATATAATAAGGTATATCTGCTTCTGGTTATTTTGATGAATCTAAATTCTAAAGATGTATCTGTGAGTCATGTGGTTTACTGATTATTGGTCTTGTTATTCGTCCGGTATCTTCTACACTCTTTATTACTCATTTAATTTTTAATTTTGTTTACGTAAAATCTAAATATGTCTGAATCTGAATGTTTGTTTTTGGCTACCCTAATATCTGTAACCAAAGAATGCCAGCTGCCACAAATGGTGATTGCATATTTTGAGAGGGGAAGTGGCTGAGGGGAATTTTCATTTTTCTTGCAGGATGTGGGGCAGGCAATTCTTGAGAGCTACTCTAGGGTGATGGAGAGCTTGGCTTTCAACATAATGGCAAGGATCGATGATGTCCTCTATGTTGATGATGCTGCTAAGCGATGTGCCGCAGCAGAAACAACACTTTTCAGCAGGGGAGGCCCTGGTGGTCTTCCTATCCAGAAGAGAATGTCTCCCAACCCCTTCTCCATTCAACACACCCCCTATGCCTCTCCACTTGCAACTCCAGCCTTATGCTCTTCAACACCAATCTGTAGAAGTCCTGGACGGACATCTCACACTTTAAGGAGGCCCTATCTTAAGGAGGCATCGGAGCAGAAATCAGATAGACTAATTGGGTCTGAATTTGATAAGGTATGGTCATATGCTGGGAATCTCAGCTCAAGTAGAACCACAGGGGATGCTCCTGAGCGAGATTAAGTAATGAAGAGGCTCATTGCCTCATGGGTGTGAGACCAACAAATGGTGGAACTGGTTTTGACTACCATAGTTAGGGAGAATGAATCCTCGGCTTAGTAACTGATATTGTATATTGATACGAGGACGTGGCAAATTTTTGATAGTTTCTTTTCGTTGAGTAATAAATTAAAAAAGAATGCTATCCTTTTATTGATGCTCTCAAATTCTGAATATTGTTCATATCAGTGCCAATTCAGCGGTTCCATGGAAGTTTCAGAATAAATTCTTACTGTACCGATTCAACGGGAAGGCCCATAAGGGGTTAGTTCCCTTCGAAATTCACATGTTTACCTTTGCTGCTTAGGCAGCTCAAAAGCCATAACCTTTTTATTTTGACAGAAAATAGAGATTAAAATCACGTTGTATGCATTTAATTATAGGGAAGTAAAACCAGATATACACTGCAATTCTGCAAGGGATGAAAAGAATATTCGACAGTTCATGATTTGGTAAATGAGATTGTTAAGAATATAATAGATGGGAACTTAGGAGTCTCTACTTGAAGATCCGGGCACTCAGTTGAAACTATAGGTTGTTAACCCACGGAGCCTTATTCCACTTCAATTACAACTCGAAAATCAGTAAGATTGATAACGGTTGCAGGAGCTAGGTGCTAGTTCTGGTACCGCTCGTTGAAGAAACATTATTCTTTCAACTCGTCTTCATGGTTGCTATGATGGAATTTAATAATCTTCAACTCACAGAGTTACAAGGTCAGCTCCTCTAGTTGAGTTTCAACCTGTTAAAAGTCAGCAAATTAGCTCTTCTGGATTCAATGATATGGAAATACAAATTGCAGAATCACGATATTATAACAAGAATCTGCATTATAAAATACATGTTATGAAACACCTTATAAACATGTATCAACAATTTGCTTGATTGCTAAAATGGAATGCATTGAAACCGCCTTTAGGTTGATGTCGTTTGCAAACAGAATAGCGAATTACGAAATATGTTAATGGCATCAGACCTTTAAAATTTAGGTACTATTTCTATGGACAAAAATTCAAGGAGTCATGAGTAGGAAATAAAAGTATGCAAGCAGGAATAAATTTCTTATAAGTTTGAATTTACCTGACTTATATTTAACATAATATGCAGAGCACATTTCTTTATCTCACTTATATACTATAATACTGCATACTGCATATAATTGGGGTAGAGGTATAAATTAAGGTATAAATTAAGATGAGATGTTAATGATATTCATGAGATAATTCATTAATTTTCAAAACTCATATTATCTTGTTTTACTTAATTTTTAATGAGATAAAATGGTAATAAAACGATACTAATTAAAATATTTCATTTTTTTCTAATGGATTTAAATGAGACAAATAAAAATACAAAAACAGTAAAAAAATATGATAAATGATAATTTATAATGTAAGTTTAATAAAAAAAAATTGTACAATATACATTGAAAGTTATGCCCATTATAACTACAATCTAACTGAGATAAAATGAAATGAGGTGTTATTTAAATGAAATGAGATAATATGACATCATGAGCCTATTAGAGATACTAAATGAGAAGTGAGATGAGATGAGGTGAGATAGCCTACTTGACGTCTCTACATTCATGTTAAAGAAGCAACAGCCAGGGATACACTACAATCATGTCCCTTTTTACCATTATAATAACAATAACTACCAAACAGGAAGAACAAAGTAATAAGGAACATAATATGGAGGGAGAAAAGATCTTTGAACTAAATGAGGACAAAAAGAATATGCTTACGCAACACCAATGATAAAAGCCAAATGTCTAGGACAAGAAAATTCAAGGATTATCAAGGAATAGAAAGCTTTATACCATGATGAGTAGTCAACTAAGACACGTTCTCCACACATTTTAAAGGATACATGATGAGAATTCATCAAAACTTCATGCATGCCATCATCAGCCCATATCAATATTAGTAGTTTCATTTTTATGTCAACTACCAGATGGAGAATCATGGAACCCTCCTAAACTGCTGGTAACAATCTAAACATCACATGCACCAGGTTAGACCTTAATCAAGAGACAACTACTTTGATTCCATAATGGTACAACTCAAGATAATCAACTCAGAGCTACAACACATTTGTCCTGGACTCGTAATAATTTAAAAAGATGGTTGAACCAATATGCAGGATATGAATTCTTAATAAGTATCAGTATCACTTATAGGAAGAACACCTATCAAACTTACCAAGCACAAATTGACAAAAATCATATGATGAAAATGTAATATAAATTCTCATGTAAGAGACAATCAAACACAGAATATACAAAATGCTATGAAAAACACTTACTCCTGATGCATTTAGAGTAATCCAATCAGGGGGTGGCCAAAACAGCTTTGAATACTCGGGATAATCAGTTAAAGGTACAATTTTGCCACTTTCTAGCTCATATATAGCTATATCCCGACACCTTAAAGCATTATCTTCTTCCTCACTGTTAAAGAAATTATCTGTGAAAAATATACAATTTTTGCAACCAGATAAATCAAAAGCGGATGCCGAAAAGGTGCAATCATCACCTAGAAACAGAACCTGATCTCCCAAATTTTTAACTTCAACCCATTTCTGCCCTCCTCCATCCAACTTATAAACATTAAACTTAACTGTTCTCTCCCCCATAATACCATCAAATGGATCATAATAATCTTCATCATCAAAATCTGTCACAGATATCATGGTCAAATACTTATCAACCATCAACAGCTCACCTTTAGACTCAACTAAAAACTTTTTGTCGCCACCAAACACTGGATCAGCAACTAAACTAACATCTAAGCACAACGCAATAGTCACAGCACGCCCAGTGCCATCAACTGCATAGAAATTATCGTTGAATAATATCACATCATCATAAGGAGAAGGCATATCATTTACTATACTCCATCGCTTATCCCCGGATTTAAACATAGCTAACTTTCCAGAAACATGAATTGTAAGTAAAGAAAAATCATCGCTTTTCGAATCTAAATTTTTGAAAACAACTTTTTCCATATACAAATTACCAGCATCACCAAGTGAGTTACCTAATGGCCTGAAATGTACGTAATGAAGAACATACTCTTGACCCAATTCGAAAACCCTTAAATTGGATATATCCAATACCTTAGGAAAATCTTCAGGCAGAGGCTTGATTTGAATCCTTGAAAGAGGGTTCAATAGATGCATTGTTCTTGTTGTGTTCTCTTCGATCTTCATCAACCAACAATTTGGGTTCGTTAGGGAATGAGTATTGGACAAACCTATAAGGAAAACGCTGCGTTTGGATAGGTAGAAACCCCAGGTGGTATCTGAGATGCCATCATTCGGGAGAAAAGGAAATAGGCCTGGTAAAATCCGAGCTTGCAACGAGATGGAGGATCTCCATGAGGAACAAACGGATCTGAAACGGACAAGATATAAGGGGCTCTCAAGGCGTTTGGCGATTTCATCAAGGAGTTCTTTGGGGAGTTGAGACCACTCAGCCATGGATTGAGTTTCAGTTTCCCGGGAAACTACAAAGGGAAAGGAGAATGTTGAGAAAGTCAGAGAAAATGAGACACTTACAAGCTCAAACCGACCGCCAATGACGAAGTAAAATATCTTTACTAATCCACAATACTTATCGTTTCATTGTTATCCGGCCCAGATGGCCTCTTGCCATTTTGCTAAATCGCTCGGTCGTTTTATCCATTTTATTCACCTTTTAATCCTTTTGTAGTTTTGTTTATAGTTTGATTTTTTTTTTCTTTTTTTTTTTCAATGATTTGTAGATTTATGTTGATAGGTATTTTGCTTATAAAATATTTTGTTTCATCTTTGGTTATGTAAAAGAGATTATAAGATGATATGATTATTTTAATATTTTATATATTTTAATCATTTAATATATTTTTATTCACAAGTTAAGCTTTCAAGTATTTTTTTTTGTTATTTTTTAAGTTAATAAAATCAAGCAAAAGACCTAATATTTCTTTCTCAATTTTACTAAATGAATAATAAAAATCATTAAATAATATAAGACATTAAAGTTTGTATTTAATCACGCATTTTAACAATAAAATTATTTAAATCACACATTTTTAACAAACTAAATGGCTAAATAATATCTAAAATTTAATTGAATTGATTATTTTGACTATTTACCCTTTATTTAGCAATAGAAGACAACTTTTTTTTATTTTGATAAACTATCACAAATTATCAATATTCCATAAGTTTTTCATATGGTAAAATTTTAATACTCTGAGGGAAATGTTATTTTAACCATACGCCAACCAAATAGAAAAGAGTACTAAATTGCGAAAAAAGAAATCATAAAAGAAGGGATTTTGTCAAAAAAAAAAAACATATTTATTGTAATAGTTTGAAAAAGGATTAAGATTGTTTTTAGTTTTAAAAAAAGACACATTTTAACTTTAATATTGAAACCATATTTTTTAATCAACTTTATTTAACAAAATATATCAACTCTATTTTACAAAACATAAAAAAATATTAACACTTTATAAATTATAATTAATTTTAAATACACAAATCTCTTTTATCATATTATATATTAAAGTTTTATTTTAAAAAATAAAAATAATTATTTTATAATAAAATAAATATAAATTTATACGAAAATAATATGCTAATAATTTTGATAATTCATAAATAATATAATACATTATTATTATTATTAAATATAATTATATATATATTTAATAAATAATTATAATTATTATATAAAAAATAATATTTATGAAAATAATTAAATTATTAAAAAAATTAAAAAGTATCTATATCCAACTTTCTACGAGATACAAATACAAATATAGAACATTATATCGCAAAATTTGCGTTCAAATATTATCTAATATAATATTATTATAATTATTTTTATTATTAATAAATATTAGTTATCTTAGTAACAATTAAAATTATAATAATATTAAAGATATGTTTTATAATGTAATGTATCTTTTAATTTTTTAATCTTAAATAATTTATTTTTAAAAAAATATCAATATTTTTTAATAAAAATTATTGCAACTATTTAGTAAAGTTTTTAATAATTTAAAATTTTATAATTTATTATTATTATTTTATAATAAATTTTTAATAAGTTATTTGTTATAAAAAAATTATATATTTTTTATTATATAAATATAAATTATTATTTATTAAAATTTTGTGAACGAAGATATTTTATTTTTTGGTTTTTTAAGAAGATAAGAAGATAAAAAAAATAACTTAAAAAATAAAGGAGGAAAGAGAAAAAAAAGTTCTTATCGTTTGGTTTTTTCGAGAAGATAAGAAGAGAAAAAAAAAGACTGAAAAATAAATGAGAAAGAGAAAAAAAAAGAATATTTATTATCTTAAATAAGTTATAATTTAGTTTATTTTTAAATTAAAATCAATTTTAACTGTTTTTCAAATTATTATAAAAAATATATATTTTTTAAACATGGATTAGTATTCATTGTATAATTTGATTGTAAATACATTTCCAATATATTCAATTAATGTGGATTCACATATGCAGATTGGGCAGGAAGTATTACAGATAGAAAGTCAACGTCGGATATTTCACCTTTGTTTGAGGAAATTTGGTTACATGGAAAAGTAAGAAGCAGAAAGTGGTGACACGATCTAGTACTGAGGCCGAGTATAGAGGTATGACTCATGTGGTTTGTGAATTGTTGTGGATAAGAACTTTGTTATTGGATTTGGGTTTCGAACTCAAAAATACTATGTAGATGTATTTTGACAATAGGGCAGTCATTGATATATCACAAAATCTAGTACAACATAATCGCACTAAGCATGTAGAGGTTTATCGTCACTTTATAAAATAGAAATTAGATGTCAAACTTATTAGTTTTTCTTTTGTTCTCACAGAAGAGCAACTTGCAGATATGTTTACCAAGAGAGTTTCTAAGAAGACATTATACGGTTCACTAAGCAAGTTGGACATGATCGATATCTACGCGCCAACTTGAAAGGGAGTGTTAATAAATCATTAATGGTATATTAGTTGTATGCAACTAATATACTTTTCCTAAAAAGCACTTTTCCAAAAAGCAAATTCTTATTTCCTATATTTAAACATGTATTAGTATTCATTGTATAATATGATTGTAAATACATTTCCAATATATTCAATTTCTTATTGTTGATAATCACTCGCATCATATACATTGTTTTGAGTGACAGAGTGTTCTTCATGATTGGGGAGACGATGATTGCATTCGTATATTAAAGAAGTGTAAAAAAGCTATTCCAGATGATAAAGGAAAGGTGATCATCGTAGATACAGTAGTCGAAGAAGATAAGAAAAAACATATTTGAAATTGGATTTAGATATGATAATGATGGCTCACACCAATACTGGCAAAGAAAGGACCCTCAAGGAATGGACTTATGTCCTTGGACAAGTTGGTTTCAGTCGATACAATATCATCAAAATTAATGTTGTGCCATCTATTAGTGAGGCCTTTCCTTAATCATCACCTATAACAACTACAAAGCATGGGATTTATAATAATTATGGTCTTTCGTTATTGTTTCTTTGAATTTCCAAAGCACTGTTAGTGTTATGATACATGTTGTGTGAGAATTAATTGTCTATATTTAATCTCAAGCTTTAATTTTCTTCCTATCTTCTTATATGTCGTGTTCGAAACTCGGGTTTAACTTAATCCAATAAGATTTTATTAAGTTAAGGGTTGCCCAAGTTTATAAGCAACATTGTTGTTTTGTTCCTAGTCGATATGGGACAAGGATACTTAACAACCTCCATTCACACGACGAACAAAGGTGGACATTGGCGCCACAGTGAGACTATGGTAGAGCCCAATTAGGTCCAAGCATATAGAGAGTAGACCCAACTCTGATAACATGTTAGAAACTCAAATCTAACTCAACCTAATAAAATCTTATTAAGTTAAGGGTTGTCCAAACTTATAAGCAGCATTGCTGCTTTGTTCCTAATCGATGTCGGATAAGTATACTTAACATGTCATATTTGGTAGTTTTGGTCCCATTGTTTCACAAATGGTGTACTTGACTTCATTTCTTTTGAAAATGACAATAATAGTCCAGTTTTTTTTGTTTGATACATTTTGAATAGAATAATAAGAACTAAATATTAAACTAATTTAAAATATTATAAAATTAAATATGTTAAAATGATAAGTTTATGACTTAAGTACTTGCAATTAATTTGAACAAATATAAATTTTGAAGTTTGGGTTTCAATTATAAGTGTAAGAGTAGCATGTTCATTTAAAAAAACATTTAAAAGGATGAATTAAATCATTTACATTTTTGTTATTAAAATATTATTAAAGTAACCCTAACTTAATTGTAATAAAGTAAATAATTATAAGATAAATTTAATTTTTAGCTTGTTTTAATTTTTAATAAAGGAGTAAAAAATAAATATCTCCTGTTTCAGTACAACATAGAAAAATACATAATTACAGCAAAGGAGGAAGAAAATAAAACAAAATAAAAACTAACTTATTTATTGCTTAATTCATCCTATAATTTTTGCAATATGATGTTAACATAATAATTTATGTTATTTTAATAATATTTTAGAATATATTAATATTATTATGATTTATAATAAATAATTGAGATGAATATATTTTTATTTTATTAATTAAATAATATATACGTGAATGAAACATTTTATAAATTAGATAATACGCTCATGAATGAAACCGTTAAATTTTGATAGATAAATATAAATTAAATTTTATAAACGATAAGATGACTTAAAAATTCCATAACTAAACTATTAGCTTTCAAAATTAATGAGATTATTGATACCATACGTACCATAAAATAAAATAAATAAATAAAGAAAGAAAAGAATGAGAATGGAATAACAATATTGATAATACGCTGTCTCATCAATAAAATAAGACTCGGAGAAAAACTTCGATATCACCGTTTTAATGCTCCTCTATAATGAGGGCCCTTAATTACCTAGAAAACACAAATAAAGATAAATGGCTTTAATGATAAAAATAAATAAATGATCTAGTCTCTTGAGCTTTATCATGTGCCAATTCAAAACGTGATTTTTTTTATGAGAATTCAACTTCAAGGATTGTGAAATCTGTAGTTTCGGATGAAAGATAGTCACGTGTCACGTGTCACGTAACAACTATCTTCAAAGCTCAAAAGCAAGTGGTGTTGAGGTTCTTGGATTAATTTGTTGATCTAATTAATCAAGTTACATTAGTTAATTTAGACCTCTTCCATTACTGTAGGTGTTGACATTTAGTGAATATGTTGATAACGAAACTACTATTAGCAAATTCTAAGTAACTAATTAACTAACATAATACAAATTTAAATTGAAAGTGTAGAATATCTCTATTCATTATTTTACATTGATGTATATTTACACGTATTAATAATATATTTTTAAAATTATCAAATTAGAGTTATATTTACGGAATAAAAAAGTCTTTTTAAATTGATATTGGTGCAATTTGACCCGGATGTCTTTATAATTCTACTTTTAATTGAGAGTCCCACTTGCTATCATGATTAGTCCTTAAAAAAAAAATACAACAACAAATAGTGGATCTTGTTAGTTCATCGAGAAATCTGAAAAAAAAAAAATAGATTAGTGTAAAAGAAGAACAACATTTAATTTATGAAAAGTACTAAATTTATCATTATATAAGATTTCAAGATTTCATTAGCTAAAATAAACATAACTTGTCCCCAATTAAGTCATATGATCGATTTTATCAAGTTATCTCATTTATGATATCACAAATTTAATTTATGATATCTTGCCTGCTCTTAATTTAATTTGTCAGAAAATATTCTTTTTTCTTTTTTCAGAAAAGAAAAGTAAGATACTGGTTATTCACCACTTGTATTAATACTGTGGGTGGCACATTGTTCTTCGTGATTGGGGAGAGGACGATTACATATGTATACTAAGCAAGTATAAGGAAGCTCGTGGTTTAATGATTCATTGATTAAGCTTTTGCCACTTGTTTGTACTATTACATCCAATTATTGGGTGGTTTTTGTACAATGATTCTCTCCTGGTGAGCTTGCGCGTGTTTGCCCGTTGGAAGTTACAACTTTGAAATTCAACCAAACTAACTATTTTGCAGTAAATTTCACTACATTATCGATCGAAATGATGTTACTGGAATAAATAGTAAAGCAATAAATTTCACTAAATTATTAGTCCAGTTAAAGGAAGGAAAGTAAAGTAAAATAAACAGTTTCACCATTTTCTTAAACGGCCACACCCAACATATCTACTACAAGACTTGCTCCATCATCGGACTTTCTTTGCATCGACAGATGTATTCTCTAACAGATTGAAAGCCGGTGAGTAGCAATGACTCCGGATAATTGAAGTTAGAAGATACGTATTTGCACCTAAGAATAAGATACTGGCCATCCACGTCTGAAGAAAGACATTTTTCCCCTTGAACTCAAGCAAATAACCCCACAACAACCAATGAAGTTGGGCTCCTACCCACAAAATTATACAAGACACGTCTTTCCACTTCAGTTTCATGTTGCTCCAAGGCAGAATCAAAGGCAAGAGACAGAAGAACCAAACAAAGTATTGCGCAGTTATTACCTGTCAATAAGCACAGACAGAAGAAT
The DNA here is from genome assembly GCA_037013495.1 of Hippophae tibetana. NCBI lineage: Eukaryota > Viridiplantae > Streptophyta > Magnoliopsida > Rosales > Elaeagnaceae > Hippophae > Hippophae tibetana. The sequence goes on from CM072808.1 coordinate 43,623,441, forward strand.
TAGATTTCCTAATGGTAATCCACATATCCCCATAGTATATATTGTTGCTATGAAGCAGGGATCTTCACTCTATGAATAAATTATAAAAAATACATAAGGACAGAAAATGCTTATAACAACTCAATCCTAAATATCTGTTTTGATACTCATTAGCATTAAATATACATCTACTTCAAAAATTAAACAATGGAAAAATATGATGACCATTATGAAAAGCTATACAGACCTTATTGAATGCCACAAATGCGATTGTCTGAAGAAAGCAACAGAAAGGAAGATCTGGAGCAAAACTTATAATAAGAACAAGTTGAACTATAAATTGAGGCAAAAATGAGATGAGCTTCTCTACTAACAAGAGTTCATGTTCGTATTGAAGGTATATGTGATAGAAATAAATGGAGAAATTGTGCCTTGGATCCGTGCGGGTAAGATGATACAGCAATGCCTCATGCAGGAATTCCCATCCATACAAGTGAGAGAACAAAGCAGTACAGAGCAAAAATATAGACCCAGAAATAAACCCAAAAAGTATCCTTTCTTTTGTCATCAAGTGTCTTATGATGAAACATGGATTGAACAAATGCACCAGTTTTGTAATCCTAGAGTTCTGTGGGAAACTTTGTTCGCTATAACTCCATTGTTTGAGAGCAGGCTTATGACCACTACGGAATACTTGTGGATCTAGAATCAAAAGGATAGGCAAGGCATATATAATTGGGTAGATTCGAAAGTGGACAGTGAGTCCATACCAAACTGCAGCTTGTAATACATGGCCTGTTGTGGTGGAATAGAAACTGATATGAGGTTAGATGCACAATAGTCAGAAGTATAAAAATTTAAAAGCATTGCTAGAAAATCAAGCAATCAAAAACAGAGCAGTATTTACTAAAATTCAACATATGCCAAAGGGATATTATTTCACTATAAGATATAATATGCACGAACACACAATGACAACTGAAGGGTAAGATTAAACATGTGGTAATTCAATGAATAAATACATAAAACACCTTTTGACTATCAATGCCTGCATTTGAACGAATCTATCTCATTCAAAAGGTAAAAGATCCTTAACACTTAACAGTATATCAAATGGATTACTTTCTATACTGTTATCTTTAGTCCGTGACTCAGTGCAGATAATCTAAAGAACATTGAAGGCATTTTGAAATTCAAGTCAACAATTCAACTATATATAATATTCTGAAATTGAAGGTATTTGATTTCTATAACCATGCTGAGAAGTATTTAGACAATAACAAAAAATGGCTAAAATGAAAATCTACATACTCTATAAATCTAACACTTGAATTTTCTATTTGCTACAATGAACATGAATTTGCGAGTACTTTTGCATTTTTCTGCAATTTGGATATCAATGAAAGTATCTGACAAAATAGTAGTAGTTCGGTAATGTTCGATCTACACAGGATGAATTCAGACTAAAGTGAAACTTACACCGTTCAAGAGACATATAATGATCCAAAGAACCATGGCACAAACAATTGGCTCACAATTCCCACGAGTCCCAATAGTGAAGGTAAAGGGATTGAAGAGCCAAACTATCACAGGAACAATACACAAATTTTCAGGCACCCCACGTAGCTTCAAAATGGCACGTATGAAAAATCCAACAAGCAAATCTGCAATTTATCAACAACGGAACAATTATGACCAAAAATAAAAAGTTAAAAACTTTGAAATTGTTGTGAAAGCAAGTCACGCATATTGTACCTGCAGCTGAGAAGAGGAACTTTCCCCAAGAGCGATGGAGAAGAGAATTGGGTATGAGCAAAAAGGCAAGCAAGGGAGAGTATCTATATGTGGATCTCTGATAGGGAGAGCTCCCAGAAGCCATTAATGAAGCTGCATCTGAGAAGACAAAGTAATCAATGTCTGTGTACCTCACTTTCATGTGGGTGTCTTGCCATTCCCCATATAAGATCAAAATTACTCTGAAGATTGCTGAGAATATGATGAGATCTCTGAAGCGTATGGACACCATTGCCCTAAAATAAAAGAAAATTGATATAGGTATTTGTTAGTTTAGATAAACAATCATCAAAATGAACAGAATAAAAATTTATATATTAACCAGAATGATAACGGATACGCACAAAGAAATTCAAGTGTGAATGATGGAGTTAGTTGTGTTAAGAGAGAAGGAAACTAGGGCAATCGATGCTCTGATTAGAGTTCAATCAGTAGGGTGTTAGGAATAAAATATTGTGTCCGGGCAAATTCTAGTTATTCGATTGTGTTAAGGATAGTCACAATAAAATAAAAAATGAAAAATAAAAATTAGAGGTTCATATTTTATAATAATAATAAAAAGTGAGATGAAGAATTTTTTAAAATTATATATATCTTATTTTAATAAATATATAAAATTTTAATATTTTAATTATTTTATAAATTTAAAATAATTTATTATATACTTTTTATATAATCTTTAAGTTATATTTTTATTTATTAAATAAAAAATATATAAAATTAATTTTTGAAAGTGTGAAAATCTAATTATTTTAATAATTTTTTTACTATTTTAAGCTAATTTTAGTAAAATTATATCAACATTATTTAATATAAAAAATTATATATTTATTATTTTTTCCTACTTTCATGAATATTATATATTGATTTAAAAATTTATTTTTCTTATTACAAAATTTTTCTTTATAATAAAAATAAAAAATTATATTTAAAATGTTACTTTAATTATTGTTCTTTATTTAGAGATTATTGGCCCTCTTAAAGATATCTAATGTCTCCATAAAAAATTGAGTAGAGATAATAAATAAATTTTAAATCATAGACGAAAAATAATATAAAATATCTAGTTTCGTTCCATCTCATTAAGAACCTTAACTTCCTTCGCTATTTAGTGTTTTCGATGAAAAATTATTAAAATTTAGCTATTTTTTAGGTGGAGAAAATATTGAGTATATATTTTAATAACTTTTTTATAACAAATATTTAAGTTGCTTTCTAAGTAAAAATAGGATAATTTAGTCATTTATGAAATAGTATCATCATATTTTATTAATAAAAAAATTGAAAATGAATTTGATGAGAATAAAATTATCATTTTATTTTAAAATTTTAAAATTGAATTTTAATAATATTATATATTTTTTAATTATTTTTTAAAATTTATATTTTATATATTTTTTTTGTATTTTTGACACTTTTAATCAAAATATAATACTTACATAAAACATGATACATAAATTTTAAAATTTATGACATTTTAAAAACATAAAAAAAAAAAAACCCCTCCCTCACTCTCTCCCCTCCTTTTTATCTATTCTTTCTTTCTTTTTGTCTCTCTCTAGCCATCTCTCTCTCTCTCTCTCTCTCTCTCTCTCTCTCTCTCTCTCTCTCTCTCTCTCTCTCGTCTCTTATCTCTTTTCCTCTCCCACCCTCGCCCTGTATTTCTCTCTTTATCTACTCTCTATCTCTTTTCTATTTACTCGTTTTCCCTTTCTTCCCCTCTTACTTATATCTCTCCCCTAGCTCACTCTTTTTCTAACTTTTATTTTTTATTTTTATTAATAAAATAAAATAAGAGTTATTTCTTCAGCTCACTCTTTATTTCTTTCAATCTATTTTTTATCTTTCGTTTGCATTTATTCTCTCTCCCCTACAAGTTCTTTCTATTTCTTAATTTTATTAATAAAATAGTAATAAAAGAATAGAGAAAAGATAGAGGGAGGGAAAGAAAAAAAAGAGATGGACAGTTTTTTATAATTTTTTTTGTTTCTAAAAAATATAAATTTTAATTTTTTTTAACTCAATTGATTATTCTTTTAAATTACATAAGTAATAAAATTTATTTAAAAATTATAATATTAAAATATATAATTATAAAATTAAAATTACAATGAACATTAAGAATTTGGTTATTATTATTATTTTACCTTTTATTTTTTCAGTTAACTCCTTTATTTATTTATTTACTTTTCCCCTTCCTTTTAACCCATTTTTATGCTGTTTATAATTATTATTATTTTGCTAATACTCTATGTATTTAATATACAAAATTTATCAAATTATCAAATTTGGTAATTATAATTCTTAATTTAATGCTTTGTCCTAAACTGCTATACAGCCCATTATCAGATTTACCATATCATCCTTTCCTGTGTACGATACAATAATAATTATCGGGAAAGTATAATCAAGGGTGTACACAGTTATGGTTGGGTCTTGTTTTGAAAAAAAAAATTAATCAGAAGAATTTTTATATTATTTGGATTGTACTGAATCTTTTAATTTATAAAATCTATTATTATCGGGAAAGTATAATCCAAATTAAGGGTGTACACAGTTATGGTTGGGTCTTGTTTTGAAAAAAAATTCATAAGAATTTTTATATTATTTGGATGGTAGTTAATCGTTTAATTTATAAAATCGTTTGGTCTCATTTAATCTAATTTTTTAATTTGATACAATTTTAGATATCTTTAATGAAAAATAATATAATTTTTTTAATATATTATTAAATTGATATGGTCCGATTCGATCGGTTTAAAAATTAATATAATCGAATTGAATCGTTTAAAAAATGATTTTAATTAATACAAATCGGACAAAATCATTTGATTTATAAAAAACTTTTTATCCGATCCGATTTATGGACACCACTAATCTGAACTCAACACTATTTTACATCAAATTTAATAAATTTTATATTATTTTATATAAAAAATTATATTAACAAATAAATTAAATTATTCTAATTGATATAACTCAATAATTGTAAGTGTATTTTTCTCAGATTTAAAAGAGAATCAAGCTGAGTTATATTTTATGTTTTTAGTATGGGTACAATTGTCTCAAATTCGAAAGAGAATTAAGATGAGTTGTATTTCTGTGTTTAGTACGAATGTTCAAATTTTACCCTATCCAATCAAACCAACCCTAATATATATTGTTTTGTTTTTTCTTTTTATTGGACCGGGTTCAAAAATCTCATAATCCATTAAAGTTAGATTTTTCTTGATATTGAAAATCACGTAGAAACAATCCAACCTATTAGTTTTAGTTTTATTGTTTTGTTTATTTTAATTTTTATATTATATTTTATTAAATAAAAATTTAACTAAAAGTATTTATAGTGTTTGATATAATTATTTTATTTCAATTTAAATGTATTAGATTGACATATAAATAAATGTAAGTTATATTAGTATTTATTTAATCACATGATTATTATTTAATTAGTATAAAATTAAATAGTAATTTCTATATTATATAGAATTGCACTGCATGTTGAGTTATTATTTAGAAAGAAAAAAAAATTCTTTTTGGTATAATTTAATAAATAATTAAAAAATAAAATTTAATATAATAATTATTTAATTATTAAAAATAAAACTTAACAAACGAAAAAAACAGTAAAATCAATATATTTAATCTAATTTAAATCAATTAAACGGTTTTATTTAAATTAATTTTATAATTTTTAATTTTTAAGAAATAATTTTATTTATTTGATTCTAATTTTAATGTGAATCAAACCAAGCCATGCACACCCAAAATTTTAAGATAAAAAATGTATATTTACGTATCATTGTATAAATAATTTAATTATTTTATTTTTAATTTATATTTATTTTTATACAATATTAAAAAATATTTTTTTTATTGAATTAAAAATAAAACTTCAAACGGACTGCAACTACACCCTATTTTTATTATGCGTTTTGTTTTTCTTTCGGGAAATTTTTTATTTTAATTCGTTGAACCACAAATACAGGTACGTGGCAGTTGTTGATTGGAGCGACTGAGAGACGGAGAAAGGGAAAATGCTTTCCATTGAAATCGTTGCCTCTCTTCTCAGATCCAATTCTGAACAAATGCTATTACCAGAAAAGGAAATGGCCGAGAAGAGCCAAATAAAGGGCGATATTGAGAGCCTAGATCAGCTTCCCGGGGCTTTACTTGCAACCATCATGATGAAGCTTGATTTGGCTTCAATTTGTTCCGTTGCTTCTACTTGCAGGGCCTTCAAGGCTTGTGCTTCCCAGATCCTTCATTTCATTCCTGTCTTTCACCTTCTTGTATGCATCTTTTCCTCATCGAATTAATTTCACTTGAAACCATAGCTCTATTTCTGAAGTGTCAATTTTTATTAAAGTTTGATATGTAATCTGAAGTAACAAAATTCAACCTCCCAATATGCCTACGATTTACTTTAAATAATTTCAAGTTTTTGTTTGGGTTCTCATTTTCTTTTCGATTTATTTGTTAATTTTTCTACTAATTTTTTTAATTTGGGTTTTATGGGTGATTGATGTTACAGGAAATTACGCCGTCAATGGATTTGCTGAGGCCTCTAATGCCGCCAAATCCATGCCTGAGGAGCCTAAAGGTGGATTGTGGTCGACTTGATGATACTGCGATCCAGCTTTTGCTCCATCCTTCGTTGCACGAGCTTTGTTTGATCAATTGCGCTGATTTTAGTGGGAAGCTGCTTTCAGAGATTGGAGGCATGTGCAAGGACTTAAGGTTTGAGCTCCTACTGGAGATAAGTCTTTTAGAAGCCAGTGCATGTATGCTAGATCGTGAACTTATTTAGTGCTAGTTTTACGTACACTTAATGGTAATTTTTTCTTTTTCTGCTCTCTGAATTGGCTTTGGTTAATGGTCATGTACTTGCCTTCAGATCTCTTTGCTTGGGGTCAGTGGCCGAGAAAAGAGAGCGTGCAATTCATATTTCTGATTTGGAGGACTTGCTCAGTGGTTGCACTCGATTAGAAGTAAGAATTGGTCCAAAATCCATAATGGGTAGATCATTGGATTACGAAAACAAATGCAATTGATACCTTAATAAGTTAATTAACCTGACGTAAATTTATCTTAGAGTTCCTGAATTGTAGGCTGTACTTCCATGAATGGATTTGACATTTCTTAAATGAGAGTAAACTTTATTACGCTGAAGCTTAAATCTTTAAAAGATGGTTAAAGAATTTGATGTTGCTTTGTTAGCCAGATAAGCAATCTAAGAATATGTACTCAAAATCAAGAGGTTTTTATTTTCACCTTTTAATTTCTTATATTCTTTTGCTATCAAATTTAGCAAAGTATATTTATTCTTGAATAACATGTGAAACTGGGATACATTGTTAAAGATCAATTTGTGAAATTTAATGCATAGTGTTAGAAATTGTTGAGAAACAAAATACTTGCAATTTAACAATTAGGAATTAGGATTAATGGGGTTTGAAGACAAAATCTTCAACTCTGATACCATGTTGGACGTTGTTAGGAAACCATTTTTTTCAAAAGTTTAAGCTAGTGAAAGAATGACCAATAGTACTTTTATACATTTATCACTCCCCCAATTCTTAAGTTTAAACTCTTAGAAGAGTTAGTTTCCAAACACACTTCAACGTTATATATTAAAACTAGAGATCATATATTTAAACTCAATAACATCAATTGATGACTTGCATGTCTTTAACCTACATTATGTTTAGAGCCGATACTGCAGGGAATAATAAATGTATAAAACTATTGTTGGTCCTTCTTTCACTAGTGCATAGTGTCAACACTCGTAGGGGAGTGATAAATGATTAAAAATATTATTAGCCTTTTTTCCCACTAACTTAAGTTTTTGGGAGAATTTGTAGAATATATTTCTTAGACTTTTATTAACTTTGAAAGATCAAATTGTGGAAATTAATGCTAAGCCTGTGCCCTGAATATGTTACTTATAGACTCGCGATAGTAAATTTAATTGGACATGATTAGTTCCTCCCTTATTCATCCAATTATGGAATCTTGATCACATTTTGTTTGCAAGCCAGCAAATTAATTGTTGTGAGAATATTAAAGAACCAATTTCACACCAACCCCTTGTGTTGGAACTTAGTTTTATAAACTCGTCTTATAACTAAGGAGAAATTGTTCTTTATGCATATTTACCATAAACACATTAAATTAGGAAAAAGTGCACTTCAGTCATTATATTTTTATAAATTAGACATATTGATCACTTTATTTTAATCATTTTAAAGTACATTGTGGACATTTGAGTTATTTTAGGCCAATTTTAATATTTTAATTACTTTATTATCAACTTTTTGAGATAATTTCCTATTTAAACATTTACTAGCTCCTTATTAAGAAAGTTAAATTCGATATAACTTACGTTTTTTCACACAAAATATCCAAAATAAAATTTGACAATAAATGATTAAAATGTTCAAAATTGTAATAACAAGGTGACTAAAGTGCACTAATTTTAAGAACGATGATTAATGTATCCAATTTGTGAAAGTAAAGTGACTAAAATTTCATGCTACCTTTAAATTTATATTCATTATGATATACCCATTAAAATAATTGTTGTAATTCATTTATGCTTGATGTCTATTATCTCATTTCTATGGTGATTGTTTTTGCAGTCACTAGTGCTGATGTTTGACGTCTCATCATTCCTTCATCACGATTTTGCTCGTGTTTGGGCCTTGGCTTCAGAAAATGATCACCATTTTGCTCGTGGTTGGGCTTTCACTTCAGAAAAACTCGTGTCCCTTGAGATTGGCTACATATCTTCAGTAATGATGACTGAACTGCTTAGCCCAAATTTGCATCAGCCACCAAATCAAATTCTACCAGCCATATTGCCAAGCATTCAGAAGTTGTGCCTTTCTGTTGACTTTATAACTGATGCTATGGTCAGTACGATTTCTAAAGGTCTGGTCTCCTTAACTCATTTGGATCTTCGAGATGCACCTCTTATTGAACCAAGAGTTGCGTTTGACCTTACAAATTCTGGCCTTCAACAAATTAATCAGTATGGGAAATTGAAACATCTCTCATTGGTTCGGAGTCAAGAGTTCCTTTTTACCTACTTTAGAAGAGTGAATGATCTGGGGCTCCTCTTAATGGCCGACAAGTGTGACAACATGGAAAGTATATGCCTAGGTGGTTTCTGTCGTGTGACAGACACCGGTTTCAGAACCATATTGCATTCCTGCTCCAAGTTGTACAAGCTGAAAGTGTCTCATGGAACTCAGTTAACTGATTTAGTTTTTCATGATATCTCAGCAACTTCTCTCTCTTTGCTTCATGTTAGCTTAAGATGGTGTAATCTTCTAACCAATTTTTCTGTAGCTAATTTGGCATGTAATAAGGACCTTAAAGTTCTTGACATGAGATGTTGTAGAAGCATTGGTGATGAAGCCTTACGATCCATAAAGACGCTTCAGAAATTAAAAGTTCTAATTTTGGATGGCTCTGATATAAGTGATGTGGGATTGTCATACTTAAGATCAAGGGTTATAAAGTCACTTGTTTCACTCTCTGTCAGAGGATGTAAAAAGCTTACAGATAAAGGCATCTGTGCCCTTTTTGAAGGCTCTTATGCAACAGAGTTGCGAGAACTGGACCTATCGAATCTTCCTCATCTATCTGATAATGGAGTTCTCTCACTGGTAAAAAGCAGAATACCACTTTCTGAATTACGATTGCGGCAGTGTCCACACATAGGTGACACTTCAGTTATGGCATTAGCCTCAATGCAGGTTGATGAAGAAAGGTGGCATGGCAATAGTCTGCGCTTACTGGACTTGTTTAACTGCGGAGGCATCACTCAGCTTTCATTCAGATGGCTGAAGAAACCATACTTTCCAAGGCTGAGATGCTTAGGAGTGATGGGTTGTGTAAATAGAGACATTGTAGATGCTTTAGCCCGAAGCAGACCTTTCTTGCACGTGGCATGCCATGGGGAGGAGCTAGGGGCTGAGCAATGGGAGAGCTCTGATGCTTTATATGTACACGAATATGATGACGTGGATGAACTTGAACAGTGGCTTTTAGAAGGTGAGGGTGAGAGTGATGATGAAGAGATGGGGGATGCAGAAAATAATGCAGATCTTATGGAATAAATGCAACGAAACTTTTGTGTTAATTATGTATTTTATTGTTTACCTAACTCTTTTCATTGAGTAGTATTTAGAGTTCAGATGTGTGGTAATTTCAATTCAACTTTGTTGTTTGTGAAAGATTACTTCAAATGTTGTAGCTTTAAAACCAAGAATGGTATCAACTGATCTAGTTCCAAGGGAAAATCAACTTGCCATTGTATTTTGAAATTTCCAAGGTTATGTTGTTCTTGTATTCTTCATAGCTTAATTCTTATTTCCCCTCTTCTGCTATGATAATTCTACTTCAAATTTCATGATGGCGGCTAAATCCAATGATGTAAGAGTACCAAAGTATACGTTGTATCTCAAGCTCTTCATGTCAGCAAAACCAAGTTCTTTAGCTTTTCTTAACAATGTCTAATTAGAAAAGTTCCTATATTAATTAAAATTAAGTATCCTTTAGTTGTTCTTATCCAGTATGATGATCATATTCTTAATGAGCATCCTCAAAATATGTTATTTTACGAGAAGTATAAAATAACGTTCACTCATTGAAATTTAAAACTAAAAATATACTGATCAATCTAATATCCCTAAAAATATTTTATATATTTGTTAGTTACATAGATTATAAATGTCACATCTTACCACTAAACTTATCTGTATTACAACTTACAATTGCACCAGCAAATTTAACATATTACAAGAATATATACAATCAATCATCGAGATTAATTCATCACCACAAAAAAAAAATCATCAAGATTAATTTTATACTATAAAAAATCAGGATTAACCAAATTTTCACTAAAATTACATCTTATTGTTTAAATACAAATGTGTATATAAAATTTATACTCCCCATTATAGAGAAGTAAACAAAATTCCCCTAATTTGTATGTGTTTATCAATAATGGAGTATAAATTCCATGATAATACATTTCATCTAATATTCGAAGAAATTAATAATATTAAGCAATAAACTAAAGGATTATGTATTTAAGATCTCTTTATAATCCCATGCTCAGTGAGTGCCTAAAATATTGCGTTTAGGCTTTAGCAAGCTAATTATAATGACACTTATACTTAAATGAACGCATTATTAAGAATTGGCATCTATCTGGTTCCATAGAATATACAACAGGACTCTAAATAGAATATGCTACGTGCCTTTCTTGACTAGCCATTTAGATCGAAAGGAACATATCATTTTTTTTATATATTGCTAAATGTCTTTTATTAATTTTAGTCCATTAATTTATTTTAATCAATATTTGGTGTTAGATTCAAATATCTTGCGGTCTGCCGGTCTGCCGGTCAGTGACTCAGTTATGCTCTTTATTGTCGTCCTTATTATGTTTTCAGTCTTCACTTAAATAAAGCCAATAACAATGCAAGAAAAAGAGAAATACTGTAAAATCGTGACAAACACAGACATTATGACAGGTTTTAATTTGGATTAAATATTTTTGGAGTAACTTTCTAAAATATTTGAATCACTTTAGTTTTATAAATGATATTTAATTCAATCTCTTAATAAAAATAAAATATTATTTTATTAATGAAAAATCTCACATGTTAATAAAATGAATTTAATGTAAATAAAATTATTATTTTATTTTAAAAGTTTAAAACTTAACTAATATAATATATTTTTTAAATTTTTTGGTCTATTATTTTTATAAAGTTTATATTTTATGAAATTTTTATATATTTTTTACATAATTTTATGTACAATGTTTTGTATATGTATCATGTTTTAATTAAAATTTTAAACTTTATTATAACATAATAAGGATTATACATGCAAAAAATTACAAAATTTAGAATTAACATGACAATATCTGACACAACACAAACGGACACAACACATAAAAAAATTAATAAAAATGATTTAATAATTTTCATGTATTTAAAGATATTATTATTTATTATTTTTATAAATAGACAAAATGATAAAAAATCCAATAAATTTTTTCACTTATCAATTAACATGAAAAACCAACACCATTAATAACAAATTGCGACAAGAATAACATAAAACCAACACAACATAAATATGATTAACACAACACGATTACCACCCCTAGTTGTAATCACATGGATGAACTATTCTATGTATAGTATCTTTAGAGATTAATCCATTTATTTGCTAGGATTTGGAAATAGGATTTGGAAATAGCTCAACTGTTGGGTTCAAATGCTATTAATATTATAATTTTTTGACATATATAACCTCATTTTTATTATAAAGTCTATAACTTCAATACAAATACAATACATACTAGAAATATGACATATAAATGTGTCCAAAAAGATCCAATAAACTTTCATAAAATATAAAATCTACAAAAATAGTTTACCAAGAAAAAAATTATACTATTTAAATTTATTGCTAAAAGTTTAAAATAACAATTTTAAGCATTGTATTTAATTTATCATTATGTAAAAAAATATTAATAAAAAATATTTTACTATTTATAAAACGATTAAAATGCCATATTTTTATATAAAAAAAAACTAAATATCCATTTTTAACAAACAATTTTACTTCTACAACCCCATCTTTTTAATTTAATACAATCACCTAAATTAATTTATACTTACAAATCATAAACAGTTTATTAGAAATTTATGAAAGATAAATTATATTTATATCAATTTGTTTATATTATTAAGTAATCATATAATTAGTATAAGATCTTACATTTTATAATTTATTTACTTTTAATTAATATTGATATGTTATTATTAATACATATAACATCAATTTATTTATTTATAATATAATGTAATTTATGTATATTTTTAAGTAATCATATAATTAGTATAAGATCCTATATATTTATACTTTATGTACTTTTAATTAATACTGGTATGTTACTTTTAATTCATATAGCAAGGTAACTGGTCGTGGGAAAGGCGAGATAGTGTCATGTATCGTCCTATTATAGGTTCGAGTTGATGAAAGGTATATAATGGTTATTAAGACCCCTTGCTTTGATTCATATATACCTCCTACTAGCTTATAATTGGCACCCTTTATATGATCAATGATTTGAGTAATGAAATACAATTATCATGACAGTCTCTCCTACCCGGTGAGGAATCTTATTGGGAAAAAAATACATATAATAAGGTAAAAGTTAATATTTTTATCTAATCATGAAAATGAATTAAAATTATGTATTTTTGGTAAATATTAATTTGATTAAGTGTGAATTAGATTTAAAAAATTTATATCTGAATTCAATCTAATTATGTAAATAATTTGAACTCATTCGAATCCAAATAGATTAATTTTTTTAGATCGGATAATATCTTATTGATATTGAAATTTATTTATGAATTATTATCATATATAAAAAAAAAACATACACAACATTTAAATTTTAAATTGATGTATTTATACTAAAATTTATTATTTATACTCATTACTAAGAAAAATAAAAAATATATCATACAATTATTAAATTATAATAAAAAATTATATTTATTTTTAAAATTAAAATAATAATATGATATAATTATAAAATATATAATATTTAAATATAATATATCATAAAATAATATATATATATATTTATAATTTTATAGAAATTCGATTCGTATAAAATAAAATGTATTATAAAATCTATCAATTCGATTTCGATTCTAATTTAAATAGATCGTATATTTTTCAATTCGAATCTAATACGATTATAAAATTTATTAATTTAAATCCAATAAATAAGATTTATTATTTCATCCTAATACAATTCTATCCACCATGATATAAATATGTCCTAAACTTTTCCCAGAGCAACGCTATCTACACGGCCCACATTATTCTAACACAATCAGACTAAAATTTCGTATGAAGCCCTTAATTCCATATATGACATTCTATTCTTGGTGTTTAGGTGTGAGTTATTTATTTTTTAAAAATGTTGTTCTACACGATTCAGTATAAATTGGTAGAGCACATCTCTTTAAACTCTATTTCCTTCTCAATCAATTAATTAGGAATTATGTAATAACATTTGTATTTGAATATTTGATTATTTTGATAAATAGAATTTTTTTAAAGTTATTTTGTTTATATCATTAAGATATTTTAATTATATAACTATTATAAAAAAATATAGAAATCAATTGATTATTAAAATTGATAAATTTTAGTATAATAATTTCAAAATTATGTATTTAAAGTATCCATTTTTTACAACGATAAAAGGGAGAAACTTTAATTACATAATTTTAAAATAATACAATCAGAGTATTTTAATTTAAAAAATTGAGTGACTTATATATTTATTGTAAAAATCATGTATCTAAAGTATCTAAATAATACAAACAAAATAACTTTATGGTAAATTTTTCCTTTATTATAATTAGGTTGAGTTGTAATAAGTTAGAACACTTACTCCTATTTTAAGTCATGTTTAATTTTTATAATATAAAATATAATGGAAATAAGAATGATAATATAAATAAAATTTAATAAAATTATTATTATATTTGTTTGAAGAATTGAATTATAATAATGATAAATATTAAAATAAAATTTATAAAATTATGAATGAAGTAAAATTAGAAAATAATTTTTATTTTATTTTTAAATAAGATAAAATAATAAATAATTATACAAATATGTAAGAAAATTAAAATATTTCATTTACATGAGAAAAAAATATTTATGTTATTGTTAAAATATTTTATATTTATTTTTAAATTAATGATTAAAATAAATACAAAAATATTATAAATTATTTTCCATAATATTTTTATTATTATCAATCAATCGTGCTATTAAAGCTATAAGGGAAAGAAGTGCAATTCAATGACAGTTACGGATGAGATTTTAAATTATGAAAAATATTAAATTGACATTTCGTCTACATTCTTTTTAATTAGGACATACCGAATTTTTTATTATTATTTAAAAAAATGAAGGAAACGTGACCCTTAGGTCCCCATCATGTTAACTTACGTGACAAAAGTGACAACGATATATAACATTGATTCTTTTTTCATTTATATTTTTTAGTTTTTTAAAGCCATTTAATTGTTTTCATAAATATAAACATAGTAATCGTGCTTCAAAAAATGTTAGCTTAAATAATATTATTTTAAAATAAAATAATATTATTTTAAAATAAAATAATATTTTTATTTTAAAATTATTTTAAGTTATTAAATAATGAGTTTAAATTTTTGTAAACTTAATAATACCTTTTTTATATCAATTAATAATACTATTTTAATAATAATAAAAATCTCTTAAAATTTTACTCAAGTCATTACTGGCCGCCGTTTCATGCTCATCTATTCACCAACCAGTCAATAAATTTAATGAGTTAGTGTTAGATATATTAAATTATTAGATGTATTAATTAATATATTAATATTATATTAAATATTAAAAAAATTAATTTTAGAATAATATTTATAAAATTATTTATAAATTAAATGCATAAAGAGAGCTGTGTGATCCACTAAATTTTAAATTTTAATTTTTAACACTTAATATTTTAAAAAATTAATAATTTACATATTTTATACTAAAATAAAAAATATATAATATTTTTAATTAAAAATAATAATATTATTTTTAACTTTACTATACAAATTAATTTATGCATCAAATTAAATAAAAACGTTTTTCAATTTAACCTGACCTTTCGATAGGTTCATGGGGCACTTTTTACCAAATCCGAATTATAGATTTACACGTGCCATCTAGTCAGCATGATCCCCAATTCCGGAAGCCATTTCTTCTTTAATATTATAAAGACTCTTGCTACTTTAAATTTTAAAATATTATTCTTTCATAAAAAATCACATTATGAATTATCTTTTATTTTAAAATATATTAAATATCATCAGATATAAATAATCAAAAAAATCAGCAATACATGTCACAGATCATGTAATATGCTGGGGCAGTTCTGTATGTATTTAAGAAGAGGAAAGTGTTTACATTTATAAAATTATAAAAAAATTATATATATATATAATAAAATTATATATTAATTGAATTTTAAATATTAAATTTTTAACACTTTATATCACAAAAAGTCCCAATGAATTGAACATTCTTTCACCATTCAATTAAGTTTTTAACGTTTTAACTATGTAAATTACGAAGAAAAAATATATTTTATAATATCCATAAAATACATTTTTTTCAATCATATTACTTTATTAATTTTATGACTAATTAAGTTAGTAAAATACTTTTTTTCAAGATTGATAAAAAGTTTAAAACATTGTTTATTCTTACAATAATTTATTAAATAAAATAATAATTAAATTACTCAAAATAAAAGTGGTATAAATGTGTATTTGTATTTCTTTATCCAATTGTCTAATATTTATATTTTTAATCATTAAATATAATATATTTAAAATATTAAATATAACATATAAAAAGTTGCGAGTCCCGCTTAAAAGCTCGTAATTATTTGAACCGACCTTGACGTCAAACAAAACTTTTAAGCTATTAACACATGATTTGATTCACTAGTAAATCATTAGTAGCTAAATCCATCCTCATGAAAACATAATATTTGAACCGACGTGTATCAGAATCTTAAAGATAAAAAATGGTCCAAGCCGTATATTCTTCTAAAAAGGATGCGAACCTATAACATTAGTAGAAATATTGTATTGTGAAAATATAGAATAAAATTAATATAATAAAGAGAAAATGTTTATGAAATTTAGATAATTAAGTGATATTAAATAATGTAATTGAAATAAAATATGTTTTCGAAAGTAATAATCGATGGGTGATTATATTATTTTCATATGATTTATCGCTTATTATACGGTGATCAATATATATATTAGCTTGCAATTTTCTTTGGATTTATATTTCCACGCGATTTTCAAGTCCAAATATATACAATTACTGTTCAATAAATAATTAAAAAATATAATCTTAATTAGCAATGATAATCTTTTATGTTATCTTGTCTGCGTATCCCCATGATCATGACTAATTTTAAGTTGGAAACAGAAGAGGAATACCAAATACAAGGAATTGGTCACAGCACACAGTGTCATCGTATGTTGCCATGTTTGTGACGATGATTGACTTTTGCTTATAATGACACTAATTGTTAATTACTAGCTAGACTGCAAGGCATCATATAAATCCACGATTTGCATGTTTAGCTTGCAAGAATCTTAACTATCAACTTGGACTTTACAAATAACCACGTTTGTCTTCGGTCTCTTGACCAGTGCCTGTATTATATATAATATACATATAGTTGTTAATTAAGGAGAAAGGATATATCATTAGTTTAATGAAAATATTAAAAAAACTTGCTACTTATTCAATACAATTTCGTTTATTTTATAAAGAGATGACCATAAGTTTAAATGGATATTTTTGGGTCAACTTGCATGGATAAAATTGTCAATATATATTTCTATAAAAAAATAAAGCAGTAAACATTAAAAGAAAAATTATTCAAACTGCAATTTGTAATCACTAATAAAAGTTTATTTTTAAAGAATATTTAACTTTTATTTACTTAATATTCCAACAACATTTTTCAAAAATAATAAGTAAAAATAAATATTTAATTTTAAAAAATTAAAGTAAATAAAAATTAAATAATTTTTAAAAATAAAATTTTACTGATGGCATTCTAAGTAGGAAGATGAACTACAGTGATGAGTAGATAAATTTCAATTTTTAAAAAATATTTACTAATTTATTTTTGATAAAAATAAATAATTTTTGAAAATGAATTTCACGTTTGTAAATATTATAAAAAAATGCAAGTTTAATAGACTTATATTTATGTTAATAAATGTACTAATGTTACCATTCATCCATTTAATTAATATATTTGCATGTCAATTTATAGTAATTATATATAAATTTGTTTATACATTTAAACTCACATTAGATATGGAGTATCACGTGGTAAAATTTTATAAAAAAATTCTTAATTTTTAGAATTATTATAATACATAATATATTATAATTGATATGAGTGCAAATATATCTATAAAATTGTATAATATGAGTACAAATCATAATTAATATATATATATATATATAATTAATATAATATAAAAAAGTTAAATGTCCAACAATTACTCATTTTGTTATTATAAAATGATATTTTAAAAAATATCATTGATGCTTTTGATCTATATTGTAATTCTCAATTGTATTTGTCTTTTTGTGTTGATTTTCGTATATAAAATAAGTTATATGTTTTTTTTTTACTTAATATATTTGTCTTTCTAGATATAAGGTTTGTTTAGTACAAATCAATAATTGACACACGTATATAATTAGATACATTTTATATGTAAGCATATTTACATACACCATAATATTGATTTTCATAGTATATATGTTAAATAAAGTGTTGATTTTCGCCGAGCGAGTCGACATTATCACTTGTGTTTTTTGTACGTTTCAAGTGTGTATATTTATAAGAAGTATTCGAAATTTTTTGGAATGAAAAATTATGACTTCTTAGCATTTCATCACAAAGCTTGCCACCACCCTTACCAAGGTGAAAAATCCAAGTTCTATAAATACACTTTATTTCTTCTAATTTAATATCTAGAAATTGTAGCACACTTTTACCAAATTGATATCGTATTTTTCTATTTTTGGATAACTAATACCTCGAGTGTTGTTTGATATTATTTATTCATGATTGTGAAAGCAAAATTATGTTTGTGTGGTGACTACTCGAGATGATGTTTGCAAATGAATTGTATGTGAGTTGTATATCGGCTAAGAGTTGTTTTGATGTAACTGTTTATTTGTGAAAACATTACTGTGAGAGTGAGTTAAGTTAAACACATTAAGTTCTCATATATTCTTGTTATGCGTAATAAAAGAAAAAATATTTAGTTTTAAGAATGATTTTTAAGATTAAGTGTTGTAACACTTTTGGTTATTAACCACGCTATATTTAATAGTGTGAGTTTTAGAGGAGAACTGAATTAATAAAGATGCTGTAGAAATAACAAGTAAGAACAATAGTAGTTAGTTAGGACAAAGATTACAATTAATAGTTTTCTTCACCACCGTTATTAAAACAAACATATCCAAACCCACCTCTACGGAGGATTATTGGTTATTAGTTGTAACTCTCTTTCAATTCACGAGCTGTTTGTAACTCTCTTTCAATTCACGAGCTGAAGTCCTCGTATATAGATGCACTCAAATATTTAATATCAAATAAATGTGGCAAAAAATAGGAAAGATTGTAAATAAATTTGAAATTCATGGAGTTTATGAGTGGGATAAAACATAATATTTTGGAACCGAAGTAAATGGTAAGTAAAAAAATAAAAGGGATAAAAATGTAAAAAAATGTTAGTGAGTGTGGAAGAAGTGTTTTTGATCCTAAATTGATTGTTACCTTATTTTTATGATATATAATTTTCGTTCATATAAATTATTAGTACAAAATTCTTAGAAAAATTTAAGTTATTATAAGCATGTTTTTTTATATTATTTTATGTAAAATTTTATTAATGGTTAAAAGATATCATGAAGGAGAAGAAGTAGATGATATCATGTTTTATCTAATTTATTTTAACTGATGCTAAAAAGAAGTTACGGATATAATTTTCTCTCCAATTTTTTATTTTATCATCTTTCCACTTCTTTTTTATCATCTACTTCTTCTCCTTTTCTTCTTCTTCTTGTTTTTTGGTTTTGAGCTTTCTTAATAGAAAATGGAATATTTTTCTCAAAAAGTTCTTTATATGGTATTTTTAACTTATCATATTTATAAATAATCATTTATTTATGATTCTGTATTTGTATTTTAATATATCTATATATATGAATGTCAAATTATATATTATGAATAACTTTGTATATTTTTTTATTCCCATATTTATAAAATCTTGATATAAAATCTTATCTTTATATATTTGATTAGATATGAAGATTTATTAACAAGAAACACTTTTGTGAAAAGAGTTTAATTTTTTTTATAGAAGCACACCAACTTGGTATAATGACTTCATATTTTTTAAAAATATACTATTTTATCATATTATATATTAAAGTAAATAATAATATATAATGAATACTTAAAAATATTATCATAGGAGAGGTCTTACTAATAATTAGTTTTAATTTTTAATATAATATTTTGTTATATTTTAAAAAATAAAAATTAATATTTATTTTATGTTTTTTATTATTAATGAAATTTTCTTTCGTTTTTATTTAAGGAAAAAAAGATGTGATCCAAACTAAAAAAAGAAGAAAACATGTGAAAGTGGTGGTCCTTAGCAACATAATAAAAAGATAATAAGGAGTAGAATGTTTGGCCAACTGGCATAATGATCCCAAAAACAATCAGAAAATGATGTTGGCTCAGATTCTAAATAAAGTTTTTAAAATAAAAATTAACAATTTTTTTATAGAAAAATAAAATTATCAAGTTGAACACGGCCGATAGCATATCCCGATTCAAAAAGTATAAACATATATAACTCAATTTAAAAATAATCAGAGATTTTATTTAAAATAGGACATGGAGTCATAATAGTCTATTAGGTGTATTTTTTTTTTTTTGGGATCGTTTAAATCTTTAGTTTAAGAATAATTTTTTTCCTTCTTATTTTTAAAGAAGAGGGTCGAAAAAATGATTAATTTTTAATTTTTTAATTAAATTCATCATATAATTTATAAATAAATTTATTAATAAAAACTAAAATATTAATTTAAATTACTATTCACGCTACTTGACAAAATAAATACCTTAATGTATCTTATTTAATTCTTATTTTATTATTATTTAAATAATAATATTTTAATAGCATATGTCAAATGATAATATTTTATTATATATTTCACTTAAATTTAATTTTTATCTATGATTATTTTTGTAATAATAAAATGACAAAAATATATTTTCTATTTTAAATAGAACTAATCTATATAATTTTGACAATTATTTTTTCTTAAAAATAAACAATAAATAAAGATTACTTGTATTCAACTTTACTTTCTTAAATAGCCAGTATCTTACGTAAGAAATTAAAAACAATAAATATAACATTATTAAAATTTCAACCATAAAAATAATCTCTAATATCCACTTGATATATTTATATTATTAAAAAGTTTATCACATCATCAAATAATATTAATTAAACGTTTTTTAAATTAAATTATATTCATTTAAATATATTAAATAATTAATTCATCTAATTGAATTACATTTAATATTATTTGAGTATTATTTTTATTATTATAAAGTTTAAAGATGTCATTTTTCTAATTTTTTAAACATTTTAGAGTTATCTCTATCATTCAATATTAAGATAAATTTTATAATTTTAATAAAATTTAATTAATTGCAATAAACCTATTTGCTTCCCAGCAATAATATATAGAATCACTCGTATCTTACTGTTTTATGAAACATGCATGCTTAAACGGTGGATAAAACTTCTGTCTTCTCATATAAAACTTCATATTCTTATTTTTTTTACAAATTATTAATCATCTTTTTATCATTTTAATAAAAAGATGTTCTAAATTATATGCCTTCCATTCAATCATCTATTGATTAAGCAGGGAAAAAATTTATACGAAAATATAGCGTTTATAAATATAAACATTTAAATTTAATTTTTTTATATACTTTTTTATTTATTTACTAAATGTTAGAAATTAAAAAAATACGAAATAGATTTTAAAGTAAGTTTTTACTTAAAAAATAACATAGGTGTCAAATTTTAATTAAAGTAATAGAGAACATAAGTTCATATCTTTTTTATGGTGAGATACCAATAAAACAAGGAATTAACATGTATGCCCTTTAAGTTGGACCTATGCTCCTTGCAATTAGGAGGAAATTTTGGCCCTTCATCATTGTATGGGAAATCTCATTATTTGGAAACGTAGGGTCCACAAATGGGGAAAACCGGAAAAGGGCCTAATAGAACATGGTTTTTTATTTTTTTCTTAAAATTTAAATAGTATTTTTATGTGGTTCAAACAGTGATTAAAAATAGAAAAATGTTGAAACTTATCAGGAATAAGCAGTATTCGGGGGGCACAATTGTCTTTTCGATTACGAGTTTATCCAAATCTATTGACGCCTGGAATATGCTTTACTGGGTCCTCTTTCGGTATTCGCGAGAATGTGACTGGGAGATTGGGGAGCACGGAAGAGTTTTATTGGCCATATAGGACATGGCAGGTGGGCTTTTAAGTTTTAAGATTATGGATTTATATATAATTAATATTATAATAAAATTTAATAAAAAAAGGGAACAACATATGGTTTATTGTATGACCCAAGTATCCTTATCCCAAAATTGGATCCTTTACTTTGTTTTTATTTTTATTTATTAAATTCAAATCGTACACTTTTAAAATATTTTTCATTAATAATTTCAAATCATTATATTATTAAATATAAAACAAATAATTAAGATTTAAAATTAATTACGAATAAAAAATAATAACCAAAAATTCTGCAAATAAATGTTAAAATTGAAATACTAAGAATTCTGCAATAATTTGTTTTCTTCCTATCCTATTACGTGTACCATTTACATAATTAAAAAAAAGGTACTTGTATAAAAAAATTAATATGTCAAAAGAACCTGTCCTTAAAGTTAAGATTTTTCAGATGGGCATGACATATGTTTTAAGTATTAATATTAATTTCTTTTCGAAAAATCTTTTTTAAGTCAGATGGATATGAGTTGAATCTAAATTTTAATTACAAATATATAAATTATATTATATAACAAATAATAGAGTGTATTTATTGTAACATCTTATTTTATTATTTTATAGTTTATTTATCATTAAAATTTACAATAAATATGTTATGAAAATAACAAAATAAAATGTTACAATAATTTCACTCAAAACATCACTAATAGATAATTTTTTTTATCATTGTCACAATTTTTTTATTAATTTTAATATTTTAAATTAATAAAAATATTTTTTTTTATCTTTATTATATTTTTATATCAATTTAATTAATTTTAAAAATATTTTATCAATTTTTATAATTTGCATTTAATATAATGCACAATCAATGAAATAAAATGTTACCATAACTCTACAAATTTGGCAAACTAGCTTTAAATATAGCATATGTAATATGATTACTAGTCTATGAGTCTATCCTTTCCTTTTCTTTTATCATTTTCAATTCTCTGTATCTATTTATACCATTTTGTATCAAATCATGCTTTATAATTTTTTTAAAATAATAATTATTAATATTCTTAATCATTATATAATTTTATTAATATATATTTATTATATTATTATATAATATATTTAATTTTTATCGATTAATTATCATTTAAATAATAAATTAATGGTATTAAAAATATTGAAAATTAACTTTTCAAATTATTTAAAATATAAATGTAAATATAAACTTAATTTTAAATTTTAAACTATAATAAAAATAAATAAATTTTAATATTTTAATAAATCACAGTACATCACGATATTAAATTTGTAAAAACTATAATTTTAATTAAAATAAAAGTTACTAGTAAATTTTTACTAACATCTTAATAAATTATATGTAAAATATATGTTTACAATTGATATATAAAAAATACTGATATAGTATTTTTTAATTAAAAATTATTTTACGTGTATTATGAGAATAGGAGTTCGAACTTTGAGATATACATATAGGTATGAATTTATGCGTATATAAATATTATTTAAAAAAGTGAAAATAAAAATTAGGCAAAGCGGATCAGCTTCGGTAGAATAGAACTCCACCTCGGAGATGACTCAGTAGGGCGCACTACACCCTTAAACATCCCGAGAAACAAGATATTATACTTTTACATTAGACTAGAGAGAGAAAGAGAGATTCTTCCTATTTAATAGTGAGAAAGATATCATTATTTAAAAAAAATAAAAGGGAGAGAGATATTAGATAAACCAAAGAAATTCATATTTGATGAATTATTAGAAATTTATTTTACATTATTACTTATTAATTATTATTCTCAAATAAGCTTCTTTATTGTATAAATACTCAGCTTGTTAAACCACCTCACGTAAAACCACCTATAGATCACCATTTTCCTGCATTTTCTAGTGCTTTCCGCACTGTTGTTTTCTTCAATAATCGATGGTGACGGAAGATAACGAGAGCTGCGGGAGTATAGTACACGACACGTCATCTCCGGCTCTGACTCGGCAGCAGAGACAAAAGCTCGACGTTTACAATGATGTCCTTCGTCGTCTCAAGGACTCAAGCAACGATGAGTCCATTCAACCTGGTTTTGATGATGAACTTTGGGCTCACTTCAATCGCCTCCCTACTAGGTACCTTTCCTCTACCTTTTGGTTTCGGTTTACGCTATTTCTTTGCGTACGAAACAGTGTGTGGATGTCAATATTGTTTTTATCTTTTAAGCTTTGGTAGATTTTAATCTATTCTTAAAAGATTACTTCAATTTGGATGTGGAGAATCATTTTCATTTTATTTGTTATTATTTTCAATTGAATTTTTTTCCCTGGAGTGTCTCTTTTTACTGGTAATAATCAGCTTCGCGTTATTTAGCGCCGGAAACAAACTTTTAGATTAAAATAGTGTACAATGATCAGATTTAATAATTTGTTTGCGCATTGATTTCTTTTGGAACATTATATTTTAATGAGACCATCCTTTTCTCTTACTGTATTTGATTTTTTCTGGTCCACAATTGGTTTATATATATATATATATATTTGGGGGTAATTAAGCCATTTATTTGTTTGCATTGCAGGTACGCGCTTGATGTGAATGCTGAGAGGGCGGAGGATGTTCTTATACACAAAAGGTTACTGCACTTGGCTCATGATCCAGTTAACAGACCTGCGATTGAAGTCCGACTTGTACAGGTGAGTTAATTAGGAAAATAATGTACTAACTGGCATTGCTAGTATAAAGCTTTGAATCTACTTGTTTTCTTTGATTACCAACAAGTCTGATTAGAATTTCTTGATTATTCAGTAGAGATTAATTAGTTATTCGAGATATGCAACCATTGCGCAATAATGTGGTTTAACTTTAAATTCTTGTCATTTAAGATTGTTAATGAATGTTATTGTTTGTCATTCATTGACAGTTGTATGCGATGCTCTTTGTATATAATTACAAAACTAGCTTTAATTGATCCAAGATTCCATTGCGTATCATGTTAACTGATAACAGCTACTGGACATGTCACGCTGAAGGACGTTTCTCAATTTCAAAAAGTTAGTTATCATTGTCTATCGTGTTTCAATCCATTGTATTTATTATTTCTCATATTTGATATAATGAAAATACTGAAATCTATAAAATGTTTGGTACATCATTACCATGAATTCCACCATTTGTACTAATAACTTAAATAGTTCCTAGAAGTATGGCCTCTTTAGTGCTTTTGAGGCCTCCTTCAAAACTTGTTCATGGAACTATGTGGAGACTACTCAAAGATAATGAAAAGTGTTGAGAGATATCAGTGATTCTTTTCTTACGGTTAGCCAGACATTTTACTCCGAATTGTGAAGTTCAGATAAATGAATAATTCAGCTAAATGGTTGATGTTCCAGTTAAACCAAGTCTAAAACCTATATGCTGATTTTCTTTCTTTGTATATTTGACGATCTTCAGACTTCATCATGACTGATTTTCTTTGTTCAGTGGACTCTGGAATAGTTAAGCTCGGTTTCTTCCTCTTACTTTCTAAATTCTTGTATGGCCTAATGCAATTACACAAATTGCAATTCTGTACAGGTTCAGCCCAGTTCAGATGGTAATTCAGTTGGTTCTATCCAATCATGTTCTCCTCGTAAAGATGCTGTCCAAAGTTCGAAATTGAGGTATTATTTACTCTATTTTAGTTAACTCTTTTCGTGGTGTCAAGTGCAGGTTCCACATATCTCTAGTCTCACATGGATAATCTGGCTTAAACTTTTTGGAAACAACTTGTTCGTAATTTGTTATGTTTTTCTTAAACAACTCTGACCTCGTTGGCTGGGTTTTCAAATGTCAGTACACATCCGCCACCTGCATTTGGGTCATCTCCTAATCTTGAAGCCCTAGCACTCGAAGCAAATAAATATGATGATGAAGATGGGGAACATTCTGTACATGCAAATGCAACATTTTCTCGGTAAAAACATATATCTATTCTTATCTAATGGGTAAATTTAAGTAGTTTCACCAAACCTGCCTTCTACATGAGTTAAAGTGGACTGGGCCTTAATTCAGAAAGATGAAGGGCCAACGAGATTCTGTGTGCATGCTGATTTTAATTTTTGAACATATTCTTGATACAATTAATATCTTTATTAATGCTTTTTGAATCTGTTTCATGAGATCTTCTGAAACATAGCCATTTTGCTGTTAAAATTATAGAAAAACTGGTGCATGATTATTGACGTATTTTTCTCTTTGCTTGACTCTCCATTTTCCTTTTTATTTCTATCTGTTTGATGACCAAATGATTAAGCAGTAGCTAGCTGGGATGGAGTTTATCTAAGGCTATCTGTACTATGTGACCTCTAAGAAATGGATTGTGGAGATTTAAAGTTTCTTGAACTTCATATATCTTGTAGATATGCATAATACTTCTGTGTATTGTTTTTCATATTATTGTTTACGCAAAATCGTTGCTTACATTGATAAAAGTTTTGACAATTGATTTACAATATGCAGACCCATGCATGAAATCACATTCTCAACCAGCGACAAACCAAAACTACTCAGTCGGGTATTCATCATTTTTTCCCCTTTTAATTATTCATGTATACAAATTTTTGTTCTGATTTTCTCAGTATTTGTGTGCATTATTACCTAGAAGTAGATGGTGCAAGTTAGCAATTTATGCATTTTCCATTGATAGTATAACTTGAAATTTTGTTAGTGTCATGCTTTAAATATGATGAATGAGCTCATTTCCTCTTGGTTTTATATATACGTTAAGCTGGAGAACATGCATAACTTTTGTGTCAGTCTTGTTTCTGTGGTAGTTTTGGTATTTATTATCTCCTTCAATTTTGTAGTTGACTTCCTTTCTTGCGGAGATTGGTCTCAACATCCAAGAAGCACATGCATTTTCCACAATAGATGGTTATTCCTTGGACGTTTTTGTTGTTGTTGGCTGGCCTTACGAGGTACATATATTTATATTTCTTTGATTTATATTTGACATTTTTTTTAATATTTATTTACATATCTAAATATGTATCCATACTCTAATAAATTACTTCAAAAAAGTGAGTAGATTCTGTTAGCATACTTTTAATAGGTGGTTATTTCTAGGGGGAGAAAAGCGATTGTTTATGAAATGCACTTCTATATCTGCATGAAACAAACTAGTGAATAGGACTTTTTCTTTCGTTTTTTGTCTGTTGCTCTCAGGATTATGTGGAAATAATTATCTGAGAACTGAATGTATACTAGATGTTTAAGGTAGCTAATATTCCAATCTGATCTGATGTCAAGTTTAGGATTTTTTTGACAAAATCAAGGACATATGGTCTTACTCGCTTTGCTTTGCATACTTGTTGAAATAGGAAACAGATAAACTTAAAACTGCATTGGAAAGGGAACTTCTGAAAATTGAGGTACAATTTTTCTATTATTCATTTTTTAAGCAAGATGTATGATAGCAAATGATGCTCCTGTTTGTTCTCAGTCTTATGATATCTATTGAAAAAGGCTGTGTTTGATTTATTTTTGTTCTGTCTACATCCTATACCGTAATGCATCATTGGGTCTGGTATTTAGAGGCAGCCTTGGCCAAGTCATCAATCATTGCCTCCTATTTCTGAGCCTGAACAAGATAGAGCTAAAGGTGAACTGGACCATCTGGCCATACCAAATGACGGAACTGATGTTTGGGAAATTGATCCTAAGCATTTGAAGTTTGAGAGCAAAGTTGCATCTGGGTCCTATGGAGATTTGTACGTGCTGAATACAATTGTTTGTATTTGTTGTTTTATTAAGTTTTCTTCTGCACAATAGGCTGACCGACTGCGGACTTAGCTAACTTGCATGAGTGAAATCAGGTACAAAGGTACATATTGTAGCCAGGAAGTGGCCATTAAAGTCCTAAAGTCTGAGCGTATTAATTCGGATATGCAGCAAGAGTTTGCTCAGGAAGTCTATATAATGAGGCATGTTGAACAACTTTCTACCCTTTTCCTTTGATGCTTATCTTTTGTTTTTAATTCGGTAGTGAGATAGATGATGTGAGATTTGTAAAATTAGGTCATTTCTTTTCAGATGCTCCTTAAAGGAGTTTTATAATATTCTCTTTGTCTAAACCAGATATAATTGTTACTTTTATGCAGCAAGAAATTTAATCTGATTGTTTTGAAAAACATCTACAATTTAATTTGATATCTCCTGTTTGTATGATTTTATATGTTTAGTGTTGCTGCATCAACACTCCAATATGCCGTTCATGGTTGTTTTTGTTTTAATAATTTTCTAATCTGCAATGACAAATAGCTGATCCTATTCGTTTCTTTATATTGCTCTATTTTCTATGGAATTCTCTTATGCCTAAACTGGTTTCATAACTTCTTTTGGACTTGCAGGAAAGTTCGACACAAGAATGTAGTACAATTCATAGGTGCATGCACCAAGCCTCCAACCTTATGTATTGTGACAGGTGATGTTTGATGAAATTATTGTTATTCATTGGTGCATAAAAATCAATTTTTTTTTGTGTTTTTATGTTTTAATAAAGTAAAATTAAAAGAACTAAAAATAAATATCAGTAATTACTTTACTTAGAATTAATAACTAAGAAGATATATGAGAAAATATCTAAATAATACTTAATCACTCAATTTTTAAACATATGAATCACTAAAATTCCTCCAATATAATTACCAATCAATTGAATCTAACCTAGCATGTATTTTTTCTCTCAAGTAGGGATTGGCACAGGTACGAGCGGGGACGATTTTTGATATAACTGTCCCCAAACCGAATTATAAACTGTACCCGAAACCATCCGAAAAACGTTACGGTTCAAGGATAGTGTTTTACCCACGAGTAACAGTTTAGGGCGGTTAGTAAAAAATACTCGAAAACTATTTTTTCAATTTTTTTTTTAAATTTCTTAATAAACACTAATTATTAATTAATATATAATTTAATTTAATAAATATAATTAATTTTAGGTATGAGCGAATATGGTTATCAGTATAACCGTACCTGAATCGTACCAGTTATTTCATGTTTTGTTTTTACTCGAAATCATACCCGTCCTTAAAATTTATCGAATAAACACCGAACCGACGGTACAGATAACCAAACCTGTAGTTTTTTTCTCATTCTTACTCCCAAGTAAATTACACTATATAATAATTAACCTAATCACACTCTCATGTCAATTAAATTGTATATTACTCATTATGTTCGTCAATTATAGATTACATATATAAGAATCATACATCTCTACCTAAAAATTATGTATGTTATTTACTCAAAATAAATAATTAAATAATTCTCCCAAATCTCTTTAATTGCTTATATATATATTAATTGTTAGTCAAACAATTAATAATATAAAAATTAGCTTAAATAATATAATTAAATTGAAACCATAATTGAGATAAAATATTAGATCATCACATGTAAACAAAAATTGATAAAGAAAGGAGAAGAAGAATAAATAAAATCTCTTGGATTGTAATACTAATCTCTTTTTGAATTTCCATCAAAATTACAACTTTTTTTTATTTTTTTTGTATTTTTTTCAACTTTTGACTCAAAAAACTGATAAAAAATATGATAATTTTGGTTTATCAGAGTTTTTGTGGCAATTAGGGTGTTAAATTAGGTTCAGGTGGAATTTGGACCGTTAGATCAACTTCAAATTAAAGGCTGAGATGAAAAAAAGGAAAATTAATAGTGTTGGCCAATAGGAATGCAACACGTGGTATGAGAGATTCACTGGACGAATCAGTGCACGACGTGTGGCGTGGTGGACTGGTCGTGGTCAACACGTGTTGAGTCAGCGCTATGTGGCACATTATGATTCCCGGATACAGATTGTGTGGCACTTTGGTGGAACGAACGGACGGACGAATCAAGTGATGACACTTGGTACCCTTGTTAATTGCACGAAAAAACTCATAATGAATGTCGTGCCAACATGTGACATGGCTTGCGTCATCCGGTACAAGCATCGTGCTTCGATTGACCTTCTTTGCTCACATGGAGTTCACGTGTGTTCTGATTGGTCCTGTATTAAAAATTCATAAAAATCTATAAAAAAATTCAAAGTATATTTTCACTCCTTTTTATTAGAAAGTTCATATTTTAATATTTTTAATCTCTAAAGTATTACTTATTGAATAAAACAAACAAATATTAATCAGAAAAGTGCACCAATGACTACTTTTCTAGAGTCATCACCTTTAGAACTTAACTCTTTGTTTGTTTTCAAATAACGCCAAGTCTGATTAGATAAAATGACATAAGTAGTATATTCATAAATATATATCTATTAACAAATTCATATTTAGCGAAAACTATCTCCCCTTAACGATTGTACAATTCTAATACAAGGAGGTTCACATATCTATCAATTAACGCTTCATTAATATAAGGATATGTAAGGTTTTTGACAAATTAATTCGTGTATGTGTTGTACATAATATCATCTAATGCACTCATGAAATCAACCTATATAAACATGTTAATCAATTCAATCTTAGAACAAGTCTTATAATTTTATTTTTCACATCCCTTTTTACTAATATAAATATGCACTTAGTTAAAGACCAATAAAAGCTTTTTATGTTTGTAATGTAGGCTTAGGTAGGGTTAATAAATGAAGACAATTAAACTTTTACTTGATATTTTAGTGTAATATATCTTATTATTCTTTTCATATTCTTTTATTCCACATTTTTTTTGTAACTTCACAAAATCTGGTTTAAAGATATGAAAGGTTTTTAATTGGGCTTAAATGTGTGACTAAAGATATTAACAATGGTCAGCTTGAAAGGCTCAATCAATCCAAATAAGGTCTAAACCATTTCTTATATTAAATACTATTTAAAATTTTGCTTCAAGGGATGATCAAATAGATTCTAAAACATGATAGATCTCATCAACTTGTATAAATATGAAAAAGTAAAATGAAATAAAACTCTCTTGGTTTTGGCACATTACTTCTATCGTTGAAATTGCTCAATCTTATTGCGTCATTACTCTCCACATTTATTCACCTACAAACAAAAACAATAAAAAATAGGTAGAATAATGTTGGGTTGCCTCCCAACCAGCGTAACGTTTAACGTCCTTGAGTAGATGGTCATATTAATTCCTAAGGTACATCCCTTTGTGTCCATTTACTATTAAGTTTGCACGAAAACAATGTGAGTTTTGAATCATTTAATAATATTTTATGTTATGGTTTAAAAACACGGTGTTCAATTATCTTGTTATGCCATATTTTTTTTTATTTTTATACTTTTTGGCATTCTTATAAGCATTTCACCATAGCTCATTTAATTTATATATTTGTAGCATTCTTTTCACCTTTTTATTGGACTCTTCTGCTTGTCCACTCCCTTGATTGGGAATAATAGGGTAAATGTGTGAGGTCTAATCTTTGCGGCCTTTTAATAGATGGTTTGAGCTTTAGATCCTATCTCAAAATTCTTCATAACCACATTTGGTATACACATGTGAGGTGTAGCCTCCAAATAGTTCTCACAATCAACAATATCAATTATAGATTCTATACTTTCAAAATTAAATAGATTGAGTTGTTTCTTGGTGAGTTTATTTCACCGTTCAAAACATCATGTGTTATAGTCTTGAGTGTGAATGACTCAATAGATTCTTTTAAGTTATCATCTTGATCAGTAACATCTATCCCAAAGTATTCATTAGCATTATCAATATTAGGGGTTCAAATACTTTAAAAACTTTAAATATTAATTGTTCATCTTGTACTCTCATTGTGAGCTCACCTTTTTGTACATCAATGAGTACCTTTTGATTGCTAAGAATGGATAACCAAGTATTATAGGAATGTTACCGTCCTCTTCCATGTCTAGTAAAATGAAATCCGCAGGAAAGACGAACTTGTTTACTTTTACTAGCACATCTTTTCTACCATACTTCGTGGTTGTTTAATTGATCTATCTGTCATTTGTAATGTTATTGAATTGTGTTGGGCTCTACCAACCCCTAATCTCTTGAAGACCGATAATGGTATAAGGTTAATACTTGAACCTAAGTCACATAGTGTTTTCTCAAAGTTCATGTTCTCAATTGTGCAAGGAATGCAAAACTATCCGAATCTTTCAATTTTGGGGTAGTTTTCTAACAAGGATGGCGCTACAACCTTCAGTCAAAGTTTTTGTTTCATTATCTCCTAACCTCTTTTCGTACACAAGATGTCTTTCAGAAATTTGGCATAAAAAGACATTTTTTTAAGTGCATCTACAAATGATATATTTATGTGTAACTTATTGAAGATATCTAGAAATTTTGAAAATTGCTTATCTAATTTTTGTTTTTATAGTTTTTGAGGAAAATGAATAATGAGTTTGTAAAGGTTGCTCTTTTTTGACTCCTTTCCAGTGTTCTGTTTATCCACTTGTTTTTCATCATCCTTTTTAGCTTTTTGTTTCTCCTCATTGTTTTGAGTACTATGTTCCTCCTCTAGAGTTTTACTACTCCTCAAGGTTACTGTATTGCAATGCTTCGTACCTTCTCTTCTTGGGTTTATAATTGTATCACGTGAAAGGTTACCTTTAGGCTTTTGACTTATGACCTAGGCAAGTTGTCTCATTTGAGTCTTTAAATTCCAAATTGAAGCCTCTTGAGTGGACACTTCTGTATTTATTGACTGGATGAAATCTTTAATCATCTTCATTAAGGCATTTGTATTGTTCTTAGTAGGTAATTTATTCTCTGGGACTTGTGATTGTTTGAAAACCAAGTGGTGAAAATGATTAACAGTTAAATTGATTACTCTCTTGATTGTTGTTATTCTTCCAAGAGAAATTTGTATGTTGTCTCCATCTTGGGCTATATGTGTTCGAGTATGGATTGTTGTTTCAGTTCACATTACCCACATAACATGTTGATTCAGTATTATTTGGACAATTATTAAACAAATGGGCTCCACCACAAAAGACGCTGGACACCTCTGAATCTTGGAACTTGTTTATACTTGCTACCGAGTTTTGAACCTTCAAAAGATTCAAGAAAGATGATAATTGAGCTTTAAGTGTCGTGATATCATTTACCTCATTACTCCGACTACTCTTCGTGTGGCTATTATTTTGTTCATTAACCATTGATAACTATTACTAGCTATTTTCTTAAGTAAATCATAAGCTTGATTGCAAAATTTGGTTAGAAGAACTCTATTAGTGGATGCATCAACCATGGTTCTTGTTTCATCATTGAGATCATTGTAGAAAGTCTTTATTTAGATCCAAGGTGGGATATTAAGGTGACGATACTTAATTAGCAATTCTTTGAATCTTTCCCATGTTTCATATAAAGATTCTCCTTCGTATTGTTGGTAGGTGATAATGTCATTCCTAAGTTTTACATTCTTTATCGGTGGGAAATATTTCATCAAGAATTTATCCGCCAAATCATTACTAGTTGTAATGGAATCAAGTGACAAAAAGTTTAATCAAGTTCGAGCACGGTCTCGCAAAGAGTAAGGGAACAATTTCACTCTAAACATCTATTTGGTCATACCACTGGATTTGAATGAATATCCAACTTAAATAAACAATCTGAGATGTAAATGAGGATCCTTTGTTGATAATTTGCTAAATTTTCCAATTGTTTGTAACATTTGAAACATCATTGGTTTTAATTCAAACTGATTAGCTTGAATGTTTGGTCTTGTAAAACTTGGATTTAACCCTTCCAACATAGGTAATGTATATTCATTCATAATCCTATCCCCATCATCCATTAAAGATATCTAGTTTAAAATTAGTTCATTATTATTTATTTTTAATGGATTAGCCATTTCTTCTACTTGGATAATTAGTTTTCTTATTGATCTCAAAGTATGCTCGATTTTGAGATCTAAAGATAAAATTTATTCCTTACGGAATCTACTCATACAATAGACTCAAATATGTTCTTAATAGTATTAAAAATCAATTTTTTTTGTGTTTATATGGTTTATAAAAGTAAAATTAAAAGAACTAAAAATAAATAGTAGTAATTAATTAATTCTAATTGGTAGCTAAGAAGATATATGAGAAAATATCTAGGAACACTTAATCTCTTAATTTTCTAAACATATGAATCACTAAAATTCCTTAAATATAATTATCAATCAATTACATGATCAATTGAATTTAACTTAATGTGTTCTTCTATTAAGTAAACTACACACCATATAGTAATTAATCTAATCACTCTTTCATGTCAATTAAATTTTATTCTACTCATTAAGTTCATCAATCATGGATCACATATATAAGAATCATACATATTTGCCTAAAAATTATGCATGTTATTTAATCAAGTTTATTTAATTACATATATATATATATCAATTATTGACCAAATAATTAATAACATAAAAATTAGATTAAATAATATAATTAAATTGAAATCATAATTGGGGTAAAGTATTGGATCATTACATATAGAAAATTGGGTTTAGAATATTCCTAGATTAATAAATTAGCTAGACATGATTTTGTTTATAAAACTCATATTTTACATAAAGAAAGACATAAAAAATGATAAAAAGAATAAATACAATCAATCACTTCAATTGTATCACCAATCTTCTCTTGAATCTCCACCAAAATTATATCTCTTTTTGACTCACTAGGATTTTTGGGGCAATTAAAGGATTAAATTAGGTTCATATGGAATATGAATATCATACTAGCCTTAAATCAAGGATTGGAATGAAAAAAAAGGGAAAATTAATAGCATTGACCAATATGAATGCAATACGTGGCATGTGAGATTCATTGAGTGAATCAACGCACATCGCGTGGCAGGATAGACTGGTCGTGGTGAACACATGCTGAGTTAGTGTCATGTGTCGTGCTGTAATTCGTAGATACAGATTGCGTGGTGACCCGATTGAAAGAACAGACGAATTAAGTGACGACGCGTGACACTCGCGTTGACCTCGCGGAGAAACTCAGAATGAATGCCATGCCGACGCGTGGCATGGCTTGTATCACCCAATACACGCATCCTGCTTCGAATGGCCGCGTGGTAACGTCTGTTTAACTCCCGGGGTGGCGTACACGTGGATTGATTCTGTATTAAAAATTCATAATTTTTTTAGAAAATTCCCGAAAAATATATTTTCACCCATTTTTACTAAAAAGTTCATATTTTAATGTTTTTAATCCCAAAAATATTACTTATTGAATAAAACGAACAAATACTAATAAGAAAAATGCATTGATATGAAGATTAAGACAAGTTTCGAAATGCAGGATTTGAATTTATTTTTTTTATTTTTTTCCCCTCTTCTAGGAATATTTGGAAAGTTGATTTTTTTTTCTTTTGATGTTTAATTCCATGAAGAGCATCGACAAGTTACAATGGAATTTCATCTTTATTATAATCATCAGTTATATCAGTAAAATCTCATGGTTTCCTTTGTCAATCAATGCCTAATGCATTTTGATCCATTTAAGGAATGCTTTCTCAAAACCCTTTTATCTTGCAAACGTCATAAATTGAGAACAGTGAAACACATGTTACTATTAGAATTGCTTGGTAATATTTTCTAGACTACTGTCTCCGTTTTGATTTCAATTGGACCATTTATATAGACAGATGGTGCTAGTTACACTTATTTGTGGTAGTTGTGCCAGTTGTCTTGTCATGTGATAACATATAATCTAAGTGGGTAATGAAGTGATGCGGGTTTGAACTTCGTCCAACTTAAGGGAAGGGGTGTATGAGTATGTAATTGTTTATTTCAATAAAAATGGTGAGGTAGTTGTTAATTTTACTCATACTATTAAGCTTGTAAAAATGAGGAGAAATTTATGTTCTCTTGATCGGTAGATGGTTTTATGATTATAGCTTAATAAACTGTCTAAAAAAAATTAGAAACTAATGATAATTTATTTATATTGAGAGAATGAATTTAAGAAATAAAAAATAGAATATGCCTTCATGTTGAAACGGACCCTAGGCCTTTGTTGCCTTAACCTTGAGCTTCCCTTGTTGTTTGTTAAAAGAAAATAATAGTTTTGTTCAGTTCGAAAATACTATGTTTTGTTAAGTTCAATTTTATCATATGCTATTTTTATGTGTCGTTTTAAAAGTTTTGTTTAAATCCTTTTGTAGAATACATGTCTGGCGGAAGCGTCTATGACTACTTGCATAAACAAAAGGGTGTCTTTAAGCTCCCAGCCCTGCTTAAGGTTGCAATTGATGTTTCTAAGGGAATGAACTACCTTCATCAAAACAACATAATCCATAGAGATTTAAAAGCTGCAAATCTTTTGATGGATGAAAATGAAGTGATTCTTTAACCTCTTTTGTTCTTTAGTAAATATTAATCCTCTATTGTTATTCCTCTAATAAAAGTTTTTGGCATTGTAAGACCATAAAAAAAGAATTTTGGAATTCTATTTTATAATATAATATTGTAGTTTAAAGTTCATTATAAAATGCCTCCTATGCTTACTATTTTTATTTCCTTTGAAACTATTCATTAAATTTAATTTTTTTTATTGAATATATTAAAGTTTTTAAGTTCATACATGTATGGATATCGTTCGAAAAAAATAGTTTATTTTTTTGCAAATGCATTAATATTTTAATAAATAATACGCATCTATTTATGTATATCTAACGATATTTATTTTATGCTTGTAATAACATATCTGAATTTTATTGCACTCTTCAGCATAGTAACCATATTTGGGTTTTTTTTTTTAATTTTAATATAATCTGCCTTCTCTCAGGTTGTTAAGGTCGCTGATTTTGGTGTTGCTAGAGTGAAAGCTCAATCCGGGGTTATGACAGCAGAAACAGGAACATATAGGTGGATGGCTCCTGAGGTAAGTCTGAAGCTTTGAAATTGCTATTTTCTTCTATACGGAGAATTGAACATGGTTTTTCTGCACGTGTCACACCTTCACTCAGAAAAATTTATCTCTCTCTCTCTCTTGGCAAAGGAATGGTTATATTTATTGCTGGATATCTTACAAATCGTGCCTGTGCTAGATGAAATTGATGTTGCTATTGTTTATGATTATCTAAATTCTGACCCATTGTTTAGTCCTTTGTGTAATTGTGGTTAAGTGGCATATAAATCATAATGACAATTGAAAGAGCAGAGTTTGGCTTCTTGAAATGAAATGACAGTTGACACCGACTCTAATGTGTTCATCTCTTTTGACCTAGTTTCTTGATATCTGTCTCCGTCTCTCTCATTCCATTCCTTGACGGATAAATATCATCATTGTTCTGCTTTCTACTAATTCTTAGAAATACTTGTTCCTCATCTTGTCATTTCCTTACAACGGTTATTTTGCATTGAAGGTTATAGAACACAAGCCCTATGATCACAAGGCTGATGTTTTCAGTTTTGGCGTTGTATTATGGGAGTTAATAACTGGAAAGGTACTGTTTGGTCATAATAACATAAACGTCATGATTTCTTGTGTTATCTTATTAATCTGATCCTTTGATTTCACTTGGCAGCTTCCATATGAATACTTAACTCCATTACAAGCAGCTGTTGGAGTGGTTCAGAGGGTATAAAATTGATTCCAAAACCTTTTTATTTCCTGTTTTCACTGTACAAATGCTTAAGAAACTATTTTCACATTTCCTCAAAGATGGAGATGACATCATTTCATCATTTGGAATTATGTCGGTAGCCCCCCAAAAAAAAAAAAATTTAAGATCACATATTGGGTTACATGGTTTCTAGGGCTTACGGCCTACTATTCCGAAGCACACCCATCCAAAGCTAGTTGAGCTGCTAGAGAAATGCTGGCAACAAGATCCAGGATTGCGACCCGACTTTTCTGAAATTATAGAGATCCTAAAACAAATAGTCAAAGAGGTGCGTTTACGTAAATAAAGTCATTTTAAAGATTATTTTATTTATTTGTTTGTAATTTTGTATCGAATGCATTGCTACAATGCTAACAAAGTCAAGGAAAGAACACCGTAGTGCATAATTCAAAAATTGAGAGAACAATCTTACTCCTTGGGCTGTGGTGTTATGGCCAAATAAGCTTCTGCCATATTTCCTTCTTAACTACAGTCAAACTTCAATGCCATGTTTTGAAGCCTAGATAGTGTGCCCACTTACTCTGTATGCTATAATTGAAAGGTTGAACTTTGAAGCGACTTGTTAAGATTGTATATCTTACTTTATTAGTGATGGATAAGATGTCTTACTTTATTAGTGATGGATAAGATAGAATTATAGCAACTTTAGGTTTATTTGACTTGTTTTTGACCCACAAAGTGAAATCTTCTAACAAGGATATTACTCTAATGTCGATGGGTGGTAGAACAAAGAGACTTTTGTTTTAGTTGTTCTACTGAATTTCTAGGTAGAATTTTTATGAACCACTTTAGCGACTTTTGTGTTATAAATAATTAAGCGCTCTGCTTGTATGAAACATCATAAAAAAGAAATACATTATTAAATATTAAAGAAATTCTCTTCTTTTATCTTTTATTCTTAATATCTTAAGAATAATTCTTCTTAATTTAATTTGAAGAAGTTTTTTTATTTATAAGACAGATGAATATCTTTAGGCTCGTCGTGGTCTATAATTATTAAAGTATTCGTTTAAAGATAAATAATATAACTAGGATAGTCCTACTAGAATGCTTATCTATTTAAGAAATATTTAAGAAATATTATTAAGTTTGTTTTGTTTTAAATTTGCTACATTAATTATCTAAATAATAATTTCATGATCTTTGCTTTATAATATAAATAAAAGATTTTTTATCAAAGCATCCATTTTTTTAAATGTTTTTATATTAGTGGTATACTTGCTTTCCATCTTGGGTCACTCTCAATGAATTTCTCACTTGAAATTAATGATTATTTCATTGTTTTCATCAATTCAAACTCTCTTTTCCCTACCAAAACTTTTTTTTTCTTTATCTATTAATTTATTATTTTTCCATGAATACTTGTGTGTTTATTCATTTGTATGACATCTTGTAAGCCTAATGAAACAGGTGGGAGATGAAGGGGAGGAAAGGCGCAAGTCATCTGGAGGATTCCTATCTGTATTAAGGCGGAGTCATCATCATTGAGTGACAATCATGTTCATAACATGAATTTATAGTTTTTTTTTTCATCTTTTATATTTTTTCTCTGTTCGGGGGCAATTTCCCAAGTACTGTTATGTTTAGTTTACTTGTGTACAGTACTATACCTATGTTGAGGAATGTCATGTACACAAATTTTCAAGCACCTTTTGACTCGTGTTAAAATTATTTTAAAAAATGAATTTTTTTTTTTATTTTTTAAAATGATTCTTCCACATATCATGATATTAGTACTGTGAAAAAGTGGTGAAAATTATTTCTTAGCACTTCTCCACTATATTTTCAAGTCCTCTCCGACTTTTTTTAACCTTCCACATATCATGATTGGCGAGCTATAGTTAAACTATATATCTATTTTTAAATACAATATAATTATAATTATTTATCTATTAAATATAATGCGATCTTTTGACATTCTTAAAACTTTTGACTTTTTTTTTTCACAAATCTTATCATTGCAATCATTAAATAGATGAGTATAACATATCTTTCCTATTTTTAATTAGTAGATAATTTAATTTTTAATGTTTGAATTATTAACTATCAATTAATTGAATAATATTTATCATTATATAGTAAGACGTTTGGTTATATTGTTTTTCTTCAATGGTTATTTTATTTTATTTTTTTATTTAATTATACTTTTATTATTTTTTTTATTTTTAAAATAATAAATTTAAATTATTATTAATTTAACAAAAAAATTATCGAAAACAATGTTTGCTAAATTATTTGTTTAATTATTTCTATTTTTTAAACATAATAATTTTATAAGTTAATAAGCAGTTTTAACAAAAAAAAACTAGAAAAATTTAATTAATAATACAATATTTAAAATTCTTAATTATTATTATTATTATTAGAGAGTTATGAAACAATAGATTTTATAACTTAAAATGAAGGTAAAATAACTTAAAATGAAGGTAAATAATGGAATTATATAGTGTTAGTGAAGAGTAACTTGGTAAGAATATTTACAATTATATATAAATAAATTTATGTGAAGAATTATTTTAGTATATAAACCAATTAAGTTTATTGAGGACTAGTAATTTATATTTAGAGGCACTTTCTAAGTTTATAATGTTACTAAATGGTTTTGGATTATCGATTTGAAAGAACATTCTTAAATCATCTTAGTCTTAATTTTTAGAGTACATCTTTGGGTATACTCATATCTTCAAAATATATCTGAATTCATCAACATTTCTCAATAAATTCTAAGGATTTATCACTTATAAGGGGACTCTTAACTTAACATTTCATTAATAATATTAATATTTCTTAGGTAACTGTTACAAATTCTACGTGTAGTAGGTACATTACCTTATCGACTTGGTTTACCTTTATACATAAGATCTTAAGCATTCCATATATGGCAACATGCATTGGTTGTTTGAGTCTCCCGTAACTAACGATCTCTAACAAACATGACCTCGTAATTCAAAATAAATAACACCTGATTAGTTAGACAAGGATTGAATAACCTATTGGTAGTCCTCCCAAATAACTCACTACCCCCAATGAAAAGTGTATTATGTGACCTAAGGATAACAACCTAATTATATATACAATTATGTATGTGTACTTGGGGAGCTCTAAATAGGATGTCTACCAATATAATCTCAATATTTATCTCTTAGATGCTATATATATCTTCTTGATGAGATAAATAAAAGATCTGATCATTATTCACATTTCACATTTCTCTCTAGAAACCCTACAATAATTATATTTATTGTTTCTAGGTTTTAATTTTCATTTACTTATCACTTAACACTTTTATTATTTTTAATAATTGTTTATTTTTTGTGTAAAATAAATGATCTTTGTTATTACATGTGCAAGTACACACATGCAACACACATTATAAATGCTAGTAGAAGTGAAAAATGGGTAACATATCTAGGAAAAAGTTATATTGTAATTCAATTTATCGAATTGAATAATATGAATCAAACACGAATATAATTAAATTTAGATTAGATGAAAAAAAATATCGAGTTTGAGTTAGTTAAGTTCGTCTATCAACACAAAATTACATCCAAGAAATTTAAGTATATATATAAAAAAACTATGTTAAAATAAACAATTTTTCTTTCTTTTTTAATCTTTCTTATTGACTCCCAAATAAGGATGCACATAAATATTGAAAAACTGACCCAATTGAATGGACCAAGCATTAACCGAACCTCTTATGGTAGTTTTTGCTGGTCTGATAGGGTTGATTATTTGGAAGCTAATTAAATAATGGGCAGGGGTAAAGGGCTAACTCTTCTCTTTAGGGAGACCCGAGCCAAATTTAAATCGATTTATTAGCTTTCTTTAACGATCAGATCTTTCTCCCTTTTTTAAAGTGCTTACTACCTAGGTCTAAAGGAAATCATAAATCTTTTGAAAGCTAACATAGTTAAAATAGGGAATTTTTAGATCAGTTTTTAGTTAAAGAGTAAAAGATAAAAGCTAACATTAGGTCAATCTATGTTTTTTCTCGATCCAACCAAAAACTTACAAATTAAAAAGATAAATTAAATAATATTATTGATTTATCACATATTTTTTTTAATAATATGCATATATTTGATTTTGAATAGAAATATGGTAAAAAAAATTATTATATGTAATTATTTATTTATTTAAAATATATACCATAAATAAATAGCTCTCTATAAGAACTTAAGAACTTAAGTTTTGAAAATATATATTACTTGTTAATTGTAATTTAATGATATTAAACAGTTAATATAAAAAAAATTAATCAATTTAAAAATATGTATTTAATAATTGAAGTTAATTGAAATCTATTTATGTGAGTTGATTTGTGTTCAAACACATCATTCATAACTCGAATTAAATAATTAAATTTCATCTCGAACTCTGCTAATGAATTGCCGCCATTACGGTATGCCAATCACATGATTATAATTGATATGTATGTGGGAAGAAATTGACAAAAGTACTAATAGAAGTAAAAAAAAATGGGTAGCATGTATTATTGTAAGCTACAGCTTCAATTATTTGAAAAAGAAAAGGACTTTATGCTTCAGTTTTTTCATTACAAAAATATTTAAAGTGTTTTATTTGAGACATAAAAAAATATAAGTGGGCTGTTATTCTTAAAAAAATATTATTTTTATTATTTTATTTTTAATTATTTATTTTTATTATTAAAATATCTTACGATCAAATATTTTATTTAAAAATTAATTAATTTAATAAAAATATTTAACTAACTTACTTGAAGTTATAATAATATACCATAGATAAAATATTTAAATAAAATAAAAATAATAAATTAATTTTTTTATAATATTAATAATTAAATAAAAATTTATCATTCTTAAAATTAAAATTATTTTTCAAAAATATATTTTTATGCAATTTTCATTTTTATTTATTTTTTATTTAAATACATATTGGGACTTGTGTGATTGAGATCTGAGGGGGTATCTTCCAAAAACTTCGGACTAATTTTTAATAAAAAAAAAAATAGACATATTTGATGACATCAGTTCTGCATTTGACAAAAAGGCAAAAAAAAAAAAAAGGAAAGACAAAAATTAAATGAAACACTTCAAAAGTTTTTTTATGCAATATTTATAACAATTTGAATTATTATTATTATCATTATTAATTATAATAATAATAATTTAATTAATTATATGAAGAAAATAGATAATTTATGCACAACCCAAGATTTAAGAGAATTTTTTTAACCAAAATACACGGAGGGAATCAAACAAAGAAAAAAACATCTGATTTTTATCAAAAGTACTGGCATTCAAGGGACTTACTATTTAAAAATAATATAAAAAACTTAATTATAAAAAATTTAAAATATATTAATTAATATATATAAATATTATAAAATTAAAATATATTTACAATAAAAATAGATTATTTTAATTTTTGCTATTCTATTAATTTTTAAAATTTTAGAACATAGAGTGATCAATTTTAAAAAAATACGCCTATAAATTTTTAAAATTTTATAACATATATTAGAATAAAAAAAGGAGGTGTTCGTTCAATTTACTCTTAATACTTTTAGCTACTAAAGCCGAAGCCGAAGTCGACGTAGCATCCAAAATCTTAAATTACAAAAATAACATAATTTATAACTTATATAGTTTATATATTTTTATTATTTAAAAAATATATAGATAATCATTTTACATTAAATATTTATTAATTAAATAAATTTCAAACTAAATTATGATTATTTAGATCTGTTCAAGATTAAACTTCGTCTAATTAAATACTATTTAATATAATTAATGAGTTATTTTTATTATTATAAATTTTAAGAATATTATTTTATATATTTTTTCTTTCATCTAAAGTTAAAGTCTCGTTGTAATACTAAACT
Organism: Hippophae tibetana; assembly: GCA_037013495.1. Lineage (NCBI taxonomy): Eukaryota > Viridiplantae > Streptophyta > Magnoliopsida > Rosales > Elaeagnaceae > Hippophae > Hippophae tibetana. Next base: position 43,666,967 of record CM072808.1, read on the forward strand.
TTACAATTTTCAAGTGAATTACAAGATAAAAAACTAAACAATTTAAGGGAGCACTTAATAGATTAATTTGAAAACTTTGTATGAAAAATGTCAAATTGAGCATCAAATCAACTCTAACACATGCCTCTCATACCCTACTCATCCAAATAAGGATACTAGAAGAAACATTTTAATCATAGAGGACAAAGTTGTCATTTTCCATGTCAGTTACACCTCATCAATCTTCTAGAATAATTTCTTAAGAATAAATAAATTGTAGAGATTTTTTGGGATTCTTTCTAGTTGATAGGTCCCTAAATTTTATGAGAAGGTATTATTGTTTCAATTTTTTCCTTTTTTTTATAGATTTTTACCATATCCCTTTTGTATCTTTTTATTAATTTTCGTAATTATTACTTGGGGATTTTTAGTCTATAAATAAGCTACTAGATGGCCATGCAACGAGCTTTTGAATTGGATGAAATTTTTTTGAGTGTTCTTTTAAACTCTAGCCTTATTTTGGTTCTAAGCACACTAACTTATCAAAACTAATTTCCTAATGGCATCTCTTTTAATACCTTTGGTTCTAAGTTCTTCAATAGCGTAATGGTAAATGTCTTAACCATTCAATACCTTTGGTTCGAGGCTTTCTAAAATTTGGTTAGAGTATTTCAAAAGCACCATTCTTTTTAGCTTTTTTGGATAAACTGCATTTAACTTGTTCGTGGGTTCAAGGTTCATACCTTTTGGAGCTTACATCATTGATATTAGGATACGATTCTAAAATTAGGTTATCTATGTTTTTGTTTTTGTTTTTTCTCATTTTTTTATTTATAAAATTTCTTGTCTCATTAAAAAAAAGCAAAAAAAAAGAAAAAGAAAAAAAAAGACAAGAGTACCAAAAACAAAGTGAGAAAAAAGAGGAGTACACAACAGATTGAAAGAATGTGCAAACTTACAACAATAGGTGCAATAACCTTCAAGAGAGGAAGGATAGGTCTGACATATATTTTATAACTCTAAAAATAAGTGCTTTAAAAGAATCCCTATTACTAGGAGGCAAAAGAGGTATCTAATTTAGGGTAAACCATATGCAACTAGGCATGCATGGAGTACGAAAATCAAGATAGATGGTATGGAGCATCAAAATCAAAACAACAAACATGTTACCAGTACCCCATTGTATAATAAATACTTGAAAACAAAATAAGAGAGCATGAGTTAAAAGAGGCTAGTAAGATTGAAAGCTTAAATAAAGAGAAGAGTAAAGCAGCATCAAGGGAAAGTGACAGTCCAAAAAAAAAAGTGAAAAAACAGAATAAAAAATAAGAGTTCGAAAATAGAAAGAGAATTACAAAAAAAAAAATTGACTTGGAAAGGGATCCATAGTGAATTACAAAAGGAAAGTAAGCTAAAAAAAGAGATTGAGTGAAAATAAAATGATTTGGGAAGAAGAAAAAGATGTTTCGATTAGTGAAAAAATATTTGAGAAGAAATAAGTATGGTTAAGTACTTATGATAATTTTTCTTTGCTTAATTTTCAACATATTGATTTTATTGGAATCCAATAACAAAATTATGTCGGAGTAGATCAACATTATGCTATACTTGAATAACATACTTCAAATAGGCCAACCAAGAGATTGGTGATTTATAAGCATGAAACATCCTTCGTGATGCAAACTATACCTAATATTATAGCAAAGATTTGATGACGATTTTTTTTAAGAAAAAGAAAATGATGAGAAATTGAGAGCATAATCAAAGGATCCATGGCATGTTCAAAATAGGCTTTATATTCAAAAAATCACATAATGAGCTGATTTATAATTCTTGGATGTAAGCTACAATGTTAAGTTGCTTAGGCGTGGAGTACAAGAAATGGTTATATTAAAATCGTAATTTAGAAATTGTCATTACCTATCTGTCACATTTATGATAATATTTTTGACATCTAATATCCGATGGACATAATTCAAGTCGTACTAGAAGGCTGGCTTAATGGGCACATTAATTACATAAATAAAAAAATTTCAAATTTGAAATATTATTAAATTAAAATGGATTCATAAATTAAGACAAAAAATATGAAAAAATTTAGTTTTGATTTCTTATTAAGGTTTTTTATTCCTTTTTCTATTACGAGGTGTGTAAACCATTAATTTTTAGGATTTAATTAATTGATCGGTAATTATATTTAAGATTTAATTAATTGATTAGTAATTATATTTAGGATTTTATATTTATTTTATTAGTTAGTGTTTTGAGTGTTTTGGATTCTTATATATACTTATTTTAGGGCAAATACTGCAGAGTCATTTGATTAATATTTCTCAATGAAATTATTTTGAGGTTTGTCCTCTTTTAGTTCTTAATTGAACATTTTCAAAACTTATCAAAGTTTAGGAAATTTTGTGGCATTCAATAGCTTATCAAGGTTTAAAAAACTTTATAGCGCTTCCAATCTCACAATTTATATTCTAACTTTTTTGGATAATTTTACTCATTTTTTGGTTGTGTTTTAAGTTTATCACCTTTTGGGTTCATGTTACTTAGTTTTTCATATGGGTTTTAAAACTTCAAGCATCAATTTTAGTCGAAAACTTAATGCTTGTAAAGAGTGTAACAACATCATTTTTCAAATCTGCATTGGTATCCCAAACATCGTAGGAGATCTTTGATGGTAACAGAGCACAAATGCTTATATTATAGGTCTTAATGAGTAACAATGTCATAGCTATCAGTTTCTTTGTAAGTAATGAAGGCTTGAGTACCAAACATTTCGATGTCATTGAGATTGTTTCCATATTAAACCCATATACCAGTGTTTGAAACAACATTGCAAAAGTAATGGAGAGAGAGGAATCAAAAGACTTTTAGCCTTGGTATATTTGTTACACAATACTAAAGATTTCTATCGTATACTTTTTGTATAGTTAAGAATCCCATTCGTAGGAAAAATTGCACAAAAGTGAATAATTATTCTTAACCAAATGGGCAACCAAAACCTAGATAAGGGATGGAAATGTTAATCCATGAAATCTTTTCATGAACTATATTTCAACTTGATCAAGTACGACTCACATATATGAATTAAGCAAATAACACAGTGAAAGTATAAAACAACATGTTCAATTTGACACATAACAAAAATAATCAGCATTAAAAAAGAACAAATTGTGTTAAATACATTAGTGACGGTGTGCTTTATAAGCTCATGTCCAGGCTAGCATCATGCATAAACATAACAAACATCATACAACATGTAAATCAACCATACATACTGAAAAGCTATAAAGTATTTTCACTCACTTTAAGATCTCATATGTGAAAAAATATTTGGTAAATAATGGTTTTACTTTAACAGGATACAATTATACATAACATAACAAACCACAAAAAAAAGTATGATACCTAGTACATTATCAAGGAAGGAAATATTAACTCCTTAGAGACTTGCACCAAATTAGCATGTAGATAAAACATACAAGCAATATAAATTAATCAAGAAGTAGATAGATTAATTTAATATAGCAAAAGTAATAAGTAGAAAATTGTAAGCATGCTACAAGTAAATGAAAGAAAGTATGCAACAACACAGATCATATAAGCTTTTTAGTCAGAGTCTGCATTTAGTATATTGTTTCATACATGATAGAAACTCAGATTATACTAACACACAAGCTGAACATACATAATAATATTGAAAAAGTACAAGGCCCGATACACAATCAAGTTAAGGAGATATTGACCCCTTAAGAACTCGTTCCAAACATGCAAACAAATAGAAAGATAAATACTTAACAAATATTCACAACAATAGTAAAAATAATAATAGACATGCAGTGATGAAGCAAATGTTATATTCAATGTTTAGAAAATAGACAATAAATACAAAAAGCTTTCTAATCATATTTTAAATGTTAGTATGTAGAAACATACACAACTTAAACTCGAATTGTACTAGCTAAATAATAAAGCATACACAACACAAGATATAATGAGATAAACTTATATAAAACCTCTACTTATATGGTAACATCATCTGGTTATTTATGTCAACCACTCGACAATATTCAAATCCACTAAGTAATAAAATAAATACAATCCTAACAGAAATAAAACCACTAATACTTCAATCAGTCGAGACCTTTATTAAAAATGCTTCATGCTACCCTCACTTACTACCTTCACAACCAATTAATTCAACACACGAACTCAGCTTTTCTTTAAAGCCAACATCACTTAATGTGATGTGATAAGTAACCGTAGATCAATAATGTGAAGTATGAATAATCAAACTTGAAAACCACCCTCAATCACGAACAAACAATAACCATAATGGGAAATACTTCAACCATGAATCATAAATCTTCTACGTGAGGCATACAATCAACCATATACCGCACACGTCCAACAATTTGAGAAAGTTACATCATAGCAACTACCAATCAACACACCATACATGCCCCTTACCTAAGAAAAAGTTACATCCTTATAACTATCACCTGACACATAACTCATAACAACATGAACTTCTCACATAAAACTCATTTGTAAACATCACCTTAAGTGCTCACCATTCAAATGCACGATTTTACTCATATAGATATGAATCACTAATGTCGAATAACACTCAAGATAATAATGATCTAAAAAGAGAAAATGAGATGTCAATTTAAGAGAATTTTGCTATAATATTTTGGATACCAAACGCAAAGAGAGAGAGAATTTATAGAAATCATCCAAGCATATGACCAACCTCTTTGATCACCTCGTCAAGGTGCCCAAAAAAATTTCAATTTTTTATTTCCCAAATTACTAAGTGATTTTCATAAATATCTGCATCTAAAATAAAAAAAAATACGAGCGACAACGTCAACGAGTGAGCAAGCATGCATATTATGAAAACTAACCTCATAATATATGTAAACATACTCACATACAAAATGTACCTAATTATGTATATGTGTGTACATTATTGATTGTCAATAACCAACTATACATAAAAAAAGACAAATACATTAAACAAAATAAACAAATTCTGTGTTTTACACACAAAAAGACAACAACAGACATAATGTACAACAAAACTTACATATTTGATTGTGAAGTGAGATTATATTATAAATAATAAAATTATACGATTATATAGAAATTTAGTACCACTAGTAACGATAAATATAAACTGTATTAGATATTTTATTTAGTTTTTGTAAAATTTTAATTTTAAAACTATGAATAGTGATTATTTCTTTTATTATAAATTAAAAGTATTTTTTTAAATAAATATTTTACAATTAAATTATTTTAATAAGTAAGAAAACTGTAAAAAAAATATAATTTTAAATATATGTTATTTTATTAAAAATATATTATTAATTTTATTGGATTATAAAGTGACTTCTAATATAACATATTGAATAAGGTACATTTAATAAATTAGTGACATAGAGTCATTTGTAAACGGATACCGTATGTACTATGAAATATCTATGTATAAATTATAAAAGGATTACACATGTTTGCATTTTTATGGAATCTGTAAAACCATGTCTATTACAGGTGAATTATTATTATTATTTTATATTAAATTTTTATTTTTATTTTTATTAAATACTCATTTTAATTGTATTTTAATTATTTGATAAAAAATAATAATATTTTAAATGATAGATTATTAAAATAATATAATTTTATCATTAAAAATAATTAATTAAAGATAAATTATATTATTTTTATAAAACTAAATGGTTCTTTTTAATCTAAAAGATTAAATAGTATAAATCACATGATATATTAAACTTTTATAACAACTCATCCTTTTATTATATCAAGCAAAATATATTAAATATAAATAATATATTATTATTTTTAATATGTAAATTTTTATTTATTAAATTTAATATCATTGAATCATTTTATTTATTTATTTTTATAACGAATTACCATTACTATTAGACAATAATTTTCTGAATTTTTTCCACCCGATTTAAATTTTGTTGATAATATTTTAGTTTCAAGTAAAATAACGCGATTGTATTTTACCCTTAGACATTCCTACAAGAAAGGCAATCCCAATATGCGAAGTTACTCGATCTAAATATTTCATAAGTTATTATTAATATTTTTTTATAAGTAGAGTTATTTTTAAATAAAATTACACATACTTTGAATAATTTCATTTGTATCTTAATTGTTTGAATTCCAAAGAACATGTAATAAAGCTATTGATAAACTTGTTAAATAAGTACTTAATAACCAAATAGAAGGTTTTTTTTAATTTTAATTAATTTGTTTATCTCCATATAATGTAATTATAATTAGGAATGAAGTTATATACGTTCTAATTCCTTATTATTATCAATAATATATTAATCATCTTAGCAAAAAAAAAAAAAGTGAAATCATTGAAAACAGAATTGTTGTGAAATCGTTGAAAATAGAATCACGTCTAATGTTCTAGTATTTTACCGCATTATTGGAGTAGTGGATTAAAGCATTATTGTGTCATTTGAAACTTTTTAAAACGTGTCAAATGAAGAACCGTAAATGGTTAATATATATATATATATATATATATATATATATATATATATACATATATTAACAATTTACTTATAAAACATACATTTTTAACTAATTTAAATTATAAATACCATCTTTTTAGCTGTGCTTGTGGAGTTGTGGTGGCCACCATCCAAGCCACCTTGTCCGTCCTTAAATATATCAACTTATTGCTTTTAGTCGTTAGGCTTGTTCATTATATTTTTGATTTTTTTTCTTTATATTAATAAATATTAAAATATTTATAAATAATTATTTTGATAATTTTATTATATGTTGACTTTATATTATTATTTTTAAATAATTATTTTAGTAATATTTAATTTGAATTTATACTATTCAAGTTTTTTGATTAAGTTTCGATCAATTCATTTATAAATATATCATATTTGTATTGAATTAATCATTTTTATATCTAAATAATTTCATATTTTATATTAATTGAAAGAAAAAATAATCAACTAATATAAATTAATTTTAAATACAAATAAATTCTTAAATTTGATTAAGTTGTATCTTCATATATATCTTAGATAATAAAAATATTAATTAAATAAATTCATATGTATTATCTTGTCATAAAATGTTGAATCGAGCTCTAAAAATTTAAAGAGACACTAGTCAATAATTAATGATGCAAAGTTTGCACGAAAGTTTATAAATTTAAAAAATAAATTAAACATTATAGTTAAAAATTTAACAATAAAAATCATCAAACAAATATTATTAAAATGTGAAATTTGTTATAATTTCATTGGGATTTAATTAAAAATAATCAAATTTACACATAAAATTTGAGAGGAATACTACATAATAAATATGATAACTTTTATAAAATTTATAAAATTTTAAGTTAAAAATTATATTTTTGATAAAGTGAGAAAGGAGAGTTAATATTCCTAATAATATATACTTTAACCCTATTATCATATTTAATTTATTTATTAAATAAAGTTATATAATCCAATAATATCGCTTATAACTATATATACTTATATTAAGTACGTAGTTATATCATGTTTAATTCTATTATATATTTATTTATTTATTTTAAAAATAATCTTACAAACCACTATTTAAAAGTTTTATAACATCAAATTTTAAATTTATTGTAATATAAGAAACCTAGAAAATTATATTTAAATACTTATTTTTATCTTATAAAATAAAAAATTTTAAATGATGATAATTATTAAACAATGTATGTAGGTACTAGATGCTGATGTCATATCTTCGCGTGCAAACATTAAAAGGATTTTTAAATAAGTAGATAAAAAATTATATTATAATATTAATAATCTTATATATTATTGATAGTTATTTATCGAGCAAAGTTTTTTTTTTCCCTACAAAAAATATATATATATATACTAGTTAATTTTGAATTTTTTCATACCGACGAGCCAAAACTAGTGGAAGCTTAAAGTGCTAGCAGCAATTTAAACTAGTGGAAGCTTAAAGTGCTAGCAGCAATTTTCATGAATAGTACATAAACCTACCACACTTCATGATTACAATTGGAAATGGATGATGATAATTGGGACATTACTAAAGAAAGTTTCTCCATGATGAAGGGAAAAAAAGAGAGGCTTCTAATGAGAGTGGGGCTGAAATTGAAGGTGCACGAGAGCCTTCAACTGTAGCTTAAAGTTGTGAATTAACAGTAGTGACCTAATAAATTAATATTCAAACCTTTAAAATACAAGATAACAAAAGTAATTAAGAATGTTTATACGATACGCAAGTGTAAGATCCAAGTATGTAGTTAAAGTGTATTAATAGTTACCATTATTCCAAGTGATCATGATCACAGTTCTCACGCCGGCTTTTTATTAGGGACTAGGCTTAGAAAACTTCAACATTTATAAGAGTACAAGATAGACCTTAGTTTCACATGTTACTTGAGAATACAAGTTGGTCCTAATTCATAATGTTATTAGTTTGACCATTAAACTCAAAAGAACATTAATTCGTTGACTTTTAACACTGTCCATACGATGGCATGTCTACATTTACAAGAAAATGATTCAAGTCAATAATAAATGTTTGATGGTCATAGTTTATGTTATTTTTATTTACTCATACTAAGACTTTTGAGGACAAACGGTTTTCATACAAAAATGTTTACTGGTCATAGTTTACGTTATTTTTATTTTCTCATGCTAACTAAGACTTTTGAGGACAATTACGGTTTTCATACAAAATTGTCAGGAACCGTTCTGGTCTATTCGGGAGCTCGTGCGTACGTAACCTTATGATTAATAACTAATCAAGTCTTAAGATCTAACTCTGGGTTTGTGAAGTATATAACCGTTCTTAATTTATTCTACTAATAAATTGGGAAACATGAATATAACAATAATATAAAAAACGTTTAATAAATAAATAAATAAGTAAAATTTAAACTAATTAGATTCACTCTTTATTAAGAAATATTTGTATTTGTGTTATAAAACAAATACAAAAAAACTATTATCTATACAAGTATTCTAACAAATCTAAAATAGGACAAATTAAGTTACGTATCAAAGTGTGCCCATAGTGTCCTCCAAAAATTTGAAAGGAACTTTGTGTCTCAATTTGAAGTAATTGATCGTAGAATTCCATGTAGATGAACAATCTCTTTGAAAAAGAGTCTTACAATATTCGATGCATCTATAGTTTTATGATATGAGATAAAATGCGTCAATTTGGAAAATCTATCAACAATAACAAAAAATGAGTCTACACCTCGTTGGGTTCTTGGAAGTCCTAACACAAAATCCATGCATAAGTCTTCCCAAATGGTTTTAGTGACGGATACAAGTGTATATAATCCGATATTTTGAGCTCATCCTTTGGATGTTTGGTACACGTAATACCTTTGGACAAACTTATTAACATCTCTTTTCAAGTGAGGCTAGAAGTACATTTTTTTAACAAGTGTGATGGTTTTCTCTCTTCCAATATGTCCACTTAGTTCTCTAACATGTAAGTCTCGAATGATTTTCTTACTTAGTAAGTCTTAGGGATACTCATAACTGTATTTTATATAGTTATTTTTATCTATTTTATTAATTATAATTGTTATTTTCTTAACATATTTAGTTAATTTTAGTTGAATAAATTAATATTTACTGTTTATGTATTAAGGAATATATTTTTAAGAAAATTAAATAATTTGAATCGAAAAGGTACTTAATTGCAAATTTATGTCTAAAAATATAATTTAAAATAAAAGAGTGCTTAATTGTAATTTTTAATAGTCTAAAAATATAATTTGAATTAAAATCGGGCTTAATTGTAATTAATAGAAGTTAAAAAATTAATTTAAATTAGAAAATGGTTTAATTATAATTAAATAAAGTTTAAAAATTAATTTGAATTAAATTGGAGGGTTAAAATGCAATTAAGGAAATTTAATTTCTGCGCAAAAGAGAAGAAGTCAACGCGCCATCACCCACACGTGCCATGTGAACCGTCAGATCAGAAAAGCAACTGTTAGGATGAGCATGTGTCTTTCAAACCCGACCAAAGCGAATGGAAGCAGATTTTCTGGATCACGCAGCTCGGTGCACCGAGTGGGCCCACCTATCGCGCAGGCCGACATGTAGGGTGGGACCCACGTGTCTTTACACGTCTGCCATAGCCACGATTTCCTGCGGCTGAATCACATGCACCCGTTTATACAACCAATTGAAAGTTGCCACATGTCCCACCATTCCTTACAGCCAATCTCCTAAGCTAAACTTATCTCTCATACAATTTGATGCAAATCGAAAGTACGAATGCACCAATAATATGGAAGCACGAATGAACCAATAATATGGAAGCACGAATGAACCAATAATATGGAAGCACGAATGAACCAATAATATGGAAGCACTTAGAAAATAAAAAAAATGAGAAAAGTTTAGATTAGTCAAACTCGTTCTATGGCAAGAAGCTTCCGATTTGTGTTATGAAATAAACATAAGGAAACTATTATCTACGCAATCAGTCTAACAAATCTAGAATATAAAAAACCTAGTTATGTTATCTATTTTTACACGAGTACTCTAACAACTCTAGAGTAGAACTAGCTTAAAAATATTCTTCTATTTCACGAATAAGAAGACTTTAACTTACAAAAAAAATTTACAAACAAAAGAAATAAGAGTTATTCTTAAAAATTAAGAATTAGAGGAAAAAAAAGAATATTTAATATTATTAAATTGATTATTTTTTAAGATGTCTTATACAAATATATGACCTAGTTATTTATAGTTGAAAAGTCTTTAGAATAATTCATAAAAAATTTATGTGTAACTTTAGTACTAAAAAAAACTCTAAATAAAATAAAATATTTTCTCTTTTATTCTTATATTCATTTGTTATTATAAATAATATCATAAAATTCTTAAACAAATTGTCTTAAATTTATCATATATATGTTATGACCAAATAAAAATAGGTAATTAAACACATATTTTAAGAATGAAAATAGTGTCAAATTAAGAGTTATTTAAGTTTGTTTCAATGAATTGACAAATTAAAAAAAAATCTAGCTCACATGATTTGTAAGCTCAATGAATTAGCTCATCTAGATTACAAATAACTCGTGAGCTCGTGCAAAAAATGTGTGTGAAAAAAATAATTATATAATGTTATTATATATATAAAAAAGCACTTAACATATAGTGTTTTTTTCATTGTTTTACAAAATTATAATTAACAATAATATTTATATTATTATTTTTGTTTTTAAAAATAATTATTTTTTGTAAATATAATGATATAATTTATGAATTATTGAACCTAATTCATTTAAAAATAAGTTAATTTGAATTTAATTAACTTGAAATATAAATGATCTTAATTGACTTACAATTCGAAACTAAACCTAAATGAATGTAACCATTTCAACTCATTTAAAGAAACAATAATGGTTATTATTATATATGGCCATTATTATTGTGCTAGTGATGCTTGAAGTTGCCTTATAAGTTAAGTATGCTGATGAGAAGAGGCGGTCTCTAAACACTAGGATGGAAACAAATGGCAAGATTATATGTGTTTTTGTTTTATTTAGCTCTTGAATAGGTTAAGAGGTATTCATAATTTTTTAAAATAACAGCACATTATCACACACTATGAGATAGAACCTTCCTAAAACCTAAGAGATATGCATAGTTGAGAAACACTCAAAATTATTCACTAATAACTCTTATGGTAAGAATTTTGCCACCTCATTTATTATTGCAGAGGAAGATAAAATTCTTATTATTCTTTCTATTCCATTTTTTTTATATTAATAATGGCCGACAAGACTAAGAGTACAACTATTTTTTTGTTTTCTTATTTGTCTTTTTATTCCTTTCTCTCGTTTCTAAAAATAATACACTTGTATGGCTCGCAGAGGTAAATGAGTCTTATACGCCATTAATTTTGAGTCTACTATTTCTTCTATTATTAAGGTATCACATGCGATATTAAAGTGTATCTAATAATTAATAAATTTAATTTAAAATTAAATTAAATCAAACTTATTTTATATTTTATAAATTTAAAAAAATTATTTTAATTTTTAAAAAATTATAAAATTTGATATATATCAAATCGATTAAGTTTTTAAATTTTATAAATTAAGATTTAACCTCGACTTCAATATAATTAATTATTAATACATATATTTATATATATATATCATATATATTTATAATTATTTAATTTTGGTTAAAATTTTATGTTATTTAAAAACGTAAAACAACTTATATTATTCTTCTCTTATGTTCATTTTTTTTTAATTTTTTTTACTATAATTAATAAAAAAATCTAAATTATTTTTTGTTTTCAAAAATTTACTCATTTTTAAAAGTTATTTTATACTTAAAAATTAATGCATAATTATAATTTAAATTATAATATACAATATTTTTAATTAAATAATAAATATTATTTATTAATTTAACATTAATATAAAATAAAATTATTAAAATTTATTTAAAAAATTAAGTACGTTTAAATCACAACTCGAACTTATCAAATCTACGTAAATAGATTTCTTAAATGTTTTCTAATCAAAATTTTATGTTATTTTTAATTTTTAATTTAATAAATTAATATATGTTAATTTAATTAACATTTTAAGGTTAAAAATGACTAAAATCAAACCGCGTCAACCCTATAGTATATTATAACATATCAGTAATTTAGGAATCATATTCTTACTTTTTAAAAAATTAATACCTTCTTTTTTATATTTAGAAAACCTCATGACAACTTCTTGTAATTTTCAAATTTTTTAATATCATTCCATTAACAATACATTTAATTTTAGTAATTTTTTTAATTTTATAGTTCACCTAGTAGTTTGGTTTCAAGTTAAAACATTAAATATTATTTTATATTAAAAAAAATCCATTAAGCTATGTATGGAGTAAGGATTTTGGAAAGAAATCTATGAGGAAATTAGAAGAGAAAAAAATGGGGAGGGAAAAGTAAACTAAAACATATATGGGCGCACTAATATTAGTTTTTTTTTTTTTTGTCATTCTTGTTTCTTTATTTCGGTGAACCAAACATCTAAAATCTATTTTTCATGTCATTTTCTTTCCTTTTACACACCAAATATCAAGTTCAAACACTCTGAATGCTCTTATTATTTTAGCATTTTATATATAAAAGAAAAACTAAGATAATATTTATTATACAGTATTAATTAAATATCTTGATTGTATAATTTTTGTAACATCATATGTTTAATTATAAATTGAGATTGTATTATACAAAATAAAATTATACAATTAACCAACAATGGTCTAAATTATATTAAACACTTTAAGTAATCTATTTAAAAAATTTGTTCTAAAATCATGTGTATTGATTTTTTTTCTTTTATCTCAAATTAAGCATAATTTTAAAATTAAAAAAAATAAAAAAAATAATGATTTAAATAAAATTATTATAATGAGTAAAAAAAAACTATATAAAACAAATTAAATAATATTTTAAATATAAATTATTTTATTAAAATATTTATTATTAATTTTATCTAATTATATTATACAAATTATTATTAAATATTATAAAAAAAAATTATAACATATTTTTAAAATAATATAATTATATTTAATATATAGAAAAGATGTATAGTATTTAGAAGACGTTTAAATATAACAAAAAAGCGGTTTGATGGCAAATTTGTTAATAAAAAGTAAGTAAAAAAGATACTAAAATCCCCCCTTCCTCTATAATAAAATTTGAAAGGAAAACCTAAAAGATAAGAACCCTCCAAAATCCATGCAAAGCAAGGCCAAATTTAGCTGTCATTGACTCATTGTCCACTCGTATTCGCCGTATGTTCTCTATCACAGTTTCTCACATTCACACACCCTCTTCTCTTCTATCTATATCTTAAACGTTTTCAAAAACAAGACCGACCTCTTTTTTATTTTTCTCACCTAAATCATTGCTAAGTATAGCAAGTGAGATGAAAATTATAAGTACACTTGTCAAATTTTAATTGGAAAAAACTCTAATCAAAGGAGACAAAACTGAACTGATGATTTATTATTAAATAGGACACAATCATGAGATTAGAAATGTACTGTGATCATGCACCAGAATTCGTTAAAAAAATAATATTTTATCTATCTTTCTTCTTATTAACTTAAAATACTTGAGATTTGTTGGTATTTCAAATAATACAAATTTTTTTATCTTCGTTATTATGAATTTAAATTTAAAATTTTATTTACATAATATTTTTTATTTAATAAAAACCTGAAACACTGTATTTTCAACACTGCAGTAATAATAATAATAATGTATAATTTCACTAGCATACCACACTAGACGCGTCCACCTATTTAAAAAAATATATTTTATAATATCAAACAGAAATAACCACTCAATCAAAAATAAAAATCAATTTTGAAATGATGATTCAACAACAAAAAATGGTCATTTCCAGCCATTATTTATGTCAGAACTCATTGGCACAATCTCTATCTCATGGATGTCTCACTGAAGATATCTATTAAATCCCCTGGTTCGTTTATTAAACACACCAGGAAAGTTTCAGTCGAAAACCAGAACCACGAAGAACAGCCTATTATCTCCAGCAAAGATTCAGAATATAATCATAATCATGGTATTCACAACCAAGAACAAACAATGAGAGCTGTTGATTCTGCTGAACCTAAAGAAGTCATTGTGAAAATCGACGAGGGTGGTGATTCTTCTTCAACGAAAGACAGAACTAGAAAGGTCATGGAACAGAACAAAAATGGTGTTGGCGGGAAAATTTGGAGGAAACCAAGCGTAGAATTTTGGACCGAAAATCAGCAAAGGTATGGTAATACTAAAGGAGCTGAAGATGATTTTAGTTTCGGAAAACGTGGGCTGGTGGCTGATGATGATCCACCGTCGAAGCCTACTGGGCAGTTTCTGCACCATCAAGAGGTCTCCCCTGACGTGTCATTGGACATGGATTTGGATATGGAGGAGCTCGGGAATGACAGGGATTTTCCGCCGGATTCAGAGAGTCCGGTGAATTCGAAAACATCGAAGGAATTAAAAGTTGCGTTTCATCCTCCGTCTTCGAATGTTCTGGACGTTGGTTCTAGCGAATCGTTCCGACGAAGATTCAAAGACTCGACGGCTGATGATGAACCTAACGAAAGTCGAACTTCCACGAATTACCGCAATGACGAGGTCGCCAGATGTCCATCAAACTCTTCGTTTCGACCAGATGTTTCGTTGAGGAGATCTAGTCTATTGAGGACGAAGACGAAGTCCAGGTTGATGGACCCACCTGAAGAACCGGATTTTATGTCCGCTCGGTCTCCGAAGACTTATCCGGTACAGAAATCGGGTCAAATGAAATCTGGGAATTTGGGTAGGCCTCTAGATGAGGAAGATGAGGACCCATTTTGGGAAGAGGACTTACCAAATGAGTTCAAGGAGAGTACGTTAAGTGTAATTATTTTCCTTGAATGGTTAAGTTTGGTTATGATTCTTGGGGCGGTGATTTGCACGTTTACTATTCCTCATTTGAGGCAAAAAAATGTCTGGAAATTAAAATTGTGGAAATGGGAAATTCTGGTTCTGGTTTTGATTTGTGGAAGATTGGTATCGGGTTGGGGAATTCGAATTTTAGTGTTTTTTATTGAGAGGAATTTCGTTCTTCGTAAGAAAGTTTTGTATTTTGTATACGGGGTTAGAAGAGCTGTTCAGCATTGTATATGGTTGGGTCTTGTTTTGATTGCCTGGCACGTTTTATTTGATAAGAAGGTTCAAAGAGAGACTAAAGCATATGACTTGAAATATGTGACCAAAGTGTTGGTTTGTTTATTGTTGGGTACTCTGCTTTGGTTGGTTAAGACCCTCTTAGTGAAAGTCCTTGCTTCTTCTTTCCATGTTAGTACATACTTTGATAGGATTCAAGAGTCTCTTTTCGATCAGTTTGTCATAGAAATACTTTCAGGACCTCCATTAGTTGAGATGCGAAGAAATGAGGAAGAAGAAGAGAGACTTGCTGAAGAGTTTCAAAAGCTGCAAAATGCTGGGGGTACCATTCCCCCTGATCTTAGGGCCAAAAGTGGCCGTGTCACTGGTAGTGGGATGTCTCAGAAAGGAAGTTCTCGGAGGAGTAGTGAACTTTCTAGGCCACTTAGCAGGAAAGGAGAAGATGTTATTACCATTGGTCACTTACATAAGTTGAATCCAAATAACATTTCTGCTTGGAATATGAAGAGGTTGATGAATATTGTTCGTCACGGCTCTCTTACTACATTGGATGAGCAGAATCTGAATAGTGCTGACGGGGATGAACCTGCTACTCAGATAAAAAGTGAAGCTGAGGCAAAGGCTGCAGCAAAGAAGATATTTCAAAATGTGGCTGATCATGGATGCAGGTAAATATATAGATTCATCAATCAGATCTCTATTATTTTAATCATATGTTGCTCAACCTTTCATTTGATTAGTTATCTGTTATTTATATTATTACTTGTTTGGCAGGGACATCTTCTTGGACGATTTGATGCGATTCATGCAAGAAGATGAAGCTATAAAAACTTTTAGTCTATTTGAGGGGGCATCTGAAACCAAAAGAATCAGCAAATCATCCTTGGAGACCTGGGTGGTAAGAATAAGATGAAATCATATGAATGTGATTTAAGTTTCAGTCTTTTTTTCAGGGAATTTATTAGTACTTATGATAATTGGTATCCATCCATATATATCATCCAGGTCAATGCCTTCAGAGAAAGGAGAGCACTTGCTTTGACATTGAACGACACTAAAACTGCTGTAAACAAACTTCATAGAATGGTGAATGTAGTAGTTGGGATTATTATAGTAATTATATGGCTTTCGATAATGGGAATAGCCACCAGCAAATTTCTAGTTTTTGCTAGCTCCCAAGTAGTAGTTGCAGCATTTGTTTTTGGGAACACATGCAAGACAGTGTTTGAAGCCATTATTTTCTTATTTGTGATGCACCCTTTTGACGTTGGAGATAGGTGTGAAATTGAAGGAATTCAGGTAATTTAATTCAAATCTTTGTATATTTTCGAGTAGAGATCTAATGGATTCGTATCTCATTTTGTTTAAATATTTGTATCATTTTTTATTTAAAATTAGATTATAAATAATAATGTACAATATTTTTTATTGTTTTTTATATTCTTATTTGTTTTGTTTAAGTATAATTAATATTGTTTTATATTATTAAAAATTAAGTGAAAAGTTAAGATGAATTAAGATAAGATAAATTTTAAAAATTAATATCTTATCTTAATTTATAACTCTATTAAAAAATTTGTTTGTATGTAATTCATTTATTAGTCTTAAATTTTTTTTTCTAATCATTTTCAGATGGTTGTAGAAGAAATGAATATTTTGACTACAGTTTTTCTGAGATTTGACAACACTAAGGTTATATTTCCCAACACGACTCTTGCACTGAAACCTATACATAACTTCTACCGTAGTCCAGACACGGGGGATTCTATTGAATTCGCTGTCCATATAAGTACTCCAGCTGATATGATTGCTGCTATCAAGCAGAGAATAATGAGGCATGATCCTCTCTCTCTCTCTCTCTCTCTAAGTTTCTTTACATATTTACGATTCGTTTTAAGTGATGATTCTTAATCTTAAACGAGTGATTTCGTATTGGCTGTTACAGTTTCATTGACAGCAAGAAAGAGCATTGGTGCCCTGGAACAATGATTGTAATGAACGATTTTGAAGGATTAAATATGGTGAAGTTTGCAGTGTGGCCAACACATAAAATGAATTTCCAAGACATGGGTGAAAGGTTTGTAAGAAGATCTCTTCTGATTGAGGAGATGATCAAAATTTTCAAGGAATTTGACATCGATTACCGCCTATACCCGCTTAATATTAACGTTCAAAGCTTGCCAACTTCTAACCGTGCTCCTCACACTTGGCAACCAGCAGCCACATGCTGAACGAAGGAAGAACTAACTCCATTAATCTCATGTTCATTTTTGTTAAGAAGCTTCATTAAGTTATAACTATTCTTTATGAATATTTATGAAAGTCAACACGGAATTGCTTTTGTTCCAAGGAGAGATGTGGATCATATATATATATATATATATATATTTTTGTATACTCTGCTTTATGTATAGAACTTTTTTTTATTGTACTGTGAATGAAGTTTCTCCTCTGTTAACAGGTGTCTACAAAATATTTGTGATTAATGAGGACTGAATCCCTTATCGAAACTTTGTTACACACTTTGAATATGATGAGCAGGGATGGCAAAAAAAAAAAAAAAAAAAAACCAGATTAGAGTTTAATGTATATTTGTTTCTTTTGATCCATTTTAAATCTAATCAAAACTATCATTTTCTAATTGAATAGGAAAATCAAATCGGATTGATCAGTAGATTTATTCAAATATAAATCTTTTTATAACTAAAAAAATTACATATTTTTTTTAATTTTTATAAATATTTATTTTAAAAAATTTATATTATAAATAATCATTTTTAAAATTTATCTTATATTTTAATAAATCTATTTTTTTAATTTTTTTTATAAATCTATCTATTATTATTTAAAATTTGTTAAATTAAAATTAAAATCTCATCATTATCATAACTATTTATTTATCCTTATATATATATTATAAATGATATTTTTTTTATCATAATTTGTTAAAAATAAGTATATATAATTTTTTTTAATTTATCAATTTAAAATATGTAATCCAGTACATCAAATAATGTTTTAGTTTTTTTTTTTAAATCAAACAATTTCAATTGAGTTATATATATGTATTGATCAAATATTAATACCTAATCCAATAAATCTGATTCTGTATATTGAATCTTTTGATCAATAAATCAGATCAGATTCGATTTATTGTCATTTCTAATCATAAATATCCCTTGTTATGCCAAAATCTTAAGTTAGAATGGAAATTAGGTCATGCAAATGATAAGATCATAGCATGATTTGTCTCCGTGGAAAGCAATCTGAAGATTGCAAAGCTAGTCTTTTACTGCTATTCCTTTGACAACAACACAACAAATATTCTTCCTATCAATTCTCATCCAACTTCTCTCCCAATCTAACGTTTCTTTAACCAAACCTTTCGCAGGCGAAAGCCCCGAGATATTATTATACTTTCCCAATCCACAAATCACAGTCACCTCTGGCTGAATAACATATTTTGGGTCATTGAACCTACCTTGCATCTCATCAATCCACTTTAAAGAATCCCAAACCATCACTTCCAACAAAATACTAAATTCGATTAAGTGCGTGATTGATGCAATTTTAAACAAGTATTTATGCATTAATTCTTTCATATATACAATGAATTATTGTTACTTGTACATATAATATGTTTGTTTTATATTATATATATATTAGGAGACAAAATGAATAAAAAAAATATATATACATTTAAAATAAAAACAAAGCACTCGATTGATTGAGAATGTTAAAATGAAAAAAACATGAATCAATAATCTCGATAGATCGAAACAGGATTTGATCAATCAAACACAAGGAAGATCGATTAAACTTCATTAAAAATCAATCAAAAATTATCGAATTGAAAATCATAATGGTTAGATCGATCAAGACATCCAATCAACCCTCAAATCTAACATTTTTCAACACAACTTTTAATCTTATCCATTGGATCAAGAAAATTTTAATATGAATCAAATTAAACTTGAAAAATACACGATATAAACAACTTATAAGAGGACGTTAAAACATAACAATTGTGACAAGGAATAAGAGAGATAAAAAACACACGAAGGATAACTTTTAGAAGAGATTATAAAGAAAATATTGAAAATTGAAGATTAGGATCACAATGGTTCTATCCTCCATCTCTAAGAAGTGTTTTTTAATAATTTTTATAATTTTTTTATGAAAATAATATTAATTTTTATGAAATTTATGTATAGTTAAATTAATAATGTAATTTAAGTAATTTGAAATACTAAATTGTGGTTTAATTAATTTAATATTGTAATAAAAAATACCTAATTTCTTCATTTTCCTAAGCCACGACACCATTTCAGCTAGTTCACTATGTGATCCATATGATGAGAGAACTAGGTTAGAGCGCATTGTATCAATAACAAAACTGTTGAAAAAACAAGAAATAACTCTACACAAAAGAGTTCTCTAGTTTGTATTATTTTCTTGATGTTTTCATTACAATTGTATAGCTATTTATAAGGAAATTTTACTCCTTCAATTATTCTTTAAATTAAGCATTCCTTGATTTACTCCTTGAATTAAGGATTCCTTGTTTTACTCCTTGAATTAAGGATTCCTTGTTTTACTCTTTGAATTAAGGATTCCTTGTTTTACTCTTTGAATTAAGGATTCCTTGTTTTACTCCTTGAATTAAGGATTCCTTGTTTTACTCCTTGAATTAAGGACTAATATCCAATACTCCCCCTCAAGCTGGATCCAGAAGGTTTATGGATCCAAGCTTGGACAAAAGTCGTTGAAATTGATGAGAAGCCAAGGGCTTGGTGAAGATGTCAGCCAGTTGGTCGAAGCTTCTTGTATAATGTGTCTGAATCACCTGTGATTGAACTTGTTCACGAACGTAATGACAATCAACTTTAATGTGTTTTGTCCTCTCGTGAAACACTGGGTTTGATGCTATATACATAGCTGCCTAATTGTCACAAAATAAGGACATAGGAAGAGTTATAGGAACACCTAAATCACACAGAAGACCTTTAAACCATATCAACTCACACGCAGTTGAAGCCATTGCACGATACTCTGCTTCGACACTTGATCTAGCAATGACAGTTTGCTTCTTACTCTTCCATGTGACCAAGTTCCACCGACAAATGTACAGTAGCCAGTGGTGGACTTGCGATCAATTGCATTCCCTGCCCAATCAGCATCACAATACCCCATGATTTGTGTGTTGTCATTCTTCTTCATGATAATACCACGACCCACTGATCCTTTTAAGTAGCGTAAGATCCTTTTAACAAGGGTCAAATGCTCAAGTGTCGAGGAGTGCATGAATTGGCTTACAATACTTATAGAATATGTGATGTCAGGTCTGGTGATTGTTAGGTAGATCAACTTACCAACCAGTCGTTGGTAATAACTTATATCCATGAGTGGCGTGCCCTTCAAGCTAGGTTTGAGCTTGCTGTCAAGAGGGGTAATGACTGGTTTAGCATCGCTCATGTTAGCTTCCTTAAGCAAATCTAGGACATATTTCCTTTGGTTAAGAAAGAGTCCCTTGTGCGAGGTTGCCATTTCTATACCAAGAAAGTACTTCAATATCCCAAGGTCTTTAATTGCAAACCTTTGTCTGAGGGACTGTTTGAGGTTGAAAATCTCATCAGCATTATCACCTGTAATTATCAGATCATCTACATAAATCAGCACAACCAATTTGCACATAGCTCCTGTGCGAACAAATAGTGAGGAATCGACATTGCTGCTTTTGAAACCAACACTAGTGAAAACTGAGCTTAGCTTGGCATACCAAGCTCGTGGGGACTGTTTCAAACCATAAATGGATTTGTGCATTTTGCATACTAAATCCAGTTCATTGCTTTGAGGATGCCCAGGTGGCAATTTCATATAGACTTCTTCTTTGAGATCACCATGCAAGAATGCATTCTTCACATCCATTTGGTACATGAACCACCCCTTGTTTACAGCCACAGACAGTAGCACTCTTACTGTGTTCATTTTTGCAACAGGTGCAAATGTTTCTTTGTAATCCACCTCGAATGTTTGAGTGAATCCCCGAGCCACCAATCTTGCTTTATACCTCTCAATTGATCCATCTGACTTGAATTTGAGCTTATAGATCCATTTGCAACCCACAACTTTCTTGCCTTTTGGAAGTTTGGTGATGCTCCATGTGTTGTGTTGATCTAGGGCTTTAAGTTCTTCTTGCATGGCTTCCTTCCACACCTCTTGGCTGTTGGCCTCATGAAAGTTTTGAGGCTCACTGTAACTCGATATAGTGCTGAGGAATGCGGCATGGGTTGATATCACTCTCTTATATGACACATAATTTGAGATGGGATGTGTGGGTTTGTAGGTGACAAAGTCTTGAAGTCTTGTGGGAGGTTGCCTAACACGCATTGGATTACGTCGTGGAGTAGAAAGAGTTATCTCACACTCGTTCACATCTTGTACCATATTGTGAGGATCATCTTGATTATCACCATCTTCATGCAGTGTACCATTAAGACGAGACCCTTCATTGTTACTTTCAGTGAGAGATGCATCAATGTTGACATGACTGGGATCTTGTTGTTGTGGAGCCTCAAGTTCGATTCTTGGTAATGGAAACACATCCAAGATGCCATCCCCTTGACTTGTGATTTCATATGACTTGCTGAAAAAAGGGTTAGTTTCATAAAATCGAACATCTTTAGACACAATTAATCTCCTAAGTTGGGGATCATAACACTTATATCCCTTTTGTGTAGATGAGTAACCAAGAAAAATACATTTAACAGCTCTAGGATCCAATTTATCTCGATGATGAGATTGAATATGTACAAAACAGATGCAGCCAAAGACTCTAAGGTGTGAAAGGTTAATTTTCCTTCCTTTCATGACCTCTAGAGGAGACTTGAAATCCAAGACTCGGGTAATCTATTGATGATGTAAGCAGCTTCCATAACCCCTTGGGACCAGAATCTCTTTGGTACATTCATTTGTAGCATTAATGCTCTAGTTTTTTCAAGTAAGTCCCGGTTTTTGCGTTCAGCTACACCATTTTGTTGAGGTGTGCCAACACAACTTGTTTGATGCATAATGCCATGAATGCTCAAATATTGTTTCATGATATGGGACATGTATTCGGTGCCATTGTCAGACCTTAAGGTTTGAATTTTAGAAGAGAAGTGATTTTTAACAAGATTATGAAAGTCCTTAAATACTTCCATAACTTCATTCTTAGACTTTAAAAGATATAACCATGTGACTCGAGAGAAATCATCAACAAAAATCACAAAATACTTATAACCATTAAAAGATTCATTAATTGGTCCCCATACATCTGAATGAACTAGTTCAAAACACTTACTAGCCCTAGACAAGGAAGAATTAAAAGGCAATCTAGTGGCCTTAGACAAGTGGCAAGTTTCACATGCAATTTCATCATTTCCTAAGTTTGGAAATAAAGTTGACAAAATTGGTAGAGAAGGGTGAGCTAAACATTGATGCCACAATTGATTATCTTGGATAGGATTGAACTTGGCTTGAAACCCTCTGGGATTACTCTTGGATATGTAATAGAGACCATCTAAGTAAAACCCTTCACCAATCGTCTTTTTGGTGACACAATCCTGAAAAATGACATTGTGAGGAGAAAAAATGGCTAAGCAATTCAAGGTATTTGTGATTTTTCCTACAGATAGGAGTTGGAAAGGAAAGGAAGGTACATATAAAACTGCCGACTCAATTTCATCTGACATTAATTTTATTTTTTCCTTTCCTAAAACCTTTACATTCTCACCATTTGCAATTGAAACTTGAGAAGGATTTGCTAATTTTTCAAACTTATGAGACTTTGACACATAGTTTGTCATATGATCTGTGGCACCTGAATCTACAACCCAAAAATCATGCAACATATTTATTTTAAGAGCAGTTTTAAAGGCTTTTATGATACCTTGCGTGTCCTCTTGTGGTATGAGTTTTGTATCTGCCAAGAAGCCCGCAAACTTGCCTAGTAATGCTGTCGAGTTTCCTTCTTCTATGCTATCCACACAGCCAATTCTAGCTCCTCCTGTCTTGCTTTGAAGATACAACATAAACTCATTCATGAGTTCAGCTGGATTCGCTGTGAAGTTCTTGAATGGATCAGACCCATTAGAGGTAGAGGAAAAAGCATGATTTGCACGGTGTCTAGTACGATTCACTTTCTGTAAACCCTTATCCTTTATAAAATCAGGTTTTAATTCTGGATGTAGAATCCAACATGTGTCCTTAACATGTCCCGTATGGTTGCAATGTTGACACTTCAAGTTTGGATGCTTCCCTTTGTACTTTCTCTCGTTGCTTAGATAAGCTCTTGCCTCAGGTGAACTAGCCATTGTATCCTTGTTCATGACTTTCCTTCTTACTTTTTCACGTTGAATTGTCGCACATACATTGGTGAAGGAAGGAAGTTCAGTATTCATGAGTATATGGCATCATATATCTTCATATGTTGAATCCAGACTAGACAAAAGTTGAAATATCTTATCTTCTTCCGCTCTCTTTCGTAGCAAAGCTACATCGATTGTATGAGGACGATATATTTCCAACTCATTCCACATGCTTTTCATGCTTCCTAAGAGTTGTACAAAAGGCTTTCCATCTTGTTGCAGATCTGAGATGTCTTTCTTTAATTGAAAAACTCGTGCAACATTGTTTTGACTGCCATACATTCCCCTGACCGTCTCCCATAGTTGGTATACAGATTCAGAGTAACTGAATATTTCAGCTAATTTACGTTCCATGGAATTTAGGAGCCATGACATAACCAACTGATCCTTACTAAGCCAGGATTCATAGGTTGGTGAGGAAACATCAGGTACTTCGATGCTTCCATTTATGAACCCCAACTTGGACCTTCCACCTAGAGCCAGAGACACTGTTCTTGACCAAGGCAAGTAATTAAACTCATTCAACAAGACTGAGCTTAATCTTTGATTTGGGTTGACATCCACCTCATGCATATTCATGAAGGAAAGCACTGATGAACTTTCAGCTTCTGATCCTAGCGGCTTGTCTTCAGCCATTTCAAAGATTGAAGATGCTAAGATAATAATAAAGCAGAAGCAAGTTAATTTTCCTACTCTGATACCATGTTGAAAAAACAAGAAATAACTCTACACAAAAGAGTTCTCTAGTTTGTATTATTTTTTTGATGTTTTCATTACAATTGTATAGTTATTTATAAGGAAATTTTACTCCTTTAATTACTCTTTAAATTAAGGATTCCTTGTTTTACTCCTTGAATTAAGGATTTCTTATTTTACTCCTTGAATTAAACTCCTGTTTTATTCCTTAAATTAAGGACTAATATCCAATAAAACACTTCAACTTCCTTTTGTTCCACAACTCTAAGCATGTCTTTTAACAATCGTAGTTTTCCATACGCATAAATTATATATCTAAAATAAAGAAGACAAGGCTTTAAGCTTGAGGGCCTTTTTATTTCTCACCTCCTGTACCAAACTCTAAACTTCACGAGGTCCGTCCATTGCGCACAAACCACTAACCATTGATACAAAAGCTCGATGTTTGACGTAAATAGGTGACGAATTGTGAAAATTATGATGAAGATAAGCGTAAGATATCTCAAACTCGTGTTGGAAGTTTGCTTCCAGTGCGATTCGATCATGTAGCAGTAGAAATTATCTAGCTCTCGTTCTCGATGTCCTAGTTTCGAAACCGATTCTAAAATAAACATCTCTAATTTGGAATATTGTCCTCGTTTATCAAGCCTTTGGACGAGTTCTGCGACCAGCTTTGTGTTCCATTTAAACCACAATGCCTCTTCGATCCTTGAATACAACTGCCAAAAAAGAAAAGAAAAAAAATACCCGATCCAGTCGGTGTTCGTTTGGCAAAAAAAAATAATTTAAAATCATAATTCAAATGAGAAAGAATGGCGAAAATTCGTACTAGATTAGCAAGAGAGGTGAGGTGTGACCGTGGGGTAAGGTGTATTGGGAGAGAGAAGATGAGAGGGGGCGTTTAGAATTGTAGACTTGGGAGAAGTTGCTAGTGTTGGAAAATTATGGATCAAAGCTCTGAAAACTCAAGAACACTCAAGAACAATTTTCCAGAAACACTCAGAAATTATTGAATTTTTGTTTCTGATTTCTTTAACTTGATTATTACATTGCTACTTAGAGGTATTTATAGAAACAACTAATAAATCTAAGCCACACAATATAAACCTACCAAAACAATATAAACCATACACTTATCTTCTTACCTAACCCATTGATTTTTCTTCTTCCTACCAACCATGAGCTGTATCCTTATCAATCCAGATCATCACCATAGAAGCTTCCACGAGCTGGACTTCAAATGGGCTAGAATATTTCAAAGTTTGTTTTTTTTTATTTCTTTGGGCTTGTAAACAAGTTTACAAATCAACACTCCCCCTTAAACTTGTTTTATGATGCCGAGCAAATTTCTCAATCTGACAAAGTCCTCTTGCTTGAGCGGTTTAGTGAAGATGTCGGCAATTTGATCTTGTGATTTTACACACTCGAGTTGTACATCCTTTCTTGTGATGCACTCCCTGATGTAATGATATCGAGTATCTATGTGTTTGCTTCGATCATGGAAAACAAGATTTTTGGCTAAGGCAATGGTTGACTTGTTATCGACACAAATTTTGGTTGGATCTTCTTGTGTCATACTTAGCTCCTTTAACAAGTTTCTCAGCCAAATTGCATGGCAAACACATGAGGTAGCTGCTACATATTCTGCTTCACAACTAGACAAGGTGACAATCGGTTTCTTTTTCGATATCCATGTAAAAGTGATATCTCCCATGAAAAACATAAATCCGGAAGTGCTTTTTCGATCGTCTATATCTCCACAAAAATCGCTATCACTATATCCAACAAGCTTGCAATCATTAGAAGCTGAATAGAACAAGCTAAAATTAATTGTACCTTTCAGATAGCGTAGGATTCTTTTTGCAGCTTTGAAATGGGTGATTGTCGGTTTCTCCATATAACGGCTTATCAATCCAACGACATACAAGATGTCAGGCCTTGTGCATGTGAGATAACGTAGACTTCCAACTAAACTTTTGAAAAATGTTGGATCCACACTTTCACCATCTTCATGCTTGGATAGTTTGATTCCACATTCCACTGGTGTGTTGATCGGCGTGGAATCGTTCATTTTGAACTTCTTTAGTATCTCCCTTGCATAGCTTTCTTGAGAGATGAATATGCCTTCTTCCTTTTGCCTCACTTCAATTCCAAGGTAGTATGCCATTAACCCGATATCTGTCATTTCAAACTCTCGGGTCATCACCTTCTTAAAATCTTCAAATAGCTTCGTATTACTTCCAGTGAAGATGAGATCATCTACGTATAGGCAAACGATTAGAATATCGCCACCTTCAATCTTGACGTAGAGTGAATATTCATAGGGACACTTGGTGAAGTTCTCCAGAAAGTACTTGTCGATGCGGTTATTCCATGCTCTTGGTGCTTGCTTTAACCCATAAAGAGCTTTCTTCAACTTCAATACCTTGTCTTTGTGACCTTTTGCTTCATAGCCTGATGGTTGATTAATGTAGACTTCTTCTTCAAGGACTCCGTTTAGAAAAGCAGATTTTACATCCATTTGATGTATCTTCCACTTATTTTGAGCTGCCAAATAAATGATTAGTCTTATAGTTTCTAATCGAGCAACAGGAGCAAATACCTCATCATAGTCAATTCCAGCCTTTTGACTATATCCTTTTGCTACTAGTCTTGCCTTGTGTCTTTCAATCTCTCCCTTAGCATTCCTCTTTGTCTTGTACACCCATTTGACACCTATTGCCTTATGCCCTTTGGGAAGTGAAACAGGTTCCCATGTGTCGTTCTTCTCTATTGCATTGATTTCTTCGTCCATCGCATCTCTCCACTTCTTCTCTTGTACAGTTTCTTGAAAGCTCACTGGTTCACAATCAGCAAAGAGACAAAATAAGGTAAGATTATCTTGTCGTTCTGTTACCTCATAAAGATCTTGGAGATTTCGTGTACGTGTCATGGCTCTTTCACTTCCACTTGAAGATGATGATGAATCTTCATGAGTGGTTGGAATTGGTGAAGTAGGTGGAGTCGTTGGCTCTTGTTGAATTTCTACAGATTGCTCCCTCATTGTCTGCTCATCTTCTTTAAACTGAGGAAAGAAATTGAAGTTATCTGCATGAGAGTTAAAATCCCATTCTCCTTCTTCGTCGAATACCACATCTCGACTAATCACAATCTTCTTATTGTGTGGGTTGTACAATTTATAGCCTTTTGAATTAGCATCATAACCGATGAAGATAAAACTCTCGCTTTTATCATCAAGCTTCGTTCTTCTCTCATCCGGTACATGAACATGTGCTATACTTCCAAAGACTCTTAGGTGGGAAATACCAGGCTTTCTTCCACTCCATGCCTCTTGCGGTGTCTTTCCCCATACACTTCTTGTTGGAGATCAGTTTGACAAGTAAACTGCACATGCTACTGCTTCTGCCCAAAAATCTTTGGGTAGTTTTTTGCTTTTGAGCATGCTTCGTGCCATATTGAGGATTGTTCGGTTCTTTCTTTCAGCTACACCATTCTGTTGGGGGGATCTTGGCACTGTTAAAGATCTATGAATTCCATTTGCTTCACAGAACTCTTGAAACTCCTTGGATGTAAATTCTCCACCTCGGTCTGATCTCATGGCTTTGATTTTTCTATCGCTGTCTCTCTCCACTGTAGCTTTGAACCTTTTGAATACTTCAAAAACTTCTGATTTCTGTTTCAAGAAATATACCTAAGTTTTTCTTGAAAAATCATCAATAAAAAGAAGAAAATAGTTACTGTTACCGAGAGAGCTAGGCTTGATCGGTCCGCACACATAAGTATGGATTAGCTCCAGTGGCTTCTTGGCTCTTGAGTTTGACTCCTTTTGAAAGCTTTTTCGGAATTGTTTTCCGAGTAGGCACCCTTCACAAAGCTGATCAAGATGGTTAATGCAAGGTAGTCCCTTCACCATCTCTTTCATAGACAACAGCTCCAATCCTCCAAAATTGAGATGTCCAAATCGAAGATGCCATAGCCACGATGCATCTTTATAGCAGGCTTTCAGACACTTTGCAATGTCACTTTGTATGTTGATCAAGAACATTCTATTCTTTGACATCGGTACGTTAGCAATGAGGTTATTCTTATAATCTTTTATAGAAAGATTATAATCCTTCATATGAATATCATAACCTTTCTCTAACAATTGTCCTAAACTTAAGATGTTACTTTTCATATTTGGGACATAGTAAACATTGGAAATAAATTCATGTTGCCCATCTTTCAAACGAATAAGAATGTTACCTCTTCCTTTCACTGCTACGTTTGAATCATCTCCAAATGAGACATTTCCACTTACTAACTCATCTAGTTCCACGAACATGTCTTTCCTTCCACACATATGGTTGCTTGCACCGCTGTCAAGATACCAGGCATTTGGTTGACTACTATCACCCTCATTCTGTGCAAGAAAAAGAGTTTCTTTCTCATCGGTCTTCTCCTCTATGTAGTTGATTTTCTCATCTACTCTATTATTGGGAGTTCTACATTCTGAAGCATAATGTCCAAATTTATGACAATTATAGCATTGAACTTGAGATTTGTCATACCTTGAGTTCATATTACCTCTTCCTCGACTTTGTGTTGAGCTTTCTGCTCTCTCAAAGTTGTTGGAATTTTTGTTGTAATTCCAACCTCGTCCATGACCGTGGCTTCCACCTCATCCACGACCTTTACCTTTACCTCGGCCACGTTGGTTTCTGTCATTGCCTTGACTTTCATGCTTATCTTTGAATTGCATCTTGAAGAGTTGCTCAGTGATCCCTTGCTTCTTCTTATGCTTTTCTTCGTATGCTTGTAATGACCCATTGAGTTCATCAATGGTCATTTCTTCCAAATCTTTTGTTTCCTCAATCGTCACGACGATGTGTTCAAATTTGGAATCTAATGAACGAAGTATCTTTTCTATTATTCTAACATCTCCCAACATCTCACCGTTTCTTTTTAATTGATTAGAAACAACTGCGACTCTCGAGAAATAATCAGAAATACATTCGGAAGCTTTCATATGTAGAGATTCAAACTCACCTCTTAGTGTTTGGAGACGAACCTTCTTCACTTTCTCGGCTCCTTTGAAAGAAATTTGAAGTTTATTCCACGCTGCTTTGGAAGATGTTGCATCTGAAATTTTCTCAAACTCATCATCATTTAAGGCTTGATAGATAAGAAAGAGGGCTTTCTTGTCTCTCTTTCTCAAATCCTTCAAAGATTCTTTTTGCACTTGTGTTAGAGTAGTTTCATCATCTGGCTCACTTAAGCCTTTCTCTACGACTTCCCACACATTATGTGCACCCAAAAGAGCCTTCATCTTAATACTCGAATTATCATAGTTATCGTTGTTGAGTGTGGGGACTTGAAACGATGACATACCTCCACTTGACATAATTCTCAATATAGTGAGAATTTGTAGATTCTGATCGCACAGATGGATTCAGAACGTCAAAAAACCTTAGGAGGAACTCCGGGAAAAATCTGAGTTTTTTGGTCAACGGTCAAAGTCAACTATAAAAAGTCAACTTTTTGGTCAACTGTTTCGGCGGCTCGGTCAACTCGGCTCGACAGCTCGATCAAATGGCTTGGCGGCTCGATCAGCAGCTCGGTCAACAGGCTCACTGCTCGGTCAACTCGGCTCCAACTCGGCGCGTCCGAACTCCGATCGGGATGATTCTTGCGGATTTGGATTTGTCTCGTCGAGAGCTTCGATTTGATATACAATAGTGTATATTTATATTTCCAACTACAGCTCTGATACCACTTTGTTGGAAAATTATGGATCAAAGCTCTGAAAACTCAAGAACACTCAAGAATACTCAAGAACAATTTTCCAGAAACACTCAGAAATTATTGAATTTTTGTTTCTGATTTCTTTAACTTGATTATTACATTGCTACTTAGAGGTATTTATAGAAACAACTAATAAATCTAAGCCACACAATATAAACCTACCAAAACAATCTAAACCATACACTTATCTTCTTACCTAACTCATTGATTTTTCTTCTTCCCACCAACCATGAGTTGTATCCTTATCAATCCAGATCATCACCATAGAAGCTTCCACGAGCTTGACTTCAAATGGGCTAGAATATTTCAAAGTTTGTTTTTTTTCTTTGGGCTTGTAAACAAGTTTACAAATCAACAGCTAGTTGCTACGAATTTTTCGATCAATTCGGCGCTGAGACTAAGCGTGGAGAGAAAATCGATCACTTTGCTTCGTCCCTGCGCAGCGGCTCGGGAATGCTGTCGATGGAGGAACGGTTGGAAGAGATAGCTCTCTGCAACATACTCTCCGACGTCTCCGCTGATTTATTTTAATACTAGTCGTCAGTTCAAAAATAATATTTTGCATCAACAAAGAACACTTTTTTTCCCGAAAAAATGTAACGAGTAATAATATTACAAAGAAACTCTAAGATAAAGCTTAAATAAAATTTAAAAGACTACACAACTCGTAAGTAAGTATGAATTATATTTATAAGTAAATGTACTCATAATTTTCTCAATTAAACAAATTACATTCTTGAATGTTTTTCATTTCTAATTTTTTAAACTTTGAACCATATAACAATTAATTTTCTCCAAAAGCTATTGATCATTAATTCTCTCATTCCAATTGCTTCATAACGTTAGTATCTTATCTTGGATTTCAAGAAGGAAAAAAAAAATCATTTAATAGTCACATCTTAAAGAGAACTTCATTGTTGAAGTTACATTCTTACTACAGATGTTTGGTATCTTTAATTTATTAAAAACTCCTATTTCCACTATTTTTCTAATAAACAATATTTTTTAAAAACAAATAAATATATTAGGTTATTAATATATTATAAATGTTTGAGTTATATGCTATAATGATGGTATATTAGTCAAAAAATTATATATCATTCCTTTTAATTTTAATTTTTACACATAATAACAAAAGAGTGGGAATGTTTGTGCACATTTATTAGTCTTCTAATTTCTTGAAGATTGAAAATAGAGGTTAACTTGAGAATACATGTATTGTGTAAATCATATTTATAATATATTGGGAGTAATTTCGTATATTTTATATGATAGTTAAAGAATGATCAAGGTCATTAAAGAATCTCATGGAACAAATTCAATAAAAATCTAATCATTAGATAAATATAAGTACAAAATAATTATTTTAAAGAGATAAAAACATAATAATTATCCTTTTATCCATTTAAATAGATAAAGATCCAATAAAGTCAATCATATAACAAGAATTAATAGCTATCATATGAATTCTTTCTACTTTATATATTCACACATGTGCATAATTATAATAACTTAACATAAATTTGATATATCATACATATCAGAAAATCACGATTAAAAACTCTATTTTTATATAATATTAGAATGAAATCATACATCTTCTCTGATCTTCATCTTATAGTTACTTAATCATAGGAGTGTTAAAGGTCATCCTCTTACAAAATGGTATTTATCTCTTAAGAATTTATTCATCTCGAGATATCTAGGAAGTAGACTCCTATTTGTTGTGGACAAAAATATACATCATCACAATATAATCAAATTGGTGTTAGAGCCTAGTTTAGTAATTTGTTATCAAGACAAAAATTTCTATGTTACCTTAAAAGAAGGATCCAATAATAAGGTGACTTTATAGTAGAGAAGATTTTAAGAAAGTTCAGGAAAGTATCCCATTGCAGTAAAAAAAGACGAGTCTCTGATCACTAGCTAATGGCTCTTTATAGCTTCTTCGTTCTCTGTAAGAAATGGATTTATTGATGATGAATAAACGAATGTTTACAACCTATTTATACAAAAGAAAAGAAAAATTGTAATAATTAAAAATAAACATAATTATGGAGAGACATGTTCTTGGACAACCTATCGTTCCCCACCAAGCTGTGGGTGGCTGCTTTCAGTTGGTGTGTTGGTTGTCATCAGCTGGATCTCATGTTCTTTAACATTCTCCCTCAAGTTAGAATATATGTTAATTATTCCTAACTTGTTAAGTAAGCTTGAGAATTGTGGAAAACTCAGGGATTTTGTAAATATATCTGTTGTTTGCTCTAATGTAGAGATATGATAAGTTTTGATCATTCCAGCTTGAATCTTTTCTCTTACTAGATGGCAATCGATCTCTATGTGTTTGGTTCGCTCATGAAACACTGGATTTGATGCAATGTGAAGAGTTGATTGTCACAATATAACTTGGTTGGTTGGGAGTGTTTGATACCCAAATCATCCAAAATATATCGTAACTAGGTTACTTCGCAATATGTTGCTACCATAGAGCGGTATTCTACTTCTGCACTTGATCGTGAGACTATATTTTGTTTCTTAGTCTTCCAAGAAATTAGCAAGTTTTCAAGGAACATACAATATCTTGTGGTTGATCGTCGTGTATCTATGCATTTTGTCCAATCTACATCACAAAAAAATTTAGCTGTAATAAACTAGTTGTTGAGAAAAAGAGACCTTGCCCTGGTGTGTTCTTGACATATCGTAACACTCGTTGAGCTACTTCCAAATGTGGTTGTTGTGGTTTATCCATATATTGACTAAGAATGTGCACGACATACACTAAGTCGGGCCTTGTGATGGTCAAGTATATTAATCTCCCAACAAGTCTTCGATAGGATGTGAGATTATTGATGAATTCCCCTTCAACCTTGCTGAGGGATAAATTTTGTTCCATAGGTGAATTGGCAGATTTGGCACCAAGATAACCCATGTCCTCCAATATTTCAAGTGCATACTTGCGTTGTGATAGAACAATTCCCTTCCTGGAACGTGAAACTTCTATGCCCAAAAAATACTTTAATTCACCGAGATCTTTAAGCTTGAATTGTCTCTTGAGATGATTCTTTGTTTCTTCAATGTCTTGTATATTGTTTCCTGTTATGATTATATCATCTACATAGACAAGAAGAGCAGAGAAGGAATTACCACGGGTTTGGACGAATAGTGAGTGATCATACTTGGATTGGTTAAAACCAGCTAGCTTAAGTGTTGTTGATAGCTTGATGAACCACTGTCGTGAGGCTTGTTTGAGTCCATACAAAGATTTATGTAGCTTATATACTCGTGTTTCCCCTTTTCGTCCGAATCCAGGTGGAAGGGATATGTAGACATCTTCATGAAAATCACCATAGAGAAAAGCATTGTTGACATCGAGTTGTCGAAGATGCCAATTTTGAATAGCAACAACAGCAAGGAGAAGCCGAACAGTGACAAGTTTGGCTACTGGTGCAAAAGTTTCTTGGTAGTCAAAACCTTTTAATTTGAATGTATCCTTTGGCCACTAACCGAGCCTTGTATCGTTCCACAGAGCCATCAGGATTATACTTGATTTTGCAGACCCATTTACAACCAAATGGTTTCTTTTTTGGAGGAAGCTGTTGAAGCTTCCAAGTGCTATTAGTTTCAAGAGCATCCAGTTCTTGTTTTATGGCAAGCCGCCATTTTGGATCATTGAAAGCTTCAACAAAGGTGGTTGGTTCCTTGAGAATGGAAATAGAAGTAGCAAAAGCATGATGTTCGGGTGATAATTGGTCATAGGTAAGTACATGAGAGAAAGAATGAGAAGTACCTTTGTCTTTGGACGATGCTGAGTGAGATGAAGGGAAGGACCGATAAGGCAATGAAGCTTCTACATGATATTTTTGAAGATAGCTAGGAACATTGGTGGATCGATGAAGCCTATGTGTGACTGGTGTTGGAGGAGTTATGTGTGGTGGAGAAGTTGATGATGATGTTTCTGGAGATGAATTTTGAAGATGAAGAGTGTCTGAGTTGATTGTTGGAAGGACAGATGGTGTATGATCAAGTGATATATTTGGATTGGTTGATTGACGAATGTTGGGTATGTCATCATAAATAGTATCTTCTGAAGGAGGAAATAGAGTTGGAATGTTGACAGCGGAAGTGAAATAAGGAAATACATGTTCATGAAAGATAACATCACGAGACACTAAAGTCTTGCTTGTTTCCAAATTGTAGACACGATAACCTTTTATCCCAAATGGATACCCAATGAATATGTATTTATGTGACCTAGCATCAAACTTGGTGAGTCGATCATGATGTGTAGACACAAAACAAAGGAAACCAAAAACACGAAGATGTTCATACCTAGGAGTTTTGTGAAAAAGGACTTCAAATGGTGTTTTACCCTTGAGAACAGGTGTTGGAGTACGATTTATGAGGTATGTGGCTATAAGAATGACATCTCCCCAGAATTTTTTAGGAAGATTGGCTTGGAAGAGTAATGAATGAACGACATTGAGAAGATGACGGTGTTTGCGTTCAGCAACACCATTTTGTTGAGGGGTAGAGACACAACTAGTTTGATGAAGGATTCCCTTGGTAGAAAACAACTGGGTCATAGAGAATTCTGGTCTATTGTCACTACGAATGATTTTAACTCTGGATGAAAATTGTGTTTCAACAAGATTGATGAATGTGGTAAGAAATGTGTGTGTATCAGATTTAGTGTGTAAGAGATAGACCCATGTGCATCTTGAGTAGTCATCAACAATATTGAGAAAATAATGTGCTCTATTAAGTGCTAGAATGTGATAACCACCCCAAATATCGACATGAATCATATCAAAAGGTGCTTTTGTATTGATGGAACTTAAAGAAAATGGATTACGTGTTTGCTTAGCTAATGGACAAATAGAACAATCACTAATGGAACAAAAAGGTGTGTTGATGGAAAGAGAAATTACAGGCAAACAGTTATTAGATAAATGACCAAGTCGTTGATGCCATAGATGAGAGTTGGTGGAAGCAATGTTTGAAACGGAGAAACAT
This sequence comes from Hippophae tibetana, assembly GCA_037013495.1. Lineage (NCBI taxonomy): Eukaryota > Viridiplantae > Streptophyta > Magnoliopsida > Rosales > Elaeagnaceae > Hippophae > Hippophae tibetana. The sequence continues at coordinate 43,702,624 of CM072808.1, forward strand.
CCAACCTTTTTAGAAATAGTTAGGTAGTAGAGTCCTGCTTTCTCAGTTCCCATCCCAATCGTCTTCCTTAAGCATTTGTCCTGAACAAAGCACATACTATTAGTGAAGGTGACATGGAAAAATGAGGTTTGAGTTAGTTTGACTACTGAAACTAAGTTTAATTTGAAGGAGGGAACACACAAGACATTATAGAGCATGAAATTATTTGAGAAATGCACAGTGCCAATATGTGTGACACGGGCAAGAGAGTGATCAGGTAAATGCACATGCCGATTAGTGACTGGAATGTTGGAACTCATAAGGTTTTCGGAACAAACCATGTGATCAGTTGCCCCTGTATCAAAAATCCAATGAGTTTCTGAATGGAAAACAGTTGCACATAATGTGTTACCTGAAGAAGTAGTCACTTGACTTGCCATGCTACCTGATTTGGATTGATTGAGAAGTGTAAGGAGCTCTTGATATTGGGCAGATGTAAGGTTATGTGATGATGTCTTTGTGTCGGAGCATCTTTCCTGAAAGTCAATATGATGAGCTTTGGAAGGAAAGCCATAACTTATGTTTCTCTTATCTTGAATTGCTCCTTTCTTCCGACACATGTTGATGTCATGTCCATTCAAACCACAGAAATTACATTTGAGACGCTTTCGACAATTTTCAAAATTGTGTCCATTGAGACCACAAAAATCACATTTAAGGTGACTTCGACAATTCTCAGAATTATGGCCTATATTGTTGCATCTATTGCACTTGAGATGTGGGTTCCTTGGTGGGTAATTTTTGTGAGGATATTATGGACGACTATCTCTGGCAACAAGTGCAGCAGCTTCTGGCATCCTTCCTATGCTTTGAGTGGAGACAACTCTTTGCTTTTCATCTTGAACAATAAGTGAATATACCTTATTTACTGTAGGTAATGGTTCCATGAGCAAGATTTGCCCACATGCTGATGTGTAAACCGTGTTAAGGCCCATGAAAAGCTTTATGGTTCGTTGCTTTTGTTGATATTCTTGTAATTCCCTTCCGGCATTTCCTCCACAATGTGGAAGAGGACATAATGCATCACGACTATCCCATAAACTTTTCAATTTGGTATAGTATTCTCCAATGCTTACACCTTCTTGCATGCAATCATGGATCTCTTGCTCAATGTGGAATATGTGCATGTTGTTGGTGTGCGAAAAACGTTCCTTTAATTCTTCCCATAGCTCATATACAGTATCACTATACATGACACTTTCTACAATTTTGGGTGATATGGTCTTGAGGATCCATTCTTTGACAAGAATGTTGTAGCGAGTCCATTGTTTGATTTCTGCTTCAAGGTTTGTTGATGACCTTTTGATTGTGCCGTCAATGAATCCTTCTTTGTTTTTGGTTATTAGAGCCATGAGCATTGCATGACTCCAAATGTGATAGTTTTCTTGGTTTAAGGATTGAGCTACAAGAACCATGTCTGGTTGGTCTGAGTGGTGTAGATATAATGAATGGTTAGGGTCATCATACCATTTTGGTAAAGTAGGGTTGGTATTGGTAGTTATAGATATTTTTTGTTGAATAAATTCGAAAGAACGGGATAGATTTAAGTGTGTTTTAGACAATAATGACTATTTATGAAATAAATAATGGACTGAAATATGCTTTATCTTATAGAAAATGAGTCAAGGATTACAGAACTGGAAATTTCAGCTGCAGAACCGGTTGGAAAGTGGGTGAACCGCCGTCTGGAGTGGTTGGAAATGCGGTTGTAACAGTGAAGCACTGAACTGGATGAAGATCGAATTGGACCGGACCATACCGTGGACCAAATCGGGTGAACGACGCGTCGTTTGTTTCAGCGGCGAGCGAACGACGTGTCGTTGGAGTCGTCTTCCTCATTAGCTGGCGCGTGGAACGCCGATGAGTTTTGACAAGGCGCGTGTGAGCACGTGGAGAGGTATTTTTGCTTGATTTTAATTGCAGATTGCTCGGATTCTTCTGAATAATATTATGGGATGAAATTGAAATTATTTTGTAAATCGAAATTGGTTTTGAAAAAAAAAACAGATTGAGGAAAAATGGGAAAAAAATTCTATGAGCTGAATTTTCTGAGAATTATTCCCTAAGCTCTGATACCATGTAAGAAATAGATTTATTGATGATGAATAAACAAATGTTTACAACCTATTTATACAAAAGAAAAACAAAATTATAATAATTAAAAATAAACACAATTATAGAAAGACATATTATTGGAGAATTTATCATTTCCTACCAAGTTGTTGGTAGCTACTTCCAACTGATGTGTTGGTTGTCACTAAGATCTTATGTTATTTAACATTTTCTAACTTATCTTGACTTCTTTATTGTTTTTGATGCATTTTTATCAGTAAGATTTTCCAGTTGAATTGATTAAGGATGTCTAGAAAATAAGAAAAAAAGATAGCAGGAATAAAGAAAAGGGAATGATGTTGTGATTGGGATGATGTTGAAAAACAAAGATGATGCAGGGAACACATCAGGCTTATGTAATCTTGCCTGAATTGATATCTTTGTGATTCCGACGAGCACAGGGTATTAGAGCTTTTCCGACGAACACAGGATGTTAGAGCTTTTTCCGACAACAAGATCCGAATGTTGGTGGCGCGTCACACTCCGATGATGGTGTCAGACGGTGTAGTGGTGACATTTTTCGATATTAGAGAATGAGAAAGAATAGAAATAAAAAGAAAGGGATGACAGAATCTATAATGAATATCTGTGATAAAAATATAATTATAAATATTAAGTAAACGAGGAGTTCAATGTAAAATAAAAATAATAATTGAGATTATATGAGCCAATTTTCTTCAATTTTTTTGGGTTTGTTTCTTGAAATCAGATCGAAAGGATTTTGATATCTTATTAGGTCTATAGAAAAATATAAAATAATATCTAAAAATCAAAATAAAAACACATGAGCCAAATGTTTCATATGTTGCTTATATTAAATTGAATATGTTATTTAATTTTTTTCTTTTTTTTAAATATAAAAAAAAAAATTATTAATATTTAAAATAAAATAATATTTTTTTAATATTGTTTTTTAGTAAATAAGAAAAAGATAAAAATAATTTTTGATATGATATTTTAATATATAAATTATTAAAATATTAAATGAATAATTAAATTTTTATTATAAAATTATTAAAATATTAAAAAAATTATTATATTTTAATATTTTTTTATAAAATATAATGAATGAATAATAAATTTTATAATATAAAGAATTAATTAAAACAAATATGCCAATGAAACGTAATTTTTTTAACTTATTAATATATGTATTTAAAAAAAAACATTACAGCTTGAAACAAATAAATAGAGAAGAAAATGTGGAACCAGTGGTCACCGGCAGCTAAAAATCACACAACTAGTTGCTGTTTTTTCAAGGTGCGACGGAGACGCACAAATCGCGTCGGTACGAGTTCACTGGTAGTCTGTACTGGTACCAATTTGCAGTGGGTTGGGTAGATTTTCGATTTTGTTTAATATTATTTCTACCATTGTGTAAAGGGCGGTCGAATTTGCTATCTGGGTATTTGGTACTGGTTTGGTGGTATCTATCTCTTGCATTGTTTGCAACTTCTGGAGATGCTAAAACAGTTGCAGATTCTATTTAATTAAATAAAGCCTCCAAATTTGGCAATACCTTGCTCATCTCTGGTTTGCCGGACGAGATCTCTGGTATTTCCCTTTGCTACTCTTCTTGTGATTGAGCTCCTTGGGGGGATATTCATGTTGGTTATTGGATGTAAGATGCAACTTAAACTTGTAATCCAAACAATTATACTTTGTTTTTTACTCCAAAACAAAAGAGAGAGCTTTCCTAGATAAAGATAGAGGCTTTACAAGTACTACATATATTACCATAGAACGAACATGAAAATCAATCGAAAGGAAGCTTAGTTCATTTCCCATTTTTGCCCTGCAAACAATGACCTGTTTCTTTGAAAGTATCGAAGTCCAATGAACAATGTTCTGATTCAGTTCAGGACGATGTTTATGGCAAAGACAACAAGTGCTGTAGTTAGGAACATGATCGTGCCTTCGTTGCAACTTCATAGCCGCCATGTCTTCATTTCAATATATGAGAATGCTTCTGCGGCATTGTGTAACTTTTGTTGTCGCACTATGACTTCAAAACCCCGCAGTTTAACTAGGTGTAATAATTTGGACATGAAAACATTGAACAAAAGGATTTACCATTTAATTCGAACTGGTCAGATTAATGAAGCTAGGGAAGCGTTTGATAAAATGGAACAACGAAATGTTGTAACCTGGAACTCAATGTTAAGTGCGTATGTAAAGCGCAGGGAGATGGCTAAAGCTTGTAAGTTATTCGATGAAATGCCAGAGAAGGATATTGTTTCATGGAATTTGATGATATCGGGATATGTATCATGTGGGGGAGGCAGGCATATTGAGGAAGGCAGATATTTGTTTGATCAAATGCCGGACAAAGATTGTACTTCATGGAACACAATGATTAGTGGGTATGCCAAGAATGGAAGGATGGATCAGGCATTACGGCTTTTTAATAATATGCCTGAGAGGAATGTTGTCACCTGGAATGCAATGATTACTGGGTTTTTGCAGAATGGTGATGTGATGCATGCTATTGGATTTTTCAAAACAATGCCGGAAAGAGATGATGCTTCCATTAGTGCACTAGTTTCAGGTCTCATCAAGAATGGTGAATTGGATCAAGCTGAGAAGATTTTGCTTGAATGTGGAAATATTTGTAAGGGTGATGAAGATTTGGTACACGCTTATAATACGCTTATTGCTGGTTATGGTCAGAGAGGTAGGATTGTGGAGGCAAGGCAGATTTTTAATCAAATCCCGTTTTATCATGATAAGGCTGAAGTAGAATACAGCAGCTTTGAAAGAAATGTGGTATCATGGAATACAATGATTATGTGTTATGTTAAAGCAGGGGATATTTTCTCTGCCAGGAATCTTTTTGACCAAATGATGGAAAGAGATACCTTCTCTTGGAATACAATGATCAGTGGTTATGTTCACATGTCAGATATAGAAGAGGCCTCTTACCTCTTCGGTAGAATGCCACATCCTGATACATTGTCCTGGAATACCATGATATCTGGGTTTGCTCAGATAGGCAAGCTTGAACATGCTCGTGATTTTTTTGAGAGGACACCTCAGAAGAATTTGGTCTCTTGGAATTCAATGATATCTGGTTATGAGAAAAATGAGGACTTCATAGGAGCTGTAAAACTCTTCTCCCGGATGCAAGTTGAAGGGGAGAAACACGATCAACATACTTTATCTTCAATTCTTAGTGCTTCTACTGGGTTGGTGGATCTCCATCTTGGTATGCAGATTCATCAGCTGGTTAGGAAGACTGTTTTTTCAGATGTTCCCTTATGTAACTCACTCATAACCATGTACGGGAGGTGTGGGGCAATAAAAGAAGCACGGTCCATATTTGATGATATGGAACTGCAGAAAGATGTGATTTCGTGGAATGCAATGATTGGAGGCTATGCATCTCATGGTTTTGCTACAGAAGCTTTAGAACTTTTCAAGTTGATGAAGAAGCTCAAAATACAGCCTACTTATATAACATTTATTGCAGTGTTAAATTCTTGTGCCCACGTAGGTTTAGTTGAAGAAGGACGGAGGCAGTTCAATTCCATGGTTAATGATTTTGGTATAGAGCCACGTGTTGAACACTATGCTTCCCTTGTTGACATTATTTGTCGGCATGGTCAGCTTCAGGAGGCCATGCATTTGGTAAATAGCATGCCGCTGGAGCCAGATAAGGCTGTGTGGGGAGCATTACTAGGTGCATGCAGAGTGCATAACAACGTAGAGTTAGCCCGTATTGCTGCTGAAGCATTAATGCAAATTGAACCAGAGAGCTCAGCTCCATATGTGTTGTTATACAATATGTATGCTGACTTAGGAAGATGGGATGATGCAGAAAAGGTGAGATTGGTTATGGAAGAAAATAATATTAAAAAGCAGCCAGGATGTAGTACATAGTAGGGTAGATACCTCTCAGCAATAACGATTTTCAATTAAGTGGGTTCATTTGCTGATTGGCTGCCCAATATGGTTATTTTCTCATCCATGGATAAAGTTTCTTTTCATAGAGTAGCTGTTTTAGCATTCGATCAGATCTCATTGTTTCTGCCACTCTGCATGAGAAAAGGAGACATATTAGTGTATGGCTAAAAGGAGACATATTAGTGTATGGCTCTCATAACAACTTAACTGAACTGATTTTCCAGGATTTTGAAAGGACCTCCATACGCCTTAATCAGCTCTGAGCAGAATATAAATGTTTCATATTAAAGAAAGTTGTAAACATTGTGTTCGTTCCACTGTTATAGATTAGAGAGATACTTTTTATAACACACAAGTATACATAATTATATATAAATGATAAATAATTTAAGAATAATAATTATTACACCCACGACGATTGAATTATTAAGCATTAAGTACCGGGATTATGATCACATTAATACTATATAGGCTAACGGAACTTAATAGATAAAATAAATTAAAAATAACAAAAATATAATATATCTGACACATTCAAACTAACGATTTTGGTATAAAAAATTTCTAAGAATTCAATTTTTACCAATTTTTCAAGTATGAGTCAAATTATCATCCCAAATAATTATTGATATGATACTTTACCAACGTCTGAGTAAATTAATCACATTATCATGCTAATTAATTTACAGATTACTCATTAAGTTTAAATTTATAGATATACATAGAAAACGTACATTCTTTTCTAGAAATTATAGATGTTAATTAATTATGATTAGTAATCAAATGATTCTATTAAACATCACCTAATTATCTCATTATAAGAGATGTGAAAATAGATTAATTAAAATATCAAACATTAAGAATAAAAAAAGAATGAAAAAATAAACTAATTCATTATATAAAGAAATTGAGTTTAAAACAATCCTAATTCCTAACAATAAGTTTAATCAATTCAAATAATATAAAAAGTAATCCCAAAACAGTGAGATATTACAAGAAAATAAGAAAATACGAGGTGGAGAAGAGATACACATAATATCGATTCTAAAACCTTTAATCTTTGATCTTTTTCTCGCTTTCTATATCTAAACATATTGCCTTTTTCTTTAAGGTCACATTTGGTTGTGGAATGAAAAAAATAATGGAAATGATAATGATAAAGGAATTGAATGTAAAAGAAACAATATTACTATTATAACATTTGATTTGACTATTGGAATCAAAATGATCAACATTATAATGTTTATTTTACAATTGAAAATGAGATGAAAAATATTGTTTATTACTTAATAACTTTATGTTCAATGAAGTTTAAATACTGTTATTTAATTGTTATTTTTTCACTAGACATAATATATTATTAAAAACTATTATTTTTTAAATAATTATTACTTAAAAAAATTTAAAAACAAAAAAATATATATTTGATACTTTTTTCTTCCATATAATTTGCAAAATAACACTCACTCAATTAATATGGTAGTTAAGTTATATTGTTGATTAACCATATCAATACCCGATATCATATAATTAAAACTAAAGAAAAAATTTAAGATTTAGAATTTAGAATTTATAGTTTAATATTTAAGGATATTAGGATTTTAAAATTTTAAGATTTAGAGTTTAGGATTTGAAACAAAATTCAAATAATATATTTTTTATATAATAGGAAGGGAATAATAAAATAACAATTGTTAGAGGGGATGATGGAAAAACAACTTCTAAAGGTGATGGTTGAATAATAACTCCATGTCTTTGATAAATTGTTTTCTTTTCATTTCATGTCTATGATACAACTAAATGTAGGGATGTGTAGAAATAATTTCATTTATAGTCCATTCATTTCAATCAAACATGACCTAATAATATTGGTTAAATGTAAAAAGTGTTAAAATGCATTGAATAGGGTTGTTATGTAGGTTAAATAGGCTAATTTTTGTGTATAGCCTTAAATAAATCTTGAACATTGATTAAAATCTGATCTGGTGGTTAACCGTGTGTAAAAATTAAGTGCAACACCATTTTGTGAATAGTTTGGTGAGCTTTTGTGAAACAATGTCGTTCTGGGCAGATGGAGGCACACTACAAAGACAAAAAAAACATGACGATTTCAAAAATCCTTGTTGTCCATATGAGTTGATCCATGTGTGTTCTAGGTATATTCATTTGGGCTGATTTTTTATTCATTTTACTCGTTTTCTCTAAATGCAACCACCTTAATTTCTTGATACAACCATCGATCGATCAAGACCTTTTTAAATCGATCAAGACCTTTAAAAACATTTTAAATTTTTTATCTAAGAGCCTTAGATTGATCTCAATCGAAACTAAATCGATGTCTTTTAAATGTACCACTGGATCATGCTCTATACATCCACCTTTATTAAAAAAATCTTAAAATTTTCAAAAGTTCTATTTTCTTCCCATAACTTAAATAAATCAATATTAATATTTTCAAACACAATTTTTCACCTTTTATTGAATAAAACAAGATAAATATCAAGCTTAAAAGATATTAAAGAGTTATCACATGGGAAATCACATCGAGGAAACACGGGAAGGTAACGTTTACCTCTCTCTATGATTCATGAATACTTGCATTTGAAGATTCTTTGAATCATCAACGTAGTATTTGTGTCGGAGACACCATCATTGTCATGAAATGGTATTATAGCTTTCTATCATTACTAAACTTTAATTTTGTGAAATCATGATATAAAAAATCATAGGTAGGGCACTTGGAATAAACATACTTGGGGAATCTCATTTGTCAGACTTAATGCAAAACAAGAAGAGGTATGTTTCTGTTTGGTGTTTGGACAGGGTAGAAACTGTTCATTTTGCCTTGTTGGGACCAAACGCGTAAACTCATGTAAAATCTTCAAGGTGCGTGGTAAAAGTCATGAAACTTGTTCTTATATTTAAGGAAGTCGTAATCCTTCAACAATTACATTGTTTTCAGAAGTTGTAATTCTTCAGCAGTTTCACATCTTAAAAGTTAAATTAACTGCGTTCAAAACGTTTTCCTTCATAATGTACACAAAAGAGAGGATTGATTGTGATTTCATCTACGTACAATCTCTCTCTCCCTTTTTATTTTCTCTAAGAATAGTTATCAGAAGAGGTTCAGGTTGCTTGTATGTGAATTATTTGACCGACCCTTCTACATACTAACCTAATCGAGATATATTTTTAATCGAACTAATCTAATTGAGATCGATTAGAAAGGATCAAATGCGTGAAAATCATTAATCAACATAAAGCCTGTCTGAGAATTATTCTGTACTCAGTTTGACTAGGATGAAATAAAATTTAATACATCAACCAAGAAGATGATATGTCAATAAAGCAGAATAAAAAGGAATACACTACATGGGAGTCCAGCATAGCTTGCTTTGATCTATTCAGAGGAATCGCTTGTTTTATTTGTATTGCTTTGCACATATGACCCAATTTGTATAAAGGGGACATGGGATATCTTTGGCCAATCTACACCACTTGTTGGTTCACATCTATCCTGAAGTTCATGGCAATCTTGAAAAGATAAGTGCTGGAGTTCAGTAAGATTTTTGAGACCTTGAGGTAGAAATGTTATACCAGGGCAATCTGAAATTGCTAAAGATCTCAGTGAAACAAGTTTATGAATCCACCTAGGCAACTCTGTTAAGCGAGGACAACTCCTAATTTCAAGGCAATGCAATACTGTGAGGTTCTGTAATCCCTCTGGCAGAGATGCTAATGCTGGACAACTTATGATGGTCAATCTTCGAAGTGAAGAAAGGTGCTGGACACTATGTGGTAAATCATCCAGCTTTGGACAATACATGATGGTCAAGTTCTCAAGAGATGTGAGATATTGTAAGCCAATTGATAAAGAAGAAAGATTACTGCAGTTCTCGATGGACAAAGTTCGAAGGCTAGATAAGCCCTCAGTGCCATCCACCAACAATTTGCTCAAGCAATGACAATCGCCAATCTCCATGGACTCCAAAGCACTTAGTTTTTGTACACCTTGTGGCAAACATATGAGCTTTTCACACCATCGAATTGACAATGATCTCAGAGTTGTCAAAGTTGCCAATTCTGAAGGCAATAAACGAAGCTCTGGACAAGATATGATATCCAGAGATGTAAGAAGAGGATTATTTAGAAGAGATGTACTTGAGAAAGATAATAAATCCATGATCTTCTCAATTACCAGTGTTTTGAGTGATGTGATGTTCTGAAACGAAAGAAGCAAAACTGCAAAACAATTGCGAATCTCTAGATGTTGCAAAGACGGAATAAATGGCATCTTCTTGAGTTGGGGGCACTTACTAACAATTAATTTGGTCAAGTTAGGGAAGGCATTTCCACCATTTGGACTTGGCCACTCTTTCAAATTAGGGAAATCAACAAGGACTAGCTCCCTAAGTGCTGAGAAAGATCTTATAGTCCCTTCACCGTAAAGCTCTTTGCTGATACGCTCCACACCATGCATTCCTTCCAGTGACAGCACTGTAAGGTATTGAAGGTTCCCAAAATTAGGAAGCTGTTTACTTCCTCTACAATCAATTAATCGAATCAAATTCAGAAAAGGAAGCCTCCAGTGAGGAAACTTGCTTCCTGGATACTCTTTTATGAGAAGTCTTCTCAGGTTTTCAGGTGGATTAAAGCAGTGTAGAACCATTTCTCCCAATTTTGAGTCATCAAGATCCACTACTGACGATGGTTGACATATGTGAGTTTTTTTCCTTTCTTGAAACCTAGAAACAACATACTCCTCTTCAGGGTCTATATTAGGACAGCCATCATCATTTCCCCAATAAAGTCCCAGTGACTCAAGATATCCTTTATAACCCATAAGAGAGCAAATTTCTCCGGCTGAATTATGAATATTCTTCAATTGTGTGATTTTCAAACTCCCACGGAGGAGGTAAAGCTCTTGTAGAAATTTTATGTCTTGCAGTCTACCAACAACAAACAAGGGTAACGTTTGTAGTTCTTTTCCAAATCCTAACATTTGACTGGAGACATATTCCGGTAACATCTTAGTTAGTGCTTTACACCCAGTGGTATCAAGATGTCTGAGGCTTTTCATTTTTGTCAAGTCATGCAATGTTACAAGGTTGTAACAACCAAATAGGATTAAAGTTTGTAGGTTAGTGAGCTTTTCAATGCTACGAGGTAACAGACAAAGATGAGTGTGCGACAGGTCCAGGTACCTAAGTTCAGATAACTCACCAATTGACTCATGCAAAATGGACAGGGCACTCCCACTTAAATCCAGCACATGCAAACTTCTTGAAAAATTTGAACACAACTTAGGAATGGCTTTGTAAAAATTACCTTCAGAAAGAAGCACAAGTGTGCGTAAACGTTTTGCTGCATATATCTCTTCTGGAATCATTGATGACTTAAAGTCACAAACAACGGAAGCATAACATATTTCTGCAAAATTAGTTGAAAGAGAAGTGGGGTATAGCACTGAATACTCTGGTCCAGCAACAGATTTTGCAAGATCATAAATGACATCATGCATCTTATATCGAACGCAACCACCATGGTCAGACTCCTTCACCTCTTCAAAAAAGGAAATCCAGAGGAGATCATTGAAGTAGTCATTACCACTATCCTCTGGTGTTTTTCTTCCTGTATTGTATTCGATCAAGTCTTCTGCCATCCACAGACGGATCAATTTTTCTTTCCTGAATACATAATCTCTAGGAAATATTGAGCAGAATGCAAAGCAACGTTTAAGATGTTGCGGTAAATGATGATAACTCAACCTTAAGGCTTGGAGTATATTCCCACTCTCACATTCATCTAGTTCCCAAATCTCACTATTTTGCACAGACAACCACTCATTTTCCTTTCTTTTGAAGCGCATCAAACTTCCCAAAGTTTTTGCAGCTAATGGAACTCCTCCACATTTTTGGACAATCTGTTTCCCAATAGGCAAGAGGGACAGATGCTCTTCCTCTTCTCCTTGTTGAAAAGCATGTTGCTTAAATAAACACCAAGAAGAGTCCTCATCTAGCCCTCGCAAATAATACGGAGGACCTCGAGAATTCATCAAGGCAGCAACTTTTTCATTCCGGGTTGTTATGATAATTTTGCTTCCATCAACACTGCCTCTAAAAATTGGCTTAAGTTTATCCCATTCTTCATGATGTTCATTCCAAACATCATCTAATACAATCAAGTATCTCTTATTATGTAACAAGTCCCTCAAGGAAGAATGAAGGTCATTCATAGTTAATGAAGAACATTTATCTTTGTTAAGGGATTTGATAATTTCCATCATCACATTCTTCGCATCAAATTGGTCCGAAACATAAATCCACACCTTAACATCAAAGTGCTTAGTTACTCTCTGATCATTAAACACTAACTGAGCAAGAGTAGTCTTTCCCATCCCACCCATGCCAGCAATTGAAATACATGATGCTTTTCCTCCTTGAACAACCTCACAACACAATAACTTGTCAATAATTTTCTCTTTATCTTCCTCTCTTCCAAAAATATCAGATTCATCAACATAAAAGCTAGTTTCCCTAATACAAGAATCTAAACTAACCCTAGACATACTCTGTTTCCCCAAATTAGATAATTGAATTCCTTCATCAATAGTGCTCTGTAATTCAGAAAGAACCCCTCTAACCAAACGAGCATGTCTCATGTTAGAAAAATAAAGTAAACTACCAGATCTACCAGGGGAAGTAGCACCATCAAGAACCCCTTTGGCTGTATAAGCAACATTTTCAAGATTTAATATCCAAAGTCTCAAAAATTTGTTACTTACTTGTTGTTGCTGCAAATCTTCGAGTAAAGCTTGCACCATGGGTAAGGTCCTTTGTAGCTTTTGAATGTTATCTCCGAGATTCCACATGTCACCTATCTTCTCAAAAATTGGAGAAGTTAACTTGTCAAGGACAATCTGCAAAACTGGTGATACATATGAATCTGCCATTTTTGTTAGCAAAGGCAAATATTGATAAGGATGAGAGACTAACTCCTACGACAATTGTACTAAAGTGGATCTGAGTAGATATGGGGAAGGAAGGAAGGTAGTACAAAACCCAATTGATTAGCAAGTCAACCCCAATTGCGGGTCGGCATTTTATTTTGTTTATTATTATTATTATTATTATTCTTCTTGGGATCGTAATATGTAACAACAAGATTCATTAAATCGAATTAAAATATAAACCGATAGAGAAAAAAAATTGAAAATTTATTAAAAAGACAAGTTTAAAATTAATAATAATAAAATTAATTTTATTAAATTATATTTTATATTAAATGAATTTAAATAGTAATAAAAAATATTAATTAAATATAAAAAATATTTTTTTTTGTAATTATAAATTATAAATATATAAAAAAATTATTTTTTAAAAAAATGACGTAGAAAATACCTTTTTTTGTTGACACGCATATTAAACTTTACTTGAATTTCTAATTTTTTGAGTAATATTTAGTTAGTGTTTTATTATAAAAAATGTACTATTTTGCTAAAAAAATAACATTAATTACTATTTTTTTTCAAAAAAATTGAAGATGTTAAACTACAATTTTTTTCTATTTAAATTTTAAATTTTTAAAGCTAATTATATATTTTATTTATTTATATGGAAATAAGAATACTTATAAGAGATCTTGAGTTTTAGTAATGTTTGTATATTTATTTTAATAATTTTTAGAGTGATGGATGAGAACAAGTCTATAGTTATATAAATAATTTAGTTTTTGTTTTTGTTAATTTTTATAATAATTTAATATATTTGTTTTTAAAAAATGAAAGTAAAATGAAAAATATATTAATTTCATATATTTTCTTTAACAATAAGTAATCATGATTATAAAATTAATAAAATTAAAATTAAAATATTTAAAAGTTAATCATTTTTATAATAAAAAATTAAATTATTATAAAAATAATAAGAAGATTAAATTATTTTAATTATCATATCATTTATCTTTTTTTAAACAGATTAAATCTAGTTCATTTTTTTAAAATATATTTTTCAATTATATATTATTCTTAAAAAAAAATTTAATATAATAAAAAATCTAAAAACACTCTTTCTCTCTCTTTTATAATCTCTCCATTTATATTCTAAAAAAAATACTATTTGTTTTCTCTCTTAATTTGTAAAAAAATAAAATTTTAAAAACTTAAACTTAACTATGTGACTTGAATGAAAACTAAAGCATTATGACTTCGTCAGGTAGTAGTTAAAGATCTAGCAAATTCTATCTAATATTATACTTTTTTTTCACAAAAAAAACTCTTTTTAAAAAATTAATAAACTAAATTTTAAAACTACCCAGCTTAAAAAATAACTAAAATATTTTCATTGAAAATTTAGCATAACATTTGAATCCTAATACACACGGACCACTAAAATTAATAGAATAAGACGGAGTCGATTTATTTACATCAAATATACTTAGAAATATCTTATTTAAAAAATATATTTTTAAAAGATATATTTCTTTATAAAAAAAATTTAAATTATTTTATTTATAAAAATATATGTGAAGTTAGGGGTGTCCATAAACCGGACCGGACCGGACTAAATCGTAAAACCGGACCGGACCGGACCAAACCGAACGGTTTTACTAATCAAACGGTCCGGTCCGGTTTGTATTAATTTTAAACCGTTTAAACCGGACCGGACCGGTTTAATAATATATTAAAAAATTTACATTATTCTTCATTAAATTATAAAAAAATCGAAACAAACCGAGAAAAAAACCGGACCGAACGGTTTGATAAGTCAAACGGTCCGGTCCGATTTTTATTTCTTAAAACCGTTTCAAACGGTCTGGTTCGGTCCGGACCGAGTAATATGAACGATCCGGTCCGGTTAATTTTTTTTAGAAAAAACCGGACCAAACCGGACCATGGACACCCCTATGTGAAGTAAAAGAAATGTCAAATTTTTATCAGATTTTTCATTAAATATAACAACATAATATATATGATACATATATTTGTATATTTTAGTAAGTATATATATAAAACATTAATATTTAATTAAAATTATTATTTAAATTTTTTGATATATTTTTTTAAAATTATATAAAAAATTTAATAAAATTTTAAAAAAATCATTATTTAATATCCAAATTTACAAATTAAATTATGAAAATTTTATTTATATTTGATTGAAAGAATTTATTAAAATTTAAGTAATATTTTAATTAAAAATTAATTAATTATATATGTATCTATCAAAATTTAAAAATATGTATATATTACATATATTATTCTATTATATTTAAAAAAATATTAAATTAAAAGTTAATTTTATACTCTCTTTTCTACAATAAAATGGACTTAAAATACATTTTTTAAATAAAATTACTAGATAATAATTGAGAACTAAAAAAACACTTTTTATTATATAATAACAAAAATAAAATTATTATATATCATAAATATATTATAATATAAAGTGACTTAAACTAAGATATATCTGTTGTACTTATTAATAATATTAAATTATATTATTTGTATTATATTTTAAATTTTAAATATATTATATTTTCTAATAAATAAAAAATAAAAAAATTTACTTATCATAAATAAATAATAAATAATATTATTAATAAATATAACCCTATCATCTAACCTTAAAAAATATCACATATCATTATAAAAAATAAATATTTTTATATATTATAATTAATATATTAATTTTTTTATTGGAATTTGGTTGTATTTATACGTACTAGTACCATCAGTATACACCAGTCTCCAGTCACCACTACAACTATTTTCATTTCTTTTTCTGGTCATGCTTTTCATTTCTGATCTACTTGCTCCGGTTCATTACTGAGTCGATCCGGTTCATTTCTGATTGACTGGTCCAACCCTCAATCATCAATTGGATTGTTGGTTCAAGGATGAACAAAAAGCATCGTAGAAGTAACGAAAATGCTGTCGTAGATGTGTGGCAGCGGGAGGTCGGCCAGCTGTCCTCGAGGAATTTCGCTCACCGACTTGGAGCAGCCGAGGTCTTAACATGGATAATCTTATCCTTATTTCTCATAAATTTCCTTTGTTTTGAGAAATGGGTCTTTTTTTTTACCTAGGATTGATTTGTTTGGTTTTAGCTCAATTCCTATTTAGGTATTTCAGATCATGTATTTGTTTTGCTAGGTTTGGAATTTGGTGTTACTGGTCTAAATATATTTGAGGGATGGATTATGGTTTTCAATTGGTGACTAAGATAAGAAGTGAATCCTCCTGGAGAAAATGACTGGAAGTGCAAAGAAAACAAATGGTTTCTAAAGTTTCTAAACAGTTAATAGTGACAATTGACTGGCTTGCATGCTTCTGATAGATAGCTTATTGAATTTCTTAAATCTTAGTTGCATTATGTTAAGAATTTAGATTGAATGAGCTGCAGTAAAAAAAAATTTGTTGGCTTGAATTATGAGCCGGAGATCTTTGATATTGAAGTAAACTCACAATAACGTAGTCTGAGTTATGTATATTTCAATATAGTATTTTTAACTCAATTATTCAGTTACACACCTATGTATCATAGTGTTCCACCTGGACTATATTAAAAATTCTGTATTATGAAATAAACATATGTCTTGCTAGATTGTGAAATTGGCTCAATCAAAGCCTATATTTGGTGATTTCTGCGCCCCTGGGGGGTGTTGGGGGGGATAATCTTTTTAACTCAATTTACTTATTTGGTATTATGCAGCAAACTTCACCACACTGAAAAATCAAAATAAGCTAATTTCTCTCTCAAAAAGTTTTATTTAGTCATTATTTTGTTTATTTTGGAATTTCAGGATTTTGTGCTTCGATTTGAGATCTATAAGAAGCTTGCAAAGCATAGAGGATGTGTCAATACTGTAAATTTCAATCTAGATGGTGACATTTTGGTGTCTGGCTCTGATGACAGGATGATTATTCTCTGGAATTGGGAAACTGGCAAACCAAAACTTGTGTTTGACTCGGGTCATGAAAACAATGTTTTTCAAGCAAAGATTATGCCTTACACAGATGATCGAAGCATTGTCACCTGTGCGGCTGATGGGCAGGTACTTTGTTTGAAAGAGTGGGAAACATGATGGGGAAGATCGTCGTTTCATTGGAATGAAATAACAACCTTTTGCTCCTTAAAAGACGATCTATGTTTTGGGCATGTTTGATAACAATTTTAATTTATGATTTATGATTTATGATTTATTTTGTGATTTTTGATTCTTTTGTAAAAATAATCACTAATATAATTGTTATAATTTTTTATTCTTTTGTAAAAATAATCACTAATATATTTGATAACAATTTCTACTTTCAAGAAAAACATAATAAAAAATCACTTATGAGTTGTTTGGTGACGCTTTATGTTTTCTATTTTTTTTTTAAATCTTAAAAATTTAAGATAAGTTTTGATTATTATTTACAAAATTTAAGTGTTAATCATTTTTTTTTCAATATTTATGCATACAAAAGTCATAAGTTTTTATTTACTCTTTGGAAAAATATTTGGTGAAAATGAAAAAAATCTACAATTTGAAATCTAATTCAAAAATCTTCTTTTTAAAGATTTATGAATCACCCTATTTTTTAGAGTGATTTCTTAAAAACGTGAAATTCAAAATCAGAAATCGTTATTAAACATATCTTATTAGTTTATTGCTATCTTATTCAGCTATTGCTTTATTTTTCAAAATTTTAAGGATATGTTAAATTTGGAAATAAGACACATTTCTTCGTTCCCTATTTAGAAGAAAAATAGTAGATCAAATATTAAGCAAGTAATTAACTATCTTTTATTTATGATTTTCTTCCTGAAAGGGACTTCCACTTCACAAGTGTATTTACTCTTCCCTTGATATTAAGTTTAAAGGTGCTTTCAATCACCAAAAATAAAAAAAATAAAAAATAAAATAAAAGAAGTTCAAAGGTGTATTTCATGAAATGTATTTCTTTTTTTTCGTTTTCTAATGAGAAATTCGCTTTATTCTAGGTGAGGCATGCTATTATTCTAGAATGTGGAGAAGTAGCAACTAAACAATTGGCCAAACATCAGGGACGAGCTCATAAGTTAGCTATTGAACCTGGGAGCCCTCATATTTTTTATACCTGTGGTGAAGATGGATCCGTGCAACATGTGAGTATATCTCCACTGGCTTGTTTTAAGTGATATTTTTTGTCTGTCTGTATTTGTATACTTCTTGGTATCCTTAGCAAAATAACATTTGCATTAATATTACAGATCGACCTTAGAACTCAGACTGCCAAACAACTGTTCACCTGCCAACCTGTTGATGATAGAAGGAGTTACATGCCAGTTATCAATTTAAATACAATTGCAATTGATCCAAGAAACCCAAATCTCTTTGCTGTTGCTGGTTCTGATGAATATACTCGACTTTATGACATACGCAAGCATAAATGGAATGGATCATCAGACTTTGGTCAACCTGTGAACTATTTTTGCCCTCCACATTTGATTCGTGATGAGCAAGTTGGAATTACAGGCTTGGCCTTCTCAGAACTGAGCGAGCTTCTTGTCTCATACAAGGACGAGTTCATTTATCTTTTCACAAGGGATATGGGTTTGGGACCTAATCCGGCTATGTTTTCCTCGGTGTCCGACAGTGGTGCAAATGAATCAGTGAGTGATCATGGGTCTGGAGGATCACCTTCATCTATGGAAATTAACAAAGTTGCACCTCAAGTTTTCAAGGGGCACAGGAACTGTGACACGGTGAAAGGTGTAAACTTCTTTGGGCCTAAATGTGAGTATGTGGTTAGTGGGTCTGATTGTGGGAGAATATTCATTTGGAAGAAAAACGGTGGGCAATTGATTCGCGTAATGGAAGGTGATAAAGAGGTGGTGAATTGCATTGAGTCCAATCCTCATACGTTGGTGCTTGCAAGCAGTGGAATTGACAATGATATCAAGATATGGACACCAATGGCCCCTGAGAAAGCTACCCTACCTACAAAAATTGAACAGGTATGCTTTTTGGACGTTGTACTTAGTTATTAGAAGGTAGCAAAAAAAGGATGAAGTTATTGGTTACTCCTCAAGAGTATGATATGAATATTCCCAACAATCAAATTGATTACTGGTTTAACTTTACATGTAGAAAATAGCACATTCTTTATATATAAAAATCTCAATGTTATGTTCATTCTCTTCTTTTTTTGGTTTGTTTGTTTGTTTTAATCTTCCCATTGGTGCTTTTTTTAAGCTTTAGGTTTACTTTTTAATTTTTTATCTTATATATTAATAAATATCAAAATATTTTTTCTATTGGATAATAATCGGATAATTTATATTTGATAATTTTATTATATATTGACTTTATATTATTAACCTTTAATTATTATTTTTGGGGTCATAAATCATAATTGTGTTGAACTAATTAAATATATACACAATAATAATTATTTTATAAGCAATATGTAACACACAATATAAAGTGATACTTAATTTAACAAATAAATTAAATATAATAAGACGATACATATTAACTTAATAGGATAGACAAAACTAGATCGAACTTAATAAACTTTTTTATGAACTTTTTTTACTTAAACGTAACATAGGTTAGTTTTTCATAATAAAATAATGTATATTAGTTGACTATTTATTAATTGATATTAAATATAATATGATCTTTGATACGAGAAAAAGAAAAAAAACATTTACTAAAGTAATAAATTAATTAATTTTTTGCTAATAAAATAATTAATATTGCAACTCTTCAATAAAGTAACAAACTAATTTTCTATTTGTTTTAAGAGTTTTTTCACACTTTTATATAAAATTTTAACATTAATTTTTCATCTTGTCATGGTTAAAGATTTATTTTATTTTTTAAAATAAATTTTTTGAAACAATAATAATTATTATTGATTTATTAATACTACTATATATTTATCAAATTTAAATTTATTAGTGCAAATAACTAGTTTTAAGGGGAAAAAAAATTGCCCCAAGTATATTGGTGATTGTCCTAGATTATCACATCAACAAACAATAGTTTCTCCAAAAATGAAAGTTATTTTGAGGGTATTTTTTTTAATTTAAAGAAAAAAGAATAGACCTAGTGGTCTTAAAAATTGCAATTATATATGTGATTGATGTAGAGTATCATATCAACTATACTTAAGCAAACCATAGTTTCACCAAAAATGAGTTACTTTGAGGTTATTTTTATTTAAAGAAAAAAGAATATACCTAGTGGCCTTAAACACAAGTACGGGTGGTAAAGCTTATGCTTGGTTTGAGTGCCCTGAAAACTTCAATTTTTCTCTCTCCTGAAGGTACAAAAATTGAAAAGCAATAATTCTCTCCCTCTATCTCTTGGAATACTCTTTTACATTGCCAACATTATACTTGCTGGTCCTACATATCATATTTTCCAAGTGTCTAACATCCTTTATTTATTTATTTATTGTGGCTCAAAATCCTTTATGTTTTCTTGGAATAACTCTATTTAGATTGTTTCTCAAGTTCCCTAGCAGTTTAGTGGGTGTGGGCAAGGGAGGTCTCGTAACTTTTACAAAAAGAGAGTGCTTTAGTCCTACTACTTTCAACCGGAGCGGTTTAGTTCTATTATGTTCAACCGAAGCCCTTTAGTCCTACTACTTTCAACCGAAGCGATTTAGTCCTACTATTTTCAACCAGAGCGCTTTAGTTCTATTACTATATTTTAATCCCATAACTTTGAAAACGTGTGCACTAAAATCCTAAAAGTCTAAAGTTACAAGACTTATGTGCATTCTTTTTAGGACTCAAGTGCACAATGTTTTTCAAAATTATACGACTAAATTGTTTCAATTGAAAGCTATAAGATTAATGCGTTATTTTTCCTTAAGTTATAGAATCAGTAGTGTCCTTCTCCCTAGTTTATTTATTCCATTAGTTAGGTCAACTTTATGGTGGGTACGGGCTGAGGCAAGCAAGTTTACTCCTTTATATTCATAGCCTTATAGGATTCGTTCGTTCACTTAACGCCATTGTTGGTATTTGCTTGGTAAAATAGTCAAATCAATATAGTTTTCTGTTTAGAAAAGGTTTTACATAAGCAACTCTTTTGTTTGCCATTGGGGCTGACGAGGATGATTCAGACTACAACTACTGCTTTGACGACAGCGATGATCATAAGAACAGTACAATGGAAAGACTGATTATGAAGGCACTAATAATGATAATGCAGTTAATATGTGACCATAATAGATTTGTTGTAGATTATGATGACACTAATTATACACTTTTATCTCCGGCAGAAACCCAAGGCTAGGGGATGGTTATATCGTCTTAGCTCACCAGAAGAACTGTTATTGCAATTGTTTTCACTGCAAAGACAAAGAGCTAGTCCTGATCGTGGAGGAGAGAACTCTGATGGAGGAGGGGAACCTGTAGAGCTCATGTTGACATTCAATGCTAACAGTGATGATTCTTCAGACAATGGAGGAGGAGATACTATAAGTCAGGATGATTTGTTTAGTTGAAAGCCACCAAGGCAGCCTTCTGCCTTTAGTAAATTTGATAGTAATTGTACATAATATACAGATTAAGTTGAAAAACTCTGAGTGAGGTTAAAACATTCATGTGTTTATATTATGAGTGTATTTTGTCATCTGGAATTTTTTACTCCAGTTGAACGGTGAACCACATGGATTTGTCTAATGCTCGATAAGTCATATAATCTATATTTCAGAAACATGGAAGCATAGAAGAAAGACCAGACCAAAGTTGTTGGGAAAATTAAGTTTGAGGCATTGATGAGTAATTTAATAAAAAAATATAAATGCAATTTCTAGAATGAAAAACTCAACATTTGTGGTTTGTTTTATTAAACTAGAATGAAAATAAAAAGAAACAAAGGAAATTGTTAGAAAAGAAAAATCATCCCTTATAATAATATCGATTGAAATTTAATTAGATATTATTTAATATTGAACGAGTTTAAATTATTATAATTTAATTGAATGATATTTAATATAAAATATTGTGTTTTATTTTTTAATAATGAAAATATGAATTGGTATTAAAAGTTATTATTTTTGTGAATATAAATTTTTAATATATTATTTTTATTATTTCTCCTATATATCATTAATTTTAAAAGAAGATGAAGCATGTAAAAATAATTTGAGGTTTGACGGATGAAAAAGTGGCTTCTTTTTTAAGAGGAGGGTTTGAATTCCTTGTTAATTTTATATTGATATTTTCTCTATTAATATTTACTTATTTTTAAATTCTAATCTTTAAAAATAAATCCACATCATTTTATAATATTAAATAAAAAATTTATTATAAATAAAATATCCTCTCTTTTATTATTCCAAAAACTTTTAATGTTTTGTGTATCAAATGAGATGGATTAAATAGTTAGTAGATATTTTATTTATGTAATTAAAATATTTTAATCACTTTATTTTAATAGAAAAATCATTCTCTTTATAAAAATAAAAATAAAATATTTTAACTTTTTTTCAAAAAACAAATAGCCACTTTTTAATAATAAAATATTATTTTATTAATTTTTTTAAAATAATTATAAAGTTAATTTAATTAGGTAAAATTATCATTTTCTTTTAATATTTTAAAATTAAATTTAAATATTACAATATATATATATATATAAATATATATGTCTTTTATAAATTTTATATTTTATGGATTTTGTTTGTATTTTTTAAGCTTTTTTGTATGTATTTTTAATGGGTATCATATTTAACTAAAAAATTACAAATTTTATAATATCAAAAATAGTAACTATATGGAATGAGATATCCCATATATGGTTTTTATCATGGAATAAATAATTTGCTGTGATTTTATTTAACATAACATAAGGATTGTGCTATATTCAAGTTGTGCTTTTTTTAACTTAGTTTTTTTATTTTTTATTTTTCAATTTCTTTTTTCTTCCTTGTGTGAAATCAAATATATATATATTGTTCGATAGAATAGAAACTTCTTTAATAGCAGAAAACAACACAAACTGTAAAAAGACGTCAAAAAAAAAAAAGATTCAAGTACAAGTAATGAAACTAGCACGCCGCAGCCATATATATCTTTATATATAAAATGCCTAGATCTTTAGTCTACATATTTTATATTTTTATTAATTTTTAAATTAATAAATATTAATATATCTATATAATAAATAAATTTTTATAATATTTATAAATATCAAAATATTTATATAATAAATACATATTTTATACTTTTTGTTATTTTTTTATACCAACAAATATTAAAATATCTATATAATAAATAATTATTATATATTAAAGACGATAATTCATACAATTAATGATTATACATTTAATGAGTGTTCTATTAATTCACTTATGATATTTTTATACATAAAAAATCATAATATTTAATCGATCATTGTGATTTTTTTTTATATATCAAAATGTTTATATAATAAATATATATTTTTTAATTTTTAATTTTTTTACATCAATAAATACTAAAATATTCATATAATAAATATATTTTGTATGAATAGTTATTTTGTGTAATATAACTATTTTTATTATATTAAGGGTGATAATTATACAATTAATCATTATTCATTTAACGAGTATTTCGATCAATTTATTTATGATTGAGACTTTTTGAACTTTGTGTTAAAAAAGAAAGGATTTGGAAAAAGATAAATGTGGATCAAAAGTTGCTTGAGTTTCATGAATTCTTTGGTTATTGTTAATAGAAGACCTAGAGGATTCATAGGGTTAAGAAAAGGAGATCCATTATCTCCTTTTATCATTTTGATAGTTAATGGGTTAAGCATATTGGTGGAAAGAACGAAGAGATTTAACATGATAAATTGACCGACTATAGGAAGAGATAATGTTAAAGTCTCTCACCTTCAATTTATAAATAATATTATCTTCTTTTCCTCTAACAATGAAGATCAAAATTTTAAATTTAGTAAAGGTGGTCGATTTATTTATCATCAAGTCAGGTTTGATGATAAATTTATCTAAAAATTACATTTAGGTATCAATTATACCAAAGACAAAGTAACAACTTTAGCTAATTTCTAGAGGTAATCCAAGAATATTAGAGTTCTAGTTACTAATTATTGAATGATTTGAAGAAGATTGACAGGATAAAAAGATGACTTTTTTTTCTTTAGAGGGAGACAACTGATTTGATAAATTCTGTTTTGTCTAATATTTCAATTTACTATTTATCAATATTTTAAAATATCTATGAGAATTGTAAAAAGATTAGAGAAAATAATGAGAGACTTTTCACAAGAAGGTGCAATTGAAGGAATGAAGAGTCAATTTGTCAATTGGACAATAGTTCAACGATTGAAGAAGAAAAGATGGCTAAATATTGGTAACATCATCAAGAAAAACAAGGATTTATTTGGAAAGTGACTTTAAAGTTTCCCGTTAGAAGAAGGTTCTTCTTCAATATAGGTTGAAGGAGAATGGTTAGGATGTGGATTGTGGTTTGCATAGAGAGTGTTGTACTCCTTGGAAGTTAATTTGTAAAGATTCTAATGTATTATTAATTTTTTAATTTAAGATATTAGTAGGAGACGAAGATAATATTTAATTTTGAGAGGATCTTGTTATTCTCTTTCAACAAGATGTCCAAACCTTTATAAGTTGTGTTTGGAAAAAAAAATTCCTATTAATAAGATGCACGCACTTGAAGGTTGGAATTTTATATTTAAAAGGACTTTAAATTATTGAAAAGTAGAATATTTTTCGAGTTCAATGTCAGTTGAGTAGAGTCAACATAAGTATTAATAATAATGATAAAAGGATGTAAAATGTGAATCCATCTAGATATTTTTATTGTAAGACTTATTTTAAGATACTAGTAGATGATTCCAATAATCAATTTTTCAATCCTTATGAGTCTGTGTGGTCTAACCTAACTCCAAGCAAAATCAAATTTTCAAAATGGTTAGTTTTGGAAAGGTGAAGACAAATGATCATATCTAACTAAAGCTCTTTAAATTTTACTTTTTTCTAACTAGTGTATGCTTTGTAAGAACAACTATTGATCATTTGTTTTTACATTGTCTAATTACTTATTTCCTTTGGTCAAAGCTATAGAATATTATGGGATTATAGAGACTTTTCCACAATCTTGTTAATCCTTATTTTTGAAATCTTTTTTTTTTCTATTATAGGAGCAACGGTAAGGCTTCAGAGGTAAGGGTGTCATGGAACTGAAAGATATTATTTAAGTGTTATGAATGAATAAGAATAAGAGAATTTTTTATGATAGTACATTTTTGTAAAAGAGAGTTATATTTTTAACGCCTTTTTCAAAAGATTATACAGATTATTCTTAATTTTTCGTTAGTTTTAATTAAGAAACTTATTTATCTTAGTTAAGTTTTGGATGAGCATAAGAGCCTTACTTGGTATAATTTAGTGCCTTTTTAAGTGATTTTATGATGAATATTATAACTTTATAATTATTACTTAATTAATATAAAATATTATTTTTTATAAAAAAAGTTATAATAACATCTCTATATTTAGTATTTTCTTAGGGGTAGGCTAGGTTTGAAGAAATATTGCTACTTATTTTCCTAGAGCTATTTGCTTAAAATATTTTTATTAATTTTATCACATAATGATTTTATTAACCTATAAGGTGTACTTTTCAAATATAAGTTACTTATTTAATTAATTTCATTTATATTCTTAAAAAATATATATTCAATATATTGATGTATTTTGAACATATATTCAACATTTTTTAATTAAAATTTTTGATATAAATAAATATTAATAAATATAAATAATAAATAATAAACATTTAAGAAGAAAAACATGTTTAAAATGTTAGATAAAATGAACATATAACACATATATGAATATGCATTTGAACATACATTCATCACATTATAAAAAATTGAATATATTTAAGAGGTTATTAAAATAAATTTTTATGATAAGTATTTAATCTTTATTAAATTATTAATTTTGTAAGTAATTTAAATTATCCCATTATTTATCTTTTTTAACTATCAAATTATCTCCAAAATTGAGGCTTATGGATACCTTACACCTTGCCTCATGAAAATAATTCGTAAGGCAACGTTCACCATTTTTAACCTTGTTCTTAATTCCTTTGACAAGAAGAATAAATAAGAAACTTATTAGGTTTAAAAGAAACACAGAAAAAGTAGAGCTCTAGAAAGTATTTAGTCGTTATTTTTGTTTAATGAGGTCTGCAAAAAGTCTCATTTCTACCATTAATAAAGCTAGATTTAGCCATCGGGAAGGTTTATTGTGCTCTATTCATTAAGAAGAAAGATAAGCAATTTATTGTTGGCTACAGTATCTTTTGGAGTGATAGAATAATTAACGATTATGCTAAAAGGTAAGAGATCGAAATCATTTCAGAGCTCATTTGAATAATGAAGTTTTTGACTTTATAAAGCCTTACTTTCAATCTCAAAATATACTGATCAGAAGCGGAGTACAAGAAAACTGAGAGAGTTTTTTAAAGGAAAAATAAAGAGAATTAATTTGTGAAATTTTACCCACAAATTGAAGATATATATATTTGTTGTATTTTTGTGAGAGATCTACCTAAATGTGAAGTGTGTAATCTCATCTTATTATAGTAAAAGTTTAAGTGATCTACGAGTCCCGTGGTTATTACTTTTATTTCTGAAAGTTTTTACACGTTAAAATCTTGGTGTTATTTTGTTCTATTTTGATTTGAAAAATTATCCTCAATATGTAAAATTTATTTCTTTATAACTATACATTTTTTTTCTAACAGTTTTGTACCTTTACATTCCAAATTCTTGACAATTAAGTATTTTTTTAAGGAATAAATGAAGGTAA
Source organism: Hippophae tibetana (assembly GCA_037013495.1). Lineage (NCBI taxonomy): Eukaryota > Viridiplantae > Streptophyta > Magnoliopsida > Rosales > Elaeagnaceae > Hippophae > Hippophae tibetana. Next base: position 43,729,511 of record CM072808.1, read on the forward strand.
GACACTTCAATTATTTCACAAATTCATGAAGTATTATATCAAGCATAATAATAATAAATAAATAGCCTTCAAATGTATTAAAAAGTTATACTAGCTAATATTATGGTACAATACGACTTGCAAATACAATCAAATAAAACTGAAACTCATAAATGAAATCATTCGAATACTAGGGAGCCCAATTACATACATCATCTATTACTAAAAGCCAACCGAGCAGAGTTTTCAAATCGACAAGCCTATAACCCAAATGTAACCTTAATCTAATGAAATTGGAAGAGGGATTCTTTTACTTGCAAAAATCATAAAACCTATTTTAGAACAGGACAGGACGAAGAAATAATTTGAAAACACATGTTAATAACCCAATTGGCTGATTAACCGACTTCGGAGAAAGGCAAAATAATGTGATGTGCAGACAATTGGCTGCGTAAATGGCGGCAACGTAACTTAATGACCTGCAATTGTAAGGTCCGGCCGCGTTGTGTTTGAGACATAGAGTGAGAGTTAAATTAAAGATAAGTGTCGTTTCGATAATTTGAATATAATTGTATTAGATTAAGTTTTAATAATCTATATAATATATTAGGATAAAATTAATTATATTTTTTATTTATCAAAATAATTTCATTATAAAAATTTATTAAAATTAATATATATTTTATTTTTTTATTAAAAAAAATAAAAATATGTTAATTTTTTTTAAAGAAATGTAATTCTTATACTACTTGTAAACATTATATTGATATTTTTTTAATAAATTTATGATATTTTTGTATACACAAATATCTTGAACAAATATTCTAATTAATCCGTTTAAATTGAGAAATTTAAACAATCCATTTTTATTCAAATCATATTCGTATTTATAAATTTTATAATTTGTTCTATTCGATCTACACCAAATTGTTACTAAATTATAAATAAATATATATTTTATTTTATAATATATTATATTTAAATATTATACATAACATAATTATATTAGATTATCATTTTAGTTTAAAAAATAAATATGAATTTTTTAATAAGTTAATAATTGTACATATATATTTCATATTTTTTTAATTTTTCTAGTTATGATTATAAATAATAAATTTAATATAAAAATATCATTTTAAAATTTCAATTTATATATTTTATGTTTTTTATATATGAAAATAATTTACAAATAAATTTTTATATTAATTTGAACTTATTTGATAAAAAATAAAAAAATTTGTTCAAATCAAATTGATTCGAATAAATTATATCATTAGATTAAATTTAAATTAAAAATCTTTAAATCCATTTAGATTTGGATTATTAATATCCTCACAATGTACATCATTTAACCAAATGCTTTTTATTTTTAATTTTTTTTATCACTTATCTTTCTTTCATATGTATTTTTATTTTTTTTAAGGTTTCTTAGTTTTTTTTCCCTTTTAACTCGTTGATTAATGGAAGCTCCCACAATATTTAAATTTGTATATAGTGTATAAAAATCCTCTAATACTATAAAGTTAACATTTAAAATAATATGAATCTCATATTAATTATAAATATTTAAATAATATATAATTTATTAAATGTGATACTCTTCGATGGCTTTCCGATTAAACTAGAACGTTAATAATTTAGTTGATTAACATGTGGAGAGTCCAACGACCGTGCCCACCAACCAGTCTTCAAGTAGCTGTAAGGTAAAACTTTACCATTAAAGCAAATTATTTGTGATTTTTTGCTAACCGAAGAAGCATACAGATAGATTCTACAATAGTTCTAAATTAAGAATGTTGGTACTATGTATAAGAGTTCAGAAAAATTGTCATAAGGATTCCTTTTTCAAAAATATTGTTTAATATTTTAATTTTAAAAAATTACTTATTAATCATCTTATTTATAAAAATATATATTTATTAATATTTTTACTTATAAAAAAGATATTCACTGTTTCCTTTATTTATAAAAAAATAATAAAAATATTTTCATTATTTATTTCCATCTAATAAAATGAAAAAATTACAAAATAATGTTAGAATCTTTCACCCCTATTTTATAACTTAAATATCTCAATAATTTTATTTATTTATAAATAAATTTAAAATTATTAAATATATATTTTTACATTATTTTTATAAATAATAAATTAAATATTGTATTTTTAAAATTAAAAATTAAATAATATTTCCTTTTATAAATAAAAATATCAATAACAATTTTCACCCTCAAAGCTTTCAACAGGCCAGGTCTATTCTGACTTTACTTAACTAATTCAAAAAATGTTAACCTACCTAGATTGTGCATAGTGGAGTTTATGATTTGTCACCTACATACTAATTAAATTAGTATTTTCTTCGTTTAAAAAGAATATTCACAAATTTGTAATTTCTATCCACCAGTCAAACCAAAACTAAAAATAGAAATGAAAAAAAAAAAAAAAATTTGATCCCTCTTTCTCAGTCAACCTTGTCATCATATTCATCTTCATCCTCCTCCCGATCATCATCATCTTCATCTTCACCATCATCTATCCTTCTTCTTCTTCTACCACATAAATCTCCAAACAAATCCACAAACGTTCTCAGAACGACGATGCTAAACCATCCAAAGCAACCAATTCCTCCACAAGAGCAGTACTTGTCCTTGAGCTTCCCAAAGAAACCCTTGTCCACTTCAATAGGAGTCGACATCGGCTGTAAATAAGCCAAAGCCGCCTGTTTAACTAGTGGATTCTTGATCGGAATCTCATTCCAGCTCGAGTTATGTGTCGGCGACATGATCGTCGACGGAGAAGCCGGTATGAGGTCCTTTAGGCTTGTATAAGTCATCTTCTTTATTGTTGTCATCTCTATATCGGAAATTTCAATCTCAGGAAAGTTGAAGCCGTTGTGTGAAAGAAAAGTCGGCAAACGAGAATGAGAAGGAGAAGGAGAAGGAGAATGAGATAAGGAGGGTAATGGTACTAAGTGTGAGTCTGTGTTGGGAGTGAGGGAAGGATTTTTGAGATGATCATGATCAACGTTATAAGCTATGGTGGTTTCCATGGTCGTTTGATTATTAATAATTTATAAAATGAATTGGAATGAAGATAGAATTTGGGTTTTAATAGGTTTTTAAATTTGATTAGAGAAAAAATATTTTTAGTTTTTGAAATAAAGAACATGGAAGATTACATAGAACGAGATCGATCAATTAGAGTTTAGTTTGTGGCGGAGGGTCCGTCCTTATATAGTAGCGCACTGGCTAGGAACGATTCTTTTTACTCAAAGGTCCATCAATTTGGGATTTTCCTTAAATGGTTTAGGTAAAGGGCTTTATTTTTTCATGAGTCGCGTTTTTAGTAAGTTGTAATAAGTTGAAAAAACTAAATACATTACTTTTTTTTTCCTCAATTATATACAAATTTATTTTTAACTACCAAATACTAATACTGAATATGATATTTTGGATTAATATATATTGTTATTACCTGAAGTGCTGAAGAATATTATATTTTGCTTATCAAATTTTAACCGAGTATTATAAGGAAAAATATATACTAGGTAAATATACACAATTTACACTATCTTAATCAAGATTCCAATAGACACTGAGGGGGGAAATCATTGGTCAAAAGAGTCGTATCATAAAAATTAAACGGATTGAGATAATAATATAGCAAAAAGAAAATGATTAATCAAATATCTTCATTAATAAAAATTATATTTTTTATTATGATTTATAATAATTAGGTAAACTAATAAAATCTAGACATGTGGTTCACATTAGGGCTGAGCATCGGTTTCAAAACCGTAAATTGTAGATCATTTCAAATTTGATATGATACGAAACAAATTATAAATTATTCAATACGAATCTGATCTGTTGTATATGTCAATTCGAACAAATCCGAATCCATCAATTATAAAGCAATTCGAAATCGATTCGATCCGAAAATTATTTAATGCGAAAATTATTCAATCTGAATCCGCTTTAAATGCCAATTCGAACAAATATGAATCTGATCCGATCAAATAAGGACAAAATCATAATTTCAACCTATAAAATAAAAAATTACATAAAAAAAATATATTTTCCATACAAATTCAACAATAAATGACTATGATTAAAAATAGTTCAACAAAAATGATTCAAAAAAAAATTCAATACAAATTACATAATTTAACTCAAAATATCTATAATTTTAACATAAAATTTAAAAATATTAAATTCAAATTACATCAAAATAAAACAACACTTTTAAAGTGTTGTTCACTACAAATCTTCAATATGGGTTGGTTTTGAAATGATTCATTTAATAAAGCTTCCAAATCTCGAAACAACCTAAGCATGGAGGTCATGAATGCTATACTTGTTCATTGTCTAGCCAATGCAAAACCTTCATTGTCTAGCCAATATAAAAGACTACTAGCTTCTTCAATGGTTGTCATTCCTAATAAAGCATGTTACTATCGCATAAAAGTTTCGCAACACTTTAAAGCATTGGACATCTTTGTCCATAAAAAGGAGTGCAATACAAATTTTAATTTACCATGAGCCTAAATGTCATGATATATAAATATACAAATATGTTCTTTGGAAACTATAAGGTAGCTCTTACAACCTGCAACCTCATTAGATGATTCACTTTATCTATGTGGTGCTGAGTCTCTTTCGAATTCTGCATTTTTCAGCCTTCTTGCTCAAATTATCAAAAATAAATTGCCAAACAAAGAAATAAAATTAAAAAAAAAACTAAAGTTCTCTAGAACAAGCTGAAAGAAAAATAAAGAGGAACAATCTATTAGAGATTAAAATAAAATCTGTGGGTTTTTACAAAATTCATAAAACACCAATCTCAAAAGTTAACCATGATTAATTTTAGAATAATCAAAACCAAAACCGAATTGCACAGAAAATCAAACATTCTTTTAATTTCTATGCGCATATAAACAATCCTACACTACAGAACTTGTTATACATGTTTATGTGTTCATTTAAAAAACTCAAATAGAACTTACTGTCGAACTTTTTTTTACAACTAAATTAAAAAAAAACAAAAACAAGTTCCAAACACAAGAAAACAAAACTCATTACAAAACGAGTCTTAATTAATCACATGGAAATTGGAGGATAATATTCAGTTAGATCCAAATTGATCAACTTAAAATAAGATAAACATCACAACTGGTAAATTCATACTTATGTCTAGTATGCAAAGACCACTCACTTAAGCAAAAATGCCTACAAAAAATTGTTGATGACTACCAACATCCAACTCTTTAATAACAACTAGATTTAGCTTCAACAACTCATCAACCTGTCAATGTTATTCCCTCACTAGGATAGAAACAGATGTTATCTGAATTCCAACTAGCAAAACCAAAATGCAACCTCTTTAAGAGAACAAAATTTGATACATGTTAATTATTCATTATTCAAATATGCAATACTAGGACTTTGATTTTGCCTCAAGCAAAAATCCTACAACATGAAAAGGATCAGAAACCAGTTAAATAATAGGAGAGTTTTGTTTGCATCTAAGCAACCCATTGAAGCAACCAAAAATATAAAAAAAAAATTGCATTATTCATTTGACTAAATGACATACAAAACCACAGAAACGCCCTGTCAAAAAATAAACTCATGTATGAAAACAACCTAATTGTTATTTAATGTCGTAAGTTCTAAATATTATGAGATACAAAGACTGTTGCTAAAACAAGAAGCTTATGTGGCATACATCAAGATTGGCTTGAAGCTCAACATCGGCTTCTGGAGCAGGAATTACCCTAACAGCTCGATCTCGAGCACAAGATTTCTTGACACCACTAGCATTAGATTTTCCTGTAGCTCTCAATCTACGGCCATAAAAGTCGCCAAGGTTAGGACTATAAAGACTATTTGTAATCCATTTTATGCTTTAAAGTGCAGAGAAGAAAAGTAAGAACTGTCATATTACAGAGATGTGCATGGAAAATAGACAAAGAAATGATCAAATCAAGATAAGAAATGTTCAATAGAAGTAATATACTTTCTGGCTCCTTCATCCCAAAGTTTTGCATCTGATGACTCTATGAAAATAGAGCCATTAGTCCACTTTTTTACTTAATATTTACTTGTTTTATTTAATAAATAGTATTTTTAAGGCTAAAAAAATTTAAATATAAACTTTTTAGTGAAAATATAAATTTTGGAATGTTTTGAGATTTTTCTGAAATTTTTCTGGATTTTTTATGAATTTTTAACATAGGACCAATCAGAAGCTACCACGTGGCATGACACGCAAGTTGAGGAGATGACTAGGCAATAAACACGGATGCCACACAAGAATCAACAGCGAATCCCATTGCGCCCGCGTGGGAGGAGGACGAAACACGTGCCATGTGTCAGTATCATGTTCAATCTGAGTTCGGAAAATCAGTCAACACGTTATGACACATGTGCCTACGCCATCCATTCATGCAAATCATGTCACGCCACGTGTTGCTAACTCATCAAACGTTGACTTTGATCGGTCTCCCTTACCACGAGTCGCTCCCTAATTCGCTAATGAATTCTGATGCCACGTGTCACGCTCTGATTGGTTGAAATTGTCAACTTTTGCTTGTTTTGATCGTAGCCCTTGATCTGAAACTAATCGGACAGTCCAGATCGCACCTAAGCATTATTTAAGTCCATAATCACTCCATAAACCTGAATTAGCCTCCATTAGTATAATTTTGGTAAGCTTTTAGAGCTAAAAAGAGAAAAAATTGAATAAATGACACAATTTTGGTGGAGATTCAAGAGATTGATTTTATTTCTTTTTTACTCTTTTCTTTATTAATTTTATGTCTTTTTAATGAAAAATATTGGTTTTATGGATACAATTATGTGTAATTAATTTATTAATATAGGGATCTTATGAACTCAATTTTCACCATGTGATGATCTAATATTTTTTTTCAATTATAATATTAATTTAATTATGTTATTTAATCTAATGTTTATGCTATTAATTATTTGACCAATAATTTATCTATAGAGGTAATTAAATAGATTTGAGAAAATTATTTAATTGTTTATCTTGATTAAATAACATGCATAGTTTCTAAGCAGAAATGTATGATTCTTATGTATGTGATCCATAATTGATGAACTTAATAAATAGTATGCAATTTATTTCGCATAAGAGTGTGATTAAATTAATTACTATATGGTGTATAGTTTACTTAAAAGAGGAATACATGTTAGGTTAGATTCAATTGATTATGTAATTAATTGATATTATATTGAGGGGATTTTAGTGATTCACATGTTTAGAAAATTGGGGGATTAAGTATTCCTAGATATTTTCTCATATATCTTTTTAGTCACAAAATCTGATTTAATTAATTATTGTTATTTACTTTTAGTTATTTTAATTTTGCTTTCTTAAGATATAAAAACACCAAAAAAAATTATTTTTAGTTTTAAAAATTAGTTTCTAAAAAAATAATCTCTGTGAGAACGATCTTTACTTATCATTATATTACTTGTTATGATATGTATACTTACGTATTCATTTCACACAATTTGTATGACGATCAAGTTTTTGGCGCCGTTGTCGGGGAGTATTAATATTAGAAATTAATATTTTTATTATTATTTATTTTTTAAAAAAATTCTTAATTTATTTATTTTACTTTAATTTTAATCTAAATTTATTTACATTCTTTTAGTGACTTATTTATTTATTTATTCTAGTTAATTTCTTTTATTTATTTTCTTTACTTATTAATTTGTTTTACTTTAATTTATTTATTAGTTGTTAATTTTTTTTAGTTTTTATTTAAACATCTCCTTTAGTATTGTAGAAACATAGTTGAGTCTATTGTATGAGTAGAGTTCGTGAGGAAAAAATCTTATCTTTAGATCTTGAAATTGAGTGTACTTTGAGATCAATTAGAAAACAACAAGTCACCCTAGAGGAAGAAATGGCTAATCCATTAGAAATAAACAATAATAAGCTAAAATTGAAGAATTAAATGTTTTTAATAGATGATAGAGATATAGATATGAATGAATGAATATGCAATAGCTACGTTGGAAGAGTTGAATCCAAGTATTATAAGACGAAACATTCAAGTTAATCATTTTGAATTAAAGTCAGTGATGTTTCAAATGCTACAAGTAGTTGGACAATTCAGTGGATTACCAACAGAGGATCCTTATCTTCATCTCAGATTGTTTATTGAAGTTGTAGATTCATTTAAGTTCAATGGTGTGACAGAGGAGGCATTTAGGCTTAGATTATTCCCTTACTCTTTGCGAGACCGTGCTCGAGCTTTGCTAAACTCTTTGCCACCTGATTCCATTACAACTTGGAATGGTTTGGCAGAGAAATTCTTGATGAAATACTTCCCACCAATAAAGAATGTCAAGCTTAGGAATGACATTTCATACCAATAACACAAAGGAGAATCTCTATATGAAGCATGAGAAAGATTCAAGGAAGTGCCCCCATCATGATATTCCTTCTTGGATTCAAATGGAAACTTTTTACAATGGTCTTAATGTTCAAACAAGGACTATCATTAATGCATCGGCTAATGGAGCTTTGCTATCCAAATCTTACAATCAAGCTTATGATTTACTTAAGAAAATGGCTAGCAATAATTATAAATGACCAATGGACAGAATGACAGCCACAAGAAAAGTAGCTGGAATGCATGAGGTAAATGATATCATAGCACTTACAGTTCAAGTGTCATCTTTGGTTAATCTTTTGAAGGTACAAAACTCGCCAGCGAGTATAAACCAAGTTCAAAATTTAGGTGTGTCATGTGTGTTTTATGGAGAAGTTCATTTGTTTGATAATTGTCCAAATAATCCTGAATCCATTTGCTATGTGGGTAATGTGAATCGAAACAATAATCCATACTCAAACACATATAACCCAGGATGAAGACAACATCTAAATTTCTCTTGGAGTAATAACAACATTCAAAGTGGTAGTTAATTCAACCATCAATCATTTCCACCACCTGATTTTCAAAAATCACAAGCCCAAGTAAAGAAGCCACCTACTGAGGACAATACAAGTGCTTTAATAAGGATGATGAAAGAATTCATCCAATCAGTGAATACAAAAGTATCAACTCAAGAGGCTTCAATTTGAAATTTGGAGAACCAAATGGGGCAAATTTCTCAAGCTATAAGTCAAAGGCCTCAAGGGAACCTTCCAAGTGACACAATTGTAAACCCAAGAAGAGAAGGTAATGACCAATGAAATATCATAGCCTTGAGGAGTGGTAAAAATTTAGAACAAGAACATAAGACAAAAAAGGATGAGGAGAAACAGGAAACTAAAAAGAATAAGGAGGAACCAGAAACTAAAAAGGAGGAGGAGAAATTAGTGGATAAAAAGAGTAATGAAAAAGAAATAATTCAGCCAAAAAAGAGCAACCTTTACAAACCCACTATTTCTTTCCCTCAAAGACTGCAAAAGCAAAAGTCAGATACGTAGTTTTCAAAATTTCTATAAGTCTTCAATAAGCTACACATAAACATACCATTTACAGAGGCACTTGAACAAATGTCATCTTATGCCAAATTCATGAAGGATATACTATCAAAGAAAAGAAGGCTTGAAGATCATGAAACAATAACCTTGACTGAAGGTTATGGTGCCATCTTTAATAGAAAACTACCATAAAAACTGAAAGATCTAGGTAGTTTTGACATCCCTTGCACTATTGGGAACATTCGTTTTGGAAAGGCACTATGTGACTTGGGTTCTAGTATTAACCTCATGTCATTATCGGTTTTCAAGAGATTGGGGATTGGTAAAGAAAAACTCACTTTGGTAACATTACAAATGCCAGATAGATCGATTAAGAGACCTCAAGGTGTGGTAGAAGATTTGTTAGTAAAAGTAGACAAATTCATCTTTCCGGCAGACTTTATTATGCTAAACATGGAAGAGGATCGTGACATTCCTATCATACTTGGTCGTCCATTCTTAGAAACCGGAAGGGCACTTATTGATGTACAAAAAGGTGAATTTACAATGAGAGTGCAAGATAAACAAGTAATATTTAAAGTTTTTAAAGAATCTTAACCCCCTAATATTGATAATGCTAATGAATGTTTAAGGATAAATGTTACTGATTGTGGGAGTAGTTTAAAAGAATCTGTTAAGTCACCCAAACTTAAAACTTTAACACATGATGCTATAAGCAAGGACATAAACTCACTAGAAAATAACTCAACCTATTATAACTTTGAAAGTATGGCATCGAAGGTTGATATTATGGACTGTGTGAACTTTTTAGAGGACACATCTCTCATGTATGTATCAAAGGCGATAATGGAAAATTTTGAGATAAGATCTAAACTCAAACCATCAATTGAAGAGCCACCAAGTTTAGACCTCACACTTCTACCCTCTTATCCTCAATCAAGTATGAAAGTGAAAAAGTCCAATAAAGGGGTGAAAAAGCTATTATAAATACATAAATTGGATGAGTTACAGTGGAATGCTTATAAGAATGCCAAGAAGTTCAAAAGGAAAACAAAAATATGGAATGAGAAGAGAATTGAGCACCGTGCTTGTGAGCCAAAACATAAAGTATTATTGAACAGATCAAGACTCAAGTTGTTTCCAGGCAAACTCAAAAATAAATGGATACAAAGGGATGTGCCTTGAAACTTAATAGAACCATCTAGTCAAGGACGTTAAACATGACGCTAGTTAGGAGGCAACCCAACGTTATTTTACTTATATTTTGATTGTTTTTGTTTTGTAGAAGAATAAATGTGGAGAGGAATGACGCAACAAGAATGAGCATTTCAATGAAAGATGTGGTGTGCCATAATTAAGGGAGTTTTTTTTTTTACTTTTTCATATTTACATGTGCACATTGGGGACAATGTGTAATTTAAGTTTGTGGGAAGGAACTTCATTCTCTACATTAATATTTAGTATACATTTTAATTTTTTAGGGATTTTTTTAAAAAAATTTAATTGATAAATATATGGAAACTAAATGCATGCATGCTTGATATGAAACATATGAACTCAATGATAAAAATTGGTTGTCATGACTAGGATAAGGAATCTAACATATTTGTTAAGATATTTACATTAATCATGTGATATGCTTGCTAGTTTTGATTGAATTGATTCAAATTTTACGCACATATTCATGATTGATTTTGGTGTGTTTATTGAGAGAAAATTTGTAGTGATTATATCTACCAAGTTTTAGAATCTATTTTATCATTTCTTGAGACGAAAATCCTAAATAGTATTTAGCAAGAGAAATGATTTAGGCCTTATTTGGATCGATTAAGCCTTTTAAGCTAACCATTGTTAATATCTTTAGTCACTCATTTGAGCCTAACAAAAAACCTTTCATATCTGTAAGCCACATTTAATGCTTGACTAATAAGTATTACTTTTACCCTTGCACCTTTAGCTTGTATGAAATGAAAAAAGAAAAAGACACAATCATATGTTATGCTTTAGAGTAAGGTGAAATGTAATACATCCCGTAAAAAAGAAGAAGCAAAACTCACAACACAAGTATCCCTATAAAGAAAAAGAAAATAGAATTGAAAATAAGTTTGAGGGTGTTGTGAAGTAACCCAAAAAAAGAAAAAAAAAGAAAAGAGATGTGCAATAAAAAAAATATGAAAAGAATTTCAAAAGAGGATGCACTAAAATATCAAGTAAAAGCTCAATTGTAGTTAAAAAATGCATGATGAAAAAAAGCTAAGGTGTGGAAAGACCCTAAAATGTTTGCATCTATCGACCCCCTACCTAAGCCTTACATTACAACCATATAAAATCCTTATTGTTCTTGAGCTAAGTGCATATTTATATTAGTGGAGAGGGATGTGAAAAATTGACTTATGAGACTTATTCTAAGATTGAATTTATTAGCATGCTCATATACGTTGATTTCATGAGTGCATTGGTTGATATCATGTGCATCACACATACACACGAATTAATTTTTCAAAAACCTTGCATATCCTTGTATTGATGGAACATTGATTGATGAATATGTGAACCTCTTTATCATATACTTGTACGACTTTTAAGAGGGAAAGTTTTATTGAAATAAGCATGTACTAATAGAAGTATATTTATGAATATAATACCGAAGTTAGTTTATTTAGTTACACATAGCTTTACTTGAGAACAAGTAAAGATTTAAGTTTGGGGGTATGATGACTCTATGAAAATAGAGTCATTAGTACATTTTTTTTACTTAATATTTACTTGTTCTATTTAATAAATAGTATTTTTATGGCCAAAAAAATTTAAATATAAAATTTTTAGTGAAAAGGGGGGAAATCTATTTTATGGGATTTTTTATGAATTTTTAAAGCAAAACCAATCAAAAGTTTCCACTTGGCATGCCACGTAAGCTGAGGAGCTGACTAGGCAAGCCATGCGGACGCCACACAAGCACCAAAATGAATCACATTGTGCCGCGTGGGAGGAGGATGAAACACGCGCCACATGTCAACACGACGTTCAATCCGAGTTTGAAAATCGGTCAACGTGCCATGACACATGTCATCACGTCATTGCTCCATGTGTTCCATTCATGTGAATCACGTCGTACCAAGTGTTTCTAACTCCATGAGCGTTTACTCTGACTGGTCTCCCCTACCATGAGTCGCTCTCTGATTCGTCAATGAATTCTGATGCCACATGTTGCGCTGTGATTGGCTGAAATTGTCAGTTTTTGCTTGTTTTCATCATAGCCCTTGATCTGAAGCTAATTAGACGGTCCATATCACACTTATACTTTATTTAAGCCCATAATCACTCCATAAACCCAAATTAGCCCCCATTAATATAATTTTGGTAAGATTTTAGAGCTAAAAAGAGAAAAAAAATTGAAGAAACGACACAATTTTGGTGGAGATTCAAAAGGAAATTAATTCTACAATTCAAGAGATTGATTGTATTTCTTTTTCTACTTTTTTCTTTATTAATTTTATGTCTTTTTTATGAAAAATATGAGTTTTATGAACACAATTATGTGTAATTAATTTATTAATCTAGGAATCTTATGAACCCAATTTTTACTATATGATGATCTAATATTTTTTCTAATTATAATATTAATTTAATTATATTATTTAATCTAATTTTTATGCTATTAATTGTTTGGCTAACAATTTATCTATAGAGACAATTAAATAGATTTGAGAAAATTATTTAATTGTTTGTCTTGATTAAATAACATGTATAGTTTCTAGGCAGAGATGTATGATTTTTATGTATGTGATCCATAATTGATGAACTTAATGAGTAGTATGCAATTTAATTTGCATGAGAGTGATTAAATTAATTACTATATGATGTGTAGTTTAATTGAGAGAGGAATACATGTTAGGTTAGATTCAATTGATCATGTAATTAATTAATATTATATTGAGGGGATTTTAATGATTCGTATGTTTAGAAAATTGGGAAATTAAGTATTCCTAGATATTTTCTCATATATCTTTTTAGTTACAAAATATGATTTAATTAATTATTTCTATTTACTTTTAGTTATTTTAATTTTGCTTTCTTAAAATATAAAAACACCAAAAAATTTGATTTTTATTATTTTTAGTTTTAAAAATTAGTTTCTAAAAAAATAATCTCCATGGGAACGATATTTACTTATCATTATATTACTTGTTACAATACATATACTTGTATATTTATTGCACACACAATTTGTGTGGCGATCAACATCCATCTTTTTACTGGGAGGATATTTTGGAAGACTAGAAGGGTCACAGGCATAAGGTTAGTTTGTGGGTAACTGAAAAATAAGACATAAGAACTCATTAATATTTTGTGAATTTATTAAAACGAAATATAACTTACAATTAGCAAATAAAAGACAAAGGGAAACTACTAGTCAATGTTGAAGCTAATGAGTCATGACCAACGAAGAAATGAGGGTAGTAGTGATTGTCTCTTCCCAGTGATACCAAACCACTTTTCCTGCACAACTTGACACACATATAGAAAATAAAAAAGCAAAGCATGGAGAAGAAAACAAAGATCAATACCCTTGTTCCAATAATACACACTAAGTAAAAAGATTTACCATATCCTTCACGGAATGCATCTTCCACCAACTTCACTAGAAGAACATTTGCTCCTTTACAAACCAGCCCCCGAAATTCCTAGTTTGGTTATACCTTGCTATTATATAACCTAGAAAAGTCGAAAAGTAATAGTTCATCACTAAATCAGAAGCGACTGGGGAACTGACGAACAACGACTGGGGAAGGAGAGAACGACGAGTATGAAAGACATAGAAAAATGGGATTTCAGAGATAAATGAGATTAAGGCTTTCGAGTGGCTCCAAATTTTAGTTTTATATTAGATTTAATTATAATATATTATTATATATATTTTTTAAAATAATATATAAATGTATCGACTTGAATTGAATTATTTAGATTTGAATATTTTCAATCTGAATCTGAATCCAAATGTATTGATAAAATTCAATTCGAATCCAAATGTATTGATAAAATTCAATTCGAATCCAATCCGACTTCGAATCGAAACTACTATTTTTTAAAAATTTGATCTAATTTTTTGGATTGATCGGATATTTTGCTCACCCCTAATTCACATATATGTGTTGCTTTGAGAGTTTAACTTATATCTTGTTGTTAGGGTTTCTACCATTTGCATCACCTCTTTCTACTCTGGTTCTCAACTCATATCGCGCCTTTGTTTTCTCAACCTTCATCACACTTTAGTTTTTTATTATCTTTTAACTCATTGTTATATTAGCGTAGATAGATTATGATTGTTTTTTTAAATTTTATTTACTCTTTTAATTATATTTTATGTCTTTGTTATGTAAAAAAAATAGATACATGATTTACAGTGTGAGAAGATTATTAAATTAATTAATGAAAAATAAGACAATTTTGAAATGGAATTACCATTTTTATAGCATAAGTACTCTCTAATTTTACCTAATAATTTATTGATATAATTAAATGTCATAATTTCTTTTAAATATAGAATTTTATTTTAATTTTTTTTTAAATATATATTTATTTTTAGAGAATTAAATTGTAAGAAAATAAATATATTTTATTTATAGAGAATTGAAAATAATTGATTATTTATTCATAAAAAGTTTTAATTTTCTAATATTTTAAAAATAAAAATATATTAGAAATAAGTGGTCTGAAATCGAATCAAGCAAACGAAGTAAATAAATTTTGCTCAGCTTCTCTGTTAAATAATTTTGGAAAAGTCTACAACTTAATTTATGGAAATGGTTTAGTATTGTGCTAGTTATTTCATTTTCTTCGAGTTTTTCACAGATTTCTTTTTCTCGAATTATATTTTATGTTTTAATTTATATTATGACGTGAATTCTATTTTCTGTATATAAAAATGGGTAAAACTTTGGATGCATGACTTTGAAATTTTTAAAGGAGGGGGTGAATATGAATGAATGATTTATTTCTATTTGGGAACTGAAATTTGTGTTTATTTACAAAAGATTAAAATAAAAAAGTTAACACTTTATTAAGAAAATTTTAAAAATTAACACTTATTTTATTTTATGTTTGTTACGTTATTATATTAACGTAAGGATTCAATGCGCTACTACCAATATCACTTATAAAATAATTCACTTTCAAAGACTTCTAGTACTAGTATATGATTTAATTTTAGAGCAATTAAATTGCTGTGCCTAACTTTGTGTTCTATAAAAATGATTGAAGATATGAAATTCCAATTTGATGAGCTTGTTGAAGTTGATGGGTAGGTAAAGACACAAGTATGTTACATTTAATAAAATAAATAAAGAATATTGTTATATTTTGTCCTGTTTTTATTTTATTTTCTCTGATTAGTTATCAAAACTGTTGTCTAACAACTTATAATAACAATCAGATAGAGCACACGTGTCATTCAATTAAAATTGTGGACCAAGGAGAAGAAAGCAAATGATACTTTACCTAAAGTTTCAACGTTTAATTTCACGTAATAATTTCTGAGTTTACTTTTTAACCATAATCAAGTAATATATATATATATATATATATATATATATTATAATATAAATAAATATATATTTTCTTATTTACTAAGGAGATTAAAGATAATATAAATTTAATAACTAGATCATTTGTATTCAATAATAAAATTTCAATTCACTTCTTTCTTCTAAGTTGTTTGAGAAGTCTCTATTGAAGCATCCATTGTTTAATTAGCAGATTTTACAATTTTCTTCTCCATATAACATCGCTGTCCT
The DNA here is from genome assembly GCA_037013495.1 of Hippophae tibetana. Classification (NCBI taxonomy): domain Eukaryota; kingdom Viridiplantae; phylum Streptophyta; class Magnoliopsida; order Rosales; family Elaeagnaceae; genus Hippophae; species Hippophae tibetana. The sequence continues at coordinate 43,745,756 of CM072808.1, forward strand.
TTTCTCTATAACTCAACAAAACATTATACAAAACAACAACAAATAAAGAAAAGAGAAAAGAATTTGAAGCTACAAGCAATAATCTCAGGTAGCAAAGAAGAAGAAGATGAAGAAGAGTGGCAAATGGGTGCTCAAAGCAACAACAACACAAAAAGCTTCAGCAAAGAAAAAATCAACAACCCTTCAGTATCTATTTGATCTTGAATCAAATAATGAAAATGGGAATAAACAAGTGATGAACAACAACATCAGTAGCCTATGTTGTTCCAATTCTGAAAATGAAGAAATTCTTTCAACAGTATCTTTCTGTACTTCTTCTATGTTCACTTTTACATATCCAATTGAATCTCCTTCTCAAAAAGACTTAAAAGAGGCTTTAACTCTTTCAACTCTTCTACACCTTAAAATCTTCAAAAGAGTACCTTCATGATGATAAAGTCTTATCCGTCCTTATGTCTATGATCTCATCTAATCTTTTTAAATCACTCTTGTTGGAGATTGTTATAAAACTCCTTAATTTAAGGAGAAAATTAAGGAACAAAACATGGGGTAAAACATGGAGCAAAACAAGAAGTAAAACATGGAGCTTAATTCAAGGAGCAATTCAAGGAACCATTAATTTAAGGAGTAATTCAAGGAGTGAATTTTACTATAAATAGATGTATAATTGTAATGAATTAATCATCCAAAGTGTTCATTTCAATTGAGAGAAAAACTTTTGTGAGAGAAAATTGAGAGTAATTTTCTTAGGTGCAATTGGGTTGTGAGTTGTGAGTGTTGTAAACACCTTGTGTAATTTCTCCTATTTCAGTAAAAAGATCTACAGCAGGTCTGGAAACGTAAGCAAGATTGACCGAACTCCGTTATCAAATTTATGTGTTATTTTTATTCTTGCTTTCTCATAAATCTGACTTATCGGGAATTTGCGTAATTTCCCAACAACTCTCTCCTCCTAACATGATGATCATAACAAGTGATCATTTGCCTGATGATAAAGATCCTATTTCAACATTTTTACCAATATGGTCACATCTTCAATTAGTCTATGACTTTCTTTTATTTCTAGTGATCAACACAGATCCTAACATTCTCAAACACAAAATTGATCATCAATTCCTTTTGAATCTCCTCTCTCTTTCCCAATCTGAGGATCCTAGGAAAAGATAGATCTTGAAAAATGTCTACCATCAGATTTATTCTCGATTTGCTTTTCACCAGTTTTTAATGAGGAAATCAATGAATGATGTGTTCCTGCGTTATACATTTGAAGCAGAAAGACATTGTGGGATTGGAGAGTTACTTGAGATTTGGGGAAGTATCATAAATGGATTTACTATTCCATTAAAGGAAGAGCACAAGTTGTTCCTAATGACAGTTCTTATTCCATTATACAAGACTAAAGGAATGCAAGTTTATTACAGACAATTGGCTTATTGTGTATCTCAATTTTGTGCATAGAGAACCTGTGCTTGGTGGTGTTGTTGTTAGAGGGATTTTGAAGTATTGGCCTGTAACTAATTGTCAAAGGAGGTTTTACTAAATGGAGAATTGGAGGAATTAGTGAAGAATATTGATCCTGACCAGTACAGAAAGTTAGCTCTGCCTTTGTGTACTCAGCTTAATAAATGCATAATCAGTAAAAACTCACAGGTATCATCATTATTACATGGGAAAAATATGCATGCAAGTAGTATCGATTATGGTTAAATTCCAATCACGACAATTATTGTTTGATTTAAATCAATAATCTAGTTTTATGAAACCTTAAAATTGAAATTAAGAAGCAATTGATCTAATATCGGTGATATATATTATAGAAGTCATGAACTCTGATTGAATTGTACGTAGCAGAGAGAGCGCTCTAAGTTTGGAACAATGAGCAATTTATGATGATGGCATCAATGGCAGGTGTTCCCAATTGTAGTTGAAGGCCTGGAAAAGAACCTAAAGTGAAAACAATGCTTGAAGAAATGAAACCGCGGCTTGCCAGGACGAAATCAACAGGAAGGAGAAATGGGAGAAAATAGAAAGGGCAGCATCTCAAAGTCATCATCATCAGTTCCTGAAACCACCACATTTGATTTCTGTTTGATTAAAGAAACGAAGATATGAGTCTCATTCTGAGATGGATTTTAGTTTTGAATCTCATAATAGAAACAGGCTACTACTAATAATACTATATATAGGCTAAAGCTTTAGCACAAGCTTGTTTGTATAATTTAGCAACATATACAAACTGTTCTGTTCACCAAGTGAAACCAGCTGCATGAAACTTCACTCTCTACTTATATAATTATTATACCTCTTGACACATACATGTATATATGTGTGTGTTTATATTGATTGATGTCAAATTAAATAATTATTTACAACCAATCCAATTGGCAATGTCCCTTTTTTTTTTTGCCATCTGTGTATGGAAGTTATAAAAAAAATCAAATAGAAAAAGAGAGAAAAAATGCATATATGACAAACAAATAATATGATCTCTATAAATTGGCAGGTACAGATGGTTTATTGATTGTTAGCATATACTTAACACTTCTCAAATGGAAAACCATCACTAAACATAATTAGTTGGTTTTAAAAAACTATAGTCTATAGAGTTAGAATTTTTCGGGGGTCTGTTTAATTTCTAGGTTTAACAATTTCTTGAGAATATATATTTATCATTTATAGATAAACAAAAAAATCTCACACATATTACAATATTCGTTTGTCCAAATCCTACTAAAAAAAATAGTTATAATGGAAAATAAAGACAGAAAAAAAAGGAATTTTTTTTCGGGTTCAATGAAAATAATTTTATCAAAATTACAAAAATAAATAAAATATCAATTTCTTGTATTAATCTTAGACTAGAACAAACACATAATAATTACTATATATGGATTATTTTCACAACTGAAACCTAATTCTACACCAAAATATAATCATGTATAAGATATCCTTAAATTAGACCTACATATACATATGATTTAAAGGTGATTATAATCTTTTTATGTAACAAAAATATTACTATTTATAGTTAAAATTGATAAAAAAAAATAAAAATATTACCAACAAAATCATTCGATATAATATAAAAATAATTTATAATTAAAAAATCATAAATAGAGATAAATACTATAAAAGAGGGTGTTCCAATCTATCAAATTAGAATCGTCATCTTCGTCCACCTACTTGATGAATAAAAGAGAGAAAGAAAAGTGAGAAAAAAGGCATGATCATGAACGCTATTACTTGCATAAACGACGTCGTTTCTTTCAATTTTTAATTAAATTAGATATAGAAGTCTGATTCAACATTCATACACTTATTCTTCTCGATTGGATTGACGGTTCATCTCAAAATTGATTTCTCTTATGCAAAATGAATGTTTTATTATTTATTGTTGGTGGTTCCAATTGTTCTAAGATATGATTTGGTAGAATTATTTGGTAAAAAAATTTCTTGCGCTAATATATTTCTGTTGTTTTGGTGGACTTAATTGCAGTCATCTTATATTCTTATCCGAGCAAGGAAATAGTTAAAGAATAGTGGTATTGTCCCAAAATGCTCGGTCTTTCTCAGACGGTGGCAAAATCTTCGGGTTACTACTATCTTTCAGGCTCTCTTACTCTCAGTCCCTATTTGTTTCTCAAACTCTGAATTTAATTTTTCATCACTTTCTTCGTCATTTCTACAGGTTTGATTCGTCATCCCAATCTCCCCAAATTCCCATTCAAAAATCCGAATTATGATTTGGGAAAAATCAATAACAATGCTGTTGAAATAGCTTCTGGAAAGGTAAATTGTTATTTCCCCCCCTTTTATGCTCTTATAGAAAAGATAAATCTCTTGTGTAAATTTCAGTTACGAATAGTAATTTGTCTTTGGAGTGATGGGTTTTGTTCTGGCAGATACCAAGTTTCAGTGTCGTACTTTGTTCATCTGCAAGTAGATATAGCACACGTTATGCTCTACCAATTGGGAGAGATCATCATCAGCCAAGTTTTGATGATGAAGTTTCTCAAGAACCTTTTCTTCAAAGTCTTTTTAAAGAAGCCTTGTGGTATTTTTCTTCGACTCCCTCTAATGTTTTTTTTTCATTATTTAAAGATTTATTAATTCCCCAGATAGAATTGAATTGAAATTTATTTTATTTTAATGAACTAACTGATGGTTTATCTGCTTCTTAGGACTGTGAGGTCTATGGTTGCTTTCCTAGTTGAGCAGCCCAGTCAGCTTAAGTACATAGAATGGCCTAGCTTCCGTAGCACGGTATGTTGCAAATATCTGTTTGTTGGATTATTTTTCCTTTGAATTTTAGGAAGGGGATTCAAATTAGAGCCTTCCACTTGTTGCTGTAGAAAGAGAAAATTCACTTGATCAGTGTCAGCATATTTGAGCAACTGTGTCAAATTGATTACTACAAGTCATTGAATAACTCTTTGGAACTTGGAAAGGCATAGAACAATTAATACCCTTCTATCTAGAATACTTGAAAACCAATATTTGAGGTTTCTCTAGTGATAAATTATGATGAAGGAAATCTTCAGTATTATTGAATCAACAATAGCCTTTTAAATAGGCAATTTACAGAACTGAAAACAATGAAATCAACAACCCACTACTTGCACGTATAAGTGCTTGTGGTAACAATGCAAAGAAAAATTCAACTAATCTTAACATCCTTAAAAATTAGGGATTTTATTCTGACTCAATTAGAGAGAGAGAGAGTCTCAACAAACCCTCCCTTAAACTAAATGTTATTTAGCAGTTTAATGTAACATAGATATTTCACAGACACCAAGTTGTTCACGAAGACGTTGAAAAGCTTCCACTTTCAAAGGCTTGGTTAACAGATCTGCAACTTGATCATGTGTACCACAGAACGTCATTTTAACTGTACCTTCATTGGTCAGATCCCGTAAGAAATGAAACCTTACATCAATATGTTTGCTACGGCCATGCATCACTGGATTCTTGGCAAGTTTTATGGCTGAGCTGTTATCACACATGATAGTTGTTCCTCCTTGTGAATACCCTATTTTTTTTTTAAATTCTTCTCATCCAAATTGCTTGACAAGCACAACTAGCTGCTGCAATGAATTCAGCTTCAGTAGTGGATAGGGTTACAATTGGTTGTTTCTTTGAGGATTAAGCAACAACAACATTATTCATCTGAAAAACATATCCAGAAGTGCTTCTTCTTCCTTCTAATTCTCCAGCATAATCACTGTTTGTGAAGCCTACAAGTTTCTCAACTCCTCCCTTCTTATACAAAATTCCATAGTTGATGGTTCCTTTCAAATACATAAGAACCCTCCTTGCAGCTGCATAGTGTGATTCAGTTGGGCTTGACATGAAACGAGCAATTAAGCTCACCACGTACATTAAATCAGGGCAAGTAGCTGTCATATACATCAAACTATCAACTATTTGTTTGAATTGTGTTTCGTATACATTGACTCCTCCTTCATCTTTATTTAACTTGTGGTCTGGTACAATAGGATTGCAAACTGAATTACTATCTTCCATGCCAAACTATTTCAAAATTTCCATAGCATACTTCCTTTGACCAATAAAAATCCTGATAGGGCTTTGCAACACTTCAATTCCTAAGAAGAACCTCATCTTCCCCAAATCTGTAATGTCAAACTCCTTTTGCATTGACCTCTTGAAGTTGCTCATCATTAAATCATCATTTCTAGTGTAAATAAGATCATCAACATATATACTGATAATGAGTGTTTTTCCTTCATCATTCCTTTTGAAGAAAAGTGTTTGTTCACTTTGGTTTTTCTCGAACCCTTTCACAAAATAGGACTCAATACGGCTAAACCAGGCTCGTGGTGCCTGTTTTAAACCGTACAGGGCTTTGTGAAGTTTATAGACCATCTGCTCACATCCCTTTTTTTCGAAACCCTTTGGTTGATCGACATACACATCTTCGTTTAAGATCCCGTGCAAAAATACAGATTTAACATCTAGTTGAAATATTGTCCAACCTCGTTGAGCAGCAAGAGCTAGTATCATTCTTATTGTGTCCATTCTTTCCATTGGTGCAAATACTTCTGTATAGTCTATCCCATGCTCCTGTGAATATCCCTTTGCCACTAGTCGTGCCTTGAATTTGTCAACTTCACCAGACTCATTCAACTTCGTCTTGTAAACCCATTTGACACCAATTCTCTTTGCATCTATTGGCAATTCAGTCAATTCTCAAGTTTGATTTTTTTTCAATTGCAATAATCTCGGCCTCCATTTGGCATTCTTTGCTGCCTCTTCAAAAGTAGTAGGGTCGTTGGAGTCCACACATGCCATATTCACAGCTTCTTCGTCTTCAGAAAGACCTTTACCTGAAACATAATGCTCCATCCATGCTGGTGGAGCTCTAACTCTGCCAGCTTTTGCTTCTCTATTGACAATATGAACTGTGCTAGTGTCATCTTCTTCTTGATCTGTGTCAATGTCAATTTCTTCTTCAGCAACCTTTGTTTCTTCACTTTCTTCTTCTTCCTCATTAGTACCAGTAGTACTAGTTGCTTCTTTTCTAAATCTACGTTCATAATCACTTCTTCTTGGTGATTTGTATCCCAATTCCATAAACAATTCTCTTTGAACACAACAACCCTACTTATTAAGATTTTTTGTGCATTCGAATCATACATTTTGTAATCCTTAGACTCCTTACTAAATCCAAGTAATACACAGCTTACACTCTTATTTTCAAGCTTTGTTCTCCTTGCATCTGGAACATGAACATGAACATGACCCACACACCCAAACACTTTGAAGTATTTAACAGAAGGTTTCTAACCACTCCATGCTTCTTCTGGTGTCATTTCTTTGACGACTAATGTAGGAGATCTATTTAACACATGTATCGTCCATTTCATAGCCTCAGGCCAAAAGGTTTTAGGAACCCTTTTTTCAGATAATATTGATCTCACCAGATTCATCACAGTTCTATTCTTGTGCTCGGCTACCCCATTTTGCTGTGGGGTATAAGTCGTAGTCAATTGTCTTTTTATTCCACTCATTCTACAGAATTCATCAAATTCTATAGAATTAAACTCCCCTCCTCTATCTGTGCGGAGACACATAACAAGTAGGCTACTCTACTTCTCAACTAACATTTTAAAGCACTTGAAGTAATAAAATGCTTCTGATTTTTCTAATAGGAAATATACCCATGCTTTTCTCGAATAATCATCTATAAAACATAGGATGTACCTCTTTTGGCTATTTGATGCTGGAGTAATTGGGCCACATATGTCTGCGTGTATCAGTTGCAATTTTTGAGAGGCCTTCCACTGAATTTTCTTTGGAATTGGATCACGTTGTTGCTTGCCTTTCATACAGTTCTCACATACGGCTGTTGTTGTTGGTAATTGAGGTAGGTCTCGAACCATTCCCTTCGACTGAAATATTTTGAGACCTTGTTGACTGAGATGAGCATATCTACAATGCCAAAGATGTGCTAGATTGGATGCAGTGACCTGGAAACAAGTTTCCTTCTTTTCCTGAGCTTGAGCAAGCAGAACAAACATTCTGTTTGTTGTCATTTTTGTTTGAATGATTAGTCCCTTGAGTGGATGATAGATTCTGCACATTCCTGATTGAATTAGAACAGCCAAGCCTTTTTCCTGTAGTTGACCTATGCTCAAGAGATTGTTCTTGAGTTCAGGTACATAAAACACATCTTGTATTAAATGATGTACTCCATTTACATTTAACCTTATACTGCCCTTTCCAAGCACATTCATTTTCATGTTATTGCCGAGTTTCACCATCTGTCGAAATGTTTCATCCAGTTCTTTAAATGTTGATTTATCTCTAGTCATATGGTTGGAGCAACCAGAATCTAGAAACCAAGTTTCTTCGTTACGTGCAGTTGTCATTTCAACACAGGACATGAGCAATAAGTCTTCTTCTTCATCAAATTGTGCAAAGTTTACTTCTCTGCTCATTGATGGACATTCATATTGATAATGACCGAGTTTATGGCATTTGAAGCATTCAATTGTGGCACGGTGATAATTATGTCTTCCTCTTCCTCTAAAATTGCTCCTACCACGTCCTCTGTCTCCTCTGTTGTTTCCAGTTTCAATTGTAGCTTTTAGAGCCTGTTCGTCACCTCCAGAATGCTTTCGAAATTTTTGTTCATGTACCAGTAGAGAACTCTAAAGCTCATCCACAGAAAGACAATTGATGTCTTTCGATTCTTTTATAGAACATACTATGTAGTTGAATTTTTTAGTGAGTGTGCGCAAGATTTTCTCCACTATCTTGACATCTTGCATATCTTCTCCAAGGTTTCGCATGCCATTTGCAACTAACATTACTCTAGAGAGATAATCACTGACTGATTCACCGATCTTCATTTCCAACACCTCAAACTCCTTTCGAAGGGCTTGTAGTTGAGCACGCTGAATTCTTTCATTACCTTGATACTTCCTCTTCATCGAGTCCCACAATTGTTTGGCAGTATCCTTTTGAAGAACAATCTTTAGAATTGATTTGTCGATCGCTTGAAAGAGATAATTTTTAACCTTTAAATCTTTCAATTTCAGATCAGCTAGGGTTGTCTTTTGCACAGTCGTCAATACCTCCCCTTTGGCGGGTTCTGTGTAGCCGCTTTCAACAAGATCCCATCATTCCTTGGATTGGAGCATATTCTCCATCAACATACTCCAATGACTATAATCGCCATCGAATTTGGGAATACTCAACAAGTTCTGTCCTTCGTGCGCCATTTTCAGAGAACAAACATTGTTCCTCGTTTTCTCGAAGTTTTTCCCTCACTTTGCGAACTCTGCGATTTAGTTGCACAGTATCAAAAAAACAAAACTCTAAGTCAGATTTCTTTGTTGTGCTCTGATACCACGTGTAGTGATAAATTATAATGAAAGAAATCTTCGGTATTATTGAATCAACAATAGCCTTTTAAATAGGCAATTTACAGAACTGAAAAACAATGAAATCAATAGCCCACTACTTGCATGTATAAGTGCTTGTGGTAACAATGCAAAGAAAAATTCAACAACTAATCTTAACATCCCTAAAAATTAAGGATTTTATTCTGACTCAATTAGAGAGAGAGAGTCTCAACAGTTTCACTACTTTAGTATTATCACGATTTTACTTTAATATTATCTTTTGCTCATATTTTTGAGGTGGTATGGTTCCCTCATTTAAAAAAAGATATCAATTTGATATAATTTGTCATTTAATTGAGGATTTTTTATATATACAGCGATATTCAAAGGGCATTTTTGAATAATCAATTAATTGATTATCTCAAAATACCATTTGAATATCATTTAATTAATTTATTAACTGAAATTGACTTCTTAATATCACACATATATTATTGTACATGTGAAAAATCTCTAATTAAATGACAAATTGTACCCACTTTGTGATTTTTTTAAATAGGGGTATCATAAGGTACCACTTCAAAAATTTGGATAAGAAAGAGTACTAAAAGGAAAATTGTAGTACTATTTAAGTAACTAACCCAATATTTGAACAGTGCACGGAGTAGGAAGGACATTGAAAATTCTTTCTTGTGAAATATGTTGAAAATCATCATTGTAGCTTTTGTTCTCCTTTGAATCCTAAGTTAATGGTAACTGTGACGATGTTGTTCTGAATTGTGTTTCTATTCTGGTTTAAAGTTGATGTGAAACCAAGATTTCTAAGTTGCATGATTATCAAATGGTTTGCAGCTGAAGACCGCTACTCTAACTCTTGTTCTTGTGGCGCTTCTCATTGTAGCACTTTCATCGGTTGATGCTGCCCTCAGCTATCTGTTGGCTGTGCTTCTTAGGAATGCCTCGTAACTTTACAGCTAGAACTATTGATCCTTTTCAGAAGTTCGGTGGCAGAAAAGTGGGTTTTGGTATCACAGAAGTATTCATGTTTTTGAAGAGTTTTAATATAATACACTGTTTGTTAAATGGTTTCAAAATTAATAATTTTGAACAATAAGTGAGTTTATTTTGGGAAATTTAACTGGTATATCTAACGTTAAATGGCTCCAGCTTTACATGAAAGGATGGAAATGCCCCTCTCTTTTAAATCATGTGTGATGCACTAGTTGAATTCTAAAAATAAACTTATATACTGTTTAAAATTGTTAATTTTGGAACCATTTAATGAATAAGATATTAAATTGAAACTTTTCAAAAACATGGGTGAAAAGAGAGGCTAGTTTTTAAACATGGGTATCTCTGTGTTACTAAACCCCATAAAAAGTGTTATTTGTCTCTCAACGTGGCTGTCATTATAATGTAGTATCATAAACACTCAAGCCTTGAAGTTGCAAGAGTTTGATCAATGGTTCCCTTATTTTCTGGTAAGATACTACGGTTTATATTTCCGTTACTCCATTTGATCCCAAAACAGGAACAACAGAATCATAGTAAGACGACTAGATATAAGGAACTGTAAAGGGGAAGAAAAAAAATTGTCATTTCTTGATTGGATTATTCTTGGTTGAAATTTACTATGATGGTGCTTTAGAGATGCTTCTAACGCTATGTAAATAAACTTTCTATTTACATAAAATCAACGCACAGTTTGCCACTTTGGTTATTGGCTATAATCGAATAGTGGTAGCTTTGGAATCGTGTAAAGTTACAAAAATATAATAGCAATGAGGTAGGACTTAGACCGAAAAATAATAATAATAATAATAATAATGAGGGACTTCCAGCTATTTATGATTTATTTTATGGATCATTTTTATAATTTTACTAAACTGCATAACTAATTAATAATTAATTAATAGTAGATGCATCTCTTATACTCTATCAGAAAAATGAGAGGAAAAATATTCTTAGCATTTAAACGGAATTGATTCATAAGAGAATCCTTAGTTCCATCGTAAATCAAAGTGGAACTAATTAAGAGGCATCGTGCTTTTCAGTTATAATAGAGCAGCTGTAAAAATGTCTAAGAATCGAACGAAAGTGATTTCGTTTTGCTCCCAAAAAATAAAAAACAAATCAGTGATATTGCTAAAGAAACGAAGTGGTTAACGTATTTATTTTAAATATATGAATTTTTTGGTAAATTTCTGAGATAATGAACATGAACTCGTGCAAGAAAGAAAGACACATGAAAGATGAATTGAAAGAAATGAAAAATGTACAATAGAGTCCAAACCAAATGCATTTTCAATATATAAATGGAACATCGACAGTATAAAGTACTAATGTTCTTACAAAGTTGCCTTAAATCCCATGGCTGCCAAATGCAGCGAGAATAAAATGTGCTCAATCCCAGAATAACAGCTACGACTCTTCCTTTAATAACATATGAGATGCTTAAAGGACAAATCTAGAAAATAATGTCAAAACCCCTGGTACAAAACCTGTGGAACTCAGCTGCAAAACCTTATTCACTAATAAATTCATTAAAATAATGAAAATGTTCTACACCTAAAAGAAAAAATGATGAATGATGTCATTTGAATGAAACCCTCTCCTAAGAATGAAAATTGATGATTCGAATACTTGAACAGGATGTCTCTTGCTTTTTCCTGAGTACAATACTAACGAAAACACTCTCAGAGCTTATAAAGTCACAGCCCTATACACATCTTGTTCCAACATTGAACCACTGTATCTTTCTCCAGCTGTCACATACCCATCATTAGCTCTCAAGCTTCAATGGGGGTTGGCAGCTAATTTTCCCCTTGGATATTAGGAATCAAAATTTGATCAGAACTCGCTATTAGGGATCATGGTTGCAACTTCATCGGCAAAGCACAAGTCACCAACAGTGTTGATCAATACACCTAATAGAGAACAAAACCAGCACCAGAAAATACACTCGTTACTGTCACAATGTTACATTTGATATTTCGACAACTTCTCCTTCACTGGGGGCTCCAAAGCAGCCCAACATTGTTCCCATCCTCCGTTGACAAGCATCTGAAAATTACATATTGGAGGCAAGTCAATCAAACATTATTTTGCCTAATCAATGTCTGGTTACTATTTCTTTTGTTTCTTTTTCCCTTCTCGGTAAATCAGTTCATCATTTCATCCTTTGGTAGTGTATTAAACCCTAAAGTTTCTAGCCGAGTAATGGTGGAAGGTACGCCATGTCCAATGTTATAGTGACAGAGTGACAATGGTTACCATTATTAAGTTTAGAAGACTACACGAACACCCTTGACCCAATTCCAAAAGGTCAAAACAATAGGTGGCAAGGCCCATGGTATAAACTCTTAGTGTAAAACGCTCGTCATTTTATCTCTAACAAAGGCCCAGCACTTTATATTTTAAATTTTCAAGTGTGGATCACTAGTCTTTTCTTTTTGCAAGGCCCATCTCTTAATTATATAGCCTTCTATTGGACCACTTATTTTCTCTTTTGTAAGGCCCAAGTACATTAAGGGAGTTCGGCAAGTTTTTGGCCCAAAGACACATTGGAGCTCTGATGTCATATTATGTTTTGTAGAAACTAGTATAAAGTCATTCACAATCAATGTTGGACTCTTGTCATTTACCATTAAAAAACATAAATGACAATTTTATATGTGATGCAATAGATAGAAAGCAATACCAACCTGCTTATAACCTTGCAAGACCTGGCAAACTTCACTATGAAGTTCTGCACTCCTTATTTCCTACAAAAGTCACGACATTAGGTTTAGCTGGAAAGTGGAAAAAATAGCATTCATTGATCAAAAAGCACAAACATTATCATTCTTACATGCCAACTTGCAATAGCTCTGCACATATAAACCAGTGAACTTAATGCCCCTGATGGATTTGCTCTGACCTGAAACAGTAGCCCCAAAACCATTAAAGAAAAAGGTTCAGACAAATAGAAATTATTAAGAATACATATGCATACCATTGCACATAGACCTCGGAAGGCATCCTCTTTTTCAATGTCATCGCGTATCCTGCCCACATATCAATTTTCAGCATCAAAAAACATATGGCCTTTACACACTAGAAAAAGAAAAGGAGGCCTTTACTGCTGTCGCACTTGTAGTTTGACTAAATGCTTATTGAACAAATAAGAGAATGTATCTGTTCAAGTATTTATCTAGCCACTAATTTTGGAATGAACTGAGAAGATCATAAATATCAAGAATGTTTTTCGAGTCTAGCACGAGATTTTATAGATAAGTTTCAAGTCTAGAGTGACAGATATCTCTCTATTACCCCCACAAGACAATTACTTCCAATGAGGTCAAATTCATTAATATGCAGGCCACATAAATGATCTGATAGTAGCTAGAAAATGTCAAATAAGGTATCAATGATAAAACTTCCTATCTATCAAATATAATTGAAAAACGACAAAAATAACACATTTTAAAACTTATAACAATAAAAATAGTACCATTTATATCCAGCTTATATATTTTACTACATTAAATAAAAAAGTTCAGCTCATCATTTTACGTTGAATGTTGTTCAAGTTAAACTACGACAATTTAGATTCGTCTGATGTTGAATTTCATCTAATTCAATCACGTTCAATATTGTTGAGATGTTATTTTTGTTGTTATAAGTTTCAAGGGTGTTATTTTATGCAATTTCTAGTATAATTTCACAAGCTCCCGAAATGACTTCTGCTTTCTTTCATTTTTTATTTGAGCTCACAAGAAGCGCAGCAAAAAAAAATGAAAATGAAAAAAAGGGTCTCATTGACATTTTTACAAGTCTTTTTCGGAGAAAAGAACAAGATATTTTATTAAGTTAGACAATACAATCAAACCAGTAGTTGTGTGGGATTTGCTTGCTATGCTTTCAGAATCCAGCAGCCATTAAAACCAAATGGTCTTTTATAAATACTTATTACAGCAACAACTGGTAAGCGATATTAAGATGCAATTTAGGTGAAATAACACGTATTTAAATTTCAATTAGTATAGAAAGCCTAAGCATTCAAAAATGATTAGATAGAGACCTGATCATTAAATATCTGTAGGAGCACATATTAAAGGCCAAATTCAGCAGCTTTAGCTTCTAGAAAATCGGCTATGGTAAATATTAGTCAACTGTTTGCATATATCTAAAAATGCTGATTGATCGTTAAAAAAAATATTTGTCCTGTAAAATTAATGGTCAAGATACTGTAAAAGTTGTTATGGCCATTACGATAGGCAACTACTTATTAAAGAGGGTAAAACTGAAAGCAAATCACATTTTTGAAAGAGCATTTTTAGTGGAATAATTTTTACAAAGGTGCCCTCTTGCAAATATCAGAGAGTCTTATTTAACTACCCAGATCCATAGAAGTGCTGATAAAAAGATCGGTCTATGAAAAATCAAATTGATGAAAATTCTAACGAAATTGGTATGGAAGAATCAAAAGAAATCCATCTTATTGATATGGAGTCTGGTCCAATACACAAAATACAAACCAGTTCACAGCAATCAGCAATCTATGCATAAGCAAGTTCGAAAATTAACAATTAGATTCAGTCCTGACGATGTCTCACAAGTTCTAAACTATCTATCTATAACAAAATTACTAAAAGTTTCAACTTAATCACAGCTTCCAACAAATAAAGGATGCAAATCCCATTTTGAGTGTGTGTGATGTATGAGACACACACTCGCACACAGAGGGAGGGAGGGAGAAAGAATAGTGCATAATTGTACATAAACAGGAACTTACATAGACAAAGCATTGCACCATGACTGCATGAAGTGCTCCATATGTGGAGACACAAGCTCTGGACAAACCCATGCAATCCTTCCAAGAGTAATTGCACTATTGTCAATAAGTGACTTGTTAAGCTCCTGACAGAGCAGCAAATTCCAGAATAGACATCAATATAATAGTTAAATACTATATAAACAAAAAAGGCGCATTAAAAACAATGATAATGTAAACAATCACCTCCGCATGTTGAAGAATGGGGACTATACATGAAACAATTGTCATTACAACTGGAGAAATTTCTTGACGAACCTGAAATTCAATATAATTGCATTAAAATTTCAAAAATCATCAAAATTAGCAAGGGAAATATGTGGATGCACAATCAATACTCAATTCAAACAGTAAGATACTAACATGAAGCATAAAGCTACATGGCTTATGGAACAAGCATGCACAGTAGAAAGTAACAACCCCAATGCACTGTCACTTTAGGGCCATTGGAACTACAAACAATTCTATTAATTTGATATCAGACATGAATCATTTAAAGAACCAAAACTGTAAGTAATTTCAATTATATGTACACTTTAGTTATGGCATACCATATATGACACCCTTTTTTCTGGACAATATGAGGAACAACTGATTAGATAAGTTATCGATCTAATCAAGTATGAATCAAGATCACGCATTGAAATTGACCATCTAAAATGCAAATAATGATGGGACCTCAAATTCCAAGCTTTTTGGAGGTAGCCATACAAATAATCTATATTAAGTACCTTGATTGCCAATTCTCCAATGGCCCAACAAGCATTATTTGCAACTGAAATAGTTTCCATTAGCTTGGGAGTGTTCTGTATATGAATTATGAAAAAAGTCATTTACATAAGAATACTACTAAAAGCTTAAACGATATAATTAGAATGTGCCAAGTGTTTCACATACCAGCTGCTTTATTGCAACATCAAGAAACTCAGAGAACCGAGGCCGCAGATGAACAGGGAAAACCTAAATAATCAGCAAAAATCACAAACAAAAATTAAAACATGGAACAAATAGATTGAATTACCTGAAACCACAAACAGAAGTTAGCAGTGACAATTAGCCTAACAATTCACGACTACTAATTGCTCCATCTTCAGAGAAGTCCTTAGTTTCAAATTCTCAAAGCCACTTGCAAATCAAAGAAATGCCTAATGTGAATACCCATTGTATGAATATCTCTTCAACTTACTCTTGCAAGGTCACCAACTAATGCAAAACCGCTCTGTCGAACATCAGCAGCTTCGTCCACGCAACATTGCAAAAGCAGGTTTGTCAAATCACGTTTTGAAACCTGCAACAGAATCCATGCATGACACCACAAGCAGACATAAATATAAAATGTATAAGCTATAAAAGTATAAAACACCTAATCATTGACGATGGAGTTTTATAAAGAGTAGACCATCTTATAGTTAGATGTTTTCTTTTGAGTGGAATGCTTGTCCACAGTTTGCATTTTTGTAACTATTTATAAATACAAATATAGTATAATGATTCTCATCCAAAAAAAGTATAAAGCATGTTGAAATATAACCAACTACAAGGATACCCGCGCAGCTACTTGTGTGCATACTAAATGTGTAAAATTTTACAAGATGCATCAAATTTAATGCACATGAATTAATCAAAAGCATATTGGGCCTTGTAGTTCCAAATATCTAACTGGACAAGTTAAAGTTGATCATAACTGGTAGAATCAATGTACAGTTCATAAAACAATGGTAGACCATCCAAGAAATCAATAAACCAACATGTAATAAAAAAATTAATGATTTGATTAAAACTTCCTTTATCTCATGGCTTGTTTCTAAAAAATGTAATTAAAAGGAGAGAACAATACCAAACTCTCTATGCCACTGCCTAGACCTTCTGTAAGTCCAGAGAGCAGATCAAGTGAGCAAACAACGAAATCTTTATCATACTGGACACCTGCAGAAGCAGGATCCACCTGCAGTAGAAGTACATAAACATTTCTCATGACTAAAAGGAAACCACAAATTGAATGATCAGTTAGGTAACAGTTTGGGTCCAATTTTAACCGCTTTTGTATTTATTTTATATATTTTTTTCAATGTTTATATTGAATTATGGTGCAAAACGGATCAACATTTTGGGTCGTTGACCCAAGGGTAACCCAAGCCAAACCATATCCAAAATTACATAAACAGTTCAGTTCAGTTTTCCCCCCGGTTCAATTCGGTTTAGTTTGGGTCGGATCCGAACTAACCGATTTCCATCCCTAGGTCTAGTATATATGAAACTACAAACATTTCCAAAAAGCACACAAAGTGCAAACATATTCACACAAAATGAGAATCAAACTGAGTACTTAATTATTAAAAATGAGAATATCTTCAGCAAACCTTTGCCGACTGTTGGCTCTGGATGATTGTTATACATCTTTGAAATACAGGCTCAGAAAATGGAGAGAATCCAATACCCAATGCCTGTAAAGAGCAAAATAATGTATATTTCCATCACTTCATCTACTAATCATCATTTTTTTTCATGTTTTGTAAGTGCTTTTATTGAAAATTCAAGAGGAAAAAAAATGCATATGGTTTCTGAACTTATTGAGAGAGCATTTGGGGGGGGGGGGGGAAAGAAAAAAAAAGTAAACTGTTTTTTTCCTGCAGGTGACTAGGTGAGACAGGACTAACATATTAACATTAAAAACAGAAACAAAAACAAAGCAGTGATTGAACAACTATGCCCATAAAACAAGCTACTAGATGCTGGAACAAGAGAGTTTAGAATTGAATTATTAATGGTATAAATAACTTCCTGAGTCTTGTAAATCTCAAAATCCCCTTATATTTTTCACTGAGGATAAAGAGGTAAATAAAGTAGGGATCTATGAAGCGATAAGATATACCTGTGATATAGATGTAAAGCACTCTAGAAGTGGACACAAATCTTTGTCTGCATCTGAAAGCTGTTCCCATTTTGCAATTAATGGTGGCATCAGGATGTCAAGATAAACAGACTGAAAACAATTGAAAAGGCAAAGTCAATAGACATTCATCTTTCACAAACATAGCATTCAATAGACTTTACAAAGTGAAAATAAAAGAAGGCTTCAGTGAGAATAATACTTAACAAAACAAGGTATCATGATTTGAAGAACCTTCAGTTCTTCAGAGTTGTCACAATCTTTTAACTTAATGGATTTTTTTATTCCATCAAAAGAGTATTAACAACAGTTAGAATTATAATCATTACCTGATTCAGTTCCCCTCCAACAGCATCTGCTAGTGTGCCAATAGCGTCGTAGACAATTCTAAGATTTCGCCTCTGTAAACATTGATATAACATACTAAGCAAGCTAAAGAGTTTGATAGTAGATGTGCACATGTAATCAATGTACTACTCATTAAATTCATGGAAAAGATGTAGTGGCAGTGGTGCATCACAGTAACCAATATAGAGTTTCTAAAAATGAATATGAACAAAAACCTGATATTTCCCAAAAGCACACATAAGGTGCTGCAAAATTATTTGTAGCCGAGGTGTCAACTCTTCTGCAGCCTCCTGCAAATTAATAAAGAATTTTTAAGACATTAATTTTCATTCCCAATAATAGTATTTGAACTGAAGGATTTAACTTCTTATAGAGATAGAACCTCTTCAAGTGTTGCAAAAGCTGAACAAGCAGCCTCCTGAACACGCTTGTTGGTGTCCAGTATTCTTCTTAATAGGCCCATAAGAATCTTGTCAAACTGTTCATATCCCTTTTCGTGCCCAATACCCTATGATAGGAAGATAGGTCAATATCAACTTCAAACCAAACATTCGTTAGTTCCTCTACCCCTTTATCCTTACTTCACAAACCTACAATACTTTACTCAATAATGATACTGAATTTATAGAAAACTTATTCATAGCTTTGAAATGTCAAAGCATAAACTTTTGCTAAAACGTTCATTACTACTAATCTAAGAAATAAACAAAGCAAAAACAAGGTAAATGCATAAAAATGAAGGCAAGAATCATTTCCATTGACAATGAAGAGAGAAAATGAAATCTGATATTACCTGTACAATGAACTTGCTGAAACGAGAAAGAGTCCAACAGGAAATACTCCTTATAAGAGGAAACTTATCATCTAATAGAGGAATCAGAAACGTAACTATCTGCATCGTGTAAAAAAGGAATTACAGAATAGCAGTGCTTTTATAATTCAGCCATCTGAATCAGAAAGCAAATAAAATTGGCAAAAAAAATGTTACAAACTTTTTCCATTTCATCCAATCACAATAAGAAAAAATATATATGGGCCTTGACCATGAGAATAGCAATAATTACATGTAATTAAAAAGGCAATATGGATAAGATTATTCAATGTTGCACATGTGGTGATTCGAACATTTCCTCCATTAGAGAGCCATAATGATGATTATAGAAATCAAAAAGAAATGATCAATCGACTAAATGTCATCAAAAAGTAAAGTTTCAATATTCCACTTAGACAAATGATGCAACAATAAGCTTAGCTGATACCCAAAAGGGAACCAACAAATAAATCCACACAGCAGGAATTATTAGATGAATGAGCAATAGCAAAGATTATGAGTGACAAGATTGGCAATATGCACCTTTCACAATATCAGAAAAGAAACAAGTATCATGTACATGGAGGGGCATGCTAGATCGAACTGTTACCTCAGACAAGTGTGGGTAAAGACCAGTAATGCAACCCTCGGAAACAGCACCAATAGCCAAAACAGCAGCTTCCCTATCTTTCCAAGCTTCATCGCCACTAGCGGATAACTTGGCCTGTAGAATTTGGAAAAGGAAAACGCATAACATAGAAAGGACTCACTAGCTCACTCCATACATAAACAAGGAAGGTATGTTATTTTTCTACTCCTTTTCCCCCTTTTTCAGCAAAGTAGGTGAGGGAAAGTGTTAAATAATGAAGAAATGTGGATAAAGATGTAACTATCTCTAATATCAAAATAAATCTAGCACCTCAACTAAAGGCATCAATGTTGGAAGAATCTCATCTCCAAACACATTTGAAATGATATCAAGAGCAGCTGCACTGCATTTGCGAAGGTTCCATATATTAACAATATCATCATCATCCTGCCAATGGACCAATATTATTAATACAATTTTACTTAAAAACTCACCTCAATCTAAAATAAATAAAAGAAAGCATAATATCAATTGACTTTTAATTAAGTCAAATGATCAACCAAACAAGTTAAGTTGTGAAGCAACATACATTATCTTCTGCATCCTCTGATCCGTGAAACCGAGATGAATGAAAACGAGGTTTGATATCCTGCATTGTGAAATTTACCAGGAGGAATTGATGCATTTAGATTTATTTTCAGAACCAGAAATCTGAATTCAAAACAAGTCATTCTAAAGAGGTTGAAAATCAGTATGAACCTGATCACGATCGGGGACAGACTCATCCTCCTGTAGTGATGAATAGACAGCAGAATTTATAAAATATAGTGAATGCCTATATGAATCACCCCAAAACACACAGAGAGAGAGAAAGAAAGGAAAAATGAATTTGAACCTCTGCATCAACAATTGACTCATCATCATCGGCATACACCATGTTTGACAATAACACCTACAGATGTAGTAACAGAAACTTTATACATAATCTAAAAAATTTAGAATGAAAATGAGTAAACAAAAAAGAAGTCGAAAATGCAAAAGATATACCGTAATTAAACGTGGCAAAAATTCCCTTAAATTTTCAGGAGGTAACGGAGCATCGCAATATGCAGACCTACATCATAATAATAACATTAATACCGATGCAAAACTAAATGGAGAATTACATATTTTAAAAGAATGCAAACACTATTATTTTCATAAAACATTATTATTACAATCACTTTCTTTTCCCACTCACTTCTCAAAATAGTCAAATTATTCAAATCAATAATTTTCTACTTAGCTAATTACCAAAATTCACAGGCTTCAAGTGCCACTTCATCATCAGCATCCTTGTTAACTTGCAACATGTATTCAATCACATTTTGTAAATGCGGCTGCAAAATGGAACAAGATATCACAAAATTAGATGCAAAGAATAAATTAGACAAATTATTTCCCATGACACATGTCCATCACAGGGAAAATTTGTGCAGTGAAAATACAAATTAGGAGCAAGATTCTAATGATACAAAACATCAACCCACCTCCAAGTAAGACGGTCGGACTTCAATTAGCTGAACAAATGCTGCACAAACCTGTTCGGCAGGGGGATTAACAAGAAATATATTAGAACAAAACAAAGAATGAAAAAGACATGCGGAAAGTACTAATAGGTGTAAACAAAAGGTCTCTACCTTTTTAACACATAACTCACAAACAGATTCCAAACAAAACTAGTATCTAGAAATGGTTCTACAATCCAATAGCAACGAATTTAAAACCACACTGGAAGCACAATTTTGTTTGGGCATCTCTAACAAGATATTCAACAACAATAGAGCTAGCAATATAACAGTTATTGAGGGAAAAATATAGACACGCACAAAGAAATGATAGGGAACTCACCAGTTTCCGCACTTCCGAAGCAGGATCATTAGCAAGAACAAACAAACCTTGAAGAAATTGATCCATGGATGTTCTCAAAGCCTACAAGAAATTAGGTTATATAGATTGCTTCTACCCAGGGAAAAAACAGGGAACCGATACAAATTTCCCAGAGATACGTACAGTTGGCATCAACATAATATATTGATTCAAAGAACTCAAGGAAAGCTTCCTTAGCGAGGAATGTGGTGACTGGAAAAACTGTATTATAGAAAAACCATGTTATTGAAACCCAGTATTAAATAGAAAGTAAAAAAAGAATTCATAAACAAGTAAACGTGGAAATCTGACAAATAATTCAACATGAAGTGGAAGATATATGACATTATGCATGAGTCACCTTGAATAATCTAGGAAGAAAAATGTTGATGGGGCGTTCAGCTAACCCGGGTACATCTGAATCAAGCACTTGAGGAAAATCCTCACAAATCTGCATGTTACCACAGATCACATATTAGTCACATGGTCCGGATCAATATCTTTTGAGTTAGGATAAATGAAAAGGCTTTGTGTTGCAAGATGTTAAAAGGAAATGATAAAAGATGAAACCAGGTCTTATTCACTTAACACTGCTGCACCAATGAGACAGAAAAAGACTCAGGGAAGTAGATGTAGCTATGCATGGGATAAGTCTGAAAAACAAACGAATCTAACACTTGGACTCATACTAGTATCTTTCACATCCCAGGTCCATGCATGGTGCAGCAATAAAAACCTTTTTATTTTCTTATTGATGAAGCAATATAAACATCTTGGAAAGAGTACAATGTTCAATTGAACACACGATATGGGAAAAAATAAACCCCGGCCATGAAATCATAAAGCGTGTTAACTAACATATGAATAGACACACGTGTAATTATATTAACTCATTGTAATGGCTGGAAACATCTTTCAACCTGCAGATAGCTAGCCCCCCATGACAGGAGAATCACTGATTTTAAAAAAATCACTTTTAACAAAAAAATTACTACACCCCATGCATCTAAGTAGCATGTCAGGGATACAAAAATTCAGGAAGTGAAGTTCTGGAACTCCAATAGTATCCAAAAGAGAACCATGCCATCCTGGGGAATTTTTCTCAAATGTTAAAACAAAATATGACCAAGACAAATATAAATATGGACGAAATGCATACATGCAAGTGTGGTTGGTTGCATGATATGCCATAAAAAAATTATTTGTAAGTTCAAAGCCATCTTTCACTTCTACAATGGTTGAACATGTTTTCTCATCTTTGGAACTCGTATGATGATAAACAACAACAGCACATGGTCATGGGTGTTCCTATTATTTAAGTTTTCGCTAAATATTTCTCGGAAAATTATTCCACTGGAGTTTAATTTATGCCAGAACCCCAGTAATTCTGCTGTTAGACTAAAGAAAACATGAAATTCTTCAGCTTGCCACATCTTTCTTCATCAAGTGTCTCAACAGTCCAGGTTTAAAGCAACCAAGAGAAACTTTTCAACACATTGACAGAAGCCACTTACGAATTAAAGCACTTCGCTTTTATTGAAAACAAATGTTTTCTGGCAATCTTCGAATAGCATAATTGTAAGTAATATATAATGAAATAAAAAATCTTTATCAGATAAAAAATAAAACAGTGAATCTGTAGCCTGCACCAAACAGACCAGATCTCATACAATCGCAAATTCACACCTAAATTACTGCCAACCAAAAATCAATGAACAAAGACATACAAGAGTAGAAAGAAGCACTACCAATAAGATTATGTCCGTACTCTTGACAAGGAAATCAATAGAATTATACAACACTAATAATCTTTAACTGAAGACTTACCTTAGACAACGCATCCATAGCACCTTCCATGTGGTTACGATTGTTACTGTCTAAGAAACTTACAAGAGCTTGCAACAACTCAGGCCATCCCAAAATTCCCCCTAGTTGCACCACAACAGTTATAATGGTCCCAACTGTAGACCTTATGTGCCTATCTTCCACTCCCAAGCAAGGGAGCAACTCTGACTTTATATATTGCTGGTTCGCAGGAGCCAAAGAATTATAAGTTGTCCTGAGATTATTTTTTAAAAGCAACCCAGCAGCTTGTCGAACCTCCACTGCTTTACCCTGTTCCAAGCCCAAAATATAAGGGGGGGAAATATTAAACAGATAAGTTTGCTCGTATGTAGAAGACCAATTCTAGGCTAAACACTAAAGTGATAACATTTGAGCAGATCAAATTTTTGAAAACAATATGTGCAACACTCCAAACAACAAATAGCTGGCATGATTTTTTAGTACCTGCAAGTCAGTTACCAAACACACATGAACAGCCTCAAAAGTACATACCTGTCCGAAAACTGATAGAAAATAACATCTATAACTTGTTTTAGGAGAAAAACAGTGGCCTTCTCAGGCTTTATTTAAGTAACAAAGCAAGTTGATTTCTGGTGTTTCTGGCAACGCTCTAAAGACATATGGAATCAAGAAACAGGACAATCTAGAGTGCAAAATTGCTAAAAACAAGAAGACTTAAGATTGTTTTGATGTCTTCAATAATGGTGGTTGGTAGGTCCATGTCCAAGACTTTTAGTCTTCGCATTCAAGATGATAGAATTAAATGCTTGTTAATGTGTGTATTATTGAATTGAATGGATAATATCCTCTATCACCCAAGCAGAACCCAATAAGGCTTCTTAAAAGCTGAACTTATGTTCATTGAATTTCTTGAGATATGGTCTATCTTAAGAAAATAGGTTGTGCAAAAACGGTACCTTATGTGAAGGTAACATTCCAAAGCAACATTGATTAACAATATACTACAACAACAACCTACGAGCTTTCACAAACTAGATCAAACATAAAAACTAACTCTTATCAGCCCAGTGAGAAGATTCAGATCGTTAACCAGCATAATATCCATATTAATTATAAACCAATCCAACCCAAAATCTAAAAAAGAAGTCCTAGTTAATAAAAATGAACCACTGTAACTTTCAACTTGCCCCCAAGTACCAACCAGTTCGCTTCAAATCGAATAACAGGCATGAACGACCCAATCAAACCCATTTAATACAATTTGACTGACACCAGAAGAAATACAAGCAAACTCTAAAAGTACATAATCCACGAAACCATTAACCCATGAAGCCCCAATCATATTCGAATAAAATCCATTTGTAGCAAAAAAATGACAGTACCTCAGCGCGTGCGAGAATGAAAGCAAGATAGTTATTGAAATCAGGAAACTGGGAGTAGTGCTGAAGTTGCTGCCAAATCTGAGACTTATCAGCAGAAGAAGGTGAAATCTGCTGCTCCAACAAGCCGCAGATCTCTGTGAACCCTTCTTCTTTGGGATGCCACGATGCACTTGCCGCCATAGTTTTGCTTGGGTTTCTTTCTGATATAAACGATAAAGCTTCTGAAATTTGAACTATTGGGAAGGAAAGAGGTTTTACCGAAGAACAATAAATAGCGAAAAGAAAATAGTGCTTAAGACAGGCCTGGAGGTTTTGTGGGGTTGAACACAGGCGAAGAAGACGATCTCTGATTAAATATTTGTATCTTAACTTCCAAAGGATTGAAATGCATAATAATATCAAGGTAAACATTAATTTCATTACATAAAATTTTAATTTATTTTTTTTAATATATATATATATAGATAGATTTTAATTTAAATCGATTACTAAAATTACTAAAATATATTTTAATTAATTATTTTAACTAAAAATTCATCAATTTGATAAAAGAATTTAAACTAAAGTTATAATTTTATTATTTTATTTACAACATCTTCTTATAAATTAACTTATAAATATTTTGATATATAAAATTATAATTTTATGAGATATAATACTAAATAAATTATAAAATAATTAATAATAAATTTTTTAACTAATTAAAATATATATACCAAAAATTAATATAATAATATTATTAGTTAAACTTTTTAATATTATAAAAAATTATTTTATTTTTTAAAAATAAAATATATATATATATAAATAATATATACGTCCCTTGTCTTAAAATATAAAAATATACAAAAAATACCGTATCAAATTATAAACAGAATTTGACATAAAATGAAATTAGATTGGACATGTAAAAAATTAAAAAGAAAATAAATAATTTTATATAAAGATTTTATTAATGAATTAATATTAATACCTTAAATAAAATTAATTATTTTAAATGATTAAAATTAATATTTTAATATGAATTAATAGATAAATTTGTTTATTAAATGATCTAATCTAAAACAAAATTCTTAATGAAAAATCACATTTTTATCAAAATTTAGCATTTCGTCGTAACATAAATAAAAAACAATTATTCATACCCTTTTTTTCCTCACATCACTCCTCTTTATGTTTTTGTCATGAATACGTAGATTATACATATCAACTCCCGACATGAATTAGGATGGTTTTTGTGATTTATAGAATTTATAATTTTAATTATCAATAAAAAAATGAATAAATTAGTAGATTTTAAGTTATAAGTGAAAATGAGTTTTACAATTAAGAGATAATTTTGTAGAATATAAGAAAACTTAATGACCTTAATTAAAACTTTTTAGACTTTTAGATTTATTTACAAATTTATTCTTAGATATCACGATAAATATAATGATGTTAATATTAAAAATATATTTTATATTTTAAAAATATTAAAAACTTATGTGTTAAAAAATGAAAATTTAAAGATATTTGTGATATATATTTAACTATATATTGATGAACTATTAAGGATATATATATGACATTTTGAAGATGTTAAAAATATACTAGAAGAAATATAAAAATTCAAGAATATTTATGATAATATTTACTTGAAAAAAACAAACATACACATTTTTTTTTTTTTTTGCAAAGAACTATATCATTAACTTCTTCCGTAGGAAATGGATTTAAGATTACAATAAGCTAATAATGATTGACTTGTTATTTAAGTGGAATTACTTCTCATCTCTAAAACCATAGATATAAATTGAAATATTATTTATGTAATATTTGTTCATTTAATAGAAGAATGGATTAAAGTGGCAATAACAAAGGAAAAATCAAATAACAAAAAGAAAGAAAGAAAATGAAACATTTTCACCATTAATGTTGTAAATTTTTCTGACCATGGTGGATAATTGTAGAAAAAATCTAGATTTTTAATCGATGAGAATAACTTGACGGAAAAAATACTTTTGTGAAGTGGGTTAAAGGGATTCCTTTCCGAGCCCCATCAACTCCTCTTATAATTTTATATAAAAAAATTATATATTTACTTAAAAATAAAACCTTTTCTTCCTAATTGAACTATTTCATTAAAAAATATAACATAAAATTAAATATATATTTTATTTTTTATTATTTAACAAACATTAAAATAAATAATCTAACCATATATATATATATATATATATATGATTTGTTAAGTAAATTTAATAGCTATTAAACTTAATCTCGTAACTTTTTTTATTTTTTAATATATTTTTTGTTAATTTATAACATAAAATATATAACTGAACATATATATATATATATATATTAGTGGGGAATATCTCATACATACAAATTCTCTAAAACTACAGTGAAGAATATTAACCCCACCCACATTCACAACACCATTCACCATGCTTTCCAGGAAAATATTATACTGTACGATTTTAATATTTCTTTATGCTGGTTACCAAAATAATAGTTTTATTCTGGTTCTGGTCTTTTCATTTAATTTATTGTATTCACTGCTTCAATCCAGTGTTTTTTTCTTTCTTTTCTTTTATAGCACGGTCCATTCATAGTAATTTGGAGGTTACCTGTTTCCAATTCATCATCGAATTATGATTGAATGCTAACGCGTTATTTTATTTACAAATTGAATTGGAACGAGAATTAGAAAGAAAAAGAAAGTCGTTTAAATAAAAAGAAGAATCAATTTTAATTTACAAAAATGTAATTGAAAAAATTGTATATTATTTTAATAATTCTATATTTAATAAAATTTAAATAATATTATTTAATTATTATTTTTTATCACAAAATACATTATTAAAATCATTCTAAATAATTATTACTTAAAAATAAAATATATTATTAAAATTATTTTTTTAAAATAAGGTTTAGGGTTTTAAGGTTTGAGATTTAAAGTTTAGTATTATATTTGTAGGTTAAAATTTAAGGTTAAAATTATTATTTTTCTAAATAAGGTTTACGATTTTAGGATTTGAGATTTGGAGTTTAAGGTTATATTTTTGGGTTAAAATTATTATTTTTCTAAATAAGGTTTAAGATTTAGGGTTATATTTGTAGATTAAGATTTAGAGTTAAAGTTATTATTTTTTTAAATAAGATTTAGTGTTTAGGAATTTGAGATTGAAGATTTAAAGATTTGAGATTGAAGATTTAAGACTAAAATTATTATTTTTCTACGTAAGTTTTAAGATTTTAAGATTTAAAATTTAAAATTTACGGTTATGTTTATAGGTTAAAGTTTAAGATTAAATTTTAAAAAAATAAGATTAGAATTTTAGGATTTATAATTTGGGATTTAAAACTTAAGATTATATTTAGAGTTGAATAAAATTAGAAAAAAATTTAAAATATAAATAGAATCATTATTCCTTAAGAGAAGAAAAATAATTCTAATTTTTTCTCTTTTATAAATCGATTACATTTTATTCACAATTTTTAATCCAAATAAACATAAAATTAAATTAAATCAATTCTAATTCCATTCCATTCCATTCCATTCCATTCCAATCAAACAAGATTTACTTTTAAGATAACATGGTTTCAAATTATGACTTAAATTAGAATTGGTGAACCACAACACCAAAATAACACTTTAGAGAACCTTCATTTGTTTTTCTGATTACTTTGCTCCACTAACATGTAAATAAATTATATGCCAAATTTCATTAAATGACTCCCTTACTAAACCAGAGCATAAAGAGCGATTTTGGATGACAATTGGGCAACCGTATTGGACTCAAAAAAAATTTCCTCCACAAAACTCTGAAACCAGCATTACAACAAAGTTTTATTTAATCCACAATACAAGTATACAACCGTCGGTGAAAAGATCGGACAGGCCTGGGAGGAACCTGTTTCAACAATGGCTCGTCATAATCAACTTTCTATATCAAACTCCCTTTTCTTGTGGGTTTTTTCTATAGCAAGTTTTGTTTGATGCAAAATTGCAAAATTGCAAAATTACAAAATGTTTAGCTGTAGGAGGATCAAGACATCACCTCTTAGTAACAATCAAAATTAGAATAAGCTTGCAATTTCAGTCTCTAATAACAGCTTCTTATCCACATTTGCCCATCTGCACAAACACTTGCATCCACAGTATTAACCAGTCCTTAGTCTCTTCAGTATTGCTGCCACCATTTTACTATCCCTGATTAATTTTCTTAAAAAGATCTGTGTTTCAGAGAAAAATCTAGGTGGCCCCCTCCAACAGATAAGTTGCTTCCCATTGTCTCCTTCCTAAGAATAATAGAAAGCTATGTATCCATAATGATATGTGAATCAATTTTGCTTCTCTGCAGCCTGCTTGGCAGCAAAAATAAAAAAGGATGAGCAACTAACTGGATGCAATGGACAAGAAAAATCCATTACCAGAACCACCTATAATATAAGTTTGAAAAGCACAAGTAACTGAATCTTAAGAATGTAACAAAACTCAATTAGTGTCTACATCAAAACCAAACTGTGGGATTTGAACTTCATACCCAACATCATCAGTTTGAATATAACTCACAGATACTGATACACCATTTTATGAGAGTGATCACACAGTTGGGCATAGAGGAAGTGAAAAAGAAAAAGAAAAAAATAAGTACACAAGAGATTTAATGTGGTTTGACAAATTAGCCTAATCCACACTCAGTCACAAATAAATCCACTAATATCACTTCTCAATACAGAAATATTAACCTAATATCCAATACACCATGTATTCCAATAATAATATTAAGAACCCAAAATAACACTCAAACCCAAAACCCCAGATACATCCAAATCTCACACACAGAGATCCAAAACAAAAAACCCAAAAATTCCAATTATGTTCTGTACTTTTGACTGTGAATCATTTTATACACACGTAAAAAGAAGTACACCAATTTTCTCTTCTTTTCCGTGGGTGTTTCTAAATGTTTTTAATATGAACATTTATATAATATATAAGTGGCTAATGACTAACTAACCCTTGAATGGAATATATTTAATCACCATGACTTCTAATGATCCCATACTAGTAGTTATCATATACCTTGAAAACACACATTTCCACTTCATCTTCCCAAAATACCAAAAGTTATTAATCTATATGACTTTTAATCTTCAATTCTCTAAAAAACCGTTTTTCTTTTAAAGTGGCTTTTGAACCACTTTCCCAACACACACAAAAAACTAGAGTAGACAAACAACTTAACTATAATAGGTATTTGAGATATTAAAGGTACAAAGCGCTAATATCATGTTCAGACAAATTCATCCAGGTATTAAGATAAAGCAGCCTGAGGTTGTGATTTAAAGTATGCTGATTGCAGCCTTCAGAAGAGTGTAACAGTGAAGCATGCAGAAATTATGTTCTTAAATGCAGGTACAAACCTTTTGAAGCTTTTTTAAAACAGCATCTTCATAAGCTTGATAACCAGCCCCGACCAAATTACTGAATCGATCAGGTTCAGCAGGTGCCTGGGTAGTTGGAATCTCCCTTGCAACACCCGGTTGAAGAGGCAAAACTAGCAGTGGATTAGATAAAGCACCGCACATGGTCCTTGCAGCAGCAACCTTCAAACATTAACACCCAACGTAAGTACATACAAGATCCTACGCAATAGTTCATCATATAAGATCATAAATTTGACAGAATATAACAAACTCACAGCTGCATCTTTAGTGGCCATAACAATAAGTGCTGAGCCTCTCTTCCTGGATGCCTTGATTACAACATCTTCAACTTCACCAAACTGCAAGAATATCTCTCTCAACATCTCTGCCGTATATTCCTCACCAATCTTCTCCCAGGATACTTTAAGCACCCTCTCTTTGTCCAATGCAGGCCCAGCAGGAGCAGCACTATCCTTATTAACCCCCCTAATATCTTCCTTTGAATCTGAAACAGCATCTGCCCCTTTGTTTGCATGCATCGTGCGTATTCTTTCGATCTCTTCTTTAAGCTTCCTAGCTATTCTCTTCTCTTCTTCTCGATGTCTTGCAGCAGGATCTGGATCAAAAGCTGCCCGTTCTCGCTCCTCGAGATCAGAAACCATCTTCCTTCTCTTTCCATCTCGTTCTGTTTGCCTGCGTTTTTGCTCCTGCTTAACTCTCAAGAGGTCATCAAATAATTTCCTGGCTTTTTCATCTTTAAGTATCTCATAAGAGGACTTGAGACTTTGGAAGTTGGCATGGGCAAGTGGATCATCAGGCCTCTTGTCTGGGTGCAACTCCAAAGCCTTTGCTCTGTATGCCTTTGATATCTCTTTCTCTGTAAGCTTGGCACCTTCCTCACCAGAGGGTAGCCCAAGCACCTCATAGTGATCTACATTATCATCCATACCTGCACTCATTTTATCAACTTGTCGATCAGTTCTCACTATTAAATTCTTCTCATGGAAACACAAAATACTGATTTGTAAATGATAAAACAAGTATAAAGATAAGTAAGTAGTAAGATAAGTAAATAGATACATAAGTGATAAGAGACAAACGTTGCCACATTGATGGTCCTAAATGATAAAGAATGAAAGCCTTCCCATTAAAAATAAACCCTGAGTTAAAATCCTTTTCATAATTCAATAACGTTGGAATTGGTCAATGACTTTATAATCTTGCATTGAACATATGTTCATAAATATATGTTCCTAAAGTTAAAAAAAATTCAAAAAAGTGCTCAACTCTTAGGGCATCTATGTACATGCACTTCAACCAAAATGAAATTAAAAGTAATTCCAGTTGGAAAATAATGAAAACATCATTAAAAATTGTAGAAGAAGAAATCTAAACAAATAAAAGATAAAATTCAAAAACCAGACCTTTCAACTATCCCTTTCCCCAGTCAAAATCCAAAAATAGTATGGGCTGCCCAATCCAAAAGGATAACCCAATGAGTGAAGACAACCATATTTCTTATAAGCTCTACCATATTATTATATTTTATCAACGTGGAATGTTTCACTTCTAACATCCCTCAAACTAGGCGTGGTAATTCAGGCTACAACCCAAAACACAAACCGAACCAAACCCAACCCAATTCGACACATCTTTTTTTAGTTAAAATTAACTATTAATTCTTTTGTGTTTGTAAAGATATTGAATTTTCTTACTACTATAAATAAATAAATTGGATAAAAAATTTAACTTTTCATAATGGTAAAAATTAAGTGAATTTGGGATGGAAAACACGAACGAACAAAGACAAGCACACACAACACGCACAGATTGCCAACCCTATCCTCAAAGTGTTAGTTTTGGTCTCTTACAAAACCCTGCTCTGACACGAAGCACTGATGTCATTTGAAAGTTCATGAGAACCATTGGTTGCACATCACAAAGGGAACCAATGGGTGGAGACCCATAATTCTTATAACTTCATCAAAATATTATCAATTATGATCGATAAACTCAGCATAGTAATAAAATGCTACACTTCTACCACTATTATCGCCTTAAACATAAAACCAACTTGTCTCTTGCTTCTTTAGATCTTTCTTAATTAATTAACATAGAACCAACATACTATATAAAACAAATGCAGAACCTCGTATTATTTAACATAAATTAGTAATAACAGAACTCCAAAAAAAAAACGTAACACTGACAATGAAAAAAAGGAAGCCTTACCTCAAAATCCTAAACCCAAAATTGCCCGATTAAGATTTGGAAAATGCTGTGTTGACGAGAACCGATAAGAGAAAGAAATAAAGAGTATGTTTGGACCCTAAAGGGTGTTTTTCCAAGTGAGATGAGGATAACCAAGTGAAGTGAGCTTCCGACCAACTCACACAGGGTAAATGGGAGCACTAAACGGTGTTTAGGGTTTCCAGTACGTTGCAGAGAGATGGGATCTCGATCGGAAGGGATAATAGAGAAAGAGGGAGGGAGTGAGATATCGAGCCAACCGCCTCATCAAAATTCGCCGGCGGGCGACCGATAATGGAAAGAGAGGGAGACAGGAACCGAGAGATATGGTTTCGATACAGAGTCAGAGAGGGGGAAGAAGTAGACGGTAGGGCAACAAGAACTTCGTTGGAATGAAGTAGATATTTTGTGGGGTTGAGATTGGACAAATTTCTCACGAAAATTAATTAAAATAACACCATTATATTTAAGTTATTCTTATTTTTAAATAAATAATTATTATTATCATAATAAATATTTATAAAAATAGATAATTTATTCTAATATAAATATTTATTACTTTAAAAAAATTTAAAATTTATAACAATAAAAATATCAATATAATAATATTTATAGATTTAAAATAAAATCAATCAAACCTAATAGAAGCATTTACTTAATCCTAGACTAGACTCATCGTGTGGTTCTTTTACATATATTAATTTATATTTTAATTATTTTAATTAAAAAAAATAAAAAATAAATAATATTTCATGATTTTAATAAATTACAATAAAAAATTTCTTATTAACTTTACTAATTGTTAAAATTAATAAATTTAAGATGATTTATAAATTTTATTTTATAGACATAGTAAACTAGTTTTTTTTTTTGTAATTATATAACAAATAAATAAAAAAATTAATTGAAAAAAAATTTAAAAAATTATTAAAAATTATTAAAAATTAATAAATTTATCATATTTTATTTTTTAAATGTTCAATAAATTTAATAAACTTACGTGAAATAAAAAACTCATTTTATTTATGAAAATATGTACATTATTATATTATGTTATAATATAAAAAATTACCTTTGAGTCTTGGGTGAAAACAATTGAATATTTATTGATTAAAAAACTTAATATAAAATAAAAAATAATAATAATATATCTCGTATAATAACATAAAAATAATTAAATAAAGGAAATATTTTACATTCAAAATGGTCGTAAAACAGAGACTAATAAGAGACATAAATTTGTTAATTATCAATTTCTATTTCAAATGAAGTTGCATAGATACGTAGCTTCTAACTTAAAAATGCTCATTCTTTTTATCTTTTTTATAATATATTTGAAAGTTTATAAAATATTTCCTGAATTAACTTAAAGTAGTGAATAAGTTATTTTTAATTTTTTATTAATTTATAACTTAATAATCTAAATAACACTAACAAACATGAAATTATGTGTAAGAATAAGTACGAGCATAAAATAATAACATACGATATTTTTAGGTTTAAACAACCTAAGTCACAACAATAACCTAAGAGGAAAACCACCGGTCCACCGGACCACCTAACTTTCCACTATAAAAATCAAATGTTCAAGTACAAACTCGGTCTTATACTACCCTCCTTAGGATACTGCCCCAATGTACTTTACTTACGAGCCCCGACTCTGTATTCACAATTTCCAATATTAGCGTGAGCGGTTTCCAGACCAACGTTCCAATAAGCTTCCCGTCAATCAGATCGTTCATAAATGAACTGTAAAAAGGTTAGCACAAAAAGAAACACAGGTACCCGTGTGTGTTCTAGAACGGATTTAACAATGAATAATCCTAACAAGATGATTCAAAACATATGTTACTTAAATCAAATCAACTAGTAAATTCTAGAGCAAAAAGATTCAGCATAAGTTCCATAAAAATGACTTCTTTAAAGATTAATAATCAAATCAAATAACTATTATATGACTAAAACAATAATTTAATCTAATAATTTAAGAACAAAATTAAAGAAGAAACCATAAAAACATATTATCAAAATATCAAACTCTTTTATAAACACATTTATATATTAACCATCTTTAATGCGTGATGCTATTGTTCTAATTCCTTTATATTATATATATATATATATTAATTATCTGAAAGTTAAAGCCGTCAATCTTGTATATTGATTATATTACTCTCAACTTCAATTATATATAAAGTTTTGTTGCCTTCTTTCTCATGTTCAACCTTCCTGATATTTTTTTTCTTTTTGGTAGTCAATAGTCAGATCGACAACTTAAGTATTTTTTCTTTTGCGGCATTTTTTTTCTATTATCTCTTATGTACATAAACCCTAATATATTTATATTTATAGATAATAATAATACCTAATAGTATTAGGTTTAAATGCATTTTGGGCTTAATTTTTCAAAGCCCATTCAAAGCCTTAATAAAAAAATATTTTTTTAATCACATCTTAAAAAATATTAAGACACATAAAAAATATTTAAGCACCAAAAATAATTTTAGATTTATGAACATGTACTATTAAATGTATAAATAGAATCCTATATGTCGCAGTTATAAAAGATATACCTGAAATACGATTATCTAAAACTCGAGTATTTGTTGGGTTTTTCTTGATAGACTTGATAGCAAGCCTACAAACTAGTTTACAAGTAAATATTTTGTCCACGAAAATAGCCAACACTCATAGTCCTTACAAACTCCTCATTTGGCATTTTCGTGTGTCAAAACCTTTTACTCACTACATGACACTTATAATAATAAAATATAAGTACAATGATATCCCCTACTCCATAATGGAGCTATCTTATGATCCGGTGAATCCATCTTCGCTGCAATTTGATAAGCTTGTAAGTAACTGAAATGACATTGACAAAGCATAGGACAACTTGGCATGAAAGCCTCATTGTACATTAGTTCAATTTACATAAAAATAAGCGAAGTGTAAAGAATAATCATGTAGTGTGCATTCATACCAATCAAGCTTAATTAAGTATGTTTTCCTCCTATATGCATAACAAAATAAAATCATAGAAGTGAAACATATTATTCTCTCCCTTTTTTGACATATGAGAAGGAGAAAGTATTAGACAAAGCAATGAAACTAAATTCCTTGTAATAATATAGCAATGTAAAAGCAGAGTAATGCAAAAGTGTAATGTGCTTTAAACTCCCCCTAAGTTCTATGATTATCTAACTTAAAAATGAATTAAAAATGTAATGAATAAAAATGAATAAAAATCTGATTTTTTTTTTGTAATTTGCATAAATAGTCACGTAAGGTATTAAACTCATTTAATTACAAACAAACACACAACCAATTGAGAATTCATCATTTTTTTAAACTCAAATTTTGATTATTTATCATATAAATAAATAAGTAGAATAGAATAGGCGCACACACACACTTCACACAGATAATGACATATTAACATTTACTTAAAGTAGTATATATGTTTAAATTCCACAAATATGTCAATTAATTCACTTATGATCTATCAAGAAAGATTCAGAAGAAAAAATTATCACCTATCATGTAAAACTATAATTGAGTCTTCAATCTTACAAAATAAAGTACATCTACTAAAGAATGACTTATTTTTTTGTATTTTTTTTCTTCATACATATGAGGTAAATTATATATATATATATATATATATTATAACCTCTATTGGCTCTTTCTTTTTATGCATTCAATATACAAGATTTATAAGTAGTCATTTTTTTTTGCACGAGCCATAACCCTAGCATGATTTCACACTAGTTGTGAGGTAGCCCTCTCCGTTCATTGCGGTAGCTTCACACATCACAGTAGGTAGCCCTCTCAATACTAGGTGCCTTCATATGGTAAAATTTTAGTAAGCAAAAGTAGAACTCAACACAATTTTACAATCAAGATTAATTAAAGTCCTAGAGTCTTTCAAGAACATTCATAAACTTCAAGCATAACATATATGTGTGTTAATGAGTGTGTGAACAAGTTTATGTCAACATCGATCATCACATGTACAAGAATATGTGTGTATGCATAAGCCAAAATTTTAGAATAATTTATACAATAAATATCAAAATGAGTTGAGTTACTAAAAATGAGATTATGTGTATGGAAGTATTAAATAAGTCGAATACTGTGTTGGCCAAACAAGGATGCTATTTTTTTTTTTTGAAATTCAATTTGAGGGAGAAATTCCCAAGGCACTTCTGAGATACTCAAATCTTTGAGTGTCTATGGCTTTAGTGAATATATCAGCTAATTGTTTCTCAGTAGGTACAAACTCAAGTGTCACTATTTTCTCTTCAACTAATTTTCGAATAAAGTGATGCCTAATATCAATGTGCTTAGTTCTATAATGTTAAACCGGGTTCTTAGAAATACATATAGCACTAGAGTTATCACAATATAAGGGCATCATAGATTGTGGTTGACCGTAGTCCTTGAGCATGTTTCTCATCCAAAGCATTTGTGTGCAAGAGCTTCCTGTAGTAATGTATTCCGCTTCAGTTGTAGAGTGTGAGATAGAGTTCTACTTTTTATTATGTCATGATACTAAGTTGTTTCCAACGTAGAAATAACCACTTGATGTGCTCTTCCTATCATCCTGGTTGTCTGCCCAGTCGGCATCTGTAAAACCACTTACTTCACAAGTAGTGTCAGTAGTAAAATATAAACCATAATTACTTGTTCCAATAACATTTTTGTTTTTAGGCTTAGGTACTAATACCCATACATGATTTCTTTCAAATTGAGCTAACTCATCCTGCATTGCATTTATCCAAAATTCATTCCTAAGGGCTTCATTCACATTTTTTGGTTCAAATTGAGAAATATATCATAAATGAGTTACCTCACTTATTTGTCTTCTTCTTGTTACCATACTTGCATTAGGATCTCCAATTATATTCTTAATAGGATGATTTTTTGAAGTTCGAGTTGGATTTATCATTGATGAGGTTGATACTTCTTCCTTCTTTTGTTCACTTTCCTTCAACTCCTCTTCTTTTATTCCAATTGTGTCACTGGTTATTGTTAATTGAGGTGTTGTGAAGTTTTCTTCATTTCTAATTTCTTCACTTGTAATCTGCTTACCTCCATCATCTATAACGACATTTATGGATTTCATAACTACATTAGTTTTACTATTGAATACTCTGTATGCTCTACTATTTAGGGAATAACCAAGAAATATACTTTCATCACTTCTTGAATCAAACTTACCCAACTGTTCTCGATCTCTAAGTATGTAGCATTTACTTCCAAAAACATGCATAAATTTCAGATTGGGTTTTTTACCTCTCCATATCTCATAGGGAGTTTGGTTTGTACCTGGGCGAAGATATACACGATTTATAATGTGACATGCAGTGTTTATAGCTTCAGCCCAAAACCTTTTGGAGACTCCCTTGGCATGCATCATTACTCATGCCATCTCTTGAAGTATCCTATTTTTCCTTTCAACTACTCCATTTTTTTGAGGTGTGATAGGAGCAGAGAATTCATGAAAGATACCATGTTCTTTGCAGAAGTTAGCATACTTGGTATTTTCAAACTCTTTTCCATGGTTTGTTCTTAGTCTCTTGATGGTTACTATTTTGTCACCTGCTTCAACCTGCACTCTTGTACAATATGAGATGAAGAACTCAAAAGCATTTGACTTGTCTCTAAGAAAGTCTACCCACGTGTAGCGTGAAAAGTCATCTACTACAACTATGATATATTTTTTACCTCCAATACTTTCTGTTCTCATAGGACCATAAGGTCAATATGTATCAATTCTAATACTCTGTTTGTATTTATACTCTTGATCTTCTTATATTCAATCCTAGTTTGTTTATCCAATTGACATGGTCCATATAAAGGTATTTCAATTTTTGAGAGAATAGGTAAACCACGCATAGTCTCAGTTTTACTTAATCTAACCAGATCTTTAAAATTCATATGACCTAGTTTTTCATGCCATAAGGTAGTTGAGTCATTACTAGCTAGGTTACATGTTACCGTGGATGATGTATCAATACAATAACAATTGTCATGTGATCTGATTCCCTTAATCATACATTCACCCTTTTGATCTGTTACAATACAGTGATTGTTTGTAAATTGCACATTAAAATCACTATCACATATTTGACTTATGCTAATCATGTTTGCCTTAAGTCCTTCCACATATAAAACTTCATCAAGTTTAGGGATACCATCTATTTGAACAGAGCTTTTTTCAATAATTTTAGATGTTTTACCATCACCAAAGGTAATTGTCCCTTCATTGTATTCCTTAAAGGTTTCTAGAACATCCACTATCAAAATACCAAGCGGTATTTGATTTAGCTTTAAACGATATATGGGCCGCAAAACAGTGCAACTCAGATTTCTTAACCCATCCTTTTTTAATTTTGAACATTTGAGTTATCGGTTTCTTATATTCCTCTTTTTGTATAATTCTTGTAGTAAAAACTTTACGTTTTGAAAATTTTTGAGGTTCCTTAGAAAAATTTGTACTCGTGATAGAATCATAAGCATAAAGAAATCTACACTTAGGTCTAATATGTCTTTTCCTACCACAGTGATGACAGATAGGAACAAACTGAATTTTCTTAGAATGATAAGGTGCAGAAACTACCTTCCCTACCTGAGCAATAGTGGGTTTTACAAATTTAGTTTTGGATAATGAAGGTGTTGATTGTTCATCTATGTATCCAAGACCCCTCTTATCTCCATGTGGCTTTCCATAGTCTAGGACTTTGGTTAATTTTTCAGCACCTATGGTCAAATTCTTTATCGTCTCTTTAGCAATACTAAGTTCTTTCCTAAGATTTTTGTTTTCCTCAGTGGTTTCTGCTAGTCTCATATTCAAGGCATTAATATGATCAGACAATTCATTTTTATCTTTCTCTAGTCTAGAGGAATTTGTTTTGTGAATATTGATGATATCATTAAGTTTAGTTACTTCCACAAGCAATTTATCTCTCTCTTCCCTGGCACCTAGACAGTCCATGAATAGTTCCTCATAATTCGATACATTAAACTTAGACAGTAAGAGAGAAGTGTTTATTTCCTCATTTTCTCCATCCGAGCTAAGGTCAGAGTCATTGTGATGTGCATTGGCAGTTGCGGTGAAGGCACAATAATTAGTGTCATCATCCTCTGAGTTACTAGCATTGTCCTAGTCATTTTCTGTGTCACTGAGTGTAGCATTAAAAGCTTTTCCAAATTTATTTTTATTGTTAGCACAATTTGTAGAAATGTGACGAAATCCTCCACAAGTAAAGCATTGGGGACTAGTGGGTTTATTTTCTTACCATCAAGGCTAGAAGGCTTGATTTCCCTTGACTTTCGATCATTCAAACGACTGGATTGTCCCTTGTTGGAATGATTATTCTATTGACCCTTCTTCTTTATAAACTTCTTAAATTTTCGTGCTAACAAGACTAGTGACTCATCATTCATATCATCATCACTATCATAGATGTCCTTTTTGGAGCTTTTGAATGTCACATCCTTATTTTTCTTGGGTGGATCAAGAGAAAGCTCATAGGTTTAGATTGATCCGACAAGTTCATCAATTTTTAGTGTGTCTACATTCTTGCTTTCCTCTATTGTTGTAACTTTCATCTTATAGTCTGTTGTTAAAGAGCTTAGGAGTTTGCGCACTTGTATAGGTTATGGAATTTTCTCACCAAGGTTAGAATAAGCATTAGTGATATCACAGAAACGAGCATAAAATTGACCAAAGGTTTCGTTGTTGCTCATTTTAATAGAATCAAACTCAGATGTTAGCAATCTCAATTTTGTTTGTTTTACTTGGGAAGTACCTTTATGAGCAAGAGCAAGTGCATTCCATGCATCTTTAGCAGTCTCATAGTCGGAGATGTGACAGAACTCATCCATCGACACTGCAGTAAATATTGAGCTTAGACCTTTTTGATTTGCCCCACTAAGGGTGCGTTTTTCAGTGGTCTAATCTCTTCTTGGATTTATGATTATTACACCATCTTTCGTTACCGAAGGTGGTTCCCAACCATCAAGAATAGCATCTCATAATTTTTCATCTTGTTTGAGAAAGGCTTGCATGCGAGCCTTCCAATAAGGGTAATTAAAACCATCAAAGAGTGGGGGTCTAACAGATAACCCACCTTCTTTCATTTAGTCCGTAAGTAAGTGTGTGTGTCCCTAAGAATCAATCTCACTAAGTATGTCTAGTGTCGGCTCTGATACCAATTGAAAGTTTATAAAATATGGATCGAATTAACCTAAAGGGGGTGAATAGGCTATTTTTAATTTTTTATTAATTTATAACTTGATAACCTAAACAAGGCGGCCAAAAATGAAATCGCGTGTAAGAATAAGTGCGGGAATAAAATAATAACACACGATATTTTTAGTTGGAAACAACCTAGGCTACAATAATGACCTAAGAGGAAAACCACCGGTTCACCGGACCACCTAACTTTCCACTATGAAAATCAAATGTTCAAGTACAAACTCGGTCTTATGCTACCCTCCCTAGGATACTGCCCCAATGTACTTTACTTACGAGCATCCTACTATGTTTTCACAGTTTCCAATATTAGCGTGAACGGTTTTCATACCAACGTTCCAATAATCTCCTTACCAATCAGATCGTTCACAAATGAACTACAAAAAAGTTAGTACAAAAAGAAACACAAGTACCCGTGTATGTTCTAGAACGGATTTAACAATGAATACTCCTAACTAGATGATTCAAAACATATGTCACTTAAATCAAATCAACTAGTAAATTCTAGAGCAAAAAGATTTAGCACAGGTTCCATAAAAATGGCTTCTTTAAAGATTAATAATCAAATCAAATAACTATGATATGACAAAAATAATTATTTGATCTAATAATTTAAAAACAAAATTAAATAAAAAACCATAAAAACATATTATCAAAATATCAAACTCTTTTATGAACACCTTATAAATTAATATATATTAATTACTTAAGCATATTACTTATATATTAACCATCTTTACTGCGTGATGATATTGTTCTAATTCCTTTATATTATATATATATATATATATATATATATATATATATATATATATATATATATATATATATATATATATATATTAATTACCTGAAAGTTATTGTCTCTAAACCGTTAATCTTGTATATTGATTATATTACTCTCAACTTCAATTATATATAAATTCTTGTTGTCTTACTTCTCATGTTCACCTTTCCTGATATATTTTTTCTTTTCGGTAGTCAATAGGCAGATCGACAACTTCAATATTTTTCCTTTTGCGGCAACTTTTTTCTATTATCTCCTATGTACATAAACCCTAATATATCTATATTTATAGATAATAATAATACATAATAGTATTAAGATTAAATGCATTTTGGGCTTAATTTTTCAAAGCTCATTCAAAGCCTTAATAAAAAAAATATTTTTTAAATCACATCTTAAAAAATATTAAGACACATAAAAAATATTTAAGCACCAAAAATAATTTTAGATTTATGAACATGTACTATTAAATATATAAATGGAATCTTATGTGTCGCAGTTATAAAAGATATACCTGAAATACGATTATCTGAAATTCGAGTATTTGTTGGGCTTTTCTTGATAGACTTGATAGGAGGCCTACAAACTAATTTACAAGTAAATATTTTGTCCACGAAAATAAATAACACTCATAATTTTTACAATATTAAATTTAAAATTTGTGTTATATTTATATTATGTTAGTGTGACAGGTTTGTATTAAGGAATGTTCATATTTTCCTATTAACTAAACAAAAGATTTATACAATTGGTTACTTACCAAGTTCTAATCATTTTTTAATATTATAAGAATCATGTTCTCGTTGTATTACAATTTTCACCCCAATATTATAATAAAAAGAAAAATAAATTATATCTTTTAGGTTAACAACCATTTAAGATGAAATTTAATATTGAATAAATATAAATAATTTTAATTTAAATAATATCTAATTAAATAATATTTAATATAAAATGATTAACATAAAAAAAATTAATAGTAAAAATATATATATTTAACATCACAAGTTTTAAGTTTTGATAATTTTTTTTTGTGTTTTTCAACTTTTTATTATAAAAAGAAAGATTGGACAAACTTTAAAAATTAACTCACGGTGTTTTTACGTATCTATTAAAAATACACGCCTTTTTTTATCCAATTTAATTGAAGTTGATAGAATTAGAATTTAATTTTTTTAGTTTACACAATAAATATTCATTTTAGATGTGTACTTAGACTTTGAACTTTGATCTTTGGGAGCACTGCAACTTTATTAACTAAGAATTACAATTTATAACAACTTCGGTCATATTAGGAAAAAAAAATCACAAAATTTGAAGTAACCGGTAGTAAGAGTTAAACAATATGTGAACAGATCGTTTTTAATAAAATTTTACGTTTTAAATTCTTTTTTTTCCCTTAAATAACATTTACAACACAAAAGTATTCAAATTCACGTCTTCACAATACTTACAAAAAACTATATATATTATTGTAATATAAGACAATTAGAGCCAATAACATTGTCCCGTGTATATATGCATCCATATAAATATTTTCCAGTCGGAATTCGTGGAACATGTCCGTAAGAGCGGCGAGTATATGTGACCATCAAAAAGAACACTTTTTTTACCTCAATTTGAGATAACATCTAAAATGAGGTGGCATCGTTTAATTGGTTGAAAATTTTGAGCCTACTTTTAATCAATTAATTACATTTTCCCAAGATG
This sequence comes from Hippophae tibetana, assembly GCA_037013495.1. NCBI lineage: Eukaryota > Viridiplantae > Streptophyta > Magnoliopsida > Rosales > Elaeagnaceae > Hippophae > Hippophae tibetana. The sequence continues at coordinate 43,788,600 of CM072808.1, forward strand.
TTATCTCAAGTACCTGTGAACATGTTACGTTAAAATCTGGAAGATGCAGGCTGGCCTAACATTCACAATATGTTTGGACACTCATAGTTGACTTGACATATTATGCTGTTGGTTAATTGGCTAAATGGTTTATCCATTTCACTATGCCATGCAACTCTAAGCTTTAAACTTTCCATAATTCCATCCACGTCCCCATCATCAAACAAGTAAAACCGTCTTTGAAGAATTCGAAACTAATATCAATTTTATTAGAAAGGGAAATTTAACCTAAACCAGTTTCAGAACCCAACAAAAACAATGTCGAATATAAGAAGTAATGTCTGACCTTTTCGAGTCAAAGAGGTTGTGACCTTGTGGAACAAAAGACCTGCTATAATTACCTCATCGCAAAACCTTTAACAAACTTTGATATTTCTGCACCATGCACAATCTCATTGCATTTATGCATGAATCAAAAACAGAGTATTTTATTCATAGCAAACCTGCTGATTATAAAAGCATGACTATATTTCTTGGCAATACAAGATACCAAAAAGATCGAATTACAAGATAAATAATATAATGGAGTAGCATCCATGACAAGGGATTTACGGATCCTCAGTCAATCCGTTAATGATACTCTGCCAGAAAACCAAAAGCCATTCCAAACACAACTGGTAACAAGCTAAAATAATTACTTAAGTACGAAAATTACAATATTTAATGTCCTCACTGAAAGAATATTTGTGTCACTTTGCCCGCTTGAAAAGCTTTTAGGGACTCAAATGGGCCACAGCCTTTATTATTTATACTGGATAGACTGAAGATGCAATCTACTGAAGCAAAGCAAATGAATAAACAAATTACAGAGTTCACTTGCAGCAAATTGTGGCGAACGGGAAAAAGGCTCTTTGTTGCTCCATTAATTAGCTGCATCACGGCTGTAATATTGGTCAAGTGTCTTGGCAGGTATACGGTGGAGAAGTTCACGGGGGAATATGCGCAGTAATGTCCATGCCAAATCAAGTGACTGGAAGATAGTGCGTGTATCATAAGCTCCTTGTGCAACAAATTTCCTCTCAAACTTGTCCAAGAACTCCAAATATAGCTGTATTTCACACACATGCACACATACAAACATGTTAGCTAATTTTCAAGGTAACTTTTGCTCCTTAATAAAGAACAAAGGAAAAATGTAGAGACCAGGTCTTCTGAAGAAAGTGCTTCTTCTCCAACCACAGCTTTCATGGCCTGGACATCTTTACCAATTGCATAATTTGCATATAACTGAAATATATAACAAATTTTATTAGATGGCCTTAGCCTTTAAGGAAAGAGCACATATCTGAATTACAATAATAACTGCTCAATCAAACCTGGTTAGACACATCAGAATGATCCCTGCGGGTCATCCCCTCACCAATGGCACTCTGCATTTGTACAAGAAATTAATCCGTATTTATACTCCTTAAGTTCTTGCTGAAACATGAATATATATATAAATATAGAAGTAGTCTACAAACAAACTTTACCTTCATCAAACGAGATAGGGATGGAAGGACATTAATTGGAGGATATATCTGCTCAATTAAAAGAAGTCAAGGTTTAGGCCTGAAGCTGCACAAAACTGCTAATTTATACCACAAATAATGCTATGCTAGGCCCTTCGGTCAGAGCTAACCATTCTAAAATAACCAAGGAGCACCACAAATTTTACAATCAAGATAAATTGTAAATGTGAACTGATTCAGATACCAGCCATTACTTCAAAAACTCACAAAGAAATCTAGGCAACGCATACCAAAAATTGAGATTAATATATTTCCATAAAAACTTGAACGAATGCCCACTCGTGGCAGTGTAGCACTGCACGAGGTTTTTACAGCAAGGAAAATTTCAAACATTCTCATACAACATTACATGCATATTACATTGTATTTTGTATGGCACACCAAACTGACATCAATGGATAAGAGTTAAAGGTATCAAACATCAGCAGACACCCAAATCTGATTCAACTTCATATTCTGACCAGAATAGTGAATCAAAGTTGAGCAACATTAGATTTCTTACAACTATACCTGTCTGTTATGGAGTTGTCTATCAATATATATCTGCCCCTCAGTAATATATCCAGTAAGGTCAGGAGTGGGATGTGTAATATCTGGCAAAATAAAGTAAATACAGTTCAGATAACTTATGTCAACTAAAACTCTAAAACATTAATGAATCAACCAGATGTTCAATCTGTTAAAAAAAATACATTACCATCATTTGGCATAGTTAAAATTGGGATTTGGGTAATAGAGCCTTTCCGCCCTTCAATTCGTCCTGCACGCTCATAGATTGTTGCCAGATCGGTATACATATAACCAGGATACCCACGCCTTCCAGGGACTTCTTCTCTGGCAGCAGACACCTGCAGAAAAGATCCATATTACGAATTGTTTTACTGCTTCAAGTAACTACAGTAACAACACATCAGGCATGATAGTTTGAATACCTCTCGAAGAGCATCAGCATAGGAACTCATATCCGTAAGTATGACAAGGACATGCTTCCCACATTCATATGCCAAGTACTCAGCAGTTGTAAGAGCAATACGGGGAGTGATAATACGCTCAATTGTAGGGTCATTTGCCTGAAGGAAAAATATAGCTTAAGAGCTGAACTCACACAATACATGAGATGAACAAACAAATCCCATACCCATAGAGAAAATCCAATATTTCAATGTGACACATCAGATTGAAATATTTTTAATTGGGTTTCATAAGCATACCAGATTCAAGAAAAGGGTCACTCTCTCCATTGAACCATTTTCCTCAAAATCACGTTTGAAAAATTGTGCAGTTTCCATATTCACACCCATAGCTGCAAAAACAATAGCAAAGTTGTCCTCTTCTTGATCCTGGAAATTCAGTTTCAGAGTTACAGCATGATGTTAGATAGTGCCTTGAAAGATCACAAGCAATCTAATTGCTTGCTATAAATCATTATTCCTCATGTCCAAGACAAAGTTCTTGTTTGTATTTGGTTCTAATAAATATTTAAGAGATTACATTTGATCAATTCAAATTTGAAATAATGCATATATTCAATCGAATCGCTTTCCGAAGAACATAATAAATATAATAAAACCAAGTTATTAATGAGAACCTAGTTCCATCATAAAGTGGGAAGTTGGGAATAGTTTCCCCACAAAGCAAAATGCAGCATGAGTGCTGGATTTCAGTATGACCCATATGAACTTAGTAAATAAAGCAGACCACACCTGGGGCTGATATTGCTATTATTTGTTGCAGAACTGTGTTTAGTTACTTAACTCATTAAGGATACTCATTACACAATTATAAATGAATTAAGCTGTCAAAAAGGAACGCCAACCATACCTCTAGAAGATTGTCTGTTTTCTCCAGACGCTTGACCAATCCAGCCTGACGACATATTTGAGCAGCTATTTCATTGTGGGGAAGACCCGCAGCAGAGAAAAGAGGGATCTTTTGCCCTCTAGCAATAGAGTTCATGACATCAATTGTGGAAATCCCTGTTTGAATCATCTCTTCTGGATAGGTTCTCTCACTGGGATTGATAGAGCTCCCTAGGTACACGAAGGACATTGGATTACATAACATACAAAAAAAAAGTAAAGGTTACAGATGCAAATATTTCTCTATATCAAACTCACTGTAACAACTTACCAGAAATATCCAAGTAAGCCTCAGGCAAAATTGGGGGACCATTATCAATTGGTTTTCCAGAACCATTAAAAATACGTCCAAGCATGTCCTGTGAGACTGGAGTTTTCAAGACCTGCAATACATGGCCAAATAAAGAGAAGATTACATCAATACAAGACAACGGTGGAAAATCTAAAAGAGCAAACAAAGGTGATTCTCATCCTTTTCTGGGTGCATAGCAAGAGAAAAATAGGAGCATTAGTTTTATACCTCTCCTGTAAATTGTACAGTTGTATATTTGTTGTCAATTCCAGAAGTTCCCTCAAAAACCTACACGGAATATAGGCTGTAAAATAACACATAAATAGAGAAAAAGAAAAGCTGGAATAATTCAGCAGGGTTGATAATAAAAGAGAAAACCAAAATTGCAGAAATTTATGAGCCCTCATGAATGGACTTACATGACAAAGAATTTTAACCAAGAACAAAACAAAATTTATAAGAAGTTCATACCTGAACGACAGCTTTCTCCCCATCAACTTCCAACACTTGTCCACGTCTAGTTGTTCCATCTCCCAATCGAATGTTAACAATCTCTTGAAACTTAGGTCCCTGATACAGTTGAAGAGAATTCATTTACCCTCTAATTATTCAAATGAGGAAAGTTTTATTTAGGTGGAAGAGGAGACAGGGAGAGGGTTGAGAAGAATCCTCTTACCTTAACTTTATCAAGTATCACCAAAGGACCAGCAACCCCAGAGACCGTTCGGTACTCTGCAATGTAGAAATAAAAGATATTGATCACACTGATTAACCAAATAATTAAAGGTAGTGTACATGTCTTTCTAACAAAACAACCTGTGCACTTCACCAGGGATTTCTAGGAAATTTGTTATAGAATTGATACCCTAAAATCAAATGCCTCCAACCATTTTACCAAATTCATACACCCTTTGCATGCAAAAAGTATACCAAACTATAATAAGGAACGATATTCAATATACCCATGCCAATCTCTAAATTTCCCTCCATGTCGTGGTTGTTTTGTTCAACACCCATTTTCGTACTTTAGACACAAACCTGAAAGGGAAAAACCAAAATTAAAAAAAAAAAAAAAAATTAAAAACGCTTTCTTCAACATAGATGAATAGATTTAAGCATATAGCAACCCTGGATCGTAAAGCCAGTTTAGCACACAAGTTTACCTTAATCTAGAGCAACTTGTTCACTAAGGTGACGTTTAATTCACATAATGGAAAAAAAAATGAGTGAAAATAAATGGAAAGGAAACAATATTACTGTTACATTGTTTAGTTTGACTACTTGAATCAAATAATGAATTAGTATTACAATGTTTGGTTTATAACTGGAATGTAACGAAAAACAATGTATATTATCTTAATACTTCTATATTAAATCAAGTTTAAATAATGTCATTTAATTGTTATTTTTTCGTCAAACAAAATAAATTATTAAAATCATTATTTTTCTAAATAATTATTAAAATAAAATATATTATTAAAATTATTATTTTTCTAAATAGGGTTTAGGGGTTAACGGTTAGCAGTTATGGGTTATGGGTTCGGGGTATTGGGTATAGGGTATAGGGTTTAGAATTTTGAGTTTTGGGTAATATTTGTGGGTTAGGGTAAAATTGGAACCAAAAATTAACATGGAAATGGAATCATAATTCTTAAGAAGAGAGGATGGAATTCTTATTACTTCTCTTTTAAGAAGTAATAAGAATCAATTTCATTCCAATCCCAATCCCAATCCTACCAACCAAACATGACATAATTGTTTTAAACAAAAGGAATATTAACTGACCCTGACCTCAATTTTGAAATTCAATGATAAGGTAAAATATACAGAAGAGACGCAGCATCATGGATGAAATTAGTGGGAAAAATAAAAACTAATCACAATGGAACAGTTTGAGCTCTATAGACACTGAAACCCGCTTTAAGTACACTCAAAGTACTCTTAACAACATTCCACGGTGAACGATCATTTTCTCACGAAACAAACACGATGGGCTCCAAACTAAAGCTTCATAAAAACGAAATACTCACAAAATTTCAAACCAAAAGCTACACTAATTACAGCAATTTAATGAATAATTCCAAAAAACCGATCAAAAGTCAACGTCAATAGAAAAACACACAAGCTTTAAATCAGCAATCAGAACGAAGGGTTCTAATCCGTAGCAAATGAAAAAATCGACTAATAATCAGGGTGTTGGTGTTCACAGGTCCTAAAACGAAAATTAATCAAAATTAAGCAGAGTTTAAGTATCGATCTCAGAACTTTTTTACCTTGAGTTCCCGATCTGAAGCGAAGAGAATAGGATGAGAGATATGAGCACAGAGCAAAGAGAAGAAATAACAATAACAAAACTGAGATCTACTGGACTACAAAATAACAGGAAAATATGTGAAATTATTAAATAATTTTAGAAATAACAAAACAATAACTTTAAAACATCTAACTATTAAAATAATAATATTTATTCTTTTATATTTTTATCATTAAAAAAACTCTATATATATCTATTATTATAATATAATATTATTAATAAATATAATTAAAACTACATAATTATACATCATATCAATTATAATTATTAAAAAATTAATCAATATTATTAAATTAAATTTTTTAAATTAAATTATAATTATTTATATACTACATTTCATCATATTTAATATTATTTTTATTTTTATAGATTATATTTAATATTATTAAAATATTATTTTTATAAATTATAAATTATAAGATATTATTTTATGTAATTTTATAATAATTTTTACGACAAAGAAACCGAAATAAATGCGTATAAAATAAATATTAATCGAAAATATGCTGAAATTAATAAGTAAAAAACTTAAAATGGTAATAATGTCGTAAATAACAAACTGGGTGAGTATCGCATAGTGTATAAATGCCCGGGTCAATGATATTAGGAAAGGTCGGTGGAATCAATTTTGTTCTCTTTTTTTAGAGGGAGGACTTCCAATTAAAATGTGAGGAACGAGACAAAAAAAAAAAAGTGAAAAAAGAGTAGTGACAATGAAAAGTTTATTGAGATAATAATTCAGACTAATCGAAGTAACAGAGAAAGGTAATGCTGATAGAAGAAAAATTTATAAATTACCATTTCCAAATTCTCTATCGTATATCAGTATAACTTAATTATAAGTAAAAATATACATAAATAATATTATTTTAATCAATAATTAAATATATCACATCAATTATAATTTTATAATATTCTATTATATAAATAAGTATTTAAACTGAAAACCTGTTTGTCACAAATTGAATATATATTTTTAGTATAAATAAAAAAGAATTTTATTTAAATATTGAGATAGATATTTTATTAAAGTTTTTATTAAGAGGTTGATTTTAATTAAATAATATTATTTTAAAAATATTAAAATATAGAAGACACCAAAGTTAATTTTTATTAAACTATAAATAATTATTAAATTTATTAATATTAAGTAATTTAGGAATTCTATATAATATTTTCAGATTTGATATATATACAATTGACAAGTGGACAGTGTTAGAGTGAAATCCATAATATTTTCTTGTAAAGTTAAAAAATCCATTATCAATCTCAACAACCGGTCTTACCGTGAAATAAAAATCGAATGAATATTGATAGTTTTTTAAAACATTAAACAAAAACCGATTGAAATATCAGAATTAATCTTACCGTCAATCAATCTCTCAAGAAGAAATTGGTTTGATTTGTCGATTTTATTTACAAAAATAATAACATTTTTTTACTGATTACTAATACTATATAAAAATATTATAAACCAGTAAATTGGTTTGATTTGTCGATTTTATTTAAAAATTAATAACATTTTTTTACTAATTATTATTAATACTATATATAAATAGTATATTTGTGTAACACTCTTTCGTAGAACAACAAATATCAACTTATTAATAATTATAGTTCAAAATTCCAATATATATTTAACTAATAATGTGTTTTTCATTATATTTTATAAAATATAAATATAAATTATACATAATTATCAAACTTTAAATAATCTAAATTTTAAATAGATAATATCTAAATTTAAATCTCAAAATAACGAATAATTCTTTAACAAAATTTTATATTAATAACAATAAATTTTAAACAAGTTATTAAGAATTATCTTAAGTCTTAAGGCATAAAAAAGACTAAACGGTCCTTGTATCTTTTAACGCAAATTCTTGTAACTTGTCAATTTTGTATTTTTTTTCATACTTAATCCTTGATATTACAAAAAAAAAAATTGAGAAAAATTTAAATTAATAACAGTTAAACACAAAAAAAAATTGTTCTTATTATTAATATATAATAATTTTTAAATTTTTATTTTAATTTAATAATTTTAAATATAATATATAATATATAATTTTATATTAATTTAATAATTAACAATTACATCATACCAATGATTTTTCTACCATGAATTGAAAATCGACCAACTAGCGTGGGTTTATTAATTTTTCAAATTATGATCGAAATTATACTTTTTTATGAGTGTTGGTTTGATTGGTTCAAAACAATTGATTTGGTTGATATTTGGTTGATCTTTTATTAAACATGTCCAAAATAATCAAACCATTTCTTGCTTACAAAATATTATTTATGACATTATATTACTAATAAATATAATAATATTCATATATTTAATAAAAAATTATCACATACGAACAGACAAATGATTATTAGTTACATCGAGCTGTAAAAACTCAGTTAAATTTTTTACAAAAAAGTTAATTCCATGGGTGTGTATATATATATATACATAAATACTTTTAATATTAAATAAATATATTATTTATAATAATATATTATGTCTAATTTATTTGTGTATATTTTAGTATATTATTGTATGTATCAATAAATTTACTAAACATGTTTACAAAAATGATACAAATAAATAGTGAACAAAATGATTAAAAAGAGGTATTTTTGTTTATGTATTTGAAAATTATTAATTAATTACACACATAAAATTATAATAATATAGTGTAATCCAAAATTATTATATATATTTAAATTATAATTATAATAATAAATAACATTAAAAATATTATAAAAATAAAAATGAGTAAAAAAAGAAACTTAAAATTGAAGTTTTTAAGATTCTTTATTTATATTGTAAAAGTTTTCATATTTCTTTTAACTTTAAATTTAAATTTTATTTAATATTATATTATTTTACATTTTATTTTAATAATTTTATTTTATTTTAAAAAAATTAAATATAATTTTTTTAACAATTTTCATTCCTTTTTATCATTACTACAAACAAGTTCATTTTGATTGTTCAAGAAAATAGATGTAATAATCATAGATAAAAAATATTTATATTTATTAATTTTTTATTTTTAAATAATATATATTTTTGATCTTATAATTTTGAATCATATCATATTCTTTATATTTTTATATGTTATTATAATTTTAGTTAAAAACACTATTAATGTTTATTAAATCATTATTTTTTATCTTTAATTATGTTAGATAATTTATATTATAAGTTAAAATGGGCTAACTCTATATCTCTTTTATAACATAACATAAAAAAATTTCTTTAATTGTAACGAGTCTACATTAACTTTTAACAAATATGATACTTTAGTGGTACTTTTATTAAACAAAAATACATATTTGGATTAATATTATTAAATTAGTACACTAATAATTTGTTTTCTATCATATTTGTTTGCTACATCTCACCTTTGATATTACTTTATTTCTTTGTCATTAAATAACTTTTATTATTTGATGTAAAATAACCTATACTTTTTTAATAAACTTGTAGTTAGATTATTACCAAATTATTTAAAATATCAATATATAATTATTACTCTCAAAATTTCATTTCCTTTGATTTTAACGATAATTTCATTCTTTTTGACTTCCTTACATTCAATTAAATTTAAATAAAATGATTTTAATAGAATACAAAATAATTGAAAATGATAAATGGCCAAGAAAATTTGAGGGAACGAGCTATTGAATAAAGAGGACAGTGGAAGTAAAGATGATTGTGTAGGTGAATAGAGTTATTTTTATAATAAAATGAAAAAAATAAGTATATTTCTATAAATTAGTTTTTTTTCTTTCAAATATGAACAATTATTAAATAAAAAAATATCAATATATTAATTTGATAATATAGACCCAAATAAGTACCTTTTTTGTTTAATAAAGATATTATTAAAATACTAAATCTATTCTTAATTATTTATTAAATTTAAGTTATGATATATTTTTTACTTTTAAATATTTAAATATAAGATAATATGATACTCTAAATTAATAAAATTTAAGATTAAAGTAAAAAAAAAATTAAAATTTAAATACATAATAAAAAAATAAAAATATAAATCAATTAATTAATAAGATATATACTAAAAAAAATAATAAACAACAATTCATATTACACACCCAACCTTGGCTTAATAGAATTGTTATTGTTTTAAGCTCCACTCATCAATATTTCTTTTAGTCTCTGACCTATAATAATATTATTATTATCAATAATAATAATAATAATAATAATAATAATAATAATAATAATAATAATAATAATAATAATAATAATAATAATAATAATAATAATAATAATAATAATCTTCGAACTAGATATAAAAAGATGGTAGGGTTGCACCATAACTCTACGTCCTAGGACATTATTGCCTACTTTGATAATTATAGTAGTACTATATACCATAAAATTTTAACTTATAAAGTAACAATTTTTTTCTTAAATATAACTATATTTATCAATAATATCATAAAATATAATTTGAGATTAATTTAAAATTTATGATAAGTAAACCATTCCATATTTTATAAGAACTTTAATTTTTATGTGATATTGCCTCTTTCTTAATCTACTTAAATCCCATTATTCTCGGCTAAAAGTGAAATCTAAGTATTAATCTCTATTTGATATATATATATATATATATATATGTATTGGCCCACCTTCCTTTTGTACAGGTGGTTATGTGAGTATTCCTGCTCACAAGTGAGTGAGGAAATCTCTACTCTCTAGTCTCTATCTTATTTGTAAAGTTAATTATCTCACACCCAATTGATTGCCCATCGTTTGAATAAAAAAGAAGTGTTTTCTTCTGAAGCCTCAAGTCAGCTACATCATGTTGACATTTACCGTGTAGTTTATTAGATATTATGCAAGTCCCTTTCCAAACAGCTGAAGCACTCAATTTCAATAAATAAATAAATTAAAAAAGAGAGAGAGAAGCACTCTAAACTTCTGAATTCTTTATATTAACAATCAGAGATGAACAAATTGATTAAACAAAAAATATATATTAAAGAGTAAAGACAATAGATAGAGCTGATCAGTCTCAATGTTTTCAACTGGTGCAAAAATGGTGATAACTAACTTTGTAATACCAGCCAAGAAATAACCATAGCCTCCAAGTTCAATGGAGCATTTAGTTCAAAGAAAATAACCTGACTGTGGAAGTTGAGCTCTAATCTCATTAACTCTTCTGCTCAGGCTGCGTAGTGCTTCAATGTGAGGTTCATCTTCCTCAATGGGTATTATTTTAGCAAAACTTCCTTCTTCAAGATGGTCTACTACTAGGTTTGCAGCTTCAAGTCCAGTGACATAGGACTTCTCCTGTCAAACACATCCACGTAATTAGATACGGCAAAGAAGTTTGTCAGTTTAGGTTGTATATACATGGGTTTTGGAGATCTGTGAAAACGTCCCAAATTTTGCGTACATGACTCATGTACAACGTATACATAGCTCATGTACGACCTATGCATTATCATAAAAGGACAATTTTGGATAATTTTTACTTGAACTTCAAAAATCTGCACCAATATGAATCATGTTCTCCTATTCTAACCTGGGACCATGAACCATGGCGGCTAATAATCCAGTCTCCAGCCATGAATAAGTTTGGGAAAGATGTTGAACCCCTCATCATGTATTTGTATGAACCTATGAGAATCAATAACACATTAACACATGAGGATAAGAAGGAATCTAGTACAATGGAGTACTACAAATGAGACAGACAAATGATATAATCATTCATCTAAAGAAGAAAATGCAAATCTTTACCTCAAGAAAAAGCTTATTTTACACTTTCTTCTAATTCAAACTCACATATTAAACTATTCAACCAGGGAAAAATGTATGGGTCCTTTTGCTTATAAAAAGGTCTTTTTAAGTCTCTTTCTTTATAAAAAAGGTGCTGGAAAAAGATAAAATTAACTTTTTATTTGTCCTTATCTAACACCTTTTTTAGAAACTAAGAGACTTTAAAACACCTTTTATAAGCTAAAAAACTAAATGACACTTAATAGCTAAGCAAATAGATCAGTTTGGCTCTCCACCCATTCATAAATTATGGTAATGCTATTTGTCGCTAATAAGTTGTTAAAAAGGGTACCTGGAAAGAAATGAGTCAAGGATTTTGGAAATCTTTTTATCTCCTTATTTACAACAGCAGCGTTTTCGAAATTTTTGATGCAATTTGAGAGGTAAGACATCACTTTAGAGACTATAAAGTCATCCTTCATTGCTAGCAACTCATTGGCATGGTACTGCATGTTAAAAACCCTTAATTAGTTATATATCTCATTTAATAAAGAAATAAGAGGTTATGTGGAATGTAGAACAAAAATAATACTCACAAAATCAGCCTGCAAAACTGTTGTTGAATTGTCTCTATGCTCATCCTGAATTACATTTAAGTTGAAGAAAGTCCAACCAAACGAGTCGTTGGGTCCAGAGCAAGTATTGCTAGCATTTGGAATGTTGACCTGGTTATGTGTTATGTTGAAAATCAACACCAACATAATAATTAAAGATGTAGAGAAATAAATGAAGTGGTTGAAGAAGAAGAGAAATAAATGAAGTGGTTGAAGGATGTAGAGAAATAATTGAAGTGGTTGAAGGATGAATAAATAGGGTGGTTGAAGGTTGTAAAAAAGATTTGTGTGGTTAGGATTTCTTAGTTTTATATTTGTGTGATGTAGATTGCATAGTGAGGACTATAAATAGCCTAACTTGCATTTGGTTTAATCATTCTATAAAAAAAATAAAATTAGTCATTGTATTCTTAGTTTGAGTGTGAGTTGAGAGCTTTCTCTTTGAGTGTTTGTATTTATCTTCAATTTGTGAGTTGTCTTTGAAATGTGTTATAGTGGGTATAATACAAATAGTTTGTTTATTTGTTTGGATCTAATATTAGTAAATTTAGAGTTGTTTATTTTAAATATTTCTCAACAATTGGTATCAGAGCGGGACGGTCAGGGATCGTTCTTAGTGAAGTTATCTTGAGTCGTGAGGAGTTTGGTACTCTGCAAGTTTATTAGTCAAGCTTGCTCCGTATAGTCGAAGTCTTGCCGACACGATGGGTGATCTTCAAGTAGTTGGAGGAATCAAAAAGCTCAACAACAAAAACTATAACACATGGGCAACATGTATGGAGTCTTACCTACAAGGTCAAGACTTGTGAGAGGTTGGTGATGGTGATGAAGTTACACAACCAACAGTGGAAGATATAAACGGTATCTTGCAGAAGTGGAAAATTAAAGCATGCAAAGCAATGTTTGCTTTGAAGACCACAGTTGAAGAAAAAATGTTGGAACACATTCGGGATGCAAAAACACCAAAGGAAGCATGAGATACTCTTGTTACACTCTTTTCAAAGAAGAATGATACAAGATTGCAACTTCTGGAGAACGAGTTGCTATCGATGGCACAACGCAACATGACGATTTCCCAATACTTTCACAAGATAAAGTCGTTATGTCGTGAAATTTCAGAGTTAGATCCGAAAGCTCCTATTGGGGAAACAAGGATAAAGAGAATAATTATTCATAGTTTGAGACCCAAATATCGAGGGTTTGTTACCGCTATACAAGGATGGCCGACACAACCATCTCTTGTTGAGTTTGAGAATTTGTTGGCCGGTGAACAAGCTATGACTAAGCAAATGGGAGGAGTCTCGCTGAAGGGTGAAGAAGAAGCGCTCTACACCAGCAAAAGCAGAGACATTTTCAAGGAGTACAATGGAAATAGATATAAAAATGATGGCAACAAAGGAAAAATTCCTCAAGGAAAAATTTCTCAAAGAAAGGGAGGCTTTCGTCCAAGGGGAGCTTGGAAGAACCGCAACAACAATAGAAAATTTGGCGGTGAATGTTACAACTGCGAGAAGATGGGTCACATGGCAAAAGATTGTTGGAGTAAGAAAAAGTTTGTTGAAAGCAATACAGCTACTTCGAGTTCTAAGGAGCATAGCAAAGATGGTTGGGATGCCGAAGCATTATTCGCTATGGAGGAAGAAGAATTAGCTCTTACGGTGACAACATCAAAACATATTGACTATAAAAATGACTGGATCGTAGATTTGGGCTACTCAAATCATATGACAGGTGATAAACAGAAGTTGGAAAGCATGTTTGAGTACAAGGGAGGTCGTGTAGTGGTGGCAGCTGACAACTCAAGGTTACCGATAGCCTACATTGGTAAGACGATAGTTACGCCTCGATATAGTACTAACCAAGTACCACTTCAAGATGTTTATCATGTCCCAGGAATGAAGAAAAATTTGTTATCTGTGGCTCAATTAACATCATCAGCCACTATGTCTTGTTCGGTCCCCGAGACGTGAAGGTGCATCGTGATCTCAAAATCTCAGAAACACCAACAATGGAAGGACAACGATTGGAATCAATCTACGTGATGCCAGTAGAATCTGCATATGTAGACAAGAAAAGAAGAAATGAGACAGCAGATCTATGGCATATGCGGTTAGATCACGTTAGTTATTCCAAGCTAAGTGTGATGGTGAAGAGGTCGATGCTTAAAGGGCTTCCTCAACTAGACGTGCAAACAGACACAATCTGTGTAGGATGCCAATATGGCAAAGCTCACCAATTGCCATATGAGGAATCAAAGTTTAAAGCAAAAGAACCATTGGAGTTAGTTCACTCTGATGTATTCGATCCTGTTAAGCAACCATCAATTGGCGGTATGCGATACATGGTGACATTCAGAATACGTCAGATGTTTCTTTCATAAAGAAAATCCACACATACCTTGAGAGTAAACGGAAGGAGAAGTTGGAAAGAAGATCCGTTGTTTGTGCGCAAACAACGGCGGAGAATATAGCTCAGGCGAGTTCTCTCAATACCTAAGGGAATGTCGAATACATCATCAATACACTTGTGCCAACACGCCACAAAAATGGTGTAGTAGAGAGAAAGAACCGACATCTTGCAAAAATTTGTCGGAATATGCTACATGAAAAGAATGTACTTGGGAGGTTTTGGGCTGAAGCGATGAGGACTGCAGCCTTTGTGATCAACAGACTTCCTCAACCAAGGTTAGAATTTGTTTCACCCTTTGAGAAACTATGGAACATGAAACCTACAGTTAGCTACTTTCGAGTATTTGGTTGTGTGTGTTATGTATTTGTTCCTGATCATTTACGGAGCAAATTTGACAAGAACGTTGTTAGATGTATCTTTGTGGGATACGACAGCCAAAGAAAAGGGTGGAAATGTTATGATCCAACGAGTGGAAGATGCTACACTTTACGAAATGTGGTGTTC
The DNA here is from genome assembly GCA_037013495.1 of Hippophae tibetana. Lineage (NCBI taxonomy): Eukaryota > Viridiplantae > Streptophyta > Magnoliopsida > Rosales > Elaeagnaceae > Hippophae > Hippophae tibetana. The sequence continues at coordinate 43,803,897 of CM072808.1, forward strand.
GATGAAGCATCTTATTGGTGGTAATCAGAGAAGGAAGCATTGCCAGACTCGAGAGAATTTGGAGATAAGCTGCAACAAAAGATGGGGGAGCATAGTATTCAATTCCAACCAAGTTTAGATGAATCCAGAGATCCAGACGATGATGGTGCCGAACAAAGAGTAACTGACATATATCAACAACTAAATGAAGAAGGTGGACCTAGTGAAATGGAAGAATCAACTCCACAATCTCAACTCCATAGGTCAACAAGAACACGAAGACCAAATCCTAAATACGCCAATACAGCCATAATTGAAGAAGCAATAGAGCCTGAGACGTTCGAAGAAGCATCGCAGAGTTCTCAGTGGATGACAACTATGAAAGAAGAGTTCGATGCACTTAAGCAAAATTAGACTTGGGATCTCGTGCCAAAGCCAAGAGATGTGAAACCCATATCATGTAAGTGGGTCTACAAGATAAAACGTCGTCCAGATGGGTCAATCGAGAGGTACAAGGCACGATTGATAGCTCGTGGTTTCTCTCAACAGTATGGACTAGACTATGATGAAACGTTTAGTCCAGTGGCGAAACTTATAAATGTTCAAGTCCTACTTGCACTTGCAGCCAACAAAGATCGGAAGTTGTGGCAGATGGATGTGAAGAATGCTTTTCTTCATGGAGAGTTGGATTGGGAGATCTACATGATCCAACCAATGGATTTTCAGAGCTAAGATCATCCTGAATATGTGTGTAAGCTACGAAAAGCACTCTACGGATTGAAACAAGCACTTAGGGCGTGGTATGGTAAGATTGTTGAATTTCTAACACAAAGTGGTTATTCAGTAACACCTGCAGATTCCAGCTTGTTTGTCAAAGGCAATGAAGGAAAGTTAGCTATTGTGCTAGTATATGTGGATGACTTAATCATAACCGGTGATGATGAGGCAGAAATTCTTCAGACGAAAAAGAATTTGTCAGTCCGTTTCCAGATGAAGGAACTTGGCCAGCTCAAGCACTTCCTTGGTTTAGAGGTTGATCGCACACAAGAAGGAATATTTCTTTGTCAGCAAAAATATTCCAAAGATTTGTTGAAGAGGTTCAAAATGCTTGAATGCAAACCAATTTCGACACCGATGGAACCAAATTCCAAATTGTGTTCACGTGAAGGAAAAGATTTGGAAGATGCAACGATGTATCGACAATTGATAGGTAGTCTGATCTACTTAACCTTGACTCGACCTGACATTTCTTATGCAGTTAGTGTGATGAGTCGGTACATATAAAATCCAAAGAAGCCTCATTTGGATGCAGTTCGACGAATACTGAGATATGTTAAGAGTACAATTGACTATGGTCTTTTGTACAAGAAATGTGAAGACTGCAAGTTAGTTGGTTACTGCGATGCAAACTATGCATGAGATCATGACACCAGGAGATCAACAACTGGGTATGTGTTTAAGCTGGGTTCCGGAACAATTTCTTGGTGTAGCAAGAGACAACCAACGGTATCATTATCAACCACTGAAGCTGAGTATCGAGCAGCGACAATGGCAGCTCAGGAGTGTACATGGCTGATATAGTTAATGAATAATCTACATCAACCAGTAGATTATGCAGTACCGTTGTATGTGACAATCAATTGACAATTCGTTTGACAGAGAATCCGATCTTTCATGCAAGAACTAAGCATGTTGAAGTACACTATCACTTTATCAGAGAAAAGGTTCTGTAAGAAGAAATTGAAATGAGGCAAATCAAGACAGATGATCAAGTTGCGGACTTGTTCACAAAAAACTTAAGCGTTGGCAAGTTCGAAATGTTTCGCCGTTAGCTTGACACAGTAAAAATAGTGAGAATTGGTGTTGAGATGTAGAGAAATAAATGAAGTAGTTGAAGACGAAGAGGAATAAATGAAGTGGTTGAAGGATGAATAAATAGGGTGGTTGAAGGTTGTAGAAAAGATTTGTGTGGCTAGGATTATTTCTTAGTTTTATATTTGTATGGTGTAGATTGCATGGTGAGGACTATAAATAGCCTACCTTGCATTTGGTTTAATCATTCCATAAAAAAAAAATAAGTCTTTGTATTCTTAGTTTGAGTATGAGTTGAGAGTTTTCTCTTTGAGTGTTTGTATTTCTCTTCAATTTGTGAGTTGGCTTTGAAAGGTGTTATAGTGGGTATAATACAAGTAGTTTGTTTACTTGTTTGGATATAATATTAGTAAATTTAGAGTTGTTTATTCTAAATATTTCTTAACATATTACAAATAAACTAATAGCATGAGTGATACCAACGACAGTAAGCTATGTCCAAGATTCTACATGCAAAAAGAATAGAAACTATAAAAAATTGAAAACAATCCTTCATAATCAACAAATTAAAAATGGGACACCTCATATGATTTAATAAGATCCATAAAAATAAAAGGCAAGAAAATAGATTAGAAAAGATCTTCAAAAGGGACTTCTTGTGAATTTACCCGCCTATCAAACCAAAGCTCGACAGTTAGTACATCAACTGTATCCAACTTTAATACCTTGCAAAACTCTTCTCTTGCATTGAGCACTGCACTATATACAGAACCCAAATGCCAGTTAAAAGAGAAAAGAAGAGCAGGGTTAATTAAAGCAAACAAGCCTCTCATGGTTATATTTAAACTTATTGTTAAAGCATTACTTTATGATCCCACTGTTTCCTTAAAGTCAGCAAACTTCATCTTCAACTCACCAACACAATCATATCAAATAAGAATTTCAGGACAATAAATTTAACATGACCTGATTAAAAAAAAACACACCTATTCTGAATAAGATGTTGAAGTGGGGAGATGCCAGCTGCAAAGATTACTGCATCAGTGTTAAATCTATCTCCGCCACAAACTACTTCTGATACACAGCCTGTCTTCTCATTGATCAAAAAATCTGTTACTCTCTTACCCCCCACAAATTCACAACCTTTAGCTATCATAGAGTCCATCCATGGCTTGAAAATCTTGTCTCTAATTGTCCCATTACAAAATACCATGTCGAAATCCTTCTGTAGCCACAAAACAAAATGGATTGTACAGAATAACGGAACTTAAATGTATTTCACTTGTTCATCCAAGGAATTTCTAGCAAAATCATTAACCTTCAATTTTATATACCCTAAAGTTATATATTTCTTCAAAATAATTATTACAATTCTTGCTTCAGCCAACATCCAAATGATGGTGGCAACCGTCAGTCTAAAAACTGGAACATTAAATAGTTGTAGATTCTCTTAGTATATATGAATTGAAAAAAAACAATGTATCGTAATAATGGTATACTCCTAATTTTCTAATAGAAAAGTCTGCATGGATATAGTCAACGCTTCTCTTGTCAAAGTATTTACTGAATAATTTTTCATTTTCAAAAAGTATCTACGAGCTACAGCTTAATCTGTAAGAAACTTTTTATTTGTAGCCATATATTCTTATTTGACTAAAAGGAAGTTTTCTTATATTTTTTATTTTTCCTAAAATGTAGCTTATTTCTAAATGTATTGTATTAATTTTGTACTTACATAGTAGGGTAAGAGTCTAACATTACTTATTTGAGGATATATAATTGCTCAGATAGGGAAAAAATAAAACGAAAAAGGACATAATGTAAAAGTTTGGTGCCATCTTTTCATTTTCAAAAAGTATCTACGAGCTACAGCTTAATCTGTAAGAAACTTTTTATTTGTAGCCATATATTCTTATTTGACTAAAAGGAAGTTTTCTTATATTTTTTATTTTTCCTAAAATGTAGCTTATTTCTAAATGTATTGTATTAATTTTGTACTTACATAGTAGGGTAAGAGTCTAACATTACTTATTTGAGGATATATAATTGCTCAGATAGGGAAAAAATAAAACGAAAAAGGACATAATGTAAAAGTTTGGTGCCATCTTGAATCATAAATCTATTACTGTAAGCTCTGCCTATTGTTTGATTTTTACAGAAAATCAAACCTGGTGAGCGAAGAAGTAGTTCAAGACACTCAGAGTTGCAGCAGCACTACATTGTTCTGCTGGTACAAATAGACCGACTTGAAGCAATGGTGCAACAACATTCTTATAAAGCCTTTCTGAGCATCCAAACTGCTTTAAAAGCTCCCTTGCGGTAACTGCAGTTAAAATGTCAATATGAGACACTTCAATGGTTCATCTCTGAGTCAATTCTTATTTTCCCTAATGTATTCATTTATACAAGTTCACACTTGTGAAAGAGATCCTTACTTGAATCGTACTTTCTCCAAGCTGTATCTGTGTTGTCAAAGTCAATTGCTGTGAAGCAAAGGTACAGATAAGTTTATAATCAGAAAATTCCAAGTTAGTGATGAGCTCTCAAAAAATTTATTAGATTGACTAGAAGATTGGACACGTGCAGTTTGAGAATGAAAAATGATGTAGAATGCAAAGGGCAATTTGAGAGGAATTCAGAACTCGGAGAAACTAATCATATAACAATTGAATATTTTAAGTTTGAAATCCAAAGTACAATATTATGTAAATAGACTAATTAAAATGAATTATACAATCCTAATTGATAATTTATATGATAAATATCAAAATTAAAAAAAAATCCAAAGTATAAATAATCCCAATGTAGATAAACCACCTAACTTTCCAAAGGTTTCTATAGAACCTCACAAAGTAGAAGATGGTGAAATTTTTAAATGCTAATAAACAGAATTCTTTAATAAAGATTTAATCCTGAGAAAAGTATATTAATAATAATTTCTGATCACTTCAACTATGTATTACATCATTGTGAAAAAGAGGTAAAAATTCTTATACTCTCTCAACAATCAGTTTTGTTAGGAAAAAAGATAGTGACCAAAATGGATGAATAAACTCCCCATGATTTTCTACAAGCTCATTTCATCAGTAAAATGGAGGTTCATTAGATATCAAAATTCGGATTCAGTTGGTGACCATACCTGCAGCCATCACTGGAAGTAACGTAAGCCTATCCACCAATGGAAGCCGAACAAACTATATGTTTTGTAAAGAACACCAATTAACACGACTGAATATCTTTTCAAGCAGAAACAGTGACTCATAAGGAGGACATACTTGCGCATAGAGTAAAGTGCCCAATGGAGTTGGCCACTGAGGCAGGTCTTGGAATATTGGGAACTCAACCTGCAGATCGAACCCATCTCTGTGAACACATATTCCAAAGCATTTTAACTCGACCCCAATAAAGAAACTAAAATATAAAAATTGGGTAATTATTAATCTTTGAGAACACACATTCTAGAGTATTGCTGACGTTGTGGTACTTCGGGTTAATTATGTGCATTATTGCATTGTTAGTGGAAGCTATTTCTTGGAAAAGATAGTTTTGCTTAGCAACCAATATGATATGTTATAGTCTCAAATTAGCTTACTACAGAAGCATGAATAAATAGACTATAAAGGGTAAAGTAATGTTTAGATATTAAACTACATTGCACAACTACAAACCAGCAACAAGTGGAAAACACCTTGTTGCACAACTCTAAATTTTGCACCACTATTACATGGTGTATCCTTGATTTCATTATTTATTTTCTCCAAAGATAGAGTTGTGGTGCAAAACACGACTCAAAAGTCAAGTTCCATAACGAGGATCCAAAACAATTTGCATTGAAAACAATAAAGGAGCTGTTAGATAGCAAATAAAAACCAAGCTTCTAAGTACCTCGAGTCCCTCCTCTGAATATTGTGCAGATTTAGTCCAATTTGTAAATGGTTTGATACCCAACTCATCAACTAGACTAAAAATATTCTTGTACGGATGCCAAAAACCTAGAAGAAGTGAATATTAAAAAAAAAAAAAACTTTAAATTTAGTTGTAATTGGTACAAAAGAAAATTATTTCAATTAATTACCCCGTAGGCCAATGTTTTCAAGACCACCAAAACCATTATCACCTTCAAGAACTTTAACATCAAATCCCTGAATAAAAATTCTCGACATGAGTTTCAATTTCACCGATATATGAAACAACAAATAAGAAAATAGAGAGAGAAAGAAAGAGAGAAGACCTGATTGCAGAGATGGTGAGCAGCGCTAAGGCCAGACCAACCAGAGCCCAGAACAACTACCTTTTTATTCTTCTGGTTGGTTTGATTTCCATTATCATCGTTTTGTACAGCGTCAGCTCTAAAGCGAAACCCAGTTCCATATTTCGGTAAGGTTTTATGTGTAGGTGCGGTTAGTGTAATTAACTGCGTGACCTTATTCCAAACCAAGGACATCGTGTTGTTACAAAGTTTAACGATTTTCAACGGCTTTGTAGTTATTTGCTTTCTATGCTCGAAAGAGCCTAATAAAAATTAAGATGACTTGAGAAAGATTTGTATCGTTGTTGCTAATTTTTATGCATTGAAGAAGACTCGTGGCCATTGAAGGAGCACGTTCACAAATTGTTCTATAAAAAAATCTCAAACATTCTCCTAAAAAATAGTTTGTGTTTTTCAGTAAAAGAAATTATGACGTGTTTGGCCAATATTTTTTTGAAGCTGTTTTGTACGCCAAGGAGCATATACATCTAATATTACTCTTTTGCAGTCACGAAGTAAGTGGCTTTGGACACTGTACTTTTCTATTTAATAAAATACAACTCTGAGATCCATATCTACACAATATTCAAGAAGTTCTACTCGCATGCTAAATAAATAAAGAGAATCTAAAAATTCAATAGATTCCATTTATTTTTCTTTTGGTCGTAACGAAATTTTAAAATTGAGATCCATTAAATCCATGATTTTAGCACATAAATGCTACTTGTTTACCCAAAAACAGGACTCCCTGCACCAAACTGGTATCACAATTCTCTTCAAAGTTGATCACTTCAAGATCCATTTTTTGTTTTTAGCTCCGCTTACTGTCATTCCCAAATCGTCTAGCAACTGCAGCATCAGATAATGTGTTCCACATCTGTGCATGTTTCTAGAGACCCATCATTATCCAAACTTGTGGAAACCAAAACAACACTTCGATGCTGCACATTGGTTTTCAAACATTTACAATAAGTATTAAAAAAATATTCATTAATAACTCACTGCTTTAGGATTGTTGGATGCTACACACAAGGGTTGATTGTTTGACAAATCCCAAAGCTTTACCAGATAGGGATAGCAAGCTTAATACCATAAAACCATTAAACTATGCTATCTATACGAGAGAATTAGAAGGATGAAGGATTAGTTGACACACCATTTTATCCATGGATCTGGTTGCAAAGAACCGTAAAAGATTATAAGAATTAAACCATGATCAGATAATCGTTTTAAAAGAGATTTCTCCCAAAAAAAAAAAAACTACTAAGAAAAAAAGATGTTTACATTAGTTACTCAGGATTATATGAGATTGATCAAGAGTTTTGACGTGTTTATTTAAACATACTTTCTATATTTAAAGATATTCGCATGCATTTAAAACTTTTTAAGGTTCATGAATTTTTGAATAATTGGATAAAGATAACGCATATTTTTCATTTTCATTAATTCTTGAATCTGATAATAATTTTCTAAGATGTATTAAAAATTTAGTTGGTATCGATTAAAATAAAGAAAAATAATAATGATAATGTTATAATAAATTTTATTATTATCACAATAAAAATATATAAAATAACTATTTTACTCATATTATTAATTATATTTAAATGTTATTATTAATAATAAATTATATTTATAGAAATAATAATTTATATTGTGTTAATATATTTAAAAAATGATATATCATCGCGTAGGTATTCGTGAGGAGTAGATTAAAATCTAATTTTTTTTTATCTATAAATTTAAAATAAGAAGTAATGTTTTTTATTTTCAACAAAATATAAAATAAACTAAAAAAAGATTAATCGTTAAACTAAACTTTCTCTTCGCTTTTGTTTCGTTTGTTCTACAAACTATAATAGGCCAAGCAGCAACGCTTATCTTCCAGCCTCACGTTTTTCTCCCACAAATGTCAGCAGCAACTCTTTCGGTCCGCCCAAACCGGCTCTGTTCTGGTTCATGTTTTCGGCTTCCACCAGATCAACGAATCGGACCGGCTCACATCCGTAAACCCTGGAGAGGTATAACCACTCCGTTATGGCGCACATTCCGCATACTGCCGATGCCGGTCCAAGCTGACTCCCGAGCTGATGACTCGGCACCGTTCAATATGTCAGTCGAGAACGCCCTCAAACTCCTCGGAGTCTCCGACGGTGCTTCTTTTGAAGATATACTTCGCGCCAAGAACTCGATCCTCGCTACTTGTGAGGACGATAAGGAGACAATCTCTCAGGTATTTCATCATCTTTTCCTTTTTAGTTATTTTGACCTTTAGATTCTTTCCTTCCTTTTCTACTGGAATACTCCTCAATTTGGTGAAGTTCTACTTTTTAAAAAGAAAATTACCGTTTTGTTGCTATGCGAATACGAAACTTCATTGCAGTTATAGAAATTTAAGTAATGGGATTGGGCTCATAGCTGTTGCTGACTTGTTCAACCATGCAGCACGGATAGAAGTTAAAACGGGTACAAAAGCAATTCAAGTTCCAAAGTATTGGTGTTTAAGCTCGAGCTGTGTTTGCAAATAAATGTTCTTTTTATTGGGGTGGGGGGTGGGGTGGGTTTCGAACCTGGGTTTTTAGAAATCTCGATGCCTATCAGACTTATGCATTAATTTTGTGTATCGGTCATTACTAAAATTTCTTTAATTGAAAAGGTCATGTTGTGAGTTTAATATGGTTGAATTACATTACTTAACACTTCACAGATAGATTTTCATTTTTATCACATATGTTTTTTCATATAACGTAAACACCATATGTTTTTTTGCATCTTCATAAATGTTATGCATATATGTTTTTCTATAATCTAAAAAACGTGTTTTTTCAGATGAGTTTAAAAGTGTGACCATATGAATAATCAGGTTAAAAACCGGAGGGATTTATTGTTGTTGCACATATGTTTCATCGTAAAGCGTATTCCTTTTTCTACATTAACCTTTGGTTACTGAACAAAAGTGTGCCGTTGGAAACCTTTTATCTCTCTTCATTATTCGGTTAAACGTTTTTTAGGTGGAAGCTGCATATGACATGTTGCTCATGCGGAGCTTAACTCAAAGACGGGCTGGAAAGGTTGTAAGTAGTAGTGTTCGTTATGCTGATGTTAAGGCTGCCAATTCTCCTGGGATGGGATCAATGCCTCGGTGGCTGCAGGCTAGCTTGAAAAATCCACCCTTTTCTATTGAAACGCCAACAAGGGGTGACTTAGGAATGCGAGCTGGTGTCTATGGAGCTCTCATTGTATTGATTTATGCCAGTGGAACTTCTACATCTACTTTAGAGCCATATGCTGGAGCAGATGTTCCTGGATTGATCTTAGCTGGTAGCTTTGGAGCTTCTTTGTACTTCTTGACAAAAAAGAATGTTAAGTTAGGTAATGATGTTTTTGCCTATCAATGTTTATTTTTTCTGCTTTTTAGGATTTAAAAACAATGAACCCTTAAAACTGAATAATTCACACTACTGTATTGTCATGCTTGGTTACTTAGAGAATATTTTGTGTATACACTGTATAGTTGGGGCTTATTTTGAATGGACTTTAGGAAAGATATAAAAGGAGTGGGAGTGTGGGACTATGAGGGGTTGTTACAAGTGATTTTCCAAGCCATGTCTTTCTTGAGAAAATATTAGTTACCATTTGATGGTGGCACAAATAATATTTTGCAATATGTGGCAGGAAACTACAAGGTTAATTCTGAAAATTATAAACCTGAGGATTAGTGCATATGCTGCAATTTAGATTTTTTCCAGACTTTTCTTATGTCTATTCTTCTGGTGACACACATAGTAGCTGTATTTCTAGCGTTCTTGCCGAACCTGTCATTATAATGTTGCTTATATGTATTAAAAAGTACCCATATGAAAGCTGTTGATGGCGGTTTATATATCAGTTCATAAGCTCAAGTTTATTTCACCTATTGCTATATTAAAAACGGTATCCATGTGGTTGACAAAGGGTAGGCAGTCAAAACAGTTTAGAAATACGACTCTATATGATCGACACTGGTGGGTATGAATACTACTGATAATAGTTGAGAACTGTTTCTCTACTTAAGAATCATCCAGTTGATAGTTGAGATTTTTTTGTATTGAGTGGAGCAAACAGTTATCGCCCTGGAATGATTCTTAGGAGAATAATTGCACTGGGACTTGGGAGACGTAAATTATGCAATTCTAAACAATAAAATTTAGCTTTATGTAAAAGAACTAAGACTGATTTTCCCCCATCTCTGCAGGAAAGGCTACAATAATAACCATTGGGGGCCTTGTTGCCGGTGCTGTTGTGGGATCAGCAGTTGAAAACTGGTTGCATGTAGACATTGTCCCTTTCCTTGGTCTACACTCCCCAGCTGCTGTAGTAAGCGAATTTATACTTATATCACAGTTCTTGGTCTCCCTTTTTTTGAGATAGGGCTAATAGTACATTGTTGTCACAACTCATTTGTGAAATCTGTAATTACTCATTTGCACGATCATACCGAAGCTTTTTTTCTTTTCTTTTTAGGATGTGTATCGATAAATAATGCACAAATAGAAGTTAGTGAAACTCGATCTTTGTGGAAATTTGCTTGATATTATCAAAATGCTATTATGCTTAAACATGGTAGATTATCACTCATTCGCGTTTTCTTTCCTCACTAAAAGCTGGAGGATCTAGTTCTATACTTCCATTCTGTTATTTGCTACCCTTTATGTTTCTTTGACATTTGAAATAATTTGCTACCCTCCCTGTAAACATTGCTATAAAAAGTAGCCTAATGCTCATGCGTGGTCAATTTTAGTGTAAGTTTTCGGGCTTGGTTATAGGTTCGCATGCAAGCTTTTAGCACAAGAATGCGACTCACCACAATTGAATTATTCTTAACCTTGGTCTGCCAAAGCATGCTAGTTTGGTTTATCCAACTTCAGCAGATTCTTGGTCAAGGATACTTTGTTGGCTAAGTGCTCCCCTAAATTGGCGTAAAACTAAAATTAGTGATTGTTGCTTCATTAATAGCCTGCTAGTTTTCAGGACATTTCTTATGAAATGTCATGTTTTATTTGGATCTGTTGTACAAATTAGCACTACATTGTTAATGCATTACTAGATTGACTTGTTCATTTTAATTGTTCTAAGTTTCTTTGAGAATAATTTTTCATTCCATTTTTGTACAACCACGTGCAAGTTACGTGTGTGTTAATCATACGGGTATTTCTATATATCATAATTATATTACATACGGGTATTTCTATATATCATAATTATATTACAATCGAACTTAACCTTATAATTTTTCATTGAATATAATTATGTAAACCAAATTATATTTATCAATAACACTAATCCTCATCACTTTGTATTTTATCACAAATTTTTGACAAAATGATTTTTTCCAATCACATAGGGGTGAGAAAATTTGTGACAAAATGACTTTTCCTAATCGCATAGGGGTAGAAAAATTTATTATTGCCTAGGGGGTCTCTCTTCTGGCTAACAGGAGCATGATTGTCGCTACAGAAATTTAATTTATATGAAAACATTTACCGTAACATTTACATATTTTTTTTACTCATAATCTATTCTTTTAAAGCTTATAATAGTAACCAACCATGCATTTTGTGCTATAACAGAGATTATGAAACATGCCCACAAAATTTGACGTGATTATTCAATTTCTATACTTTATTTGCAACACTAATGATAATGATATACTAATTCAAAATTTATATGCGAAAAAGAAGAAGACGACGACTAAATTATGTGGGGAAAAAAGAAGGTAAAAGTTTGGTAATTACTATTTCTAACTAGGAATAATTCTATCAAATCAATTAGGTCATATCCTACATGATATTAATCAACACTAAAGAAATAAACAATAATCAATACATTAATACATCCTAACCAATCGTGGGACAACGGCACAAAATCTAATTGAACATATTAAAGTTTTGTGTGTGATCTGCATTGTATTAAGAAAACAATACATTAATACAACCTAAACCATCAAGACTTACTTCAAGTCGTACGTCTCAGAGAGCTTGCTTTGACACATTATATTTATATTTACAAATGCACCAGACAATTAGAAATCTAAAAATCCACATACCCTTTATTTTTTCTCAAGGAATCAATTGCCCATGTCATCTATAGCTAATTTGCTCATCCTTGGTTCCTTCAACATAAGACAAGTTCTCATCTTTCTCGGCATTATCACTAAAAGTACTCTGGTCAATGTACGTGTTTTGAGAAGCCTTTGCAAATTCAGTGAAGGACTCAAAAACAACACAAAAACCTGTCTGAAATCCATTTAATGTTATCCTTTGAGTTTCTTGAATGCAATTGTGGTGCTTCTCCCTTTCTACCTCCAACTTTCTTCTCAATGTTTCCAATTGATCCTTTTTCTCCATCAAGTACTCATTCCGATTTTCCACATTCGATTCTGGCTTTTCTTCAGTAAGTTTCGAGTAATCAAGAAATCTGCCTTCTAGCTTCTGCAATCCTAAAGTTCTTCTGTCTAGTTCTTTTGCCAAACTATCAACTTTCCTTTTTTGTTTCTGTTCCTCTCCTTGCTTAATCGACAAAGCAGTCAAATCCTTTGCAAAGCTTTTTAGTGCAAAGGTCACTGCCTTTTCAGGTAATTTCTCCATTGAAGCCAACCAATCATGGCAAAGTACAAGTAGTGGAGGACCATTGGCTCGACAAGGTGCTGCTGAAGCTTTACTCCTAGAGCAAAACTCAACTTCAGGAACTATGAATTTAATTAACCAACCATAAAGAGCTTCAATATATGTCTTTTGTGCCGTAATATAGTTCACAAAACAAGTACGCCAATTATGAATTTCTGCTTGAAGCTGAAGTGTTGCACAGCGGTGAGTTTCATTGCAAAATTTTCCATATGCAGGGCATGTAAAAGATTTTACTTCAAAAAGAATCTTGTACTGTGTTTCATGTGTTTGGAGCATAATTTTCCATGTTTGTAGTAAGCTGCAGAAGATAAAAAAGATACATCAAAATCTGGGAAAATCTAAGGCCAATATAAACATACCAATGAGTTATTCTTTCATTTGTTGAGTGCGTTGAATTCCGTACCCTTTTAACAGTTCAACAATTTGTGGCTGTAATTCTTCATCTCTTAGAATCTGGATTCTCTTGGAGATTGACTCAGCACTTCGAATGGCTACCAAAATTCTGGCATAGAGATCTTTTACTGCAACTCTAGTTTTATCCACAAAGATTTCATCATCTCCTCTCATATCCTGGTTTTTCAATCTGGAACATTTTTTCTCATAAACTTTCCGAGTGCTATCTCCAACCTAAATGAAAGTGATAAACACGACACAGTTAATGTCATATTTGTATACAAATCAATTTTTAGTATGAAATGAATGTCATTTCTAGTTCTAGTTGACTGTGTCTATCATTGGAGAAGACAAAATTTCACAGTTAAGTTTTTTACCAGCAGATTTATTATCAATTTCAGACATGCAAGACAATCAATATTCAAAGACGGGTTTAAAAGAAAAAACAGAGAAATAAGCTTCAAACCAAAACTTGGAAATTGATATTGAACTCTAAAACATAAATTATACAATATAAGCAATAAGTACAATAAAGGAAAATTAATTGTTGAATGATTGTTTATGTTTCAAAAATTATAAATAATAGGGTAAATTAACAAATATACCATTGAATTATCATGAAAGCTTCAAACATATCATCTAAATTTATTGAATGACAAAAACAACACTTAAGTATATTTAGTGGTACAATCTATCACTGTTGTAAGTTGTAACAAATCTATCACCAAATTTCTTAATAGTGGTACAAATATACCACTAAACTCCTTATTAGTTGTACAAATCTATCAATAAAAATATAATATAATGATATATTTATACCACTAATTATGCTTAACTACTATTTTTTCACTCAATAGAATTAAATGGTATATTTGCAATTTTCACAATAGTTCAATGGTATATTTTTTAGTTCATCCTAAATAATATATTACCCATGATGGAAGACTGACAAATTACCTTAACTTCTTCATAGAGCTTCTTTTCCCAAGCATATAGCCTTTCTAGGGTAAGTGAATGGCTTCCTGAAGTCATTCCGCCATAATTATCAAAAAGATCATTATCATCTGTCATTGATGAAGAACTTTTGGAGCTTGACGCCACAAGACTCTTGCATGATGAAAGCTTCAATGGAGTAGAACGATGCCATGTTATGGACTTGATGAGTTTTGTCGAATTCTCTACACGAAAAAGAATCGAGGAAGGCCCATGTGAGTATAAATCAATATCGAGAAAAGAATATACCATGCTTATCCTTTTAGTGGAAACAATTTTAAGAAAATGCATTGATCAAGTATTATTACCACAAGAATATTGAGGTAAGTATCCATATATTTATGGACAACAAAATACAAATATTCAGATGACCAATATTATAAAAAACCATCTTGTAGTCCTTTGGAACATGAGAAGGAAAACAAGTATCCAGAGGGAAAAACTAAAAGTAAAAACAAACTAGAAAATAGTCATGGAAAATAGGCGTTATAGGGAAAACATGTAAAAAAAGTTAATAAAGTATTTCAAAATTGTCAACTTTATGGATTGAAATAAGTTCTTATGCTACCAAAAAATGATAATAATAATAATAGAAATAGTATATCAATTCAGATTAGAAGCCATAAAGGATGATAACCCAGGAAAACAATTCGTAAATGAGTGATACAACTAAGTAGAAAACACACGTTCTTTAACACAAGCTTTTAGAACTAGTTTTGCAAAGTACCCAAGAAAAACTAACATATAAAAAGCATAGATTAAAAACAACCAAACAATGAAGAGGAAAATAAAGGCCAACCTTCTAATTCTTCAAGATTAGATTGCATTTGCAAAATATTAGCCTCTAACATCCTAGACAAATCATTTCCAGACTCATAAGCCCTTTTAAAATGGTCTGAAATGTCCTTTAAAGCTTCCAATAATTCTCTTCCTTCAACAGGTGTATCAATAATAAGCCCCTTCTGCTCCACTTGATTAACACATACATTATCTCCCTTAACAATTTCAACTCCACACTCATTCTCCACCTGAATGTCACAATTATCTTCAACCACAATCACTTTGTTTTCAATTTCTTCTCCACATCCTTCCTCTTCTAGCTCAGGAATACCTTCTTGTTCTCTCACAACCCTAAAATCATCATCTGAACACCTCCTGAACCCACTAATAACCTCTGGTCTAACATTGTCAAATGGGTAAAAGAAATCCCAACCAAAATCTTTCTGTGGTGATGGCATTGGTGGTGGCATTTGCATATAAAAGTACCCACAAGCTTCTTCATGTTGTTCCTTTTCTTTCTGCCTCAATACTAGATCTTCTTCTCTCTCTTCTTCAAAAGAATCTGTACATGTTGAAGAAGCAAATAATCCACAATCATTGCCTTCATGGGTAGCTGTGGTGGAGATTTCCCCTTCAAATATTGGACCTTGTTGAAGTAACATTGGGTTGGTCATCATACATTCAGTGGGTTTAGGAGGAGGACAAGTTGGTTGAACGGTAATGAGAAAAGGTGAAGTAGGAGGAGAAGAATGACGAGCAACAAAGACCTTTATGGCTAGTGAAACTCCATATAGTGCTTGATAGTACTTGCAATGTGCTTCTGCAAGACCATATCTTCTCTCTACAGCTAATTTTAAAAGGCGTTTTCTCTCTCTGCATATAGATACTACTTCTTCTTCCTCCTCTAGCTTAGAAGCAACACATCCCATTTCTTCGCTTGGTTAAAGTTGGGGTCTTTTCTGCTTCTTCTTGGTTGCTTTATTAAGCAAATGAGCCTCAGTAAGTGGAAAAAAAAAGGTTGTTTCTTGGAAGAATCTGTTATATTTTTGGATGTAAAGGTTTTAACTTTCTACTCAAAATGGAGAATGAGATTGATAGAACTAGTTAACGCTTACTAATATACTTGCTAATATGAACTAATTAAATTGTAACATGCATTAGAGAAACCAGTTTCATAGAAACCCGGAGAGATAGAGTTGAGTTTCTGCTAAACAGTAGCTCTTAGAGAACATAAACCGATTTCACCTCTTAGAATGGTGCTCTGCTTTGTCTACAAACAGAGAGATAGTCTGCAAAAAAGAAAAGAAAAAAAAGTAGACTATACACCATTTTCTCAGAAAAAACAATTATAGAGTTCTTTAGAGAGAGATTTTGTTTTGGGTTCCCTAATGAAACATTACTGGGTTAAGATTAGTAGAGCATAGAGTCAAGTAAGAAAAAAGAGGAGAGAGAAACAGGGCATAAAGACAGAGTAAAGGCCAGGAAGCGTAGGTGGGTAAGAAGGTAGGGGCTCGAGAAAGAGAGAGAAGAAGAGGAGTGTTCTTGTGTTTGGTAGTTTGCACTCAATGGAGTTTTCGTACGACAACTGAAAGCCTTTTTTTTCCTCCATTTTCCTAAATAAAAATGTTTTTGCTAAATGTAGCAGAGATCATATTTCATAGGGGAAGGCAATTTGACAGGGGAGTGACAAGTGAGTAAATAGAGGAGTCAAACTTGATAAAAATACAGGCAAAGAGTGGTCACATATGCAGAGAAAGAGAAAGAGAGGTCTTTGTTACTTTTGTCTTGTAGCTAATGATTATATTATTCTTAATTATATTCTGATTGATTATATTATTTTTCCTCTATCAAATATTAAATATATATTTTAAAAAAAATATTAATCTCAAATACATGTTAATTCAATAATAATTAATAATTTGTATATCAATTTTTAAATAAGAATAATTATTTTTATTAATAATATTATATTATAATTTAAAATTTTATTAATTCTAAAATATATATTGAATATACATATATTAAAACTCCAAAGCATAATTGTGATTCTCGTTAAAAATGACATTAAGAAAGTTATACATAAAAAAGGGAATGCGCGTGGATAATATATATATTTTTATTTAAAATTTAACTTATATGTAAAAAGTTGATTTTTATTTAAAATAATAATAATATTATCTTAAAATTATTAAAATAAACTAAACACCTTAATTGGTATAAATATTTTTCTTAGGTTAAACTCTTATTAACAAAGGTTTAAATATTAGTTTTTAAATATTAACATAACATATATATTTAGAATATGTTCGTTACATTATATTATATAGTTTAAATATAATCTATTTAATTATATTATATTATACTGTACTAAAATATTTTAAATTATATTATATATATGATAATTTGTATATTATAATAAAATAAAATCAATAATAAATATTTTAATAAAATAATTTATATTTAAAATTAAATCATTTGTATAAATTATACCCTTGTATTTATCTCCATGCTATTATAATATAGGTATTATATGATAAAAGTTACATATATATATATAAGTGTAATAAGATAATGTTGTTATGGTTGTTATTGCACCTACAATATTAACATAAGCCTTGCATTGGATTCATTTGACCATTATCACTAATATTTCTAACTTATATTTTCCTTTCCCGCATAAAGCATTCTTCTTCTCCTTCAATTTGTTTCTTATTGTACGATACCAAAACATTCTAAGATCAATAGTGGCTACTCAAGGAAATGTAACTATCGTGGTATGATGTTCTTCTCTTCAAGTCTCTAATAATTTTTTATTTCAAAAATTGAAATAATGATCCAGTTATTCTAATTCTTGATACTACAAATGCAAGTTTTACTTCTAATGTGCCTCAAGTCTATAATGTCATAGCACCAAATTTATCTTTGATTCCTTTTGTAAATCTTACAATTTATGTTAAGCATAATGATGACAAGTATATTGTTGATAGAGGTTATGAATTATAAGGTTTTGTCGATAGATCAATGATAAAACCTTTGCAATTTCTTGTTAAATGTAACTTTAATCCTAGTTTTATTAACTAAAATAGGCTTAACTCAATGCTTAATGGATGACTTTATAGCTCAGTCTTTAAATCTATGTCTAGACATATCTTAGGCAAAGCAAATCCCTATCAACAATGACATAGTATGCTCTTGAATAAGTCTCTTCTTCATCTTTTCATTCCACAATAATTGACTTACGCTCACAACTCCAAACTATCTCAAATGATGGATTATCAGTCTCTGCACATATCTTGAAAGCAAAAGCAAAAAAAATTACAGGTCATCTAGTTGTAGTTAGTGATCCAATTTCAGATAAAGATCTTATGATTTTCATAGTTGGAGGTATTGGATCGAACTCCAATTACACTTCTTTTGTTACCTCTCTCAATATGAATGATCATAAACCTTCTATGAATGCCTTGAGAGGCCTGATTGAGACATATAATCATATGTTTTCCAAGCAAAGTCGATTAGAGCATAATCAAGTGTTCCAAGCTCATTAGGTTGGTTTTTCAAGTAAGTCTAATTGAGAATTCAAAAAATCTTTCAAGAACACTAACAATGCAAATAAACCTACCTTGATAACAATTCATTCAACAATAATGACAAAATGGTAGTGGTGCTACCAAATCATCATCCAACTCCTTTTTGAAGCAATATTCTCAACAATCTAACAGACATGTGTGCCAAGTTTATGACAAGCCTAGTCATTTGGCCAATAGTTGCTTTATTATTTGAGATTTGCTCACAAAGAATTACCAGGGAAGTTGTTTTGATGATACATCAATTGCTATGTATGCATCTAATATTGATAATGATGATCTTGATAATGCCTGACTTCTTGACTTAGGTGCTAGGCATCACCTTACATCTAATGCTCAATAAGTTCACAATTTCTTTCTCTATATTGGTAAAGAAAGTATGCTAATAAGTACCGGACAAAACCTATTTATCTCTAAGACTAGGCATGATAATTTGATTACTTATAATAATTGTTATATATCTCTTAATACCTTATTACACACTCATAATGTTGTTACAAATTTATTATCTATGCATAAATTATGTGTAGATAACAATGTTTTTTGTGAAATTTCATCCTGATGTATTTTATATCAAGGATCACATCATGAGGAAGGTTGTTCTTCAAGGCATAATTGAAGGTGGTCTCTACAAACTCTATAGAGCTATTCATAGCAACTATTGCTTGAAAGAGTCACTTAATGGTGTTACTATGTCAACCTCAATGTCTCATTCTATTTGGCTTGACAAATTTAGTCGGTTATCATCTACAACAATTAATAAGGTTCTTGCTCAAAATAATTGTAATGCTTTGCCTATAAATAATAAAGAAAAGGTGTTTTGTACACACCGTTAGTTAGGCAAGCCTCACAAACTACCTTTTGTCAACTCTCATGTAAGATCACAAGTCCTTTTTTCTCTAATGTTTTTTGATCTATAGATTTCTCCTAGTATTTCATCTACTAGTGATAGATATTTTCTTTCAATATTTTATGACTTTACAAGATTTACATGGTTGTTTCCATTGAAATCAAAAGATCAAATTATTTCAATTTTTATACTATTTGTTGCAATGAATGAAAAATAGTTTGGTTGGGTCATTAAATCTATACAAATTAGGGGTGTCTATCGGTACGATTTTGGTTAAAAAACTTTAACCGAACCGCATCATTTGAAACGGTTTTAATTAATACAAAATAGATCGGAACATTTGATTTATAAAACCGTTCAGTTCGATTTGGTTCGATTTTTTGACACATTTAATGAGAAATAATGCGAAAATTTTAATATATTATTAAATCGGTCCGGTTTATGGACACCCCTAATACAAACTGATGGAAGTTGTGAATCCAAACCATTAACACCTCAACTAGAAACCAAGGTTATTATTCATCGCATTAATTACCCTCATAATGTTGAAAAAATTGGAATTGTTGAGGGTCAACATAGATTTATTATTGAGAGAGATCTTATTATGCTATTTCAATTTCATATTCCTATGATCTATTGACCATCTGCTTTCAAAACTGTAGTGTACTCCCTTAATCAAATGCCTACCAAAGTTCTTAATGATTGTTGTCCTTTTGAATTGCAATTTAAGAAGAAGCCATCTTACATTTACATGAAAACATTTGGGTGTCAATGGTTTCCCTATGTAAGGCCTTACAATAATAACAAGCTTTAACCTAGATCAGTCGAATGTATGTTTCTAGGATATGTAGCTAAGCATCATGGGTATATTTATCTTGATTTGAGCAGCAAATGAATGTATATTAGAAGGCATGTAATGTTTAATGACACACACTTTCCTTTATATCACAAAGATCAAACTTCCAATTTATTTATTACACATGATCTTGCTATTACAATTGTTGCATCTCTCACCACTACTTTGGCTCATTGCCAACCTTTTACTCATACTAATGATGTTCTTCCATCTAATTTGGCATCCCATTCTCCCACATCTTCATTGTTTGACCCAATTATGCCTTACTTACCTGACTTTGGTGTTCACAATAGTGGTACACATGATGATCCTTCTTCTGCATTTCCTTTGGAATAAAATAAATCTCCAGCTCATAAAATTACTATTGATATTCTTGTCAAGGGACTTCCTACCTTCATATGTGTACTTAACAATCATACCATGCTTACCAAAAGTAAGGCAAGGATCTTTAAACCCAAGAACTTTCAAGCAACTTTAATTCTACCCAAACCAAAGAATTATAAACTAGTTTTGGAAGCTCCAAAGTAGAAGGATGCAATGCCAAAAGAGTTCAAAGCTCTCTTATCAAATGGAACTTAGGAGCTTATTGCTCTTTCTATTGGGAAGAAAGCCATAACTCGTAAGTGGATTTTCAAGGTCAAGTTAAAGCCTAATGGGGTTTTAAAAAGATACAAATCTCATAGTATGAATAAAGGTTATTTGAATATTAAAAGCCTTAACTATGGTGAAACATTTTCACCTGTCATCAAACCTATAACAATTCGGGTTGTGCTCAATATTGCTCTATTTAGGGGTTGACTTCTTAGACAAATTAATGTCAATAACACCTTTTTCAATAGTGATTTAATTGATGATGTCTACATGGAACAACCATTTTGTTTTCAAACTATTTTGGACATGGTACATAAGTTAAAAAAGGCATTTTATAGCCTTAAGCAGGCAGTTCTTGCTTAGTTCTCCAAGTTTAGTCAGTTTTTACTTGATTTAGGTTTTCAGGCATCCAAATTTGATACATATTTATTTGCAAATCACTCATCTACATTTACCTTTATTGTGTTGATTTATGTCAATGATATATATATCATAGAGAACGATGCTACAGAAGTTAAGCACCTAATTGACAAACTCGATTTAAACTTTTTTCTTAAAGATTTGGGTGTGTTCAATTATTTTCTTAGTGTTGAGATCATTAGAACCAGTTCTAGTATTCACCTTATACAGCACAAATACATTAAAATCCTCTTAACTAGCTCATCTTTGTTCGATGCAAAGAATTATGACACTCATATGTCCTCTAACAAAAGCAAACAAGATGGTTAGAGGTGTTAAAGAGGCCACTCTGGCCTATTATGACCCGACCCAACCCGTGAATTAGCATGTTGTGTTGACCCGTGGCTTATTTATGAATAGGTCATGCCAACTAGCGACCCATATATTAATGTGGTTGTGCCAGCCTGTGGCCCATACACGGGTCATGTCATGTCTCTTTTATGTGGCTTGTTTTAAATATAATTTAATTTAAAATTAGTAGGTCGGTTCATCCCATTACGGGCCATGGGTTATATCGTGCCTAATATTTAACGGGTCATGTCGTGTCAACCTATTGAGCCAATGAGCCGAGTGCTTAATGGGTCATACTGTGTTGCCCTGACCCATTTGATACCCCTAAATATGGTGTTCCTTTATCTGATCCCACTGAATATCAAAGTATGGTTAGGCCTTTACAACATTATACCATCACTAGGCCATAAATCTCATTTGCAATCAATAAATTGTGCAAGTTCAGGGCTCAACCTACTGACCTTAACCGGATTACCACTAAACGTTTGTTATGATACCTAAAAAGATCACGTCATCTTGGGCTTCATTTTTCCAAGTCTTCCTCGTTAGATATCTATGCATATAGTGATGCAAATTGGATCTCCAATCCAGATGATAGACGATCTACTGGTGCCTTCTGTGTTTTCATAGGTGATAACTCAGTATCTTGGCATTCAAGGAAGCACAAGATGATTTAATTCTCTTCCATTGAGTCAAAGTGTAGAGCATTTTCTTCCACTATTATTGAAGTGTTATGGATTCAGTCATTGTTAAAAGAAATCTATGTTTCCATATCTAGATCTCCAATTCACTACTATGATAACCTTAGTACTGAGGCATTAGCTCAAAACCAAATATATCATGCTCTAACTGAGCATATATAGAATGATTATCACTTCTTGCATGACTTAATTATGAGTATGGGTGTGCAAAAGATCCAATCAATCTGATTCAATCCATTGATTTTTCATCTGTTAAAAACAGATCGGATGGTGGATTTCACTACGATTCATCTGATTCGATCGAAATTAATTATATATATATAATTAATATATATTTATTTGATTTTTTAATGTTTTTTTAAGTCAAATAATTTTATATTATGATTTATGTCAAATTTTTTTAAAAAAATTAAAAATACAAAAAATAGAGTTAATTAAGTTTATTAGTCGGATTGATCGGATGTCATCCAAATAGTTTACGGATCAGATTAAACAAATGTGAAATGTGATCGAATCGGTTGCGGATTAGGATGTTTCAATCCGAGCGGATGGTCGGATCAAATCAGATAAGTATAAAATCAGTAGTTTCGATCCATTGAACAACCCTAGTTATGAGTAATCAACTTGACATTCAGTTTGTTTCCTCTGGTGATCAACTGATTGACATCCTTATAGAAGCTTTTCTCTTGCTCACAATTCTCCATTTTGCATAACAAAATGATGATTTTGCCTCACCCTTAATTTGTGGACCTGTTAAGCAGCTTGTATAAACTATACTTGTATACTTCTATACTTGCTATTATAGCACGGGTATTGTATTATATCTTGTAACTACTATTACACGTGTATAAGTGTAATAGGATAAGATTGTTATGGACATCATTGCAACCAAAATTTTGAAATTTCGATGTTAATGAAAATGTCAAAATATAAATTTTACAAACATATTGAAGATATTATCTTGTTGAAATAAACTTTGAAAAAAATCTCAAAAACTATAATTTTTTTATCAAAACATGAAGAAAGAAAATTATAAAACATCAAAATAATCAATTTATTATATTTTAAATTGATTTTATGTATTTTTAAATACTTAGTATATTTATATTAATCAATAAGTTAACCAATTAATTAAAATATTATAATAGATATATATTCTCTTTTGTTAAATATCATAGAATAATTAGTTAAAATATTTGAAATAATTAAGTAAATTATCTAATTATACTAACTATTATAAATAGATATATATTCTCTTTTGTTAAATATCATAGAATAATTAGTTAAAATATTTGAAATAATTAAGTAAATTATCTAATTATACTAACTATTATAAATAGATAAATTTCACCAGTAAGAAAATTATTTTCATTGATTTATCTATAAGTATTTGCTCCACCTGTATTAGAATTGATATTAAACATTCTATGTAAGTCTCAATTATTCTATAATGTTTCATGATTAGTAAAATAGTTTCCTCCATGTTAACTAATTCGTACGACTCTCATAAATTTAATTTGTAACTAATCACAATAATTGATATTTTTACTTATTCGTTTCATATGTATAGTAAACATGATAAAAAAAATAGAATATATTATGTTCTCTAAAAGTGAGAATTTTTTTAATTGAAATGATTACTCATAAAAAAAACAACGTAAAATAAATCAATAATTGATATTTCAATGACATTTTAACGACAATATCTAAGATATTTTAGTAAAAAAAAGGTATTTAAACGACATTAATATTTTAACGACGTTCTAGAAAAGTTTGCGATAATTTGACCTAGATATCAAGTTTTGATGTCAAGATATATAAAATAGAGACTTTGTCGCAATTATGTCAATGATATAATCGAAATTTTCATCCTTGATTGTAATTGTTATATAAGCACTACATTGGATTCATTCGATAATTGTCAAAAACACTTCTTATTGATATTTTCATTTCATACCTCCTTACTCTTCTACTTTTGGTTTGTTTATTATTGTATTTAAAATAATATTTAATTTGTTTTATATAATTTTTTTATCTATTAAAATAATTTCATTATAAAAATTTATTTAAATTAATATTTTATTTATTTTTATAATTTTTTACATATAAAAATATTTTTAATTTGAGTTGAAGGAAAAAAATCAAGAAACATAATTTTAAAATTAAAAATCAAAATAAATTAAGTAAAGTATTTTGTGTAGTTTGAACATATATTATTATTATTATATTAAATTTATATATAATCTATATCTTATAATATATAATCTTATATTATAATTAAACATAAAAATTATACTATTAATATGTTCAGTATTTTACAAGAGACAGGCCCATAATTCTTTTGTACCCTGCGGTTAAAAAATTGTCTTTGTCTCATTTAAGACATTCAATACCCCATGAAAATGTCGCTCCAAATGCTGAATTTTTCTTAACTCAAAATTATTTTTTTTTGGTTGGATGTCCGTAGGTTTTGACACTTCATACAGGAAAAGACAAGATGCTTTCTTGGTTACATTATGAGTTAAAGGAGGAATTTATATATCTTAAAACTAAATTTCAGTTAATTTTGAAAAATAATTTTATAGTATTATTAATATATATAATTTTATTTAATAAAAAATTAAAATATTTATTATAATTATAATATATTTATTATATTTTTCTATGAATATGATATAAGAAGATATTCGATAATTTAGCTAAACACCTCTCAATATAAGTATTATACATATTGTGTAGATATTTTTAAAAAATCTGATAAAATTTATGGCAAATTGAACCTATAATTTTGTTTTATAAATAGAAAGATCTTAAATTTTTAAATACTTAACTAATTGAAATTCTTAACCTAAATAAATTTATTTGTGATTATTAATCCATTTTTGCACTAAGTAAATATAAAACTTATAATTTATATTAAATTATATAATAAAAATACTAAAAGATATACGCTTTATAATTTTAAAAAAAAATCACACCTATCATATTTATGACGATACTAATGGAGCATCGGTAGTTATCATTAATGATTCCATGAGAACTCTGATATATGTAACATGTTACATATAAAAATATATATGAATATATCATATTATATTTAATATACCTTATGAACTATAGATGATATTAAATATTATATACAAAAATACTTGTTAATATTGGTTACATTTGGTGAGTCGTTGGAATTATAATTTATATAATATGTTATATACAAATATAAAAATGGACATAATAGATTGTATTTGATAAGTCACTTAGCTCATGAGCTCAAATGAATAGCTCTTTAGCTTATTTAACAATTTTTTTGGATGAACATCTTTTTTTTGCTATTAGTTGATTTGTTTTAATCTTTTTTATCCAAACAATAACAATTAAATTTTTCATTCATCAATAAATTTGAATCATTAATTTATTTATTTAACTAATTACAATATAATCATCACATCATTATCTAACATTTAAAAAATTATATCATAAACATGTCAAAATGAGTTCAACAAAAACAATAAATCAATCTATTTGTAACGGGAAAAGATTAGAAAAGTAAAATTAGTTTATTTTGTCTAAAATTTTAATTTTTATGTATTATTATAGTCACATATAGAAACCTTTATTTAGATTTTTTTGTGTATTTCTATAATCCTACATAGAAAATTTACGAATAGTTATACCCTATGTTTGTATAAATCATCTTAGAAAACAATTAACTTAGTAATATTAAAAGAGTTCTATTATTTCTTTCTCTTATTCCTAATATTTTAGAAATAGTTCTTTTTTCTTTCGTTTGAAAGTTTAAGTCTTCTTATCTGTGAAATAGAGAAATATCTTTAAACTGGTCTTAATTTAGAGTTATTAAAGTGTTTGTCTAAAAATAAATAACATAACTAAACTTGTACTATTTTAGATTTTCTAGAGTAATTAACTAGATAATAGTTTATTTGTATTTATTTCATAACATAAATATGAATTACTTTTTACAAATAGTGAGTTATATATATATATATATATCATTTTAATTTTAACGTAATTTAAATTTAAACTATTTAAATAATTTAATGTTTAACATGTTTGTTTTTATTACTATAAAATTTATTGAGTTATATATATATATATTCCCAAAATCTTTATATACTGTTAAAGAGTGAACCACAATTTTGCAACGCAAATGAGAGCAGGTTCCTCTATTCTGTGAGACAGCATATCCCATCCCAGTCCCAATAGAACTTGAAGACAATCCACGTATAGAAGTTGGTATCTTAACCCAGGCTGAACAACCAAATAGTGGGATAGGAATTTGTGTAAAACAGCGTTAAAAATTACTACTAAATTTAAATAAATATTAAAAAATTGAGTATCGTTATTGTCCCAATTTATTTAATAATATTTCCATTAAAATGACAATGTTGTTCTCTTTATGTATTGAATGCAGAGAAAGAAAAAAAACTTATTAATATCGAAAAATCAACATTATTATTTTACTATATTAGTATTAAATAGATTGTGATGTTAACAAACACTACCTAGAAAATATTAATAATATTTATCGTAGTTAGCAAGAGAATATGCCCTGACAACTGATGGTCAATAATCAATATATTAAATTTATTTTTATTTTCAATTAAAAATTTACGGTAACATAGATCTCAATTAAAAAAGGAAAGCAGAATAAAAATTTAATACTTTTTTTATTTTATTATAAAAAATCAAATTAATAATAAATATATTATAATAAGAAGGAAAAGAAAAACCTCAACTAATAAATAATATTTATATAAAAATAAGAAATATAAAATATATATGTATATTATAAATTATATTAAAATAATAAGAATAAATTATAAAATAATTATAAGATTTTATATTTTTAAATTTTTAAATTTAAATAAATATTAAATAATTTATATAAAATAAAATTATTGATGTTTTAAAATAAAAACATAATTTAAAGATAAAATATAAAATATAAAATATATTCCTTATAATTAATTTGAATTTAAATTAATTAAATTTTGAATTTTTGAAAAAAGGTACAAGTAACTAATATCTATACTTATTCTGTCTCAGGTTATAAAATACGAATAATTATTATTTATTTTTCATTATTATGTTTAAGGTTATAAAATACAAATCATTATTATTTATTTTTCATTATTATCTCAAACCGGAAAATGCAAAAATTTATCAGATTACAAATATTATGTTATGTATTGAAGTATGAAACTATTTATATATCAATTTAATTGTTAATAAATGATTTTTTAAACTCATTTTAATATCTTCAAATTTTAGTCTAATTGACTGACAAATTATTTAATATGTACAGTAACTTCATTTATAAAACTAAGAAGATCCGTAACATAACATTACAAGCTTACAAAAGATAGTATATTGATTTTTAAACTTGGATTATATTGTCACATATGTTGCAAGTGACGCAGACGTTAAATCTAAAAAATTGAAAGTCGCAGCATTGATAATAACGTCTGCACAAAACCTGTTGGAAGGAAAAATAACAGCAGCTACGAACCAAAGTAAGTAGTACAAAGTAATCAGCCCTGTCAAAGAACATAGAGGTGAGTCTTAACACAGTACTAATCTTTCAAGTTAAAAGTTACAGTATACAGTAAAGAATAGAAGGCCTGCTCCTCTTTTATCCATTTCTTTTGAGCTACCCAGTATTCACACAAGAGAATAATACAATAATGAGGATTTGAAGATGCAGACTAATCAGATATTACCAGCTTCCGTTGTTGTAGCACAAGGAGCCAGAGTGTTAGGGCGCAAGCTGATTCCACCCCCTCTCACCGATACATTTGGAGACTTGACCGAACTTGCCCTGCTTACTAGATTTGAATCAAGAAACACAACAATCACAGTGATATCATCATGAAAATGCCGGCGGACCCCTCGTTCAATCTTTTTCAAGTCTGAATACCTCATTTCTCTCTTCTTTGCTGCTTCTAGTAGAGCAGCTTTTACCAGTCTCCTTGCACTTCCCTGAATGAGATGCGACTAAGGGATTTAATAACTTTTATGGTTTGCAAAAACAAAATGAGAGTAAAGCCAATAATCTTAGAACATTCATTAGAAATTTTGTTGATGCTTTTGAAACACAATACAAGTGCTTATAACAATTGTCAACCAAGCATGAAAATATTTTCCACAAGTAATGCACTTCTTCCTGAAAGTGCTTTCCATTGAAACTACTTTGGACTGAAACCAAGTTTTAACAATGGCACAAAGAAACAAACCCTAAATCTCATTTTGCTCATCCAAAAAATCACATCAAGCAATGTAATTGAGGATTCAATGGAAAGTGACGTTTACAAGGACTCATCCTCAATATTTCAGTACAAGCACCAGACGATCATCACATAGCTAACAAACTCATAAGCTAGATAGAAAACCACACAAAGAATCACATTTAAACTAAAAGACAATGCCTGGTAATTTAGCCAAAAAAGAAAAATCAAAAGGGATAATTCAGTAAAATATATTATTATGCTAACCAATGATGATCATTTCTAAATACTCTGTAAGTTCTGATTCTAATAGAAAAGATATAATCAATTAATTGTTGGATTCTTTAGCTTTTAGAGTAGTTTGGTTACTGGTACTAGTATTTAGTGTTGAGAATGGAATCTTACACTACGTGAATGGGTTTGAACTATATCAACTGCGTTCTGATTGCTAAGGTGTTCCCAAAGCCCATCTGATGCAAATATAATAAATTGATCAAGTGGCTGCAATTGGTGGACAGAAATAGATGGTTCTGAGCTCAATATTGGCCTTCTGATAGGTTCCCGAAGACGGAACTTGGAATAAAGAGGCTCTCTGTTGAATTCAGCCCTCTTCAAATAAACATCACCAATGGATCTAGAAATCTGCAAGATAAAAAAATTAGGCATTTATAGAAACCACTCGGAA
This sequence comes from Hippophae tibetana, assembly GCA_037013495.1. Lineage (NCBI taxonomy): Eukaryota > Viridiplantae > Streptophyta > Magnoliopsida > Rosales > Elaeagnaceae > Hippophae > Hippophae tibetana. Next base: position 43,833,027 of record CM072808.1, read on the forward strand.
GAAAAATGTTTTTAAATTTAGACACCACACAGAACCTCATATGAAACATATAACATGTTTTTAAATTTAGCCTTTTGCTGGATGATAACAAGCAGTTTAAAGAGTTTAGACCAATCTCCTTAAATAACCAAAAAAATATAATAATGCCTCTAACAAAAGCTTTTTATAACCACTAAATACAAATCACAAGGCTGATGTGTGAATAACAAATTGACTCTTCACTAAACAAGGTTTATACCATTTTAAGTTGGTACTCTAGATTAGCTAAATACATGGTTTACATTGGCAAACAAGTTGATTACCAACATGTCCAGTGAGCTTAATTAAGTCACCAAAGCACATGATTCATACAAATTACAAAGCTCAGGAGACAACAATAAAATGGAGCAATAAGAAGCCATATCATTCTAACCTGCTCTAGCAGCAATTTAAAAAAAAAAAAACCATTTTTAGAGTCAAGAGTCAAACCAGCACCTGAATGATACCCTTCACACGCCATACATTATGCTTCAAAACAACAATATGTGAATCATCAGGGTGCAATGACTGCAGTTCTTGTCTCACAGACTCTATACTTGCATTATGCTCTGATGACAACTGAATCGAGAGAATGTCCCCTGTTGCCCTCACAGCTCTTCCCAGAACAGCACGGGAATCACCTAAGTTAGCAACGTAAAGGGTTCCACCAGATATGACACCAACAAGGCAGCATGATCCAACAGCTGCAATCTGTGGTTTTACCGGCCACTGTTTCGTGACCAAAGACAAAAATCCCTCTTCAGTTGCTTGAAATGCCTTGCGTATTACATCTACAGACATGGACTGTTGCTCTGAAGTAAATCCTGCTTAACACGTTCAGAAAATTAAAATTTACAAAAGGCAGTTCGTTTCCCAGTTTAAAGTCAGTAATGAAAGATTAATGATGATCCCAGTACAAAAAATTAACTAAGATTAAGTTGATGGGAAAATTGCTAGTGGTAAATGGTGGTGAAAGGAAGGAAATTAACTACCAAAATCACCACTCGCCACAACTCCTGGGCTTAAGTGTAAGCAAGGTTTTACTTTTGATTACAAATTAATTTTCGACAGGTGAAGTTAATGCTCCAAAATACACCATAATTAACTGCTGATAGATGGTGGAGAAAAGAACAGACTGAATAACCAAATTTCAAGGCATGTGACATACAAGAAAACAATATCCTCTCCCTCATACATGTCTAACAAAAACTCTTTGGCTTGGGCTTTAGGTTAGTTTGTCACTTTGTAATAGATAATGGTTTACTAAATTGAGCATAAGTTTCATACAACTCATTCCTTTATAATAGTTACAGTTCAAATGCATAATCTCGTCATATTTCATCAACTATATTCTTCATTAGAACAGCTTTGTTTCAAATTCATCAATAATAATATCAAGGGTAAATGAACTTAAAAACCAAGATATTAAAGGAGAAAAGGTCTTTTTGTGAAAAATTCTTGAAGCCTACAAGATATAAAGTTTCTTACTTTTAAGGTGCTGAAAGAGATGATCGTTGATATAGTGTGATGTTTCAGGCCCTCCATGCCCGTCATAAACACCAACAAAAGTTCCATAAGGGCCAGACTCGTGTGAACTCAAATTACCCGACTCTAGTTGACTCTGATCCTCAAGTAAATTGTTGGCCTGAACTACTGCCATTGAAAATTCACCACTGAAGTGCTGGCCTGAGTCTTTGTACCACAACAGCCCATCTTGCCGACCTCCAGAATCCGAACCCGTGTGAGCATATCCTTTCGACCTTGGCCGAAAACAGGCACTCAAGAAGTTCATCAACTCTGATAACATCCCTCATCTCATCCAAACCACCCTCCAAAATCTCTTCATGTAATAAAGACTTGGAAACAACTATGATCCCCAAAAAATAGATTCCCAAATGTTAATTCTACTGCCCCTTTTCTTCTTAGCACATTTAATATAGACTACAAATCAAAATCAGAAGATGGAAACAAAGTTAACAAATTTAATACTTGAAAAAGGCTGACCCCCTTCTTTGGTTCAAATTGTACGACAAAAACCTAACCTAAGTGGTCATAGATTTGACAGAAAAAAGCCGGTCTTTAACTCTTTACAGTTAATCTAAGTTTGATATTCCATCCAAAACAAAGCGCGATAAGACCGGATGATCCCAGAGACCCTCTTTATTTGCTTTGAAACAGAAAACCCATGACACCAATCCCAGGTAATGGGAAAACAAAAATACAAAAGGGAGGTTTGAAAAAGAGTGGTCAAAGCCCACTCTTTGGCAATCTAGAAGGTGTATGTACCGTGTATCTCTTTTACTTCGCGTTGAAAATTTTAACCACCTCTCAAAAACCCTACTAACAGAGAAAGTTCAAGCTTTTTCTCCAAGTAATTTAACAACTAAAGCAAGAAAAAAAATAAAGAATAAAGAGCTTTACCCAAATAACGTTTGACCGTCTATAGAAGAAAACTATGCGCTGCAGTTGAAAAACAGACAATACGATCTACAAAGAAGAACAAGCACAAATTCATGCGAATATGACAGCATCAGATCTGTGGATCCATGAAATCAACAAGGGAAAACAAGAAGTGGGTTTTAGTTTGTTTCTTGGTTTCTTTCTTTTCTATCTAGCAGAGGTGTGAAAGATGATGAGATTGCTGAACACCAAGTGTAATGGGCATAATTCAAAAAGTAAGAGTCTTTGTTAAAGATTGAATCAACTGAAAGAGGAAAGAGAAAGTAAAAATTAGAAAAACTACTTATCCAATTTCTCTTGAGCAGACAAGCTCATAAAGGATCAAAAATGGAGAGCTTGAATCCAGCAAAGCAAACGGTCCAAATGGGCTCCACACCACTATGCGAGAAAGATAAATTGAAGTTTTATGAAGTAAACGATAAAATGTACAACGATATCGTAGGCTTCCCGAGATGTAAAAAATCGCCGTTATCGTTCTCGTCTCAATTTGTGTGACATCAATTAATTATAAATACATGTACAAATTTTTTATATTGTATGTAATAATTTTTCATATTTTTTATCATTAAGTATAAATTCACATTCTACTTGTAACAAGTAATCAAAAATAATATATAAGAATTTAATTATAGCGGTTAATAATCATGGATGAATAAAAGTATAAAAAACATTTTAATAAATTTATTTTAATAAATTAAATATATTAATTATTTTTATTAAATTAATATATTTTGACCATATTATTATTATATTTTTTGAAAATTTTACTTTAATTTGATTTTTTGATTATTTTTTATAAAATAATTAAATTATATCACATTACTTTATTAACATATATGTGTTTGAAGAAAAAATGTCTCAACAATTTAAAAAAAAATTAAAAAATAAAGTGATGACAATTATTAAAATTGACCTAAAATAACTTAAATATTCACAAATGTAATAATAATGTAATTAAAATATATAAACTTAAAACAGAGTAACAAAGTATCCAATGTATTTTAATTATAAAAGTAAAAGTAACCATGTGTATATTTCTTTCAATAATAAAATAACATTTTTTGATATTTTTGTCTCTATATTTGTAAAATAAAAATGTTATATCAAAATATGATAGAAATTATTTTCGTCAAAAATATAGATAATATCATTAGGATCATTGATATGTGTATTTTGATTTAAATGTTGTTTTTAATTTTCCAAAATAACAGATATGTTGGTAATATAGGTAAAACAAATTATTATAAAATATACAATTTGTTAAGGGATATAAATGTCTTATTATTTGTAATGTATTTAAATTAATATTTATATGATATTTTTTATTTTTTATTTTATAAAAGTTTAAATTGTAATTATATTTAAACAAACAAATAAAGATAAAATTTAATTAAAATAGGAACAATTATTTGTTTATATATATTTGTATTGTAAGTAATTTCATACTTTTTTTCTTATTATTTGTTGATATTGTTTTTCTTCGATATCAATGGGTGCAATTTTTTCACTACAATCTTATAAACAAATAACGATCAATTAAGGCCTCAAACCACCATCGGATATGATGATTTCTCCACTAAGTTAATTTGAATAATGATGATAATAAAAAGACTAGAGTTTTATTATGTGATTTAAGGAGAAAAATTAGAGTAAAAAAATATTATATGTTTAATGGTGTATATGTGTAGCTATGAACTTATTAACCTCGTATGTAAAGCGTACATCTTGAATATATATATAAAGAACTTATCCAAAGACATATACTTTAATTTAATATCAAATTTATCTTTCTATAATTATTCACTCAAGATAATTAAAATATATATTCTTTTACGAATATCTATCGAATCATATTGCTAATTAGTCTCATTTACACAATATCATGTTATCCGTGTTTATTTTTCACCTAACCTTATATATTTTTCATTCTAATTATATTATATATTATAATAATATTTGATAAATATAATTTTTACTTATATTTCATTATTGTTATATGTATATTATATATGTTATATATGTAATAAATAATTAATTTAATTAATGTATTATTGATTATTTTATATTTATCAAAATTTTATAAAATATTTCTAAATTTTAACAAGTGTATTCATATTTTTTTGTATTTTTTTACAATCTATTAATATCTATCGATAATATAAATCTATGTTTATTTAAAAGTGAAGTTTTGATTTACCCTCCAATATCTATAATTTGTTTTCCATTTTAATAACCATATCAATGTAGTTTTTGAGAAAAAAATTTGTGGTAATTTCAAGTTTAATTATTTTTTTATTTAAAATTTTGGTTTGAATAATGATAATTCAACCTACAAATTATATATCTTTGTAATATGGGAAAAAGGAATTTTTAAGTTCATTTATTTTTCAAAATAAATTTTTAAGACTAATTGTTCTTAAGTAATGCGTTAACAATTATTTATTTTTTATGATTATTTTTTAGTCATTTTTTAAATAATGCATTGAAAATCAGTTAATTTTTAAGCAATATATATAAATCACATATTTTTTTTAAAAACATTTTAATCAATTTACTTTTAAAAATAAAATAATCTATAATCCTTTATTTAAAAGCAAAAGAACAAAATTGCTTTCTTTAAAAAATTGTGGCTTTTAATACAACCCTTAAAAACAAGTGAACTGCGTTGTTTTTTCAAAAACCTATATGATTTTCTATGCATCATGCTTCTATGAAAAATAAATGAAATTTTAGAACTCTTCTTCCATTATTTGTATATATGTATATATAGTGCTAAATATTATAAATAAAAATGGAACAATTATATTTTAAAAAAAAAGTTGTAATACTTCGATACAAGTATAATATTAAAAAAATCAAATATACCAAAGTTATTCGGGTCTTAATTAATTTTTATGTTATGATATTAATATCTACGGTTATTATATCAAGATAATTAACAAATATGTTATCATATAACATAAATAGAAAATTAATAAATGTAATATATTTATATTTTTTTAATTATTTTTAATTATTTTTTTAATATATTGTATTTTAAAACATTTTAAATTAGTAAAAAAAGTTAAAAATTAATTTTTAAAATTTATAACGCGTTTAGGATTTGTTTGATAACAATTTTAATTATGAATTGTTGATTTTTTTCAAATGATTTCATATATATTTGTTAATGATTTTTAATTTTCATTTTCATTTTTTAAGGAATTAATACTAAAATATGGGATGATTTATAAATATTTAAGATATGATTTTTTTAGTTTTTGATTTATTTTATTTTCACCATATATTTTTGTAGAGAATAAATCAAATCTTACAATTTTGTATTTATAAATATTTAAAAAATATAATTAAAAATATATAATTTATAAATAATAACAAAAAAAATTCTTTATTTTAGTTTTTGAAAAAAAAAATCAAAAGTACATAAAACATCCTCAAACAACTTGTAAGTAATTTTTCATTTTTTCTTGAAAATTAATAAGTAAAATTTATTACTAAATATATTAGTAATTGATTTTAAAAAAAATTATAAATCATAAAACTAATTATTTAATCATAAATTGAAATTATTATCAAATATAACCTTAAATTACAGCTTATAATATAATTTAAAATTTCGACTTCGACTCTCTATTTCTATTTAGGTTTCATTACATTCCTATTTACGTGAAACGTATTTGACGTGGAAACATGTGTAACAACTAACAAACAAAACAACTAACAATTTGTTTGGACACAGTGATTTTTTACGAGTGAAAGTTATTTTTATGACATTTTAACTTTTTTACAAATTAACATAAAAAAAATACAAGAATGCATTACTATTATCTTAGGGGTACGTTAATGATTTTTTTTTAAAATATTTTAAAAAATATGAAATAAAATACAGATAAAGATTATGAATGACAAAATAATAAGTTTATAATTCAAAAAATTTATTCATTAATATTTTACATTGATCAAATCTGATCAAATTTAATCAAATTTTTTTTTTGTGATCATTTTAGATTAAATTGTACTATTTTTTAAATAAAAATATATAATCTTAAAAATATAATAGTTTTATATATTTTTCTTAAAAGTAATATCCAACTCTTTTTTTTTTATAGCTCAGTACCCAAATGTATTCTAAAGGTTAGATGTGTAAATAAGGATTGGATTTTATGTTAAGGATTATAGCTTAGTACCCAATTGTATCCTAAAGATTAGATGTGTAAATAAAGATTGGATTTTCAATTAAGGAAAAAGTATGTCTTTGGTGTTTTTGTTTAGGTCATGGGATATTTAATATTATTGTTGAAAAAAAAGTCTCTTTTATTATAAAAAAATTGTTAGAAAAAATACATTTTAATTTTCATTTATTTTTTTATTAAATATAATATATTATACATATAACACACATATATTTATATTTTTTGGTAGACATATATCTAATAACATAATTTTTTATTAAAAAATTACTAAAATATTTAACAAATTTTTTTATTATGAAAATTAGATAAAAATTAGATTTTCTAAAGTATAACTTTGGATATTAGACAATAAAAATTATGTTTAAGTTTTTAATTTTTTTTTAATTTTAAAAGAAATTTTTTTCTCGAAATATAAGAGTAATTGTTTCAATTAAATATTAGTTTTTTACATATATAATTATAATAAAAATTGCATGTGATACCTATGTTATTATGGTATATTTAATAAAAAAAATTATTGAGTGTTAATGTTATGATTACATAACACATTTTTTACAAACAAAATGAATTAATGTTACTTTTTTTAACAAAAGAACTTAAAAATATATATTTTAAACTATGATACTCATATTTGGTTTTAAAAGAGGATCATTGTGGCTTTCAATTGAAGGGTGAAAAAATGGTATTGCCTTTTAGATTAAGTATTTCAATTGTTTAGTCGTTTAATTTAAGAATAATATATTTTTATCATATTATTTTTAAGAAATTGGGCAAATAATGATAAATTAAATTTATGAATATTTTTTAATTAAATTTATTACATGGTTTGTACATAATGTCATTAATAGTTATTAAAATTGTCATTTTAATCGTTAGTTTCGTTATTTAACAACAATCCTAACACTTTGATGTATCATTTTTTTTACATTATTTATTTTACACTTATCTGAATAATATTTTAATTACATGTGTTAAATAATAATATTTATCATAGATGTTAATAAAATTTAATTTTTTAACATCTTATGACCCTTTTTATAATAACATCGTCATAAAAAAATTAATCTAAATAATTAATAATAACTTAAAATCTAATCTATAATATTTTTATCATTATTTTCTCGATATTAATTTATAGTGTGATTTATTTCTTATTATCACAATTAATAAATAAAAATATAAAAAAATAATAATAATTAAAATATAACTATTTATTATATACAAATTTAATATGATTAAAAATCATATGAAAAATAGTAGGATATCATATTTAAAATATACCAATTAAATTTATAATTTATATGTAATACAATGATGATTAATTAGGCTCCATATTTTATTTTAAATACTATTTCTTATTCTTAATAATACTTATATTTAATAAAAAATATTAAATTAATGTAATTTTTTTATTTTATTAGGAATCTTTCGTACACGTGTATTTATATTTAATGAATAAAAGTTTTTAAATTTTTTACAATTTCATATGATGGAATATTAATAATTTACTTTTTCATTATTATTTTTTTTAAATAAATATTTTAATATTTTGTTGATTCATTTTTCATTATTTTCATTGATTCTTCTTACTCTTTATCTTAGAATATCGATAAGTTCACTTATATTATGTTTTCCTGTAAGTCTAAATTCAGATTTTTTCCTAGTTATTTTCCTTTTAGGTATTTACAATGATTCTAAAGATAAGAATAATAAAAACTTAGGCTCATTCATGTTTAAAATAATGATCTTAATATTGTTTGTAATAATGAGACTACTTGTTTGATATATATGATTACATATTAAAATACGCATATAAAATATTTTTTTTATACAAATTACAAAAAATGTATACTACCTAAAGTTTTCTTATTTTTTGCATATAAAATTCAAAAACTACATACAATATTCATTAAAATAATATATAATTTGTACAAAATTTGGATAAACATCAATAATTAGTATACATTTAGAAATGAAGTTGTTAAATACTTGAGATATAGAGGGAGAAAAGAGGTTGAAAAAAGTATAAAATGGGTCCAAAAATATTAAAATATGTATTTAAAGACTCAAAAGTGAAGAAAAAATAAGTTGCTAATTTTCACTTAAAGGGAATATTAAAAATATCATTCATTAAATACATATACGATGTACATGTATGAAAAATTCTTTAAAAAATTACATTAAATTAATATTTTTTACTAAATGTGAGTGTAATTAAGGTAACATTTGAAAAATAAATGTAAAAATTTATTTAAAATGAAGTTATAATACCAATAAAATAATAAACGCTTTAATTAGATTAGAACAATTTTTAATCATATGTATTGAAGATATTTAATAAGACATAAAATTAATAAAATAATACAATTTATTTTATTCATTTTTTATATAAATAACACATATTAATGATATTTTTAAATAATTATATTACTCAAATGCTAAAAATTACGCGTTAAAACAAGCTTTGTTGAGATATGGGTACGTAAGGCTTTTTAACCCTAAGAAAATAATTAAACCATTTCCTTTTACAAGTAAAAGAAACTAAATATTTGATTGTTTAATAAATGAAAAAGAATAATAAGTTTCCTTGAATTCAATTTTATTCCTTAATTATTAGTGCGTTAATTAACACATATATGTATTAATACCATTTAGTTGAAATTAATTTATTGATTTTTTTGCGATGTTAAAATTAATAATTTTTTTATTATAAATAAATTAATAATATAAAAATTTGAATTTTATGATTCAAGAAAGAAGAGTTACAACGTTAGATTACGAGAAGAGTGGTAAGAAGTGGATCCATATGAAATATACCTTTCCTCGCCTGGTGGTCTGGGTTACGGACCCCAAGTACATCATTCGAACAAATTAGATTATATTGATTTGTAGGACAGGACGCAAGGTGTCCCTGTTTTTTCAGGGTAAGAAGGGGTAGAGAAAATGCCTCGAGCCAATGTTCGAGTACCAGGTACTACGACGCTGAAGTAACCCATGTCATACTCCCAGAAAAAGCTCGAACGACCTTTAACAAAGGGTACCTCTTTTTAAGAGAATATTTTCTACCCCGGCTCACTATGAAGAGCTTCGAGTCTACCGGGAGAGGATGTGGTCAGCTTCGTCTAGAGCCAGGCGTCCAGAAAAATACAAACATGAATTACAAAGTACAAGCAACATGACATTACGTGATTTTGTTATATAAATGTTGATTAATAATTATAGAATCATAATATTTTAACTAATAATTATATATCACTTAAATTAAATGTTTCAATAACACCGAGTAATAATTAGTTACTCGTCTGATGTTAAATCCTTTAGTGCTTTACAAGGGTAAAATATTAATCGTCTATTACAATGACCAAAATAAAAGTGCAATTATTAGCTAAATTCAGTTGTGTTGTACTGTTGTTCTCCTATGTCCTATCTGTATAACTCTCCACAAGCATAATAGACCCACTTTGTAATTATAGATAACATTTGGGTAAATAGCAATACAAGTCATTTCTTATAAAAAATGTGTATTTTTGTATCTTTGTTATTATTAGAAAGGATTATTGAAATCGATTTGTTATTAATTAAGGGTCTGTCGTATAACTTTTATTAAAAAATTACATACATTATATTGTGGTGAAGTAAATGATAAAAATCTTATTACTTTTAAAAATTAAAAAAATATCATCAAGTATTTTATTTATTATAAAAATAATATTTAAATTTTATAATAATTTAATTATAAAAAATAGTTACATTAGAATAAATACAATTTTTTATTTTATTTTATTTAAATTAAATAAAGATTATTATAACTTAAATAAAATATAACTGAAAGAATTGAAATAAAATAAATAAAAAATATATTTATTTTTTTATAATCATTTTTTATAACAATATGATTAAAAATGTTACAAAAGATATCAATTTTATAATAAATATAAAACATTTACGGTCACATTTTATTTCAAAAAATACTACAAAAGTCTCCATATTATAAGAGCATTTATAATTTAACAAATTTTATAAGATTAAATTTAGAATTTTACTCAAAAATGTTTTTAAAAAATTATAAAAATAATATACTTTTAAAATAAGTATAAGACTTTAAAAAAAAATTTATTTCAAAAAATAACACAAAAGTCTTGCACTCATATTATAAAAGTATTTCTAATTTAATCACTTTTATAAAGATAAATTTAGAATTTTATTTAAAAAATAACAATTAAAAATAATAATAAATAATATTGAATAAAATTCAATTAAATAAATTTTAATATTTAAATGTTTAAATGGTAATATTTTAATTTAAAAATAATATTATTTTTATGATTAAAAGATTATTATTTTTGTTATTTTACAATTTTTTTTAAAAATGAACAACTCCATCAACAGAAGAAGATGTTATGAAGAGGAACAATAAAAATGACATCTTCGCTTCTTGCTTTTTTCCAAGCCTTGGCGTTCACTATGCCCTTCGCGCGCGACCAGCTCAAAGGTCCTTTTTCAATTTTTTTCTATGCTCTATCTGCCCCGTAAATTACACAAAATTTAATTAAAATCTATATTTCAAATAAAAGATTGCTCTTTTAACTGTTAGAAACGCAAAATCTGTTGAAAAACTCCTTTAATTGGCTGAATTAGTTTTGAATTTTTGCTAAATTAATGTTTTTAATCTTTTGATGTTGTTTTTAAGACATTAGGCTTCGAGGTTCCGCCCCAAGTTCAAGCACAAGCCATTCTTGTTATTCTCTCTGGATGCCATGTGTATCCTTAGTCTTTCATTATTTTTAGTGGTTTTATTTTTTTTGTTTGTTAATCTACTTGATCTGTAGATACACTTAAGTATGTTGCTATTTCTTTAATGGGAAAATTTCAGACTTGTTAATGCTGCTATTGGAACTGGCAAGACGGTTCTTTTCTGTAACTTGCAGTAGATTGAAAAGGTAAAAAACGAAGAAGAAGAAGAAGAAGAAGAAGACTGTTTCAAATCTGAGTTTCGTGAATGGTTATTCAAGTGGCTCAAAAATAACCCCCCATCTCACACATAAAATTTCTTTTTGCAATTCATGAAAGGATGTTAGGCATGCGGTTTTTTTGTAATATAATTTTGGATAAAATTTCAAAAATACCCTTATAAAAATGATTAAACTATAAATACCTTATAATATGGATTGTGTGCTAGACACATGGCTCCATTTAATAAGACTTTTCTGGTTCAGTTGATAATAATAAAACTTATGTGATTATTAAGTGAAAGTATAGGACCTTACTAGCCTTCACCATAAATCAAATATGTTATACAATTGATCAAATGACGTCATGTGATTTGCATGTTAGCATTTAAAAAGCAATACGAATTTTCAAATTGTAGCCATTGACAAAAACAACGTATCCAACCCCCAATCGCACCTTACTTGAGACCTATTCTTGTTTGGTGCTTGTTGGCACACCCTTGCAAAGAACCTCCAAATGCCCATATAGAATTGCACTATTTTTCGTTTTTCATTGCACCTCTCACCACCTTTAGGCTTGGGTTGTCACTTCCTACAATAATAGGCCTCCATTATGGTGTGATGAGGTTTTGTAGGTTGTTTTTGGTGACGGCTGGAGTTTTGTAGATGGGTTTTGACAGTACGTGAATCTTTGACAATTTTGTACCATTAAATGTTCAGATGCAAGTCACTTGACGTGTCAATTTTATGATAGTTTTGACTTGTATAACAGTTAATAATAATAAATAAATTTTTAGTACTCTTTTCAATAACAACAGATGTACTAAAATACACATTTTTAATGACAAATAAAGATATGCACCTCTTTACGCGATAAAGTTTTATTAATAAATATAGAAACATACCTTTAATAATTATCCATAAATTTAAACTATTTAAAAGAATACAAATTTTGAATTACAAATATATATTTATATATGATTAAATTATAACACGTTAATTATATAAGTATCTATATATAAAATTTATTTAACAAATCTACATAAATTAAATATACAAAATTAAATATAGACATGCTAATATATTATTGATGACGTTTTTGTTAACATCAATGAATGTATTTTTCTTTGTGGTAATTTTAAGAATGAATAACACTCGTTAGGATATTGAACCAACGTGGAATGTACTGGTATTTGATTATCACATGTTTAAGTCAATTCAAATAATTGGTAATAAAAAAAAATGCTAGAATTTATGTGAGAGATATTGTAGATGTATCTTTTATATTTTAATTAAAAAGTATATATAATGTGAATATATACATAGAAGAAGATTTATCTTATTTCGATCACATATACCTTTAATGTGATATCTCTCTATTAATATATCTTTCCATAATTAAGGATATTTATTAATCATTTTTCTTTTTAATTGTTTATATAACACTTATTATTTGACTAATTGGTTGTTCAGCAAACGTTACTAAATAGAATTAATTATATTATATTATGTGATATGTATTTATTTTATACGTAATTAATATTATTTTATATAAATTTTATTATATATAATACATATATAAATTTTATTTTAAATTTTAAATTAAATAAAATATTTTAATACATTATAATTAACAAGTATGTTTTATATTAATACAATTAGTTATGATAAATTGAATTTTTTGATCAAATATTTATATCAATACGTTGTACGTTATAATATTTACATTTCCACGACGCATATCGAATGAAACTTGATTTTTTTTTATTTTAAAAAAAAGCTATTTAAAGATATATCAGATATGTCGTTTTACCTAGCATAAATATTTAATTAAACTAAAATTAAATGTTGTGACAAATTAGAGAGACAAACCAATCTCAAGGATTGGATTTTAATTTCTCAAATTTCTCTTTCCCATTATCAAAGAAGGAGCATTAAGTTCCTCATTTTCTTCAATTCATTTTATATTTGAAAAGTCATGTCTCAAATAGAATTAGAAAGAAGAAAAAAAAATGTATTTCATAAATTTGAGGTAAGTTTGTACAATGAGTGACTCAATGACCCATCGATATCTACGAACAAACAAAAATAGGTCACATCCTCAATTAATATTATTTACGTTATTTTGATGGAGTTGCGTCGATCATACATTGAACAAAGGCTTAATAATTAGACATTTGCTAGCTTATCTATCTAACTACGTAATATATCCCATCCCATCCCATCCCATCCCATCAATGCCAAATAGAAAATCAATGAATGTTTTAATTTCACGATGGACTCAGTTTAGTAAAAGCCTCCCCTTCAATATATTCTCTCTTTCTTTTTTTATTCAATCAGCTCGGTAAAACTTGATTGAAACAATTAATTAAAAGACTTAAATAAGTAAATATATTGATATTAAGAAAATTTTAAAACTCTACACTTACATGTAATTAAATATATTGAAAATGTATTTACAATCTTAGAATACAATGAATATTAATACATGTTTAAATACAAAAAATAAGAATCTGTTTTTTGTAAAAATGTTTTTTAGTAAAAATATATTAGTTACATATAACTAATATACCATTAATGATTTATTAACACATATTATAAGGAAAACTTTCAAATTCATGTACAATTAATGTTCACAAGTAACATATGCTAATCGTAATTAAAATGATTTAGTTATAATTGTTAACTATGATTAAATGTATATATTTGTAAAAAATTTAGTTATAGTTGTTAAATATAACTAAAACATTTTATCGTATAATAATGTAATTATTATTATTGTATCTAAAAGTTTTATTTTTAAATCTTTTCGTTTTTTTCTAATTTAATTTGATGGGTACATATAACTAACTTTGATTAAAAATAAAAATAAAAATAAAAAATTATTCAAAATGAATAATTTTTTTTATCAATATTTGAATTATGATATTAAAATAAAATATTTTAATAATATAAGAAAATCAACTCTTTAACATTAAATTTTTAATAAGCATTTTTAATTGAACACATAAGCTTTTCCTAATTATGTTCTGATTATTGGATGTACATGTTAATTTCAATATATATATATATATATATATATATATATATATATCCAAGGAGTCTCCTTCAACGAATATAATAGAAGAGTAAAAACTAACTATATAATCTGATTTGATGAAGACATGCAAATTAAGATATTCAATTATTTGATAATTTCAAATCAACGAATATTATTCTAATCTATTATCTATATAGAGTCCCCCCATATTTTGGGGTTTAAAAAGAAGAAGAAGAAGCATGTAACCAGTGTGGCGTGGATAAAATCTTATATAATATTATTTACCACATCACGATATTATTCAAAATACACTTAAATTATGCACACATATTATACTCTTTCAATATCTCTAATAAACATATATTTATATTTATATATATATTCATTACACTATAAATTAATTAATAACACAGATTTTAACTAAATGATATTACATAACTTAAAATGGAATATTGTTGTCTTGTAACCATAGGTAAAATCTATATATATATTTTTTAACTCTTTCCATGTTTATAGAGGGCATGTTTAGGAGGAATTGGAAAGAGTTAGAATTTAGTGTATTTTTAGTGCATTTTCATATTTATTCTGTTAGGATAATGGAATAAACTACTGGAAATTATTACTTTTTTTCTTCTTCTTATTTTTAAGAATTATTATTCATAATTTATTAATAATTATAATTCTGTGAACGGCATATCAACTTTTTTGCTTTTTGGTTGCGATTAGCCTTAAGTCTTGATTCTAATTTAGTGCTTCTATGTCAGCCCATGTTTTTTTTCTAAAAATGCCGACCTACTTTCTCAACTTTCAAGAAATAAATAAGTTATAAATTACTAAAAATGTTTCATTAATCTTCTAAGTTTTTTTTTCCTTTTTCTTTTTAAAGATAAAATTATCATTCAAATTAATAATAATATCTCATCTTTGATAAAATATAAATACATCCAAAAACCAATTTATCCTTATTGTAGATTTTTTTAGCACTATTTCAGCCTTTTTCATTAACTCTTTTAAATCATTATTATAGTATAATCCTTCGTATAGATGAAACACTATATTTTCTATGATATTTGGTATTTAACGATTTCGTAAATACCTTTATTATTTGTATATTTGGAAATCTTCTCTAAAATATGTATACATCTAAAAATAAACATACCAAATTCAAAAGAAACATGCTTAAATAATTGATTAAAGGTCACTGGAGATTAAGATCTAAGTAAAGATAATATAACCCTAAGTCAAAATCATATTGAAAAAAATACATAAAAACTTATCAAAAGAAAAGGCGTTGAAGAAAAAAGGGAGATTAATTTAAAATTTAGAATTATCAAAAGTTGGTTCACAAATTTTTAAACTTTTCCTCGTTTACATAGCTTTCAATGATAATTATAAAATTTAAAAATATAGAATTTAATAAGTGCTTTTTTTTCCCATTAAAAAACTTATTTTCCATATTTTAAGCTCATTTGTATTGTTAATCTTCATGTACTAATATAGTAATTAAATAAGTATTCAACGACTCAAAACTAAACCAAAACTAGACCACTTCTGCTTAATTGAATCTATACTAACCTCATAATTTATAAAATTTGTTAATTTTCAATGCATACAACGCTTTCTTATGATTTTTAAAATTATACTTGTATTAAGACCTCTCCTTGTTATGAATGAAAATATTTTCTTATAATGCTTAAAAAAGTAGATATTTTAATAAACTACTAAGTTTAATTTTTTTATTAATAATGCTAACAAGAAACTAACAAATTAGATTCCAGTAATGGTTTAAAATTACATGCATCCAAATGAAATTATTTTAGCAATGTTGTTTCATTTTTTTTATTTGGAATAATATTGTTAGTATAAGAAGGTTGCAGTATGCACCATCAAGCAATGCATCTATAAGAGTAAAGCCCTTTTTCCGGTAATGTGGAATGGATTCAAACAATTTGCAGTCAATTAGTTTTAAATCACATCTCTTTAGGGGACACCCCAAGCCTATTGCATGTTAAACTTTATCTTCTTTGGGGCAGACTGGACCCTAACCACCTGTAGAAGAAGCAAAGCAAAAACATGAACAATGACTCATCAAGATTTAAGAAACTTAAACCTCCACTACAAAGAGGCAGCTGGCAAGATCCTAAGCTATAAAAAAATCATAGTTTTTTACTTTTCATCAACTGGAAGTAACAACTTACAATTTCTGGGCACTCATAATTAATACCAGCAGCCTCTATCCTCTTTCTTCGTTTCTCATCTCCCTTAATGATTTTATTCACCCACTTATTGTGCTCCTCTAGCGTTCTTTCCTATTAATTTTCACAGAGCAATGAAAAAGTAAATATAACAAAACCATATACATACATACATACATACACACACACATATATATATAATCTTCAGACTAGTACCTTATTCTGTTGCTTTCTCTCTAGCTGCATCCAATCCAAAGGCTTGTACCGGTAATTACGACTTTTCCACCTTTCAATGAGAAAAGGAAATTATGAGCAAAGGCACACATGTAGCAGCAACTGACTTCAATCATCAGATGATTGAGTTTGTGATTAGTTATTCCCCAAACCCAATTCCTTTGATAGTAATCCATTCTACAAAGCTCTTTTCATGGCTGAGAAATATGGCTTACTTTATTAATAAATAAAAATCGTGGTGTGTACCGTATCTCAATGCATCTTCCTCTAATTTGAAAATATTAAATATATTTATATTATGAGCCGGAAAAGTAAAACGTCAATAAACCTAATTTCACACTTCAGTTAGTTCCTAATTACATGAAGGCAACATCTTGGAAGAGAGCATGGACTATGTACGATTTCTTTTGAGTATTATTGTAATACTAATCGATTGAACCTTAATGGTAAGTGCAATTAGATCTGGTACGTTGGCAAGTGTAAAGAAAATTTGGTTTGCTTACAGGTTTAGACGAACACGCTTAAGCAGGAATAAGATGGACTTGCAAAAGATGTTCATACAGCAGATAATTATGCATGGAATCAGTCACGATTTTTGCAACCTGCAAATGAAAAAATACACCTTACTGTAAATGGAACTTTTGACAAGAATCAATATTCATAATGCTGTATGTTAAAACTTAAGAATAAGTACTACCCCAGGATCCTCAAACTCGATGAAGCCATAATGTTTTGACTTTCCTGTCTGCCAAAGAAACAAAGTTTATTAGCCAGAACAAAATATCCCATAAAAAAATTTGATCCCAGCATATATAAATCATGAGAGGACATTGATTAATTTTTACCCTAAATGCAGAAATAATTATGATATTATGACTTAAACACTAAAAGATATATAATACTACATTCAAAAGATAAAATCAATATAATCAAAGGGCATATTTACTTCAAAAGATCAAACCTTTTTTATTCCAGGCAATTCTTAATCTCTTGATTGCACCAAATTGACTAAAGAACCCTGCAAGATACTACCTAGTTAATTAAATAGAGAAAAACTCATAGTAAATTGACAATCAGTAAAACCTACTTAAATTAGAGACAAGACAGCAATGAACAGAACCATACTCTATACAGCTCATAAGCCCACATTGCAACAACTAAATAGTAAGAGTCTACATCATACCTTCCATTTCCTTCTCATAAAACCCATGTGGTAAACATATACAACTTTTGAGTAGTCTTCTGAAGGCTTTTGCTTAGGAAGTTCAAGGGCAACCCACTAATGGCTTTGACACAAATGATAGACTAAAATGAGTAACAAAGTATCTACAGATTTGAAGACTCTTAGCAATAAAAGCCAGCGTAAATAATCATAAATTAATTTACCAAAAAATCAGAAGCTTCTTTCTTGTGCTTGGTAAACGATGATTGAGAAGAAGCTTTATTCCCCCCATCTTCATTCATCAATACCAAACTGAAGAGTATTATATTGCTTTCAATAAAGTTTACAACTTTTTTTTTCGCCGCCAAGAGGATTACACAATTAGAAAATGAATGAACAATTTAAGTTTACGCATATTGAGCTACAGAATTTAAAAGTAAAATAGAGAGAAAATATACGTAATAGTAGTCTCTCCATCATCGGCAAATCAAATAAAGAAGTATACAAATCAAGGAAGCAAAGTCCTCAACTCTTCTGTCCACGAAAAAATCAAGTCATCTTCAGAAATCTAAATTTTTAAAGATTTAATAAAAGAAAAATCTAAAAACAAGCAAACAAACTTCATGCATAAACTAGAATTCCCAACATAATTTTTTTTATTTATAATTAGAAAAATAAGAACTTACCTTATTCGTTTTGGGACAGAGTGAGGAAGAGAGATTTGATGAGCGAAGAAGGGTTCTCTACTATAACCTGTTACTACAGACCTACAAAGAAAGAGAGTGAGGAAGAAGGTTGTTGTTCAGGGTATGGAAATCGTTAATGTAGACGATGTCGTATAAGTTTTTATTTTTTATTTTTTAATAAGGGTGTGAATTATATTTTTACACCATTAATTTTACCGTTTTTAACCGTTTCGTTCCTTAATAAAAATTTTATAAATTTTTTTCTTCTCCTTTTTTAATAAAGATGAATTCTATTATTCATCCATTAATTTTATTATTTTTAATCTTTGATCCCTTAATAATTTTTTTTGTAAAATAACTCTTTATACTTAACATAATTAATTTAAATTTAAAAATTTAACTCAATTGTATTGTAATAGTTATAATTAAAATATGAAAAAAATTAATTTTAATTATTTAATCCTTTAGTTTTTAAAATTTAATATATTTAATCTATTTTCTTTAAATTTTAATTAAAATTATTAAATACGAAAAGTTACTTACATAAAAAAATAAAAATAATGAAAATTTTGTTAAATAATCAAAATGGTAAAATTGATGAAATTATTAATGAGTTAAATAATTAATAATAATAGAGGAAACTCTAATTATATCCCATAAAATTTCTCTAATAATAAAGTCTTGAAAAAATAAAAAAATTATACCTTTAAAATTTATAATTAAAAAAATATTTTTTTTTATATTTTTACTGTTAAAAAATTATATATATTATATTATTTTAAATTATATTTAATTGAATATCGTTTAAATCGAATTATAATTATTTAAACTCATTTTATATTAAATATAATTTAATTAAATCATATTTAATATTATTTTTAATATTATAAATTTTAATGTGATTACATTTTAATTTCTACAAAAAAATTTTGTTTGAGAATATTTTAAGATTGTAGGCCATATTAGGTCTCTTACGTTCTGGGGTGTCAACCATTTTCGTTTATAGATTATAACGAAAAGATAATTCCATATATATTTTAAGAACTTAAATACATATTTTCAAAACATATTTTTTTAATAATTATATATATATATATATATATATATATATATATATATATATATATATATTGATAAAACAAAATAAAAATCAATAAAATGGTAAAGTTTGTAGGTACATATTCCGAGTAATTCTAACTTGCATATATGCAAGATACCTTCTTTATTATTCATATTATAAGATCTTTTTACAATCATTTCATCAATTAATTATATTTTTTTAAAATATGTATTTTTAAAGAATTGTGGTTGATTTTTGCCATGGATTAAGCTATTTTTATGCATCACTCCAAAGGATACGAGTATGACCTCTAAATTTATATAATTATTTCTTTATCTTAAATCCCACTTTTTAAAAAATATTATGGGATGAAATCCACCTTCTTCTTTTTTCCAGAACGTAACCCACTTCTTTTTAATGAAGCAAGAAGTTCTCAATCTGAATAACCTACTTCTCTTACTCCCTTTCTTCTATCTTAAAAAACCTAGTTGTCTTTCTAGCTTAGCTTGTAATGGGAGAGATTGTAAGAATTAAATTGTTTTTCTTACTATTTTAATTCAACAAGTATATTACACTTATATTTTGATTCACTGTAATTTTTTATTCACTTAGATTTACATCTAAGGACAATCTTTAAACATGTTTTGTTTTGTTTTAAATATTATTACAATTCAAACCTTCAAAACCTCAAGTCATTTAGGTCAAGTTTTTTTTTTAAGATATAATATCCTATCAACTTGAAAAATCATACAAAGATTGAAAAACTCCAAACTCAATAAAAAAACTGGAAAAAGTTTACACTATGCTACTGATGATTTTTTAAGGATTCTCACAATAACTTGTTATATTTTCAATTTTAATTGTTCTTTTTTTATAAGATCAATTTTTTTTTAATTGTTCTTGTTATCATCTTGATTTCAATGAATAAAAATCCATATTTTCTGTATAAAAAATAAAATAAAATGATATAACTAACTTTACAAATAAAATGACAAGTAACATCCTCTCTTTTTTAAACATTCAACTTTTTTATATAAAGAAAGATTGGATTCAGGAAAAAAAAGATTTTATGGGAGTTAGAATTGCCTTTTCTGTTTCCCTTCTTATCTTGCTTTTTGTTTGCTTTAGGTAAAACACAAACATCTCCTCTCAACTTCCTGAAATAGTAAAATTATTTGGATGTTTAAAAAAGAAAATCATATCTTTTCTTGTCACCTTTTCAATTTAAAGATTTTTTTTTGGTGGCTAGCAATCTCCCTTGTTCTCAAACTTTTCATATTAAGTATAGGTTTGAGTTTCATATGGACGTATTCTAACCTTTTTCATATGAATAAAGTAAAATAGGGTCAATAACAAATACTACCCTCCATGTTTCTCGAAACAGCAGAAAAATCTCGAAAAACCTCGATCACATGGAGGACATTGTAACAAAACTATAACCAAGGTTGTGACTGCCATAGAAATGCTAAGCAACATGAACAGCTTGAGTCAAAGTGCACATCAGTCGTACTAAGTCCTCTCAGCCAAGTCTGAACCTTCGCAACCTCTTAAATGTTCATGATAATTGTCTGTTAGGTTCTTAACTCACTGCAACGCTTGAAGCCTGTGGATATCTTCTAAACTCTTGAGTCATCGTGTGCTTCTAGTTGATCCTGGAACAATCAACAAAATTGTAAACCACTCAACATGCCTTAGGTCGCATAAATAACATTCTAACATGGTTCAAAAGAGCATTTCCCTGTATCCAATCAACCATTAACTGATTTAAGGGGAAAATGTAAGTTACCAAACGTAAACAAAAAGTATATTTGCATCAAGATGTTACTATGCAATAATTGGTTAGAAAAAAGCGAGCCCAATTATATTGTCAAATTATTACATGTCACATTAGTTATTGCTAAGCACCAACTTGATGCGTAGTACCCCAAACATAAATTACAAATGAAATAAAGTTGACACTCACTAACACGGATAAGCCTTTGAGTTAGGAACATCCTTTTACATTTTCTGCATCTTGCTGTCCAATATACTTGTTAAAATCCTAAGTCGATCAAAAGCACATTGTATTTTTTGCTTTTCTTCAAAAGTGATGTTGATTTCCGATGAGGCCTGCATGAGAATGGTAGAAGACACATAACCATTACAGCTCTTTTTTCAGCTATAAACAATAGCAATGATGTCAAGATAAACAACTTGCTAGCTGTTAAATTGTGTCCATGGGTCTGTGTTTCTCATGGTACAGATAATGCAATAGACAATTTTCATCTATGTCAAGTGAGTGTTGTTTCAACATTTTTGTAGAAACCAAACTCGATGAAGGTGTGACAATATTACTTTTTATATTTAATTCTTTACAGACTAGCATTCATTCTTTAAATTGTAGGTGGCAGGATAAAATTGATAAGAATATATGACCCTAACATGAAAATTGCCACATGTAGGATTAAAGCATTATTATGTGATGGAAAAGATAGCTCATATTGCAGCTAAGGACTAAGCTGAATGGTTAAGGAGTAAAACATCCCTATAACAAATGAACCTACTTGGCAAACAGAACTTTTCAAGTCCAGAAGATAGAGCTGGAGTCAATTTTATTTTTTTTAATTTTTTCTCATTATATTAATTCTTCTTTGCTAATAAAATTTTTCCCCATTATATTATTAGTTTTTACATTATTGAGATATGAGTTTATAAACAATTGTCAGATACTAACATGGCTAAAACATGAACAATCCAATAGAAGAAAATAGAGCCGCTAGGGGATGCAAAAGCCTACCTGTAAACAACTAACTTTTTGCAAAATACAGTCAATATCTGTTTTGTATGAAGGAAGAATCAGCCGAAATTTTTTGTCCTTGTGCATCAATTGAAGAACAGAAACAACTGCATCAATTGTGATGGAAATGTCTGTCACCAACTGACAAGATTGTGAAGATCCACTCATAGTTACCAGTGATCCCAACATTTTCAAAACAAGATTCAGGAGCTTGTGACTTCTATCAAACAAGAAAAAGCATGGTATAAGATAATAACGGCATGTGCTTGCCCAAATGGATTCTTTCTCCTCATCTCTGGGAATATACTGCATTTAAAAGCATAAAACCAAAAATTATAAAATACTATAGGAACAACAAGACCAAAGACATTTATTATAAGAGTAAGAATACCAATGATAAACAAGCAAAGTGATGTTATATATCATCATTTAGCAGACATTAGTTGACCAAGCCAAAGTGCAAGAAAACAAAAATACAAAATTTAAGTTGTCAATTCTCATCCCAATTTATGCACATATAAGACAGCATAAGACAATTACGAGCAAATGCATCACTGAAGGCCATTTGAAGTTGGTGCTGAAAGATAAGGTAGCTGCTCCCCCATGCATAACTTAATATGACAACATATACCAAAAGCTAATCCTAAGGTGCATTCCCCCCCCCCAAAAAAAAAACAAAAAAAACCCAAATAAATATGAAGGGAGTGCAAAATAATGCATACAACTATGATTGATTGAATCGGGAGAAAATATAATTGCAAATGACTAAGATGAGTTAAAGCAAGCTAAAATCTTCTAAGTTGTAGACAAGAAAATAATGCCCCAGTTTTTAAGCACCTCATTGGCACTGCAACTATAACCGCGAAACAAGGGAAGCCACTTACATGCATAATATCAATCAGGTATCCAGAAAGAAAACTGCCTAGAGTTGTAATACTCCGCTGAGAAAGCCTTGTGGGTTTTGAGTCCAATGCAATGAGCATCCGAAGCATAGCACAAGAATTATCCAGAGGAGACTTTAGGGACTAAACACATAAAATAACTGCTCAATCAAAATGCTTCAGAAGAAACTTTCAGGATGATCAGGAGTTAGTAAGTAAAGTTTTTTTTTATAATTAAGTTATTAATTGATGCTAAGTTCACATAAAATAAACTAAACTCTTCAAGCTACTGTTGGCAAAGAGTACACAAACTAAAATGCATCATTTCCGAACAAAAAAAATAAATTACATCAGACAGTAGCTTAGTAGACTTACTATCTGGCTAAAAATTACATCCTCCAGTAGCTGCAAGACTAGAGACTTGTCACCCATCTGTGAAATGCATGAGCATACAGCATTGGTGGCAGACTTGAGAGTCTGCCGCCGATTTGAGGTCTCCACTTCACTCTCCATGATTGGATGAATACTTTCTACACAAGCAAAGCGTTATTAGGTCTGAAAACCAATTTTCTCCTACTAATCAAGAGGTTTAAACAAAGTTTAAGCAATTAATATAAGAATGGCATGAACAAGCTATGTGGAAAGAAACTATAATAAATTAAACGAAATGGAAAGAGAAATAGTTTGCAGTAGTCATAACCCACAGTTTTTTAACAGGAACATACAATGTGCGATCAAATTAATTGCAGTTTTGTCATTAGCAAACATCTTGAATCGCATATGTTATTAATTTAAGATACTCCCTCAAAAGGAAACTACATATTAGACTATTAGTTGATGTGTTGCTTCACAATATACAGAAGAGGTTCAAGCTAGTAAAAATAATAAGATATATCGTTAAAACCAAGAGGAATTTAAAGTTTTTACAAAGTCCTACTTACATAATGGACAACGGTTTTCAACAACCTAGAAGGCCTCTGGTGTTCTACTTTTACCAGTCAACAAGTCAGCATTATTGTTCTATGAATCTTGCTATCTCCTTCTTAATCTTAGGCCATCATTAAATTAAGTCTAAATACATGGTGGTGCTCCCTAGGTGACCGAATATGGAGAGTTGTGAGCATTCATCATAATTTATCTCTTTAGTTCCCATCTTTGGGCGCAGAGTTTGTTTCTGAACCTCAGGTTTTCATTCGTAGACAACTAGAAGTCAGGATATTTCTCACTGCCAATTCCATTCATGACCACCTTCAAAACGTACTATTATCCAAACCTAGGGAGGGTAGCTGATAAAATCTCAAACCTCAAGGGGCACTAGTGATATTTTCCTCCTTTACTATAGTGTTGCAACCCTTACACCTTACATAGTTTTTCATGAAGATGACCATAAAATATCGTTTTCACAAAGACCTTCTATGAATGACTGCTACCCGACAAAAAAAATAAAATCAGTCTGACAGATGCAAAATTCGATAAGTGGTACCCGGAAAAACTCGAAAACTTGATAACAATGTGATGAAGAAACTAAACAAATCAGCAATCTGAATGCGCCCAACTTTATATGCTGAATGCAGAACTTCAATTATTCGAAATAAAACCAATGGTTCCAAATCAGGGCCTGCAAGAGCAAGTGAAATAAATGATGAGACAAGGCAGGAAAAGAAAGCCACTTAAGACTTTCTTTGTTTTGCCTAGCTATACTCCAGAAAACCTTATGCTGTCAGCATGTAACATCAACTACAGAGTTATATCCTACACTCCCACCATATAAATCACATCTCCCATTATACAGGATCAAAATGAAGCCAGAGTGAAAGAACTCATGAAATGCAACTGTATCCCAATATCTTCTAACATAATGAAATTGCTGCCTTTTATAACAGAATAATGAACATAACCATGGTATTTTTCTCATTATTTAACAATGTTACTTTTAAACGATTTGCCATTAAGTGGATAGGAGACTTCTAATACAGCTTCCACCATATTTTACCACCCAAACCAAACCTTTCATTGCCGAACTTTTTTACAACTGAAGGAACGTGCAAAATTTTAGAAAGAAAGGATGCAAAGAAGTTTGAAGCAATTTTATGCAAAATAAACAAATGAATAATGATTTTCAATGATATTGATACATGATTAATGTAATTGTATTTTTTAACATCCAAACAGCAATGTAATACTTACATAGGCAACAGTATGTTATTGACTTCAAGAAAAGTGGATCCAAGTAAGAGAAATAATAAAGGGAACAAATGGACAATTCCTGAGAATCAATGGGAAGCCTTATAAAAGGACCATAGCATGTACTTCCTGCATAGAGAAAGAGTGAGTTCATTATAAAGTCTTGTAACTTTTCTCTCACATGTGTTCGTTTAATGAATGTAAAACATAAATGCTGCTAGCAAACTTAAGGATACCATCATCTTGAAGTGTGCTGTAAAACTGTTGCAGTGAATATTGCATGTTATCATATTCCCACGCAAGAGAAGAATTAGAAGAAGCAAGTTGCCCAAGTTTAAGTTGAAGATGTAGCACAACCTGCAAATGAATAAAAAATAAATCATGGGGGAAAGAATAACCTGCACTGAAATGCAATTGCAAAATAATTTCTATTTAATCAACCAATCATCTCGTGACAATTTATAACATTACCGAACTACATTACGAGAAGAATCTGTAAGATAAACAAAATTACCTGGGAACTGGATGTGTGCTTATCGCCTAGTAGCATTAACAACAAAGGGAACTCTCTTATCCAAGCAATTTGATGGTCAAGAATTTCTGAAATGCTTGCATCAAGATAGAGCATGTCTTCTGTCTGGTAAAAAGTTGCAGATTATGAAAAGGATTAGAGAGAGAGAGAGAGAGAGAGATGCAGGTATTTTTTTAATCCAGAACTACACTAATGCAGTTTTCCCCAGAAATGATAAATTAAAGCTTACAGGAATCAACATATCCCCAATCGCCGCAAGGCAAGCCAACTTCAATGAAGACTCAGGATTGCAATCCTTGAATGCCATGGTAAATGCCTGCATTCTGAATTAATTATTTCAAGTCCCCATCTTATGATCCACATGCATCTTAAAAAAGCACAGGATTGCCTAAAAGTATACAAAAGAACAATATAAAAAGGTTTACGCATGAGCCACACTCATGCATATGTGTTTCTACATTGCCAATGGCCATTAGATTTTAACACTCAATGTTCCTGAAAGCAAACCTGAAGAAGGCGAAATTTCCAGTCACATTCCAGTTGTGATATAAGTTTTGGTATAAAAGGAAGAAGTGAAATCAAATGCTTCTCTTGCATTGATTTACCAGACCGAGTGCTAGTGGAGATCTGCCAGAGAATAAGTTATAAGTCCTTGGATATAATTATAATTATCAAGTAGATTCAAAATCAATCCACCTTAATTTTCTCCCAATCATTGATACAAACCCTACACAATGATTTGAAAACCTCATCCTACATGTAAATAAAATAGAGCATTCATTTGTTACAATCCTAATTATATAAGGGCCATCAATTGCATAATCATATTATTAGATAATAACAACAAAGCTTTCAGAGCATATATTTTTGTACAATCTTCTGGAAAATTCTCTTCAAAACCAACTAAAGTTCATAGAAAGCAGTATGAGACATGTTACAAGGTTACAACAAAAATTCCATTTTTTGGCATGCACAAAAAACAGTAATAGAACAGAATGTTCCTCACCTATGTCTCTCATTATACTTGATGAAGATGGAATAAAAAAAAATTCTTAGAAAAAGTTAACAGAGTACAGGTAACTCGGGTCACAATAAACAGACCTTTCCAAGAAGTGCACTTTCCACAAATTCTAAAACTCTTTCCAGTAAAGCTTCAGGAGGCTGAATCCATTGCCTTAGATGGAAAATTATTTTGGCAATGATAGCATTAAAGGTAAAATATCTTTCATCAATCTGCGAGTAGGAAAAAGTGGGGAAAAAGGAGTCAAGCCAATCTACTTAGAACATGATACTTATTAACTTCATTTAGTCTTGGCTAGTGCCTAAAATAAACGACTGCATTAAGGTATACCTTTTCCGAAAATTGGTGGTCTGGATTAAGGGGAAATAGAACAAGAAACTTCTTCAATAAAATAGTAGAGATCGTCTCAGGCCTCATAGTTGCATCAAAAAAACCTTCTTCAGAAGGTGGTATTTCTAACCTACCCTCATCGTTAACATAAACAAAGAAACTGACTGAAAGATCTACACTGTGAAGTATAGATAACATACAATCAAATGATTGTGCATCAAGAGATGGTACGTTCTGAACTGCAGAAATAAGTTCTTGGAAACAATTGAGTAGTATTGGTAAAAGGTCATTAAGTTTCGGAATGATGACAGAGAATCCTACAAGAGGCAATCAAAGAACACAGCAGGACAAAGTTAGTAGATATTCTAGATGTCTATTAAAATTGGAATCATCATGTTGTCCAATAAAAGAATCCATTACTATGTGAATTTCATTATTGTAACACTACTAACCAAAAATAAAAAAAATGAACCAATAATATTTGAGTTGTTACTTATTTCTTCCTTTTAAAGCAAAAAAAAAAACGCAAGGCACGTGGATAGAAAATCATAAAAAATTTACAATATATACATTAGATAAGTTCAAAAAAAGTAAAAAAGATACTTATAGATAAATTTCATATAAGTTTTAGTTATGTATACAAGTTAGCATCGTTAGTCATATAGTTATAACGGAAAAGCAATGGAAAAATAGGTCAATTCAAACATGGAAAAATATGAGATTTCACATACCAGCACAATTTGTAGGCATATTAATTTCAAAAGCATGCAAGACTCTATGTCCAAGATCCTTCAAACAAGTAAAAGAAAAAAATTAGAAAGCAAGAGACAAGTAATTTAAGTACTCAAGTACGAGTGAAATACTCATCTTAAATTATTACCATATGCATAATTTGAAGCAAAAATGTAAAATGTCTCCAAAATTTCGAATCAGAGCAGGAAGTTCTCAATTATAGCACAGTTTAGTCAAACAGAAGGACATGCAAGTATGTATTATGTACATTATTTTTCCACTCAAATTGGGCATACATGGAACATTCAAGAGAGGAATGAATACTGGATATAAACTTCAAATAAACATCATAAATTTTGCAATGAAAAGTGATGACACTAGTTGAAAGTTAAGAGTCACAGATTAATGGTCGTTATGTAGATTGTATCAACTGAAATATAATGACCATCTTCAGAACAAAGGAAACCAAGATGGTTATAAAATAAAGGAAATATTCAGTGCTGCTCTAGAAACTTGAGAATCAACCTCATCTAAACAACCAGTTAATAAATTAGGCAACACTGCTTGATTTTAGATGGCACTTCAAAGCAGCAAAACAACATAGATGATAACAACAATAGGGACATCAAATTCTGTATCAAAATTTTAAAAAATACACTAATCACACACGACTAAGAGATCAAAGAATCTAGAGCTGGCATTCCTTCTTTAAATAATAAACATTAATCAATACAGGCAAACCGGAATATCATTGGAATTGGGAATCACAAGGTACTTTTATAGATGAATCCACTTCTCTCTTATTGCAAGGCAACATTGACAAGCAGCGGTGCAAACCAGAAAGAATAATCTTAAGCTTGTCCTTATTCTGCAAATAACATTCGTTCTTTCGCAATATATCCTCATAGCTTTGAAGGATCTGCTCGTGAATGAACCAAAAAATAAATTATTAAAATAAATAAAATTTGAAAAATAAATATGTTGAAGATTAATAACTACTTAAATCTGAGTATATGGTGCTAAAGGAGCTTTGAGATTTTCTGAGAATGCACGAGAGCTATTTATATTTTATAGGCATACCACATTGGTCATGCAGTTAGGTGGGACCAACCTTATTGTTAGATGGTTGGGAGCCAAGGAATCTCAGGGGATGGTACAAATATAGGAGACATATCTCTCTCGATTGCAAGAATCTATCCTGCTTGATTTTTATTTTTTGTAAACATGGATCCCATTCTTGGTCTTGACCCAATGTATACTCAAAACAACTATGCTTTGAAGGAATTGGGATTCATTTTTGGATTAATTCATAAGAAATCAAATTTATTAAGTACCGGGATTCTTTTCTCGATATATCCACAGTGCCTAGAAGGGAGCCCAGACCTCCATCATAAGGGATGAAAGAAAATAGAAAAATATATACAGTACTGCAATAATTCATGGATGTGCAATCACTCACATCAGAGAGTGACACCAACATACCTTTTCAGCATGCAAAAAAAAGGTATGTGAATAATGCTGGACAACAAGGTCAAAAATTTTGAATGCCATCAACCGAACTTCAATGGCAAGATTTGCCATTGCAATAAATATATAAGCCATCAATAAGGAGATCAAAATTCCTTGATTATCCTGGGGTATAAAAAGAAAAAATAAATTTATGAAAATAACAATGCTAAAAAATATTGGTTCATAAAAAGGAATGAAATAAAATAATATGTCAAGTTGTCAACACAATGGAAACTTATATAATGCAGTTTTTTCATATTTTTAATTAGTCTTACTTCCAAAGGACAAGAGCAACCTGCGAGAAAGGTAAAAGTTTGAGAAGCACTGTTTTTTTAACCCAAAATGAAATGACTCACTTGGAGACATAACTATAATTCAGAAGCACGAGAATGCTTATATGTTTTATACTCAATGCACAACAAATTATATGATTTGTGTGGTTCTTACATTCGTGTTTACACCACAAAGCTAGCTGAAAAATTACCTCTTTGCAACCAGGAAAAATTACTGATTTAAGAAGTTGATACAAAATCTCTCTAACCAATTTATCATTATCAGCAATACGTTCCCGCAGTTTTTCTATGACAGCATATTTGTGCAAGCTCAGCTCAGCTGGATGCTTAAGGAATAAATCCTTAACACCCAATAATGCATCTACAAGGAAAGCACGGGCTATCAATATTTAAATATGCACTATGTATGAAACTAAAAATGAGGATGTTCATAATACAAGAACATAATATATTTTAAAAGGCTAAAAAAAATCCTTGTATTTCCTGTCAGCCTTCTTTTGGCACCAGATAAGAAATTTAAATTTCAACTTTTAAATATATCTTCTTTTCAACATTGAGTTGGATAAAGATTGTGAGCAGTGATCATCCCGTACATTCTATAAATAAGAGGAAGGGGAGGAGGCCTTCCCCCTTTTGATAAGGCAGTTAAGAGTGAACAAGAATCGTTTTCTGAAACATGTTTTAATTGCTACGATTCCTTTGAAACTAACAATCAATACCTTTACGAACTTTTGCGTTGTGATGGGATGTTTGCTGGAGCAATTCCTTTAAAGTCAAGCCTTTCTTGTTCACTGCTAACCCTTCCTTCTCTGATGCCACACTCTGCTCAGGTAGAATAATTGCTGCTCAAAGACCAACATTAAACTCCAATCAGTATGCCATTCCATCAGAAGTTACAAATTGTAAACGGTAATTGATGAGAGAAGATTAGTACAAATATATACTAAAAGGAAAAAAAGTGGCCAAAAATAAAAATATATTTAAAAAAAAAGATGGAATATATATACCTTTAGACTTTATTTCAGTATTCGTAGCATTCTTTGGAGGCGGCAATCTTTTGCCAATCTTTCGCTTTATTTTCTGGGATAAAAGAAGACAAATAAAAATACAAGTTTTCAAGTATCATAAGAAAAATAAATTAAAACATGAGCTTATAAGGTTCAGATTACTTTAAAATCGATGCCGCGCTTTTGTTGTTTCTTCGAAGGAGCTTTTGTACGAGGCATTATATCAACTGACTGAAGCAAGCCAAAGTTCTATTAATTTTCTGCATAAAACGATGGGTGAGATAAAAATATAAACAATAATAAAGGAAATTGATAACATTATATGATGCAGAAAAAAAATCATGTCACAATCAAAGAACTTTCAGGAGTCAAATTTCAATTGAAAAATTAAAGAAACACTCATAGTTCCTAATGTTGTTGCAAATTGATTAGTGTACTTAAGCAGAAACTAAAAGCAAACATTTTTCAGAAAAGAAGTGATTAAAACAAGAGTAACTGAAATTACTGTGAATGCGCTTTCGAGCTTGTGGAGTTGGGACAAGAATATTCAAGTTCAATGTTCAGTTTGGAGACCAAAAAGGGAAATATAAACGATGATAGGGGCTTTTGAACGAGAATGATATAAAAAGGGCGAAGTTAGAAATAACCTAAGGAGAGGAGGGGCTTCGAGCTTGAGGATAGGCTATTGGCTTAGTGGACGGCGGCAATGGAGCTTACCGAACGAATATTGGAGGATTCTTTTACCGGCCGCTCTAACGTGGAAAAGGAAAAGAATAATATTAGGGTAAATGGATCGGAATGGATTGGGGATTTGGCGGTGGCGGTTTTTTGTTTTAAAAACTAGCTATGATAGGTTTCTTGATGTTTATGCGAATGATAATTATGATCGGAAGTAAAGACTAGAATATTAGTAGAATGCAAAATAAAAATTGGAATCCGTATGATATAAAATAATAATAATGGAATTCTTATTTTAAAATAAAAGATAAAATAAGACATATGTCACCTTAAAATAAGATGTAAGCCTATAGATCAACACTTAATAATGTAGAGGTTAAAAATTCAATAAAAAATAATAATAAAAGATGAAATAAAGATAAATATTATATTTGTTTAAATTTTTTAAAAAATTAAAATTTCAATTACATTAAAACCACTAATTTTATTATTATATATTTTATATTTCATTTTAAATTATAATTTTATTGTTTTAAAACATTAAAAAAAATTATTAAAATTTTAAATTTTTTTATAATTATTTGATAATTTATTCTTATTATTTTAAACTATTAATATTATTTTATCACAAGTTAATCTTTTAATGGTTTTTTATACTTATTTCTACCGATTAATGATTATTTTTTTAATTTTATTTATAATAAAAAATTTATTTAATATTATAAAATGATGTGATCATTAGATATATTTTTAAAGATTGATGTTTAAAAATAAGCAAATGATTCTAAAAAAAATTATGTGTTTATTGTTAAGTACATTTTATTATTCTTATTATCATATAAAATTTATTTATTTCTATTATTTATTGGCTCAATCTTTTTTTTATAAAATATCATTAATTATTATCTAATTTTTTAAAAAATATTTCATATTACTTATAAAATATTGATATTATTTATAAAAAATAAATAATATTATGTTATTTAAATTTTATAAGTATATAGTAATGTTGACTGTCAAGTAATAATTAATATTATTGTACAATTTATAAATATTATTTATTAAATTTAATAAATATATACAAATATTTTGATATTTATTAATGTGTAAAAAAACTAGAGAATAACCAATTAAAAAAAAGGAGTTACAAGTGAATTCTAATATTTATTAGTGCGTTAAAAAAATTAACAGAATAGTCGAGCAAAAAATTAAAAAAGTGAAAAATAATTAAAATAGTATAAAATAAAATTAATAAAATAATTATTTATAAAAATTACTTATTTTAAAATATTTTAATATTTATTTGGGTAAGAAAAAAAGAGAAATATTGGAGGAGAGAATATCTAATTTATCGTTCATCTATTACTTTCTCATTTTATATATATTAATAGATATTAAAATGAACAATACATTTGTTACATTAAAAAGAAGATACCCAGTAAACAAAAAATATAAGTTACAAATTATAATACGTTTAGAGATTCTTGATTGAAAAAAAATGAAATAAAACATTGCCAATGTATTAAAGTTAGTTAAAAAAAAATGTGTATGCCACTTAAAAGGTTAAATAGGAATTGTTACGGGAGAATTTAAGTATATAATTTTAATAAATTTTAGTGAGATAAAAAATTATGTTTTTTTTAATCATCGTTCCTCTCATCTTAGGGGTGTATATAAAAGCATATTTAAATACATAGTGAGGTCCGTATTAGCGACCTAGTCACAATAAACTAGTTATAAAATCGAGATTTTCGTTACAAATACATACAAATAAAAGGGTTTTATATACAGGTTGCTCATGGATAACGACCTATACATCGGGGACATCATAATTGTACCAAGTATTGTCATTTCAAACCTCGCTGCTTAAGGACGAGATGCTTTGTAGATTGGGTTGACGTGCTTTTTTAAGTTCGTTGGACACAAGTCTTTTATAGAGCTAGCTTTTATATCCCTGCTTCGTCCTAACGGGATACCTATACATATCAGGTCGCATGTCCGTTATATATTTAATATCGAACATTAACTCCCTCATTCTTTTAAATTGAGAAATTAAGAGAATAAACGGGATGTATATCACTCGTATAAATAACGACCACTATGCAAAATTTTATACTGTTACGATGTTTATTTTTATTATTTCTCTTTTAATGAGACCTTTCAGCTTCTTATTTTCCCTTTATAAATAGTACGAGAATATATCTACTTTTAACCTATTTTTTACTAAGTTTATCACTTAGAGGTTTTTAGGCCGTGAATTATTTAGGTCGTTTTAAATTTTTAGGAGGTCGCTCAAAAACTCCTTTATTTTTAGTTTGTGTATTTATCGTCGTCTACAGGGATTCAAGTTTCCATTACATCATTAACTCCTTGATTCTTCTTTCTAGGTATTTTTTCATCATTTTTCTTAAATGTCGCATAAGGGGAAAACAGTGATATCTTTAAAGGGAGATCTTTCTAAAAGTATTTCATCACGTCATATTCCCACGAGGTCGTTATTAACTAAACAACCTGGAATGACAGAGAGTGATGGTGATAGGGTTTCCCCGAGATTTGTTAAGGAAGGGGTTCTTGCTCTTCCTGCTTCCTCGGGGTCTAAAGCGGTGTCTACCTCATCCTCTTGGGGTTCCGTTCCTAAAATCAGAATTCCAGTACCTACATCTACCAAGGTATCTCGCCCAAAAAAGAAAAAGGGAAAATAATGGCAAGCCTACTAATAGAACCAAAGAAAATCATCAAATTGAAAAGATGCCTAGTGTTTTATCAATTAAAGATTTGGAAAAAATTAGACAAACATACGACATACCAACACGGATAGGGTTAATGCCAGTACCTCCGCATTTATGTGATGCTTATGATCCACCACCGAGGTGATGTGTGATACATTTAGCGGCCTTTAAGATAGGGTTACGTTGCCTCTTTCCTAAATTTGTGGCCCATGCTTTGAGCACATTCAATATTAATTTTGCACAGATAAATCCAAACGGGTGGCGAACTCTTTTATGTCTTTATGTAGTAGTAGGGGAACATGGCATAAACCTGGAAAACGATGAATTAGGATGTTTATATTGTTTAAAAAGGAACGGGTTAGATAGGGGGAAGGCGTATATATCTTATGTTATAGGTCACGGGTTGCATCTCAAATTGCCTGATAGCACGTGGGGGTGGAAAGATAAATATTTTTATATTACTGGAGATATTTGGGATGACGGGGTGAATTTCCCAATTCGACATACTTGGAACCCTAATTTTAACACTTCACAACCTCGGGCTAGCGAGTTTATGATTAAACTGGATATTAGTGGAAAAGAAAAAATAAGGCGGATTGAGCTACAAAATACCTCGAATGAAGGTTATCGTGATATCCTGTCTATAGCTCGCTTAAAGAAGTCCGGGGTGTGGCGAGGTTATACAAATGAATATCAAGGTCGTTATTTTAGTATGTATTTTGTTTATGTTTATGTGCATAGTTGGTAATTGACTAATGTATTATGTATCTTACAGGGATGGACTATTCGCACGTTGATTTGGGGGATCTTGTTGACACTTCAGGTGTTCAAGAGTTAGCTCCTACCTATTCGCATCTTACATGTATGACCACATCGCCTACACAAGAGGATCTGTTCGCTAACTTATAGGTTGAAACTATTCCAGAGAATGCAATTCCTTCAACTAATTTGGACAACCCGAGCTCAACATCGCCTTGTGAACCAGCAACATCTAAAAAAAGGAAGGTTGGGGAATATACCCCTGGAATGGAGGCGATGGACATTGATGACTTTGAGTTCGATCAGGTCATTTTGAAAGACGCTGTTGTTTTGGAGACTCCTATTACTTATTTTAACGAGGGGATTTTTGAATGAACAGAGCTAAAACGAGATCTGTATCATCATTTTGGAACGGAGGTTGAGAGGACGCAGGTGAGAGCAGCTCGTAAGAGCGAAGGGGGGACGCATGGGGAGATAATTATAGATCACTTATTGGAGGTATAAAAACCATTTAAACTTTTCTATGATAACACTTTATTACATTGTTTTGATTTGTCGTTTACAGATGGTGTGTTTAGCAAGAGAGGTTGCGCTATCATTGCGAGGTTATTAACGCGAAGTACAAGGCAGTCGGTTACAAATAGCCAAATACGAGAAATTGGTAAAAGATAAAGACACAAAAAATTTAAACTTAGAGAACGAAGTGGTTGATAAAGTGGAGAAATTGAGAAAAACTGACACATATTGTTTTGAGAAGGGTGAGGGCGCTAAATATTTTGAAAATCTAGCGAAAGAGGCTGATGAAAAGAATTTTGCGCTTCAAGAACAAGTTTCTACTATGTCGACTCAAGTTAGTTCTTTATCCACATTAGTAGATACATTAAGGGCGGAGTGTACAAAGGCTTAGCGTAGTGGTGCGAGCTTTGTAATTAATAACCTCAAACTGCATGTCAAAAAGTTAGGTTTGAATGCGTCTTATGTGTCATTGATGCGAGCTTTTCAGAGCAACAGGCCAAAAACACCTGGGGTTGCCACACTGTAAGGTTCACCATGAGATACCGCGGTCACCTCCAGTCATCAACCTAATGGGATAGTAGTGGAAGATGCTACTCCGTGAAAATTTGTAATTATATATTTATCTTTTTATTTTTTTTATAAATTTTGGAACTTGAATTTATGTTTGTATTTATTTATTTATATATATATATATATTTGTTCGGTTTGAAATTTTATATATTTATACTATGTTAGTGTGGTATGTATATTTGGGAGGTTTTAAGGCCGTGTTGATCTAAATTTTATTTAACCAAGTGAGCAAAAAATTGTTAAGAAGTAACTACAACACGTTTAATGTAATGGATTATAGTAAAGTAAATTTGGATGATTTGTTTGAAACGACGGGGTCATTACCAATTAAAAAAGTACTTATTATAGCAGAAGAGTAGGCTATGTCTACTCGAGGTGGAAAAATGAGTTCAATCTTAGTTACAATACCTGCATCACCTGATGTAAGAAAACGGGTTGTTTCCCCTAATCATAGCGAGAAGGTTAATCAAATTCCTCGAAATTGTCATTGACTTGGTTTGCCACCAGTCGTGAATCACTATGAATTAACACCCTTCTAGCTCTAATATTTATCAATTGTTGTAATTCCAAAAGTAAGGCTTCATATTCCGCGATATTGTTAGTTGCTTGAAAGGTGATTCGAAGGCATTGCTCTATCAAGGCTCCCCTCGGGGTGAAAATTACTATTCCAACCCCTGCTCCACACGAATTACTTGCACCATCGACATATGCCCTCCATAATCCTTCTTCTAAAGACGATGTTTCTGTTACGAGAATATGCCTTTTCTCCTGTATGGAATGGCAGTCTTGGGTGTTCTCATTCGTCCATTCTACAACAAAATCTGCCAATGCTTGTCCTTTGATCGTGGCTAAAGGTTTATAATGTATTTCAAACTCACTAAGCTTAATGGCTATTTGAGAAAGACGACCGAACAAATCAGGTTTGCCCAAGATGTTTTTCAAGGGGTAAGGAGTAAGGAATATTACCCTGTGTGAAACAAAATAATGTCTGAGTTTGTGGGCCATCATTCTTATAGTGAAAAGCCACTTTATCTAGAGAGGGATATCTTTGTTGAGCTCCTGTTAACGAATGACTCACATAATAAACAGGGTATTGAGTTCCTCCATGGTCGACTACTAATGCCGCGCTAGAAGCTTTGTCCGTAAAGGACATGTACATGTATAAGTTTTCGCCCGCTGTTGGACTAACTAAAAAATGTGTTCTTCCCAAGTAATCCTTAATGGACTGGAAAGCTTGTTCACATTCGATATCCCATAAGTACTTCGTGTTCTTTTTAAGCAATAGAAAGAATGGTAGGCACTTTTCGATGCACTTAGAAATGAAACGACTTAATGCTGCGATACACCCATTTAATTGTTGAACTTCCTGAAGACAAGTTGGGGATTTCATGTTGATTAAAGCCTAGATTTTGTTCGGATTGGCTTCGATTTCCTTTAAAGTAACTAAATATCCCAAGAACTTCCATGAGGCAACGCCAAATACACACTTTTTCAGATTAAGGTGCATCTTATAATTCCGAATTATACCAAATACTTCTTGGAGGTCTTTAATGTGGTCTATTGCCCATTTAGTTTTTACCAACATGTCATCAACGTATACCTCCATATTTCGGCCTATTTGATTTTGGAACATCTTATTCATCATTCTTTGATATGTGGAACCAACATTTTTTAAACTGAAGGGCATCTTTATGTAACAAAATGTCCCTTCTTCCGTGATGAACGTTGTTTTCTCTTCGTCCCTTAGATGCATCTGAATTTGGTGATAGCCTGAATAAGCATCTAAAAAACTCATTGATTCGAATCCAGCCGCAACGTCTACTAATTGGTCTATATTTGGCAAAGGGAAACAATCTTTTGGTGTTGTTTTATTCAAATCTATGAAATCCACACACATTCGGTGTTCGCCTCTGGCTTTATTTACTAACACCACATTTGATAGCCACGAGGGGTATCAGACCTCTCGAATCCAACCTATATTTTTCAAGGAGTTACTCTTCTTTTTGATAATCTCTTCTTTTCTCTGGCAAACTTCTGCTTTCTTTGCTGGATTGATTTTTTGGTGTGATTTAAACATAACTCATGAGAGATGACCTCTGAATCTATGTCGGGCATGTCGTCAGGTTTCCAAGCGAACAATTTTTTGTTAATTTTCAAAAAGTCTACAATGGTAATTTTAAGCGAAGGAGATAGTGCTCCATTTATTTTAACATACTGTTCGCTCCCTACATCTCTTATAAGGATTATATCATATTCTTCGTGAACCTCCATAGTAGTCCGCTCATTTGTATGAGCTTTTTTAAGTTTATGGAAGTGACTTCCATTCTTTAATTGTTATTTCAAAGCTTGTGGTGAACCATTTTTAGGAGCTTGTGGTAATGCATTTTTCATGGCAGCATTGTAGCAACTTTGTGCCTTATCTTGCTCCTCTTCAATTTGTTGTATCCCATTGGTGGTAGGGTATTTAATCAGTTGATGATACATTAAAGGTAACGCTTTTAATTTGTGTATCCATGGGCGTCCCAAAATAGCATTATAAAATGTGGGAGTGTTCAAAACAACAAAAGCTGTTAAGACTATGGATCCTTCCACTGACACTGGTAGGCGAATGGTTCCTACCGACATGGTCACACTACCATTGAAACCGAGAAGGGGTATCTGTTGTGAGGTGATTTCTTTTGGGATCTATGTTCATATCAATCAAAGTAGATAAATATAAGAGATCAGATGAGTTGTCGTTATCGACCAATATTCTACGCACCTCATAATGAGCAATTCTTACTGTGATTATGAGAGGATCGTCATGAGGATGCAAGCATTCTTAATCTTCGAAAGTAATAGGTACGACGGTCCTTCCAATCTCACGTCATATATTAAACGTCCCGTATCCCGAGCCTCTCTTGCGTATCTTTTTCGGGAATTGTTAGAGTGACCAGCCATGGTGAGACCTCCATGTATGGTGTGAAGTATCTGTACGTCCCCCGATAGGATTGGGTGCCCTCTGGTTGACTCATTTCGACTCAGAATTGATTTGTACATTGCCTTAATCCTTTGATCTGAATTTTCTCTACGAATATCGTCTCTTGGATTCTTGGTTTTATCAATTATATCTCCCAGATATCCTTCTAAAAGTAAGTGCTCAATTTCCCATTTTAAATGTTGACATTCCTGAGTCCAATGGCCTGTGTCTTTATGAACGCACAATATTTGTTGGGGTTCCTAAGAGGAGCTTTCATAACGGGTGGCCAATTTACGTTATCAAGGCGTTCCATACGACGCACCACTTCTGCCAACGCCACACGTAAGGGGTGGGCCACGAAAGGGAGATAAAGCACGATTCCAAGTGTTGGAATTATGCTTTGGTCTAAAAGTGAGTTTGAAACGGGAGAAATTAGTACGCTTGTCAACCACAGGTTTTCTGTCTTCTTCGCTCTTACTGAAAGAGGGTTGCTTTTGGTTTCTATTTATTGACGGTTTGTTCGACTTCATCTCCCTTTCAACATTAACAAACTTTTGAGTCTCTTCGTAGACTAAATCTAACGAGCGTGGCGTAGATTTTGTCAATTCTATGAAAAGGACATTATCACGCTTTATGCCATTCTGAAAAGCTTCAATGGCTATTGAATCGGGGCATTGGGTAATTTCCATCTTTTCTGTTTAAATCTCCTCATGTAAGCTTCGATCGATTCATCCTCCTCTTGGATAATTGAGAATAAGTGATGTGACTCCTTCTTGATGGGTTTATTATAAGCATAATTAGTAATAAATACTCTGATTGTAGCGTCAAAGTTGGCAACACTTTTAGAGGGTAATTCCATAAACCATTGTTGGGCTGAATCTTGAGGAGTAGCTGCAAACAATTTGCAATGCATGGATTCTCTTTTATCTTCAGATAGACTCACTGTAGCCATAACCATTTTGAATTGAAGAACATGTGCAACAGGATCTTTAGTCCCCTTGTATGCGGGGAATTTGGGGGCATTAAATTTGAGAGGGGGTACTGTTAATTCAATGACGTCATAGAAAATAGATGTGGATAATTGATTACAAACGTTTTCTATATCACCCCAAGGTTTTGTCTTTTCTTGTTTTGCAAATCTATCATTAACCTTGATCCACATTTTTTCTTCCATATCTTTTAAACTTTTGTCCAATTCTCCATTCGGATTGCACGGTGGAAAGGACTCAATTGTCGGTCTATATAGTGGGAGACTTGTGTGAGATGTCCCGTCTACGAGGGGAGGATCAGAAACCACATTCGATCGTTCTCTTACCGAACACTGATGAGGATTTGAAATATGAGTTGCATGCTCTCTTCTGATGGGTTGATGCATCTTCTGAGAATCTCGAGGTGTAAAGAGGGAACTTGCTGTGTTCTGAATACGTGTCTCGTTCTAATCGAGATCTTAATTCTTTATTATCCTTTTGACATTCAATAAAAGCTTGTTGTAATTCTATGATTTGTTTTTGAAGTACTCGTATCATTGCATCCCCTTCATAAGCTGGATTATCAAGCAAGTTGGACGAGTGTACTTCGCTTTTCGAAGTGCGTCTTGTGGCGTGATTTGATAACGACCTAATGGGTGAGAAGTGAGGTGCCTTATTATTTTCACATTCTAAAGCATCTGGAACAAGATCGTTTGGTTCTGGGACCTTTGGTCATAGCAGGGTACCTATACATATCAGGTCGCATGTTCGTTATATATTTAATATCGAATAGGAATCATACAAGTTTGCTTTATATTAGGGGTGTCCATAAACCGGATCGGATCAGACCAAACTGTAAAACCGGACCAGATCGGACCAAATCGAACAGTTTTACTAATCAAACGATCCGGTTCGGTTTGTACTAATTTTAAACCGTTCGAATCGGACCGGACCAGTTTAATAATATATTAAATTTTTTACATTATTTTTCATTAAATTATAAAAAAATCGGACGAAACCGGAAACCAAATCAGACCGAACCGTTTTATAAATCAAACGGTCTAGTCCGATTAATATGAACAGTCCAATTTAGTTAATTTTTTTTAGGTAAAACTGGACCGAACTAGGCCATGGACACCCTTACTTTATATGATGAAAAGGAAAAATCAGTGTAAGTGTTATGATATTTGATAAGATGATGTAAAATAATTTTAAAATTTAATATTTAATTTTTATTTAAAGTATTATTTATATTACTAATATTGTAGCGTAAGTGATAATAATATCATGTGATTGTTAAGTAAGGGGATACTAAAGCCTGTTTCACTTTAAGTTAGTAAAAAAAAACATTATTTTCAATTTATTGTACTATAATCTATAGAAATTTACTTATAAGTTTCTATTAAAAAAATAAATCCAACCTAATATCACCTATACAAGAGTTTAAATGTTTACGTAGCTAACAATGAATGTATAATAAGTGGTAAATAGAAAAAAAACATATATAATATGTGAAAATTAGAAAAAAATTATATATATACTATATAAAAAAATTATTTTTATTATTAAAATTATTTTATTGATATCATATTATGAATTATTCAAATATTAATAGTATTTAAAATTTTATAAGATAAATATATTTTATTTTTTAATAGATAACAAATATATTTTATGTTAATATTTTAGTCGAATAAGAATTATAAATAATTTTTTCATTTTTATTTCTTAAATATTCCAAAAGGTTCCCACGGATACGGGATACCCAAAGTCCGATGCGAATACCAAGCCCATCAAGAATCTGACTGAGCGAGCTACTACATGGATTACACATCGCGTGCTGCTACTTCTGGTGGCCTGTTTCAATACTTCAACCTCTGCCCTAGAGTCATGAGAATCAATCTCTAAAATACTATCCGCACCTACAAAAACTCACGTAGCTTTCTTATTTGGTTTCATCAACAATCCTGACATTCCAAGGTAATTTTCCTTCTTTGAGCTACCTCTTGCTTATTAACTCAGAAAATTCATTATAGATAAGTAGGAAAATATAATTTGGATTAGTCTGGCAGCTTGCCTTTGGCAATTTATCCCTGTCTGGGCGGTTGAACTCCTTCTCATTTGTAAATAGAGCTTTGGCTTAGCTATCAGTTCTCGCACTCTACGTCCTGGGGTTCTCGGATTTGCAAATTGCAATTATATTTGAGGCTTCGTTAGTTACTTAGTTGTTAGCATTTAGTAATTAGATTTAGTTACTGGTTAATGTGCGGATTTCCGGTTTTACTTGGAGCTAGTATTGCTTCCCCCTCTTTTCTTTACTGGATAAGCAAATGTAATTTGCAGAATTAAACTTATTTTCAGTTTATTGTTATTGCATTTGTAAATTAAGGGCTCTTGCAGTGTGTTTGTGGTTCTTGAGAAATCGAGTTCACTTGAATAAGACATAATTTCTTAGGTTCCTTGATTTGTTGCAAAGTCAGAAAAACTTAATTGCTGATAGAATTTATAACTATCATACTATACTAACAATGAACTATTAGTTGCAAATGTTATGTGTTTTTTGGGTTAATTTTTCCTGTTGTTCTAAGCATTACATATTCAGGAAGTAGTTTTTTGCGTGCAGATATCATTGGCTATAAAGCGTACCTCGGGAGCCATTCATTGTTTTTTTTTGGTGGGAATAGCTTGCAATGGATTTTGACGAGTATGAGTATTTGGAGAAAACAGTTGAAAATCCTGAACCCCAGAAAACAAAGGAAACTGCCAATGGTGGAGATGAAACTAGAAAGCCTGGAGGGAAGGATCATAGTCGCAGTTCAAAGCATAAGAGCAAGGAGAAAGATGATGGAGAGCATCGATCCAAGCGTTTAAAATCTGGAGATGATTCACGTGACCGTGATCGGCATAAAGAAAGGAATTCATCCCGTCGCCGTTCACAGTCCAGAGATGGAGAAAGGGACCGAATCAGGAGTAGCCGTGAACATAGAGATAGGGAGGACAAGGATAGGAGTAATGAGGAGAGACATGGGAGGGGGAGAGACAGAGAAAGGGATCGAGAAAAGAGAGAGCCCGAACGTGAAAGTGGTCGGGGAAGGGAAAAAGACAAAGAAAAAGATAGGGAACGTTCACGTCGAAGTAGTAGTCGATCAGAGAGGCACCGAGGTGATCAAGATGATAGGGAGAGAAGTCGAGATAAAGAGCTTAAGGAAAGAGAAAGAGAAAAGGAGTTAAGGGAACGAGAGATAGAAAACAGGTATTTATTTACATGTGTATTCTTATGTTTTCTTTATAGCTATTTTGACTACATGTATTTTTTTTCTATATCTGCTTTGACTTGCGTGAAACATGTATGGTTGTATTTTTTCTATATCTGCTTTGACTTGTGTGAAACATGAATGGTTGTATATTGGTTGATTCCACGAGCATTCTACTTGTGAACGAGTGACTAGTATTGGAGAAAAATGCATCAAGAATTTTATTAGCTATACTGGTTACGTTGCTGGTTGCGTAACTTCTACCGACATGTGTTGGTGTTACATATGTTCCTCTGTTTCTTTGTATTATTTTATGCTATTTAATTGTACTTTCTCAAATTGGGTATGGTAGAAGGTTTTGGCACATTTACCTTTAAGCTAAATTATTACATGAGATGTGGGATGTTTCATGCTCCCTCAACCCTCTTCTTGAAACCTAAGAATCTGAAGATTTAAGTTGTATGTGGTTGTTTGCGTTGTTCGAGTAACAATAACTGTTGCTTCTTGTTGTCACTGACGCTGCTCACTTGCAACTTTTGGTTTGCATTTAATGATATGGTGACCAATTTGGGGGTCAAAACGTTAATTGTTTCATTTGAGTAAAGATGGCTTTGGGGTTGAATATTTATTCCCTTCATAAAGCATGAATACAAATTGTTAATCATTTCCTTTTATCCATTGCGCTCCTCTGATGTTTTTCATTTTACTTTTTTTTTTACAATTGGTTTCTGCTGCTTCTACTTGTTCAAATATAAGTACTACTATGGTGGGAGTGATGGTTTCATATTTGTATAGTAATACTAATAACGTGTTGAGTGTTATAGTATAATTTAAATTACAAACAAGGGTGACTAGTGGGGATGGGGAATAAACTTTCTTGCAGTAACTTTTCTGTGGTATTCAGTTCATACTTGATAGTCTTCAACCTTTGCATAGGATAAATTTTCTTCCATT
This sequence comes from Hippophae tibetana, assembly GCA_037013495.1. Classification (NCBI taxonomy): domain Eukaryota; kingdom Viridiplantae; phylum Streptophyta; class Magnoliopsida; order Rosales; family Elaeagnaceae; genus Hippophae; species Hippophae tibetana. The sequence goes on from CM072808.1 coordinate 43,877,676, forward strand.
CTGCTATGCGATCTTCAAATAAAACTTATGCAAGACACATGTAATTGGACCAGTGCCTCTATTTCATGTTTCTGACCTTTTATTACATATCAAAGGCAGCCGAGAAAATTGAGCTTACAATTTCTATTAATGTTGTTTCAATGGATTTGGTGGTGATTTTTTACTTTTAAACTATGTTATATGAACTCTTGATTTTTTAAGATGTGTCTAACGGATATGAAATTGGTGTTGGTTTGGTATTGGACAATTCAAGTTGATCAAAATTTACTGGAAATGCAGGAAAATAGCAATGTCCGACACATGTACATGCCCAAAAATTTAGAACACTGTATTGCCGTAAAGTAGTCCATGTAACAATTTTTGAATTTCCAATAAAAGCATTTTCTATACATTTGTTCTATTTTGGTTTTCTGGATATTAGTCTTTGTTATCCTGTTTATTTCGTTTCTTTTATGTCCATCTCAAATTAACTGGCAGTTCTGTTTTGGAGGTGGGTTGGACATGTTTCAGCAAAACTTTCCTTTTCGTGCCAAAACATTTTTTTTTCCTCCTTTGTATGTTTTTTTTAAAATATAATTTATTCTCTTCTTTCCTAATGTAATTCTAGCTTTGCTTTACAAGCTCATACTATTGTTTGAATGAATTCCCCGGTACTCTAACATAACCTCCATAGTTCTGCTATTTAATAGTCTTAAAATTCCAAATATTAAACAGTAGATTCTGGGAACTCGCAGATATATGCTAGAGCAGTCTTCAGATGGTCTGTCTGGCAATTGGGCCAGCCAGGTAGAGGAACTGAGGTCATGGGTCTTAAATGTTTCTTCCTAAACTTTGTGGAATCAATTTAGAAGCTTGCAATGCAAGATTGAGGTTTCAATGTTGGAGATTTTCCGGATGGTGATGTCATGTTATGTTTTTGGCTATCCTCCATCTTTGGAGACCCAGTTGCTTAATTATATCTATTCTGTTGCAGAAATGCTGGTGAGGGAGTGATGGGCTTTGCTTAAGAGAACCACTTCATCTTCTGGTGCTTGGGGAAAAATCTGTATTCATTGGAATACAAGATTGACCATTATTAGTTTCTTGTATATATTAGATGATAATGTATATAATACATCAGTTGATTGTTTGCTTTAAATTTATAGGCTGTAGATGATCATTTTCTTTCCATCCATTGCCTTATTTTGAATACTGGCAATGGCTCTATGTGTGTTGGTTGTGATTATGTTCAAGGATCAGTCCTTTTACTATATAATTCACTTCAAGTTATTCGATTATCAATGCATTTAGACTGTTTTTTTGTTATCTAAGCCCAAAGAGGTTTTTAGCATTTGTTACCCTCTTAAACTTTTTGTTTTTTGCATTGTTGGAAAAGTTTGGTTACCACTTCTCTTAAAAGTCAAGTTAATGCATATTGGCTAATACTACTTATGAGAAAGTATTTATTTGTTCTGTATTGCCGTTGTTGATATGGTGTTCTTTCCAATGACATATTATATTTTCAACAATATTTTCTTGGAAATATAAACTCTCTTTTACCTTTGATTATCTGATATCCCCAAAGGGACATTTTACTTTTCCTTAAAAAGTTTAAAATATGCACCATTTGATTGGTTTGGAACACCATGTTGACTTTTTTTAGGGCTTATGAATAGTATCTCTACACTTTATATAGATTTAGCACTCCTTTGATGTACGGGATGCGTATGTTTGTTAAATTTTGAAAGGCTGTCAAGTGAAATTTGTGACAGTGGAATTTTAAGGATTTTAAATTTTAATTGCCTGCTTATATGCTATATTGGAGTAGTGTTATAACTATGTGACAAGAGTTTTTATCCACCTCGAGTTAACATTAGATTTTGGAAGAAGTGGTACTCAACACTGTCCTAATACACATCACGTTTTACATTTGTTTAGTTTTTCTTTTCTTTCCCTTTTTAAATGCAAAGCTTCACTAGAAACTAGAAAGTATACGTAGGTGACCCTGGTGTAGAATAAAGAAAAAATTGGTAGAGAGGTTGAGAAAAGAAAATTGCCAGAAGGACAAAATCCTATTAATGATGTCAAGATAATCCAAAGGTACCACTTAAAATAATACAAGGACCGTATGTGGGACATCCTAGAAAGTAGAAACCTATTTATAAATAGGCTTAATATTATTTTATTTGGTATCTTTTTGATTATTTTGACTTTATTAATAAAATTTTTGACCAGTTTTTCTTACTCGTATATTTCTTCTCTTCTCTCATCCTCCTTTCCTCTTATTATATTTGATTCCGCTCAGATCATACATTTTTTGGTGATTGTTTTCCTCCATTCTTATTCTGTTGGAAGATTTGCTGCTAAAATGCTTTATTGATAATCCTCAATTAGTAAAAAAAAATTTATTTATGTTTTTACTTCTGTCATTGTAATATGATCTTGTTCTGATTATGGCAAACTAGTTTGTAAGCAGATAAGTGTGTTTATGTCTTTAGGGTATCAGTTTTGTTCTATATGTTTATAATTCTTCTACTACGAATATAAACTTCTAACAGGTCCAGATAATTGCTAATAGCTCCTTTGGCTTTGCCATCCATATTCAACCGCAGTACGATGTTATGTCTCTTTATGATTTTGTAGTTTTTTGAAGGTACAGAACACAGTTATTCTGTTTCACTTTATTGATTATGTTTGTTGGAGAAGTTAATGAAATCTCCTATTAAGCTATTGCCCAAAGTTGGTTTACGTAGGTTGATCACTAGTTCATATGGACTGATGGACACTTGAGTCAATATGGTTCCCAAGACCTTTTATTGTATATGCATCTTGTTGTATTTGTTCTTTTATGTTTAATATGTGACTCTTTGCAGGACCATTTTAGATGAGTATGACCTTTACACGCATAGAGATGAATTTTGCTCCCACTTTTGGATTGTTTTCAAATATCTCTTTCCCTTCTGTGTCATTCAAGGCAGTTTTGGCCTCCTTCACCTTTCTGTTCATCTTGGATTTCAAAATTGTGCTATTGCTTATCTACACAATTTCCCTGTTTTCTCTCCATTCCAACGAGATCATTTTCTTATAACAGTGAAAGAATTTGGTCAGTTTTTCTTTTTTCCTTTCCTTGCAGGCGACATAAAGAAAAAAAGGAGGAAGCAAAAGAACCAGAGGCTGATCCTGAGCGGGACCAAAGGACGGTATTTGCTTATCAGGTAAATCAAATGCATACTTTGTTTCCGATACCAAGTTGTGTCTCCCCCCTTCAATATTTTATCAACCATAGTCCTTTTATATGTAACTTTTTTTTTCCTGTTTGGGAAATCATTTTGACAGATAAGTCTAAAGGCAGATGAAAGAGATGTCTATGAGTTCTTCTCAAGGGCTGGAAAGGTTTGAATATTCTTCTTTTATGCTTTATGTTGGTTTTGTTGTATGGAAATATGATTGGTTAAATAATGAAAACTAGTGTAAACCTTTAATAGTTATCTTTAGTACCTATATTACTTGAAAAATCTGAATAAAATAACAGGCTTAACGGCTGCGGGATATCCTTTGAAGTCAGGTGAATATTAAGGGGGTAAAGTAATAAACAAGAGTTCTAGAGAAGTCCCTAGCTTATCTGCTTTAATGGAGCTTGTATTTTCTGTTTTAGGAAGCTGGTATTTTCTGTTTTGTGGAGGCAAGTGGTGTCCATCGTTTTGCTTTCTGACATCATAGGTCTTAATTTTGACTTTATGTTCTCTAAATCCATTTGAAGCCGGTAGTTTTTTTAGATTTTTTTTATATATAGTTTGCTTGGTTTATTGTTATTTAAAATAGCACTCTGTGTTACAGTTGACACATTTTGATACTGGTTTATATAATTTATTCATTTAAAACAAAATATAAAAAAGCTAATCCCTTAGTACCATGAAGATTACGTCTCATCTGAAGTTTGGTAAGGCGTTTCTCTCTGCCCTTTGGCTTTTCAAAGTATTGGATGTAATTTGCCAACGGTTGTGTTTTCTGTGTAAAATGCAATTTATTAGTATGTTTATTGTAATGGCTTTGTATTGATTTTCATTGTAGCTGTGTTCATTTCCTAACCATTAGATCTTTATGTTTTACAGGTTCGAGATGTACGCCTCATAATGGACCGTATTTCAAAACGTTCTAAAGGAGTTGGGTAGGTTTCATATTCCTTGTCCTTTTGATTAAATCAAATATCTGAACCCTCTACTCAAAAAATGAAGTTAGTGTGTTTTGGGCTCTGTTATGAAACTTGAGAAGACATAGTATTTAATACAATGATTGCTATGCTTACTTTTGTGAACATTATTTTTAAGAACTAATAGATATTCCTTTTTGTATCCTCTAAGACCGTCCCAACTTTGTTTTTTGATGTCTGTTATTTTAGAGATAAATATCCATATTTCAAATTTTCTTGCAGAAGCAAACAAAATTATTAGATAGTTCTTATCAAAAAATGTTTGACAGTTGAGTTTACTATAGTTATACACCATTGCAGCTTTAAGAATTCTTGCAAAACACATTTCTGTTTCAGTGAATGATTGGACAGTTAGACTGATGTTAATTTTGCTGATTATTGATGCGAATTGGGAATAACAACAAATTATGATATGATATTTATGGAAGTTTTGGTATTAGGATTTCATCAGTATTTCTTCTGGACTTTAATTTGGGGATTCTCATTCATCAAATTGGAGTTTGTTATTTACATGGTCAGCAAGTTTATTGTCATGGAAACCAAATCTTGAGACTTGCATGTCTACTGTTGTATTTTTCAGCTTTTGATGAACATTAAATATTGATTTCTTATTCCTCCCACAATTGTCTTCTCACATTTGTCCCTATTTTTCCATGTTCTTTTCTCTCCTTAATTATCTTCCTGCATTCTACACCAATAATAAATTGTGTAGTTCTTTTTAATTAAATGTGTTTATCTGGGTATTTGATTCTTTTGTAAGATGCTTTAGACACGTGCTTTATAATCTGCTGCTGTGGGTGAAATGGTATGAGGGTTTTGAAAAATAGTGAAGATATTGTTGAAAGTATTTGATCTATAAAGGTTTGGGCAGCTCTTTGAATTTTCACTTCTCATATTCAAAATGTTTGGAGGGATTGGAACCCCTGTTGTATTTGTGCGCTTTGTCCCTTTTAGTTGACTGCTGGTTCTCTTTTATACCTCTTCCCTTCTCCTCAATCTCGTTCCTCTTATGCTCTCTTATTTTAATCATCTGATAGCCTAACTTGTCTTCATTTGTAGTTATATTGAGTTCTATGATGTAATGTCAGTACCTATGGCAATTGCTCTCTCTGGCCAGCCTCTTCTTGGTCAACCAGTAATGGTGAAGCCATCAGAAGCTGAAAAGAATCTGGTACAATCAACAACTGCAACTGCTGCAACAGGTATAGGGCCTTATTCTGGGGGTGCCAGGAGGCTGTACGTTGGAAATCTGCATTCCAACATAAAAGAAGAGGATCTCCGTCAGGTAAGCTCCTTTTTCTTCTTCATCTGCATGCAAATTGCACAGGTTCAAAAGAATGCAATTCATATTTGGTTAATCTGGAGGAATTGGCTGAATAAATTGACTGATTGAAATGTCTTGGTTGCTCCAAATAATACAAACCCAATTTATGGGGCTTTTCAATTCTAAATAGAAACCTAATTCAGTAATTTGTACATTTTACATATTCTTGGACATTGCCTTCCTGGATTTCATTTTTCATTTTTTCTTCTTTTTTAAGAGTTCTATTTATATTAGTACTGGGTTGGGACTAAGGTTGGTTTAGTAACTAATGATTTACTTATTTTTAAATGAAAATATACAGGTGTTTGGAGCATTTGGTCCGGTAGAACTGGTGCAATTACCTCCTGATGAGACCGGGAATTGCAAAGGTTTTGGTTTCGTTCAGGTTAGTATTCCTGAAGCTTTCAATATTTTTTTTCCGAAGGAATTTGCAGTGCAGTATTTTAGCAGCATAAAATTATGGCTTTTTATGGTACAAATTGAAAGGTACTATAGGGTGGCAAACATGTCGTGTTAGCCGTATTCATTTCGTGCTATTCATGTTGTGTTTTGGTATTAATCGAGTCTAGTTTCCATGTTAATTGACACATGAAAAAATTTACTTGACTTTTTTTCATTTTGTCTATTTATAATAATAAGTCTATTAAGGATATGAAAAAACTATTGATCAATTCTTATTAACTTTTTATCCGTGTTGTGTCGTGTCATAAATTGCCGCCGGTACACCATACAAGTAATAGTCACGTTCTTATGCTTTTATTAAGAGTAAAACCCCTAAAAAACTAGAGCTTTTGACTGGTGCAAAGTTAGTATAGCTTGCAATTCTGTAGAAGGATTGCTCTACGACTTCAATTGGTTGGTGTTATGTTATTGTCACTTGATGGTGGTTTCATGCTTGTCCTTAACTGTTTGTGTGTCTTAAGTGAATTCTTCGATGGCTGTGGGTTTCCTACTGAATTTATGGTGAATTGACCAAGTTTTATTTTGCAGTTTGCACGACTTGAAGATGCAAGAAATTCACTGAGTTTGAATGGACAACTGGAAATAGGGGGCCGAACCATCAAGGTAAACCAGATAGCTTGGTTCTTTTATTGTTTATATGATTTATGATGTAAGCTGAGGGTGATTTGCATTTTTGGTAAGCTTATCATCTAGATTTATAATTACCCTTGCTTTGCTTTGATGGTGCCATCCGATGGGTTTGGATTAAGTTGAACTTATTGGGAATAGCAATTTTCACTGTAGATATGGTAACTTTTTAAGCTATTGATAGGAAGATGTGTTTCTCATTTCCTGAATGTATGCCAAACTAATTCAATGAAATCAGTATGTGGTATCTAGTGTGATATTTATTTATTTCTTAAACAACTTTATGTATGTTTCATGTTTACTTAGGTTTTTCAAGGTTTGAATATGTGGTAGGAAGTACTGGTTAATATCATTGATTAGAAAATGATAACTTCATGGTTTAAAACCAGATCTTAATTCTAAGAAGCCTCAGTTTTACTGCTCCTTGATTAATACTTTATGCTTATTCCATTGGCCATGGTGTAACGAAAGATCCTTACTGCTGATTGAATTTGTAATCTGACAAAGCTGTATTCTCTTTTTTAGGTGTCAGCTGTTACCGATCAAACCGGAATGCAAGAACTTGGAGCAAATGCTGCTGATTTTGATGATGATGAAGGTGGCGGCCTGGTTAGTAAGATGTATCTTGTGAAATTTAATTTGGTTAATACTGAAAGGTGAAACTCTTAAATGGTGACAAGGGGTGTGATTTTGCGTTAACAATGACAATGGCTACTGTCTCTACCAGTTCTTAGGCTCCTTACCCTTCTGAGTTCTGAGCCTCATCATAATTATATCTCGTACTCTGTTTTTTGTAAATTACTTTTTTAACCTTTTTTCTTGATAGGAAATAAATTCATTTTCATTAGAAAATTGAATAGGTAATAAGGTGGTAGAGATCCAGCTGTCAAAGCTAGTAAATAAGGAGACGGATAAAGAAGACACTCCCAGTTAAAATCATAATGCAATACAATAATGCTCTTAGCAAAAAGTTAAATATTTGGAAAATAGCAAATGTTAGAATCTCTCTAGAAGTAGAGATGCTAGGGACCATAATGCAGCATATTAGGTTATTTCTTTCATGTTCTTTCTTGCTAAGAGACTAGTGTTTTGTCACAATTTGGTGGTCCCCATTCTTTAATTTGTTGCAATTTAGTATCCTTCATTTTCTAGTTGATACAGTCAAGGACACTATTTGATGAAAAAAACTTAGTGGTGGAGGATAGTGCACATCCCTTGTAATATTTAGGATTCATCCCTTGCTTCAATTCAAATATGTGGGTGGAATTCAACATGTTGGAGTTACGAATTTAAATGATAAAAGTTTTAAGGAGCTTCTCAGTAGCTTGTTCATGGACCTTTTTTGGGGCCAACTCTAGAAGGCTTGCATGTGTGCCGAACTTCATTAATGGCAGCATCCAAAGAGCTTGAATTTTGATCTTAAGTAGCTGACTTATTTTTTCAATTTTCAGTCCCTGAATGCACGTTCCCGAGCACTTCTGATGCAGAAATTGGATCGCAGTGGCACTGCAACAAGGTATTTTTCTGCCAAGCCTGATGCAATATCTTTCTTTTATTTTGTTCTCATAGCCATTTTTCTCATTGGCAGTATAACCAGTACGGTAGGCACTCCTGTTGTAAATAGCAATGGTCTTTCTCTACCAACCGCACCAATATTAGGAGCTGCACCAGTGATTTCTTCCCTTGCGCCTGCTTTAGCTGGATTTGGTGGTGCAGTTCTTCAAGTTCCCTCTGTTACTGCTCCATCTATAGATACAATCGGCATTCCAAGTGAATGTTTACTATTAAAGAATATGTTTGATCCAGCATTGGAGGTTGGTATATATAGCTTCTATAAGATTATTTTGCTTGGCTTTGTTGTTTTCATCAATAAATGATTGTCTTACTGTTATATGATTCAATTCTATGGCAGTCGGAACCAAACTTTGATTTGGATATCAAAGATGATGTTCAGGATGAATGTTCAAAGTTTGGAAACCTGAAACATATATACGTGGACAAGTAAGTTTAATGTGAAAGTTCATCTTTGATTTTGATTCCTCCTATATAAAATTTTGATATGTTAGTTTTGAGAACAGAAATAGTGCTGGTTTGGTATATTTGCGGTTTGAAAATGCACAATCTGCTGCAGCCGCACAGCGTGCTCTCCATGGAAGATGGTTTGCTGGGAAGATGATCACTGCAACATATATGGTATCCACGTATTTTGTGTTTGTGCCTCTGGTTTTGTTATTGCTAAATCTTTACCATCATTATCATTGTCATTGTCACCAATATGATTGCTGTAATTTTTGAAATTATTTGTTGATATTTGCAGGCACCGCAAACCTATGAGGCTAAATTCCCTGACAGCAGATAGGGCTTTGGATCTCATATATGCAGAGCTAATTACAACTTGCAAAGATAGCTGATATGCCCAACCTTTATTCTAAGGTTTCAACTTTCTGGTTTGGGAGGTATGTTCACTTGATGAATTGTTGGATATTAGGTGGCTACCAGTTTTATGATGTTTTTTTTGTCGAGCTTACTGGTGTTCATGTATCGTATAATTATGACGAGGACATTGAACAATTGCCATTTTTGTTCAGATTAATTAATTGGCTTATGATATTGAATTGTTTAATTGTAACATTTATGTGATGGTTGAAGTGCAACAATTGCGCATCAAACAAGCTGTTCATGGCTGACTCGACAAAAGTTAGCTTGCTTTGAGGGTCTTGCCTTGAATCTTTAACCCACTATTTTTTTTTTTGGATATGAGAAAGGTAAACACGCACACTCTCTTGGTGGGACTCGATCTTGCGACTTTAAAGTCACACTTTAGTGTGCAAGGATACCAACTGAGCTACTTAGCCACTGAATTGTTAACCCACTTGCTGGGATTAAGAGGGGTGTGTGTGTGTGTTCCTCCCCCCTCCCCCTCCACTTCTCTTCCCTTGCTATTGAAGGTTAAGATGTTGGTTTATCTATTAATCAGTACCTAACTTTATACCTTGACCAAATCAATACATGACATTTACATTTCTTTCTAATCCAGGGCCCCCATTAGCATCACTGCTGAGTCTGTTAACTAAGCTTGTTTGTGACCGAAACACGTGCTCAACAAACTGAGCATATTTGTTCATTTTATCCTACATCCAATTTAGCGCCAAGTCATTTGCTGTTGTTCAGAAGAGAATAAACCATCATACACAACTCTATTTTACAAAAGTTCATATTTATTCTAGCCTATAGACAGAAATTTAGCTAACGGCTAGATGCAAGAAAAGGAAAATAGAAAAACAAATCAAAACAAAATAAATTACATTGATCCGTTCCCTTTCTTTGGGCTTTATTTTTATTCCTAAACTTTGAGCTTACCGCAATCATATTCAGCTCTTTTCAATAGCAAACTAGCCAAGAATGATGCCAAACACTCATCTCTCAACCAAGTCATTAGTTTCCCATCACTCTGTTGCATGACACCAACTAGGTAAGAAGTACTTATGAGTTCAAAGCTTCTCATTCTTCTCTCTTTAGCATATCTCCTCAATCCCATGTCAATCCTTATGAATTCCTCTTCCTGTTTATTATTTTCCTTCTCTATTCCCCTGTGTGGTTCTTGAAGCAATGCCTCAGCAAGACATCTAGCTAAAACGACACCGTCTTCTAAAGCAGAACAACCCCCTTGTCCAATGTCAGGTGTCATAGGGTGAAGTGCATCACCAGCAATACAAACACTCTTTTTACTGATATTTCCCCACAATAGCTCAAAAGGATATCTATATCCTAATGGGGAAGCTAAAATGTCTTCTAATTTAGTGTTTTCTATGACAGCTTGGATGTGATGAGGTACTTTTCCTACCTTGCTCAGCACATAATGCTTCATTTTAGCTGGATTCTCTCCCATCTCTCTCTCTATACAAAGTAATATGAGAAAGAGAGTACACAAGTTCAATGATAAAGTAAATGAGACTTAGAAAAGGAAAACAAAATGAAAACAATATATCATTGCTGGTTTGATGCTCTATTAAACAATATGGGCTCTTATTTTTTATTAAGTATGCGTGTTCAACCAATACAACTTATGTATAACTATGGATGCATATATTGCCCAAAAGTTTAGAATACATGGGTCCCAAACTATCCTAAGAGCTAAAATGGGGCATATAAGATGTGACATAACTTTGATGTTGTTTTGATAATTGATTCTGAAACATTGCTTAAGGTTTTGAACGGGATTTGATAAAAAATAAACACACAATGAAGTCAGAAAATCAAAATCGAGGTGATAATAGGCTTACCATGCCTGGAGGGAGTCCAAGTGAAAAACCAATAAATAGAGTTGCCATCACAAGGTATGATGCCATATCGATTTCCTTTCCCAAAAAATTGCAAGAATTTAGGCTCAAAACCATGACTGTCATTGAAAATTGCATAGCCCCTAATGGCATATCTTCCTGTTAATGTTGATTTTTTGAAGCCCAACCACTTTGCTACCACTGAGTTTACTCCATCACATCCAATTAATACCTTTCATTATAAAATTACAAGCACTAATTAGATAAACAACCTTTAATTTGCTTCTGCTCCTCTGCTGTGCTTATAAAAAGATAAAGCAGGTACCCTACAAATCCATAAATCCATAAATGTAGAGTGGCAGGTGACTAAATGTTAAACATTGGGACAACTGTCATACAATCACATCTTGAACTTGACTATTTCTTTCCTTCTAAATGTTAATCCTGGGACCCATATTTTTGTGTATGCGATAGTACCTACTCCTCTTATCCTACCTGTTTTGCGGAGAGGGGACATAAGAAGTCAAAATTTACTGAAAAAAATCTCCTAACTATTTCCATTAATTTGTTATAAGTTCACTAAATTTCAACCAATTCTGACCTTAGACCTTCCTTTATTAGCTTAATTTTTTTAACTGTTGCCTTATCGAATTTTTTTGAGATCATATGCAGTAACCTAATTGTAATTATTAATAATATTATGACATAATTTTATATTCATATTAAACTTGAGGTATGTAGAATTTTTCTAATATTTTTATTCAAGGTAAAACCGGTTGAGATTTACGGACATAAATGTGAGGAATTTTACCTTGGTTTTGAGAATGGTTCCATCTGCAAGATGTACAAGTTTGAAGAAGCCTGATTCCTCAATAGAGACCACCTTGGAGGAGTATCTTATTGTGCTATTTGGGAGTTGTTGAGAAAGAGTTTCCAACAAAGTTGTTCTTTTGACACAACGAACTTCATGGTCTGTACTGTTAAGTCCAAGTGACATTCCAATTATCAGAAACATAAAAAAAGCTTAAACATATTTTACAAAGAATGGTGAAGCTAAAATGTAATTCCTTTGTTAAGCATAAATCAATCGAAGTAAAAAAGGGTTTTAAAAGAAGCAACAAATGAAAAATTAATAATTAAGCAGTAAATTAACTTTCTCATACTATTTTCCTTTACGCTGAAGTGACATCTCTGAAGTCTCAAGTCCTGAAATTGTAGAAATTGTTGTAATCCTGTATCCAGAATTTTTACTCATCACGCTCTCATTTACACATCTTTATAATGAATAGATAAAGAATACAACAAGTACCATAGAGTTATATATATATATACCTAGAAAGCTGGAGGTGCTGTTGCCTAAGAGAATCAGAAATACCAATGGCATCAAGGGCTTTCCAAGCATTAGTCCAAGTTGAGAAGGCATAACCTGTACTTCTCAAACTATCCGAAGATTCTAATACTAAGCTTTTAAGACCATACCTGCATAGAGTATAATTTACACTATTACATGTAATTGTATATATATATATATTTTAAAATAACATCTTACACATTCACACGCCAATTTACATTGGATAGTATTCGAGCCCATATCCAAGCCCTGTAAGTTAATTTGAAACATGTAATATTTTTAATATTAATATTATAAAGAAATTAAAGTAGTAAATACTTGTGAAGTGCTACTGATGTTGTAAGGCCAGCAATTCCAGCTCCTACAATCACAATGTCTTCTGAAACCTCCATTACTCTTTTGTCCCAGTTTATGAAGGGTGGTTCAAACTTATCTCTCTTTCCAACTTAAAATATAAGAGAATGAAATGAAAACGTGAAACTTTAAATAGCAGAAGATACAAGGTAACGACAGAATAGTGAATAGTTATTAGTGGATGATTACTTGGTATTAAGTATTAACCCCACACACCAAATATATATATATATATATTATAATTAAATTAACGGTTACGGCAGCACATACGTATGCACGTATGGCCTTATATGAAGATCTAAGCCTCTACTGGAGGGCTTTTGTTTCCAGCCCAAAGCCAATACACCGAACATCACAAGCTGTAGATTCTATCTCAATTAGTATGGCATTTTGTGTTTGGTGAAGATGATAAGCACCTTGTGGGGGAAAGAATATTGTATATAACAGAATATTAACACGTGGTGTAAAGAGTTTATTTTTACCTTTACGAAAGAAAATTGTAAAGAGTGTGCTACGTATCACAATTAATATTAACATGAACATATATATGTATCTTCAAATTTCTCCTCAGTTTGAAGAACATTGTAATAAGGGTTGACTTAGGAAATAAAACATTCTCGACCATTGTAATAAGGGTTGACTTAAGAAATAAAACATTCTCGTTATGTAACTGGGTTTGAGGATTGGAAAATTGGATCAGTGGAAAAGTAAATTAGTGTATTTAATTTTTTGATTTTAAATGTTCGAGTATGAAATAAAAAAATTTGTCAACGAGTTTTTGATTTAAAAATATGTTGCAAGATTGATTTAAAAACAATTTATGATTGTATAAATATTATAGTTATTTTTTTAAAAAAATCTCAATTTGAATGTTGAAATATGAAATGAACATATTATGTAAGGCCTCATAGAGAAAATTAAACAAAAAGTTAGTAATTTAACAACTTAAGCATTTAAATGTGTAGGTTAACTTATAAAATGCGTGGGCCAATTTAGAAGCACTTGCAATTACTTTAACTTTGGACCCATCTTGCCCTTCTTCCTTTCTTTCTCCCCAACTGCTTAGGCTTGCTCTGTACGAAAGTTTGTGCAAACCCTAAGCTCTTCCGATAAAGTATTGGTCTATTCCCAAATCTTCTCCACCTACGTTTAAGTTCATCTTCTTCCCTATTTGGTTTCTGTTAAATAGCACTTCTGTACAATTCGTTTCCAGCTCGGAAAAAATGACAATGGATGTAGATATGAAAGAGCAACAGGCTCCATCGAATTCCCAATCATCAATTACTCCTTCCACTTTTAACCGTAAGTTCACAAACCCTAAAATTTTTTCGATTGTTGAATTTTGACTAGTTTTGTTACTTCTCTGATTTGGATTGTGTTTGGTTGCCTCAGATCAGATAGGTAGATAGAAATTGAATTTTAGCTATGATTTATAGTGGGTTTTCTTCCCTTTCTTCAGATTTGAAAGAGATTGCAGGCCTTATTGAGACCGGAGCTTATGCTCGGGAAGTAAGGAGGATTCTTCGTGCCGTACGATTGACTATGGTACTGAGGCGGAAACTAAAAGCTTCAGTACTCTCTACATTTCTCAATTTCGCACTTCCTCACGGCTCTGAGGTGCTCTCTAGGCTGTCGTCTTACCTCCCAAAGGTAAAGAATTCAATTTTCTATTTTGAAAGTTCTGCTGGCTGATGTTAATATGATTCCAATCCTTGAATAGTCTAGACAACAGAGATAGAGTTTTTCAGTGAATTAAAGCATAAACACATCTAAGGGACGATTTCATGTGTGTAATTGGCTAGCATCCTTAGTTCTTTGACCTGTGTAATGTTCTAGTCCTTGAATAATGAATTAAGGACAGAGCTTCTCTATATCATGAATTCACAACAAGGCTAAACCGCCAAAGCCAGTTAAGTTATGTGTTTCCGATAATACAGAAAATACATTGCTGCTTAAATAAATTATTTGGAAATTCTCTCGAAATTGATTATAGGATGAGGACCATGACATGGATGTTGACACTGCTACATCTGTAACTCAAGCTCCTGCAAAGCATTCACTGCCAGAGCTAGAGATTTACTGCTACTTGCTTGTGTTAATATTTCTGATTGATCAGAAAAGATACAATGAGGTCAGCAATGTTAAATCCCTTCTGTGTCTTTTCACGTATTACTTTTACCTGCAATGCTTGTGACATCCACTAATGTTCTTCAGGCTAAGGCTTGTGCTTCAGCAAGCATCACTCGACTGAAGAATCTGAATCGGAGAACTCTTGATGTTTTAGCTTCAAGGCTTTACTTCTATTACTCTCATTGCTACGAACTCACTGGGGAGCTTGCTGAAATTAGAGGGCAAGTGGTGCTTTGTGGCTATTTATGATATATATTAATTTTTTCAATGCTAAGGCATGATTTGATCCTGCCTGATTGACCCATTTTGTGTTCATTGTTGGGTTGTACATGTCTGTCCTTTGTATACTTTAGGATTATATGGATGTTGTATCATGCATACCAAGAAATCATGATGGTTACAGGATCAGAGAGTGTCTGGTTACCCCTTCATTCTGTGACTAAAGTTTTCACTTATTCATTTACAGAAATCTACTTTCCCTGCACCGTATTGCAACATTGCGTCATGATGAGCTGGGCCAGGTTATTTACGAACTACTGAAGCAATATTTTTGTACTATTATGGAGTCATCACATGTGCATTATTCTGATTCATTTATCTTGCAATTTGAGAACAAACCAAATTAAGCTATAAATTTCATATTTTGTTCTATTTTGGGATTGGCTTGTAGTCTAGGTGGTGTACTCCCCTCCTCTACCACCATGGACCTAAGTTTGAATTTTACTCGTATAATTTTCATTTGTATAATTAAAAAGAAGGGATTTTTTTGCCCCCCTTTTTCTTTAAAAAAAAGTAACCGTGTTCTCATGCAGGAAACACTCCTAAACTTGTTACTTAGGAACTACCTCCACTACAATCTATATGATCAGGCAGAGAAGTTGAGGTCTAAAGCTCCTCGTTTTGAAGCTCACTCAAACCAGCAGGTGTTTTATTTCTCTCTCTATCTCACTTATAGGCTATAGCTACACTTTGTACTTTAGTGCAGACATGCTTGTGAATATAGTTATCTGGCTGAGTATCTCTTAAAAGGGTTGATTTTTTTTGTTTTGTTGTTGTATGTTCTTGTTCTTTGTGCTCAACCATACAGTAAATGTTATGTATATAAGTTACATGAGATGTATCCTAATATTTTTGTGGCATTTTCACTGTTAATGAATATCTTTAATTTGTGGTTACTGATAATGTTATTCTTGGTCTGCCATCTTTTTTTTTTATGAACAAATATCGTTATGTTCTTAACCTATTTGGAATATTTCAAATAATTGGTATTTCTGGTTCAAGCAGTCATTCTGCAGGCTTGAGCTAAAATCTTATAAAAACTAAATTGGTTGTTTCTCTTCCTTGACTTTGTGGGTTGCATGCAGTCTTTATCTGATTTCAGGGCTTCCTATGGCTTTATCGTAACATAGATTTTATATAGGTTTTGCCTAGGTATAAATATGACTGATTTTTTTTTCTTGCAGTTCTGTCGGTACCTCTTTTACCTTGGTAAGATCAGGACAATTCAGTTGGAGTACACTGATGCTAAGGAGTCCCTTCTGCAAGCCGCAAGGAAAGCTCCCATTGCAGCCCTTGGTTTTCGAGTTCAATGCAATAAGTGGGCAATCATTGTCCGCTTATTGCTAGGAGAAATCCCTGAGAGGACTGTTTTTATGCAAAAAGGCATGGAGAAGGCTTTGAGGCCATATTTTGAACTAACAAATGTGAGTCTGGATTAAATATATCTTAATCCTTTATGTATTCTCCATCCATAAAAACTTGTGGGAAATGACTTTCAAGTATATCGATGTCAAGTGAAGAAGTGATTTATTCAAATTTTTGGCTACATCTTTACAACATGGTCTCTTGGGATAAGATTATTGGTTAGATCTGTGAGATTTCACTACTGAGTTTAATCTTGAGGATTTCCGTTTCAGGCTGTGCGGATTGGTGATTTGGAGCTTTTTAGAACGGTTGCTGAGAAGTTCTCAACCATTTTCAATTCAGACCGAACGCACAATTTGATTGTTAGGTTGCGCCATAATGTGATAAGGACTGGGCTGCGCAACATTAGTATATCATATTCTCGTATATCTCTGGCTGATGTTGCAAAAAAACTGAGATTGGACTCTGCAAATCCTGTTGCCGATGCAGAGAGCATTGTAGCCAAGGCTATTCGAGATGGTGCAATCGATGCTACTTTGGATCATGCAAATGGGTGGATGGTGTCCAAGGAAACCGGGGACATATACTCTACAAACGAACCCCAAGCTGCATTTGACACAAGGATTGCATTTTGCCTTAATTTGCATAATGAGGCAGTGCGAGCACTTCGGTTTCCACCCAATTCCCACAAGGAGAAAGAAAGTGCAGAGAAGAGAAGGGAAAGACAACAACAGGAGCAAGAACTTGCAAAACACATTGCTGAAGAGGATGATGATGATTTTTGATTTAGTATTATTCTGCAAAAGACGTGTGCCTGATCAGCAAGACTTATTCATCTTGTTTCTTTTGATTACCACCTGCCATCATTGAGGTTTATTATGTATGTTTTTTGACGCTTCTTTTTTTCTTGGATCATTGTCGTGGCTTGTGGCTACTTGGTGCCTCCCCCAGGAATCTGATTACCCTATTATAAACAACCATGATTCATAGTGTGACGTAAGTTTTTCAAATTTGACTTTCTCCGTGCTTATTGCTTCATGGTATTCTCATGCATTGGCTAGAAACGATAAGAAGCATAAAGGAATCCACCTCATTTTTCCAACAAAAAATGTGATAGATACAAAAGTATTGATCTAGTCTATTCAAATGATGCCAAATTTTAAATGGTACACTCATGTCAGTGTTATTTCCGAGTTGCACCATAAACAATCTCATCAAAGTCACTTTCTGAGACACCAATTCAACAGATTTGTCAAAATCGCTATTCGGAGGCTTCATTTACCCAGTTGAACTCAACCTAAATGACTTAACAATGTTACTTGCTCTCTCTGCAAAAGTTTTAGAAGTTATTTTTTTACCTGGCACGTGAAATGGATCGGAGATTGCATCAACATAAGCAGCAAGGAATTTCCTAAAAAACGACACCTGGGGGGTGGGGAGCAGGTAATAAAAAGTCTTACCCATATATTAAAAATTTCTTGTAGACCTCGATAACATAAGAAAACATCAGCTAAATTAATTGAAAAATTTAGCACTTTGTAGCAGAAACGATCAACAGTAAAATTTGGAGAGATGCAAGACCAAAAAAATAATAAAACATCTATGGATGTCTTAGGCCTTACGGTCCCTCTTGTTACGTCCTGTTCGAATTGTTCCGCAAAATCCAAATAAATAGTAGTTGTTTAAAGGATCTAAACTTTTCTACATAAGAAAATTCTAGAGTGATCTAGAGATGTCTAGAAGATGTTAGAGTTGGATGGACTCAATTCAAGTCTTAAAGACCCTAGAATGCTTCAGAATACACTTGAAGGTGCTAGAATGAGTTGAAATATTCTAGAACGTGTTGGATGGTTCATGAAGGATGTGGAAGTCTCTGTAAGCTTACAGAACATCTTAGAACGTGTATGAAGGAACTAGACACTCCTAGAAGACTCTAGAGTTGGCCATAAGGTCCTAGAACCTTATGACATATTGTAGATAAAACTAGAACACTCTTGTACATTCTAGACTTAGAATGATCTAGAAAGTTGTGACATAATCTTAAGCTTGGAACCACACTATAAATAGACCCATTGGTCTTCATTTGTATTCATCTTGGGAAATTGTAAGATAATCTCTCTTTAGAGCAATACAAGACATTCTTTACAAATCTTTCTCTAGTTCTTGTTTTGCTCTTGAATTCTCTCAATCTCTAAGTCTTTTCCTAATCTCTTTGGAGAATTCGTTCGGGTAAAAGACAGACTTAGTGTAACGGATCGTGTTAAGTACCGCATGATCGCTATTTGAAATTTAAGGTCGTGACACTCTGCTTCTGACAATATTGTTGTTTCTATACTTCAACAACAACTGCCATACGACAAAGAAAATGAATAAAATAACCGCACAAGTTGAGATGTAACAGAGAAAAAAACTATAATAACTAATGGAGTAATAAACTAAAATTTAATAACTGTAATAGAATTTGTTTTCATGACACTATTTACAGCAACTGATTTATAAATTCCAAAATTAATTTTAATCTAATTCATCAATCAATCGTATTAGAATTTGATCAATCTATTATGTGCATGAACTCAGAGGGGCATAAATAGTAACTGGCTAGTGGTAGCATTCATATACCCAAAGGCAAGTAACAAGTTCTAACAATAACTTTGTCGCGCTCCAGTTAAATGTCTTGTGAGTTGAGTACCCAAAGTGTGTGTAGGTTCTGAGGGAAAAAAACGAAAGCTGTCTGGCAAAAGTACTGACATAATGGTGTCGTTAACTATATCTGGTAACATAACTTCTACGGTAATATCAGTTAAAAAATAGCCAGGCTTTAGACACACTTTGTGTAAAAGTTATGGTCTCAAGAAACTTAGGGTGAATATATAGATGATGGACTTGATGTAAAGGAAGAACTCATCTTTTCCACTGCATCAAATAAATATCCAATATGATTCTATAAACCAATCTAAACTTTGATACTATAGCGTAAGTTCACACCGCCTAGAAACTAATTAACAGGTCTCATACACACTCATAGGATTGAACTCATATTTCTAACATCTATCGAGAAATTACGCAAATTTCCGATAAATTAGATTTATGAGAAAACAAGAATAAAAACAACACACAAATTTGATAACGAAGTTCGACCAATCTTGTTTACGTCTCTGGACCTACTGCAGATCTTTTTACTAAAAAAGTAGAAATTATACAATGTGTTTACAACACTTACAACTCACAACCCACAACCAATTGCACCCAAGAAAATTACTCTCAATTTTCTCTCACAAAAACTTTTCTCTCAATTGGAATGAACACTTTGGATGATCAATTCATTACAATTACACATCTATTTATAGGAAAATTCACTCCTTGAATTTCTCCTTAAATTAATGGTTCCTTAAATTGCTCCTTGAATTAAGCTATTTGTTTTACTCCATGAATTGCTCTATGTTTTGCTCCATGTTATGTTCTATGTTTTGCTCTATGTTTTGCTCCTTAAATTAAGGAGTTTTATAACAATCTCCAACAACATCTGACATCTAAATCTGTTGTTACAAGATTGAATTTGACTTTTTGTATTGATAAAATAGACCTGCAATGTGTGGGAAAGCATGATCACAATACATTCAGAATAAACGGATATTCTCAAGTTAAACAAGCCAAAGAAATAATCTCTCACTCAAAGTTGGACCAGAATTCTTTGGATTGTTCACCACACTAGGCTGAACCGCCCAAAATCAATTTACAAGCTCTTATGCTGAACTCATACACAAATGAAGCTGCTTCGAATCAGAACAACACGTGCATTAGTAATACAAAAAACCACTAAACTATGAACAGACAATAAAAAAAAAACTACAGAATCTCTAATTAGTTTTAATAGAGGAACCCGATCGGAAACCTCAAACTTTGAATTGATAACTTCCTACGGCTAAAATCCATCTCATATGCATATGAAAGTGATCAAAACTTAGATCTCAATTTAAACTAATAATCAAAATTCAATATATATGGATCAATTATGTAAGTAAACATATATTAAAATTCAATTCTAGAATGGGATGTACCTCGCTCGTCAATAACGTCGAGGGAGCAGTGAACAATGTGATGATGCTAGAGGGCGTCATTAGCATCTGTGAAGCTCTGTATGTATAGCGGGGTATTCTGCTTGTCACCAAAGTTTTCACCAATTTTATCAAATTGGTGAAGTATTGAATGGGGAAGGAGGTTCACCTGATGTCCAACGACACCGAGGCAGACGATCATCTTCTCCGGCTTCGGCTTCGGCTTCCTTTTTTCCGCTACTGGGACAACGACGCGATCCAATGCCTCTCTTCACTGTCTTCAGTGAGTATTGATATGTACACGACGTATTCATATCTTCTAAAATGTTTTGAAATTTCTCAATATTTTTATGGGTATTGTTTTTTATGTTTTGAGAAAATATAATTTTATGATAACCTTTATATTCAATTGAACTCTTCAATTGATATACTGATTATCATTCATTAAAAATAAAATCTTTATGGACAATAAAATACAAATCTTAAAGGCATAAATATAATAATTTAATATAAATCACCTTAAAATTAGATATAGGTAAATAAATAATATATTTTTATCAAAATAACTAATAAAAAAAAATAAATATAAGTAAAACATATATAGAAAAATAACATAAACCATATTAACCTATCGAAGATTTTCAATAAAAACAGAAATAAAAATCGCCACGATCTTAGTAGTAGTATTTTTTTATTTTATTTTTTTGTTTTGTTGAGAATATTGAAAAGGGTGGGTGAGATAATTATAACAAATAAGATAATTTTGTTATAATTACCATCGTGATATATATATATCTTGTGATATATATAGATTTCTAATTCTAAGAGAGGTACACTACACTACACTACTCTCTACGAAAGAAGTGTATAAATTCAGGACTCAGGTGCTTCACGAATCCATCCACCAGGCGTAGAATCAACATTAGCCTTTTGTTTTTATATATTTCTTCAGTAAGCCGTCTTTTTTTATGTTCTCACTAGACACCTCTCAATTAAGTTTAACTAATAACAATGGCTCCATTTCAAATCAATAACCTCTGCAATTTGTTGAAAAAACACACACCACATGTTCAGGATGTACAAGCGAATACGACACCCGTCTCATCGAGTCAACAACTTCCACACGACGTATGGCAAAAAGTGTATGAAATCCTTGATCTCCTCGACTCCATCATGTTCAGTTGTGTTTGCAAAGAGTTTCGGTCTATTTCAATATCAACCAACCATCCTCGTCTCTCCGACGTATTGCTTGTGATTCGTAGTCCAAAACAATCTAACGAATTGGAGTTGTTCAGTTTCAAGGATTCGAAAAAATACAAAATCCCTCTACCCGAAACAATATTTGAAAGTTCAAGTAGATGCTTAGGTTCTTCCTTTGGTCATTTGATTTTTCAGCATCACCAAACTCGAAATATAATTTTATGGAATCCATTGAGCAAAAATCAAATTTCACTACCTCCAATGTTATTTGAAATCAAGAAGGTAACTCTATCTAGTAAATCAACAAAACAAGGTAATTTCTTTGCAATTTGTGCTGATAGAAATTATATATATACTTGTAAACCAGATCAGGATCAAGACTGGACAAAAATACCGTATGCATTTTTGGATATTGATGAAATTTTTTACTACAACAATAGACTTTTTGTTAGTGACTTAAGAGCAATATGTCAAGTTAATTTAGTTTCCAATCCAAGGCAAATTATATGGTGCAGATCATCATTATTCGTTCGTTGGGACAACTTAATGTGGAACTCATATTTCTTGGAGTCCTTCAAAGGAGAGTTACTTTTTATTCAAAAGCTAAGATTGAACGATGGAGAGTTCAAAGTGTGTATTGGAAAGTTTGATGACAAGATAAATGAATGGAAACAGATGAATTTAAATCATGGTTATTATTATATATTCCTTTCCAATGGCTTTGGTTTTAATTATAAAGGTGACTCTATTTGTTTATCAAGAGATGAAGGGAAGCACTCTGAATTTTGTTTGTCTCAAGATTGGATATATTTTACAGATAATAATTCTTTTGGTCGATTTCAGCTCAATAGCGATGATCAAGGTCTGTTCAAAATTATCTATAATGAACCACCCACACTTGGTAATTGTTATTGTTGGCTTTCACCTGATCCTTACTAGGAACCTTTTTGATTTGAATGTTTAAGTAAGAGTTTCATTTCCACTTATTGTATACAATTGAATTGATAATAAAATAACATGTTAAATTTGATTTTATATTAATGTTAAAAATAAAAAAATATCAAATAATATTGATAGAATAACAAATTATGAATATTATTGTTATTTTATTTCTTTATTAAAGTTTTGGTCAAGTAGATTAACTATAAATAAGCAAATATTTCTATAATATTTAATTAATGAAAAAAATAATGAATTTATTATTTTTTTTTGTACTCTTTATCTACTTTTTTAAATGTTATTAAAGTTTATAGATTTTAAAATCTAATAATCTTAATTATTAAATTGTAAGTTTTGTAATTAACTTTCAATACTCATGTAAAAATAACGAGTATATAAAAATATTATTAATTATTTTTTTAATAATTTAAATTTTGAAGAGAGATTGTTTCGTAACAAATTTTAACATGATATCAAATAATAAACAATAATATCCCTAATTCTGAATCTGTTATGATGTTTTAGACTTGTTTTGTTGGCTTCTAACGATAATTTATTATTGAGAGAATTATTGGTTTTAATTGGAGTTTATTTTATCACTTTTAATTTTATTTGTGATTAAAAATATATATGTTGGATTCTTTATCTGTCTCTGATGAATTCTATGTGAGTTCACATGTTTGTTTCTCGACTCTTAAGAATTATATACTGTCTCTGTTGATTTTATGAGTTTCTACTTTGTCTTTTTGTCTCGATTCAAAAGTTACAATCAACTATCAAGTGCATTCTCTGTAATTATTACTCTAATTATTTATCAGTGAAGAATTCAACAAGAAAATATTAGTGCAATTCAAATGATAGTCTGAACAAGCTATTACTCGTGTGCTTATTGTATTCAACTCCAATGGCAACTGGCTTAACTCAATTACATCTGACAGATATTTGTCATCTTATTACACACATTTAATGTCTATTATATTAAAAGTTTTTTTGTACCTACTCACCTTTTATCTCTCTCATCCTCTCTCTCCTACTCACCTTTTCTCTCTCTCAATTTTATTTTTTATTTTTTATATGTAATATTTTTAGTTATTATTAAATTACATTCACTGTTATTTTATTTGCCAGGGCCATAGATGAAAATATAGATATTGGTAAAAATAATATCTATTAATATACATCTTTTATATGTATTTTTTTTTTAGTTTGATTTGGTGGAAATATTGATGCTTCAACTACAGAAATTTATACCAAACATGTAATCAATATTAATAGATATTTTCATAAATTAAAATTATAGATATCTATCTATATTTTAAATTCCATAAAATTTTAGAAAATATTTATAAAAATCAAATGAAGTACATATCCCTGGGAGAACAAACGCTTGTTATATGCTAAAAACAACCTTACTACATTGTTTCAAAGAAGTGCTTTAATCATTAATTTGAAGCACTTGTAATTAATCATGAAGAATATGATGGAAATCGTAAGAATTTATATGTTGACTGCAAAGTTGTTGATGGTCAAACTCATTGCCAGTGTCACTCTCTAGGGTTTTTTTAGACATCTTTGGCAACCCTTTTGATGGATTCTGTGTAAGCTCCATTATGAAGTCTCTCAAATCACAAGCTTTTAGTATTTCACTATCCTTCTTCTGCTACCAAAATTTTCAAAGTTAACTTCATTTTCCAAACACACAATGTAATGTATACATCAAACTTGACAACAACTTACCTCTACTTTGAACACATTAGAAACTAGGCTTCTATTGCTGGTTACATTTGCATTACTTACTTCCAAGCCTAAAGAATCTAATGCTTCAATCAATCTCATAAATCCGCCGGGCTTGTGTTCACTAAATACCTTCACAAAGAACTCATTTCCATCTAGCTGAGACACTTCCACTTGTGGCTATAAACAGGCACTGCTTTTAGTACTCCATCTTTTAAAGAAACAGAAAAAAAAAACAGAAAAAGATGTTCAAGTTCATTACCTCCATTTGTTGTGTCTTGTCATTAGTAGTAACAAAGTCTTGATTTTGTTTTGTTGTGAAATCTCCATTTCCTGATGTTCCCAATTGACAATCAATTACATCTAATTTGTCACATTTGGGTTTAGACCAAAGATCACCGTCATTTTTTGAATGTTCTTCAAGCTCATTTTTTAATTCTTTTACTTGTTTTTCCAACTGCTTCATATACTCAATTGCATCCCCAAGAATAGAAGCTCTGTCCAACTTTCAATCAATGTGACAAAAGCATTAAAAATTTCCAACATGACATACTCTTCATAATTAATATAATTACAATTACCTTGGAGATTACAGGAACCAATGCGCGAAGATTGTAAAGCCTTTCATTAAGTTTTTTCCTTCTATTCCTCTCTGCAAAAAGGTTCTTACAATGAGACCCTTTACCAGACGTTCTTCGTCGATACTTGAAACCATCCTCATCATCAATCTGATCACTGCAATCTGATAGAGGATCTTCTTGTTCTCCTTCATGTTTGATTGAGTCCTTTTCATTACCCTGCTGTTCTTCTTCAGCTGCAGTTTCCTCAACTCTTAAAGACTGTAATGGATCAGTTTGATCATCAAAACCTGACGAAACATGCGAATAATCCCAAAAGAAGTTGTTTTTCCTCTTGTTTTCTGAGTTGTAACTAAAAGTGTCCATAAAGTTCAATGCAGAGTTGCACTGGAGAACACTATCAATAGAGTTTTCATCCTGCAAATGCAAATTTTGTAGTACTGATGCTGCAGGAGAAAATTGGGAAGATATGAAATGATTGTTGGTATCAATGTGGTCACTATTCATTGAATTTAGATTTTCTATGAAGCTTGTGTTGATCGGCGCGTCCTGCTCCAACATATTGTACTGGCCTGTAATGAAATCAATTACTTGCTGATCTTCAGATATCTGTAAAAAACAGCAGTACTTATAATCACAATGTAAATAAAAGGCTGCATTAAAATTATTGAAATAGCATAAGAAAGAGATGGTTTGAGAGAGAAATTATTGGTGTCACACTTGTTTAGAAACAAACAGATCAATTAAGCCTCCTGGCATTGGAATCAAAACTTTGGTTCCAAGAAAGTCCTGCAATTATATATACATAAAAAAATAAAAGATCTTAATCTCTCAGTATTAAAGTACATGATTAAGCTTCTAATGTGTGTGAGCTAATGAGTTTGGTATCAGAACTCACTTCACCACTTGAATCTATGCCATTAGAAACGTATAGCCAATTGGGTTGGTTAGAAATCAAGGTCTCTGCATAAATCCTGTGCACAAGAACAGAGTGAAACCAATTACCTTGTAATGCAATGGTATATACTCATTATGAGCACTGTAAGTGCGTAGGCTCAAGCGCCGCCATTGTATACGTGTGTAAATGCTATTTCAAAAGACAAACGGTGAAAGGAAAAAAACAACTTACAAATGCTGAAGAAAATTAAGAGTGAACATGAACAAATATTATACCCTGAATCTAGAGGAATGATGGAAGGTAATTGATCAAGAAAAACACAAGGTTTTGATCTACGGTGTTGGAATATGTTATCCCTGCATTGAAGGAATTGAGAGTCTCTAAATAATTGTTCTTCATCTCCATTATTATTGCTGTTTTCAATCCCAGCACAACAACATTTTAACAACTCAATAGACCTGTTAAAAAAGTCATACATGAACTTAAAAAAAAAAAGGTAAAAAACAAAGTAATATAACTTATCTTGTAATTTTCTTATTTTTTGTTCTTCTTATTAACCTTTGATCTTCACTTAATTTCCATATAACAGAATAATCCCATCCTTTTATTGCCACAAGATTTCTAACTCTTTCCATTAGATTATGCATATCGATGTTCATGTTACCTGCAATGACTAATGAAGTCGCAGTAGATTATAGAATCTTTAGAAACTAGTAGTGTAACACAGAGAGACTAACCTGAAAGATCAAAGTACTTGTTCTTAATTGCTTCAAAGATTACTGATCCTTTAAGTGAACAAACCAAGAGAAACAAAAGCAGAACAAAAGAAAATGAAAATGAATAACAGAACAAACAGAGGATGATGTCCATCTACTACAAACTTATTAGTTGATTAGCAATTGTTAACTGAACTATATCAAAATAAAATATCCACCTAGTTCATTCAAGAGTACCCATTTTCTGAATTTTTTTAGTTTTCAAAAATTATAATAACATTTGATCTCTTATATTATTATATATATCAAAATAATTATTTTATTTTTCTGTATTATGAGCTTGGCTGCAATTTTGGCAGATGAAAAGCAAGCAAAGCATGATGAGATATTTTTTAGAGTAATTTTTATTTATGAAATAATAGTTATATGTTCTTAGAAGAGAGAAATTTTATTATATAAAAAGAAAAGATATTTCAAAGTGAATAACGATGGAAAGTGCATAACGCATGAGCTAAGGTGCCGTATCTAACTCTAACTGCCTTACTAAGTCCCTCCCTTGCTTGGTTGCCTAAATTATTTCATGTTTTAACTACCTTTAATTTTAGGTAATTTTGTACCTAAAGTGAGCTAAAAATTTATTAAATTTAGACGTCTCTCGTATTTTAACGTAAACTTTATTCATTCATTCTTTATCTTTTAGATTTTGCCTATTAAAGAAAGAGCTATTACCCTACCAAATTTACAAATTATCTAAGTAAATTTTTTTATTTTTTTAATTATATATATAAATCATTATTTGGTTTAATATCGAAAGATCTAAAAGATACTCGTGTTATATTATGTATATTTATTGTAATTGATAAAATAATTAAATTCTTTTTTACATTCAATTTCAAAGAATCATTGTTTTTTTATTTTCTAAAAAGAAAAAAATATACCTAAAAGGAAACCATTATCTTAACATAACTACTCACAATCAAATAAAAGATCATTAAATGAAGTAAATATTATCAAACAATCCATAAATTATTCTTGTTGTATTTTATATGTTTATTATAATTGATAATATAATTAAATTTTGTTTGTATGTTAAATATCAATAAATATTTTTTTCTATTTTCTATAACAAATTTGTACCTAAAAAGGGAAGCCATGACATAAGCACTTTCAGTGATACTGGGGAAATAAAATTATGGGATTTAGTTGTCCCTCACGTGGAAGAACAAGTAAGTTTAACTAGTGTTTTTAGCATAGAAAAATAATTATCACTACTAATAATTTATATCATAAGTATTTTCGGTGATAATGTAATTTATATCACGTGTAAATATTTTCATTAGTAACGTATAAGTAACTATTATACGTGTGTGAAATATTTTTATAATATATAACACATTTTATAACAAGTAAAGCTAAATATTTTAAATATATTTTGTGCCGTTTATACATCATTGTGAGAGGCACGTTTTTTAAGCATAATAAATAAAATAAGAGAATGTAAGATATAATCAATTAAAAAATAACACGAATTAACATGTTGAGTTTTTTTTATAACGTGTAAATTTATGAAAGATTAAAAAGTTGGGAAAATTTTATAAAAAAAATCTTTAATAACTAACTACCAAAAAACATAACCAAAAAACATAATCCAAAATTGGAAAAAAAATATTTAAAAGTCTAGTTGTTTAGATAAAATAAAACTTTTAAATTTATTAATTTTTAGACAATATATTAAAACTTGATTAAGTTTGAAAATTAGACATTAAAAATACATGAATATCTATGATTTCTTATTTTTCAAACTAATAGATTTTTGCTATTTTATTTTTCAAATTTAATAGATTTATAAAGTATTATTTCTATTTTTAAAACCTAATAAATATCTTTTGTTTTATTTTCCAAACTTAATGAACCATCCTTGTTTTATTTTTTAAACTTAATGAATTTTTGTTATCTCATTTTTACCTTTCTCTATTCTATAAGATGGAAGATTGATTAAGAATGACTTTTTTTATAAAGAGAATAAAGAAAGAGATATATTGTTTGTCACATCTTTCTGACTTGAAATCCATAAAGAATTTAAGAAAGGATTAACATTCCTGTTATGTAGGTAGGTCTAATAAATTTGAAAAATAAAAGTTTATGAATTAATTTTTTGTATCAAATTTATTCCATAATGTTCAGAATTCACATACATATTAGTTTTGATTACATAAAATATATATGATTATGTTTTAATAATGATCATAAATTAAAAAATTGTTAATTTTAAAATTAAGAATATTTTAATTTTTAATAACAATATTTAAAAAAAAAAAGATTACATAACTAAGATACATTGAGTATCGAGCTCCAAAAATTAAGTCTATGTGTCTTACAAGACCTTAATATCACTGTACTACAACTATACTTGCTAATAAAATTATTCAAAAATTACATCTTTAGACATATTTCTAGGATTTACAAAATACATGCATTTTGTAATCTAAACAGAAAATTAGCCACGTGTAAAAACCAAAAACTTCAAATTTAAATAGAAACTTTTTAACCCTGGCCAATATAGTATTAAATTATAGAAACTATGATTTATTAATTTTTTTAAATATAGTATAATAATTTATAATTCATGTTTAGAACCATTCAAGTTTGACCTCATCAATAACATGAAAATTGATTAATATTTCTATTTAAGTCTATTTTATAAGAATCCCTTAGTTGAAAATCAAGGATATGTATACTAAATAATATAAAATAGGGTTACAATCATTTATATATTATATACTTATAAATAAAAAATTAGTAAAAGAAAAAAATATAAATTATACCAAATAGATGGAGTTATAAAGTAATATTAATAAGAGAAAAAAATTAGATTTAACAATATTAAACTGATATAACTTTCTCTGATATGCAAATAAAAATAAATAAATAAATAAAAATCTATCTTTATAGTTTATACCGCGTTACTTATGGTTCCAATCCACAATTTTTTATTAATAAGGAAAAAGAATAAGGAAAAGGTGAGTCATTTTCCTTCATAGTTTTGGTAACATATATCTACTCATATTTTGTAATAGGTATTACATAGTTTTGTTAACATATATCTATTCATATTTTGTAATAGGTATTACTTTTTATCTATGTTTTAGAAGTGTTTTAATTTATTATCTATATTTTATAAATAATTTCAAAATTTACAAAAATAAATAATAAACACATTTTATTTAAAATTTCTCTCTTGTATTTCTCATGTTACTTACAATTTCTTTATTTTATACATCTATAACTAAGAATTAAAAAAGAAAAAAGAAAAAAAAAGTATTCAAATGCATTACAAGAATTGTCATTTTAATTTTAAGTCATTGCTTATCTTTTTTAATAGATTGCTATTTGGAGTTTTGACTTGATTTATATTTATGTTTTTTTCTTTCTAAATGATGATTTTCTCATCACTTGATACACTATTTGTGCTCTTTTAAATGTTGATTTTCTTCACCGTTTTGAATATCACTTGTAGTGGTATCATTTCATTATTTTTTCGTGTTCTTTCTCTTCTTTTCTGTTTGTGTTTTCATTTCTTAGTATCAAAATGGCATTTTTTTTGTCATTTTTATGCTTTTAATTTCTTTTTTTAATTTTTAATTATAAGGATATGTAAGGACGAAATTATCCTTTTTTAAAGTTCACTTGAGAAAAAAAAAGGAAAAATCTTAAATAAAATGTGTTTATTGTTTATTTTTGTAAAATTTAAAATCATTTACAAAACATAGAAATTAAAATAGAACTCTTATAAAATATGTATAAAAAGATACAAGTTGTAAAATATGAATACCTATACTAATCCCCACATTCACATATTTACTTCATAAAATTAGGGTGAGAAGGAAATAAGAATGTCACAAATTTATAAGTCATTTTTATTGATTGTTTTTTTATTCTTTTGTTTTTTTTCACAAACTTACAAAATATGTATCTTATTTTAATATTTTTTATATATATTTTTAAAAAACATTTAAATAAATTAGTATTTTTATTTTATTTTCTTATATTTTTTAATAAAAGATCCCTTCATTTTCATTCATATTCGTATTATTGTTTATTCTCATTTAGAATAAATGATTAATAAAGACACGTTTAGAACGACGGATTGATTGAGAAATAAAAAATAAAAAATAAAACCGCCAAAGCCCTTTGGTTCCTCTCTGGCTCTCTGCCAATTTTCATCGTCTCCCTTACCAGCACAACGCCGGCGGTTAAGAATCCTCCATTATTGCAGTTCGGTAAGCTCCTTTTCCGCCATTAACTACGCCAATAGTCTCCACAGTTCACTCTCTCGCTTTCTTCTTGTTCTCCTTCATCCATCTTCCTCTTCTGTGATATGTAAGATATTCATTTTTGTGGGTCTCAAACTTGGGTTACTAGCTGGTCCATCGTTTGAAATGACTTATTTTCTCTAGGTCTGTTTCACAATTATTGCAAATCAAAGAAATCCTCTTTCAATTTCATTTTAGATTAATGTTACATTTGGGTCATCGGCTCGTAGCTTTCGGTAATCTGCTTGTAGCTTTCAATATTCTGCTCTCTAAGTTTAGTTAAGCTAGGATTTTAGATTCTTGGATGATTGAATGGTAAATTAACAGATTTCTTTGATGATTGGGATCAAGCCTTGGTTTATTATTATTATCATTATTATTATTATTATTATTATTATATTTCTTTTGCTGTGACAAGCCTTCCAAATCCCATCGCTATCCACTTTAACTGATAACTCATTAGTCACATATCTTCACTAAATCAACACGTTCACTTCAATATCCTTAGTACTAGTGTTTCCTCCACAAAGCGATCTCCAACTTCAACCACCTTAATTTCTTCGTTTTCTCACATAGGTCATTCATCACATATTGTTGTGAAGAAATTTTATGAGCATCTAGATAGTTTGTTCAAAATAAGGGATAGAACACACGAGTTATCTTTAAACGCACTTCAAACAAGGTAGTTTTTCACTAGTTATGGCTGTTTATAGCAGTTCTCAGCCCCATATAACATAACTATTAGTGGGGGCAAGAAAACTACATGTTTGGCTGCCTTATGTAAATGTAACTACCAGTACCCACACAACTTCTACTGCCGCAGCAGAGCAATTTTGCTCACCCCATACCAAACCCACCACACATTAAGCATATTTCTGAGCATTGTAACTTATAAGTATCTTGGCCTTTTAACTCTGCTGCAGAAAATCAAACATGTTTCTATCAAGATACTTTGGGAGAGCACTCTTTTCTGCAGCTAAGACAGGAACTTCTCCAGCTGCTGCAGCTCAGATGGTACATAATCCTCTTGAGCATCTCTTTGAGGTTGATAGAAGCCCAGATGATGACAAGCCTGTTGTCTATGGTACATTCCTTTTACCTTGATTAAATCTTTATTTTTTTAGAAAATTTGATGAGGTTATTTGTCATAATGTTCTGTCACCCTTGTCTGCACATGCTTCTGCTGAAAGAGCCACTACCAGTGACGGTAACTATGTGTTGTTGTGTATATAATCAGCTGAATGAAATGAATGTGTTGTACTAAGTTTTCATAAGATCAGCTACAGGGAAAATTGTCCAACCTATAAGCACATTTGTTTTAAAATAAGTGAACATGAAGAGTACAAAAACATACATCTAAGAAATAGAAGATTTACGTAATCAAGAAAGTTACATACAGTGTTTTATATTATTGATAATCAATACTGCAGATTCGTAAATGGAATCTGAGTTTTGCATGTGTTAGTAAATTTGGATAAAATGATATAATCACAAATTTCTCCTCCCAAGATCTTCCTTAACAGAATATCAAATAACAGAGAAATAGATAATACACAACACAGGAATTATAGTGGAAACTCCAAATTAGAGAAAAAACTACTTTCGTTGTCAAAAGACAACCAGAGAAAAATTCACTATGTGGAAAATTGTTACAACCACACTCTCAGTAATTTTCTCACACCCAAAAGACAAGAACAACTACAAACCCAAGAGAATTTTCCCACAAAATTCTCACTCAAGAACTTCTCGTACAAGTTTTTCTCTATTTTTGGGATGATTAACAATGAAGAAATGAAGTCATATTTATAGCCTTCAAGTTCTCATTTCATATGCCAAACATTTCTTCATTCAACAAAATTAAGCTACCTAATTTTCCTATTCTTTATTCAAACAAGGTTACGCACCTCCATTTTTGACAATTTGGTAAACCAACTTCCATGAATTTTCTTCTAAATTAGGCACCTCCTATTTTGACTAACAAACCTAATATCATTTTTAATCAATCATAACAGCATGAGGTAAACTAAACTTGTTCATTAGGTCAATGGGTATATATCCTGGTGCTTCATCTATAACCATTGTGGAGTCATTAACAGATGCATAAAGTCCATGCAATACTTATCATGCTATGATAATATCCCACATGATCATTTAGATGGAATTTTGAGGTGAGTGATTTTTAACATGGCTTATTTTGAAAAGAAAAGAAAGAAAGATAACATAATCAATTAAAAGAATTCTCACTGGTATCCAAATGAATCATAAAAAACCCGATTGTCTCATGATTCTCTGGTATCAGATGAGTATATTGAATTCCATGGTTTTGGATTTAGATGCAAGTTTGTTTCTATGAATATTCATATATGATATATTCCTTTGGTACAATTTACTGTTGGCAGGTCGGAGTTGGAAAGCCTCTGAATTGCGCTTGAAATCTTGGGATGACCTTCAGAAGTTATGGCATATTTTATTGAGGGAGAAAAACATGTTGATGACACAACGTCAGATGCTTCAAGCGCAAAACATGCGATTTCCTAATCCAGAGCGGATTCCCAAGGTATAATTGCTTTCTATTTCACATTTTTTTACAATATGTCATTCAAATATGTTTTATAGATTTTGATATGATTTTTCAGATCTAAATTAGTAATGCTCTTCAATCCAACTCACCTTATTGCAAACATGTGCCTGCTATTTTGCCAGTTATTGAAAATCATCTCCTACTCTTCCTGCATTGATCATAACTGATTCGTGTTTTTCCATACAATTGAAGTATACAATTTGACGTAGTAAAACTACTTTGAAATCATTAAGAGTCATGATTATGAACATGATAAGCTAGAGCAAGAAGAGGTTAGCATCATGTCCATTATATTGATGATTTAACATGGCTTTCAAAATTTCAAAGTTTCTTGGACTATGTTTGGTAATTTTGATTTTTAATATTTTGTTGAAAAAATCACTTATTTACTGATAACTATTTCTAAAATGATTATTTGAATTAAAAAAAGTTTTTAAGCGGTAGAAATTGTTGGAAAACTAATCCTCTTAAAAGTTTAAGCTATTGGAAGAAAGATCAATAATATTTTTATATATTTGAGTATGTGATTTTTTTATACCGATCTTTAGAACTTGCTTTCCTATATAACCTTAATGGTTAGAAGTCCAAGATTGGTAGAGGGAGAAAAAGAGAGGGATGAAGAATTCTTTTAATAAATTATTTGATAATGCTTTCTTTTGACGATTAGGTTCAGAGTTCTCAATCATGTGTGGGTTTGATGGATACAATCCAAGGGTACTTATCATCTTAGGTATCTCGCTGACGTGATGGAAATTAAAAGTAGAAGAATTGTTCAAGTTTCCCATCTATTGACTATCCACCTTGCTGCATTGTTCTGATGGAATTCTTATTATTACTATTTTATGTTGGTGTAAAAACTACTTGTAGGTGAGGAAGTCAATGTGCCGGATCAAGCATGTACTCACAGAGAGAGCAATTGAAGAACCTGATCCCAGGAGGTCGGCTGAGATGAAGAGGATGATAAATGCCCTTTGATGGCTTCAGGCTGTGGTAAACTGTTATAACGTTATGCTGCCTACTTTTATGTAAGATGAACAACTTTTGATTGTTCAGGCCTATCTAAAAGGAGTGAATCACGACATGTTTCTTGTTTTATTACTGATAGTCTTCTTTAAGACTTGTTAGAAATTGTGGCAACTTATTAAAATTTTGACACTTTTGCCTAAAGGCTTTGGGGATGAGTTGTTTCAAATTAAAAAAAAAAAAGAAAAAAGAAAAAAGAAGAATTGGGTTCTGAAAGGAATACAAAGAAAGGCAACTCTGTTTTACCAAGGGATTATGGCCATATTATTCCTCTAACGGCACTTTATTCTCGTTTCTTTTAAGTTTAGTCTAGTAATTTTAAGGGTAAATTGGATTTTTCTTAAAAATAACAATTTTTTTTTATAACTCTTGAAAAAAAATTAAAATTCCCACAAAAAAGATACTCTTCCTTTTTTTTTGTTTCCAAATATTTTTTTTTCTCATTTGAGTCTCATTCTCTTTAGTAAAAAAAGATATTTTTTTCACTCCAATAATTTGTCAATTTAAACGATTTTACAGTTAAAAATAAAATTTATAATATTTGTATAAGTAAATTAGAGGGATACAAATAAAATAAAACTTAAGAGAAAATGAGATGGAATAGAAAAAATGATATATTTTGAAGTAAGTTTTTTGTTTCTATTTTTATTTTAAAGATAAAATCAATATTTTCCTTGAAAAATTAATATTTTTTTTTAAAAATTGACCGAACTTATCTATCTTAAAAAAAATCCTTACGAAAGAATTAAAGGACGAGACAGACCCTAATTATTTTCTTGTTTGGTCTCTTTGAGAAAATAAACAAAAGAATAATACTAGTACTTTTTTTTTCTTCATAAAATTAGGAAAGCTTTTGTTAGTGTAATGCTTTTGGCAACTGTGTAGTGCTGTATCTAATTAGAAATTTTAAGTAAGTTAAGTTGTGCTAGCGTATGTAAAAAAAAATTGTAAATGCTTCCGATTGGCGCATATTTAGGATTTATAATTATAACATAAATACCTTTCGTAACACTAATAAAACTTTGAAACACCATATTTCATTGGTTTCATTAGTTTTATATTTGTTTAAAAAATTTAAAAAGGCATCCCTTTCTCTCAACAAGTAGTAGTACTTGAACATAATGTCACTAGTTCAAATTCAACTAATAATTTTTTTGGAATTTATTCAAAGAGTGTACCAATCTAGATTAAAAATCACGATCATGATTTCATTGACGAGCCCAACTCAAAGTGAAAGCAACTATCAAAAGACATGAAAAATCGTCTACGACATGCTTGGTTTCTTAGACTCTATCATGTTCAAAATTATTTGCAAAAAGTTTCCATCTATTTCAATTTCATCCCACCATCCTTCTCTTTCCAATACATTGCTCATATTTCATAAATAAAAAAATTTAATGAATTAGAGTTATTCAATTTTAATGACTCGAACAAATACATGATTGTTCTTCCTTTGATAGTGATTTCATAGATTTTTTCTTTAAATATTTGATTTTTTAGCATATCTAATCTCATGAAATAATTTTATAGAACCTGCAAAAACCAAATCTCTCTCTTACAAATTTATGGGTCAAAAAGGTAATTCTATCAAGTTAACCAACTAGAGAAAGTAATTTCTTGACAATTTGTACCTATGGTACATACGTATACATTTGTGAACCAAAGGATCAAGATTGGATAACAATGTAAACAAAAGGATCAGATTGGATAACAATTAGGTATTATTTTTGTGACATTGATGATATTTTGTGTCACAATAACAAAATTTATCTATATGATGTTGAAAAACTTTATTATATTGATATACTTTTAAACTCTAACCAACAATTAATCCCTCCTCAAGCAATTCATACTTTGCAAAGTCTTTAAAAGGAGAGCTGCTTTTGATTAAAAAAAAATCTATCAATAACAAGTTCCAATTTTACTTTGGAAAGCTTCATGAGAAGAGAAATAAGTGAAAATCTTTAAATTATTAGGCGAAGAATATGTATTTTTTCCCACTGGCTTTCGTTTTTATCATAAAGATGATACTATTTGTTTATGAAGAGAGAAATAGAATCACTCAAATACTTTGTATATTTCACAAATGGTAATTCTTTTAATAAATTTGATTATAATGGTGATGGAGGTGAGTTCAAACGTATTTATATTGAACCACCTAGCTAGATTTGTTTCTTTTTACTGTTGACTTGCACCTAACCCTTTTTAGGAATTTTTGGGATTATTTGAATAATTAATTAACACCTTTATTTTATATATACATGCATGTTTTTCTTTCATTATTATTTTTTAACTAATGTTCTTTATGATGAGTGAAATTCTCTTCTATTGAATGTTTTAACAAACAAAAATGTAAAGAAAAATGATTAAATAGGTCAATCGATATTATATAAAAGTTAAACTTATTAGAAAGTTTTGATTTAATTTAAAGGAATTGACAAATTTTTAAATAAAGATTAAATTCTTTGTTACAAACTATGATCATTTCATTAAAAATGACCCAAAAAAATTGAAAACTCATACAAAATTAATATATATTTTTCATGAAATTTTTTTTATCTAAAATTATTTGACTATAAATCTTATCTCCTAATGATTTTTATAAGAAATTGATTTGATATGTAAAGACATTGAGTGCATTGATTTGATATGTAAAGATATTAAGGGCATTAGTTTGATGTAAAATGTATTAATTTGATGTAAAATACTAATGATTCAGTGTGAAAAGTTTTGCTACTAATATTAATAAAGTTTATCATGATAAGTGAATGCCATTAAGAACCTAAATTTCTTATTATTTTAATTAATCATTTGTTTTTTTTATCTTTTTCTTTTTATGAATTTTGTGAATCAATAGGATGAATTTTGAATACCAGAATTAGTGGATTAGCTTCACTAAGGACAAATATTAAAGGAACGTTTGACCCAAAAAAATATATATTAAAGCAACAAACATATAGAATGTAAATGACCTTACACTCCCTAAATAGTATATAAAATAATGGTTTATCTCAAAGACAATAATAAAATTAATATAAAATAAACAACTTATCAGTGACACAAATAATGTCCTAATTAAATCATTAATTTCCTACATCAATTCTCTCATTTTTAGGAAAACATTTGACAAAAAATCACGTTGAGACAAGACAGCAAAATGAATATAAATGGAAAGAGAGTAATAAAAAAAATACTCTCAAGACAGCAATATAAATATAAATGGAAAGGGGGTAATAATAAAAAAATTAATTTGAAAATTGATGAGTTAAATGTCTTATAGAGCACATCAATAACAACCTGTGATTTCTCTTCCAATCTAAAAATCATTTTCCTTATTTTGGAAATCAACTCTCTCTCATGCTTAACATTACTAATATTGCGAGTCATTTCAAATACTTTAAACAGCATTTAATACTCCTAGGTTGTTAATTTTTTCGAACGGATCAAATATCAATACCAATTATACTATTAAAGATAAAGATGAGAAAATAAAAAATAAATAACATAAATTATATTTTAAATTTAATTGTATGATATAATCCTTTTTAATTTTTTTTATGCTTTTTAGTTTAATATAATAATAAAATGAACATATTTTTTTTAATTAATATGATTTAAAATTAAAATCAATTAAATAATGAGTCATTTAAGTAGACGAGGGTTTATAATTTGAGAAGAGTTAACATAGTAGATTGTATTTTCGTTTTGTTTCACGAGCTATATATATCATATTTTAATAATTATATAAACAAATTATATTTTTTAATCTTTTTATAAATTTAAATTAAATTAATCATAAATAATAGATTATATATTTATATTTTAACTTTAATTTATGTTTTTATTATATTAAAACATTAATAATTTTTATTTTATAAAAAATATTTAAATTATAAAAATTACAAATCTTAAAATTATTTAGTAATTTATTTTGGTTATTTCAAAATAGGTAATACCAAAATTTTATCAATGTTTATTATTTCTTAATTATTTATTGATTCAATTTTTTTTTTCATTATTAAAATTTGATATTAAATCACTTTTATTATAATTTTTAATTTTTAATAAAAATAAAAATAATATTTAAAATACTATTTCAATTTTATTTTTTATAATTATAAGAGAAATACCTTTCATAACACTAATAGGACTTTAAAACCCTATATATTTCATAAGTTTCATTAGTTTTATATTTGTTTAGAAAATTTCAAAAGCTGCCTCTTACCAATCTGGCTTAAAAACCACGATCATGACTTCACTGACGAGCCCAACTTAAAACGACAGTAATTAAACAAAAAACATATGAAAAATCGTCTATAATAGACTTGATTTCTTAGAGTCTATCATGTCCAAATCTATTTGCAAAGAGTTTCGTTCTATTTCAATTTCATCCCACCATCCTTCCATTTCCCATGCATTGCTTGTCATTAATTGATAGTGATTTCATAGGCACTTCCTTTGAATATTTGATTATTCAACATACCCGATCTCACGAGATAATTTTATGGAATCCACTCAGCAAAAACCAAATCCCTCTCCCACCAATTTACATGGTCAAAAAGGTAATTCTATCTAGTAAACCTAGAGAAAATAATTTCTTGGTAATTTTTACTGATGGTTCTGTTGGGAAATTACGCAAATTCCCGATAAGTCAGATTTATGAGAAAGAAAAAATAAAAATAACACAAATTTGATAACGGAGTTCGGCCAATCTTGCTTACGTCTCCAAACCTGTTGCAGATCTTTTTACTGAAAGAGGAGAAATTACACAAGGTGTTTACAACACTCATAACTCACAACCCAATTACACCCAAGAAAATTACTCTCAATTTTCTCTCACAAAAGCTTTTTTTCTCTAAATTGAAATGAACACTTTGGATGATTAATTCATTACAATTACACATCTATTTATAGGAAAATTCACTCCTTGAATTTCTCCTTAAATTAATACTTCCTTAAATTGCTCCTTGAATTAAGCTCTTTGTTTTGCTCCATGAATTGCTCTATGTTTTGCTTCTTGTTTTGCTCTATGTTTTGCTTCTTGTTTTGCTCTATGTTTTGCTCCATGTTTTTCTTCTTAAATTAAGGAGCTTTATAGCAATCTTCAATAATCTCCCACTTGAAGACTGATTTCAATCTGTTTTCACACCTCGATCAATGCATCAACTTTTCTAGTCTTGTTACTCTAACAAACCAACTGAAGTTGAGTACAACTTACATTTCATGGCATCAGTCATCAACATATAGTTCATGTATCTCTTGTTAGACACATGAGGTCGAGAAGACCTTCTCAATACAGGAGTTATAATAAGAGGTTGTGGTGTGTTGGACTGCTGCGCACAGCTCTGTCCAACGAGTTCCTCCGGCTGAGGACTTGCTACAATTAGTTCATTCACGGAACTATCTAGGACATCATCCGCATCTACTAATACTGATTCATTTTACTTTGAGTCGTTGGTGTCTATTTTATGCATGTCCTTATACATCACTCTTTCATTAAAAATCACATCTCTACTACGGATCACTTTCTTGTTTTTGTCATCCCAAATGCGGTAGCCAAACCCATCCTCACCATAGCCGATGAAGATGCATTTCTTAGATTTGGGATCAAGCTTATTCCTACCTTGATCACCAATATGCACAAATGATACACAACCGAAAACTTTTAGATGTGATAGTTTTACATCTTTTTTGCTCCATACCTCCTTTGGTATTTTGTGCTCTAATGGAACAGATGGACCTCAATTAATTAAATAAGCTACCATGTTGACTATTTTTGCCCAAAACTGCTTCGGTGGACCTGATTGTATATGAATGTTTCTGGCTCTTTATGTCAACGTTCGGTTCATATGCTGAGCTACACCATTGTGTTGAGGTGTGCCTAACATAGTTCTTTCCATTCTGATCATATGATCATAGCAGAAATTTTTGAATCTAGTTTCTTCATATTCACCATCATTATCTGTTCTGAGTTTTTTGATCTTCAAACCCGTCTCATTTTCCACCATAGCTTTCCATCTTCTGAAAGCCTCAAATACTTCAGACTTATGCTTTAGAAAGTAAAATCATACCTTCCGAGAGTGATCATCAATGAAAGTCACGAAGTAGTGTTTCCCACCAATGGATGAGACAGTCGTTGGTCCCCAAACATTCGAGTGAATAAGCTCTAGCCTTTCCTTCTTTGGGGTTATGCAATTTGTCTAAAAGATGACTCTTTTTTGCTTTCCAAGTATGCAATCTTCGCACATGTTTATCTCCGTAGACTGTAGACATGGAAGTTTTCCCTTTGAGTTCACAATCCCCATCCCCTTCTCACTCATGTGGCCAAGTCTTTGGTGTCATAGATTTGGTGTTTCATTGCCTCCTACAACTGCGATTGAACAATGTGCCCCTACTGTCATGTAAAGAGTGCCACTCTTCTTACCTCGAGTAACCGTCATTGCACCCTTTGAAATCTTCCAATCATCACCATGGAAGATCGTAGTGTAGCCATCACTAGCTAATTTCCCTACTGAGATTAAGTTCTTTCTTAGGTCAGGAATATGCCCGACATCATTCAGTTCCCAAACAGACCTGTTCAACTTAATCTTAACTACATTTCCAAGATATACATTTCCAAGGTTTCCGGGGACATATTTTTCGAAGAATTATTTCTGTGAAGTAACATGGAATGATGCTCCAGAGTCTAACACCCAAGATTCTTTGTTGCTCTCCAAAGAGCATATCAATACATTATCTCCTCCATCTTCTTCTGAGGTGGAAGTAACATTTGCCTCTGCCTTCACTTGTTTGTCCTTCGGTGCGCTTTTGCACTGATTTTTGTAGTGCTCGGTTCTCCCACAATTACAACACTCGATAGTCTTCGAGCTATGAGAATTATTAGGATTCCTAGATTTGGACCTCTTGTCGTTTGATCTACCTCGGTAGTCATTTCTGTGACGTCCATTCCCTTTGGATGAATCTCTTCCTCTTGACTCTGTATGCAATACCGAAGAGGTTAACGATTCACCTGACTCTCTACTTCGGATCTCTTCACTGAGAACCAGATCACGAACATCGTCAAATTTCAACTTATTGCTTCTTGACGAGCTACTCACAGCTGTGACAGTAGCATTCTAACTTTCTAGTAAAAAAGACAAAAGTATCAATGCTCATACTTCTTCATTGAATTCAATTTCCACTGAACTCAACTAGGTTGTAACTTTATTGAGTTCATTGAGATGTTGAGCTACCGATGTGCCTTCATTCATCTGCAAATTA
The DNA here is from genome assembly GCA_037013495.1 of Hippophae tibetana. Classification (NCBI taxonomy): domain Eukaryota; kingdom Viridiplantae; phylum Streptophyta; class Magnoliopsida; order Rosales; family Elaeagnaceae; genus Hippophae; species Hippophae tibetana. The sequence goes on from CM072808.1 coordinate 43,919,334, forward strand.
AACAAACACCTCATCAAGTGCACTTTGTTTGAGACTGATGGCTTTTCATACATATTGGAGAAAGCTGTCATAAGACCCGTCGTGGTCTTTTCCTTTGCTATGTTGAAAGCAACATTATGGGATAACGTCAATCGAATAACTCCGAGGGCTTGTCTATCTAGAAGATTCCAATTTTCTTCCTTCATAGCCTCTGGCTTCTTCCCTGAGAGAGGTTGATATAGATTTCTTTGATACAGATAATCTTCTATCTACATTTTCCAAAACCTGAAATCTGTACCATTAAATTTCTCGAGTTTCATCCTTCCTTCATCTGCGGCCATTGTTCCCACTCAAATCTGACTTCCTCCGGATAGTTTCTAACTATTTCTGTAAACCACCGTGTATTAGAACACCTCCGTCAACGAACAAATATCGTCAACAAAATTTCATTATTCATGTAAATAGTAACATTGTAGAAAATTAGCAAAAATCACCACCAAAAGCTCTGATACTAGTTGATGGGAAATTACGCAAATTCCCGATAAGTCAAACTTATGAGAAAAAAAATAAAAAAATAACACACAAATTTGATAACGAAGTTCGGCCAATCTTACTTACGTCTCCGAACCTACTGCAGATCTTTTTACTGAAAGAAGAGAAATTACACAAAGTGTTTACAACACTCACAATCCAATTACACCCAAGAAAATTACTCTCAATTTTCTCTCACAAAAGCTTTTCTCTCAATTGGAATGAACACTTTGGATGCTTAATTCATTACAATTACACATTTATTTATAGGAAGATTCACTACTTGAATTTCTCCTTAAATTAATGGTTCCTTAAATTGCTCTTTGAATTAAGTTCTTTGTTTTGCTCTATGAATTGCTTCATGTTTTGTTCCTTGTTTTGCTCCATGTTTTACTCCTTGTTTTGCTCTATTACTCCATGTTTTTCTCCTTAAATTAAGGAGCTTTATAGCAATCTCCAACAGGTTCATGCGTACACATTTGTGAACCAAAGGATCAAGATTGAACAACAATTAGGTTCTATTTTTGTAACATTGATGATATTTTGTGTCACAATAACAAAATTTATCTATGCGATTCTGAAAAACTTTGTTATATTGATCTATTTTTAAATTCTAACCAACCATATGTATTATGTGAATCATCACTCCTCTCCTACTCATACTTTACAAAGTCTTCAAAAGGAGAACTACTTTTGATTCAAAAGAAAAGATTGACCAATAACAAGTTCCAATTTTACTTTGGAAAGCTTCACCAGAAGAGAAATAAGTGGAAATCTATAAATTTATTAGGTGAAGAATATGTATTTCTCTCCGATGGCTTTCATTTTTATCATAAAGATGATACTATTTGCTTATCAAAAGAAAAGGAGAATCACTCAGAAGATTTTGTATATTTCACAGGTGGTAATTCTTTTGTTAGATTTGATTATAATGGTGATGAAGGTGAGTTCAAATGTATCTATATTGAACCACCTAGATTTGGTTCTTTTTATTGTTGCTTGCACCTAATTCTGTCTAGGAACTTTTGGGATTATTTGAATAATTAATCAACACCTTTATTTTATATATGCATGTATCTTTTTCTTTTGGTTCTATTTTTTAGCTCGTGTTTTTTATGATAAGTAAAATTCTCCTCTATTGAATATTTTACCAAACAAATATGTGAAGAAAAATGATTAAAAAGATGAATCGATATTGCATAGAAGTCAAACTTATTGAAAAGTTTTGATTTAATTTAAAAGAATTGACGATCCTTTAAATAAAGATTAAATTCTTTGTTTCAAACTATAATTATTTTATTAAAATTGATAAAAAAAATTGAAAATTCATACAAAATTACTATCTATCTTTTACAAAAAAATTACTCAAAATCACTATATAATAAATCTTGTCTCCGAATGACTTTTGTATGGTATTGATTTGATATGAATAAACCTTAAAGGACGTTGGTTTGATGTAGAATGATGTTGATCCTGTGTGAAAAGTTTACCATTCATATCTAATATCGTGGTAAAAATTATCATGATAAGTCAAATAACTTATCATAATAGTTATTATGATAATTGAGAATGATTTTGATGAAAAAAAATAACCTAAATTCCCTATTATTTTAATAAATTATTTATTTTACGTTATTCTTTCTTTTTATAACTAGGCTTTCTGACTCCAAATCAGAATTAACTTTACTAAAGATAAATATTAAAACAACATTTGAACCAAAAATAAAAAATAAAAAAATATTAAAGAAATAAACATATACAATGTAAATGACCTTAGACTCCCTAAATAGCATATAAAGAAAATAAACAAGATTAATTTAACTCAAAAGAAAATAATAAAATTAAATATAAAATAAATAACTTATTAATCTAAATAATACCTTAATTAAATCCTTAATCTCCTGCATCAAAATTCTCTCATTTTTGGAAAAAAAAAGATTTTGCCTCAAATCATGTTGAGAAAAGATAGCAACTTGAATATGATTGGAAAGAGAGTAATAATAAAAATAAGTCATTTGAATATGAGTGGAAAGAAAGTAATAATAAAAATAATCCATTTGAATATTGATGAGTTAAATATGTCTCAGAGCAAATCAATAACAACATGTGATTTCTCTACAAATCAAAAAACCAAATTCCTTATTTTGAGAAATCAACTCTCTCTAATGCTTCACATTACTAATATTGCAAGTCATTTCAAATATTTTAACAGCATATAATACATCTAGTTTAATTTTTTTGAGATGGATAAAATCTCAATAGAAATTATTCTACTAAAGATAAATATGAGATAATAAAATTAAAAATTGTGAACATGAATTCGTATTTTATAATAATTTTAATTATATGGTATAATTTTTTTAAAAAAAGTTTTATTTTTAATCATCTTTATTAACATATGTTTATAAATAAATATATATTTTTTTTCTTTTTTTACTAAAAAAAAACTAAAAATCAAACCATTTAAATAGTTGAATCATTTATATACTAGGAGTTTATCATTAAGGCGGAGTAACTATGGAGATTGCAGCTATATATCATATTTTAATAATTATATTAAAAAAATTATATATTTTTAATTTTTTATAAATTTAATTATATTTAATTTTAAGTTAAGCATAAATAATAGATTATATATTTATATTTCATCTTTTAAATTATGTTTTTATTATATTAAAACATTAATAATTTTTCTTTTATAAAAATTATCTAAACTATTTATTTAAATTTTAAAAATCTAAAACCTTATAATTATTTTTATTATCTCAAATTAGTTTGTACCATAATTGTATCAATCTTGATTAGTATAAAATGATTATGTATTTATTTTTATATATTTTATTTTTATCTCTTTCACATAAATATTATCTTTTAATTATTTTAATTAAAAAAAATTATTATAAAAAAATATTATTGACTTACTTTTTATTTATAATAAAAATAAAAAAATAATATTTAAAATATCAGTTGAATTTTTTTTTATTTGGAGCCTTATTCTTCACTAAAAATTTCTGTTATGTCCGCATATATTTTTTTTAACTAAATAGCATTGATAAGTTTTAAATAGAAGACAGAAAACGGAGAGGGCTCCTGTCCCACAACGTCCCGTTTACAACCTTTACACATCTTTAGCTTCTTCTCCTATCAGTTCAGCAACATTATTAGTCTTAATCTCAATAGCAGATTATCTGTAATGAATTCACACTTTGCCATGACAAGCTTGCAGACTCATCATATTCATTGGCGGAGATTCACGAGCTAGGTGGAGTTGTACTCCTGCTTAAAATCTTTACAGAATTTAATTATATGTATATTTTTAATATTAAATAAATATTTTATTTGTAATAATATATTGTGTTTAATTTTTATACATATATTTTGCATTATATATATATATATCAATAATATTTAGTATACATTTGTACAAAAGTCATATAAATAGACTGTAAGTAAAATGGTTAAAATGGATATATTTATTCATATATTTGACAAATATTAATTAATTATATGTATAAAATTATAATAATAAAAAATATATAAAAATATTACATAAATCAAAATATCATAATCTAAGAATATTTTATATATTAAACTTTAATTCATAATAATAAAATAACAGTTTCAAACATTATAAAAATTAAAATAAAAAAAGTCAACTTAAAACTAAATTTTTTAGGTTTTTCATTGGTATCTTCTATCTTCAAAGTTTATCATATTTTGTTTAAATTTTTATTTTTATTTTCTTTAATATTATATTATTTTAGTAATTTTTATTTTATTTAAATTTTTAATTTTTTTTGTTATCATAAAATTGGTTCATTTTATTGGTTAAAGAAAATAGATGCAACAAGAACAAACAAACAAAAAATGTCATATTTGTTAATTTTTTATTTTTAAAAAATATATATTTTTAAATATATTTTGAAGTTTAAATATCCCAAATTTATTATATTTTTATTCAAAATCATTTATGTAATTTTATATCACAAACACAAACACCACTAATCTTTTAAAAATATCAAGAAAACTATACTTTTTTATGTTATGAAAAAAAATTAACATGTTATAACAGACAATAGAAGTGAGCAGCAAATACAATTAAATAGTCGGTTTTTCATTAATTTAAATTTGATTCCATCATAATAGATTTGAATTTTTTTAATCAAAATAAAATTTAATCTAATCATGTAATCAATCTTAAACAATTTGAATTTGAATATATCATTTTTTTTAATAAAATAAAATCGAATTGATTTTAAAATTTATTTATGAATTATTGTTATATATGAAATATGATATACATAATATTTAAGTTTTAAATTAGTATATCTCTAACTAGGGATGGGCAAAAAAACCGCGGGTTCGGTTTTTAACCGGTAAAATTCGGGGACGGGGACGGTTTCGGGTAAAACCCGAATATGAAACAACGGTTACGGTTTGGTTACGGTTATACTAAAAACCGTACCCGCCCGTACCCGAAATTAATTATATTTAATTAATTAAATTATATATTAAATTATAAATAAAAAATTAATTATATATATTTAATAAATTAAATTATATATATTTCGGTTTTTTTCGGGGTTTTTTTCATAACCGTCCCGAACCGTTACCCGCGAGTAAAAAACCGTCCCCAAACCGTAACGATTTTCGGACGGTTTCGGTTATAGGTTTTATAATTCGGTTCGGGGACGGTTATATTAAAAACCGTCCCCGCCCGTCCCCGTGCCCATTCCTATCTCTAACAAAATTTATTATTTATAGTCAAAGTTAAAAAAATAAAAAAATTATGTTTTAATAATTATTAAATTATTATACATATTTTACATTTATATTTATTTTTTTATGTTAAAATAGTAATTTAATATAATTGTGTTATATATAATATTTAACTATAACACATTACATAATAAAATATGTATTTATTTATAATTTTAATAGTAATACAGTCCAAATCAAATTACAATAGATTATAATATCTATTAATTCAAATTTGAATGGAATATATACTTTTCGATACTAATTAAAATTCATCTATCAAATTTATTTATCTAATATGTTTCGAATTCCATTGATCACGTCAAATTTTTTAATTTAAATAATTAGATCAAATTATTTACGCTACACTAACTTACTATCTTACAGTTACCAATGGCACAAACATTATTTAAATTTTATATAATTTTTATTTTAATTTTTAAAAATAAAATAGATTGGTTGGATTGAAACTCACGTACTCGTTGGGCTCCCATAACGTTAGTTAATGAACGTTAATGAAAATAATGGTAGCTGTAAGCTAAAATATATAATCAAGTAAATTGCTTGAATAAATGAAAAAAAATTGAAACAATATGATGTCGGATGCATAGCCTAATATTGAAAAGATAAATAGTCAATTTAAGTGTTCAAAGTTTAAATTTAAACGCAATAAATGTTTTTTTTAAATTAAAAAAAAAAACTAATAACCCAGCACATAGATGAGGGGAATAGTAGCTCATCACTTATTTTGTCAAGCTTGGATAGAAAATAAATAGTAAGCCGCTTGAAATTGAGAACTAAAAGATGATGGCTGATATAATTAATGTTGGGTAATATTTTTGATTTAATAACAAGTTTGTTAATTTAACTTTTTATATATTATCAGTAAATTAGAGAAGATATTTTGTGAATAAATTATAGATTTTGATATAATTTTATGAAGCTCTCAAATATTGGTGCTTGTATCTCCATTTGATTATTAGTCGATTTTTTTCGATGTGTCGTCGTCAGTGGAGTAAACTTTTCACATTGAAAAGTTGAACCACTTAAATCATTGTATACCATTTATTTTCTTACTGCTGATTATTTTGCTGTTAGACATTATTATTAATTTGTGCAACCAAAATTGGACTCGATCTTCGCTTCCGTAAGTGCTAATTTACAACAAATTGGTATTAGAGTATTGAGTTATTCTGCTATTTTATTGGAACTGATCAAGTTTGCTCTTTTGAATTTATTTTTGAGCTTCTGGTTATCTGATTGATTTCATATTTTTTGGATTGTGTTTTTGTTAATTTAATATTGGGTTTTCTGTCATGGCGGAAAAATATGAAATTGAGAAATTCAATGGTAGAAATGATTTTATTCTATGGTGTATGAAGATGCGGGCCATATTAGTTAAAGAAGGGTTCGTTAAGACACTTGAAACTAAAGATAAATTTCCAGAAAAATTGATTGATGAAGAAAAAGATGCACTAATGGAAAATGATCTCAGTTTAATTCAGTTATCCTTATCTGATGAGGTATTACGTGAAGTTGGTGATGAGGAATCTCCTGCTAGGTTATGGCTTAAATTGGAGAATTTGTATATGACCAAGTCTTTGACAAGTCGGTTATATTTGAAGCAACGTTTGTATACATTCAGAATGTCAGAAGGTACACCTTTGCACGATCACCTTGATGAATTTACTAAAATTATTTGTAATCTGAAAAATGGTGGTGTTAAGATTGATGATGAGGATCATGACTTAGTTTTATTATGTTCTTTACCTCATTCATTTGAACATTTTGTTGATATCATGCTATATGGGCGAGACACTATTTCTTTGGAAGATGTCAAAGCAGCTTTGAATTCCAGATCCAAATCTAGAAAAAGGCACAAGTAATAATATAGTCAAGTCTAGATCCAAATCTAGAAAAAGAAAAGATAATTGCAACTATTGCCGTCAGGAAGGGCACTGGAAAGTAAATTTTCTGAAACTCAAAGGTAAAGGAAAATCTACCATAACGTCTTCTGGTACTAATGATGTTGCTGGTGTTGCAGATAGTTTTGGTTCCGATGGTGAAAGTTTTCTATCAGTATCTATTGGTTCTCTTGGAGATGTTTGGATTCTTGATTCGGGTTGCACTTACCATATGTGCCCCAGTAGAGATTGGTTTGTTTCTTATCAGTCTATTGATGATGGGTGTTGTCTTGATGGGAAACAATATGTCATGCAAGGTTATTGGTATTGGTACTATCTGAATTAACATGCATGATAGTATTGTTAGGAGTTTGAAAGATGTTCGCCATGTTCCAGATTTGAAAAAGAATTTGATATCTTTGGGTACTCTTGATTCACAAGGTTACAAGTATGTAGCTGAAGGTGGAGTTTTAAAAGTTAGTGAGGGTGCTCTCATTGTTATTAAAGGGCAATTGTCGCGTGGTCTCTATATGCTTCAGGGTAGCACTATTATTGGCAGTGTATCAATTTCATCCTCCTCAGATCAAGATTCAGACACTACTTGATTATGGCATATGCGTCTTGTGCATATGAGTGAGACAGGGATGTCTATTTTGAGCAAACGGGATTTGCTTTATGGTTAGAAAACTGGGAAGCTTGATTTCTATGAGCATTGTGTTTATGGAAAGCATCGCAAGGTTAAGTTCAGTACAACCATCCATAAAATGAAAGGTATTGTTGATTATATTCATTCAGATCATTGGGGTCCTTCTCGTGTTGTGTCTAAGGGTGGTGCTCGGTATATGTTGACTTTTATTGATGACTTTTCTCGTCATGTTTGGGTGTATTTTCTGAAGAATAAGAATGATGCATTCTCAAAATTTGTGAAATTCAAGGCTTGTATAGAAAATCAAACATGCAAGAAAATCAAGCATTTGAGAACGGTTAATGGTTTGGAATTTTGTGACAGTCATTTTAATGAGTTATGTGAAAGAAATGGCATAGTGAGACACTGCACTATGCGTCATACACCACAGCAAAATGGAGTAGCAGAACGTATGAATAGGACTCTCTTAGAAAGAGCTCGTTGTATGCTCTTTCAAGTTGACTTGGATAAATCTTTTTGGGCTGAAGCTTGTAAGCATGCCTACTATTTGGTGAATCGGTCTCCATCAACTGCAATTGAGTTGAAGACTCCGTTTGAGGTATTCTTTGGTACTCCTTCTAATTATTCTGATTTAAAAGTTTTTTGTTGTCCTGCTTATGCTCATGTTATTGATGATAAACTTGAGCCAATGGCATTGAAATGCATATTTTTGGGGTATCCTTCTAGAGTGAAGGGTTATAGATTATGGTGTGTTGAACCTAAGTCACCTAAATTTGTGATTAGTAGAGATGCTAAGTTTGATGAGTTTTCCATGTTGGAAAGAAAAAAGAGCCTATTGTTGCAGATAAAGACCACGATGTTAGTGAGTAGGTAGAGCTTAAGAGTATAGCTCCTAGTCAAGTGCAAGAGGGCACTTCAGATAAGCCATTTGTGGATGAGATAGATTATTCTGCTCATGATGTAGCAGAAGAGCAACATGAGCAACCATATAGTATCGCTGAGGGTAAAGGAATAAGATAGATTTGACGCTCTCAGAGGTACGTAGATGCAGACTTAGTTTCTTTTGCATTGTCTGTGGTAGAGTCTATTGAGGTGTATGATCCTTCTAGTTATCATAAAGCTGTCACTTGTGATGAGTCTGTTCAGTCGTTGATTGCTATGAATGAAGAGATTGAATCACTTCATAAGAATCATACTTGGGAATTGGTGAAACCACCTAAGGGCCAGAAGATCATTAGAAACAAATGGGTCTTCAAGAAAAAGGAAGGTATACCTGAGGTTGAAGTAGCTAGGTTCAAGGTACGTGTTGTTGCAAAGGGCTATTGTCAGAAGAAAGGTATCGACTTCAATGAAGTATTTTCACCTGTTGTGAAACATAGCTCTATTTGTGTGTTACTTTCTATGGTTGCATTGTTTGACATAGAATTAGAACAACTTGATGTCAAGACAACATTCTTACATGGTGAGCTTGAGGAACAAATATATATGCATCAACCAGATGGGTTTGTTGTTCCAGGTAAGGAAGATCATGTTTGTTTATTGAAAAAGTCTTTATATAGGCTGAAACAATCTCCTAGGCAGTGGTATAAGCAGTTTGATTCTTTTATGATTGATCATGGTTAGTCTAGGAGTGATTATGATAGTTGTGTTTATCATAAAAGATTTCATGATGGTCCATCCATTTATTTGTTGCTTTATATTGATGACATGCTTATTGCTTCTAAGAATAAGTCTAAGATTCAAAAATTAAAGTCTCAACTTAGTGGTGAATTTGAGATGAAAGATTTGGATGCAACGAATAAAATTTTAGGCATGGAAATTTATAGGGATAGACAAGCGGGAAAACTTTATTTGACTCAGAAAAGTTATATTGAAAAAATTCTTGAACGTTTTGGTATGAAAGATTCTAAACCTGTGAGTATGCTGTTAACTGTGCATTTCAGGCTTTCTTTGGATTTGTCACCACGGTCAGAAGAAGAAGAGCAGTACATGTCTCAGGTTCCATATGCTAGTGCCATTGGCAGTTTGATGTACGCTATGGTTTGTACTCGTCCAGATATTTCACATGTAGTTAATGTTGTCAGAAGATATATGGGTAATCCTGGTAAGGGTCATTGGCAAGTAGTGAAATGGATACTTCCGTATTTGAGAGGTACATCTAATTTTGGTTTGGTATATGATGGGAGTTCTAATACTGGTTGTAGTGTTATTAGTTATGTGGACTCCGATTATGCTGGTGATCTGGATAGAAGAAGATCTCTGACAGGTTATGTCTTCCCTCTTTCTCATTGTGTCATTAGTTGGAAGGCTATTTTACAGTCTACAATTGCTTTGCCTACGACAGAGGCAGAATATATGGCAACAGCAGAAGCAGTGAGAAGCCATTTGGCTTAGAAGTTTGGTTTGTGATTTGGGTTTACATCAGGATACTTCTGTTGTATTTTGTGATAGTTAGAGTGCGATACACTTGACTAAGAATACTATGTATTATGAAAGAACCAAACACATTGATGTCAGATATCACTTCGTCTGTGACATTGTCTCTCAAGGTGTTATTGTTGTTAATAAAATAGTCACTACAGAGAATCAAACTGATATGTTAACCAAATCAGTTCCATTTAACAAGTTCAAGCATTGTTTGGACTTGATTGGTGTTTGTAGAAGATAATCACCCTTCGGGGCTTTGGATGACGGTTATTTAATAATCCGAGGAATTTCATATTTTGAAGAACTTATTTTGTGTTTTGAGCCAAGGTGGAGATTTGTTATTTAAATGACCCAAAACAAATGTGGCCCAAAACCCAATACTAAATAAACCTTATATTCATTTGCTATATATATATATTAACTAAGTTCCCAGTGAAGAAGCCGCTAGCGAAAAGAGAAACAAAGAGCAGAAGGAATATATATATTTGTTTTTTCACCAGCTCTTCTTCTTGACCGACCATCATCATTTCCCCCCACCTAAATCATCATTCTTCATTTGCCTTGTTTTGTCAAGCTTGGATAGAAAAGAAATAGTAAGCTGCGTGAAATTGAGAAGTAGAAGATGTCGGTTGATATCATTAGTGTACGGTAATATTTTTAATTTAATAGCAAGTTTGTTAATTTATCTTGCTATATATTACCAGTAAATTAGAGGGGATATTTTGTGGGTAAATTATGGATTTTGGTATAATTTTGTGAAGCTCTCAAATATTGGTGCTTGTATCTCCATTTGATTATTAGTGGATTTTCCTCGGTGTGCCGTCGTCAGTAGAGTATACTTTTCACATTGAAAAGTTGAACCACTTAAATCATTGTGTGCTATTTATTTTCTTACTGCTGATTATTTGTTATTACTCATTATTATTAATTTATGCAATTAAAATTAGACCCGATTTTCGTTTCTAGAAGTGCTAATTTACAACATTATAATTCCTAATAATGTTTCTAAAAGTTAAGATTGTGTTTATTTTACAAAGAATACTTGTTTTGGTAGATTGGAGTACAATAGAGGTGAGTTCAAATCATTCTATATCAAACCACATACATCAGGTGATTTTCACTGCTGGCTTGTACCTAATCCTTGCTAGCTAGCTAGATATATAGGAAACTTTCTCATTATTATAATAAATTGATTTTTTTTTAACTTCATATTTATTTGTATATTTCTTTTTTTCTTTTTGCTGGATAGACTACCCATTTTCTAGTTTTGTAATTTAATTTCAAGAACTAATACAATAATTGACTCCTTATATTAATTTTTGTTTTATATGTCAGGAACTTGACTGCAACACTAGTTAGTGAAATTCAATTAGAGCATGAAAAAGAGGATTTTACCCTAATTTTTATGTTAAACTAATTCCTTTATTTCTACGAATTTTTAGAAGACAGAAACTATCAAAATGAATAACGATGGAATGTGCATATCGCATGAGCTAAGGTGTCGTATCTTTCCCTAACTACCTCATTGAGTCACTCACTTGTTTTCGGTGTGTATAGTCTTTCATGTTCATTTGTTCCCCAATTAACACATATGGACTATTCAAGGGAAAAATTTCATGAAAATACTTAAACCTTTGAGTGACCAGTATTAATTCTTTAAAATTAAAATTGGGTTTATGTTTGATATGTTGTTATAACAAAAAAATTAAATTTTAATAAAATTTATAATAAAATATTAATATTTGACAAATATGATTAAAATATTAATATTTAGATGAAAATAAAACCAATATTAATTCAAAAATATTATTATTCTGTTATTAAAAATAATAGGATAAAAAATGAATAAACTATGCAAATTAACTAATTTAAAAGAATGTAACAACTTTTTAGGGTAAAAAAGAAAGGATTGCAAACTAGATTCATCAGAATTTAAAAGATGCTAATCAAGAGAAATTAATGTCTTGTTTGTCTGTCTATTGAAAAAGACTTATTGATAACTAGTTAATATATTTTAAAAAGGTGTCAAGTAACTTGTCAAAACATTACATGAAACATGAAACATGAAACAGAACAATAAGTCAACTTAAAGAACAACCTTATCAAAGAAAATTACCTATTGGATTAAACTTAATTTAAGAAAGCCTAAGAGTAGTAAAATCAGAAGTATTTGAGACATTATTATTACAAGATTAATGAAGAAGATTTTGTGGGTGGTAGGAGTTGATGTGTTGATAATGAGGATGACTCATGTCCAATCCACTGTTGTTTTCTGATAGTTTAGCCATCTCAAACGATGGATTCCTCATAAGCTCTAGTAAAAAATCTCTCACTTGATGAGCTTGAACTATATCACTGCTCTTTTTCTGCTATCACAAGTAAAGAATTAGAATCCCATTACCTTTTCGGTTACTTAATATAATGAGTTAGTTAGTTAGTTAGTTACCTGTTATGTAACTAATTTTGTTTTTAAGTTTCAATTTTTTAACTTAAATTTTCAAATTAAACATTGTTTGATAATTAATTATATTTTTAATTTCAAAAAATTGTTGGAACTTTGTTCCATTTTTACAAACTTTACATATATTGTTTTGAAACTCGAAAAAAAAAAAAGTTCTAAGCATTACTCGTTTCAAACATAAGAAAACATAACTAGTTACAAACCGAGCCCTTTGTTATTTATAAATTTTCAACACTTATTCCGAAAGAAAAATAACTTACCTTTACTTTGAAAACATTAGACACTAGGAGTCTAAAGCAGGTTACATTTGCATCAGTAATTTCAAGTCCGAGATAATTCAATGCCTCTATCAATCTTACAAACCCACCAGGTTTATGCTCACAGAACACTTTCACAAAGAACTCGTTCCCATCTGTTTGACTCACTTCCACACTAGGCTGAAAATTGTTAAATCCATTTCTTTAAAGACCTCAAAAATTCAGGAAATAAAGTAAAAAAAAATGCTAAAATATGTGAAGGAAAAACAAGAAAGAGAAAAAGAATGACCTACGTACCTCCATTTGCTGTGCCTTATCATTAGCATTAGTAGAGTCTTGGTATTGTTTGGAGATACTTCCATTGCAGGACTTTCCCATTTCAAAATTATTTGGAACCATGTCATTTTTATTTTTAGACCCCAAATTAACTCCATTAATGCAATCCATAATCCCTTGGACGGTGTTATGTTTGTTACCATTTATGCCATTGATTTTGGCACCTTCATCATCTGAATGTTGTTCAAGTTCATCTTGGAGCTCTTTTGCTTGCTTTTTCAACTCCTTCACAAACTCTATTGCATCTCCTAGTATGGAGGCCTTATCCATCTGAAAAATCAATATGCATAGACATTAAGATGTTACTATTGCTTTATCATTGTGGAGAGAAAGAAAATTAGGCATAGTTTTGAGAAAATGATGATTGTTTACCTTGGAGATTTTTGGAACTAGACCTCGAAGGTTATAAAGTCTTTCATTGAGTTTTTTCCTTCTCCTCCTCTCTGCATCGAGATTTTTAGATGTAGGACCTTGTCCTGGTCGTCGACCGTACTTTGCATCATCCTCATTGTTACTGCAATCTGAAAGTGATTCTAATCGACCTTGTCCGTGTTTGATCTGATCTTTGTCATCATCATCTTGTTGCTCTTTGTTCAATAAAGGCTCCAATAGTGGAATATGCATGTTTTGTGCTTCATTTATCCCATCCTCAACCGTACATTTAAACGAACTCATTTCCTTATCCCAAAGGAATGAGTCTTGTGAACCTTGAAAAATGATATCATTTTTCTTTTGGTTCTCTATACTGTTATAATCAAGATGCTGCAACAAACAAACTCATTAGAGATCCGGTTAGTACGAATTGAAACAGTACAAATGCTAGGCTTGCTGGAGTTTGATCTTCCTTACATTAATGAGCATGTCCTCATCTAGTGAGATATTGCATTGAGCTGTAATGAAATCTATGACTTGTTGATCTTCAGATACCTATCACACAAGATATATATATATATATATGTGTGTAAATAACTTGGAGTTACTTTACTTAATTGCTTCTGAAAATTTGGGATAACAAGCAATGATTTTAATAAAGAAAGTAGACCTTTTTAGAAACAAAAAATTCAACCAATGCTCCTGGAATTGGAATCAAAACCCTAGTCCCAATAGGTTCCTACTCAATTGTACACAAAAAAAATCATAAGTTCAATAGAAAAGGGAAGTTTGTTTAATAAAATGGCAGGCTTTGAAGTGCTTAATACCAGTAAACTTGAATCTGCATTATTATTGAAGCCTAACCAAGTGGGTTGGTTTGATAACAAGGTATCTGCATATATCCTGTTAATGAGTTCAATTGGTTAATAAAATTCCAAACTTTTTTTTCTATTTAATATGATAACAAATGTATATATAGTGGATGTACCCAGAATCTAGAGGGATAGAAGAAGGCAATTGATCAAGAAAATGACAAGAATTGGTTCTTGGGTGGTGAAACATGGTATCCCTGCAAAGAATAACTCTAGAAACTGGGAAAACAAGTTCTTGATCACCACCATTTTGGGTATTTCCAGTACCAGAACAGCAACAACACATCCTATCCAGAAACCTACACCAAATTCAAAAGGCCAAAAAAAAAAGGCAAAGAAATAGATATCAGTTAGAGAGATTTATAGTGGAGAAGAGAGAAAACTATATATGTTAAATTTAGTAGTTACACTCAACCTATGGTCTTGACTCAATTTCCAAACAACACAATAATCCCAGCCTTGTAAACTGACAACTGATCTAAGTCTCTCCATTAGACCCTGCATAATGAATATCATATCGCCTGCAATTAAAAAAAAACACCAGGAATCAGAAATTTCAACTTCTAAATAAGAAGTATGCCATTCTTTCTTTCTTTTTTGGGTTAAGAAGATAGGAATAGTATAGAAAGCAAGTGACCTGAGAAATGATGAGAAGACCTCCTCTGGCTCTTGTTTTTAAGATAATTTTGGATTCTTCTTTTGACTGAAGAAAGGAATTGAAAGAAAAAGATGGTAGAAGAAACAAGAGAGAAACAGAGAATGCAAAAGTACAAATCCATAAGAACTTCAATTGAGAAAAATAGTAAACTTCATACTCATGTGGAGTGACATACACATTTATATATAGACCCAACTGCTCAATAGTAATAATGTAACAATATCTTCTATACAATTTTTTTTCCTTCTTCTTTTTTAAATGTTTTCAGTAAGGAAGAAAAAAGAACGTAGTTAACAACAGACAGTTTCATTTTAACAAATAATTTGTTTATTTAAGCAAGCAGAGTTCTGGTTGCTATATTAACTGGTAGGTAAGCTGCAAATCATGCATGAATGTAGGAGGGATACATGACAAAAATTGAGAGTTAATTTTTTTTTCTCCAAATAAGTCTTAATATTTAGATTGAAGTGCTTAGATAGTCCAATTGTTTAAGTCAAATGTTTTATTTAGTTTCTTCGTTTACAAAAAATGTGTTTTTAAGTATATTTGTTCCTTATAAAAATTTTATTGAAGCACTTTGTATGTAAAATATGTGTTAGTCAAAGATAAAGTTAATTTTTTATTCAATTTTTCGTTAAATATAACGGAATTATACATATATTATATATTATATGCATGTTTATATTTTATACACGTAAAAATATTACTCAAAACTTTTTAAGAGATTTTTTCTTTCAAAATTTAATAAAAATTTAAACAAAATTTTCATTATCTAATACACAAAGCAACATATTAAATGATGAATTTAAATAACTTTTTAATTAAAAATTATTTATTAAATATATATCTATTTTTAAATATAAACATGTATATATCTATTATGTTATTTTATTATATCTAATAAAAAATAGAATAAAAAGTTAAATTTTTTCTTTCTTAAGATATTTTTAACTAACAAAAAGGATGGTATCAAATAGGAATAAATAAAATGACTTAAACACGTTTTTTTCTATTATTATTATTATCACGATCTCCCTATGCCTATTTGTTATATAATTTTAATTAATTAACAAGAAACTTTATAAGATAAAAAAAAGGATAATTGAAAAGGAAATGAGTTGGTAATGATGTGAGGTACTTATTGCATGAGTTAAGATGGCGTATAAAGCGCTAACTACCTAAAGTTTTTCATTGGTTGTCTTTTATATATTTGTTATTTCATGTTTCAACTACCCTATACGAATCTACAACTTTGAACCTTTGATTTTAAGGGGTGGCCATGAAAAAATTGAATATACTGGCAAGGGGCAACTGTAGAAATGCTTAATGTAGGTAACATTTATGAGACTCGCTGATCTCTCTTTCACTGATCTATCGGCTGAACTCTTAAATCAGTAAGACATTTGTTTGAGAGACAATATGAAAAATAGGATTTTTAGGTATTGATGGAACCTGACCGATACATTCTTAATAGGGTATTAATATATATATATATATATATATATGGTGAAATAGGTTGCTGTTAACTCTTTATTTTTATATAAAAAAGTAATAATTAAATCAGCAGAGATAGTACTAATAAAAAACAAGCAATAAGTGGCGTATAAAAGTTTGTACCAGTGCACATATTTATAGCTTATTGGGAGTATAAATGTCAAAGCTTGAATGACCAGAGAAGTATTAGAGCCAAAGTAAGGGGTCTACATGAGTTAGTGTGATGCAGGTAGGTTTTATTTTAGGATACAATATTATTGGCTTGAGATCATAATTATAAATTAAACGTATTTATTGTCATGATTTACTAGTACATCAGTTCCTTACCGTTATACTTCTAAAATAAACATAAAATAAATAATATTATTAGAAATGAAACATATCTTATAAATAATTTACAACTTAACTTTATAAGTAAAGCTAAATATGCACAATAACTTAATCATTTTTAAGAAACTTTATATTTTTGTAAAGACAAAAGCCCGTATGGTCCAATTGGATCGTGAACACGGGGCGAAACATTTTAGGATTGGATTATAACCTTTGATTAAATATTTTATAAAAAATTAATTATATGTATATTTTTAGTATTAAATAAATATTTTATTTAAAATAATATATTATATCTAATAATTTTGATATATCATTCTATATTTTAACACTATTTAATAAATATTTGTATAAAAATGATATAAATAAATTATAAGTAAAATGTTTTTTTTTCTCACGTATTTGTGGAAAGATTAATTAGTTGACAACTTAGAATTAATTATACACAAAAAGTAACTAAAATTATTGAATATGGTATTTTTATTCACTTATTTGACAAATATTAATTATTTACAATAGAATGATAATAATAATATATATTAAATAAAAATATTTTTTAAATTAATATAGTATAATATAAAAAATATTTAATATATTTAAATTTAGTTCATAATAAGAGAATATTGGTGTAAAAAATTATAAGAATTAAAATAAAATAAAATCATAAGTAGAAACTTCAAACTAAAAGTTTTAAGCTTTTTGTTATTCATATAATCAAAAGTTTTCATATTTTGTTTAATTTTTAATTTTAATTTTATTTAATATTTTATTTTATTTGAAATTTTTTTATATTATCCCCGTGACTTTTCATTCATTTTTATCATTATACAAAACTGGTTTATTTCATCATTTTAGGAAAACCAATGAAACAAGCTTAGACAAAATAATATGTATATTTATTAGTATTTTATTTTTTAACAATATTTATTTTATAAATATACTCTTAAGCTTAAAATATTAAATGGTACTTTATTCTTTATATTTTAATACGTTTATTTTATTTTTAGTTTTTAACATTTATGATATTAATATTTATTAAATTATTATATTTTTATTTAAATAATTTTCATTATAAGTTATATTTCTCTCATGTAACATGATATGAAAATTTTGTCTTTGATTGCAAAGAGTAACTTTTAATATCTTAATGGATCTATATCATGATATATTTTTTACTCCTAAAAATCTAAATACATATCTCTATTTTGTATAAAAAATTACACACAAGCTCCCTTAAAGTATATTTCTAACTCCACCATTGGTCATGGCTTTAACATTGTCTAAAGCAAGGAGGCCTCATTCCATGGTATGATATTGTTTGTTTTAGATTATAACTACGAGTTTAATAGACCCTCACGATTTTACTTTTGGATAAATTTAAAATGCATCATACCATTAGAGATAATACATCTTTTATGAATACCTCACAATTTACTTTCCTAAATGATGTAGAATATGCATGGATACTTTGACATCATTATACATCCTTCTTTAGGAAGTCTTACTCCCTCGTAAGAATGCAAACCTAACTCACTTGAGTCGTAGCTCTAATACTATCTAATATAAGGAAGGCTCTTCTATTGTACAATATGATCTGCTTCAAATCATATGTGCAAGATCATTGGAGCCCCAACCACAACTCACCAATTTAACAGGCCCTTATGGCTTTACTTTTGGAGTAAACCCAAAACGAATCATAACATTAGAAAAGACTCAACCCTTATGAATATATCACTATTTAGTTTCATAAACAATGTGAAATATGAGCAGTGACTTTGACTGCATCATAATGGGTACAAATAATGGCATTCATGTCAAGCCATATATGCTTGATTGTAACAAATATGGTTCATTTTCTATGATAGGATGCTATGTTGAATGTAGTGGATGGGGTCTAACACGTGAGATATTTAGACTATTTATAATTTGGACAATTTGAGAGGACTAAAGCATTATTATGTGCGAGAATGGATGGATGTGAGACATAAAGGGATGATTATGTTAAAAATCACAATCTATTTGCACTAATTTTGGGTAGTTTTAAAGAATAATCGTTGATTATAAGCATATGGTAGTGTTATGTCAGATGATTCTATAAAAGTAGTGTTATGTCAGATGATTCTATAAAAGTAGAGTTATTAGTGTAATTTTTTACTTAATATTTGTTTTTTTATTTAATGACCAATATTTTTACAGTTAAAAATATTAAAATACAAACTTTTTAACGAAAGAGGGTGAAAAATATTTTTTTAACAATATTTTAGAATTTTTTATATTTTTTTTAATGTAGTACTAATTAGAACATGTCACGTAAGTAAGAGAGCTAACTAGTCATCACCATGTGGATGCCATATAAGCAAAAAGGGCCAATTAAAGTACACCACGTGTATTAGATGATGTAAGCTATGTCATGTGTCGTTCTGAGTTTTGCCAAGCGATCAACGATCGTGCTACACGTCATCACGAGGTTCGTTAGTTTGATCCATCGTGGAGCCCCACAATCTATATCCATGAATCACATCGCTCCATGTGGCATAGACTCAGCATGCATCGACCACGACCAATCCGTCATGTCACACGTCATATGTTAATTCGTCTAATGATTCTCCTATGTCGTGTGTCGCAATCCCATTGGCCCACATTATTTAGTTTCCTTTTTTTAGTCTCAACTCATGATTTGAAGTTGATTAGACGATCTAGATTATATCTGAACCTAATTTAACCCCTTAGTTTTCCCAAAAATCCTAATTAGTCAAAAATTACTAATTTTTTATAAGTTTTAATGCTAAGAAGAGAGAAAATTACACAAAAAGTTCAAAAAAAGATACAATTTTGATAGAGATTCAAAATAAGATTAGTGCTACAATTCAAGAGTGATTGTATTTATTCTTTTTCTCATTTCTTTATTAATTTTTATGTCTTTCTATATGAAAAATATGATATTTATGAATAAAGTTATGTTTAACTAAATTATTAATTTATGGGTCTTATGAACCCAATTTTCTACATGTGATGATATAATATTTTATCCTAATTATGATTTCAATTTAATTATATTATTTAATTTAATTTTTATGCTATTAATTATTTTGTCAACAATTGATCTATAGAAGTAATTAAATAAATTTGAGAGAATTAATTAATTATTTGTCATGATTAAATAACATGCATGGTTTGTAGGTAGAGATGTATAATTCTTATATATGTGATCCATAATTGATGAATTTAATGAATATTATGCAATTTAATTGACACGAGAGTGTGATTAGGTTAATTATTATATGGTGTGTAGTTTACTTGAGAAATAAATACATGCTAGGTTAAATTCAATTGATTATATAATTGATTGGCTAAGTTAGTGTAAGAAAAAATATGTGCTTTAATTTGTGAAAAATGTGATAAATATTTTGAAACTTTACTCTATGTTAATGAATATGATTAAGATGTTAGAACTTTTCTTTTGAGTTTATCAAAGTAAATGCTAAATGTATTTCTTGAAAAATGATTAAGACAATTCCTATATATTCATAATATTGTTATCATATAAGGACAACCGTTTTAGTTAACCAATTTGAACTTATATGAGCTATTTATTTGTACACATTTTTACCCATTTAACCAAACACATTAGCCATGCACAATAATTAAAGAAAAAGTAGAGTTTCATAAAAAGAAAATAGATTCTATGAAATACTAGAATGATATATAAGAGTGTCAATACGTGCTTAATTAATTAAATGTTCTACACATACAAAATAGTCTCTATGTTAATGTTCACCTTATATTATTATTAAAAGAAATATAAGGGGACAAGGTGTAAAGAAAAAAATAGAAATAGATTGTATAAAAAATAAAAAGATTGGTAAAAATAATAGGAAAATAAGGTTTGGGTCTAAAATAATAAAATTTGTTCCTATTTTATTCACATACTTCGTCTTAAGATATTGATATTTATAAATCTCTTTCTCTTACTCTATGGATTTATAAGTTTTTTTTCTTTTTCTATTTTATTTTATTTAACCAACATGCTTAGATATATTATACAAAATGAAAAACATTTTAATTTAAAAAAATATTTTTAATGAATAGAAATATAATTTAAGAAAAAATTTATGGTGTTCAATTATAATCTTAAGAAAATAATGATCTTTTATAAGGAGAAATAATATTGTTTCAACTTGTTTAAGTTACATGATTTAATTATATCTAATAAATATTATATCATATAAACATTTTGAGCATAATTATTATATATTAATTAGAGGGAAAGAATTACTATAAAGAGTAAAAAAAACAATTATATTTACTATAGTTATTGATTTTATTTGAAAATTAATAAAGAGTAGATATAAATTATATTTCATATTAAATATCATTTAAATTAAACATATTTAATATTAAATTATCTTCAATTATATCATTTTTAATGTTATTAAGATTTTTTATTGTATTTATAAATTTTAATAGGTTATATTTTATAATTTTATGATTAATTTTTTTCTTAGACCAGTAGTTATTTTGGAATTGAGGTTAATATTGGCAAACTGTTCAATAGAAATTCTCAATTTTTAATTTTTTTAGTCGAATTCATCTATGTTATTTAAATGTCTTAACAGTAATATTATTAGTAACTCATATATATGTAATAGAAAAAAGTAAAAAAAGTGATTTAACAATGAAAAAAGAAATTGTGTAAGGATTAGTAATTTTTTTTATCACAAACTATAATATTTGCAAAATTGTATAATTGGGAGCTATAAATAACTTTAATGGATGAATTATTTATTGGTTCTGTGCCAATAATTCAGCTGATATCTTAACATAATTATGGGAAGTTTTTATTCAAAATAACCTATTTTTCATACATTTATGTAATAAAATTTTAAATTATTTAATCTGCGTCAAGTCACCAACACATAAATATTAGTTAAATATTTATCTATAATTTTCCATATTTTAATATTTGAATCAAAGTCAAACAAAGGCATCTTGTTCTTTTTTTCTCTCTTCCAAAGGGTCAAACAAAGACTCACCGCAGGCCTGAATAATGACTTAAAAAGTAATTAACTATTATAATATTATAAATTTAATTATATTTATCAAATAATATTATATTATATTAATTATTATCTATTACAAATTTACTATAAATAATTTTTTTAATAAACTAAACAAAAATTATTGAATTAGTGTCATTCTTTTTAAAAATAAGTAATTTATTTTATTATCTTTGAGTTGGATTTAATTAATCTTATTTTTAAAAAAACGTTAAATAAATTTAAATAATATTTTTTTATTAAATAAAATAAAATAATACAAATTACATAGACACATATCATCTTATTCTTAATTAGTTTAGGATAGATAATAACTATTTTGACTTTAAATAAAATTATAATATCTTTTTTAAATTCTGTTATTTTTAAATCAATATTTTTTTCTTGATACCTTAGATAAAACTATTAATTTAAGCGGGTAGAAAGTAAATCATTTTTTTTTGTTTTTGTACGTGGAAAGTCTACTTTTCACTTATTAAATTGGAGGATCTAATTGATATAATTTAATAATTATATAATTAAAATATATTTTTTATAATAATTATGTGATTGAATTTATTATTTTTTCTAAAAGAATATTTTTTTTATGTGATTGAATTACTCAATTAATTTTATTTTCAACTTTTATTAAAAAACAAATTTATTTCAAAAAAACATAATTTTATATGATTATATGATTTCATATTAATAAAATATTAAATTTAACTCCATCTACTTTTCATTGTATGATTTCATATTAATAATAATATTTTTATGTTTCATTTATATTAAATTACAATTAAATAACAAATAGTTTCAACTTTAATTATAACTAGTACGAGGGAATCAATTATACATATTTTCATTATTATTTTTTAAGTCATTGTGGACTGTCGTACTCTGGAAAAAAATTCCAAAATTGAAACAGCCTTTTGCTATGTTTAACATTCGAATACAAATCAATTGACTATTTTAGCAATACTATAAAAAATTAAAAAATATATATATTATCTTATTCTTTTACAATTTTTTTTAAATTACTCAAAATAACATTCTTAATATTTAAAATAATCAAAACAAAATTTTTATTTTTAATTAAAATGTTTATGAATTAGTATTAAAAATATTATTTTTATTATTATAAATTTTAATGATATTAATTTAAAAAAATTAATTCATTTTTACTATTATAATATCATTTTAATTTATACAACACAATTTACACCATTATAATTATAAACCAAACCCCAAAATTTTAAGATATTAAATAAATTTCATTTCTTTGTACCGAAAAGTTTGCTCTCTGCAGCATTATCTATTAAATTCTTTAATGCAATTATTGCAAGACTTTAAAAAAGTTAAAATTCATCATGAATATTAATATCATTCAATTTTTATAATCACTTTTTCACCTGTATAATTTGTGTCTTATTATGTTTTAAAATTATTTTTTCCAAATAATATCAACAACCATAAAATATACCATGCTTAAAATATTAGTAGTATTTTATAAAAATAAGTAAAAATTTACTAGCATTTCTCAAAATTCAACGACCGTATGTAGAGGTCTCTGAAGCGCATCTGAGGAGGGACTAAATGAGGACTTGAGAGTCTTCGCAATAAATGGGTCACCATTGACAAAACTAGTTGGCTGTTTCACACCATTTATGAGGGATAATAATGATTGTAATAGTTACTCTTAAGGAAAAAGGGCTTATTTTACTTTTTCACAAGGTTTCGTATATAAGCACTTTTCGAAGAGCTCGGTATAATTTGGGTTGTTAACGGTGTGAATCGTACCAAATGGACCTTTTAAGTTGTTGAGAATATATATATATATATTAATTGATTCCTTGTGGTTCCAGAATATTCATCTTTATGTGGTCAATAAAACGGAGCTTCAGGCGATAATGATAATTTGGCAAAGCTAAAACCTTTGAAGTGAGTAGCACAACAACGAACAACCCTCTTTGTCAAATCCATATTTTCTTACAGAAAGGTCAGTTTTTTTTTTGACACTTTCTCTTTCTTTTTTGAACAATTTTAGTGTAATTTTTATTGGTTGGATTTTCGTGTTTTTTATATTGTTTGCTCCAATTTATAAGGATATTCTGATTGTTTCTAACGAAATTGCGTTCTTCAAGCTATTAACTTTCATGGATTTTTGTTTACTCTTACCTAACTTTTCTAGTATCTTTCTGTGCAGCTGACCCTTTTAGGTTTAATAAATTTCGTTGCTGGTTTGCACAAATGTTCAGATTTTGATACTTTGAATGTTTATTTCTGTTTTTTTTCTTTTTAATCTGTTACTAGGCTGCTAATATATGGTGAGAAAGAAATGCAATTTGGCTTCTTAGGATTTATATTCACTGAGCTGTTGAGTTCTTTTGATTCTTCACAAAGTTGTACCAACTGGTACATAATTGTTCTTCTTCTTTTTAATTGTTTGCTATGATATAGACCATTTGGTATTTTATGCTTTCGTAAGTTGTTTTTGACTTATTATAAGTTTCATGGAAGAGTAATTGAATTTCGGTGATATTTTGCTTAAGATTCTCATAGATGTTGCTTCCGATTTTCATGGATAGAAGAAACAAATTTAAATTTCCATGTGTTGTTTTAATCACATCCATAGTATACAGATCAACAAGTGAAATCAACATAAGAGATGTCTTTTCATGGAAGAGTACACCCTGATTGTAATTATGCGGCTAATCCCTTCCACGAATGCACTGAATCTTGTTTGAAAAAGATTGCGGAAGGGGAGGGTCAAAAGGTTAAAAAGAAAACAGGTACTAACATTTGTGCTTTGCATCTTATATTATTGTATAATACATTTGCTTGAAAGAAATTGAGTTACAATGGTTTTGAGGCTAGCACCGTCTTCTGTGAATCCATTGTCTGTTCTTTTCGTTTACTTTTAAGCTCATATTGCCATGTTTTCCTTGTTTTTTCTGGTGTAGGAGTTATGGAAGCATCAGTGATATTTTAGCCATTCTGATGAAACAGACTCTTTCTTTATAATGAGTTTTGTTTTGATATAAAAACAGAATTCTAGGGTACTCTTTAGTTCATTTACAATAATACTAACTTTGGAATATCTTTGAGTTATGGAATGTCTAATGTTAGACTTCAACCTTTAAATTCTAATTTAAATGACACTTATACATATTTATGAATGTTATGGAAGTATTAGGGTGTTAACGGCATGGCGAATGAATTGTTATTGCGTAGAGTGGACTGTTTCTTTTAGGTTTTTTAGCAAGCCATTTTCTGAACATAGGCGGGCAATTAAAATTTATTTTTCTATTCTTAGATATACTAGCAGTCTAGCAGTGCTATAAAAGATGATGATCTCAGGAAAAAAATCAAAAAAGTATAAAGAAAACTTAGAGCACATATCTTGCACTTAAGCATCAAATAATTACTATGAATGCAGTGTATATTGCTTTGTCCTTTAGTGAACTATGTTACTAAAGTGATTCACCCAGTGATCTAGCAGTAAGACTAACTCTCCTCATGTTTCAAGTCACAAGTTTGAATCAGATAAGGTAGTGTTTAATCTAAAAATGAACCAAGATACTAAATGCTACTACAGAAAGAGCAAGAAGGCAAGAACAGTTCTTTTGGAAATGTATAAATTACATTAGGTGAACAGATGGAGGAGATTTCTCATTATTTAGTAACAACCTTACTGTTTTCATGTAGATTAGCCAAGTTAGCTTTGTTGATTACAGTGAGTAATTCACAAGCCTGCTTGGATCAATTGAAGGTGTCTTGTGGTTTAGAATTTATACAATTTTCACAGAGAATAAAATAACTGATATGGCATAGAACAAAAAAAAGCCTTGTACAAAATGCAGCTACAGATTTTGTAATTGAGATACTTAAAAAAAAAAACTTTCTATTGAAATTTTGTAGTGTTAAATCTTTTTCATAACAGAGGTTCACTCCTCTTAATATGGAGATACGAACTACACTTTGTTCTCTATCTTGAAAGCATTATCCATCCTTAGCTGGTGTAATGATATAAAATTTAAATTGTGTTATTCAATGCGTTGAAGTTTGACTTGAAAAATTACTTTTGATCGACTATTTGTGTCAATTCTGTACTAGTAGTTCCTGCACTGAACACTACACGTGTGCACTTTAGAGGATGCTTGTTTTCCATCTAATTGCAGGCTCCTTCATTGATATATCCAAGAAGTTGGTCAAGGGAAGAAAGTATGAATCCGAACCGAATTCCCCTTTTGCTTCTGAAAGTTCAAAGCTTCGATCACGTGTTTTTTCTTCTGAAAAGGTGGAATCAGAGAATCATTCTTCGTCCATGTCGCTATCTGAAGAGTTTAACTTTTTTGAAAATAATCATCTAAAAAAGGAGAAAATTCAGTCCCCTCCATTAGTTCCAACAACTGGAATTCTCAGTAAGGTACCCTTTTCCATCTCCAAACTCTCCTTCAGTTTGTTGTATTGTTGTTATGATTGTTTATTTATGGGTATCTCACTATTGCAGCCTGAAAATACCAATGTTAATACAAAGGAAGTTGTTGATTCCCCTGTCACTAAAGCATCAACTAATGAAGGAAATGCTGCAATGAATCATACTTCCACTGAAGCAGGTCGTACCATCGACAATAAAAGAGAGGCCAAAACTGGTTCAGGATCTAGATCCATAAGCTTGAGTATACTAGGTATAGATATAAACAATTCTTTTGAAGAGAGTGATGAGGAAGAAGTAGAATCCGACATTTCTGATTCAAGTATCTCAGTTGGAAAATATCGTGTCAAAGAAAGTTCATTGTCCACTCTGCAAATGATCTTTGATAGGTATGGAGACATTGCAGCAAATTGTCAATTAGAATCAATGGCAATGCGATCCTATTATTTACAGTCTGTGTGCTCAGTGATTCAAGAACTGCAGTCCATCTCAATGAAGCAGCTCACCAAGTCAAAAGTGAAAGAAATTTTAGCTATTCTTAAGGATGTAGAATCTGCAGGGATTGATATTGGATGGTTATGCAGTGCGCTCGCAGAAACTGCAGAAACCATCGAGCTTATGAATCAACATCGAACCTTTGAACTGGCAAAGGCTAACTGTGAACAAGATATAGAATCAACTAGGAAACAATTAGAATCCCAAGTTGAGGCGTTGGCTGATTTGAAGAAGGTAGTTGCTGAAACCAGAGCCCATCTGAGGGAGCTTGAGCTGAAGTCTTCAGTACTGGGAGAGAATATTGGTTCTATCAAGTCCAAGGTTGACAAATTTCAAAGTAAATCAGTGTTGGATGGAGTTTTTTAAAGCGAAGAGAGAGTAGCAATGATTACAATAATATACATATAGCAGTATATACAGTGAAAACCGTTACATTTTGCCAAGGCACATTAACCAATAAAGCTTGTATAACGAATTATTTTCTATATTTTTGTACATTCACAATTGATTACATGACAGCTGTGCTTGAATATTGAAGCAAGTTTGAATCTTTAGTTGAAAAGGGTAATCAGATCTTCAATCCTCTGATTTACTCTTGTTATAGAAAGTTGTTGAAGGATTAATTCTCGAGTTGGACTTGTATGTTATTCGATGAGTATAGAAGGACCTTGCAGCAAAAAGAGGCTTATGTTATGCTTAGGGGATGTTCATGCTTCGAAATTGAATTTAAGCTCATCTAACCAATTTTAATCTTTTGATCGAATATTCGATTCGGTCATTTATTTTAATCTGATTTTATGCGATATGTTAACTAAGCGAATTAGATTTGATCAAATCAATCTTATTATGTCTTGTGCATTTTTGGGTTATTGGCTGTCTATTTTAACTTTTTCATCAACATTATTAATCTATATGTATTTATTGTAGAATAATTTTATAAATATTACAATTTTATACTTAATATGATTACAAAATTAAATTAAAAAAACAAATATAACAATTTTAAACTTACATGAATACAAAATTAAATTAGAAATGTGAATCAGAGAAGTTAGTGATATTATAATATTTTACCAATTTTTCAAATTAAGTAAATGAGAGGAAGGGTATAATAAAAAGTGTTTTAAATCTTGAAAGAGAGAAATAAAAAATATAAATATGATTTAATTTTAATCTATTTAAATTGGATAATAACTAACATAAAAAATATAATTTATCAAACAATTTAAACTTAATGGATTAAAAACCTTTAAATTTAATCTAATATAATCATCGGTTTAAAATCACTCAAAATTTAATGAAATTAATCAAATTTGTGTAGTTAATTAATTGCATGCTTGGATTTACACACTCAGTTATACTTTCAAAACCATTTGTTTTCCTCTCCTTTTACACTTGGCTTTCAAAAATTAATGTAGAATTGGTGTCTGCGAGAAGTTGATCAGAATTAACTACTAATGCCATCACATGTACAGAAGTGAACTGAATACACGTGGCTTTTAATTAAGTATATTATTTAATACTTTAATTCGTTTTTTGAAAAATGAACATTATTCACTCTTTCGAGCTTCGACCATGGCCAGGCCCAGGCCCAGGCCACCCTTGACGTTATTGATTTAAGGATGTGTTGTTTTCTCATTTGTTTCGGTATTTTATGACTTTTCATATCTGTGGCCCAAGTTCTTGATGTCTTAGAGTCCCTTATCCTATTGTTGGGCCTACATACATGTAGCTTATTATTGAACCTAGTACCACTCTTAGGCCTAAAAATATTGATGATTATTTTTTAGTTTTTTTTTTTTTTTTGTCTCTCTCTCTCTCTCTCTCTAATTTTATTCAAGTAACAAAAATAGTGTTGTTTTTGCCCAAAAATGTAAAATAAGATAAAATAGTACTGCTGCTCTCTTTTCGTTGCTTTTATATAGGAAAAAAAATTGAAACTTCGGTCGGGTAAGAAACAAGTATGTTAGTGCTTTAGCTTGGGAAGAAAACAAATTGATGTCTTGAAGGCGAATGGCCTACCAAACAAGTGAAAGGTGAGTAATGACCTATTTTTTCCAAAACATAGTAAAAACGGTAGGTGGTGATAATAACACAACTTTAGAAATCTTTGAAGTAACTTGAAAAAAATTTGAAAATTTCATTAAATAACGGTAGAAATTGATTAGGAAATTGATTTTTAGAAAGAATTTGTGATTTTTTTTTAAGAAAAGTGAGATTTTGAGAGATTGTGCGTGTTTAGAGATAAAAAAAATATATAAGATTTTGAAAAAATGTATGAGAAAATATAAGAAAAAATGTATTTTCTTACATAGTAAAACAGGTTATAAACAAAAAATTGTTATACATATTTCGTAACGCATAATTTTTTATGCTAAGGTGCTCATTATTCTGATTCTGTCTGTTATATATTTAAATCATTCATGTTGCAGCCGATTAGTCAATCTTAAATAATGATAAGTGTAAAAAAGAAATATTAATTTTAAATAATATGATATATTTTTATTAATAATTATAATTGTATTTAATTAGAAACTCTTTCATTAATTATTATTGTAATATATTTTAAATATATAGTAATACTATAAAAAATAAAGTCAATTTATTAGCTATATGTTATCTAATTTTAATTCCAAAATCATATTGGTCAAAAATAAAAAAAGCATGTGCTTTCGCCAAAAATAAAAAAAGAGTTATAACCATTGAGTCATTTACGGGTAGAGATATATTTGTTAACCAAATTTTATTCAAAAATATATTTTTTTAAAAATTAAAATTTAAAGCATAATACTTATTTTATTATATTAATTAAAATGTTAACATTAATTTGTATTTTTTATTTATTCAGTACATATTTTATAAATAAATATTAAAATAAATAAAATTTAATTTAATTATTTAAAGTATTATATATTATAGTATTAAAGACTTAATATGAAATAAGCCAAAAAAAACTTCATCCATATTGATGTTATATATACCTGAATACAATATAGTATGATACAAATTATTTATTAAATTTTTATAATTGTTACAAATATATTAAATATTATATAAAAAAACATGATTAAAATAATTTCAATTTTAATAATATTAAAAATAAATAAATTTATTTGGAACATGCATACCACACCACAACATATATAATAAACGACATTAAAAAATAGTGCATTAAACATTGATTGCAATAGAAAAAATATTAATATCTTTAATTTTAATATTATAATAATAAGATAAACTACCAAATTACATATAATTAGCTTTTGAATTACATGAAAATAGAGAAGCTAATTTACATACATAGATTCATAGATATACTGCTACAATTTAATTACAAATTCTAAACAAAAAATTAAAGATTCTGTGACCTTTAATCTCCAAACAAATCAATATATTTCCATCCGAGCATTCAAGGAGCTCCAAATCCATTAACTATCAACATATACATATCTAAGTATAGTGCTTTCATATAATTCGAGATCAATTCAGACCAACATCACAATAATCAACCTTTTCAAAATTAATTAAATGATGTAGATATCATGTTGCATTTCCCACCATCTACAGAGAAAATAATATGAATATTGTTTAAAGAGAATTTTCTAGTTACATATTCTACTGATTTTTAGAGAAAAATTAAAATATAAACAAATGAATAGATCCCATATTCTCCTCATTTAAGGGGTATATATATATATGACATACTACGCACGTGCCAAGGTACACATAAGCGACCTGTATACATAGTTACATATATAATAAAATTGCACACAAACTAGTTTAAATAGAAAATAGATTGCTACAAATGTTATACGCAAATAAAGGGAGCTCGTTATATGTAGGTCTTTCACGGAGAGAGAGGACCCTGATCACGTCGGGATATCATAGTTTCACTAGGTGTTGACATCTAAGACCTCGTCGTTTGATAACGAGGTACTTTTGCCGACTGAGTTGTACGCTTTACCAAGTTTATGGGGCCTAGACTTTTTGTTAAGCAAACCTTATATCTTCGTTATACCCTAGTTGTACCTATACTTATTAGGTTGCATGTCCGTTATATATTTAATACCAAACAAATATAATTCATAGAGATAATCCAAAAAGCTTTATTGTTGATTACGACAAAATTAGTTACAAACTTATAAACATATTTTTTAAAAATTATCAGAATAGTATAAGAACAACTTTTTTAAGGAAATGTGACTTTTTAAAAATTACTTAGATACGCACCAGATTTATACTCTCACATCCGAATTTCAATTAAGATATTGTTTGGTTCATGGAATGGAATGCGAATGAAATGGAAATAAAACAATTTTGTTTGATTTGATCACTGAAATCAAACAAGGAATCAGTATTACAGTATTTTGTTTATAATTTGAATTAAATAAAAAATATATTATATATTACCTTAATGTCCTATATTTGGTAAAATTTAAATAATATCAATTAATTATTATTTTTTCGTCCGACAAAATATATTATTGAAATCATTATTTCTCTAAATAATTATTACTTAAAAATAAAATATATTATTAAAATTATTGTTTTTCTAAATAGGATTTAGGGTTTAAGGTTTTAGGATACGAGATTTGTGGTTTAGGGTTATATTTGTGAGTTAAGGTTTAAGGTTAAAATTATTATTTTTCTAAATAGTATTTTAAGATTTTTGAGATTTTGGGTTTATTATTATATTTATAGGTTAAGATTTAAGGTTAAAATCATTATTTTTCTAAATAGGGTTTAAGTTTTGGGTTTTTAGATTTGAGATTTGTAATTTAAGGTTATATTTGTAAGTTAAGATTTAAGGTTAAAATTATTATTTTTTTAAATATGGTTTTGGGATTAAAGATTTAAGGTTTAGAATTATATTTAGGATTGAGGTAAATTGAAAAAAAATTGAGATAGAATAAAATTATGATTTTTTAAGGGAAGAAGAAATTTTGATTTTTTATCTTTTAAGAATCGATTTTATTATATCTTAATTTTTCAACTCAATCAAACATAAATTTCAAAGGAATAAATTTGTATTTCATTTCGTTAAAGTAAACATAGAATAAGGAAGAAAAAAAATTCCTTTACCAATACTTCTATAATTACCGTTTTTGTTTCTATCGGATAGTCACCAGGTTTTAGCCCACCCATGTGACCATGACCCAACTGTCAAAGGATAGATTAGGGGTGAGCAAAATTTCCGATCAACCCGAAAAATCTGATTTAATCTGAAAAAATTAAGTGGTTTCGATTGGAAATCGGATCGGATTCGGATTGAATTTTATCAATTCGCTCGGATTCGGATTGAATTTTATCAATTCGCTCGGATTCGGATTGAATTTTATCAATTCGCTCGGATTCGGATTGAAAATATTAAAATCCAAATAATCCAATCTGATCAGATACATTTATATATTATTTTAAAAAATATATAATAATATATTATTTTAAAAAATATATAATAATATATTATTTTAAAAAATATATAATAATATATTATTTTTAAAAATATATAATAATATATTATAATTAAATCTAATATAAAACTGAAATTTGGAGCCGAATGCTCGTAAACCCTAATCTCATAATTTCTCTCTGAAATCGTCGTTCTCTCCTTCTCTCATACTCGTCGCTCTCTCCTTCTCTCATACTCGCTGCTCTCTCCTTCTCTCGTTGCCGCTATTCCAGTCGTTGATCGTCAGTTCCAGTCGCTGATCGTCAGTTCCAGTCGCTGATCGTCAGTTCCAGTCGCTGATCGTCAGTTCCATGCTTTGCTTTTTTATTTTCTATATGTGTGTCAAGTTGGTATCATTGGGAAGAGATAACCACCACTACCCTCATTTCTCTGTTGGTCATGACTCATTAACTTCAACATTGACTAGTAGTTTTCCTTTGTCTTTTATTTGCTAATTGTAAGTTGTATTTCGTTTTAATAAATTCAAAGAATATTAATGAGTTCTTATGTCTTATTTTTCAGTTTTTCACAAACCAACCTTATGCCTGTGACCCTTCTAGTCTTCCAAAATATCTTCCCAGTAAAGAGATAGATGCAAAACTTCGGAATGATGAAGCCAGAAAGTATATTACTGCTATTGAACATTTCTTATCTTGATTTGATCATTTCTTTGTCTATTTGCTATGCACCTCTCTACAATATGACAGTTCTTACTTTTCTTCTCTGCACTTTAAAGCATAAAGGGGATTACAAACAGTCTTGATAGTCCTAACCTGGGTGACTTTTATAGTCGTAGATTGAGAGCTGCAGGCAAATCTAATGTTGGTGGTGTCAAGAAATCTCGTGCTCGGGATCGAGCTGTCAGGGCAATGCATGCTCCAGAAGCCAATGCTGAGCTTCAAGCCAATCTTGATGTATGCCACATAAGCTTCTTGTTTTAGCAACAGTCTTTGTCTCTCATAATATTTGGAACTTACAAGTTATGACATTAAATAACAGTTTGGTTGTTTTCATACATGAGTTAATTTTTTGACAAGATGTTTCTGTGGTTTTGTCTGTCATTTACTCAAATGAATAATGTAAATATTTTTTATATTTTTGGTTGCTCCAATGAATTGATTAGACGCAGACAAAGCTCTCCTATTATTTAACTGGTTTTTAACCCTTTTCATGTTGTAGGATTTTTGCTTGAGACAAAATGAGAGTCTAGTGTTGCATATCTCAATAATGAATAATTAACATGTATCAAATTTTGTTATCTTGGAGAGGTTGCATTTTTGGTTTTGCTGGTTGGATTTCAAATAACATCTGTTGCATTTTGGTTTTGTAGGCATTTTTGCTTAAGTGAGCGGCTCTGCATATTAGACATAATTATGAATTTACCAGTTGTGTTGTTCATCTTATTTTAAGTTGATTAATTTTGGATCTAACTGAATATTTTCTCCTAGGTAACTTCTATTAATAATCGCTCCATTCTTGTAACTTTTCATTTGATTAATTATGGCTCTTTTTGTAATGAGTTCTGTTTTCTTGTATTTGGAACTTGTTTTTGTTTTTTTTAATTCAGTTGTAAAAAAAATGTTCTACAACAAGTTCTATTTCAATTTTCTAAATGAACACATAAACATGTATAACAAGTTCTATAGTGTAGGATTGTTTATATGCGCATAGAAATTAAAAGAATGTTTGATTTCCTATGCGTATTTGATTTTGGTTTTGGTTTTGATTATTCTAAAATTAATCATGGTTAGCTTTTGAGATTGATGTTTTATGAATTCTGTAAAAACCCATAGATTTTATTTTAATCTCTAATAGATTGTTCCTTTTTATTTTTCTTTGAGCTTGTTCTAGAGAACTTCAGTTTTTTTTTAAATTTTATTTTTTTGTTTGGCAAATTATTTCAAATAATTTGAGCAAGGAGGTTGAAAAATGTAGAGTCCGAAAGAGGCGCAGCACCACATAGATAAAGTGGATCATCTAATGAGGTTGTAGGTCACAATGTAAGAGTTGTCTTATAGTTTCAAAGTGGTGCAAAACTCTTTTGCAATAATGACCTGCTTTATTAGGAAGAGTAACCATTGAAGAAGCTCGTAGTCTTTTATATTGGCTAAACAATGAACAAGTATAACATTCATGATCTCCATGCGTCTGTTGTTTCGGGATTTGGAAGCTCTATTAAATAAATCATCTCAAAACCAACTCATATTGAAGATTTGTAGTGAACAACACTTTAAAAGTGTGTTTTATTTTGATGTAATTTGAATTTAATATTTTTAAATTTTATGTTAAAACTATGAATATTTTAAGTTAAATTATGTTATTTGATTTGAATTTTTTTCTTTTTTATCATTTTTGTTGAACTATTTTTAATCATTCATTTATTGTTGAATTTGTATGAAAATATTTTTATTTAATTTTTTTTTTATTTTATGTAATTTTTTTATTTTATAAGTTGAAATTATGATTTTGTCTTTATTTGATTGGATCGGATTCATATTTATTCTTATTTGTATTTAAAGTAGATTTGGATTGAATAATTTTTGCATTAAATAATTTTCGAATCGGTTTTGGATTGCCTTAAAATTGACGGACTCAAATTTGTTCGGATTGAATAATTTTTACATTAAATTTTTGGATCGGATCGGTTCAGTTTTGGATTAACTTAAAATTTGCGGATTTAGATTTGTTGGATTAATATATACAACAGATCGAATTCGGATTGAATAATTTATAATTTATTTCGAATCAAATCGGATTCAAATTGACTTAAAATTTACGATTTCGAACGAATGCTTATTACAAACTTAATAATGCAGGAGCAGTTACTTTATCTCCATCAGCTTCTTTATTTTTTCCTATCCCATCAGCTTTTTTTCAGCTTTAGCTTGTAGTGCTTTTAGTTCGGAGATAAGTCCAATTAGTTGGACTGTAGTCCTCATTTGGAATTTTTGGACCAACACAAAACCTTTCCAGTTGGCTTCCAGCTCACGAAATTTCTTACTGCCCCCCCTTTTTTTAGAATCGTATTACACAAATAACAAATTTATGTTGATTAGTAATTATATAGTTCGGTAGAAAAAAATAATTGTTAAGTGTTATAGTTCGGTAGAAGAAAAAAAATTGTTAAGTTCCAAAGACTTCAGAACAAAAAAAGAAAACAATTAGCTTTTTCTAATATGTAATACATTGCTTGTCTGAATACAAACTAACTAGTGTTTGTATTAGTTCTTTTTACACATTTTTTTGGGAGGAGGATAAAACATACTCAAATTTTATATTTGTTCTTTAAACAGTCTATTCTTGTTATAGAAAAATTGATGGCAATATATATCTTATAATAATAAAACAAAATTATTGAAAAAAACACAATTTAAATACTATTTTTATAATAAATACGAGACATGAGATATATATTTTCTCTAATATATTAAGGATAGGATACCTTCATACATCTACTCCTATCAGTATTCAGTACACGTGGCCTCAACTAATTTACCGAGGTGAAAAAGTTGAAAAGTCTAGATAACATTTCACTGAATATTTTATCGGTAGGGATTAAAGGTAATTGTCTTCCTTTTATTAGCACTGACTCAACAAAAAAGGAAAAGTAATATATGGTAGAAGATTACAGAACAGAAAAAATAAAATAAAAGGGAAGAACATAATAGGGAATAAAAAAATTAGGCAAACATCACAACTACTCATGAACAATAAATACAAGAGATCCACAAGTCTAACAACAATAGATTTAACTTATAATGACATAAAGAACAATGAAAATCAAAACAAGGGTTAACATCATGATCATCATCAATATATATCATCTCATCCACACAAGCAAATTAACAAGATTAAAATCAAAGAAGAGTGGTTGTTTCTTAATTTAGTTGGTGGGGTTGCTACGGAAAGATCCCAAAGCTTTAATGGCTGCAGCTCTCAGTAAGTACTGGTGGTATGCAGCTGCTGCTAATGCTCCCACAAATGGTCCAACCCAGAAGATCCACTGCACAACCCATTCATTAAATTTACATTAATAATCAAAACCAAGAAATTCAATACACTAATCATAAGTAAAATCACAACAAAGGGTGGTTAGAAAAGTTTCTTACTTGGTCATCCCAGATTTTCTCCTTGTTGTAGATAACAGCAGCACCAAAGCTCCTCGCTGGATTGATCCCAGTTCCGGTGATTGGGATTGTAGCCAAGTGAACCATGAAAACTGCGAACCCAATAGGCAGAGGAGCCAAAACCTGCGACCAAAGTTTTTGGTCAGAAACCAATATGAGAACATAAGATTGAAAAGCTAGCCCAAAACAGAAGAGAGGATATGAAGAACATACAGGGACGTGAGAGTCACGAGCACTTCTTTTGGGGTCAGTGGCAGAGAAAACTGTGTATACAAGCACGAAAGTGCCAATAATCTCAGCACCCAAAGCAGTGCCTTTGTTGTAACCAGGAGCTACAGAGTTTGCACCACCACCGAGAGAGTTATAGGGGTGTTTCATGAAAGCTTTCACCAATCCAACACCACAAATAGCACCCAAACACTGAACCACCATGTACGCCACAGCTCTAATTAAAGAGACCTTTCTTGCCAAGAACAAACCGAAAGTCACTGCTGGGTTAATGTGACCACCTGCATATAAAAAAAATCAACCAAAATGAGTTAGAACTAAAGAAATTAATAATTAATTTTCTTTAAAAGAATCCAAGATAACTTTTCGTGGGTAGTGGTGATTCAAACCTGAGATTCCAGCGGTACAGTAAACGAGGATAAAGATCATGCCGCCAAAAGCCCAAGCAATACCCAGAAGGCCAACACCATCACAAGGGCCAGTTTGTTTTTTGTGACCGATGACAGTGGCAACAGTTACGTAGAGGAAAAGAAGGGTAGCGATGAACTCAGCGATGAGAGCTCTGTAAAAGGACCAAAGCTTGATCTCAGCCATGTCAATAAGTGGTGCTGGTGGTGGGTCGACATAGTCCTTTCCATGATGGGTTTGTCTCTCTTCGCTCACTTCCTTCGACATATTTTCTGGGTTTTGATTTTCTCACTCCTTCACAACAAACAATCACTCAACTAAGTTTTCAGAGGTTTGTATTGTGGGAGAGAAAGAAGAGGATTTGGTTTTTTTATGTATGTGACAGAGGGGTAAGAAATGGTATATTTATGTATAAGATAAGGGCATATTTGGAAGAAATATTTGTTTGAATAATTGTGTTGTTTATGGGTATGAATGACTGCATGGTGGAAATGAAAGGTTAGAGAAAGGAATGAAAAGGAGTGAAAAAGGTTGTTCTTTAATTTTAATTTAATTTAATGTTTTTTTTTTTTAATCAAGAGTGAAGAGGTAAAAGGTGGGACCATATTGTGTACAGCGAGACCATGTGAGAGGCTAATTATCCCATTACTGATGGGTAGGGCTCAAGCGTCAGGCTGGCATTACAACTAAAGCCACGCCTACAAACGGTTATATATTGTCCTTTCTTCTCGTGTCTGGAATTTTCGTTTATGTCCCTGCCTTTCTTGTTGTCTATTTTTTAATATTTTAATCCAAAATTATGAGTAAATGATATTTATTATATTAGATTTTTACTAGAAGTTGGGTTACTTCTAAACTGTCATGTAAGTGCGTTTTCAAAGGTGCCAAACTAATTAAAGCAGCGGATTTACATAAATATTAAAAAATCGGCTAAAATCTACTTTAAAGTTCAATTTTTTGTTTTGTTTTAGGTTTCGATTCTATTTTTTCTCAATTTGAATAAATCTGCTCAATTTAGATTTTTTATTAAAAAAATATATAAATAGAAAGAAAAAAAATTATTAAAAAAATAATATATTAATATTAATTATGTATAATTTAAATATTAAATCTTATTATAATATTGATATTTATTTTAAAGTTATGGGTTAAATATATATTTTTTTCATTTATGTCAACTTAAATTAATGATAAAAAATAAAAAAAATAACATTTTAATAATATTAAATAAAATTAATAATAAAAATGTATGAGAT
This sequence comes from Hippophae tibetana, assembly GCA_037013495.1. Classification (NCBI taxonomy): domain Eukaryota; kingdom Viridiplantae; phylum Streptophyta; class Magnoliopsida; order Rosales; family Elaeagnaceae; genus Hippophae; species Hippophae tibetana. The sequence continues at coordinate 43,957,796 of CM072808.1, forward strand.
ATACATAAAGAATATTATTTTTATTGTTTTTTCTAATATTTTTTAAAAAAAATATATTAATATATTTGATTTAATATTTAATAAAAATATATATTATATTTAATAATTTAACGTACATATATTACATATTAAATATTAAATAAAAACATAAAAACACATGCGAATTACTATAGGATTTATTTTAGTTATTGTTTTATTTTTAAGAATAAATGTTTTATATTTTTTTATTCAGTATAACTTAGAATTTCTTATTAACTCCGTTAATAGTAAAAATTAATAAAATTTAAGATGATAGATAAAATTTATATTATTTACATCATGAAATATTTTTTACAATCTATTATTTAAAATAAATTAAAAAATTAATTTAAATTATGAATGTTTTAAAATTGTGTTAAAAAACTTTACTTAATAATTTGAAAAACAATTTATTATTACAATATGATCAATCATATATTTTTTGAATAAATATATTTTAAAAAAAATTAATATATTTAAATTCTTAAAATATACTGAGAACATGAAGTATGTGTGCTTATTATAGAGTGTAAAATGACTTCTTTACCATATTCCCTTATGATTTTATTAAGTATTAAATATTAAATTTATTTATATAAATTCATTTTATATATGATAATATACATAACATTTATAGTAGTAATAATAATAATAAATATAATTAAGATCATCCTTTGAAAATAATTCAAAGTTAATTAATTAAAAAGTAACTAAAAATAAATATAATCACGTAGATATCCACACCCTTTGTTGTTGATATATAGTAATAAATATTAAAGAAATATAATTATAAAAAATAATTGAAAGTTTATCAATTAAAAAATAAATTGAAATGTAATATTAGTCCTTAAATTTTTAAAATGTACAATTTAATATTTCATACATATATCCTTTAATTTTTAAATCTTATAATTTAGTCTCCAAATTTTTAAAATTATGCACATATATTCTAACTTGACTACTAAAATAAATATTTTATGAATAAAAAGTTTATGGTTCGAAGTTTTAAAAATTTGGAGACTAATTTGTATGATTTAAATTTATAAAACTATATGTTGAGTTTTAAAAATTTGATGACTAAATAATACATTTTAAAAGTTTGATAACTTATGTATGAATTTTGTTAAAATTTAAGAACCAATGATGCATTTTAACCTAAAAAATAACTAAAATTAAAATTAATTATGTAAAGATAATATGTTAAATATAGAATTAATTAAGATAAAGGGAAGATTTCATATTAAAATGGTCGTGAACTCTGACATAAGAAAAATCAATAATTTATTATTTATTAAATTATATATATGCATATTAGTTATAAGTTCTATTACATGTATATTAAATTAAACTTGATTTTAATGTAAGTGAAATAAAAATAAAAAGTTCAAATTATTTTTATTATTATATTTTATAAAATTAAAAATTAAACTCATTTTTTGAATCGAGACCCTTACATCACTCAAATATTTTTACAATTAGTTTTTTTTATAACAATAACAAATGTTACGCTAACATGTAACTAATAAAAAGATAATATGAAATAATCTAAATAACCACTTCTTCTTATTAATATGATTTTAATAATTACATTCACGTGTATATTTTATACATGCGTGGGTCATCTTAAAATAAAAATAGTAAAATTAAGGTTTAGTTAGTTTATTTTTCAAAAATAAATGATGTTTTATTTTACTTGCCTTTAAAATAAAAATTAATTTAATTATATAACATAATTTATATATATATATATATATATAATTTTATTTTTCAATTATATTTATGTAGGATACATATATTTTCTCATAAAACATTAGAACATTTGTTTTTTACATATTTAAAATAATACAGGACATATTTATTTTTTGTGTATTATGCAATAAGTATATTTTTTATTTTGGAGAGATTAAAAAGAAAATTATGTAAAAAATGAGTTATATAAAAATCAATGTGATATTTAAATTAAAATTTATTTATCTAAATATATTAATAATTAAATTTGATAAAAAATACTAAAAATATCTATTATATAGAAAAACTTGAATTTTCCTAAGTTGTTTCCCTATAAGATTTTATAACCAAGTATTTAATTGTTTATATATTATATATTCTTCAAAAATATCTAAATCTTAATATCATATTTAAACATTAAGATATTAGATACAATAATAAATTTATAGAAAATTTTAGACTTTTAACAAAATATAAATAACGTTAGCATAAATATAAAATGTCTCATCATATAAATATGGTCCCTACGCTACTTCATACGAGAGTATGACACTTATGTACATGACTACTGTTACTAAGCTGTTAACTACATATGTTTAGAAAGAAAAATAATAGCAAAAAAGCTCTTAATTATAGATGAATTGATCTATACAGTGGAGAACTCATGTTAAAAAGAAAAGGGAACTTACTCGTCTCTCTCTTTTCTGATACTAAAATATGATTGTACGAGTAATTATGAAGAAAAAACAATTTTTTTTGTTTATATTATTCAAATTATCGAAACACCTCATAATTGAATACTTTATTTTTGTTGATGCAAGTTTATAAAAAACAGTGTAGGAACAATATTACCGATAACTTCAAAGTAAATGTTTGGGTTGAGTAGCGGACTAGTTCGCTCTCTTTAAGACGTTTCGCGGTTCTGCCCAATGTGTGCAAGCAAACACAGCCTCGTCGTCCCCAGGATAAAACAGCCCAGAATCGTAATCTTTGTCTCAGAACTTCACTGCACTGATGAAGACTCGAATGCTACACCAGAAAATTTGTTGCTCGGAAAACTAAAAAGAATACTTAAAAATTGTAGAGAGATTTGTTTTTCGTAGAGAGATGAGATTGCTAATTGTTGTATTAAAATGAGAGCTGAAGCCCTCTTTTTATAGGCTTTAGAAAACGTGTAGCAATTATGAATAAAACGGTAATGTTTGGGAATTAAGAATGTAACGGCCATTCTGAGTAATGAAAAGTAACGGTCATTTTCAGATTAAAGACGAGTAACAGATATTTTTGTGAATAAATACGAGCAACGACTCTTTTTTCTGAATAAAGAAGACAAACGGCCATTTAACGACCATATTCTTAATAAAGGAACATAACAGTTATTTTTCTGGAAAAAATATATATATATATATAACAACCAATTTTGTAAGTGGAAAAAATTTTCCTTAAAAAGAATATTTTACCAAAAAATAAAATACCACCTCACACACACGGACACGGACACGGACACGGACTCGGACTCGGCTCGGCACGGCCGGTCGGACGGACGATGGCGGCGGCGCGCGCGCGCGCACGTGTGGTATCACATTTGCCTAGGTCCTCTCCCCTTCCACAAAAGTGGGTGCCCCTTGGGGCCCAATCTCAATAACAAACTCTTCACTATTTATACCTCTTTAAAATAATATAAAAAAACAATGTGGGACAAGGCACATTTCCCAACAATCTATTTTTTAATAAATTTCATTTTTTTTTCAACAATCCCCCACTTGAATTTTATATAAAAAATAATTTTCATCGAGCAACCGATCAATTAAAATTATAAGATTGTGCATAAGCGAAAAGGTGTCTATCGACTTGAACCTTTGCATAGTGTTGATGCTTTAGAATATACTAGAGTAACTCGTAGTTTTGAACTCTATCTCTAACAATCATCACACACACAACCTTTCCAAGATGTAGTTCGAAAAAGCCCGTGTTTTACGGCCATGCACGTGTATCCCAGTATAGTGAACGCTCTAGTAAATTTTGCCCAAAAATTTTCATAGGAAGCGGCCACACTTCCACATTCACATAGGTGAGTCTATCAAGAGTACTCATGTAGCTATGTACTCCACTCCACATAGAGTATAGAACTCATTAAGAGTTTAACAATTAACTCATCCTTTTCTATCGCTTCAGGACTTCATGCTTTTAACAATATAGAATGGGATTTGATAAATAGCATGATACATCTCATATCACTTCATGACTTGTTATTACCCTTTGAACTTATTTCTTGGGATCTCTAGTCTATAAATTGGGTTACCATCATAAGTGACTCTTCATTCTAAGGGCATTAATCCCATTCCTTTTGAGGTTTTGAAAACCTTCTCTCTTGGTAATCCTTTCGTCAAAGGATCTCCCAAATTTTCATCAGAGCGTACATGATCCACTCTTACAGCTCCCGTAGAGAGAAATTCTCTAACAGTGCTATGCTTACGACGTATTTGTCGTCTCTTGCTGTTGTAGTAACGGTTCTGAATCTTTGCAATAGCCGCGGTACTATCGCTGTGGATCAAGACAGCTGGTATTGGTCTTTCCCACAAAGGGATCTCAGCTAACAGACTTCTTAGCCAGCCTGCTTCTTCACTAGCAGTGGCTAGTGCTATCATTTCAGACTCCATTGTGGATTGAGCCAATATTGTCTGTTTCTTAGACTTCCAAGAAACAGCTCCACCAGCTATGTTAAATATATAACCACTAGTTGCTTTGGAGTCTTCTGATAAAGTGTTCCAATCTGCATCGATGTATCCTTCTAGAACAGCGGGAAACTTTTTATAATGTAATCCAAGATTCATAGTTCTCTTAAGGTATCTCATGACCCTTTCAATAGCATTCCAATGCTCTACACTAGGTCTACTGGTAAACCTACATAGTAGTCCCACAACATAAGCTATGTCTGGTCTAGTGCAATCAGTAGCGTAACGTAAGCTACCAATGATGCTCGCATACTCAGTTTGTCTAACACCATCTCCAGTGTTCTTGAACAACTTTACACTAGGATCATAAGGAGTACATGCAGGTTTACAGTTAAAGTAATTATATTTCTTTAAGATTTTCTCAATGTAATGAGATTGATCTAGAGAAATTCCCTTTTCAGACCTAGTTATTTTTATACCAAGGATTACACTTGCTTCTCCAAGATCTTTCATATCAAAATTAGCTCTTAACAACATTTTCACATTATTCACAACATAAATATTTGATCTAAAAATAAGCATGTCATCCACATATAAACATATAATAGTGCAAATATTATCTTCTAATTTATAATAAATGCATTTGTCACTTTCATTTATTTTGAATCCATGTGAGATAACTAGATTATCAAATTTTTCATGCCATTGTTTAGGTGCTTGTTTTAGACCATAAAGAGATTTATCTAATTTACAAACTTTATTTTCTTGACTTGGGATAACAAAACCTTCAGGTTGATCCATATAAATTTCTTCTTCTAAATTACCATTTAAGAAAGCAATTTTAACATCCATTTGATGTACTACTAAATCGTGGATAGCAGCGAGAGAGAAAAGTACACGTATGGAAGTTATTCGTGTAACTGGTGAAAAGGTATCAAAGAAATTTACACTTTCCTTTGCCTATATCCTTTAACTACAAGACGAGTTTTATATTTTTCAATAGTACCATCGGGTTTTAATTTCTTTTTTAGTATCCATTTACATCCAATGGTTTTGCAACCAGGAGGTAAGTCAACTAAATGCCAAGTGTTATTATACTCAAGTGAGTCCATTTCATTATTTATGGCTTCTTCCCACAAGTTGGCATCTAAAGAAGATAATGCTTCTTTAATAGTTTGGGGATCTTCCTCTAAGGTATAAGCATAAAAATCAGACCCAAAATCCTTAAGGGTTCGAGCTCGTTTACTTCTTCTAATTTCAGTATTTGATTCTTCAGTTTGTTCACTAGTTCTAGTTATAGGTAAACTACTAGAAGACGAGCCCCCACTATTCTTAAATTTAAAGGGAAACCTATGTTCATAAAAGTCAACATCATTTGATTCTATAAATACTTGATTTTTGAAGTCATAGAATTTATAAGCTTTACTATTCACAGCGTATCCTATGAATACACATTCATATGCTCTACTTGCAAGTTTATTTCTTTTAGGATCAGGGATCCTAACATAAGCTAAACAACCCCAAGTTTTAAAATAAGTTAAATTAGGTTTCTTATTTTTCAAAATTTCATATGGTGAAATTTTATTTGTAGATTTAGGCACTCTATTTAGCACATAGCAAACAGTTAATAAAATTTCTCCCCACCAATGGGAAACAGCACCAGAGTTTAATAAAATTGCAACAACTGATTCAGTAAATGTTCTATTTTTTCTTTCAGCTTTTCCATTCATTTCAGGAGAATAAGGTGCAGTTTTTTCATGAATGATTCCATGAGTTTTATAAAAATCATTGAAGATATTGGAATCATATTGAGTGCCTCTATCACTTCGAAACCTCTTTATTTTTCTATTAAGTTGATTTTCAATCTCAGTCATAAATATTTTAAACATGTCAAATGCTTCACTTTTATTTTTCATTAGATATACATAAGTGTAATCTGAACAGTCATCTATAAAAGTTATAAAATAGCGTTTTCCATTTCTTGTTAAATTTCCATCAAGTTCACATATATCAGAATGAATTAATTCTAAAGGTTCGGATTCTCTAACTACTGATTTATGTGAAGTTTTGGTTATTTTAGCTTGACTACAAAAATCACATTTTTCGAAATCATTTAAAGATAGTTTAGGAATTAGTTCTAAACTGCTCATATTCTTGATTATGCGTTTATTAACATGACATAGTCTAGCATGCCAAATATTAAAAGAACTCAACATGTAAGCAGAAGAAGAAGTTTTATTGATTTCAACATTTAATTTAAACATGCCATCAGTGGCGTACCCCTTCCCAACAAATATATTATTTTTAGTTATAGTATATAAATCAGCCCCTATGGTTTGAGTAAACCCAGTTTTGTTAAGAAGATAGCCTGAAACTAAGTTCTTTCTCATCTCTGGAGTATGCAAAACATCCTTCAAGATGACAGTCTTTCCAGAGGTAAACTTCAAAACCACCTCACCAGTACCAGCAACTTTAGTGGAGTGGGAGTCACCCAGCAGCACTTTCTTATCCTCAGAATCAGAATAGGATTTGAACATGTTTCGATCATAGCAAACATGGCGAGAAGCACCAGTGTCTACCCACCACCCCTCGGATCCACCAACAAAATTGACTTCAGATATCATAGCAATAAGTTGATCTTCGGTAAGGTTCGCCTGTGGGGCAGGACGATTCCTGTTCCGGCAGTTCCTAGCCAAGTGGCCAGGTCTATTACAACTATAACACATGAATGTGTTATTCCTTAAGGGGGTTGAGGTCCATTCTGGGGAGGATAGCTTCTATTTCTATTTTGGTGGTGGCGGTTTTGATTATTACTACGATTATGAGTTTTCATATTTCTACCTTTAGGTTTCAGAATTGTAGAGGAAGGTTTCTTATTGGTACTATTATTTGAGACTACAAGTATTTCATCTCTTTGGTCTTGTTTTCTAGCTTCTTCTTCTATTCTTAAACGGGTTATAAGACTTTCTAAAGAAAATTCCTTAGTTTTATGCCTAAGTGTATTCTTAAAATCTTTCCAAGCAGGGGGTAATTTATCTATTATAACAACTACTTGAAATTGTTCATCTAAAGTCATACCTTCAGAAGTTATTTCGTGTGCTATCTTCTGCAGTTCATGTGATTGAGCTTCCACTGATTTGCCATCAATCATTTGAAACTTCATGTATCTACTGACAGCATACTTTTTAGTTCCAGCTTCCTCAGTGTCGTATTTCTTTTGAAGTGCTTCCCAAATTTCCTTAGCAGACTTATCACAGTTATAATAATCATACAAGTCATCAGCTAAACCGTTAAGAATATAATTTTTGCAGAGAAAATCATTTTCCATCCAGGTGTCTAAATCCTTAGTTACAGCTTCAGTAAGAGGATTTGACTGTATTGGTTTTTCAGTAGTAAGAGCAGAAACGACTTTTTTCATGGTTAAGAAAAACAACATTTTTTGTCTCCATCTTTTAAAGTGTAATCCCTCAAAACGGAATGGTTTGTTTAGATCAGCAGTTACCATTTCAGTAGACATGGCAGATTGAATACGTCTTAAAATTGTTGATGCAAGTTTATAAAAAATAGTGTAGGAACAATATTACCGATAACTTCAAAGTAACTGCTTGGGTTGAGTCGCGGACTAGGTCGCTCTCTTTAAGACGTTTCGCGGCTCTGCCCAATTTGTGCAACCAAACACAGCCTCGTCGTCCCCAGGATAAAACAACCCAGAATCGTAATCTCTGTCTCAGAATTTCACTGCACTGATGAAGACTCGAATGCTACACCAGAAAATTTGTTGCTCGGAAAACTAAAAAGAATACTTAAAAATTGTAGAGAGATTTGTTTTTCGTAGGGAGATGAGATTGCTAATTGTTGTGTTAAAATGAGAGCTGAAGCCCTCTTTTTATAGGCTTTAGAAAACGTGTAGCAATTATGAATAAAACGGTAATGTCTGGGAATTAAGAATGTAACGGCCATTCTGAGTAATGAAAAGTAACGGCCATTTTCAGATTAAAGACGAGTAATGGATATTTTTGTAAATAAATACGAGCAACGACTCTTTTTTCTGAATAAAGAAGACAAACGGCCATTTAACGGCCATATTCTTAATAAAGGAACATAACGGTTATTTTTCTGGAATATATATATATATATAACAACCAATTTTGTAAGTGGAAAAAATTTTCCTTAAAAAGAATATTTTGTTGGCACGGCACGGCACGGCCCGGTCGGTCGGATGGGCAGCGGCGCGCGCGCGTGTGTGGTATCACATTTGCCTAGATCCTCTCCCCTTCCACAAAAGTGGGTGCCCCTTGGGGCCCAATCCCAATAACAAATTATTCACTATTTATACCTCTTTAAAATAATATAAAAAAGCAATGTGGGACAAGGCACATTTCCCAACAATCTATTTTTTAATAAATTTCATTTTTTTTTCAACAATTTTCATTATTTCTTACACATAATCAATGTTCAAATTATGAAAACTATAAGGAATATATTAATATAATTGAAAATGTTAGAGACAAAGTTGGTATTTTAGCTTGGAAAAATTGCACATATGTAACTTTATATTTATAAATTATATATATTGATATTTTTTTATTTTAAATTAATATATTTTAATCACTTTATTTTTATATCTATGTATCATTTAATCATTCTAGATTAATTTTGATTTTTTTTCATTTTTTAACTTTATTTTTTCTTCAACTACCTATTAACCCATTAGTTATTAATAATAGTAAAATTTACCTCAATTTAACTTAATTTTTTTTTATTAAAAAATTTAAAAATTTAAATTATTAAGAAATGATTAAAACATCCAAAATATACAATAAGATGATTGAAGTAAATAAATTTTTAAAAATATACTAATGAATTAAATTTATCAAAGTTAAGTAAACAAAATCTCGATATCTTTTCATTTTTTTTATTTTTTTTTTATGAAAAAAGAAAAAAGGTAGTTGTAATATTAGTTTTGAATAAATTAATAAATATACTATTAAATTATTATAAAAATTATAAATTAATCATCTAACTTTATCAAGTGATAAAAATAAAATTCAAGTATTATTAATGATAAAAATCTTCCATTGTTATGAAAAATATATTACTGAATTTATTATCGATACAAATCTAACATCAAACTTCTTATTACTTGTACGAACTTACCAACGAAAATGTAGCATAACCATTAAAAAATAACATAGTGATATATTTATATTACTAATTGTAATTAAATATTATTTTTATTATTTAATATAATTAGATATATGTTTAACTTTTTAAAGATAATTCAATGTTATTATTAGTTTATGCTATTTTTTTAACAACAATATTGTATTATTTTACCCTAGTCATAAATGTCGTTTAGTCTGGTTTCTAATTCATTGCCTTTGTCCCTTTTCCGTGGTGAGTTTGTCTAGGGGTGTGCAAAAAATCCGATCATCCGATCCGATCCGTTGATTTTTCATCCGATCCGATCCAATCCGATGGTCGGATCAGATGAGAATTTTTTCCATCCATTAAGTGCGGATCGGATTGCGGATTTCACTACGATTCATCCGATCCGATCCGACCGAAATTAAATATATATATATATATATATAATTAATATATATTTATTTAATTAATATATATTTATTTTATTTTTTAATATTTTTTTTAAGTTAAATAATTTTATGTTATGATTTATGGAAAATTTTAAAAAATATATTTAAAAATATAAAAAATAGAGTTAATTAAGTTTATTTGGTCGGATTAATCGGATTGATCGGATGTCATCCGAATATTTTATGGATCGGATTGAGCGGATGTGAAAAGTGATCGGATCGGTTTTGGATTAGGATGTTTCAATCCGAGCGATGGTCGGATCAGATCGAATGGGCATAAAATCAGCGATTTCGATCCGATGAACAGCACTAAGTTTGTCCCATGCATCACTGGCACTACTTTATTCTAATAATAAATTAAATGATACATATTTATAATTATATTAACTACAATATATTATTTGATAAAATAACATTTAAATTAAAAATTATTTAAAAAAAATTACTTGACATGCATGATAATTATGAGCATTTGTGAAATTTTTGTAGGGTTAAATTCTATACTTATCTTTAATAATATTTTAATGTTTTAAAAAAATGATTATATAAGAATAAAATTATATTTATAAACTAATTAATATCACTTAACATATACGTTATTATTTTTAAAGAAGATGTATAGTGCATTTTATCTAACACTTCATTAATTATAATGTTCAAAACATTTTTGTATGCTAAAAAGCAACAACCATAAAAAAAAATAAAGAACAATAGAAAAAATTAATAAAAAATGATGAGATTGAAGCTAACAAATAAAATTTATGAAAAAAATTTATTTTTTTAGTAATGTTTTGGTAACATAAATTTGTATTCATTTTTTTTTTTTGCTCAAAGTCACTTAATTAAGTCACTTAATTGTGTTACCTGTTAGAAATATCAAGAAAAATTATAACTATTTTATTTTTTTAAAATAATATAGCCATGTATCATGGTATAAATGATTTGAGTGTAAATATGGGTGTAAAAATATATGTTCTTAATATATATTTTTTCAGGAGAAGGGCACGTATATATGATGGACTTTAAATGTTTTATAGTTTTATCATTTTATGATTTCTTTTACAAAATAATAAAAATGGAATGTTACTAAAAATAAATATGTAACTTATGTACATATGATATTTTTTCTTTTATTTATTTATTTTGTATAAAGCAGTTACTATTCATTATTATACACTTTACCAATTAAATTATTATTTTTTGTCTTTTATTAAATATTTATTTTTAAAAAAATATATAATAATATTAAATTTTATTAACTTAAAATACTATATCGTTACTTAATTTACAAAATAAATAATTTCTCGAAAAGTAATGATACTCACCGCATCATCAACAATTAAGCATCATGTCCACCTTGTGGTATTATTCATTATATTTTTTAGAATATATTTATTATTAATTAAATTATCTTTTTTGTCTATTTTTTATTAAATATTTAATTTTTTAAATAAATATATATTATATTAATCTTAAATTTTATTAATTTAAAATATTATATATCACATATTTCAAACTAAAAAATAATTTCTCCTTTCACTGAACTCTAGTGTTCCTTCGGATTTTGGGAATTAAAATTATTGCATTTTCACAAGACACGTTAATGAAAATCATCTATTTGTTATTATTTTTATATATTAAATTTAATTCATATATTTTTAATTTAAAATTTAAAATACTATTTTTTATTAATATGTTTAAATTATCATACTATTATATGTAAAAGAAATAATTCAGATCTAAACACAAGTAGAAATAAGCAGATATACGATGATTGTCCTATAATATACCACGCAAAGGTTATTTTTATTTTTTACAACTTTTAATGTCGAAATAAATATATTAGAAAAATTATACAATTAACATCCCTCAAATTTATAGTAATAAAAATAACATTTTTAAAACTTATAACAATAAAAATAACATATTTAATACTAATTCATACATCATTCAATAAAAAATAAGGGTATTATTTTTAGTACCCTTGTTTTTAGAGATATCATTTTAATGAATTACCTAAAAATATTTGCCTCAAAACTTGACAATAAAATTCATTATTATTATAATTTAAGTTACAATATTAAATTATTAAATTATTATTTTATTTTAAAAATACAATATCTAAAAAATAATTCAATTTTAATATTTCTACATCAAATGTTTGACCTAAACACTGTGAAATCAATTAATAAACTTAAGAGTTCAAATCAAAATCTATAAGTTAAGTTATTGATCTGAACTCACAGCAAGTCGGATTTATTTTCAGTCAAGGCAGCTTATAAACAAGCTGTTATTAAAAAGTGAAAAACCATGTTGGAAATGGTTATGAAAAACAGAAGTATATGAAAGGCACAAAATGCTACTCTAGAAAGTAATGACAGATTCACTAGCACTTGGCAACAAAATCAAAAAAATATATTGCGCTAATGTTTCAGAAATTTGTCCCCTTTGCAAACAAGAAGATGAATCTACTCCACATTTAATGCAGAACGCACCTTTTCTCATGCACTCTGGAGCCGATGGCATGGAGCTATATTTTTATCTTACATATATGAATGATAACTTCACCTCGTAAATTAAATTAATCTTAAACCCTCTACATTATGGGTGTCAATTTGTAATAACTCCATTAATGGAATCAAATTAAAATCATAAAATTTGAATCAAATTAAATTTGGATTAAATTTAAGTCAATTTAAATAACCCGAAAAAAATTAAGATAGATTAAACTGGATTTGAATCTAACTCATTATCTCGAAATACTTTCTTTTATAAAGCTAATACATAATAATTACAATATATATATATACTAAGTTGAAATTTTAAAATTAAAAAAACACATTTATTCTTAATTTCTAATTGACTCATCTCATTCCTTAACTTTTTGTTTCTTTAGCATCCAATATTAATAACTTATCTAGGAGTAACCCTATGTCCATTTAAGCATACTAAGAAATATTTATATATATATGTAATCTTTGGAGAAAATTCTTTGTTTAATCTTTCATATAAATTTCATTAAGATTTGTAGCTCTTTATTCAAACTGAGTTTTCATTAAAAAAAAATTATGATTTTTGAATTTTGCATGAGAGTAGTTTCACGGTATTTATATTTGTTGAATTTACTTACAAATACACTTCTTATTTTAAGAATTAACTTTCTTAAACCTGTGTTTATTATTGTTCTTATTTTCTAATTAACTAATTATTGTAACATAATATGTAAGTGATGAGTTGTATTATTGTATAAACCTTATTGTGTGCATGGTTTATTCATTTAATGTTAATTTATCATTTATTTTAAAGATTAATTATTATAATATTATTTTCCTCATATATTATGTTTCATGTAATATTGTTTGAGTTATTAGCTTTAATCATTAAATATATTTTTTGATTTATAAAAAATATATTCAATTAATTAAAAAATGTGTAATTAACCATTCAGATTAGTTTAAGTCAGTTTGATTGTGTTTGATTTGGGTTAAGATATATCTTTACTAACTCAAATTAAATTTGAATTATATTAAAATTGAATAAATTTAAACTGGGTTAATTTGAGCTACCTCGAACTGTTCCAATTTGCACAAATTAGGAGTCTTAGTCGAGATATTTGTGATAAAAAACTAAAACATGAATTTACAAATGGATGTTATATATTGAATATAGTAGACATTGGAGAATGAAGAATGATTTTGCATTCAAAAATTTAAACCTAGACTTTGAGATCATTTCGAAATAAGTTCATACACTTCATAATGAACTGATTGCAAATAATACAAGGCATACCATCTATAAATGGACAATGACACATTACACCAAAAACATTGAATTAAGCCACCAATAAACTTTATAACATTCAACATGGATGCAGGATTTGAGAATAATCTAGCATCTTTAGGACCGGTAGTAAGAGACCATAATGACAATGTTATAAAATGTTAGGGGAAATTGTTAACGGCTTTCTTCTCTGAAGAAGCGAAAGCGTGAGCTTTCTCTGTTTAGCTCAAGAGATCGATGCATCTCCAGAATGTTATATTTGAAAGTAATTGCGCAAAGCTATCATTGATTACATGGAAAATTTCAAAGCTAATATATCTTAATAGGTTAAACAATATCTTGAAGAGGTTAATGCAATTCTTCATAACTTTAAATGTTGCATTTTCAATTAGATTCTTAGAACTTGTAATAATACAGCATATGCCATAACAAAAATGATTAAGCTTGATCGTACATAGTGATTCTTAGACTTGAGTACCTCCCCCACAATATTCGTGATTTGATAAAACAAGATTATATATATTTGATATTTAATTTTAATATAATATTCAAGACCTTATTAACAGAAGCAGCAAGCGAAATAAAAAACAAAACTAAGCATTGTCATATATATATATATTTTGGATACATGCAAGGTAAAACAAAACAAAACTAAGCATTGTCTTTTATATATATATATATTTTCGATACATGCGTCTGCGTGTGTTTATGATTTAAATTTAATAAATATATAGTAATATTAATTGTTAAATAATAATTATTATCGTTTTAAAATTTTTATTTTATAAAATAAAAAAGTAATTCATTTGATAAATATATAATAATATTAATTTTTTTTAACAATAATTATTATTGTTTCAAATTATATATTTTATAAAAAAAATAAGTATTTAAATATAAATTTTTAAGTTATTTTTATTATAATTAAAAAATCAATATTAAAATGTTTTATAAAATGGTTTTTAAAAATACTCTTAAAATAAATATTTAAATATAAAATATTATTTTAGTGATGAATAAATACATAATAGTAATTATTTGATGAGTAATAGAATACATATATAATATAAATAGAGTTTATAATAATTACATAACCTTATTTAATAAGTAATTAAAATATAATATAATAATATATAAATTTATTTAATTATTATCTAAGTTAATCTTATATGAATAATACTTTTTTACTTTAAAATAATTCATATTAGTTGAATATAAATTTTTAATTAATATGATATCAATGTGAAAATTGTTAGTTCAATAAAATATAATATGTATATTAGTGAATTGATCTAATATTATTATGAATAATCATAAACTATATAAATTATTATATTATATAAAATAATTATTTATTAAAAATGTATTATTACATGCATTTTTTTATATTTATGAACCTATAAATTATCGTTTTTAATAAAAATAATTACATTATATAAAATATTTATTCATAAAAATGTATTTGTTATATGAATATTTTAATATATTTTTTTTATAAAAACAAAGAAATATATTTCTTTTATAAACATTTTAATATTTATTGATATATAAAAAGTAACAAAAATATGAAATGTTAATAATTAAATTGATTGAATATTTATTAAATAATTAGGTTATAAATGATCATATTTGATGTAATAAAAATAATTATTTATAAAAAATATGTTTATAATATGACAGTGGTATAAAAAAATAATTAAAGAAGAAGAAGAAGAAGAAGAAGAAGAAGAAGTATACGTACTGTTATCATATTTTTATTTTCCTGCAGATTTTTTTTTTAATTGTCCAAATAATTCGGTGTATTTTTCGTCCATTGTTAGAAATGGCAATGAAAAATATAATTGACAATTTTTTTTCTTTTTTTTGATAAAAAAAGAAAAGAAAAGAAAGGAAAACATAAATGACAATGAGGTCTCAGAACAAAAACATTCTCGGAATGGAAAATCCGAAACATGTTAGCAGATAGAATTTGATCGTCTAGTTTGGGTACCTGTTTATTATCTAATCAATGATAACGTGTAACAAACTGTTTGGTTAGTTTTATTTATGAAAAAATATTTATTTTTTTAAAAATATATGTTGATTTAATAATTTAAGTTAATAAAAATTTAAAATTTGTGTAATTTTTATTAAAAATAATTTTTTTATAAAATTGAGAGATAAAATAATTTAAATAGTAAAAAATATACAATAAATAACACCAACCGGATAATATGAACCATTATCTATATCATGACTGTCGGGATTTGTACCCTACCCACTTTACTTATATTATAATATAAAAATGAAATATATTTATTGGATGGGGCAGGTACTCGGGAACAATTTAGCAAGAAAGAAAGGAAATTTTCCAATAAATCAAGCACAGAAAGAAAAATTAATTTCGTCAAAAGCAAAAACAAAGTTTGTAAATTTATATATTTTAATTATATAATTATTTAAGTTAACTTTATTAATTTTATAATTTAAAAATATTATAAATTAAATTAATTTTTTTAAAAATTAAATTTTTTTTATAGATAAAATAAAAAGTATATGTTTTATTAATTAAATAGTTAAAAAAACAACATTCTTTCTCTCCTCACTGTTTTTCTCTCTTTTTATTGTCTAGTTTTTTCTTCTTTTTATGAGAGAAAAAGGATAGAGAAAGAGGAGAAAGAAAGAAGGGGAAGAGAAGAAAGATGGTAGGTTTTTTTTTAATGTTTTTTATTATTAAAATATATAATTCACATTTTATTTTTGAAAATAATTTTAATTTTTTTAATTTAATTTAATATATTTTTAAATTATAAAATTAAATAAACTCACTAAAAATTTACAAACTAAATTATATAAAAATTATAGTTAAAAAACCTAAAAAAAACTCAATAATATATTTTGAATAAGACATGTTATAAGTGGATTATACAATGTGTTCAAATAAAATATGTCATGTTGTTATATATATATATTTATGAAACATGATATTCTCACCTACTCTACGACCTCTTTTAAGTGTAAAATTTTTACTATTTTTTTTAATAATTATATTAACACAAGTAGTTCAAAATTCAAAATTTAAACTTTTCACTTACGCATTGGTCAAATTTTCTTATTCATAAGTTCACATTGTTGTCTCATATAATATTTATTATCTCATCTAATACCTCACGTAATTTAATATTGATATATATATATATATATATATATATACAATTTTTTAATAAATATTTTATAAGAGGGGATTCGAATTAAAAAAAATTTAAAAAGAAATATCATTTTTTTTACTAATTATATTAAAATATAGTTGAATATGTAAAAAAAAAAATGTTACACAATATATTACTTTGTGCTAAAGCTCAAATAAGTCTATCCGGCGATGCTATGAGAAAGTTTTTCATTCTTTCTTTCTTTCAGGTAAAGTTGGTATTAAAAGGATGATTAATAGTTGCATTAACCTTACAAAACAGTGCATCACTAGCAGTAACAAGTAGTGTTTATTTTAATCATTTTGTGCATAATTCCATATTTTGTAATGATTAATTTATCTAGTTTGAACACTATATAAAATTCATCTTATAATATCTATATGTAAAACAAGATATTAAAATGTATATTCTGGGAAAATATCAAGGAGCACAGTATTACTTTTCTTAAATCAACCCACAAATATACAATTATATTAAGATAATTGAATATTATTCTATAAGCTCGTCGCATCTATCAAAACTTTGCCACTCATTTTGTATTCTAACAAATTTGTGATAGTGATTGGTGAGTGAGTGGCTGCCCTAAACAAATTATATGAGCTCAAAAACAACATTAGCTGCTCAAAATTAATAATTGAGATGATATTTATTATTAATATGTTAAATTTTTTAAAAGTAAGTGTAATGATTTTTAAGTAAAAAAAAAAAGTTGACCATATTCTTTGAAAAAAAACAAAACCTACCCCATATATATATATGTTAAAAAATTATTTATTAAAAATTTATGATAAATAATAATTAATATGATGTATTATCATTGATAAATATAATTAAATATAGGTAACTATATTAAATGAAAAATTGCACATAAATTATAATGGTAACGTAATTTTAATAAATAACATTAACTAAAAATTAACATAAGATAGTTAGGGGAACACAAGAAGAAAGCGTACATTCAATATGAAATGCTTCCAGAGTTTTCTTTTGGAAGCCGTTGTGGGGAGACTACTGGAGAGTAGCCAAAATCATAAGCTCTGAAATCAAGTCCGTCCAACTCCAAGTCTCCAACGGTCATATTTCCCGTTTTGGAAAATAGGTGACATTAAAGCTGTAAACTTGTAAATTTATTTTTCATTATTTTTAAAGGGTACTCTTGTTATTGTCATAAAGAGGATACTCTTATCTAATACATTACTTGTTATATTTGTATATTTTAAAATATAGTTGTACTAAACTAACATTTTGCTACCCTAGAGCATACTCTTCCGGGGAGCAAAGAGTATTTTCCCTATCTTGTTCACCAACACAACTAGTCGTATTAATATGAAAAAAATTGAAAATTGTATCTCCTGGGGCGATGGGCCACAAGCCTTTAATTAAATGCAGTACAAACTCATTAAAATATATCGATATAAATATGAATTGAAATTAGTATAAATATGACTAATATTTTAATTTTTTTTAATATTATCTAATACTCCATATCCACTTCAAAATAAATTAAATTTTCATTAATTATTAATTTATAAACAAAATTTTTTATTATGATAATTAATAAAAAATAGACACATGATATAACCTCAATATATATATAATTATTCTAACAAAGAGAAATTGGTATGAGATTTTGACATTTAAATGATATTGAGTGGTATAGTTGTGACAAAAAATATATTTTAACTAAAATATATGTTGTAGTATATATTTCATCAATCACATTAGTTTCTCTACTTATTATGTATTGAGTATTTATGTTTTTCTTGTGTGTAGACTCTATACTTATTATGTATTGAATATTTATGTTTTTCTTGTGTGGAGACTAAGTGTAATGGAGGAAATAAATCATAACCTAACCATACCTATTATACTTGAGAAAATTAAGAAAGCTATATTCCAAATCCACCTTGATAAAGTTTCAGATTCTGATGGTATGCCATCCCTTTTCTTCTAAAAATATTAAGATAGTGTTAAATATGACATTGTACAAGAAATTATGAGTTTCTTTCATCATGGTACTATTTTAACATCTATTAATTTTACCCATATTGTTCTATCCTTTAAAGTGGCGAGTCTGAGGGATATGATGCACTCGTAACCATTCTTTGTAATCTAATTTACAAGATCAGTTCAAAGATTCTTTCTAATAAACTAAGCCTGATGATGTTCTTGATCATAAGCCAAAACCAAATTGTTTTCATTTTTCAACAGCTAATTACATATAATATCTTGATCGTTCATGCAATTCTTCATTGTTTGAAGACCAAGAAGACGGGCAAGAATCATGCTTTGTCGCTTAAGTTAGATATGAACAAGATCTATGAACAAGTGGATTCAATGGATTGTGTGTTGTATTTCAATTGTTTCTTACTCTTATGTGTGGAGAGTCAATTAATTATTTCTCTTAAGAAGGACTTCATCAAGGAAACCTATTCTCTCCATATCTTTTCCTATTATGTTCTAAAGGACTTTATGAGTTGTTACCTAGAGAGAAGCATTATCATTTCATTTCAACGATTCGTGTCTATTAGGCTACACCTATTATGTCTCAACTACTTTTTGCTGATAATTACTTGATTTTCGTAAAGGTTCCTTACATGAGATTTGTTAATCAAGAAATTCCTCTATGTCTATGAGGGAGCTTCTAGACAGGTGGTGAACTTTCTCAAATTTAGTCTTTTTTGTGGTAATATAAATATTGATGTAAAAGAAACTACCTAATAGGAGTTGGTTTTTGCTTTGATTTGGGAATTTTTAAGATATCTTTGGTTTTTCGTCTTATTCAGGAGAGATAAAATGAACTACTTTAACTATATCTTAGATAGGGTTCATGATAAGTTACAATATTGGTTGTTTCTTTTTTCCTCTGGAAAACAAGTCCTTCTTGATACTGTGACTTTTGTTATGCATAATTATGTAGTGTAGTATCTCCTTTTATTGACGTGATTGTGCTATGATATTGAGAAAGCAATGCAACAATTTTCGTGGGATATTACCAAGAATTATAGGAAGATCTATTGGCTCTCTTGAAAAAAGTTGTGTGATGGATGACTTAAGAGAAGACTAGAGTTTAAAGATCTACGAGCTTTTAATTTGGCTATGATGGCTAAACAATGTTGAGGGTTGATTAAATTTTCAAATTCTTTATTTACTAAGTCTTTAAGAAAATGTATTTTTGTCTTGGCTCATTCTTTGGTGAAAAGTTGGGAGCTTTTCTTTCTTGGGCTTATAGGAGCTTTTTAGAGGCTTGAGCTATTCTATTGGCATTAGCATATTAGGAGATTGGTTATAGTATTAGTGTGTATATTTAGAATAACCCTTAGATCCTCTGTTCCTTAAGTTTCTGTGTTACTTCTTCAAGGTTTGGTAGGGACCTTATTGACTTTGATACTATGTCTTGGAATATTAACCTTATTCATAATATGTTTAATCTCTTAGAGACAAACATTATCTTCAACATGTCTATCAAGCCTAGTTGCATGAATTACCTAGTTAGGCATCATTCCTTCCATGGAAACTATAATGTTTAGTCTGGTTATGAGACAATTCTTGGGTTGAGTGATCATATATCTAGGATAATTCGAGCACGTCATACTCAAAATCTTTGAAGGCACCTTTCCAAACCTAAAGTCCAAACTAAGATTAAATATATTTTTTAGTATTGTATGCATAAAACATCTTACCAACTTGAGACGCCCTATATTAGAGATGTTGCATGGTTCCTGTTTAGTATTCCATGTGACCCTAAAATGAGATTGTTAGCCACATTTTGTTAGGTTGTCAAATAGTTGGCTCGATTTGGACTAGTATCTTACCTTTTGTTAACATTCTTAATTTTGCTGCATATTCTTTTACTTTGAGTTAGCACGTTATTTTTGATAGGACGGGAAACCAAACTAATGGAGAAAACCTACTTTATTGTTACGACAAATGATTTATAGAGAATTTGAACTCATAATACTTTAATGTTTAATCATGTACTTTTTAATTGTACAATTCTTTCTCAACTTGATAAACTTGATTTTGAAAAGTATGTCATGGATATGATTAACAACAACTAGCTTCTTACTAACTCATATTGTTAATATCGTAACTATTTTGCTTTTTATGTGTTATGTATTGTCTCTATTTACTTATAATGTTTTACATTATGTAGATTTTAAATAAATACAATAACTTATCGGTTAATAAAAAAAAATATTTATGTTATTCAAATATAATTATATTTTATTAATTTAAAGTATTATATATATGATAAAGAATGAATAATTTTTAAAGTTATACTTTTCTTGCCTTACTACTTTTACAATGAAAGATTTCGATCCATTGATTACTATTATTCTTTTTAATTTTTGAACATAATTATTTTTTGTTTGAAAAATAAAAAAAATTTAACATATCATTAATTTAATTCAAAATATAATTATGTATTTTGAGTGTAACATATAAGAGTTGAAAATTTGACATTAGATATTTAGCAAATGACACTGCATTAATCTTATTAAGTGGACTATGTAGGTAAGTTGAATTCACGGCTGTCTAGGTATATTCGATGGTTATTCAAATAAATAATTTATTTTTAAAAAGAAATTGAATGATTAAAATTTACTTAGTTAGAGCCTATTTAATATTTTATTATTTGTTTTAAATCATATCAATTAAAATTTATATTTTTGATGATTATCTTTTGATAATAGTTTGAGTTTATTTATAAATTAGATTATCTATTTTTTTTTAATGAAATAAGGAATTTTTGTTTTGTTTTATAGTATGAGCAAATCAAACCGTGCAATAGTATAATAATGTAAAACATTACTAAATTTATATTAAAAATTGTACAATTTGGCAGAGGTGGGCCATCTAATCGTTGAAAATTAGAAGTTTTGAATGTCCAGTAATTCAATTTGTGAAATATTGGAGAAGGTTAAGCGTGTTAGGAAACTTTGTTCGATTCCCATCCAAAATCCAAACTCAATATTAAAATGGATATTCGTATGTCGGACAGACAGATAATACTGAAGGTATAAAATTAGTTAATTTATTATATCAATATATTAAAATTAAAATTAAAAAATAGAGATATAATAATTTTTTTTTAATTTTAATGATTAAAATATGATAGTATAATAAATTATTACAACTAATATAAATAAGTATAATTTTTTCAAAAGATTAAATCAATAAATATATCACAAAATTTAAGGTATTTATATAATTCTTTGTAAATTTGGAAGTGCTCCATAATTCAAGATGAAAGATTTATTTTTATTAGCTGTCCATTTTTTTTTTAACTTTCACATAAACTAGTCTAGTCCCTTCTAAAGTATAAATAGCTGGAGTTCCAGACATCACTCATAGGATATTATATAGTAACAGCACCAACTTTCACCTTCTTTTTTTTTTTTATGAAGAGAATATTATTTTATGTATTTGGCATAATTATAGTGTTCAATTATTATCACATGAAACATAATATTTTACAAGTTTAGCATTTTTCCTTGATTCTAATGCGCCAATCTCAACTTACAAGAATTGATGACACTAGGAAATTAATATTTTCAAATGTTTACGAATTATTTCTCTTTTAACTTACTAATTATACTTCTTCTTTTTTTAATTTCTAATTACTGTTCACTGTTAAGATTTAATAACTATTAGTAAAACTTATTAATTCATTATAATATAGTCCTTCACTTCGTAATAATATTTATCATAGTATCTGTAACAACTTATGTTTAATCAGTATCATGCACAAATCTTTAATTATAATACATATATAAATCACCTCAAGTTTAATTAATACAAGATTTTATAAATGCAAACAAAAATCACATATAAAAATGACAATTTAAATGAGTTTATAAATATTTAATTTATTCCTACGAATAAAATTAACATTCTATATTGAAACCTTATAATACTCACGTGAGTAAGCCCATTAGTCTCTTAGGTTTCATAACAACCTTATCCTAAAATTTGGAAGCCATGAACACTCAAGGCTCCAATTTAATTAACAATTCAATTGGGATTTTATCAATAGTTTGTAAAAATTAAAATAAAAAAAGATAGATTATTCTTAAATTGTGAAATAAACATCTAGAATTTGAATTAATAAGAATAAAACTTACACTTTACGAAACTAACCTTATAAATAAATTGTTATATATATATATATATATATATATATTATATGGTTTATAATTAATATATTTATTTTATTTTATAAAATAATTAAAATAATAATATTTTTATTTTTAATTAAAGTTT
This sequence comes from Hippophae tibetana, assembly GCA_037013495.1. Lineage (NCBI taxonomy): Eukaryota > Viridiplantae > Streptophyta > Magnoliopsida > Rosales > Elaeagnaceae > Hippophae > Hippophae tibetana. The sequence goes on from CM072808.1 coordinate 43,981,049, forward strand.
CATCATTATTTTCTATAAAAAATAAATTTCAAACCTACACTAAAGTAAGGTAAGATTTAAGCAACCGTGCTAGTGTCTAATGGAAATGATAACAATCCATCATTCATTTGTGTTCTTTTGTTGTCCTCCTAGCCCAATTCTATGGGTATATTTTAGAACAGTGCATTTTTTAGAGGATAAAATTTCCACAAAATAAATAAAAAAATAAAAATGCAAGAAAGGAAACACTCCAAGGGAAGAGTTGGGAATCAAACTTGAAAAAAATTTGAAATGGGAGAGGAATATTTTAAGATTTATTCATTTTTATTTTTTTAAACATTTTTTGTGAAGTAAACGTAAAAAAGACTATATTCATTTTATTTATTTACTTTCCTTTTACCAATAGGTAAACATACGCTAAATGGTATCTTATTCTTCTGACAAATAAAAGCTATAATTTAAGTGGCATCTTTTTGATATCATTATTCTAAGTTGATAGATAAGCATCGCTTTCACAAATACATGAATATTTTCATCAAAAGAATCTCTGAACGTTGAAATGGCTTCAGTGAAACTTCAGGTGGTATTTACAGCATTATCAATTCCCTTTTCGAGATTCTCTTTTGTTTAAACCGTTGGCAAACGAAACTGTGGGCGTAGTGTACACACACTACACAGTGAAACACGACACATAAGTACCTGGATCCAGCTCTGATCTCTGTCTGCATCCTCTATAGTTCAAACTCAAACATCTCAAGTGACACTTATAGTGTAGCGAAATGGACTTTAATGGAGAATATGACACAAAGGTTTAGATCTCAGCTGAAAAGTATCTCAAATTTGTTACATTTTTATAGTGACAGAATGGTACCAAACTACAGGTCAATGACTGTGATAAATGCACTAAAATAAAGTCAAATAACAGCCTTGGTCATGAATGTTACAACAACAAAGTCTTCACCTATTGAGGCTACACCAACAATAATTTGCTTACCTTTCCAATCAACCAGAGACGTCTCGAATGCGAAAGCGTGGAAAACTTAAAGTGACCGCCATGCTAGTTGTGTGAAAAATGTGTTATGATCCAGTGCACCTGTTTCGGAAGCAAAGCACAAAGGAAGTAAATGGTGTAAATTATGAAGCATGTACGTCCACATGACAGAGAAATAATATATGAAAAAATCAGTTAAAAATAAAATTGTATTATTAAAATTAAAAATATATAAATATAAAATTTAAATAAAATAAAATAAAGAAAAAAAACGGAGACTTATATATCACACAATATATAATTTTCCAACAAATAATAGCTGCCCATCTAAACTCACAATGTTATTGCTAGGATTACGCCAATAGAATCCTTGAATTGCGATAATGACTAAATTAGATGTAACAAGAACAAAAATATTCAAAGAATGCACTCCCATCCACTCCAACACAGACGTCAGACGCCTAAAGCCATAAACATCCACCTGTAGCAGAGAGCAGAGAACTATACTTAAAAGCATTTGCCGCAGAAACGATTAAAGTCGGAAGAGAACAGTAGGACAGACTCACCAATAAGTATAAGGCACAAAATGTCATTCCCGCAGATGCACAAGTAATTAGCATATAACTAATTGTATACAGACATTTATTCACTGGGATGCCTGAAGGAAAAGGAAAAAAAAAAAAAGTGTAAGAATAAATCACTGATTTGATCTTATAAATAGCCCTTTTGCAGTAACATGTGAAAATCAAGGCAAAGATCAGACTCCTTAGAGTACATACCTAACAATGCTAGAAGAAATCCAAGGAAAAAAATTGAAACTGAAAATAAGAGCCAACCACGTAAACGCCCTCTGTGGTCCTGAAACATGTTAATTTAAATGTATGACCCACGAGGACAATGGTAAAAGCAATAGTGCTTATATAGCTTTCCAACATGCTGGACAAGACTGCAAAGAATGTGTAATATTATCGGATATTAATTCAGAGCACTCTGTAATAGATATTAGAGAGTAAAAAAATGATATTTACTTGAGAAGTTTGACAGTTAATAAGGACTTCCACGAAATATGTGTAGGGTTTTCACCTGTACATGTGCAAGAATGTGACCATATTGAAGTCCGATTATGCAGGTCACTGCAGCCATCAGAGAACTGGTAGAGCATTAAAAAGATGTCAATGAATAAATGTTAAGCACATGTAGATGGTAGAAAGGATAAACTAGTAATTATGCATGCGCCTACTATAAATATGCACTTGTTAGTCCGATTCAATTATTGAAAGACCAAAGAACACCGCACTCTCTGATGATCAGAAAGATGAAAGAGGGAGGATCATGTATGACTGCAGGAGATTGAATGTTAGAGTCAATGAACCTTTTGGATGGTCAAACAACCTCATGTACGTGATTATTTAATGTCTCTTGAAGAAATTATCTGGGCCATTTTATTCTATTTTATATAAGAATTATGAAATAGAAAATTCTCATTTGGGTGCCATTCTTTATATTTTCAGTACGATCTCATTAAATGATCGATGAGATTTGCAACCCATGGTACTTATGGACTCTACAAAAAATTATGACTCCTTCTGAGAAGCCGAAAAGAAAAGAGCTTAGAACAACCACCTCAAGATACCCTCAGGATCAGAAGGAGCATGACACCATGAAGGCGAATTCTCTGGAACATTGCCGCTTGAAGACATATTGCACTCCTGTAAATCAGAACTTGGATTAGAAATTTATAAACTTGATGTTTATTCCATAAAAATGTGATTTTGAAAGATACCTTCAAGTTTCTATAGACAGGTTTTGTATAGAGATGATCAACACCAAGGACATAACGATCAATCATACCAGCAGAATTGCAGGCAGGTCCAAGGTCTCCCCTGACGGAACATTTCACCTATTGTAATTGCCAAATACATCAGAAAGACTATAGAATCACCATTTGGTTTCATTGATGTATCAAATTATTGATAGTAACTTCTATGTAAAATTGTCTCACATCAATTAAATTTCGGACAAACAAGCTAGGAACTTAATGACTTTGTTCCTTGTCAAACGTGAAAAATTGCGGTAAGATTTTTTTTCTTTCTAGGAACTGCGGTAGGATTTTAATCATATAGATTTACAGCAGAGTTTCAGACTAAGTACATATTCTTTAGCAATATTTTATTGAAACAAAAGAATTGGCTTACTACTTAGAAAAAGGGAGTACAATAATATTTATCAATATATTGAAATCTGGTACCAGTTGAACAACCAAGGCTGCAAATCATATAAAAACGTTGGAAGAAATTAATCAGAGCATGTCTTCACCATGTAAACATAAGTATCATTTGCTGGAAGTGGGGAGGTAGCAAGAGTTGAGTTAAATTGCCAATCTGGAACATATAAACCATATAACAAGCCCACGTATACTGCAGACAATAAAAATGCAAAACACCTGGACATTGGAGATAAAAAGTGAGCCTGATACTATAAAAAAAGCAGAATATACATATAATACAGAGTGGTAAATGAAATGAGAAGATGAAATGAACCATATGTTACTAAAATCTCAATCCAATAACAAGAAACAAAACTACCGAGTAGAATGTCTGACTTGTGAGCATTACAAATAAAAGCACGACTAGGACCATCATCTCCCCACTTGGTAATGTTAAACTGGGAGGAGAGAGTGAATGAGGATCTTTGTTTATTTATGTTGATGGCTCCAATAATTTTTGAAACCATCTAGTTGAGTTGAGTGGTCTAAGTACGTGAAGTTTGGAGATTAACGATAGTATATGCTACAACAACAAGCATAACCTTTCTTGTTCTCTAAATCATATGGCATTATCAACCCACAAGAAGAATGAGAGTGGGAAGAAAATTCAAGAGCTGCCAATCAAGCATTTTCTACTGTTAATTAACATGTGTATCAGCCTTCGAAAAAATATAAAAAGTGAAATCTCAGATACTAAACCTTACCAATGCCAGTGGTAACTGTTGGAAAATTCAAGTTCCCTCCAAGTTTGATGTGTAAGCCATATTTCACATAAAGCAGCAAAAATGTATCCAATAGCTATCCTCTGGATCAAATGACAGTAAATGCAAGCTCAGTGTTTTAAATGGAAAAATTGTAGGCAAAGGAAAAAGCATGCTTACTCTCATGGCTAAATGTTTATGGTAATTTCTCATGTGACATGCTATGACCAATGGTTATGACCCTTTGTTACAAAGAAGTCAGAGATCAGATTCTTCTTATGTAATTTTTTTTTTCAAAGTATGCAATACTGGTGATTTCCACAAGCACGCTTTTTGGAAGAAAGAAATATTAAATATTTGCCTAAAATTTTGTATATGAGCACACAGTCGCAAAATGAGTATAAAATACCTGCAAAATTCCAAGCCAGCGCATTCTTTCAATGTCAACACCATAGGTCAACGAAGTTACTCCATGCAAATAACCGCCTAAATCAAAAGTATCATTCAAATATGGCCAGTCCAGAAACAGATTAGCATTCAAGGTATCATTCAAGGTACTATTACTATTACCTTGAAGAAGAACACCTAAGAAAAATAGTTTTACAGCTCTAAGTACTGCTTTCCATGTAGCTTCTAGTCGGTTAGGAATTTTCTGGAATTATAAAATAGAAAAGCAACCATCAAAATCCTAAATGCGCGAGACACATCAAAAACAGATTAGCATCTATACAGAAATACAAAGTGCAGGGTTCTTGGTTCAGATGACAGATATCTATAAGACATGGTGTTTAATTTGTGCTACTAAAACAATAGTACATTAAAAAACAAAAGGATTAAAAATTAACACTAGCTAGCTTTTAGCTTTTGAAAAGAAAAATCAATGAGTACCTTGTAGACAACTGCAAGTGAAACTCCAGCTACAAATAGAAAAAAGGGCATCACAAAATCAGCTAATCGCAGACCATTCCATGGGGAATGAGCAATTGCTGGAAAATTAGAACCCCCGTAATCAACTAACATCATCAGCTGAAAAAAAAAGCAACTAAATGTATCAATCATACTTTCCACCTAGCTATAGTTCTTTTAACATTGTGTTTTATATAAAACTCATATATTCAATTGGTTTCATTTTTAAGCCACTAAAAAATATGTTTATTACGTTATTAAAAAAAATGTTCAATGATTCATGAAGACGTATTATATATATGTTCGTCACATTATATTGTTGATCCCGATTTTTATCTACAATAGTGATTAGATGCACCTTGTTTCCTGTAAACTTGAGAATAGAGAACAAAACGTTAGGATCTTGGACCACCACAGGGTGTTGTGACCTTTGATCTTCCAATGCTTAAATAAGTTTGGGTAGTGAGAAGAAGAAAGAGACGAGTATCTCTCCTTATGATGCAAAGAGATGCATAAGATATTTAGGAAGAGAATATAGATCTCAGTGTTTGTAGATGAGAAGTTATGAAGTTATGTTTTAATGTTTAATAGTGGTGACTTTTTATAGAAAATAATATACCTGCTAATACGTCTTACTTATAGTAATAGACTTATCTTTAAATGTCAGAGTGTTATACGCTTAATTATCTCATTGTCAGATAATTAAAAAAACTGAAGGATCTGAATGTTGTTCGTATATCATGTTAGATATTTAAAAGATATTGATGCTTATCTACTAATTGAATTAACCTATGAGTTATTTACTGACTAGGACCTCTAATATTATGTCACATAACGTGATTTATCTTACACCTAACATCATCCCCTTAGACTTGTTAGGCCTCAGCATACGGACTAGGAGGCCTATTTTTCCATTCCATCACTATTTGGGTTTACTATTTTTTGAACCCCGTTAGTGGTGTCAAGTCTAATTTACGTGGTCATTACTTGCCCGTGTGATGAATTTCTTGTTTTCCCAAACACTAAAGATATACACAATGATGTCCCGTTATTGGTGATTTTTACGGATTCTCAATCGGACTCCCGATTAAGGAGTTATGTCAACGTCAAAATCACTACTAAGTGGATTCGCTTTCATATTGTTAGAAGGAGTACATGGATCCAAATGTGTGGACTTGTGATCCCATGAGGTACCCAAGAGATTTATGAAGGATGGAGTGACCGATGAACGAGATCAAGTAGAGAACCGACGAAAGAAGGTGAGACTCATGTTTGACCGGCCACTCATGGAGTGTCCAGCTATGGTCCAATTGGCCATGAGGTGTCCAGACATAGTGTCGGCAATCTGATCCACACGGTGATGGCTGGGTGCATGTTAAGTTAGGTGATGGTTCTTGACCATCCCGGGGATGCAATTTTGTTTACGATGATGGTTTTGAAATCCTTATAAGATCTGTCGGTGATATGACCACCCTTGTTTGGGAGGACTATGTAAGTGTGGTGATTTTGATACTTCTTTTGTAGATATCATCATTATTTACCATCTATGCTTTTCTTTGTTGTAATTATTTTTCTAACTTGTGGATTCTCTTCCTTGTTTGAGAAAATTGTCATAGGTGTACATAGGTTTAGACTTTTTTGAGGTGTCCAGTTACTGGGAGATCATGTCCTAATACACCTCAAGTTCTAATAGGACTAATATCCTGGTCTACTTAATAAATTGTGCTTGACTTGGGTCCGAACTTTGTCTAGAATGTAAACATGTGGTTGGACACTTTAGGAATGTACCCAATAAGGGAGAAAATGTAGAAATGCACCATTGGAGGTGCTCAGGAAGACACAAGATATGGCACGACCTAGGAAGGCAGTGGACAAGGCATCGTGATCCATTAGATAGAAGTTTGTGCTAGGCAGAAGTATGTGCTTCACAACCTTCAATAAATCTCAAAAATAGAAGATGTTTGGACACTATATATGCTTCGTGCTTTGTACTTCCTGAGTGAATTACTCACTAAATTTTGCACCTTGTAGTAGCAATACCAGAGGGAAACAACCCTCCAAGCTTAGACAATAAGTTTTAGCCTTTTGTTAAAGTATTTTTGGAATACTTAGTGCCAATTGTAGATAGTACATGTTCATGACCCATTGAGTTAGGTGCTCATACAACGATTTCATCGGGATCATCCCCTACTCTAGATTTTCAAAGTTCATGGAGCTTCTAAACTATGACATGTCCAGTAGGGTGGGCCCAATGGTCTATCACATGCTTGGATCGTGATGTTAGTGTTTATGTCTTTGTATAGACCTTTTGGACATATGTATGTCACGTTTCTTTGCTATTTCTGTATTTTTGAATCATGTACTTGTGATTATGTATTTGTGTAGCATCAATGTACCTCTTTTACTTCTTGGCGAGATCCATTTGTGATCTTGTCTATTTTAAAACGAAGGGTGCTTCTTGAGCACATCCCTTGTTGGGATCTATGATCCACTAGGTTAGTATGCAATGATGTGTACTTATTGGGGAACGAGTCAAGGGTGATTTGGATAGTTGCATATCCATACACATGTACCCTAAATACATTATGTCCCATGATATATCTATCTATGGTCCCCTTGCTTTCCATATGGGTTGTGTTTGGCCATGTGTGCCATACTGGGTCACGAGTCGAGTATGGCCATATCAAGTCACATGCGTCATGTTTGGCCATGTTGGGTATCATGTGTCGTGTTCGAACATGTGCCATATTGAGTCATATGTCTCATGTTCGACCATGTGCCATGTCAGATCATATGTATCGTGTTTGACCATGTGCCATGTTGAGCTACATGTGTCGTGTTTGGCCATGTGCCATTAGGTGGGCTCATATTGGCCCACTTTGTCGTGTGTTCATTAGCTAGTCTGATCTCTTTTAATTTGATCGTGTACCCATTGGGTTTGTACGTGAACTTTGTCGTTTTCATATGATTTGTTTTCATTTTGTCTAAGGGTTGTTTGTTTGATCCATGGTATTTCTAGTATACTAGCCCTCTACTTAGTGTGAATGAGTTTATCAAGTCATCCAAGCATTTAGTCTTAAGACTTAGAAATTTTTTGTAGTACTTAATGGTGGATTATTCCATCCTATCGTGAGTGTTGTTTCACTTTATTTATGCCTGGTTTTTTTATCAACGACCAATGTTTGAGACTTAAGGTCCCTGACATGAGAAAATATGTGTTTCCTACCTATTCAAATGTTAAGCATGGCCCGTAGAGGTAGGGTATTGAAGTTGTAGCAACTCATGATCTTAAGGCATAGTTATTACTTGTACAAAGGTCCAACATGGCCCGTATAAGTGGGGCGTAGAAGTTGTAGCAACTCCTGATCTCGAGATGTAGTTTCTGTCTGTTCAAAGGTCCAACATGGTTCGTAGAGGTGGAGCACAAATTGTAGCAACTCTGAATCTCGGGGCATAGTTATTTCCCATTCAAAGGCCCAGTATGGCCTGTAAAGGTGGGGCATAGAAATTGTAGCAACACCTAACCCCGAGCATACTGGCATGCGACTTTTCATAGTCCATACTAATCAGTCCCTTTATAGTTTGGACTTCTCACGTCCTTGTTGAATTCCATGAATATAAATGAAGTTGGGTCCAAATACATACATACATGTTGTTTCTGATGAGTGGCATCTTGTACCACTTTTGGCTTTTTCGAGGCAATTATTATCTCTAGAGCATTTGATGGAGATGATATGTGGAGATAGAAGCTCATGTATGAACAATATTTTTCAAACTATATTATGAGGCCATCTTTGTCCACGCTTATCTCTTGGGTGTATGCCTCTTAAACATCATGTGAACTTATTTAATCTCACAGGAGTTGGAATATTGTCTTGGACCGCTGATATGTAAGTGGATACATATTTTTACCTTAGTTGGACATGATGTGTCACTTCATTGAGTCTGTATCCAAACTTGGTTGGTTATGTTAATCTAACTAAGTATTCTCTTATGAGACTCGGGTGGATTTCTAAAGTGTACTCTTGAGACATTCTCACAGAACTCCTTTTGAAATAATTCATGGAAAAGTGTGCACCCTTGGATGACATGTGATGGATATACACCTCATAACCTAATTTGTTGGTGGGGTGCAATTTTAGGTTGTCCACTTTATTTCGTTGCATGAATATTTCGGACATATCATGTATGCCCTTAGCTCTAATCCATGCATTCCAAGGGTTTTTAGTGCCATCATAGGTGATGATTTTTGGAGTGGCCATTATCGTTGAGGCCATATGGCTAGCTAGGATAGAATATCCCTATATGTAGGCCTTAAGATGGTTGTATGGATCGTAACGAACAAAATTTGCTCGAAATGACCCCAATTGGTTCAGGATGAGGGTCGGAGGGACGCTTCCTAGGCATCCATAGGTGGATGTCTTTGTACTTTGTAGGAGAACTCTATCCGGTAGGCTTGAACTTTAGAACTACATTGAGACGGTGTACGAAGACACTTGAATCAGTGTTAGGCATGTATTCGTGGGACCACGCAAACACTTCCCTATTTTGTATAAGGAATAATTTTATTATTTCATTCTTCTTTGAAGAACAATCGATCACTCTTTAAAAACACTAATGATGATGACTGAAAAGAGCAAACATTATATGGATGAATGGAACTGTGGGCAATCATTTTCCCACAATTTTGACTAAATTGGATGTATGAACGGTCTCTACATACATATTTTTGCACATTTATTTCTACATGTATACCAAAAAATGTCAAATACACAGTTGTTGGAATTGTCTCGTCGAGAGAATTCTGGAATGGTTTTACTCCCCTAAAAAAAGGTCAAAAGTGGGTGAATCGACCCCGAACCATTTTCTACATCTGTTAGGCAACTTGGACCAATTTTGGCCAAATTCAATGCAGAACTATTTTGTCCGTTACTCACTCACTCTAGTAGTGCATAGTGGAGTATGCAGGCCATACCAATGTTTCTTTAACGTGAAATTTTGAGGGAAGGCTATTCGACATGTGATCTTCCCAATGATGGTCTCATATTTTTCAAATGATGTACGAAATTTGAGATCCAAAAGAGAACACTCGATCAGATAGAAAAGTGGAAGGTGGGTCCTTTTTGAGTTTAGTCACTGTGGATGGCTGATTAGGCGTTCATGTATGGTAGCTCAAGATGTCTCACTCTTTGAAGGTGTCAAAAACTGAGCCGACGTTCGGTGGAAATAGCTATAGTGCACGCGCATTGGCTCATGGACTGTATAAGCCAAACCTGTTTATCAGACCCGTAGGTTTAGATCTTGCCAGGGTAGGTCACGTCTCCGATCTAAGCCTGTTATGTCTATGTACCGGATTTGGTGTACTTTTGGCATTGGAAGATGTCATATGAATGTTTTTTGGTCTAAAGGCTTACGGCTCTTGAAGAGACAATTGGTGATGCTTGGACAGTACCACTGAATTTGGCCAACCACTTTGTGTTTAACATATTTTGTCCAACCGCTCCTTAGGTGATAATGGATGGGGCATATTTGGCCATATCTTGATCGATGATCATGTGATGAGTATGCCCATATAGTGACCCTATTGGAGGGATTGGAGGATGTGTGAACCATTTTTCTCTGTCCTTTGTTGAGGATAAAGTTTGGTTCTAGCAATTTGTACAGGTGACTACACAACTTGTTGGACAGGAGATGGGACCTTATTATCCCTGGTATGAGCTCGATTGTATGTGTCAAGAGATTGATTCATCTTGAAATGACAGAAAGGTGTGGCCTTTAGATATCGTGTAGAGTAAACTTCTTGTATAGTAGTTTTCTTCTAAATTTTTAGAATCTTTTTTTCAAAGACCATCTAGTTCATAATGTTAGAGAACACTGTAAATCTTTTCCTCTCTAGTTATGATTCAACTAATAGAGTACAATTGTTATCACATATGGCGCTAGATGTTAATGTCAATTTTTATTAACATCAGTGATTAAATGCTCCTATACTTCCTATGAACTTGAGAACATAGAACACAACATTAGGACCTTAGACCACCACGGGGTGTGGTGGTGTTTGACTTTTTGATACTTAAGTAAGTACGGATAGTGAAAAAAGGAAAAAAAACTAATGTCTCTTCTTATGAAGTAGACAAACGTAAAGAGATATTTAAGAAGAGAATAAAGATCTCGGTGTCTATAGTTGAGAAGTTATGTTTTAATGTTGAATAGTTATGATTATTTATAGAAAAAAAATATAATTGTTTATGACTCTTACTCATCATGATAGATTTATCTTTAAATGTTGGAGTGTTATCCTTTTAATTATCTCGATAATTAAGATTTTAAATGATGTTCGTATATCATATTAAATATTAAATTAATATTGACATTTATCTAACAACTTAATACTAATTGAGTTACTTATGAGTTATTTGTTAACTAAATCCTCTTATATTATACCATATGTGTGAAATATTTTACACATATAGAAATATGGGTTAAAAGTTAAAGTCTATGCCCTTATTATTGCTTTAAAACAAACTATAAAAGAAACTGACTATCTAATTTTAAAGAACAAGAACTTATCTATTCACTTAGTTTAATCTTTCAACCTAAAAAAAACATATGTTTTTAGTTAAAAAAAAATATTTGCATGGTATAAAATTTTAAAATAAAAGATTATGACAACCAATTAAACAAGAAACTTTTAATTTGCTTTTGGGTCATTATCGCTTAAAATAAAATAAAAAAAAGTACCATTTTTTTTAGTTTTGTTCCGACCCATTTTCTTAGCAACCAAACGATCCAGAGTCAACGGTAACAACTAAAAGTACTTGTTTCGATGTAAATATAGCAACAGAAAAAAAGTCTATTCAAAATGCAACGAAAAGAAAAATAAAAGCTTAAAAGAGTGGAAAAAAAACTTGTAAACAAATAAACATTAAGAAGCTTTGAGAGGAAGAACGATAGAGAAAAAAAAAGCTCACGAAGACGCATAGACCGCGAAAGACATCAAGGGAGGCGACACGTGGAGGCTTCCTAGTAGTCTCCGGCAGTTGTTCAGCGTCAAGTAGCGGCTGGTAATCGGCCATTCCTGTATCGGCCGATAAAACCGGAGTTGAATCAATTTCCAAAGCAAGCAAGTACAAAATTTCGCTTTTGTTATATGCTTGTAATAGTGATGAATTGAAGACGACAATAACTTTTATTCATATTAAAAAAAAGAATTTGAAGACAACGACATTAAATTATTTAAATAAAAAAAGTGTTTCATTTTCTTCTTAAAATAATATTTTTATTAACTATTTATAATATAATTAAGCACTATTAATAAGTAATTTTATAAATAATTCAAATATCTTATGTTTAAAATGTAATATTTAATCTAACACTTATTATTACATATTGATGCATACAATAATATAATTTTAAATTTTTATATAACCATTACACTAAAATTAGCAAAAGATTTAGAAAGGTTTAATTTCTGAATTTCTTATTCAATAAAAAGGGCTTTTAGACACCAAATTCTAAGTTTTTTAAAAGTGTTTTTTTTTATGATTGGATTACTAACTCTTTTATAAAGATGAGATGTCACCTTACTCTTTCTTGAGGTAGATAGACTCCTAAAAGAGAATCACAGGATGGAATTAACTGAAAATAGAACGAGACATATTGATAAAAAAAAATAAAAACAACGTTGTGTGCGCAGGTGCATAACAGTCAACTTTTTAATCGTACTTCTTTTGTTTTATTTTAAATGAAGTATTATTTATTTTTCATCACGCGCTTACTTTTTGTGAAAAATTCTATTTTATGTGAAGGAAGTTATTGATAAAAAAATATAATTATTTATTTATTGTAAATTTGTAATTTTGGTGAAAAAAAAATATTAAGTTAAAAAAATTAAAATTATCAATAATAATAGGCACATAATCACTGTTTTAAAAATTAAATGCTATTAAAAAGTATATATATATTTATATTTTACTTAAAAAAAATTAAAATGAGTCAAAAATAAGTTTATTGATAATAAAATTTAAACAAATATTAATGAATATATTTTCGTCATTTATCTTCACATTATCAAATAAAAAATATAACTAGTGAGTATATTATATTCTTTTATCTCACTCAAAAAAACTTTTGATAATTTTTATTTATTTTAAAATAAATTTAAAATTATTATATACCTCTTTTCATACCATTTTTATAGATAATGTAGCTAAATATTACCTTTTTAAAGTTAAAAAACTAAATAACATATTTTGTATAAATAAATTATTACACTTGTTTCTTTTGAACCACTAAATTTTTTGTTGTTTCATATGTAACATCAAACTATAAAAAAGTTTCAAATATATAATTTTTTCATTTTTAATTGTTTTTAGATTTAAAAATTAAAAAAAATTACCTCAAATTTATTGTCTAGTTTAAACCCACATCATACATTAATGAAATAGTAATATAAACTCTTTTGCTACCCACGTACCATTTTGTTATGAGCTTGATCACATATCTTATTGATACAAGATGATTAATCTGTCCCCTTACAACGAGATGAGACCTATTTCATATAGCACAAGATTGTTCACTTTGATCCATAATTGTAAGTTTAGTTGGGCCACAATTTTGCTTCTAGATAGAAACACTAAAACTCATCATGTCATTTAGAGAGTGTTCACCCCTTATAAGCACATCGCCACTTAGAAATTCTTACATCCTCGTAAGAATACAAGCATACATATGTCTGCAAATGTCTCACATTACTTAGAAAACCAAGTAGTGATATACTTATAAGGGGTGAGCACTCTCTAAATGACATAACCTGTTTTTGGGTTTCTCCCTAGAAGCAAAACCGTGAGGTCTCGTTGAACTATCAAGTCATAATCGTGTGCCTACTAAACTTGCAATTATGGACCAAAGTTGACAATCTCGTGCCACATGGAATAGATCATACTTCGATGTAAGTGGATGGATTAACTGTCCTATATTAGTTAGTATCAAAGCCATGACCTTATTGGACCATGTGGGCTTACATTTTTATAAGGACAAAAGACTCCCTAAGTGAGGGTGTATAATTCAGTGTGCCTCCAATGTCTCACATTACTTAGGAAGTTAAGTGATGATGTGATTATAAGGGGTGGGCACTCTCTAAATGGCATAACACGTAGTAGGGTTTCTCCTTAGAAGAAAAGTTGTGAGGTTCCACTGAACTGTCAAGTCATGGCCATGGATCCACTGAACTTGAAGTTATAGATCAAAACGGACAATCTCGTGTTATGTGGAGTAGGTTCTGTTCCATTGTATATGAATGAATTAACCGTTCTGTATCACTTATAATTCCACATAAACCTTAAATCCTATATTTATAATAAATATGGTTTAGGGTTCATTGTGGAGTACAACTAAGTCATTCCTTGATCCTAATATTATAACGTAAATTCATGTTCTTGGTATCAAATACCTTAGCAAATTGCTTCAAGTAATTGATGCTAATGAGTTGCCAGAGTTTGATGAGAAAAGTCCATGACAAAACCCATAAATATTGGCAAGAGTTGAAAACGATAAACATAAATGTAAAAGGAATAATGATATTGTAGAAAAGATTGGTTGATATAAAGTTAGTATTGGTAATGTGAAGAATTGGTGAGTTGGGTATCGATTGGAGTGATAGTACTCTTTCAATGGTGGTGGTTGAGGTGGGTTTAAGATGAGGAAGTTGAGTAGTAAATTTTGAATTTTTTTTTAATTTTTAAATCAAAAAACTATAAAATTTAACCAAATCTTAAATGTTATGGATGAAAAAAAATGATAGAATGATATATTTGAAGCTTTTTTATAATTTGATGATATATTTGTAATAAAAAATTTAGTGGTAGAAACAAAACAAATATATTATTCAATAGTATATTTGTTATTTATCTTTGATAAAGTGTCATTCATTACTTTTAAAGAAAATGTATTTGATTGATGGAGTAGCATAAATATAATACCTTTACAAAAGGTCATAAAAGTTTATTTGATAAAAGTAATAGATTTTTGATAATCAATTTTTTTTTAAAAAAATACACTAATATAAGTAATTTATAAAATGAATTTTTATAAAGTTAATATGCTTATAATATCTTACTTAATAAATAAAGAATTAAATTACATTTTTATTAAAATAAATAAATTTAGTTAATAAATAATATGCAATATGTTTATGGATAAAAAATAATAACATTGAGTTAAAAAATCAATAATAATAGGTTCATAATTTTTAAAAGTTATTAGTGAGTATCTCTATTAAATCATAAATTTATTAGTTTAAAAATTAATATACATTGGGAAGAAATTATTTATGTTATTTATCTAGATAAATAATTATTATCTAAGAACTTATCAATATTTGATTAATAATTTATTACTTAATTGATAAAAAACTAAATAATAAGATAAGTAATTAGACAAAATTTTAATTATTTATGTTACTTATGGTAAATAAAATTTTATAAAAAAAATTGATTTAAATAATACTCAATATTTTAACTAGTAATAATTTATTATTTAATTTTAAATTACTTAATTGATAAAAAATAAGAATTAAAATAATTAATTAAAAATAAGAATTATTTATGTTAATTAAGAGGTAGGGCCAATAATATTCTTATCATTTTTAAAAATTAATAATTTAGTACTGAAATTTATAGGTCATATACATTAGATCCTATAATCTTTTAGAATTAGTCAATTTAATTCAAATTTTATTAACTTCGTTAAATCATAATGAAAGTAAAACGTGTAATTTTTTGAACTAATAGGACTAACTTGGTTTAATTATACGACGAATGTGTATATTATCACATAATTACATAATAATATTGTAAAAAAAGATAAGTATTTATAATAATATATAAAATTATTAATATTTTAATTATTCATAATTTATTAATTAATTTATATGGGACTAATGTGTATATTATCACATAATTACGTGATAATATTGTAAAAAAATAACTTTAATAATCTATAAAATTATTAATATTTTAATTATTAATAATTTATTAATTAATTGATAAAAATAAAAATTAAGATAATTAATTTTAAAATATAATTATTATTTATGTTATTTAAAATAAATAATATTGTATGAAAAAATAAAACTTGAGTTTTTGAAGCACTTTTTTTAAGTTTTCTTATTTATTTATGATTAATTTTATTAATGGGAAAATATTTGTATACTTCTAAAAGTGAATAACTAAACTATTACAGTGGCTAAATTTTTTTTAGACTTTTTATATATTATATAAATAGTATAGATATATATAAACAACTTAATTGATAAAAAAAATAGACATTAGATAATTAATAAGAAAAAATAATTATTATTTATATTATTTAAGATAAATAACTTTGTATAAAAAAAGATAAGTAATTATAATTCAAAATTTTGTAAATATTTTAACTATTAGTGGTAATTTTTTTGATTAATTATCTTAATTCTTATTTTTTATACAAGGTTATTTATCTTATATAACATAAAGAATTATCATTTTTTTATTAATTATCTTAAGTTTTATTTTTTAATTAATTAATTTAATTTAAATAAAAAACTATTGGTTAAAGTATTAACAATTATCTAGATTAAACTTATTTATATTTTTTTAATATAGGATTATTTATCTTAAGTTAAAAAACAATTATGATTTTTTCTCTATTAATTATCTAAATATTATTTTTTTAATCAATTATGAAATATAAATTAAGTAATAAATTATTAATAAATAAAATATTAATAATTTTTTATATTAAAATTATTTATCATTTTTATACAATGTTATTTATCTTAAATAATATAAACAGTTTTTTTATTAACTTCAAATCTTATTTTTTATCAATTAAATAATAGACTTAAATAATAGACTAACATATGCAAAGTATGTGACTTTGATTGGTTACATATAAAAAATACAAATCACCTTATATAAATTTTTGAATAGAATTACTTTTAAAATAATGATTATTATTTTCCTTAGCGAATCTTATATAATTTATTTAAAAAAATTAGTTTTTATTAATTATGTAATAAATTATTATGATTTAAAATATCGTTAATTATCTTAATTTTTTTTAAATATTAGTTATATGTCTAATTTTTTGAATATAATTGCTTGCATATTATGGAGTGATATTATTATTGCTTTTAGTCCTATAATCTTTATATAATTTATTTGAGATATAATTTATTATTATTTAAATAAAAAATTATTAATATTTTAAATATTGATAATTATTTTTTAGTTTTTATTAATCAAATAATAAATCATTAAATATAGGTTATTTAAAATATTATCTGAATTTTAAGATAATTTTAGCATTAATTATTTTTAATATTTTAATAAATTGCATTTATAATCGGTATCGATAAAAGACAAAATAGAAAAAAAATAGAATTAGATGAAAATCGCAATGTTCAATAATAATAATAGGAGACTACAAGTCTACAAGCATTCGAAAGCTATTTGAATGATCAAAATAGGCCTAATTTTAATGAAATGTAGATAGGCTTGAAAGAATTTTAGGTAGGCCTAGTGTTGTTCTAAGTTGAGACAAGGACCTAATTTAGAAGCCAAATGTTTGGTACGTGAAGTATATTCGATAAATATATAGACAGTCGATGTCGTTTTCGACATCTCATTTTACTTATTTACCCCCGTTATTTGTCAAGGTTCAGCGATGGGTTTTTTTTTTTTTTTTTTTAATTAGCGCACATATCTAGTAAGGGCAAGGGCGATTGGGTGGTTCTCTGATAATGCCGTCGAGTGCGATCCAAATGACGATGATTGATTTCGTAGTGGCTGAATTTGATTATTGGTGGTGGTATTGTGTTGGGATTACGAAGAAAGTGGTTATGGTTTAGTTGGCTGCATGTGGATAGATGTCAAAATTTTATTTTAAACAAATATATATATATTTAATTTCTATACTCTGTATATAATTTTGTACAAATAATATACAGTTTATTTTAAATAAATAAGTATTAACTTTCAATATAATTTAAAAATTATTGTACATATTTGATATATTTTACAAAATAAATTTAATACGAAGTTATGAAATTAATATTATTACTTATTATTAATATTTTGATATTTTAAGTTATTTTGTAAGATGTATAAAAAATGTACATAAATATGGGAGTTTTACAAAAATATTATTTTTTAATATACATTTAATTTATATTAATTTACATGAAAAATCTTTAAACTATGATATTAAACTAGAAATAAAATAATAAATAAGTTATAAATTATATATATATATATATATATATATATATATATTATTCAGAATGAACAATTTTATGTTTTAAAATTATTCTTTAAAATATATAGAAAGTTTATATAATTATGTACGTTTTACATAAATGAAACTTTTGATAAATAAGTTGTAAATTAAAAATATTATTCGGCATTTTATAAATTATATGTAAATTATACATAATTTTATAAGTATTATAGAAATATTACAAAAAAATATATGTTAATATTATAAGCCATACATAATATAAAAATTAGTAAACTTTATATATTCTTTAGTAGCAGTTGTCGGAGGTTAATGGTGACGGTGGATACTATCGAATGTAGAATATTTACAAAGCAACAAAAAACAATACTCATACTTTTTTCTTTTAATTTATTTTTACAATTTATAAGAATATTATTTTATGAATTGTCTTTCAAGAGTGAGGTGGAATATAAAATAAATAAAGTAACATAAATATGTATTGCATTTTACTAGTATAATTATAATTATTTACATATTTTGTTTATACTAAATAGAATTATCTATTGGGAAAAAAAATATTTATTTTTCATAAAGTATAATTCACCGGAGCACACTTGTCACTAATTTATTAATTTTAGTATGAATTAGATAAAGTTTCATTGCGTTATGAAACTTATTACGATACCACTCCTACGTGAAGTTTGTAAATAAAATTTATTTGTTACAAATTTTTATTTATTATCAAGTATAAATATATTTTTATATTAAATACCAAAAATACTAATTAAATATCAAAAGAAAATTATTACACAAAATGTTTAGATAAACAAAACGCGCACATTGCCTCATCAAGAGCTTCACAACCTCTAAATTCTTAAGCCGGTAAAATACTTTTTAATAAAATAAAATAAAAACATACGATCATGTTTATCGTTTAATTTTTAAAAAAATTAATCATGAAAAAATAGTAAAAAAAAAAAAATACCTGATATACTCTATCCTAATAAGCCAACGATAAGATATATATATATAATAGATAAATTAAATCAAAGATATAGATATAGATAGATAAAAACAGTTATCAAGAAAAATAAATTAAAGCGTATAAGAGTTAGCTTTACAAAATATTATATATATATATATAATATTGCTTTTTCTCAATTTTATTATTTCTACTCCACAATGATGTCTTGCAAATCTAATCGTCTGGGTTCTGCAGTATCGGTAGTATTCTCTATGTGCTTGTATTTGCTCTGATCTTAACAGTACATGATAATATAGCACTTCATAATACACAATTGTACTAGCTTTTTAATTAATTTTGTCCGAGTTTGTGCTATTAGTTAAATTTTCGATGGTTTTTACGAACCAGCAAAAAATTTCCCAGACTGGTTTTTATTTATTTATTTATAATTTTAGCTAGTTTCTTTAATAAATCATCTAATAATTTAGTCGGTTTTAAAAAAACCGATGAAAAGATATTATCTATGCCTATTTCAACGGTTTTTCCTGAATCACGAAAACTTTTGTTGAGTCGTTAAAAACCGACAAAAATGGCCCGTACGTTTTGTAGAAGTGGTGATGTGTAAATGTACGATGATCAGTTTTATAACTAATGAATTTAATTTGTTAAATTTTATTTATATCAATTATAGTTTAATACATGAATATAGAAAAAAAATCTTTTTGTCTCAATTTGAGATGAAATCTGAATCACGTGATATATTTTAATTATTGGTTGAAACAATTGGACGTATTTTTATAATTGATCCAGTACTGGTGAGTATCTGATGATCAGTTTATAGGCTAATTAATGAATTTAATTTGCTAAATTTTTTTCTTAACTTTATTTAAATGAAATATAGTTAAAATATATATATCATTTATTTAATTAATATTAATTCCAATTTATTAGTTTTAGAATTTTATAAGCATATATGATATATTTAAAATACAAATAATATAAATTAATTGTTTTTCAGGATGATCGAGACTCGGATAAGAATGAGAAAGTAGACAGTAGAGGTCATGAAGAAAAGGAGTACTCGAAAGAAAAACAAGAAAGATTCATTGCGTTCTTGTCATTTACGTGTGATATGATTTTCATGATAATTAGTCTACTTTGTTTAATTACACCGTCTGCTTCTATTTATTCAAGTGTTATCTTCTATGTATATGCCTTCTACTTAACCCTTAGCATTGCTAGCATTTATAAAAAAATATATCTCAAGCTTTCTTCCTCAATATTAAATGTGAGTACGTATATGTTATTTAATTTTTCATATTTATTAAATATATATATATATATATATTTTAATTTTTAATGTTGTTAATTTGGTATATAAATATATGTTTTGCAGCATCCAAAAGTACTATCTTTCAACTTCTATTACAAAATTGGATTAAGCATTGCGATCTGGATTATTAGTGGACTGATCGGTTTCATCGTGAAGATATTAAATTTAATCATTCTTGCAGTTCGTCCGATTGAAGTTCCAGTCAGTATTTTTATTTTAATTCATTTTCTTTATGTATATAGTTACGATAATAAACTAATTATTTTTTTATTTTAATTTGAAAAATTATTAACTTTATTGATTTATATTATTATTTGATTAAATAACTCCAGGTGTATAGATATAATAACGTGCAGTACGCAGCAGACATTAGTTTTTCCTAAAAATTAATGTTTGTATTAAAAGTGTGTATATATAGATTAATTTTCTGTACATTTAATACATTAATTCTACAACATTTGAATGTACTTAATAAATTTGCAGGAATTGGAGCAAGAAAATGATGCGAAGGTAGCAACTGTTAAAGTCAGTATTGTTATGTTAATTACTTTTCTTTTCTGGATTTTTCTAATAAACAAGAAAATATGAATGATTAATCATTATAATGAATATTTGATTATAATTATATCAATTATTAAAACTAATAATATTGTATTTAAATTTGCAGGAAATGGTGGAAGAAAATGAGGTGCCAATTGATAAAGAGAAAGAGGAACATGAAGATTTGGAAGAACACTGTGATAATAAGTTTGATCTTTTATTTCATTGTTATGAAGAAGAAAAGGCAGAGAAAGAGAAAATTTATAAGCAATTAGAACAACTTAACAAATGGTGCTTTAATTTAGACAAAAGAGTAACTGAACATGCCGAGAAAGAATGTGATTTGAAATACAAGGAATTGATAGGGGAATTGGAGAATAAGTTAAAGAAGGAGAGACTTGAATATATGGAAGAACCTAATTCAATGTTATTGCAAATGCAAAAACTCGAAGATCAATTTATGATTGAGAAAGAAGAGCTTCAAAAGAAGCTTGATGAAGCACTTAAAGAGTGTCAAACTTTGAGAGCCAAGCTAATCAATGAATCAGAATATTGTGGAGGAAAGTGGGAATCTATGCTTAACATTAGCTATTATACTATAATAATAATAATGGTACTATTTTTTCTTTTCTTTTAACTATTTATGTTTTCTTCTTCGTTTGTGTAGAAGGAAACTAATTAATTATCTTTAATTTTGCTGGAACTTTGAATTTAATAAAGTAGTAGGTTTTTGTTTTGAATAATATAAGTAGTAGATGATCTATATCATATGTTGCTCTTATAGTTTTTACTCTTAATTTTTTTCTTAGAAAATGTCACGGGTAATTTTATTTATTAAAATATATTTATTCTTCTAACTTTCTTTAAAAGTGTATTTATTAATCATTTTACTTAAAAACATATATTTATTAATATTTTATTTATAAAAGAGAAACTATAAAAAAAATTTAAAATAGATATTTACTCTTATGCTAATAATAAAGAAAATGAGTTTGATACAGATATTATTGGTGGTTAGAGAAAGTGATTATAAACATGACATAGGAGAGAGAGAGGTTTTTTTATAATTGTTTTTTTTTTCTTTTTGTTAAGTATCCTTGTCCCACATTGATTAGGAACAAAGCAAAACTGCTTATAAACTTGGACAACTCTTAACTTAATAAGATCTTATTAGGTTGAGTTAGGCCTGAGTTTCTAACTTGGTATCAGAGCTGTGTCTAGTCTCTATATGTTTGGACCTAATTGGGCTCTACCACAATCTCACCGTGACACTAATGTCCACCTTTATCCGTCATGTGGAGGGAGGCTGTTAAGTATCTTTGTCCCACATCGACTAGGAACAAAGCAGCAAAACTGCTTATAAACTTGGACAATCCTTAACTTAATGAGATCTTATTAGATTGAGTTACGCTTGAGTTTCTAACACTTTTTAACTATTAATCTTAAAAGGTAAAAATATATAAATGTTATTTTATTATCTCATATTTTAATTATTTATGATATAACTATTATTATTTTATAGAAATTGTCACGTATAGTTTGTTAGGATTAATTTAACTCATTAATAAAAATAATGAAATTTAACAAACAACTGTTTTATATATCTTTTAATAAAATCAAGGGATATATATATATATATAATTGGGTGGTATTATTAGAATCCAACATCTAGAACCGCAATTACAAAATTAAAACCTTATTTTGTAGTAGAGGCTGTTTGAGTGTGAAAACACGTCACAATTAAAGAAAGCTAATTCGAATTACATGTGCCTAATTATCTTAATTTAAACATTTTGCTCCCATTAATTGGCTGAAAAATAAGCTTGAGCGTACTTGTTTGAAAGATCATTATTCATCACCTCTTTAGTTGTTATCATTTATGTTACTCTTGCAAGAGCCAAAAGCCAATCCTTTTCAATGTCTTGTTAATCTTTTGACTTCATGAATTATGGAAACTTCACATGAACTAACAACTATAATTAATGTTGGTTTATTTATAGAAAAAAAAAACTGTTATATTGGTTTTGATCTTATCATTTACTACGGGTGGATCTCAAAACATAAACTATATACTGTTCTAAGACTTTTATACGGCATGTAATTAGTAATATGTAATATCTCATTCGCTAACAGTACGGCATGCATGTTTCCATGACTTTTATACGTCTTTCTAAGACTAAGAAGGGAAAGGGACAGAAAACATAGTTAGTAACGTGATGCTTTAATTGATTGTTAGATAGACGGCAATATAAGCTCTTGTTGTGGCCGAAATGAGGACGCGCGTTTTGCCTTTGAAAATATGGAGAAAGATCTGTGTGTCGTTTCATATCAACCATAATTTACATTTTTTTTTTCTTGAACTAAATGCGTAGCATAACTTTAAGAAAAATAATGAATTATCCAAAAAAAAAAAACCACCTTGAGAGAATGAAAAAGGTGATTTCCGACTGAAAATGAACCTAAATACTATTCAATGAATCATACTATAGATCGCTGTGTGGTAATGAAAATTTAAATATATCATTTACAACTTATCGTTATATAAATATATTTATATATAATTCATATATTTTTGACTCAAATTTCACCATTTATAATTTTTATATTCAATATATACGTCTTTTTATTTAAGTTAAATTTTAATCAATTAAATTAAATTTATGTTAAATTTTAATTTATTAAAGTTGTTTAAATATTATTTTAATTATTATAAATTTTAAGAATATTATTTTAATAAAATTCCGTAATAAATATTATACATTTCAAAAAATTAATTTTTAAAGTATTTAATAATTTGGCATATATTAAATGTTATACTTTTAAAAGTAATACATATAAATGAGTTTATTTGATTATATAAAAATTTTGAGATTTAAATTATAATTAAGAGTGATTAAGGAAAAAAAAAGTAATACCCCATGTTCGCGTTGCTAAGATTCCTTTTTTCTGTCAACCTTTTAAAGCACTTGATATTCAGCTGCTCCACCCATCTCTCTCTCTTTAAAATCTTTATCCGTATTTTTTTTTTCACAAGAGACGTAAAGAGAGAGAGAGAGGGGAAAAGGAGGCCATGGAAAGGCTTCTGTCCTCTTCATCTCCAACCCCTTTGAAATCCCCCCTTAAACCCTGTCTACCTCTCCATCGACTTGCTAGATTTGATTCGGCAAAACTCAATTTTCCCACTTCATCACGAGCCCATTTCAAGCGGGTTAACTCTTTATCTTGCAAACACGAAAACCCACCATCAACCGCTCTGTCTTCTTCTAATTCTTCGTCATTGTCAAAGCCGTCGAACTGTTTACCATCTCTATCTTCTTCTTCATCCGCATCCTCAAATGGGTCGGTTTCAGGAACACAGTTCCCTGAACAGATCGCAAATGAGGCTTCGATAAAGCGAAAGGTATTAGCTTTGTTCGATTTCTTTTCTTTTTTTAAAATCTCAGTTTGTGGATTATTTTGTTTCTTTGTTACTATAGTTCTGCTTTGTAGCTTTCATTTTCTGACACTGTTAATATGGGAAATGGAAGTTGATGGAAAATTAGGTTGAGCTGTAATGTTACAGTTGGTGACTTAAGAATTTGAACCAGAGAGAACAAGAGTTTGGATTGTGCTCATAATCTCGTTTTAGTTTATATGATTCGTTTTTGATTATCCTTTTCTTAGGTAATTATTGCTTAGGGTATGATTGTGATATTTGATTGAATATTCTCTATCGTATTCCTCCAACTTTAAGATTCTTAGTTTCTAAGATGGAGCTAGAGAGTTAATGACAAGATACTACTTATTCCTAATTATTTATCACCAATTTGTTGGTCGCATATGGATGCTCCTTTTCCTCAAAGCTGCATTTATTTGTGGCATTTTGAAATATACTGTGTACTTTGGTGAGTTTTAGGTCACCATCTTGTCAGTCATGCTAATATAGAATATAGATTTTTGTCATCATTATATTCTACAACGTGACTCTTACCAGGGTAAAATGTAAGATAAAATACAGGGGATAAAAGACGTAGATGTTCACTTGCTAGTTGCACAATGTTCAGGACGTTCCAAAATGTTTTGTAGACCTGATTGTTCTTGTCGCTGGCAATAGCTTTGTTAATGCTTGCGAATTTTACAGACAAATTTAATTTTAGACTTATTCGTTCTTATTTCTGTTCTTACTAAGCACTCAAGAGATTATGAGTAGTTTATGGTAAAGAAAAAGGATTATGAATTAAGAGCTTGAAATTTACACTTGAATGACTAGTTAGTGCAACCATGTTTCAACTCCTATTTCATCTATATCTGGTTTTTCGCATTTTTAAATTTTTTGAACCATGAGTAATTTGTTGCGACTTTTCCATCCAACTTTGTCAGATCAAAATATATGGAATCCCTATTATTTTAGAAAGTCTTAAAAACTTTTTTTATATTTAACATATGTTTCAGGCCATTAACAGTGGGACATTCATTCTGCTCTCTGCTCTAGTTGTGATCTTAATCCAACCAATTATTGCACCACCAGCTTTTGCGTCCTTTCCAACTGCAGCGGCTAATAAAGGTGCTCATGCTGGCGCTGTAATTGGTGGTAGACTGATCAGGACCGAATTGCTGAGTAGTGCTTGGGCTGGTTTCTTTGCTGGTTGCTTGCACACATTGTCGGGACCAGACCACCTTGCTGCTTTGGCTCCCCTTTCAATAGGGCGTACCCGTATGGAAAGTGCCACTGTTGGAGCCCTTTGGGGGTGTGGCCATGATGCCGGTCAGATAATTTTTGGATCAATATTTCTAATATTAAAGGATCAGCTTCACATAGAAGTTATCCGAACTTGGGGTACAAGAGTTGTTGGCATCACTCTACTTGTGATTGGTGCTATGGGGTTCAGGGAAGCTTCAGAAGTCTCCACTCCACGTGTTGCTTTAGAGAATGGTGAGTGTGATGTAAGTGTTTATGAAGCGTTTGACAGCCCTACAATTGGAAAGAAGAAGATTGGTTTTGCCACCTTTGCTACAGGGATTGTCCATGGTCTCCAGCCAGATGCATTGATGATGGTGTTGCCTGCACTCGCATTGCCTTCACGCTTAGCCGGTGCCGCTTTTCTTTTAATGTTTTTAGTTGGGACCGTAGTTGCAATGGGAAGCTATACAGTATTCATAGGCTCATGTAGCCAGGCATTAAAGGACAGAGTGCCTAGAATAACTGAAAAACTGACTTGGGCTTCTTCATTCGTAGCAATCACTCTTGGATCTGCCATCATCATCAGCCAGTTCTTTGGCTATAGTTTATATTGATTATTCTAAATGGTTTTGGAGATTCACGTTTTGCAACCTCCTTCTCCAGAGAAGTTCATAGAAAGGATCAGCCAAATTGATTGCAGCAGAAGTTATTCCGGTGCCGCAACTTCTCAAGGATGGCATCGTAAAAAAAAAATGAAAATTTGGATAGTCCTATAAGCTATGTAGCAAAGTGCTATACTTGATACAAAAACTACATTGAGAAATGTAATTCAACAGAAGCGCAGTATCAATTGTAAGAATGCAATTACCAATATACAATTTGCAACTAGACGTTAAGATCATAAAAAATAAAAAATGAAAAAAGAGGGAAAATTGTAAAATGAAAACATTAATGAAGGATGATATCGTGTAAGTGCTTCCAGTCTTTCTTTCTTTTGTTTTGTTTTTTTGGGTCAAATCAGGGGCAACCAAACCCCACAAATATTTAATAAAACAAACTATATATATATATATATGAATGATATAACCGACCTAACTCATTATAATTGCTGGGCAGTTATTTTGTCTTTATAGAACTGCTGTACAGTAACTTTTTTTTTCTGATCTTTATAAAAAAGAGATTATATCGTGAAAAAGAAAGATACCAAAAAAAAAAAAGATAAAAAAGAACAGAACAAAAATCTACCAAAGAACAAAACAATCAAAAAAGGGATT
This sequence comes from Hippophae tibetana, assembly GCA_037013495.1. Lineage (NCBI taxonomy): Eukaryota > Viridiplantae > Streptophyta > Magnoliopsida > Rosales > Elaeagnaceae > Hippophae > Hippophae tibetana. The sequence goes on from CM072808.1 coordinate 44,007,920, forward strand.
TCAAAGTGTGAAATTGATAAATTCTAACCCTTTTTAGTCTTAAAATTTTCTATTGATTATATTGAGATTAAAGTATTCGATAATAGATCCTATTATTTTTATTGATAAAATGTAATATGCAAATACTATTATTAGTTTTTCTAGTATCAGAGTCATTATAAATGTTTTCATGCTCGTATATTTTGAATGCATATAAAATGATTTTTTAAAAAAAAAAGATAACCTCTAATTAAATGGATTGTTTGTTTTTTTTAAAAGAAATTTTGAAAGAAAATTCTATCATTAAAATTATTATTTTATAAGTTTTTTAACGATATATTAATTGTAAACTTTAATTGAATAATTGAAATATTGTGAATTTTTAAAATTTTGTTAACGGTGGAATTCTTATGGAGAAGAAAAGCTGTAATAATATGTCCATCGGTGAGAATGGTTTTTAAAAAAAAAGTTAAAGCCGAAAATAAATGTAAAATCAGAACGTTCTGATTTTATTAAGAAGTTATATGACTTATTACACAGTAAAAAGAAAATTCTAATTCGTCGTATCATATCAATCAAATCAGAGTTTAAATAGTATTACAGATTTTCTTTGGCGTTGACTTGTTATGCTATAAGTATAAATTAAAAAAAAAAGTACATTTTACAGATTTTTATTTTTATTTTTTAAATTTACTGGGTTTTTTTTTTTCGTTAAACATGAAAGTGTATTACAAAAATATGAATTTATTATAGTCAGGAAGTGATACTTGATTTGTATATTGATAGTAGATTATAACACATTAGTAAAGGAGATTTCTAGCAAGCAACAAACTCTGGATTTTGCTAGGTGTAATGCAGGTCACAGTGCTCTCAACTCAAATGTTTGGTTGGATGATAATCATAGTTAAGAATCCAGACACATACAAAACTGTTATTATGCTTTTGCAAATTTCATTCCCGTCCCAATACCCACCAACATCTTGATCGTATTTCATCTTATCTAATTGCACGTAAAAAAAATAGTATATTATTTGATTTTTTTTTTCCAAATGTCGTGTGTATATAATTTTAGCTATTCGCAATTGGGTTCTCATTGTTTCTTCTCAAATTGTGGTTAAAATAATTTAGGGAGCTGAGCTTGCTAAAGAGAAGACGCATGGTTACAAAGTGGACAGATCACATATTTTTGCTGTCAACAAGTTTGATGACATCGAGAAATGCATGAAAGTTCCAGATGATTAGGCACTTCCAGAATTCAAACCATATACTCCTGCGGTAATATTTTACATAATTTTTATTCTGGTTACTTTTCTTTTAACTTTGGTCTTTAATTTAAAACACTAACAACAACCACATAATAGTTCACTTAAAACGGTTTGCTTTGTTAACCATATATGTTATCCCTTGGTGGAAATTTTTTCCCTCTTTTGTTTTGATTCTCACTTTTGGTTTATTATTATTTCTCTCATTATATTTACTTCGGGTTCCATTGCAGGAAAATCTTCAACGTTGACGAGCAGTTTGTTATTCGTGTTGGTCCGGATACTGAAGTTTTATGGAATGATACACGGAACTTGAAGCCTGATCCAGTTTATAAGCATGCTGTTAGTATCATGCTTATATAAATTAATGGTTTCATGTTCATCTTGTGTTTAAAATCAACATGATAATGAACTATTACTATTGGCCATGGCTTTCCAGTTCTGGACAGAAAGCATTGTTCAGTGTCCTCGCTAGTCATGTGTTTGGAAACTGTTGGTAGACCTGCAAGGGGTGGTGCGTCAACCTTTAACCGACTAATGCGTTATGCTCATCCCCAGGTTTTTTTTTTATTAATTTTTTTTTGTACCTAGTAAATTTTTTTTTTTTGCCTTACTTTTCTTCTCTCTTTCTGCTGGTTTTTACCTTCTACCGTATTAACTGCAGGTCAGGCTCATTGATTTTTCTCATTGTGAGAAATATTTGGTAACCTACAGCAGTCACGAACCCAGCAATCCTCATGATGTGAATGTGAGCATTTTTTAATGGATGTCACATTTATGACTATTGTCTGTTACTATTTTCTTGTTAGCATTTGTAATGTGTTTCTTGTGCTGAAAGTTGTGATAAACATTTTTGATGTGAGAACCGGTAAGGTGATGAGAGATTTTAAGGTTACGTTGAAAATCGACACCAACTTAGAGCAGGGTTTGAGCAACTCTGCACCAAAATTTGTAGACTTGGTGCGGAGTCGTCTCAGTCATGATCTACAAAAAGTGGGCCTTGGTATGCGGAGATCAAACACTTCATTGGGGAAATGTTCCATGCAAATTGATGAGTAAGAACTGAAAGGTGGAAGAAACAATCGTAATGATGACTTGATCCACGCACCTATTGGGTTGTTATCACGTCCAAAGCCTCCAACTACTGATGCTGCTGATGGCAGTCCATTTTTTAAAGTGGCTCGATTATTTCCGGTTGCTTCTTGGACGTGTAATGGCCAAGGCCTTTCAAGATGTAAGGCTGTTGGATATATCGTTCTCTACAGTATTTTACAAACTTGTGCTGGAGCAAGTATGTTAACTGCATAACGACATAATATGATGTTCTTGCATTATTATGTAACCAATTTGGTAGTTCTTAATGGAATAGAGGCTTATTTTGATTAAAAAATGTCTATTTGTGTTCTTAACAGGAGCCTGATTTAGAAGACATCATTTCCTTCGATGCTGAGTTGGGGAAGATATTGGAAGAGTTGCATGTATTGGTTTGCCAAAAACAATGTCGGGAATCTAATTCAATAATTGTGATTCCATTGCTGACATACTGTGGGACTCTAATTGAAGATCTTTGCTTAGATTTCTGTCTCCCTGATAATCAAAGACTATGTGCTGAACCAAGGGATCAACTGGTAAATATAACATCTTACCAATGTCATGTTTCTATCTACCCTTGTTGCTGTTGTTGAGGCTTACTGTAATTTTACTAAGCAAGTCTTTGACATCACGTCTTTACAAACATTTAATTACTCCAAACGAGTTGGATTATTTGCTTTGTGAACGTAGAGAGATGTGGGAGGTAATTTATTATTTCGCAATTACTTAGTCGCGTCGCTTTTGAAAGAAAAACTGTGGTTCCCACGCTTGTCTTTGTTTTGTCAATATGCAGTCAGAGACACTTTCCCTAATAAATAGTTATGTTTAGTAAAATTATAATAATTAAAATAAACATAATTAGGAATATGCATGTTTACGCTTGCTCTCATCAATCTGTTGTTGTTTATTTTCAATTAATATGTTGTTTGTCACCAGCTCCATCTCGAGTTTTTTAATATTTCTCCTTAAGTTGAAATATATTTTAATTATTTTCAACTTGTTAAGTAAGCGCAAAAACTGTGAAAAACTTATGAATTTGATAAATATATATACTGGTTGCTCTAATTTAGAGGTATGATAAGTCTTTATCATTCCAACTTAAATGTTGTCTCTCACTAGATGACAATCAATCTTTATGTGTTTTGTTCGTTTATGAAACACTGAATTTGATGTAATGTTAAAGGCTGCTTGATTTTCACAATATAACTTCGCCGATTGAGAGTGTTTGATAAACTAATCATAAAAAAGGTATCGTAACGAAGTTACTTTGCAACGGGCTGCTGCCATAGAACGGTATTCTGCTTCTACACTTCATCATGAGACAAGAAATTAGTGAGTTTCTAAGAAACATAAAATATCTCGTGGTTGATCGCCTTGTGTTTGTGCATCTAGCCAAATCTACGTCACAAAAAGCATTTAGTTGTAATGAACTAGTTGTTGAGAAAAATAGACATTGCCCCGGTGTGTTCTTGACATATCATAACACTCGTTTAGCTACTTTCAAATGTGGTTGATGTGGTTTATCCATATATTGACTAAGAATGTGCACAACATACACTAAGTCAGGTCTTATGGTGGTCAAGTATATTAATCTCCCAACAAGTCTTCGATAGGATATGGGGTCACTGATGAATTCCCCTTCAACCTTGTTGAGGGATAAATTTTGTTCAATAGGTAAATTGATAGATTTGGCACCAAGATAACCCCATGTCCTCCAATATTTCAAGTGTATACTTGCATTGTGACAAAAAAATTCTATTCTTGGAACGTGAAACTTCTATGCCCAAAAAATACTTTAATTCATCGAGATCTTTTAGCTTGAATTTTCGTATGAGATGATTCTTAGTTTCTTCAATGTCGTGTAGATTGTTTCATGTTATGATTATATCGTCTACATAGAGAAGAAGAGCAGAGAAGAAATTAGCACAAGTTCAAACGAATAGTGAGTGATCATACTTGGACTGGTTAAAATCAGCTAGCTTAAGTGTTGTTGATAGCTTGATGAACCATTATCGTGACGCTTGTTTGAGTCCATACAAAGATTTGTGTAGTTTATATACTCGTGTTTCCTCTTTTCGTATGAATCCAGGTGAAAGAGACATGTAGATATCTTCGTGAAGATCACCATAGAGAAAAGTATTATTGACATCGAGTTGATAAAGATACCAATTTTGAATAGCAGCAACGACAAAAAGGAGACAAATGGTGACAAGTTTGCCTACTGGTGTAAAAATTTCTTGGTAGTCAAAATCTTCACTCTTACTATATCCTTTGGACACTAACCGAGCTTTGTATCGTTCCACAGAGCCATCAGGATTATACATGATTTTGTAGAGCCATTTACAACCAATTGGTTTCTTGTTTGGAGGAAGCTGTTGAAGCGTCCAAGTGCCATTAGTTTCGAGAGCATCCAATTCTTGTTTCATTGCAAGCCACCATTTTGGATTGTTGAAATCTTTAGCAAAAGTGGTTGGTTCTTTGAGAATGGAAATAGAAGTGGTAAAGGCACAATGTGTAGGTGATAATCAGTCATAAGAAAGTACATGAGATAAAGAATAGGAAGTACCTTTGTTATTTGACGATCCTAAGTTAGACGAAGGAAAGGACCGAGAAGGCAATGAGGCTTCTACATGATACTTGTTAAGTTAGCTAGGGACATTGGTGGATCGACGGAGCCTGTGTGTGACTGGTGTTAAAGGAGTCACATGTGGTGAAAAAGTTTATGATGATGTTTCAGGAGATGAATGTTAAAGATGAAGAATGTCTGAATCGATTGCTAGAAGGATAAATGGTGTATGATGAAGCGATGTATTTGGAGTGGTTTGCTTGGAAGAGCATTTGAAATAGAGAAACATCCAACCTTCCACAAAATAGTTAGGTAGTCTAGTCCTGCTTTCTCAGTTCTCATCCCAATCGTTTTCCCCGAGCATTTGTCTTGAACAAAACACATATTATTAGTGAAGATGACATGAAAAAGTGTAGTTTGAGTTAGTTTGGCTATTGAAACCAAGTTTAATTTGAATGAGAGAACACATAAGACATTATGGAGTATGAAATTATTAGATAAATGTTCGATGCCGATATGTGTGACACGAGCAAGTGAATGATAAGGTAAATGCACATGTTGATTAGTGACTATAATGTTGAAGCTCATAAGGTTTTAGGAATAGACAATGTGGTCAGTTGCTCTTATATCAAGAATCCAACGGGTTTCTGAATGGAAAACATTAGCACATGATATGTTACCTCAATAAGTAGTCCTTTGTCTTACCATGCTACCTGATTTGGTTTGATTTAGAAGTGTAATAAGCTCATAATATTGGGTGTATGTATGGTTGTGAGATGGTGTCCTTGTGTTGGAGTTGCTTTCCTGAATATTAGTATGGTCAGCTTTGGAGGGGAATTCATAACTTGCATCTCTCTTATCTTGAATTGCCTTTTTCTTCTGAAAAATGTTGATGTAATGTCCATTCAAACCACCGAAATCACACTTGAGGAGTTTTCGGTAGTTTTCATAATTATGTCCATTGAGACCACAAAAATGTCATTTAAGGTGATTTCGGAAGCTTTTAGAATTATGGTCGATATTGTTGCATCGATTACACTTGAGATTTGAGTTCATTTGTGGGTAATTATTGTAAGGATATTGTGTATGAATTTCATTGGCAATTTCAGACATGATTTTTGAGTGAAAAATTCAAAAACTGGGATAAGATTTATTATGTTTTAGACAACAATGATTGTTTATAAAACTACTAATGAACTTAAATGTGTTGTATTTTATAGAAAATGTATCAAAAATTCCAGAACCGGAAATTCCATTCGAAATATTAGTCAAAAAATTGGTGAACTAGCGTCTAGAGTGGCTAAAATGGTGGTTGGAACACTGAATTGGATGGAGAATTGAATCGGGCGGGACGTGTCGTTTGAGTCTTCTTCCTCAGCACGAGTGCTTGTGAGCACATGTCACTCTGATGAGGCGCGTGAAACTCCAATGAACTCAAACAAGGCACGTGTGAGCACGTGGATTATTGTTTTGGATTGAAAAAAATTGCAGATTGCTCAAACTTTTCTATATATTATAATAGGATGAAATTTAAATTATTTTTGTGAATCGAAATTGGTTTTTAAAAGAAACAAAATTTGAAAGGAAGAAAAAGTTTCTGTGTGAGCTGAATTTTTAGAGAACTACTTTATAAGCTTTGATATCATGAAAGAAATGATTTTTTTGATTAAATAAACGAATGTTTACAATCTAATTTATACAAAAGAAAAATAAAATTGTAATAATTAAAGTAAACATAATTATGAGGAGTCATGTTCTTGGACGATCTAATTCTCTCCACCAATCTGTTGTTGGTTATTTTCAGCTCGTGTGTTGGTTGCCACTAGCTGAATCTCGAGTTCTTTAATACTTTTTTATCACATAAAATTTTATTATGGATACACTTTCAAGTGCCCTGCAATTGTTAATGTATGTACCTTAATATAAATTTTAATAAAATGACAATTGCAAAGACAAAAAAAATCTAAATTACTAAATTCTTGCAACTCTCGACATTTCTACCCTTTTTTGTCTCCTTAAGAGGTGAAGGTTACTTTGTTGAGAACTACCTTGCTCATGCTTAATTGGAGGGGAGTATATTCTCCATAACTTTGTTGTGAATCCATCTTTTAATTTCAACAGATCGAATATAATTCACGGAAGAAAATGTAAAAAGAATAAGGCGAAGAATTCTATATAAAATTTAACTTATTTTTATATATTTATTAATATAAAAATGAATGAACACGATAAATGTTCTTCGTTTGTTCTTCGTTCGAGTCATTTATAACACTGATGCAGTGTGCCTACACATGACCCGTTTTAAGGTTTTTTCCTATAATTAAAGTAGTATTGTTCCGTTGAATTATCAAGTCATAATCGAGAACCTACTAAACTTATAGTTATTAACCAAAATAGATAATCTTATTACACATAAAATTGGTTATGACTTATTATAAAAGGATAAATTAATCGTCTTAAATCAAACATTAGATTTATTTTTGATGAACTAACGATTAAATGGAAAAAGTTATAGAGAAATATGTATTAAGTTAAAAAATTATATTTTTAATGTTAAATATGAAGAATTAGGTTTGATTCGAGAATAATATCTTAATATTTTATGAAATTATTAACAAGATAATATGGAAATAATATAAATTAAAATTAAAAGATAATTAGTATAAAAACTTTACATTCGAGATTAAAAACTAAGTGATTTTCTATTGGTAGTACCATTTGATTATTTTAAATGTAATGGTAAGTTTTAAAAATATTATTTTTTAAATGTTATTACTTCTCAATTTATCATCGTCCTACTGTTACTTATTCTACCAAGTAAATATCAAGTTAACCGACTAATGCACGTTACGTTCTAACGCATGATGTAAATATTATATAATTAATGATATTTATAAATTAGTGACAAAATTTGAGAATACACTTTGGAAAACTAAAAGAATTATTTGTTTATAAAGATGATGTTTTTACTATTCATTTAGGTTATATTGTAATTTCTGAAATAATTATTTTAGTTATGGATACTATTAAGATTAAATTTTGTAATAAAATCGAAGGGGCACTTCTTAAACTCATTGGTTATAATTGTGAACATAGAAAGAGGAGTCATCAAAATATTTTCTATTATTTTGATCATTGATATATTAAAATTTAACTTTTTTTTAAATAAAATTATATACTCATACACGTATATGTAACTAACGTTACCAATAAAAAAACATATACTATTTTATTATAAGATATTTGGTAAAAATTTGAAATTCTTAGAATTTCATTTTAAAAGCTGAAAACTCGGTTAGTAAGATGTAGTAATTTTCTTGCTTTAATTTGTTTCTTTAATTTATGATCTAGACTTAGCTTTCATTAGATTTATTCTCAATAAATTTAACGTTAAAAATTTAATATATTTGCTAATATATTTATTTGTTTATTATAAATTAATTAATTTTTTTTATGGTTAACTTGGTCACCACAAATTTCATGGTGATTATTCATAATTGTTTAGTGATGTGAATTTAAAAATCTATAAACTCTAGTCCCTTTTTTTCCCTCCGGATAAGAACACTTTATAAAAAGAGTGACATGAACGATAAAAATAATAATAAAAAAGAGTGACACAAGAACGAAAATAAGAGCAAGATTAACGGAAGAAAACAAACAAAGAAAACGAGAGGGACTACAATTCCAATTAACTTCAAGCTTTTACCTGATTAAGAAGACACGATAAGTTAGAAACAAGAAAAACTCAAGCGCACAAAAGGACAACTAAAACAACCCCTTCTTATGCAAGGATGACGAAGCTTTCTTCTACGTGTTATTATTAGGTACATTTATTGTAATTATGTTTATTATTTATTATTAATTATTTTAAATAAAAATATATTTTATCATTACTTTAATTTTGATTTTGATACCAAATTATAATTTTTATTATATTGTTAATAAACATAAAATTAGAACTATATTCAACTATACATAACTAAATGAATGAAATTATTTTAAAAACATGTTTTCAATTATATATATTGAAATTTAACAATTATCCAATTAAATATATTAATAAGTACAAATAATCAAATACATATTAAGTTAGCATGGTAATCACATGTTAATTAAAATTCGATCAAATAAATCATGTATTTAATTTAACTTCGATGAGTATGATCACAAATAAATTAAAATTTAACTAGTTGAATAATTATTAAATTTAGTTAGATATTTGTCCAACTATATTCCGATGAATAGGGTCACCAATAAATCAAATTAAGACTTATTAGATAATTTTTGATTTAGTTAGAAATATGTTTAATTAAATTCTAACAAGTAAGTTAAGTGTACAATTAAAATCTTACAAATTTAATAGTTATATAATTTAGTTGGATATATATAAAACTCAATTCAAACTAATATAATCATTAATTAAAGTAATTTTGATTTTAAGTTAAAGATGTATCTAATTTGATTTCAACCAATAATTTTAAGTTAAACATGTATCTAATTTGATTTCAACCAGTAATATCATTAATCTACCAAATTTTAGTTAGTTTAACAAGTTTTGAATAACTGTCCAATTCTAATATATCAAATTTTATTTATATCAAGTTAAAATTAAATCATAAAAGTAAATAAAAAATAAACATATTTTTGTTAATTCTCATGAAAATTCAAGTAAAAGGGATCATATATGATTTTTCACTAATATAAGGTTATAATAATATAACTTTATTTTTTTTTACCTATATCTAACTTTAGAGTTATTTTTTGCATCTAGTTATTTATCTATTATCACTTATTTCATGTTTATGTTTGTAAAATTAGTATTTTATTATTAATTTAAAAAAAATTATAATAAAAAGAAAGATATAATCCCAATGTTTTTTTTTTATGTTTAAGAAGGTTTTTAACTTTTATTTAATAATTTAAATTATTGATATATTTATATTTATAATTTTTTATTCAATCAATAATACATAATTTTTTAATATTTTCATATATATACACATATTTTATTTTAAAACAGAGTAAATTTCTTATTTTTTTTATTAAACTAAGCTATATACATTATTTTTATATTTTTAAATATGTTTGTAAATATATATTTTTATCTTTAAAAACAGTTTGCAAATAATGTAAATAAAGAGAATTTATTTTATTAAGATTTAATATTAATATTAATTAAAAATATATGATTAAAATAGATATAAAAATAAATAAAAAATAAAAAATAATTTTTTTTAAAATTTATACTAATAAATAAAGCATGTATCCTTATTAATAAAAATAAGGAGGGATACCATATAAATCTTACATATTATAAAATTGATATTTTAAGATTTTAAATCTATTTTATAATTCTTCAGTTTTGATAAAAGAAATCGATTCAAAACAAATATAAAAGATTAAACATTCACTAAAATTTAATACGATAAAATTAATTCGATGAAATTAATTGGCCGACCGTCTCCTATTAAAATAAATTGAGTGTAAACAAAATTAAGATAATTCTATATAATTATGCACCTCAAATTTATTTAGCATAAAACCAAGCATTTTTAACTTTTCTTTCACTTTTTTACTTTTTTTTTCTTCCTAAAAATTATAATAAAAAATCAAATGAAAGTCTCAATGCTAAACTTCTTTGCCGTTTTACACACGGGGCAATGATCGAGATAAGGCTCGCAAGCTTTGCATGAACAAAGGTGCCTACAAGGAACTAACAACATACACGGGCTTCGAGAATTGCAGACTTTGCAAGCCATTATTGTTTTCTTTCTCAGTTGTTCGACAATGTCGTCATTGCCCACTACTCTGTTTCCCCCAGTTTTTTCTTTTTCTTCGTCGTTTTCTCTTCCCATATCACAACAAGACTCCGCATCTTCAGCTCCATTGTTAACACAACAAGCTCTTTCTCTTACTTGCTCTAACGTATTGTTCAGACACACAACCATAGCTTCGTTTTCTTGTGCTATTCTTTTAATTATCTGATTCTCCATCTCTAATTTTCTCAAGAATTCTTCAAGTTCCATTGTTCTTTTTGTTGCTTGTGCTATTTCTTCGTCCTTTTGTTTCATTAGTTCTAGAGTTTTGAACTCTATTTTCTTCAATATCATTGAGAGTTGCTGTTTTCCCTGCTCTTGTAGAATTAATCTCAGCCTCTCATTCTATAAACCCAATATCAAACAAAGAGCAAAATATCAGACAATCCGAACAAACACAAAAATAATGCGATTGAATAATAAAAGCAGAAACAACACCCATTTACAAATTGCCATATAGCTTTGAACTTTTACCTGTAATTTGATGTAATTATCAATTTCTTGTCTCTGCCTCTCAACTCGGGCTGTGATGTTCTGACCATAAGTCATTGATTGATGATCAACCTTACTAATATTGTTCTTCGAATTGGAAAATACAAAATCGTTGTCATTACGAAATCTTTTGTTCTGTTGCTGCCGATAAAGATTTTGAAGCTCTAATTGCATCAATAGTTGTTGTTGTTCCTGTAGTTTCGGTTGAGTAGAGAATTGATTCAATCCAACATTACCGAATTCCATTGAAAACCCAGGATTTTCTGGGTAGAACTGTGCTTGAATCGCCATCAAATCAAACTATCCAAAAACCAAAACAACTACAAATACCCAAAAAAAAAAGTAGCCTTTGAGCTCTATCACTCTATATCACTGATTCTGGACCTGTCTGCTGAATTTAGGGGATGCTAGAGCTTTGAGAACACACACAAATTAAACAAAGGAGATGGTCTAAAGTGAGCTATATATATATATATATATATATATATAAATATAAGATGGGAAAGAGAGAAAGAAAAGGAACGGTTAAATTAAAGTAAACCGTAAAAAATTGAGAGGAGAGAGAGGCCTAGGATTCTATTTTATTTAAAGGTGTTGTGGAAGTTTGAGTTTGGGTGTCTTAGATGTATGGGACGGGATAAACAAAGATGTACACATGCAGATTTTGTGACTAAACTATCGGTGAGGTCAGAGATTTTCAGAGTTTGTTTTTCTTTGAATAAAGTAATTCAATTCCAAGTAGGTGTGGGTCAGAGAAAAGCCAGAGAGCCTGTGAATTAGTCAGTTTTCATATTTATATACAACTGCATATAAGCAAAGACTTGTCAATTTCGTCATTTTGAAAGGCATAATTTTAGGATCCATCTTTCTCTCTCATTCTTTTTTCTATTTAAATTTTTTTTTCCATTTCTTTTTTGAGGAAGTAAAATGTTATCTATTTTGGGGAAATAAATAGTATATTTACTGTTGTATTTGCTTTTTCTAAACTGTTTTAATCCCCTCTATTATTATTATTATTTATTTATTTTTGCTATTACCCCTTTATAATTATGCCTCGGAAATTTGACTCGTTTTCTACTTAGATTTATGAAGGATTTGTATTTGAATTATTAGCGTGAATCATCGATATGATACGAAAATATCTTTTTTTTATAGAAGTTAATTTATAGCAAACTACTCTTCCAATTAAAATTAACAAAAAAAAAAATAAGAGTTTGATAACTATCGTCTATATTAATAATAAATTTTAAAGATAATTACGTTTTTTTAATAAAAATCAAATATATATTAACCATTATGATTTTGAATACATTTATATTAATAAATATATACGTCGATAATTAAAATTAATTATATTTATTTAATTAAATTATATATTAATTAATAATTATTATTTATTAATATTTCACGTAATTATATAATTTTTTTAAGGAGTTTAAAAAAATAACTTTTTTAAAGATATTTTTTAATAACTATTGCGAACCGTTATTCGTAGATAAAAAAATATCTTTGAATCGTAATGATTTTTAGACAATTTAAGATATACATTCTATAATTCGATTCGAAAACAATTATATCAATAATCATCCCTACTTTTACATGTTTCATTGATACATGTCAAACACAAATATATATCTATTTTTAACTTTTAAATGTTTGTTTTAAAAAAATATATTGTACTAAATTTTAGTGAATTTCTTTTGAATACGAATCGTATGGTCTGCTTTTCCTATAATTATAAAACCTAAATTTTGTAGATAAATACGTAATATTAATTGTCCATTGTGGAAGTTACACAATAAATGTTTGTAGAATCATCTATTAGCAATCCAATTGTCAAATTGCAGGAATCTTATTCGCGCATGTATAATATATATTTTTTTAAATTTAATAAACTCTTGATGACTCATTTGATAAATTTATTTAAGAGATTTTAAATTGATTGGATTGATTTGCAATTTAAAATATTATATATATATATGTTTAATTACAAATTTATTGGAAAAAAAAAAGTAAAAAAGAAACTAATTTTAAAACTCAATTTTTATCTCTTATCACACCCATCGTGTTACTTACTCTTTAACTTATATAGCGTTAAAATATTACAACTTTAACATCATTATTTTTATTTTAAAAAAAAAGCGAATATTTTCAAACTCACATAAAGGTATGCTCGAGTTCTCAACCAAACTCTTTGTGTATTGAGGTGTTAAATTGGGGATATATTAATAATAAAAAATACACTTGTGATATCATTTAATAAAGAGGTGACATAGCAAGACAATTGTTATCTTCATAACTCGATAAGCCATGTCAAATCTTGTTTTGTTTTTTCTCCACTTTTTTTCTTGCTATTTTGTTTCTTTAATTTTTTGGACTCCCGAACCAAGAGGATGATATTTTAATTTAGGCATGCAAAAAAGTAATGGTAATTGTTTGTTGTTTGTGTGTGACTAAATAAGGACATGGTTATAATAAAGATTAAATTAAGAAAAATTTGGTCTATGTGAAGTAGATACTAATGTACACACCTACCAAAGTCCATAGTCCATAACTTAAATTTATACTATTGTTACACTTTTCCATGTCATTGGAAATAGACGTAACAATTTTAATTTTAATTTTATTTTATTTTTTTATTTGTGTACGAACATGCAAAGGAAGATTAAAAAAATGAAATGAGAAGGTAGAAAGAAAAGGAGCTAATGTAATGGAGAGGTGGACCCATGTGTTTATTCACCCACCAAAAACCCCACAAGACCCTACGGCTTGGGGCGGCTTCTTTATGCTAACAATGGTGCAATCCATGTGAAGTTGTGAACCCCATCTCTACCGAGTTCATTGACTAGCTCTAGATTTCCTTTTATTTATTTTTTAATTTTTTTTAAATTAGATTAAATAAGTGGAAAAAATTAATACAAAAGCCCAATTTCTCTTGCTCTGAAATTTCTCAACTGCTTCTCTTTCTTTTGTTGCTTTTTAGCAAACACTTCAAGCTTGGCTCGGGTCTCCCTTTCTATAATTGGAGGCATTGCCAATAGTAACCCAACACCCCCACCTAAACTTTGTACGTAAAGTATGTATGTCGCAGACACCACGTTAGGATATGGATGAAAACTTTTATTATATATATATATATATATATATATATTTTAAATATATTATTATTTTTTGTTATTATAAATAAATAACAGAGATAAATTTAAGTATATTTTTTACGTGAAAAATTATTAGATTAGTTTTAAAATTCTATCTAAAACTACATTAGAATATTGAAATTGTTGCTTTATTTACAACGAAGTATCATTGTTTTTCTTTAACGGGCCGGTTAAATTAGTCTTAAAAAGACTAATAGTGTTCATTTATCTATTAATAATAACAATAATTTATGTACGATTAAATTGTGAAATAAATAAAAGATTTTTACATTTTTTTTATCTCAAATATTTATTTTTTCAAAGTCCTAACTAAATAAAAAATGATATGGTGAACTATATTTTTCATATATGCATGCAATTTTTTACAATTTAACTATGTTAACATGTTTTAATATCAATAATATATTCGTAACATATAATATATAATGTTCTCAAAAATTTGAAATATAAAATTTGCTTGAAATTGGTTTAAAAAAATTAACATAATTTTTTCAATTATTTAATTAACTCAAATGACATCATAGAAAACTATTAAAAATATTAAAATAGTTAATTTTTTTATTATCTTACTAATATCATTTGAGAAGAATATCATATACATTTCACTGTTAGTTTTTTAATAAAATTTTAAAAATAAATTTTTTTACATTTATTTATAAATTACCGGACTTACAAAACCAAATCCAAAATTTCAAAACTAAACTGCATTTTTTAATTAATTATATAACTTTTGATAAAATGCATCATTTTTCAAATATACTAATGCACAATACAACATAATTAATATCCAAATATTACAATAACACACTAATATACTGTATAATTATCACCCCTACGTTCAATGTTTGGATTTGGAGGAAACTGCTTAGAAATTTCTAGCCATATATTCTCAAGATAGTTAATCAGTGACCTCATCTTTCAAAAGAGAAAAAAAAAAATTGTAAATAAAACATGGGCTGCATAGCTTTTTTATATAAACATTACCACATCGTAAGGGACGAAAACCACGTGATATAATATTAGTACTACTTATCCCTAGTTGCCTATCGATCAAAATTAAAGAATGGTATAAGGAAATATTATTTATAAAATCACGTAAACTAATAACTTAAAACTTATTAAAAATTAAAAATGATACGGTATTTATTATTTAACGAATTAAAATAATTTATAATTTATTTTAAATGAAAATCGCGTGTCTGATTATTTTTAATAAAAAAAATATATTTTTATAATTATAAAATTTAAAACTAATATTTTTATTATTTTTCTCGTATTGTTTTTGAACAATTATATGCTTTTGAGTGTCTTTAAATTGTAAACTGTGATTTTTATTACTTTTGAAATTTGAAAACAATATTTCTCAATATTTTCTTTTGTAAATACTTTTATCCAGAGACATCTTATTTTTATTTTTCTTTCTTTTCATCTACTTGGAAGTGTTTCTTCGTATACGAGTTTTTTTTTTTTTTTTTTATTTACTTGTTTTTTGAATAAAAATTATAGCGATATATATTGTGATTTATTTTAGTCACACATGTAGTGTTAAATTTTCTTGTTGATTTATTGTTAGTTTACATTTATTATTATGTCCAGGCGTTGTTGTTAAAATTTTAAAGAGTACAGTCATCAATTATTAATATTTGTTGAACGATTTTAACCTAACTAAAAGAACGGAAATTAGATGAAATCAAATGAAGTCTCTCCTTTTTATCTTTAAAAAGGAGTTTTTTTTTTTAAATAAATCTTAAACAAACGTAAGTGTGACTTCAACCCATATTGAATTTCTATGTAGAATAATTATTTAATTATTTTAATTAATTAAAAAAAAAAATCATTTTCATACTTGGATTTCCAAGAAGACGCCAGGTTAGGAATTCATAACACGCTTTTCATCATTTTTGGTCATGCAATTCATAACACGCTTTGGTACAAACAAAAGAAGTCATAAAAAAATCCAGAGATTCCTGACTTGACTTGAGCCACCACCAGTCCACCAAGCTTCCCTTTGATAGTTGTTTTTGGCAACTTAAGAATTTACCATGATGGCCCACCTATTATAGGCAAAAATAAATAAATAAATAAAAATCCTAGAAGTTGGTGACTAGAATTGAAGGTGCTCAGTAAATCTGATGACACCTGAAAGTTTCAGATTGGCAAATGGGTCCATGAAGTAAGTGGGTTTTGTCCAGATGTAGCTTAATTGATAGCGTAGTCTTATGTTCACAACGACTAAGTTTTTTTCTTTTTTTAAATAAAATAAAACGGACGAGTATGCTTTTTTTATCTCTTTCTTTTGTCTTTGTTTCTGCAACAGTTGGATGTGGTTGTTTGAATCATGATTGTTTTGAACGACTAAACAGGAGTTTATATATAAAAAAAATTATGTTTATTTGTTTATAATTGTATTCATATTTATTATAATATATTATATAATAAAATAAAGAATTTATTTATTTTTTAATTTTTTTTACATGTAACGTATTATAATTAGTGAATATTTAAATGTATCAAATTTTTATGTACTTGATATCGTATATATATTTTTAATTAATTCCATGATTGTCGGATCCAAAAACGTTAATTCAGAACCCACTAATGACGTATATCATTAACCGACGCTCTATTAGGCAAATCAAACGTATCTACTATTAGTACATAGTACTCATATTATTTTTTATAATATTAAATATAATTCAATTAAATAATATTCAATATTAAATAAATTTAAATAATTATAATTTAATTAAAATATCATTTAAAATAAAATAATTTAATATTTTTAATATAAAGTTATTACAAATTTTAAAAAAAGTTAGTTTTATTGTTTTTTAATTTTCTTTATCAATTTTAAGATAGTACTTTCCACCATATTTATTTATTAATTTGTTTTAATTATAAAGAATGAAATATTTTTTTAAAAATAATATTTTTAAAATTTATAGCTATAAAAATAATATCATTTATAATTTAATTTATATATTTTTATTATTAATTTTTTTGGCATATTATTTTATTTTGAATTCCATTCAAAATGAAATACAGGAATTCAAAATAAAATACAGTAATTTAAATCAACTAAATATTAAATACTATTCAATTAAATTTTGTTTAATATTATTAGTAATATTTTTTATTATAAATTTTTAATTTTTTATAATTTTTCTTACTTTTTTTTTCCTTTTTTATAAAAAAGTTTTTTTTTCTTTTTAATTTTTTTTATTAATAAAAAATTATATGAATAATATACCCAAAATTAATCAGAATTTTGCAACTAGTCAAAAATAAAAAGATTGGCACAACTAATAGGATTGAAGACATCTCTTACTCTAAATCCAACTAAATAAAATACATGCTTAATAAATCTAATCTTTATGGTGCACTAAAATCTTATTTTTTTATTCTATATTATTTTTTATTTATAAATAATTTAATTATTTTTAATTTTAATTTTAATTTTTTTAGTAAAAAATTTATATTTATTTACGATTTTAAAAAAATAAACATTTTTTTTCTAAAAAGGTTAAAAAAAATTATATATAAAAGATAGGTATGTTATACAATTAAACTTTTATATTATAGTTATTTATCTTGAATAAACAAAAAAAAAATCTTCAATTAATTATCTTATTTTTTATTAAAATAAATTAATATAAATCACATATCACGTCATTAATCTCCTTTAATAATAATAAAATAAAAAAGTTTCTAATTTATATGGGAGACCAATTAATTTTGCATCCTGATAAACAATATAGCATTCCTGCTCTTCCACTCACCCGATTTTAATAGGTGTTGGGAAAAGGTAAAAGAAAATTGTTACCCATTTGCTTTCATGATGTTAGGTATCGTGACATAAAAGCACTAAATAGAAGAGACATTGGCTTTTAGAGAGAGAGTAATTTTACACTAATAAAATTTTATCTTTCTTTTTTATTTATTATTATAAATTAAATTCACTATTAATTTAAATAAAATACACAATGATTAATAAAAAAAATTAGTTTAATTTTAAATAAAAATGAAATGTAAATGAGATAATAAATGACACAATTAAGTTTTGTTCAAGAGTCTAATTTGGAAGAAATTTTCTTAATATGCTTAAGATTTTGATTATAATCATCAATATCCCTTATTTTTTAAAAATATCACAAACATCATTTATTTATAAGGGAGATTAGAATTAAACATAAATTAATAATAATTTTATAAATTTTTATATTTATATAAAAATTTACAAATTAATTATATTTTCATCTAAATACAATAATTATTTATATTGTCTAAAAAATCGTATTCGCTTCGGAGATATCAATTAAAAAAGAGAAGAAAAAATTAGATATTTTCTTCATCTCTCATGGACTTGTATTCTCTATGTCTGTAATCAATTTCTCTATTTCCATCAACAACGACCACAATCCATGACCACCAGATCAAGAATAGTTGCAAGTTTGCAATCTCTATCTCATATCCAGTTTTCAAATAACCCATTTAATATCACCCAACCCTTGTCTAATTCCATTTTTCTATTAAAATAATGCACCAATTTAATTTTAATTTGGGTATTAATAAGTTTTAAAAAATATGGAATTAGCTTTTTGAGATAAAAAGGTATGATTTGTCCTTATTTATGATATGTCCTTATTTATAGGTGTTAACACAGTATGGGAGCTCGTTGGTTTATGAATTGTTACTTTATTACATATGGTGGTGACTCGTATACTCTATTCACACAGGTACCCACCACTCTTCTTTATTACATATGATGACTCCTATATTCTTTAATTGAAAATAACATAAGATTACAATTGATTTGCAGAATAGGAAATGCAATGAAATTTGTGTATTAATTTTATAGTTTTTTTTATGCAATTAACAGAATAATGACGTTCCTTATTTATGAAGGTATGAAGGTATTTTTGAAGAGTCATTATACCTCAATATTATAACTTATTTTTAATATGTTAAGGATATTTATGAAAATAAGTAAAATACGAGGGGCATTGATAAAATTTTCCCGTCTATATTGGTGACGACGCACGCACCTCATGTGATATTTCTTTTCGAGTGATCAAGATACTTCTCCCCCCCAACCCCCAATTTGACATATATATTTGATTGTCAGTTTGTTACTTTTCTCCGTGCCTTTTCAAGGTCTGCAAACAACAATTAAAGAAAGAAAAAAATATGTTTATAAAAAGACAATAAAAAAAAGTAATCAATAGCTTTTGGGTTCTTCTCGTGCATCTTTCCCTAATAATATAGTAGTACTAAAGATGTTAATAGTCTTCAAAAAAAAAAAAAAATATTGGAAAACAGAAATTGATGTTATTAGAAAAAAAAATATTAATGTTAGTATTCATTTTGTTTTTCTTTTTTAGATTGTTGGGTTTTTTTTTAATTATATGAAACAGGTATATACTTAAATAATATATTTTGAAATTCTTAAAACAAATTAGATAATACTATTTTTATTTTAAATAAAATGGACCCTGTGTATTCATTAGCATTTAGCAACGTTTCAATGTTTACAAATTTGACTTGGTTTCTGATTCCAAAAACCTATTTAATTGCATATGATTATTATTTTCTAGACTCAGACTCTTATCTTCTTTTAGGGTTTGGAGGGATGGGAAATTATTATTCATATTTTTAGAGTTTGATTATGTGATAACTTAGGTAAATAAAATTTAAAATTATTATAAGTTTTTTTAAAAATAAATATTTTATATTTTATAGAGAGAAATTAAAGCAATTATTAAATTACACTCCATTAACGAATAACACATGTTTGAAGGATATTATGACAATTTTTTTTTTGTATTTCTTTCTTGTGATGCAATTGTTTTTTTGGATTTTTTACTATAATAATATTTTTTGTTAAGGGAAGATTTATTTTATAAAAATTCACTCTCGTAATTTTATTTAATAACATTTTAATAAATGAGTTACATTACTTAATCAAAATAAAATACAAAAACTCAATCAACAAATACACTAAAAAAAATCGACCAATAAGGCTATTTGTATTTTATTTGTTAAGAGGATTTTTTTATCCCCAAACAATATTTGAACCCATTACCTTTTTACGATTTTGTTTTGTTTTAATTCCAAACCCTAGCTTTGTTTAGATTCATCATTTTGTGTTGCAAAAAGAAAAATATGACTCCTATTGTTAAAGAGTTGGACTTGACTATGGATCTTGATGACTTGATTGAGAATTTTGAAGGCAACGTTCATTGACTATAAGAGATGGTAGTGTTTTTTTTCTATGGATCAAAGGGACCGAGCTAAGTTTTATGCTCAACAAGGTGGTGGTTAGGATAGACGTGGTAAGGTGGGAGCTAAAGTTCGGGGTGGATGTGAAGGTTGTGGCCGAAGCACTTGAGAATGAAATTGGATAGTGTGTCATTACTAATGGAGGTGCAAGATGCTTCTAATGGTAGTGTGCCTAATTTTGGGTGAGTTATATGTGTTAATTTGGATGTGTTGTTGGTGTCAATTGAGTAGGTGGTGTAATATTTGATTGTGAAGGCTAGGTGCTGATAGTGATGTGCTAATTTTGGTTGTGAATTGTTTTGTCTCGACTGTTTTTGGTGTGTGCATGTGTTTTTATGTAAGGAGCATTGTTGCTTTTATTTGTGTATATTTGTGTTGGTGTTGGTGATGTAGTGTTTTGATTATATTTCTTGTTGGAATTCATATTTGTTAACACTTGAAACGTTTTATAATAGTGTATAGATTAAAAACAATTGAAATTAAAATTTGAGTTGAAAATCTATGATATTTTATGGTGTCATATAAATAGAAAAATTGAATCAAATCAGATCGATCTAAAATGTATGATCTGATTAATTGGAAATCATATTCGTTAACAACGCGTTAATTTAAATAAATTTTAATATTAAACTATTAGGTAATTGATACTCATAATTGTTAAAACAGAATTTAACATTTAATTAAAAATATACAAGTTTTTGTAATTTTATTTACCGGTATATGTTAGTGCTTGCATTCTAAGGGGTTGATGTTTGAACCCCTTTTTTTTATAAATAAATAAAAAATAGTGTACAAATACCAAACATCATGAAAGCACATAGCATGGCACAAATCATGGTAACTTGCATATAAGAATCACCCACCGGAACCATTGCTGCACTAACAAGATTTATTTATTCATCTTCAATAAAATATTTATTATAGTTTTAATCCCAATAGTTAGAAATTGAAAACCAAATTGTAGTGTATAGTTTTACCGATCCAGTTTAATTTTGGATTTTTTTCCTTCTTTTTAGCTCACTTGGTACGCTTGGGACATAGAAGTGAATGCTTTATTTTTACTGTGTTCCCATACTTAGTAGGAAAAGAGTGACTTAGATCAATGCATGCTTCTATTAAATTTACAATCATATTCTCCTATTTTATTTAATAAATTGAGTACTTTAACATATTTCTCTTATTTTTAAAAACACTCATCAATTCAAAACATGGACATTTCAAGAACAATCATTTAGTTGTTAGCTGAGACACTTAACTCTTTTAACTTTTGACATCACCTAAAATCATTCATTTCATAGAAATGCGTTTGTATACTTATTTCAAAAACAAACACCCAAAGACATCCTATCGTATTTTTTACTGAGTTTTGGGTTTGTGTAAAAATACAAATGGGCCTTAGGCCTATATATGTCTATTTTACTACGAATCCAATAACTGTGAATTAGGGCTTAAGCCCACATGCTTACCTAATTCTAAGGAAATTAGTTTTTTTTTTCTTTTCTTTTATAATCAAAAGAGAAATTTTATTTTTTAATATCAAACTTATAATATAAAAATTAGGTCTATATCCATATAAACTAAATATAATTATATTCTAATAACTTAATTAATTTGGATAATATAAAGGTTTTTATTCTGATCGATTACATAGCAAATAGGAGAAACAGAGATAAATAATACACTGCATTCTTTTATATTTGTTTGAAATTAGCTTTTTGTCCGACACATGTCATGAGAGAATCAATGTCACCGAATCGATTGAGATTCCTTTGGGTAATGCTAATTACACCTTCGATTTTTTTAACTACACACCCATCTATTTAATTTAACTATAATAATATTATATATCTCAATTGATTGTTAGCATTGAGAGATGGGATATTTAAATAAATATATGATTATTTACAAATATATTATTATAATAATAATTAATTCTTTTAAATATTTTATAGCATAAAATATACAAATATAATTTTACAAAATTTAAACAAAAAATAACACTCATTTTAGCTTACATAACATGTAATATACTTGTATAATTGTTTTTAGATAACTATAGTACTCAGATATTAAGGATTAAAATTATATTAAATTTAATAATAATGTAACAAAACATTGTAAATAACGTATTTTGGGAGTAGATTGATTTATTATTTTTAAAAAATATCATAAAAACAAATGATCATATTTTTTTATTTTAAAAATCTGATTAAGCAATTACTAATGTTAAAAATTTCTGTCAAATGTTGCTTAAGAATAAAAAAAATTAGGTGCTCAAATTATAATTTTGTGATATTTCGTATTAGTTAAAATAAAAAAATAATTTTATTTATATTTATTAATATATTAATTTTTTTTATTCTTATTAATATTTTATAGTAGCAAATCATGTGTAGATATCTAAATTTAATTTATTTTGGATCAGGATAGACTTAGGATGTAAAAGTAAAGAAGATATAAAGGATATTCGCTTGTCTAAATCTATTCCCGTCAAACATTGTGGTCCCATTAGGTCGGTGCGGTGTAGCTTCACTGCGTTGGAGTTGGATAATAACGGTTCCCTTGCCCATACCATTTTTGACATCGTATTAACTGTAATCTTGGCCTATCCATGACACGTGGCTAAAAATCCAATTACCAACGACGTCTCAAACTTTTTTCTAACTTTAGATAGAATATATGGATACGATATATTATTACTTATTATTTATAAATTTATAATAAATTAATTTTTCTAATTTAATAACATGCACACCCAGATTTCAAGCTTGAACGTAGAGTGGATTGATCATAACACAAAACTAAGTATAAAATAACTAAAGTAGCTAAGGATATAATAAGTTTATAATTTTTTTTCATAAAAAAAATCAATAATAAATGATACTTATATTATCATTTTATTATTATAACTAATTAAATATTAGAATATGACAAAAGTACATCCATTTTTATTGTAAATAACAAAATTAATTAAGCTAATATCGTAATAAATTGTTATATAATCTCAAAATTAAAAAAGGAAAAAAAATATATTAATGTTTATAAATAGAGGATCCCTCAACTCGTTTTGTCCATGGTTCTATCATTTTCACTCTGGAAACTAAAAAAGAACAAAGAGAGAAAATCATAAAAAGCTTCCCTTTTATATTCTCTTTTTAACTGATATTCTTAACTTATTGGTTGGTGATTGTTGTCGTTGTTTAGTATATAGAAGTATCTACAACTTCGTCCAAATCTGTACACCAAAAATACTAACAATGGGGGTTCTTGACCACTTCTCTCATCTCTTTGATTGTTCTCATGGCAGCTCCAAGCTCAAGAAACGCAAGCCATTTCAGGTAAGTTACTCTAACTTAGCCTCAGTTCTCTCTCGCTCGTTAGCTTATGGCTCTAAGCTCTCATCTAAAACTAGTTTTTATTTTATTTTGATCAGACGGTGGAGATTAAGGTGAGGATTGACTGCGAAGGATGCGAGAGGAAAGTGAAGAGAGCAGTGGAGGGAATGAAAGGAGTGAAGCAAGTGGACGTTGAGCGAAAGGCAAACAAGCTCACAGTCGTCGGATATGTAGACCCCAATAAGGTAGTGGCACGTGTTGCTCATCGGACGGGTAAGAAAGCTGAGATCTGGCCTTACGTCCCATACGATGTCGTAGATCATCCTTATGCTCCGGGGGTTTACGATAAGAAGGCCCCTGCTGGATACGTGCGAAACTCCTATGACCCTCAGGTTTCGCAGCTGGCACGTGCGAGTTCCGCTGAAGTGCGTTACACCACCGCCTTTAGTGATGAAAACCCCGTTGCTTGTGCTATTATGTGATAATATTTTGTTTTTGAGATTTGTGTGCTTACAATTTAAAATAGGTTTATTTTGATTTGTGTGTTTTATATATATATTATGTATTTAAGATATTAAAGTTATAGTCACATTTAATATTAATATGTTAAAGTATAAATGTTATATACATATTTATAATAAATATATTTATAATTTTAAATATGTTTATTGATTTATAAATATAAGACGAATTTTATAAGATGTATAGTTATTTTAATAATTCGAGCCTTGTATATCATTTATTCGAATAACATAATATCAAACATCATCCGTATTCAAATTACATATCAAATTTTAATCTAATTGTGTTTTAGATTAATGCGATGTAATTATATATTATTATATAATTTACAATTAATAGTAAAAACAATTAATTAAATGTGTAAATTTATTAAGAAATTTATCTATTAATAAAATATTATATATGCGAATTAATTATATAGGCCAAATATTCTATAATTAATATAGTTTCTGCAAATCGGTCTCTTTTTTGATGGTGCGTTGTTAACACGAGAGTTATTTAAAATACCTCGTCTTACGGTTCAAGTTGCTAACTAGATATTTTTTGTAAGATAAATATTGAACAATTTTACTTAAATTATCTAAAAAAAACTATTTAATATAAGAACTGGCAGCAGAAGGTTTGGATTGGTGACGGAAGGGATATGAAGTAACGAGTTTGGATTGGTAATTGGATAGATGGGAGTGGTATGGGTGATACTAATGGTGAAAAAAAATGACAAAAAAAAAATCCTCTCGACTTCAATATTAATGAAATATGTATACTGTTAATTATATTTTTATCTTAAAATTATTAAAATATTAAATAAATTATTAAATTTATCCTCTTTTAATACCTTTTATAAAATATAAAAAATTAAGAAATATATTTTATAATGTAATGAATTAATTAACACAAATCTTCTAATATAAATCACATTTACATTATTTCACCCTAATTTTAATATTTACGGAACTTTATTTTTTTATCGATAATTACTTTATGATAAATTTACTAATTCAAACGGATTTAGCTCAAAAATATTTTATTTTAAATAACATATCGGATGGTAATGAGTAACTCGTGATCAATCATTACGAACACGTTTCCATTCATTCCAAGTAAATATTTACTTAATTAGTTCCGTTCGTCACTTGAAAATTCTATGGGACCGAACTTTGTAAATTAGTATTCGAAATGTCTCTCAATGGTTTACTCAGTTGATGTACATGTGTGTGTTCTCTCTCTCTCTTTCTCTCTCTCAAAATATTGAGATGTTGTGAAGGAGTAATTACTCTTGTTTAGCTAATTATGCTATAAATAACCCTTGCAATATTCACAAGTTATTGATCAGAAATCGGATAAAACCAGCCAAATGTTGCAGCTACTCCTTTTTCAAATAAAAATATGATAACTTCTATATGTTCACATAGTAGTAAGGTTTTAAATATAAATATCGGTAAAGATTTTGAGATATAATTTTTACGAGAATATTAAAGATATTATTGATAGAAAATTTGAAAAAAAATCACAAAATTTAAATAAAAAATATGAATTTTTTTATAAAACTTTATATAACATCAAAACAATTAATTATTTATATTTTAAACTAATTTTTATTTAATACATGTTTTTTAAAATAAAAAAATATTTATATTAATAAAAAAGTTATATAAATAAATAAGTTGATTAATTAATTAAAATATTTTATAATAAAATATATTATTTTTTATTCAATATTATAAAATAAATAGTTAAAATGTTTAAAATAATTAAGCAGACCATCTAATTGTAACTACTATAAATAGATATTTCTTAACAGTATAAAAATAAATTTTATTCATTATTTATTTTTAAAAGTATTTATATATAACAAATATGCTAACAAAAATAAGAGAATATATTATTCACTATAAAAATTGAGAAAAAAAATGTTTATTAAGAAAGAAGAAAAAAAATTTAAATATATATATATATATATTTTAACGATATCAATATTTTAGCAACATTAATGATATTTTTGTCATAATATATTTGACTAAAAAATATAAACATCACGTTTTAATATTAAGATTTGTAAAAATTTGATATTGTTACGACGATGTCGGTACATTTTCATCCAGGCATACTATCAGTGTCAACGAAACACTTTCTTAAATACTCCTTATATAACGATATCAATATTTTAAAAAAAATGAAGCTGCTACATTTTAGATTTTGAATCTAAATTAGGAAGTTATTAGGTTGGGGAAGTATATTATATTATATGTTATTTTAAAAATTTGTTTATTTTGTCATCACATTAGAAATTATAAATCACCTAGAAATGTACCCGATTATGCATAGAAGCAATGCATTGTGTTGAAAAGAGTTTTGTTTGATAGGACAACTAGAAAGAATATCAAACTATGAATATAATCAAAAAAATAAAAGGAAACGAAAACTAATACCAACCTTTTAATTTTTTTAGTTTCAGTTCTAAATCTTAGAATTGCTCCACCATTTTTGTTTTTAATCTTTTTTTCTCCCATTTTGCACGAAACATCATCATGTTGGTTAGCGAAGGATCTTTACTTTTAAAATCGTAATGGTCTCGACTTTCAGTTAAAAAAAAAAAAAAGTAGGCTGCGACAATGCTTTTGGAATTTTATGCCCTTTGCATGTGTGGGTGTGGATTTTGTTTCCTAATCTGGGCAGTGAAAAGCAAGTGAATACATGGGGACACTGATCCCTAAATTTGCACTCTGAACAAAAGCCAGATCGAATTTATTGGTATGTCACAAACAAGTTATAGCCTGTGTTTATTTCATGTTTTTACTACTAAAAATATTTCGCTAAGGTAGAGCTCATAAAAACAAACAACTTATTAGCAAATCATAGTGTCCAATCAAAAGGCTAAAAAGCAAAATAATGAGGGATATGTTTCTTTTAAAATAAAATACTTTAGAGGAAAGAGCAATTATCACTTCTTAAGAAACATTGTTTATGACTATTATTTTTAAAATAAATGATAGTTGTTATAACGTAAAAACTTAAAACCAAAAAAAAAAAAAAAAAAAAAACTAGTCTTTTCAAGTGAGTTACAATTTAAGTCACAAGAAACATATAACCCAAAATATATTGTATTCTAATATAGGTCTTGTAAAAAATGAACTAATTCTTTTTATTTTAAACGATAAACTTGCATTCGAAGTAGCAATACTCCACGTGGACTTGAGGACCTTAAAACCAAACACAATAATACTCCATTTTCATGAAATCTCAACTATGATAGTTGGGACATTAGGGCCAAATTCACCTAGAAGAAAAACTCCTATCCATTTTCTTGATTTGTTCCTAACGAAATCAACTTAATGACAAATCACTTCACAAGTTACTAGTTATGAAAAATCAATTTCTGCATTTTTGTTTTTTAACAATTACCCAAAGTTGTCATGACATGTATCCGCTGTCATATTCTTCAATTATAAGAGAAACCTAACATTCTTTCCTAACCAAAATGCTAAAAGCAAAAGTAGATTAGAGGTCTATGGTTCATCTGTTGCAAGGCTGTCCGAGAAACAACTGCTGGAAGCTTAGCATGCTAAGCTTATTGGGTCTTATAAGGTGAGATTTAAAACTCACCTGTTCACAGGCCATAGAATGGAAACATCAAAGACATCCCATCTTCCTATGTTCTGTGATTTAGATTGAAGATATAACTCACTTAAAGAAAAGAAACCCACAATAGTACACATGTACTGACCAAACACAAACAATGGTATAACATTATTCGTATTCATACCTAAATGTATAAACAATACAAATGGATTGAGATTTTACATAAACTCACTAAAGTTGGTCTTTTCGACAAGTTCCATGTCTACACATTGATAGGTTGTCAGATCTACAAAATATTAAATTTAGGACAAAAAGCTAACGCAAATAAAAATTAAAATGGAAGACGCTGCAAAACTCACAAAACCTCAGCTTGATTTGAAAGCATAAACTCATAGTACTCAACACTGGGTTTAAGTCAAAAGACAGATCAAAAAAGAAACATTAATGAAAAAATTACCAACAACCTGAGGCAGTTTTGATGCTGTAGTTTGTCAAACTATTACTTTGAAGAGAATATGTACTCCTGGTTATTAAGATACCTCCACCAAATCAGAAATTCAACCAGATGTTGTTGCATGACGCCCATCTGGTAAATCAGACACCATAAACACATGTTTGAACAAATTAAGTAGCAAAGCTGTTAAACATGAAATGGTTTCACTAACATCATGATAAAACAAAAACAGAAGACAATAAAAGAAAAGTACTTTACACGACACAGCTCATGTTATTTAAGACATTGTCAACTAGCATGTTTTAGAAACAAATGCTCAGATGGAAATTAGAAGAGAAAAATATTCAAAAGAAATCAAAAGGGGTTTTGCTAGTTCAAAGGAACCCGAGCAGGACACTTCTTTGCTCTACTGAAGTTCATGACAAATTTAGTCTGGCTTCGGTTAGATTACTGATTGCCATGAATAGAATTCAACAAGCTAACATGCAATAATTCATCAACATAAGGTTAACTCCTGGTCATCACTTGATATCAAAACATTATTCAATGAGCTATCAAAACCAATCCTCAAGGAAATTGAAAACAAAAGGAACTATCAGACACATGCTCATGAACATTATTCACTTCAGCAAGATCTAGGGAGACAACAGGAACTATCAGACACATGCTCATGAACATGACTCAACAATTGGCCATTAAGAAACTAGGAAAACAAATAGCTAATGCATATAACATACTATAAGAAAGCTTTTAAATTGAGCAACAAACTTATCAAAAAAATGTAAAACCCTTGGCTAAAAGGCATTATAGGTTTTACCTTTCCTCTTATTTGTCCCAGAAGAATTGACATTAGATGCTCCATTTCCAAGCCCACAACCAGGAAGCTCCATGGACCCAGGATTCTGATTTGCCAAACATTGAGAACTCCCAAATTCACAACGACTATTATTATATATGGCCCCATCTCCGCTTTTTCCATCCAAACCTGGATGAAGGCAATACGTCTGGTCATCACACTGCAAGTTACATGGATTGATCATATAGGCACTCGATATGCTTGGATTATGCATGTTGGGAGTGACAGATTTCTGATACGGAAAAGATCCAATCTCTCCTTCAATCCTCCCTCGAATGTCCACAAGTAAACACTTGAGCCTAGAAACCTCCGCCTCCAATGCAGCCTGACCCTGTAACCTCTTCAATAACTGCTGATTCACAGCTCTCAACCTCACAACTTCATCCTCCAAAGATGCCGCTCGAGCTTTCTTTTTTTCACGGTACTTACGAACAGCTTCACGGTTTCCTAGAGGGCGTTTGTTGGATTTCTTTTCAGAAGATTCCGCTGTGTCATCAGTTGCAGCCTTGTCCTCAGATGGGGCAGGCACAATTTTGGTATGCACATGAAAACAAGTGTGCGTATGCGAGTAGTCTGGTCCTGGGGGATTGCAGGTATGGGTGTGAGTACAAGCATGAGTGTCCTTCAGAAGCTCATCAAAGAAACTGTCCATTGAGCCACTACTGGGAAGCTCACCTCCCATGTTGGGACTAGAAAACACTTCTTGGTTTGAAAAATCAAGCTCACCATCGTCCATTTAGAGATTGAAATTGTAGAACAAATACAGAAAATCGAGCAATTCAGTAAAGCAGCGACAAAATTTCAAACTTCGGCCTCAGCCCAGATAAATCTCGCGCAGTATTTCGTTTTTAGCAGATATAATCAATACCCAGGTACGAAAATTGAGGTACCTAGTAGATTCGAAGCCACAAAACAAACACCAAAAACACCAATATTGGTTATTCGACAGTTAGATAAATAAATAAAAAAACTTGAACAACTAAAGAAAGCATAAGAAATTCTAGGCATCTAGCAAATCAATAGCAACAAATCGAAGCTCCAAAGTGCTAAACATTAAAGATTTTCAGCAGGAGAAAAGGCTTACCACGACAATCCCAAATTGCAGAAGATATCAAAAGTATGATAGAATAATAAGGTGGGTTTGTGGTTAAAAGAAGGAAGAGCCACTACCCAAAAGAAAAAGGCGACAAAGCGAATCGAAAAAAGGACGTGGCCATAAATTTTTAAAACACTTGGCCGCTCGTGGGGGTAGTGGAAAAGAAAAAGATTAAGAAAAAACAGAGAGGAAACAAACATGGCAACCATTTTTGAGGACGAGACACAAAGTGAACGAACCAGAGATGGACGAGTGGGACTGGCCCAGAGATTCCACGAAAACTCTTCTCTTTTTCGAAAGGTCAGACAATCAACAATGCCCTATTGGTTTATTTCGGTAACCATTTTTTATTAGAATAAAATATTTTTGGTAAAAAATTATTATTTAAAACTATTTGAGAAAATATTCAAACGTTATATTATCAAAAATTTAAAATAGACTTTTTTAGTGAATTTTCCGATAGTTTTATCCAATAAGTAATAATTTTTGGTTTAATTTTATTGATTTTTTTAATAAAAAATAATAAAAATATAATTTTTATAATTTTTTTATAAAATTTTAATATATGATCAATCAAAAGTTATCACGTTAACATCATGCAAACAGTGAAACTGATATAATAGACATCACGAAGCGAATAGGGTCAATCGCACAATGTCATGTGTCGACACAACGTTAATTTCAAGTCCGATGTTTGGTCAACACGTATGCCACGTGTCACATCCCAATTTGTCTATTCTATCCACACATACACCACGTAGGTCGTAATCGTAAATCATGTTGTGCAGTGTTGTATTGACCAGACTAGTCTTCCTTTGCCATGTGACACACAATGCCACGTGTTGCATATTCTTATTAGCCAGAGTTGTTAATTTTCTTTATTTTGATCTAATTTTTTTTATCTAAAACTTATCTAATAGTCTGGATTCCATATGAGTTATATTTAACTTTTTAATTAACCCATAAACCCTAATGAACAGTCATTAATATAACTTTTATCAATTTTTTGAGTTGTAAGACAACTATTATTATGATGGATTTTTAACTCTCTATTGTTGTTTGGCTCAATTCAACTTAGAACATTGAACCTTAGAGTGACCCTTCTACTTACAAAAGGCAGTGTAGTTATGAAAGAATTTACATTTTGTTTACTTGAAGGTGATATTTGAGATGTCACTAAGACATGTGTTTAGTATTGGGAGAATTTTCTTCTCATTCTATGATTTAAAATATATCTCTTCAGTTAACAATTCACTAACTATTAAATCAATAAAATGAAGTAGACAACGACGTAAAATACCCTCATGAAATCATTCAAAATCATTATAAAGAGCCATCAAAAACTAAACCAGTCTCAATGTTCTTCTCTAAGGGCAATACAAGGTATAAAAACTTACAATTTTATTGATTCACCATTGTTAATTGATCTTATAGATCTGTCATAGTTGAATAAAAATTTTAAATACTCAATTTTTTTAATTTTAAAGTTTAAATATCATATTCTAATTGATATTGTTGACAAAATTAGACTATATATATAGTCTAACTAAATGATCTCAAACATCATCTACATTAACATACTATGTTAACTGAGATTCTATCAAATGTATCATAAAATTATGATAACTTATAGGTACCACTTTTAAGACTCCACGTTATTTTTATCACATAATTCTATTAAGAGTAAATTTTTCTATGCATATTAATATACTGAGAATAAAACGTCTTTATTTCTATCCATTGCATGGATATAAAAAAATGTCATAATCTAACAAATTCATACTAATAAATTACAATAAATTTAATGATTATGAAAAAACAAAAATTAAAGAACAAAAAATATCCAAATTTAAAAAAAAATGAAAAACCCACTTTAATCAATAAAAGGGTGAATCGAACAGTGAACATCAATATTATGTTAAAGATGAATGTATATGAAATTTATAGTTTTGATATAATATAGAATTTAATAGCATAATTTTAAAAAAATGAAATTATAATTCAAAATATTAATAAAATAATGTAAAAGTAGAATTTATATAAATTTATAATTAAATGATGTTAAAAAGTTATAATATCTAATTAATTATTGAAAAGTGCTACATAACTTTTCGAAGTACAGAAGAAGTATAAGTTAATATAAAAGATTAGCACAACTCGTCAGTTTAAACCTTAAAAAAAGAAACAATAAAAAATTAAAAAATTGTTCGCGTTCCTTTTTATTTTGTTTTGTTTTGTTTATTCATTCATTCTCTAGTTTTTGCTTTCATTCTCTTTTATTTTAGAAACTGAGCGTTAATTGCCATGATATTTATTTTGAATAAAGACATAAACCAATGAAAAAAACTCTTGTATGATTATTCAGAATATTATTAGATATTTAGTCAACATTTTTTTTAATAAATGTGACGTACCAGCATTATCCTCTTTTCTTTTTCTTTTTTCTTTTTTTACAATGAAGTACCAATATTATCAATTCATCAACCTTTTAACCTTTATATTTGGTTGTTGTGATTAGACATTATTGTGCTCAGTGTGAAGATTGTAAGAATTTTAATTATATATATATATATATATATAACGAAAAGATATCACAATTTTTTTAAATTAAATTATTTATATTATTTAATTTTTTAAATTAAAAATAATTTAATAATTTAATAATTTTTTATTAAAATATTATTAATTTTATCAAGTGATAAAAGACAATTAAAATATAAATTTTTAATAATAATAAAATCACAATTAATATTAAAAAAATTAATTTTTAAAATTTATTAAATTTTTAAAAAAATTAAAATATATATTAAAATAATTTTTATTAAATTTTATTTTTACTTTTATTAAACACAAATTTTGATAACGTTTTGAATACTTAATATAAAATAATAATACTTTAAAAAAAATATTAAAATAATATAATTTATTAATATTTTTTTACAAAATTAAAAAAATTATTAATATCATTTTTAATCAGTAAATAACACAAACATTATAATATAAGCAAATACACCCAACCATATATATATATATGAATAATGAATTTCATTGATCAATAGAATAATCTTCAAGTGGGCTGTGCTAAGTAGCTTTGGAAGAGAGGTGGAAAGTGCCGACGAGAGCTTCCGAGCGACAGGTTTGTAGTGGTGCCGGAGATCTAGCACAGGGTTTTAGAATACGTGACTGACTTCTATTCAAAGGCTGCTTTTAACATAAAAATGTTATTTTGTAATTATGCATTTAATAACGTTATTTTTATTTTGCTTTTAATTTTTATTTATTTAAAAAACTGTTGTGATAAATATTTTTAATATTTTATTTTGAAAAAAAAGTAGCAAAGCTTGTTAATTAACTACTAATTTTTTTTAATTATTATAAAAAACTACTAGGTTTCCCTTTTCTTCTATTAATATTATATTAGAATAAAAAAGGTATTTGAAAATAATGATAAAATTAATTTTTAATATTTTTTTTTATGAAATATGACGAAATAATACATGCAATATATATATATATATATATATATGTTTGTATTTTGTGATAAATTTATATCTATTAAAGTAGTTTTTAATTAAAAATTACTCATTTTTAAACAAAAAATTTCAATGAAATTTAAATTAATTTTTTATTGTTTAATATGTGACTTTTGATATAAAAAATAAAATTTTCGTTTAATATTAAAATATTAAAAAAATAAACAATTTTTTAAATATAATTTTTTTACATATATATCTATCAATAAAATATAAAAATATAAGTGACGTAAATTCTATTATACTATATTTAATAAAAAAAAATTAGCTGTATGATTGTAAGTAATCTCTTACCGATAAAGATAATTAACTTATTTAAAAAAAATTCAAAAATACTTATAAACAAATATACTAAGTAGCATATTTTACCAAATCAAATGGCTCATTTGGAAAATTCTGTGGAACATATGGTGTTCGCTCTACATTTATCTCTACACAAATTAAAAAGTAATTATATATATATATATATTATTTTAATTTATTTAACATGCACATGTATTAAAAATTAAAGGTGGATAAATAATTGGATTAATTTATTTAAATTAAAATTTTTGATCTAATTTATTAGATAAGATTAAAAAAAGTTTTTAATTAGATCGAATTCAGATAGAATAATATATCATGTGTTTAAATTCAAATTAAAATATTTTTTAATCTATTTTATTCAATCTATATTGAATTATTATAAAATTATAAATAAAAATATATATTTTATTTTATAATATATTATAATTAAATGTTATACATATTATAGTTACATAATATTACTATTTTAACTTAAAAATTAAATATAAATATTTATAATAATTTAATAATTATATAAATATTTTTTTTATTATTTTATTTTCTTAATTGTAACTATAAACAATAAATTTTGTTACAAAGTCATAAATTTAAATTTAAAATTCAAATTTGTATATTATATTTTATACATAACAATAATTTATAAATAAATTTTAATATCAATATGATATTATCTTATTTAAAAATTAAATTAATTATATCATTAGATAAAAATTAAATTAAAAATCTTTAAATATGAGATTGACTCGATTTTTAATTAATTAAAAATAAATAATATTAATTCGTTACTTAGGCCTAAAATTACAACTAGCGTTCTTAAAAATGAAAAAAATTACACCTAGTTGTCATATTATATCTGATTCTTTATGATGTGATTCAACCTTATTTTTATTTCTTTAAATATTTTGTAGTCATTCATAAAGTTTTAATTGACTGAATGATCCAAATCATGCTTGTCTTGCTTCTTTGTGTCAGTTTCTAGCAAGACTTTGTTATCCTAAGCATATATGAATAGTCGCTTTAAACTTTTCATATTATCACATCATCAAATGAGATATGTACATGTGTAAGTTATAACTACAGACCCAGCAGTCAAAGGGTCTCTCAAATGTACAGATATAAATTCCATTCCACTATCTGATGCTTTTTATTTTTCAGAAAACAAAAAAATAAAAAGTTTAAAAATGAGAAACTAATCAAAACTTGATGATCTGCTCCATCTTCCATTAAGGTATTGTTCTTCTATATGAATATTAATGTTGCTTTGATCAACACTGCTAAATGATGTTGTATCATCTTCAACATCAACCATTGCAACACCTAAATGTAACTCTGCACTTGAGCTTGGGTAAACCTCATCATCATTACAATCTTGGTTTTCTAAATAAACACTTTGTGACTTCACCCACTTTTCAATATCTATCTCCCCCTTAAGGAGCTTTAGTATCTATAGAAACCAAAACAGAAGCAAAAGCAGAATCAATTTTCGCTTCTTATTCTTAAAACATGGTTGTGAGGGAAAATTTATCAGTACCTGATTGATGTTGGGACGAAGTCGACTTGATCGAGTAATGCAGAGATTTGCTGCAAAAACAATCCTTTGCATTTGAACCTCGTCAAAATTTCCATCCAAATTTGGATCCAGTATGCCTTTTACATCCCCATTCTCTAATTTTGGTTTTGCCTAAAATTAATTACTATATCATGTTAATTATGATCTAATACACTGGTATGATTGTAAAAAATTCAATTGACAGAACACTGGAAATTGAAGTTGGTCTTACCCACATGACCAAGCTCTCTTGTCCTTTGGGAGTATCATAACCAATTGGCCTTCTTCCTGATAACAGTTCAAGTAAGACTACACCAAAGGCATAGACATCAATCTTGTCACTTACTTTCCCATACATGAAATACTCGGGAGCTATGTAACCAAATGTCCCTACTACATCTCCTTCAGTCATAAAAGAGGAAGCGGTTGGTCCCAACAAGGCAAGTCCAAAATCAGATAACTGTTACAACTTAATAGAAGCAACCATTAGTAAATAATACTCTTAACTTAAGCAACTCATATCTTCAATCAAAATTTATATTAACCTAGTAAGTACCTTTGGCTCAAACCCATCAGAAAGGAGAATATTTGAAGACTTAACATCTCTGTGAATGACTGGTTCAGGGCACTCTTTGTGCAGGTAATTTAAGGCTTCAGCAATTCCAACAGCAATGTTAAATCTTGCTTCCCATGGGAATACAAATTTGTCTTTATTTTTGCCTGCATCAACTACCATGTTGATATTAAGGTGGTTTCTTTAAAGTTTAACAAAATAAATAATAAGACTAAGATTAACCAAAATAATATTTACCATGTAGATATTCCTCTAAGCTTCCCTTAGGAAAGAAATCATATATAGAGATTAGTTTATCACTATCTTCAACACATATGCCTAGGAGAGGTACAATGTGTTTGTGCTTCAAAGAGGAGACGATTTTGACTTCATAAGCAAAATCCTTCCATGTTTCTCTGGTTGATTTTGTAGTCTTTACAGCTACTTTCTTTCCATCTGGAAGATTTCCTTTGAACACGTAGTTTGAACCTCCTTTTCCAATCAGATTTTCTGTCAATAAAAACAACAGTTAGATACAGAGAATGTGCTTTTTAACTATGGTTCACATAAGGTAGATAAGACTCATCATTCCTGTTTTAAGTCACACGTTTATATATGGTTCGATTTAAAAAAATATGCTTTCTAATCAAATTTGGATATGAAATTTTAAGATAGCAATAAAAACCTGTGCAGAAGTGAGAAGTACAGGCTTTTAGAACCTCAAGACTAAACCATTGGCAATCACATGAACTTGTTTCAAGGAGATCTTCAAAGCTTTCTGGTACTTCAACCAAAGCAGATAAATTATTCTTCAGACCCTGATCAGAAATGTCACTGATATCTCTATCCAATGTATTTTCTCTTGGAGAGAAAGATTCCGGAGATTTTCTCGGAGAACGATCCGGCAAATTCATAACCCACTGTACCACAGACATGTCTCTTGCGTTTTGGGTTTGGGGGATTGCTGAAGTTGCTCTACGAAGTAAAGGCCAACCACGACTTTGGTCCATAATATCTTGATCTGCTACAAGAGACGTTGATCTGGAGATTAATATTTTCTCTTGTTTATGAACAAAGCTAACAATGTCATTCTTGAAGTCTTCACTGCCAAGACTAGAACTTGAACCATCTTGGGAGGAACTAGTCATTTGATCAGAAGTAGATTTCACAGTCTCAGTCTCAGATGCAAAGTCACCTAATTCTGATGCACTTCCTTTTGAAGTAACACTTGGTCTAGGATCTCCTAGGAGACCTAATTAACATAGTTGAAATCAAATTTCAATTATTCTCTAAAAAACAGTTACTCACTTTCTATGAAAGAAAGTGTCAAACCTGGTAGTTGATTGCTGTTAGACCTTCTGAAGACAATTTTCCCATTGTTGATAGCAAGGACATTGGTGGTTGGAGGCAACTTCTTTGCACAATATTTGGCCGTGGAGCCCCATTTTCTGCAAAGTATATATGTTTTATCTAACTGAAAATCAAAACCCATAAACTAAAATCGATGCGAAATTAATTAGAATTTAGAATATAAGAAATTTAGATGATTTTTCTTTTACCCAAGAGTACATTGATTGCTTGTGCCCAAAACTAGAGCCACAGCACCACATTTCTTTGTCTCACTTACTAAAACCTCACGCACAGACTTTCCTTTCAGTATATTACCGGTGAGACCTATCTGAAATTTTGACAGAATCAAAGTCAGTTTATAACTTTATAACAATTTAAAACTGGAAAAAATAAAAAATAAAAGAGAATTGAAACAGAGCAAGTGAATTTTCCAAACCTTCTTTACACTACAAAGACCATTGTAAACCTTTAAGTAACTATCCAGCAAAGGCTTGTCACTCAAAACATGATCTGAAATTTTAACAAGAGTCATAATATATTGAGAAAACCAGTAAAGAAATAAAACGAAAGTAGTTTTCAAAAGAAGGGAAAAAAAAGAAAGGGCAATATTACCAGAACTTTGACAAACATGAATTGCAACAACACAATCTCCAGGTTCAGCAACTTTAACAAGAGCCCAGCTTAGAACCTCTCTGCTATGGCTATCGATTCTAATCCCAACTATAACAACCTTCTTATTATTCAAATCTTCTTTTAATTCATCCACTGTCATTTTGTTAATCACTCTGCTCAATTTTCTCTCACAATTTGCAAGTATCTACAAAAAGTGCCATTTCTAGCATAATTCCCGTCAAACCCTGAAACAAAATAGCCACCATGGTCAATGAAAGAAGAAGAATACCATTAGTGAACAAATGGTGCCGATGGTCATATTCAAATTATAAAGGAGACCCAGATTAGTAGAATTCTAAATTACAATTAAAAATTAAACCCAAAAAGATATTGCCCATAGAATAAAATGAAAAGTAAGAATGACAAATAGAAAAGCATAAGAAGAATATTGAATATATTAGTAAATGATAAATGCCATCTGACAAATAAAGATGTACCTAAAAATTTAACTTATGCAAGCATTCGCTGTTCAAAAGCCCACCACCATGACGCCAAATAACATCAGCCTACCACCACCAACTGCAACTAAGATTCAAAGGCTCATAATTAATATTTTATCCCTCTTTCAAAAGAGTTGAAGGTGACCATCAATATTCATCTAATCTAATTGGTTCGAATATAAAACTTTAAAATATATATTTTTCTAATACGAAAGAAAAATGTTTTGGGATTGAGGAATGTGAAGAAGAAAGTGAATTCCCCAGAAGAATGGGCGCTTTTTTTTTCTTAATTGTAAGCTTTAGTAAAGAGAAGTTAAATTACTTACTAGTATAATTTCAAGGACCGGCAGTTTTCGCGGGAAAAAAAACCCAGATATCCAGTAATTTTTCTTGGACCAACAAATTCGGATTAAAGCCTTCGACCGGCCATTGCGGGTTGTCTAGCAACAGGCCGTATTGCTTGCTATATCGGTACTTGTGAGAGTGGTAGCGTCTTATTTTCTTTTTCCAAATATACTTAAAATTGTTTTTTTTAATTTTTTATCAATTTATAAGCACCCGAAAGTCATGTGTAAAAGTAGTTCAAATAATTTGTATGTAGGTAAGATTCAATTCTTTCCTTCGTTTAAAATTATATTAAATATTATTTGAATTAAAAAATAAAATCTTATATGTTAAAATGAAAACTGGTTTTTAAAATAGTTAGAATTTGAAATTCATTTCAACAAAAAATTAAAAAATATTATATTTAATCACATATTGTTCGATTGTATAAGAAATATTATATAAAATTATACAATAATTCAATTTAGTAAAAAATGAACATATGTAAAAATTTACATTTTTTTATATAATGAGTATGTCTATTTTTTTTTTAGGTAAAAGACTTTTTTAGAATAAAAATTGGAAGAATATGAGTCAGGACATGGTGTTTAATTTAAATATGTGGTTGAACAACCAAATGACAATATTACTATATAATTTGGGACTTCAGCAGCCAAAGTCCATATTATTGCCGTTTGTTTTAGTAAGTCTAAAATAATATATGTGTATATCTCGCT
This sequence comes from Hippophae tibetana, assembly GCA_037013495.1. NCBI lineage: Eukaryota > Viridiplantae > Streptophyta > Magnoliopsida > Rosales > Elaeagnaceae > Hippophae > Hippophae tibetana. The sequence goes on from CM072808.1 coordinate 44,047,870, forward strand.
ATCCTTTTGATTTTGAAGCACGTCCTCGTCCTCTTTTCCTGATTATTTTTTTTCTTTCTTTCTCTAGCTTGTTTTTACTTAATTCTTTTATACAATTGTACTGTCGTTCAAAAAAGTATTTCTTTAAGTTATAAAAAAATGTATACACACGTAAAAGAAACATTATTATATTATAAAAATACGTGGAGAGTTGTTAAAAATAGATTAATTTATATAAAATAATTAATTTTTAAACAAATAATAAAAATATAATCCTTAAAATTTATAATAATAGAATAATATTGGTTATTTTTATTAAAAAAATATAACACCTTATTTTATTTTAAATATTATTTAATTAAAAAAATTAATTTTTTTTCTTACTTTCTTGAGGCTGATTCATTATCTTTTAACAGCCTACGCCGCCTTTCAGACATTATCTTTTCGTAGATTTTTACTAGGGGCATTATGTTTTGCATAAGAAAAGAGAAATGAGAATGACATATTGAGTGTGACTCATATTTTAATCATAAATTTAAATTAACATAAAAATATTATTTAATTAAAATATTGAGTATAAAGTTTTTAAGAAAAAGTTACATCATCCTTGCGGTAGCCTATATTTAAATCTTCTAAAAATATTCATAAATTAAAAACGACCTCTCCTTAAAGTTAATAACGAGCAACAGTATCAGTAACTTCATACCAATATTTTAAATATTATATGTTATTAAAAAATTTATTTTAATATTTATTATTATTTTAAATAATTATTATTTTTTTATTCAAAATATCTTTTTAACAATAGTTAAAAAATTATTTTTTATTAGATATTATGTTAAACACTTTTTAGTAAAAAATATGAAAAAATAAATAAAAAATTATTAACTTAAGGTTTTAAAAAAACATTTTAATAATTTTATTGAGATATTATAATAATATTTTTATGAATAATTCATAAAAATAAAGGTACACAAATATTATAAGTTTTTCTTATTAAGTTTTTCTTTTTATAAATAGTCTATACATTCATTTAATTCTTAATAAAAGTATTGAAAAAAAAACTCGTAGAAGAAAAATAAAAAAATTTAACTGCATATAAATAAATAATAAACGAATAATATCTATAATGTATATCTTTCATTAATAAAAATGTCAACTTGTATTAATAATATTGTCAGAAAAAATAGCTTTTAAAAATTAATAATTTTTTTTTACTTTTTTATGTTCTAGTTAATTTTACTTTTTTAAAAAATCTTGGCTAAAAAGTAAAATATGTATTTTGAATAAAAAAAAATTAATTACTATTAAAAAATAATAATATTAATATTTAAATTGGTAGATTCAAAATGAAATGTTTTAATAATATGATATATTTAAAGTACTAATATATTAACCAAGTATCTATAAAGTACTAAATTTAAAATAATAATAATAATAATAATAACCAGCATCAAGAAATTAGAAACTAAAAAAATTAAGAAAAATTACACAAAATAATATTTTTAAAATTTATAACTTAACAAAAATAATTAATATTAAATGGATTTAATATAAAATAATAGATTGTATTTTTTTAAAATATAAAATATATAATTTAGATATAAAAATATTATTTTTATAATTATAAATTTAAAAAATGATATTTTTATTATTTAAAAAAAATTAATCATAGGAGAATAAAACATTGAAAAAGACGGAAAACAAGTTACTCATTTTGAACATGGAAAATACTAATATAGTGTGGTACGAAAAAACGTAAAATAGTGGTTGGATATAAGTCTATTGAGCAAGGTTATATAAAGCACATATCTTTTGACTCGATATGAAAATATATATATATATATATTATTGACACAATAAAGGTGATGCTGATTAATTGATAGGTTTAATTCAATACATTTGTTGACTTGCTGAAAAGACTAGATAAATTATGTCACAAGTTTCAATTTTAGAAGCTACATATTTTACATGCTACCCAGTATTTATTTATTTTATTGGAATTCAACTTTTGACAATTATCTGGTACATTCGTAGCATTTTGCAGATTCTGGTAACAAGCTCATCCAAGCAGTTCCGTTTTCAAATTTTCATACAAGAAGCCAAGTACACGGTGACTTTTTTAATCTTTTATTTTAATTATATAAACTTATTTAAAAATTAATTAATCATAATTAAATTATTTTGATAATAGTTCGATTAATTTTTTAATTTTTTCAAAACTGTAAAAATAAAATACACCTTATAAAATGACTTAAAAAACAACTAAATGCTACCATCCATCTTATAAAATGAATTATTTTTAAAACATTTCCAAGTTGGTAGAATGTTTACTTCTACAACACAATAAATCTTAATAAATCCCATATTATTTTATATTATAAACGATGATAAATTATTTGACAATTTTGTTTAAAAAACTTCTCTTTCTTTTTACCGAAAAGTATTTGAGTAATTACTTACGAATTCTCTTGAAACTTAAAATTATTATTTTAGAAATATCAAAATTTCAATTATTTCATTAAAAAATAATAATTACACAATCAATAATTAAAATATAAGATAATTAAAATATTTTTACATTATTTTATCCCTTTAATATTATTTTTTAATAAACATACCTACGTAGCAAAAATAAAAATGAAATATAATATATAGTAAACCATATATTTTTTCTTTACCTAATGTAAAGTTTATGCACATTAACGATAAAATATTTAAATATAATATAATTTATGTGTACGTTTTCAATATCATTATTCAAATCAAATAAATCAACAAACTCCAAAACAATATGTTTATGGTACATATTCGTCCTTATGTACATTAGGATACATGCTATACACTTAGGAGCATTTGGTATATACATTCGATCAATCGAATGAGTTAGATTTATTGATCGATTGATTAACCTACTTTCAGGTTTTTTATTAATCGTTGCTAGATCGATCAATCAATCGAGTCTATTTTAGATATATTGAGTACATAATTTTTTAACTTAAAAAATTTATTTAAACTCTAATCAATTTATAAAATTATCATTTAGTCTTTTCTTTAAAGTGCTTCAATATTTTTAAAATATTTTTTAAAATATAAGATAAGATATAAGTCAAAATATTATATAAGATATAGTTTAAATTATAGAATAAAATATTGGATAAAATATAACCTAAAAGATAACTTAAAATCTCAATAAAACTATTTAAAAAAGAACTATTATTTAAATAGAAATCTTCTTGATTAATAAGTTTTATTAATTTTATTTGTAATAGAAAATATATTTATATGTATTATCTAGACGAATATTTTAAGTCATAACCTTATAATTTAACCTTATTTTTATAATGAATAATTAGGTGATCCGGTGGATCGGTTTTTTTTCTCTTTGATCATTAGTATGATATATGTTGTTTTTACTTAAAAATATTGTGTGTTAAATATATATTTATTTCTACATTATTTTATTTACACACGATTACATATATGATTATTTATAAAATTTTAATTTAATATAATTCAATTAATAAACTATTCATCACTTATAGTTAATTAGATCCTTAACTAATAAACTTTGACTTACATTAACGAGAAGTGACACGTATCTTAATTCTCAAAAAAATAAAATTTTAAGTATAATATTTATAGAATTATAGACAAATTATATGTACAAAATATAACTATATTCTAATTGAATTTTTAATTTTAAGATTTTAACACTCAATAATTAACAACAAACTTAATAATTTGTACATATTTCACTAAAATTAAATACATATAATATTTGTTTATAATTAAAATTAATTAGTAAACTAAGAAGTAATTAATATTATTTTTTATTATATATACAGTGATAAAAACACCAAACCTATCACTATCAACGACTCTTCCAATTTTTTTATCATTAAGTTGTATTAAACTATTTTAATTTTAATAGCATATTCATAATATGCAATGTTTTCAAAAATTGAAAATATGAAATTTACAATACTTTGAAAAACTAACATAATCTATTATAATGCTTAAATCCAAATTACATCAAAATAGGAGAGAAAACCGTTAAAAAATTGAAAGAGTGATTTTTTATTATCTCACAAATACCCTTTTAAAAAGAACATCACATACTTATTACATTTTTTGCAACATTAATTTTTTAAAGAAATTTCAATGATAAGACTAACTCAACATTTTCTTATAAATTATAGTAATTGAAATATCAAACTCATAAATTTCAAAATTAAACTGTTATTTTAGATAATTATATCAATCTATTTTTTTAGAGAAAAATAACATAAAATTCTCTTAAATTAGGTTATTTGTACCGTTCAATCCTTTGAATTAAAAACGATGGTAAAAATGACCAGTTAAAAATAAATAATATTATTTTAATAATTTTTTATGTGAATTGATTAGAAGCGATGTACGTATTTAATAATAGAAAAGTTAAATTAATATAAAAAAATTCAAAAATTTTATTAATTGTTACTATTTTATTAATATTTAATTTTTATTAAAAATTAAAAAATATATATTTAAATAATTTTTTCTTTGAATTTTATTATTTTTTATTTTAAAAATATTTCATATTAAATTTTATTTTTATGATTGGTATTTTAATGATACTTAACAGGAAATAATAATATTTTAAATTAAAAATTATTACAATAATATAATTTATTTTTAATTGGTTATTTTTATAAAGTTATATATATTTGAGAAAATGCATATTAAAAAAAAGGGTGTGACATAATTAATTTTGTTCCATTTAATTTCAAATGAAAAGAGAAATGGGATCGTTGGGCTTTCTTTTTTATACGAGCTGGGCCTGAAGCCCAAAAGGTAAATCATCTGCGCTTCTAAATTAGTAAATTCAGTTTTTTTAAACAGGGGGGAGTAAAACAATATCACACAAACTGTAAATATCAGAAATTCATGCTCAGTTCTCGCAACCTTCTTCAAATATAAAGTTATTAACAAAACATGAAAAATTAGTTTTATGTATGTATATATTTTGGAATTTACTGTTTAGTTAAATAAATACGATGCTTAATTCTACTGAAAATATATATTAATATTATAGATAAATTCTACAATTTAGGAGAAATAGAAAAAGAGCATAAGCCTTCCATGTGAAACTAGTTTTTACTTATAAATTGGGGTGCTCATAAATCCATCCCTCCAGATGTTCCATTAATCCTGTCACAAAGCTCCATTCAATGCTTTAGGAATAGACATGTCAATTACTCCTCTCACCTCCATTGTCTCTTTTCTGATTTCACACCCTAAAATAATAGCAGAGTTACACTTTCTAATCACTTTTAATTAAAATCACTTCTAGCATAAGTAGAAACAAACACACCCTAACAAGAATATAAAATACTGAGAGGGATAGGGATAGTTCTTATTCTTACTGAACATTTATCTTCTTTAGTGTCTCAGGAATACCACCATCAAGATGATTATTTTGAAGGAATCTGAAACCGAAATATATCAAACCCACCAAAACATTATTATTACCTAAGTAAACCTATTTCTTTGCATATTGTCTAAAAAGTACTCACATCTCATGTAGTGCATGAAGTTGGCCTAGTGATGGAGGAACTTTCCCTGTAAGCTGATTGTTCTCCAAATGCCTTCATAAAATTTCAAAACATGAAGCAGAAGAAAAGAAAGAAGGAGAAAAAAACACACTTCATTAGTAAGATAAACTATGTAAAGCTAAGCTAAGTATTGCTAGACAAAGTGAATGCTAAATGTTGAAACATACAGAGTCTTTAAGTCTTTCAAAGAGGCCATCTCTGGTATGTTGCCTGAAAGTTTGTTTCCTCCAAGCCAACTATAAGCACATAATTTCAATTAATATTAATTATTTATTTAGTTGATAACCATAAAGATCAATTAGGATAGGAATAAATTAATCAACAGTTAAATGTGATATTTATTACTTACATATGATTGAGTGCTGTTAATTTTCCTAGAGATGGAGGCAATGATCCAGACAGACCCATGCCAGTTAAATTCCTGACATTCATATTACATATAAGAAACATGTTGTTACAATATCAAAATCAAATTGAGATCAGTATATACTTTCATTTAGTGAAGATCAAAATTACATATTGAAATCACAAACTAGACTGTTAAGATTTTTAATTTCAAAACTTACAGAGAAACAACTCGAGCAAACTTTTTCCATTTTAAACATGTAACTCCAGTCCAAGAATTCTCTCGGGGCAAACAAGGATCACCACGCCAATCGGGTGGCGGATTATTGAAGTTTCTTGCTAAATCTTCCATCGCAGCCACTGCAAAACAATCAAAAAGGATGAATGATCATAGCAGAAACAAAAACCAAGTCACTTTTACTACTACTAAACACACGTGACTTGCATGTGAAATATTGTAATTTTCTTCTAAGTTTTTTCTTTGTTTAATTTATACAACATATTTAAAAGTTATTTGATACAATGACATATTTTTTTCTTAAATTTTTTTTTCCCAAATAAGTTCTAAGAACAAAAATGTGAATATATTTAGGAAATTAAACTCTTTAATATTATAAAAATATTTATATATATTTAAGGTGCTTGGCTTAATTTTGTTTTCCAAAATTTAAAATAAAGACAAGATATGTCATTGTTATAAAATATAAGGACCCTTTTCTACAAAATTGTTTTAACTGTGATTCAGAGTTTTATATATAGATATAATAGATAATGAGAAACCCATATTTTTGGTCAAATCTCCAAAAACAAAACAAAAAGGCTACTTAGGCCTGAACATCTTTTTTTTGGGCTCTGAGGTAGTGTTGTGTAAAATTATTGCATGAATATCTATACATACCATCTCTAGTGAGAGTTTTTCCACCAGAAGGCTGAATCAAGAAGACCTCACCAGCATTGATGATAGGACCAACAGGCATTCCATTAGCAGGAGTAAGGAGGATTTGAGTTTGTCCAGAAAGAGGCCATTGGTTTGAGTAAACTGTCACACCATTTGTTGTAGCATTCAAATTACTAACAAAGTTCTTGCCATTCACAGAAACACTGAAGACTCTCCAACTAAATGGGCTTGGACTTCTGCTATCCTGAAAGTAGAGTGAAATGTAGTAAGCTGCACTTGGGAGTGGCCAAGGAGGCCATTGGATTTTCAATTCTTTTCCTCGGCTCGCTGTGAGACCTGTGTTGAATACTTTTTCCGGTGGCAAGTTCCAGATATCTGAAGGAGTTATATTGGAATGACTGTTTACAACTGGGTTCTTGTCGTTGAAAGGTTGCCAAATCCGGTTGAATTTGTCATCTGAAAAACTAGGTTCACATGTACACATTACTTCAACATCACTGTTCTCTCATACTTGGTTCCTTGGTTTCTCAAGCAACATATATCACATAATACAGGATTAGCCAATGTACTTTTATTCTATCTATGTCTCATAACTAATCAAACAAGTATGCCCATTTGATTGTATTGACGCCTAAAACCGCATATTTGTAGGATTTAAGTGAAAATTGTTTCAAAATCACAAAATTTGACAGTATACATATAGGTGATGTACATACGTCTTTTTGGGACATTTTTTGCTGAATCTCTAAAACCCATGTATTTAGAACTGCATCTGATTTTTGTGTTTGCTGTGAATTTTTTTTTTCTTCCCCTGTCTCTCAGATGATAATCTATGATTCTAATGTGAGAAAGCTAGACCAAAAACATAATGTCACCTACATTAGAATAAGCTAATGCATGTGTTTTACATAAGTTTTATCCTAATAAATTTTATTCACATTTAGAAACAAATCTTTAAAAAAAAAAAATTTAAGGCAGAGAAAAACAAAGAAACTAAAATGGGGTTAAAATTTGCTTACCCAATCATGGTCCCATTATATCCAAAACTACTTCTAACCACAGTGCTAAGCACATACTTGTTAAAATCAGTTGTATTGTAGACAGAATCCTCCAAATACTCAACTTCTAAAGCAGAGATAAAGGGGCTGGACTTGGTGTGTTGATTCCTAGCAAGGCAAACACTAAGTGACTTCCCTGAGGACATAACCACAAGTTCATAATAGGAGCTAAGTCCATTAGCATAATCCTCAGTAGTATTAACCATACTCCATTTAGTCCCTTCCACGATTTGATCGAACACCGGCGGTTCCTTCCCTCCATCAAATCCTCCATAATAATATGTTGTCTTCACCAAGTACTTTGCTGCTTTGACAACAGGAATCACATAGCAGTATTTACGGGCAGAGGTGTCTGGAAAATACCTCAATGTTGATAGTATTGGCACCAAGCCTGTTGTATTAAGCTTTGTGATTTCACCTACTAATATGAAGCCCTCATCGGTTCTATATCTCAGGCCATCGACGATTGTACTTTCTGATGACTTACCAGCTCCACAATTTAAAATATAACCTGCATGATTCTCATTTTGTATTCATATGTTAGAATAATATAATATTAGAGTTAAACTCGTCTGTAAAATTGTACATTCATTTTTAACATTTCTAACACCAAATAATACCAATTTTGTGATTTTAGTAAAAAGCGCTTTCAAGATATATGATTTTTCTGGGAAGCAAGAAAAATAAAAGAAACAAAATTAGCCTTAAAAATAATTATGACAATTATTTTGTATGATTCAAAAACTTTTTTTTGTTATAAGTGTTATTTACCCTTCTCAAAAGCAAAAGCAAAAACATATCCTAGTCATAAATATTTACAATGTTACAAAAACAACAATAAGTTTGTTTCTGCTTGTGGAACCTTATAAAAGCACTAATGAAAACAAAAAAAGCTTTAGGACCGAACAATTTTAAGGTGCAGAAAGCACATTTAATACGAAAACACTTTTTTAAAAAACCATTTCTGTCTCAAATCACTTTTATTAAGCACAAGTAAATAAAACCTGAATTCCCAACACAGAGACTATTGATTCATGTTTGACATCATTTGCTCAAATAAAAAAAGAAGATAAAATAATAGATGTGTCAAAGAAATAAAATACAATAAACAATTTCATAGTTTTTTCCTCTCTTTTGAGATCTTGGATTAAGAGAGAAAAAAAAGGGAATGAAAGCAATGTATAGAAATACAAAAAGCGTGATATATAAGAGTGCAAATTGGGGTGATCATATATATATATATAAAGACAAAGCATACCTCTGGGTTCAACATCGGAATGGACGAGAAGAGGGATGATGACAAGCCATAGGAGGAAGATGGAGGGGGACATGTTGAGGGGAAGGCATGCCCAGGAAAAAAAATTATTGAAATTTAGGAATTTGTTTTTATTCAAATGAGAAAAAAATGGGAACTAGAATTGAGATGTTGTATATGGCGTGGATGATTAGATATGTTCGAGAAATTATTCTTCGTTTCTGAACCAATTATGATGTGGTGATCAAGAACTATGAAAAATTAGTATTATAAATTTTAATGGTAAAAAAAATGGGAGCAACTTTTAGCTCTTTATTCTATAATAATGTTTTATCATTAATTGGAACCATTAATCTGTACCAATAAATAATTCCTCTAAATGTTCGGTCATTCTAAATCCATCTCAATACCTTTGTATCATTTTTATGATATGACCAAATTTGTAGTAGTGTTTTTACTTTATAACCAAAATGCAACTAATTTACATAGCCTACTATATATAAGGGTGGCGCATCGTTTAACCCATTTGGAGGTATTCTTTCCCTAATTAATAAATATTTAAGCTAAATGAATTATGAACTATCTGTAAAGGATCCTCCCTTGAACCCTTCAATATATTAATCTCTTTTCCTTCACCTCTCTTCTCATATCTTCTGCTCATATTTTCAGGATTGACTTAGGTATTGCACCATCACACATTCGATCCTTTTAATCATAGTAAATGTTGCAAATACAACAGTTCCTATTGAGGAACATTTGTTTTCTCTTTTTATCTAGATATCTACTTAATAGTACTATTAGGATGAAACTGCAAAGTGCAATGCACATCCTTACTTCTAAGCTATTTGAATTTTGAAATTAATGATTTTTTTTAATACATGTAATTATAATATTAATTAATGACTAACTTAGGATATTGTGTTTTTTTACGTAAAGAATGCTAGGAAAATCATAATTTTAATACGAATTTAATCAAACTCTAAACATCAGAATTAAACATATTCTCCTTCTTTGTTTGAATATTTTAGGAAACAAATAAATAGAGTTCAAAATGAAAAACATGCATAAAATCAACACAAACAATTTACGTGAAAAAATCTTTCTAGTATAGGAAGAAAACAACCACGACACTCCTCTCTCAAAACTTCCACTATCAAGAAACAATTGTACAACAGTTCTCTCTGGATAAAACTAGAGGCAAACGATCAACAAATTCATCAAGAATACACTTCTTAGAAACTAACAATTATTTCAAGAAAAATAGAGAGATCTAACCCAATTTCGTACTCACTGTTCACGGTTCAGATTTTCGCAAACCAGTGAGCCAAATCCAAATCCCACCATTTGTTGCTCTCGTTTTTTCCTCTGTTGATTTTCACTCACAACAAACCCTAAATGAGTTTATTAATAAAGTAATGAAATGACACAATTACTCCTTCTTACTCCATGGGCTTCACTTGGGATCCTCTAAATAAGAGGAAAACCCAACAAATATCTCATTTTTCCTATTAGATGGAGGGATCCGCCATCCCGGCAATTGAACAACAAACTTCAAGTTTTTCTCTTGATATTGCTTTTGTCAGCATGTCAGATCCATTCTCATCCGTATGGATTTTCTCAAGTTCAAGTAACTTATCGTTAAGAGTATCTCTTATCCAATGATACCTCAGATCAATATGCTTTGATCTTGAGTGAAATGTCGAGTTCTTCGCTAGGCGAATAGAACTCTGAATATTGCAGAACAACACATATTTCTGCTGCTTGAAATCAAGTTCTCTCAAAAACTATTTCATCCATAACAACTCCTTACAGGCTTCCGTTGCTGCAATAAACTCTACCTCTGCTGTAGAAAGTGCAACACACTTTTGCAATCTTGATTGCCAAGAAACTGCTCCACCAGATAAAGTAATTAGATAGCTTGAAGTAGACTTATGAGAATCTTCATCTCTTGCCAAATCTAAATCAGTGTATCCAATTAACACTGGTTTTCCACTCCCAAAGCTAAGTGTTAACTTGGAAGTATCTCGAAGATATCTCATAATCCACTTTACTGCATCCCAATGTTCTCTTCCTGGATTCGAAAGAAAACGACTAACAACTCCAACGGCATAAGCTATGTCTGGCCTCGTACACACCATTGCATACATTAAGCTTCATACCGTTGAGGCATATGGAAACTTTTTCATATCTTCCTTCTTTTTATTTGTTGAAGAGCCTTGACTCGATCTCAACTTAAAGTGATTAGATAAAGGAGAAGAAACCACTTTAGCTTTATCCATATGAAACTTTTCCAGTACCTTGTTGATGTACCGTTCTTGTGACATGTACAACTTCTTTCTTTTCTTGTCTCGACAAATTTGAATACCAAGAATTTGTTTTGCTGGCCCCAAGTCCTTCATGGCAAAGGACTTACTTAATTGTTTCTTCAAATTATCAATCCTTGAAAAATTTCTGCCAACAATCAACATGTCATCAACATAGATCAATAAAATGATAAAATCATCATCAGAGAATTTTTGCACAAAAACACAATGATTAGAAATAGTCTTCTTGTAACCATGCTCCCCTATAACTGACTCAAACTTCCTATACCATTATCTAGGTGCTTGCTTCAACCCGTAGAGTATTTTCTTTAACCGACATACATAATCATCTTTTCCTTTAACCTCAAAACCCTTTACATAAACTCATCATGAAGAAATGCAGTTTTCACATCCATTTGCTCAATTTCTAAATCTAAGCTTGCTACTAGACCTAGAACAACACGTATGGAAGACATCTTCACAACAGGAGAGAAAATATCATCAAAATCGATACCTTTTCTCTAACTGAATCCCTTGGCGACCAATCTAGCTTTGTATCGTGGTTATGAATTGTGTTCTTCTTGCTTCACCTTGTAGACCCACTTTTTCTTCAGAGCTCTCTTATCCTTAGGTAACTTTACTAGCTTAAACGTGTGATTGTCATATAGTGACTACATCTCATCTTCTATAGCACCAACCCAGTGTGCTCTGTTTCCATCTTTCATCGTTTTTGCATAACATTAAGGTTCTCCCTCATCTGTCAATAACACATATTCATTTGTATCATACCGTGTGAAAGGACGTCAGTCTCTGGTAGACCTCCTAGGTGTAATTTCTGGTTATGGCAACTGATTAGTAGTCTAGTGATCTGTTTCAGCTTGCATATCTGCATCATCTGAACCCTATTAGTCATCTTGAACATTTTGTTCCATCTGTACTGATAAAGGAACCGGATCTAGGTCAATCAAATCATCATTATACTGATGGACTCTTTTTTTCTATTTTCTCAACATCTTGTATAGTTTGATCTTCTATAAATACAACATCACGACTCCTTACCGATTTCTTCTCAACTGGATCATAAAATCTGTATCCAAATTCATCCAGACATAACCAACAAAGATACAATGTCGTGTCTTCACGTCAAGCTTAGATCTCTCATCTTTTAGTATATGCACAAATTCTATGCAACCAAAAACGCTGAGATGATCATAAGAAACATCTTTACTAATCCAAACTCTATTTGGTACATCAAACTGAAGAGGAACACATGGTGTGAGATTAAGAACATGTACAATTGTTTTCAAAGCTTCACCCTAGAAAGATCTTGGCAATTGAGTCTGCGAAAGAAGACATCTTACTCTTTCAACCAATGTCATGTTCATTCTCTCAACTAACTCATTTAACTGAGGAGTCTTGGGAGGTGTCTTTTGATGTTGAATGCCCCGATGCCTACAATACTAATCAAAAGAACCTAAATACTCTCCTTCATTATCTGTTTTGATGCACCGCAATTTTTTCCTAGTTTGTCTCTTAACTAAGGCTTGAAACTGTTTAAACATATCTAATACATGATATTTTCTCTTCAAAGTGTAAACCCATAACTTTCTTGAACAATCATCTATGAAGGTCACAAAATAACTGGCACCATCTAAAGTTTGTCTTCATAGGATCACATACATCTGAATGTACCAAATCAAGTATGTATTGTTTTCTTGAAGGAGGGGAACCCTTGAAAGAAACTCTATTTTGCTTTCCTGCCAAACAATGGTTACATCTTCTTAAACAAATATCATTCATTCCAGAAAGAAGATTCTTTTTAGTCAATACTACCAAGCCTTTCTTACTCACGTGAGCAAGTCTCTTATGACACAATTCTGCTGTAAACTCACCTATCACAACATTAATAATGCCTTTGAAGAGTCTCGCCTGCAGTATATATAATCTGGAATTCTTATTCCCACGAGTAACAACCATAGCACCTTTAGTAAGTTTCCATTGACCATTACTAAAGGTATTGCAATATCCTTCATCATCAAGTTTACCTACAGAGATCAAGTTCAAATGAATTTTTGAAATATGCTTTACCCCTCAAAGAAGTAGCCTCGTGCCATTATTCATCTCCAAACACACATCTTCAATACCAATGACTTTAACCAAGCCATCATTACCCAACTTCACTATCCCAAAGTCACTTGTTGTATAGGATGTAAAAAATTCCTTTTGAGACGTAACATGAATGGAGGCTCCACTATCAATAACCTAATTGATCTCGTGACATGTAACATTGACAACATCTTCATCATAAACAACGAGAAAATCTTCTGAACTAGCGGTGGCAACTCGATCATTTTCCTTGCCAACATTACCTTCTTGTTCTTTGTCTTCTTGACGTGTCCTTTCATGCCACAATGATGACACTCAACATTAGAAAACATGTTGGACTTGTTTCTTCCTTTTTCTTTGCTCTTGAAAACTCTACTTTTACTCCTCCCTCTTCTTTCTGTAACCAAAATCTCTGACTGTTGAGAAGACCCATGTGATTTTCTTCTCATTTCTTCATTCAAAACACTACTTTTAGCCAGATCTATGTTGATTACACCATTTGGAGTTGAGTTACTTAATGACATTCTAAATGTTTCCCAAGAGTCTGGCAACATACCCAATAAACACAACCCTTGAATCTCATCATCAAACTTGATACCCATTCCAGCTAACTGATTATTTGTTCCTTGGAACATATTCAAGTGATCTGTTAATAGAGTTCCATCTTGGTACCTTAAAGCTAGCAACTACTTTATAAGAAATATTTTATTATTTCCTATTTTTTGAGCATACAACTCTTCAAGTTTATGCCATAGTGACCGTGCATGTATTTCTCCACTAATATGATTCAAAACATTATCATCTACCCACTGTATTATATACCCACAGACTTGTGGATGTAATAATGTTCATTCTTCTTCAGACAACTTTTCTGGCTTTTCAAAGACAAACACCAATAAATGAAATTGTTTGGCACGAAGAAGATCTTCCATTTTCCTTTCCAAGTGAGATAATTAGAACTATTCAAAGTAATCATTCTATTCAAATTTGCTTCCATTATTCAACACAAGAAATTCAACAATAATAACCACAACTCTGATACCACCTTGTTAGAAGAATCACAATTTTAATATGAACTTAATGAAGCTCTAATAGAGGAATTAAACCTATTCTCTTTTTTTGTGTAAATCTTTTAGAAAACAAATAAATAAAGCTCAAAATGAAAAATATGCACAAAATCAACACAAACAATTTACGTGGAAAAACCTTCCCGGTGTAGGAAGGAAACAACTATGACACTACTCTCCAAAACTTCCACTATCAAGAAACAATTGTATAACAGTTCTCTCTAGGTAAAACTAGAGGCAAACAATCAACAACATCATCAAGAATACACTTCTTGGAAACTAACAATTATTTCACGAAAAATAGAGAGATCTAACCCAATTCTGTAGCCACTATTTACGGCTCATATTTTCCCAAACCGGTGAGCCAAATCTAAATCATACCGTATAGATTAAAGAATCTTGAGTCGTGAACCTTCCTGCAATATTTCAGCTTAATCGAACCACAAATGACTTCCATCGGAGCACTTGATGAAGGCTTGTTGGAGAAGGAGAAACTGAAAAACTGCTCTCAGTTTTTCTGCTGCAGTTGCTGCTCTCATTTTTTTCTCTACTGATTTTCACTCACAATAAATCCTAAATAAGTTTATTAATAAAACAATGAAATGACACAATTTTACTTCTTATTCCATGGGTTTTTAAGCCACATGAGCTTCTTCAAATAAGATAAAAACCCAACAAAGAGTTCTGTTAGTTGGTTGCTTAACCGTCTCTAACGAGTCATTAAATTGTGAATTGATTGATTTTGAGTTTAATTTTGCGCCTATTTCTTAAATTTTTGAACTTTGCAGGTTTTGCAGTCTCCTGTTTGTTGATGTTGTTGAGATTTAATAAAGCAATTAATAGAAAACAAATACAATTAATTACTGAATTAGAGACATTAGTTGATCAATAGAAGTCTGTTTATTGAACAAATACAAAGAAAGTAGAGACTTGTTAAATTGCAAGAAAATATCACAATTTTATTTGAAATGATTGTGCCACCAGGCATTTACATGAAGCGAACAAGTGTTCAGATTAGGGGACAAAAGCCCAACTTAGGCCATCTCTGTATGAAAAGAAAAGGATGATTACAGATAAATATAGTTTATAGATATATGAGAATCAATGAGGCTTGGCATTTAAGAGTTTGGGGCATCTAGCTAGCCCATAGCATACTTATGCGTCCAACTCCGAGCTGTGGATTCATATTTGAATTTGTCAATTTTGCACATATGAGCTATCTCTGGTACCAGTGGATCATCTGGGTTTGGGTCTGTCAGCAGTGAACATATAGACAGTAAAACCTGCATGTAATTCGACCACTTTTATTCATCACAAATTTCAAAAATAGGGAGACGGGTTGCATAATAATGAATCGTGTTTGTGTTCGTGTTCGTACCTTGGAAATAGTGAGTGCTGGACTCCATTGCTCCTTCAGTATGTCCAAGCATATATTACCATTGCTGTTTATATTTGGATGAAACACTTTGGTCCTGAAAGCAACCTGCGTGCATTTGAATTTGCAATTTTTATTATGTTTACAACTTTAAAAATGTAAAATAGTACCAATCATCAAATATGATTAAAATAATTGTTTGTGTTATAGATTGTCACCTAATATAATTACTATAATTGGGTTTAATTTACCTTTGGAGGTTTGAAAGGATAATCAGGTGGAAAATGGATGGTAACAAGGAATACACCACCAGCATAAGGGCTATCATTTGGACCAATTATAGTTGCTTGCCAATGAAACATGTCCTCTGACACAGGTCCTGAAATTATTATTGAATAATGGGCTATCATATGAGATTTAATTTCAATAAAAAAGAATTAACAAGCTATTATTATTATGCTTAATTCGAACTTGTTTTTCTCTTTCAATTGTCATACCTGCACTACATGAACTCGGTGGATCTCTCTGCAATTCCTTGAGCTCCTTCAATATTCTCTTTGATGCCATTCAATAAGTACTATTCAGAGTTTGATCTTCAAAAGCTAAACAAAATTTAGAGATATTGCAAGAGAAGTGTTAAGATGATTAATTTGCAAAAGATAGATATCGATATATATAGGCACTGATATATTTTAATAGGGGATATTGTAGGCATTGGTTCCTTGAATTGCTTTTGGATATATTGAGTGGACACAGAATAAATTCCTTAATATTTTTTTTTTTAAAGGAGAGGTGGCTATTAAAGAACCAATGAATTTCAAATACGGAACCTGAAGACAGATAGATAGTGCTAGTTTTCATTATTTTTTCAATCATAAACTTATTTTCACACTAAATATGAAATCAGTTGCCGAAGCTTCTCTTCACTTTCTATAAAGGTCAATTCATTTTTTTATTTTTACTTTTTTTCAACATGTAATTTTTTTTTTGTGTGCCGAACGTGTAAATTTTAAGTGTTTTAGTTAGCAATTGGGATGCTAAAAATAGTTATACTTTGTTATTGAAAAGGTTATTTTGTTCAAGTGGCTTCAAATTGATGGTAAATATTTCCAAAATAGAAAACTCTACACATCTCTGCTAAAGTTCCATACTCATTTAAAAATAAACTACAAACTTCATAAATTCTTATAATTCCACTTAATTTAATATCGATAATCCCACTTAATTTAATAACGAAACCAGTGAGTAGAAATGAAACTACTCTCCCACACCTGACCTCTCCTTTTCATAACTGCAGGCAGGGTACTGGCCATGCCCAAAAGTTTTTTTTTTTTTTTTTTTTGAAATTCAGAATATGGGAACAGTTTCAAAGCAAATGGGCGTACAGAATTCTTCCACCCAAAAAAGAATGCAATATACTATCTCTACCATTACAGAATTTTCCATTTCTTGTCGTGTTGTTCCTTTCAATCACCATGTGGACCCTTTATTGATATCTTGCTCAATATTAAATTTCTGAAATTCAAAATTAGAAAATAATAAATGGCTTGTATTGATTGCATAAAAGTGAAGCTAAATCAGTATCAGTAATATATAACATAGCATTTTAGAAGTTAAAAACGTGCTAGAACATGTTACAAACACGACATAAGCTTTTGCCTAACATCAGGAAATAACATCCTACTTAAAAGTAAATACATAGGGACAAACAAATCCCATAAAGAAATTATGCTCGACAAAGAGCCCTTAGTACATAGAAATTTGAACCCGATTGCAGCTACCATGAGACACAAATATAACAAGAGAGAGCGTGGACAAGAGTATTGGTACAAAGCCGGTAAGCACTAGAGGGTGGGTCACATTTCCTCCTACTATTAGTCTTTACCACAATCATAGTATGGAGCAAGCCTTTTGCGCCCTTCTCTTCCTTTTCTTCTTCTGCTTAGGTGGCTGGAGAACCACTTTAATGGCTGCATCGAACACTGCTTTTACATTCTGCATTCACAAGTAAAATAAGACTAGTCAACAATGAGAATAAAGTATCTTTCTTATTTCGTGTGAATAGAACGAAATATACCTGTTGTGTTTTTGAACTACATTCAATATAAACTGGGGCCCCAATCAGCTTCCGTAACTCCTCACCCTTGCATATGAAATGGAACAAAATAAGACGACAACAGTAAAAGAGGATGTACAAGTTATACACTATTTCCATATATGGTATTACCTGCTCGGTGGTAATTGGTGTTGCACCTTGATGGTTGACAAAAAACTCCTTATCATCCCGAAGATCTACAAGAATATAAAAGAAAATGATTTTACATGGGAACATAAAGAATACTTCTGATAGGGATAACAAAATACTATGGGGACAGGGGCATGAATGGCGGAGAAGAGAGGATAGAGTTTTTCAGTTTTACTACAATGGCAAAATGGGATCCAAATTTCTAGTAGCAAATGTTAAACTTCTCAAAAGAGGCTGAGCTGGAATCATGTGAACTACAAACTTCTAGATATTTCATGAATGAGAAGGTTTTTTTTTTTTTTTTTGACATACAGAGGGCTCAAAAAGTTTGACCACTTCTGAGTTCCATAGTCTTTACATTAATTTCTATAATTCACTCCAAATTCAATTCTATGCAACAAGTTAGAAAGTTCCCGTTCCTAAAAGAAATCATCTGTCTTCTCAAGGATGGAATGTTGTTGACATGATTTTACTTGTCTTTTCGCAGAAGTTCAATCTTAGTTGTTGCAGGTTTAAATCCCATTATGTGTTTGAAGAAAACTGGAACTCGATCCGACAAACAAGAAAACTAAAGCACAAAAACCACATAAAGTAAAAGAGTATACCAAGCTTAGTTCCAACAAGAATAATTGGAACACCAGGAGCATAGTGCCTCAATTCAGGAACCCACTGGACAGTGAAGCAAGAAACATATTATCATTACACTATATTAGAAATTTAGAATCACACAACATAAAGGAGAGGTACAAATGCATAAAAATTATAAAATTAATCACACTTTCTTGGCAATATTTTCATAGCTGGCCTTGCTAATAAGAGAAAAGGCAAGCAGGAAGACATCTGCTCCTCGATAGCTTAATGGCCTTAATCTATTGTAGTCTTCCTGCCCTGTTTACAAAATAAAACATCATACTCCATATCATTATATTTTATACACACTCAAAAATTGGGAATGCCATAGATATCAAACTTACCAGCAGTATCCCATAAACCCAAATTAACAGTGTTCCCATCCACCACCACATTCGCACTGAAATTATCAAATACAGTTGGCACATAATCCTGTTTACAAATTGAAAGTGAGACAACTTCTTATTTTTTTCCCAAACCTTAAAGAATTTGCAAGAAAAAGAAATTTCTGATAATGACTATAAAATGGCACAAAAATACTTTTCTGCAATATCACCAAGAAGAAACACTCCAGGAACTTGGAATCTGTAGATTTAATGATAAAGAACAAAACAAGTATAGTAGTAACCAATGACAGCTTCTCGTTGTTATTTAGGCGTCATAAACATAGATGACATTTTGGTAATTGTGATATTAAGTAATATATTATTTGATACCACTTGTTAAGCATTTAGCCTGGTATTCCAACCCAAAAATTTAATAGAAATAGCACATCCCCAATCATATTATCCAATTTTCTCTTCGTATATTTCCAATGTGGGACTCACACCCAACATTCGTCGTCATAAAAAGCATCATGATGGTATTGCTAATTATCCTAAATACCATGGGAGAGTAAGCAAATTTATAATCAATTATTCAATATCATACTTCAAGTAAACGGAAGAAAATGTACAATAAATTTAAACTAAAATACAATGGTTTAGATTTTAGCAGTTCATTCTATCGTGCAAACATTTACTCCATATTTGGTTACGCTGAAAAATGGGAATGAAATGGAATCGATTCTTAAAAGAGAAAAAATCATAATTCCTTCTACCTTTTAAGGAATCACGATTTCATTCTCTTCTCAATTTTTTTTTCAATTTTACCCCACTTGTTAAGCATTTAGCTTGGTATTCCAACCCAAAAATTTAATAGAAATAGCACATCCCTAATCATATTATCCAATTTTCTCTTCATATATTTCCAATGTGGGACTCACACCCAACATTCATCGTCATAAAAGCATCACGATGGTATTGCTAATTATCCTAAATACCATGGGAGAGTAAGCAAATTTATAATCAATTATTCAATATCATACTTCTAGAAAACGGAAGAAAATGTACAATAAATTTAAACTAAAATACAATGGTTCAGATTTTAGCAGTTCATTCTATCGTACAAACCTTTACCTCATGTTTGGTTGGGTTAGAAAATAGGAACGAAATGCAATCGATTTTTAGAAGAGAAAAAATCATAATTCCTTCTCACCCTTAAGGAATCACGATTCCATTTTCATCTTAATTTTTTTTTTCAATTTTACCCCAACCCTAAATATAACCCTAAGTCTTAAGTCCTAAATTTTAAACTCTAAATCTCAAATTTTAAAACACTAAACCTCAAATCTCAAATCTCAAAACCTTAAATACTATTTAAAAAATAATAATTTTAATAATATATTTTATTTTTAAGTACTAATTATTTAAAAAAATAATGATTTCAATAATATATTTTGTCCGACAAAAAAATAATAATTAAATGATATTATTTAAATTTTATTAAATATGAGTATTAAGATAATATAAAGTATTTTTCATTCTATTACATTCAAACCAAACACTATAGTATTATACTTTTTTTATTTTAGTAATCAAATCAAATAAAATTGTTTATTTTTCATTTCTATTTTCATTCAAATTCCGTGAACCAAACCGCAATTTAAAATCTACGCCAAAAAGCCCAATTAGGCATGTTGCTTTTGACTAATCCATTCTTTGATATACTGCGCGAAATACCCATAGGAGCAGTTATTCAGCAAGAATTTTCCACTAAAAGACAATGCCCACCCAAGCAGAAGTTCGTAATTTTCCTTTTTTATTCTAGTTGAAGTCACAATCTTTACATTCTAGTAGTTTATAGTTCCTTTCTTATTTTTCTTCCTAGTACCCAGAACACCCTATCGATTTCAAGCATTCAACGAAAGAAAGAAAAAGATCTAGGAAAATTAAGGTAATCTAAAACCTGTGTGTTTCGTAGATTTTCTAAGTAGCCACACGGAAAAACAAAAGACCATTAATTACTTTACCGTGGGAAAAGTGTTGCTAGTATATGAAATGAGCATGCAAGTTTTGCCAACAGCACCATCGCCGACTGTAACACACTTTATGAATCTTGAAGCACTCATTTTGGCTTAAGCTCGTCTTACGACTTCTTGGATTAAAAAACCCTAATTGAAATCGTAGAACTTTTCTTTAATGAAGGAGAGTGAATTGACTACCCGAAGCCAAGCACATTGATAGTTTGACCCAAACAGAGATATATATATATATATATATATATATATATAAACGAGAAACAGGGGAAGAGAGAGAGACAGACGGACAGACAGAGATAGATGGAAGAAAAAAGGGGGAGCAGGGCAGTCCTAGAGAGAGCCAGCTCTTTTACAGCTACTATCATATGATAACATGACTTCGCTATACAATATGTCAATATTATACAAATAAGACTAAATAAAATATATTGCTCTAAAAAATTTATATTTTTTTAAGACGATAATTAGTCACTAATTATATAAAAAAAATTAAAAATAACATCTTTAAATACTTATAATAATAAAAATAATATTTTTATTATTTAATTTAAATAATATCATTTTAATAATAAAAATATATAAAGTGAATATAAAATGTGTTATTTGTATATTTATTATTTTTATAAAAAATATTCATTATTTTATAAAAAATATTCTTAATTTTTATTTTAATTTTAAAAAATATTATTTCTTATTATAAACTATTTCAGATTTTAATGCATTAACAAACGCAAAAATAAAATAAACTCAATTGTAAACCCTACTAAACTCATGAACTATACCTCAGTATAAGTGTTAATCCATTCTGGTTAGGGCAGAAAATAAAGTTAGTACTTTTATCAGTATAAAAAGTATCATTTAATTTTTAATTTTTTTTAAAATAATATTTAATCATTTGATTTATAAAAATAACACAAAAAAAGATATTTAATATCTTATTTATAATTTTTTTATTAATATAAGGAGGATAAATTATTAAAATAACACTGATAATATTTGTTTAAAAAATCTATCAATAAAATTTTTTTATGACTATTTTTTTATAAATAAAAAAATTAATGAGAATATTTTTATAAATAAAATGATTAATAAATATCTTTTTAAATTTAAAGTATTAAATAATATTTTTAATTAAATAAAAAGAATCCATCTTATTTTAATTAAAAATATATTTTTAATTAATTTTAATTACCCTTAAAAAGTCACCCATCAATTTGACCTGTCAAATTTCAAACAATGACATACCCTCCACGCCAAACTCAAAATTCACTTTGGTCAACGAAAATAATCCAGTGAGAGGGGAGACTAGAGATACACACATGGATAAGAAAAATGTAGAAAGAACATTTAATAAAAAAATAAAAAAAACCGACGACGACTTTTAAGGAAAACCCAGTTATAATAGTAAAAATGTAATTCAGTAAAATTAAAATGCAACCTATAAAAAAAGGTAACCAATTTCCTTTTAATAGATTTAATGATTTCAATTTAAAATAAATAAATTAATCTAATGATTCTAAAATAAAGGATGTATCTTCAATGTTTTGTATGCTAGAGTGATCCATCACATAGATGTATGTTGCTGAACTTTGAAAAAATATTGCAAAGTTTCAAATTTAATATAGACGGTGATTTTTTTGCAAATTTCAAGCATGCATATTAAATTTTCAATATTATTTTTTTACCATTTAAGATTACTAATATTAGTTAAAAATATTTATTTATTTTTTAAAAAACAACAAAAAATATATTAATTAAACCTCTTAATCATAAAATAATATTTTTGTGTTTAATTTATATATATTTTTAAAAAAATTAACTTATTATTTACATTAATTATTATTTTTATTATCATAAATTTTAGATTCGTTAATTTACTTTATTTATCAATATTCATATTTTTCGTACAAGATCCTTAGAATAATAATAAAAATTTATTGAAGCAATTAATTAGGGTTGAAATCAACTTCATTAGGATAACAAAAGTTATGCTTTAGGTTACTAGTCCACTAAGGTGAATTAATCCAAAATTTTGATTTATTTATTTAATAACATTATTTCATTCATGATTTTTAATGTATTTTTTTTAGCTTAAATAGTATTTAATGTGTTTCAAATTGATGACTTGAATCTCACCATCTTACATAAACCACTTTTAATAAATTTTTAATGTAAGAAAATTGTAGAAAAAACAAGAAATAACTCTACACAAAAGAGTTCTCTAGTTTGTATTATTTTCTTCATGTTTTCATTACAATTGTATAGCTATTTATAAGGAAATTTTATTCCTTCAATTACTCTTTAAATTAAGCATTCCTTGATTTACTCCTTGAATTAAGCATTCCTTGTTTTACTCCTTGAATTAAGGATTCCTTGTTTTACTCCTTGAATTAAGGATTCCTTGTTTTACTCATTGAATTAAGCTCCTTGTTTTATTCCTTGAATTAAGGTCCTTGTGTTTATTCTTTGAATTAAGAACTAATATCCAATACTCCCCCTCAAACTGGATCCAGAAGATTTATGGATCCAAGCTTGGACAAAAGTCGTTGAAATTGATGAGAAGCCAAGGGCTTGGTGAAGATGTCAGCCAGTTGGTCGAAGCTTCTTGTATAATGTGTCTGAATCACCTGTGATTGAACTTGTTCACGAACGTAATGACAATCAACTTCAATGTGTTTCGTCCTCTCGTGAAACACTGGGTTTGATGCTATATGCATAGCTGCCTGATTGTCGCAAAATAAGGACATAGGAAGAGTTGTAGGAACACCTAAATCACACAGAAGACCTTTAAGCCATATCAACTCACACGCAGTTGAAGCCATTGCACGATATTCTGCTTCGGCACTTGATCTGGCAATGACAGTTTGCTTCTTACTCTTCCATGTGACCAAGTTTCCACCGACAAATGTACAGTAGCCAGTGGTGGACTTGCGATCAATTGCATTCCCTGCCCAATCAGCATCACAATACCCCATGATTTGTGTGTTGTCATTCTTCTTCATGATAATACCACGACCCACTGATCCTTTTAAGTAGCGTAAGATCCTTTTAACAAGGGTCAAATGCTCAAGTGTTGGGGAGTGCATGAATTGGCTCACAATACTTACAGAATATGTGATGTCAGGTCTGGTGATTGTTAGGTAGATCAACTTACCAACCAGTCGTTGGTAATAACTTATATCCCTGAGTGGCGTGCCCTTCAAGCTAGGTTTGAGCTTGCTGTCAAGAGGGGTAATGGCTGGTTTAGCATCGCTCATGTTAGCTTCCTTAAGCAAATCTAGGACATATTTCCTTTGGTTAAGAAAGAGTCCCTTGTGCGAGGTTGCCATTTCTATACCAAGAAAGTACTTCAATATCCCAAGGTCTTTAATTGCAAACCTTTGTCTGAGGGACTGTTTGAGGTTGAAAATCTCGTCAGCATTATCACCTGTAATTATCAGATCATCTACATAAATCAGCACAACCAATTTGCCCATAGCTCCTGTGCGAACAAATAGTGAGGAATCGGCATTGCTGCTTTTGAAACCAACACTAGTGAGAACTGAGCTTAGCTTGGCATACCAAGCTCGTGGGGACTGTTTCAAACCATAAATGGATTTGTGCAATTTGCACACTAAATCCAGTTCATTGCTTTGAGGATGCCCAGGTGGCAATTTCATATAGACTTCTTCTTTGAGATCACCATGCAAGAATGCATTCTTCACATCCATTTGGTACATGGACCACCCCTTGTTTACAGCCACAGACAGTAACACTCTTACTGTGTTCATTTTTGCAACAGGTGCAAATGTTTCTTTGTAATCCACCTCGAATGTTTGAGTGAATCCCCGAGCCACCAATCTTGCTTTATACCTCTCAATTGATCCATCTGACTTGAATTTGAGCTTATAGATCCATTTGCAACCCACAACTTTCTTGCCTTTTGGAAGTTTGGTGATGCTCCATGTGTTGTGTTGATCTAGGGCTTTAAGTTCTTCTTGCATGGCTTCCTTCCACACCTATTGGCTGTTGGCCTCATGAAAGTTTTGAGGCTCACTGTAACTCGATATAGTGCTGAGGAATGCGGCATGGGTTGGTGTCACTCTCTTATATGACACATAATTTGAGATGGGATGTGTGGGTTTGTAGGTGACAAAGTCTTGAAGTCTTGTGGGAGGTTGCCTAACACGCATTGGATTACGTCGTGGAGCAGAAGGAGTTATCTCACACTCGTTCACATCTTGTACCATATTGTGAGGATCATCTTGATTATCACCATCTTCATGCAGTGTACCATTAAGACGAGACCCTTCATTGTTATTTTCAGTGAGAGATGCATCAATGTTGACATAGCTGGGATCTTGTTGTTGTGGAGCCTTAAGTTCGATTCTTGGTAATGGAAACACATCCAAGATGTCATCCCCTTGACTTGTGATTTCATGTGACTTGCTAAAAAAAGGGTTAGTTTCATAAAATCGAACATCTTTAGACACAATTAATCTCCTAAGTTGGGGATCATAACACTTATATCCCTTTTGTGTAGATGAATAACCAAGAAAAATACATTTAACAGCTCTAGGATCCAATTTATCTCGATGATGAGATTGAATATGTACAAAACAGATGCAACCAAAGACTCTAAGGTGTGAAAGGTTAATTTTCCTTCCTTTCATGACCTCTAGAGGAGACTTGAAATCCAAGACTCGACTGGGTAATCTATTGATGATGTAAGCAGCTGCCATAACCCCTTGGGACCAGAATCTCTTTGGTACATTCATTTGTAGCATTAATGCTCTAGTTTTTTCAAGTAAGTCCCGGTTTTTGCGTTCAGCTACACCATTTTGTTGAGGTGTGCCAACACAACTTGTTTGATGCATAATGCCATGAATGCTCAAATATTGTTTCATGATATGGGACATGTATTCGGTGCCATTGTCAGACCTTAAGGTTTGAATTTTAGAAGAAAAGTGATTTTTAACAAGATTATGAAAGTCCTTAAATACTTCCATAACTTCATTTTTAGACTTTAAAAGATATAACCATGTGACTCGAGAGAAATCATCAACAAAAATCACAAAATACTTATAACCATCAAAAGATTCATTAATTGGTCCCCATACATCTGAATGAACTAGTTCAAAACACTTACTAGCCCTAGACAAGGAAGAATTAAAAGGCAATCTAGTGGCCTTAGACAAGTGGCAAGTTTCACATGCAATTTCATCATTTCCTAAGTTTGGAAATAAAGTTGACAAAATTGGTAGAGAAGGGTGAGCTAAACGTTGATGCCACAATTGATTATCTTGGATAGGATTAAACTTAGCTTGAAACCCTCTGGGATTGCTCTTGGATATGTAATAGAGACCATCTAAGTAAAACCCTTCACCAATCGTCTTTTTGGTGACACAATCCTGAAAAATGACATTGTGAGGAGAAAAAATGGCTAAGCAATTCAAGGTATTTGTGATTTTTCCTACAGACAGAAGTTGGAAAGGAAAGGAAGGTACATATAAAACTGCCGACTCGATTTCATCTGACATTAATTTTATTTTTTCCTTTCCTAAAACCTTTACATTCTCACCATTTGCAATTGAAACTTGAGAAGGATTTGCTAATTTTTCAAACTTATGAGACTTTGACACATGGTTTGTCATATGATCTGTGGCACCTGAATCTACAACCCAAAAATCATGCAACATATTTATTTTAAGAGCAGTTTTAAAGGCTTTTATGATACCTTGCATGTCCTCTTGTGGTATGAGTTTTGTATCTGCCAAGAAGCCCGCAAACTTGCCTAGCAATGCTGTCGAGTTTCCTTCTTCTATGCTATCCACACAGTCAATTCTAGCTCCCCTTGTCTTGCTTTGAAGATACAACATAAACTCATTCATGAGTTCAGCTGGATTCGCTGTGAAGTTCTTGAATGGATCAGACCCATTAGAGGTAGAGGCAAAAACATGATTAGCACGGAGTCCAGTACGATTCACTTTCTGTAAACTCTTATCCTTTATAAAATCAGGTTTTAATTCTGGATGTAGAATCCAACATGTGTCCTTAACATGGCCCGTATGGTTGCAATGTTGACACTTCAAGTTTGGATGCTTCCCTTTGTACTTTCTCTCGTTGGTTAGATAGGCTCTTGCCTCAGGTGAATTAGCCATTGTATCCTTGTTCATGACTTTCCTTCTTACTTCTTCACGTTGAATTGTCGCACATACATTGGTGAAGGAAGGAAGTTCCGTATTCATGAGTATATGGCATCGTATATCTTCATATGTTGAATCCAGACTGGACAAAAGTTGAAATATCTTATCTTCTTCTGCTCTCTTTCGTAGCAGAGCTACATCGGTTGTATGAGGACGATATATTTCCAACTCATTCCACATGCTTTTCATGCTTCCTAAGAGTTGTACAAAAGGCTTGCCATCTTGTTGCAGATCTGAGATGTCTTTCTTTAATTGAAAAACTCGTGCAGCATTATTTTGACTGCCATACATTTCCTTGACCGTCTCCCATAGTTGGTATGCAGATTCAGAGTAACTGAATATTTCAGCTAATTTACGTTCCATGGAATTTAGGAGCCATGACATAACGAGCTGATCCTTACTAAGCCAGGATTCATAGGTTGGTGAGGAAACATCAGGTACTTCGATGCTTCCATTTATGAACCCCAACTTGGACCTTCCACCTAGAGCCAGAGACACTGCTCTTGACCAAGGCAAGTAATTAAACTCATTCAACAAGATTGAGCTTAATCTTTGATTTGGGTTGACATCCACCTCATGCATATTCATGAAGGAAAGCACTGATGAACTTTCAGCTTCTGATCCTAGCGGCTTATCTTCAGCCATTTCAAAGATTGAAGATGCTAAGATAATAATAAAGCAGAAGCAAGTTAATTTTCCTGCTCTGATACCATGTAGAAAAAACAAGAAATAACTCTACACAAAAGAGTTCTCTAGTTTGTATTATTTTCTTCATGTTTTCATTACAATTGTATAGCTATTTATAAGGAAATTTTATTCCTTCAATTACTCTTTAAATTAAGCATTCCTTGATTTACTCCTTGAATTAAGCATTCCTTGTTTTACTCCTTGAATTAAGGATTCCTTGTTTTACTCCTTGAATTAAGGATTCCTTGTTTTACTCCTTGAATTAAGCTCCTTGTTTTATTCCTTGAATTAAGGTCCTTGTGTTTATTCTTTGAATTAAGAACTAATATCCAATAAAAATATATTAAAGAGCCAAATATCTAGTATTAGTAGGGCATTTACATTTGAGAATGACTAAAGAGTCCGTAAGAGACTAAATAAGAATGACTGGAAATTACTCACACACATATTGTTTGCATTCCTAAAGTGACACTTTGATTTTCACTATTGAAAATTCTCTCTTCTTCGAACAAACATATCCTTGTGAGTTGTAAACAGAAGAAGATTTTCTTCGATTTTTTTTTTTTTTTTGTAATAATATTTTTGTTTTCAATTGAAAGAGACCTGCACGACACTTGGTAGGACAAAAAAGGAATTTAAAGATGCACAACAATTTGTAGGATAGAAAAAGGAATTTCCAGTTCTAAATCTTTTATTTGCGAGTGAAATACCAAGATGTTTTTTTCTAATTAGAAATAATTATATCATCTAATTTAGGATATATTTTTATACTTATTATTTTTATATTTTATCACATGTTATAATTATTTTAAAAATTAAAAAAATTAATTATTTATATAAAATTAATACGTGATAAAATCTAAATATAGATGCAAAAACAAATATAAATTTACATTACAACGAAAATAAACTACCCATAAATTGTTTATTGAGAGATTTTTTGCATTTAAGGAGACATTGTTTTATGTTAATGTAAATAAGATGAAAATTAAATATACATAAATTTATATTCATATTAATTATAATATGATACAGTATAACTTATTTTGAAAAATAAATAACTTCGTGATTTTTAAAGTTATTTTGCTACATATAGCACGGTAATTGATATGAATATAAATTTATTTGCATTTAATATTTCTCATCATATCACTTAAATAAATGTATTATTCATTGCACTTGAAATATACTTCTTATTAATCACATTTTTTTTCTATGAAATATTAAGTAATTGTTTTTACAAAAAAAAAACTTAATTTTAAATTTAATTGATATGAAATATCACATCATTTAATATAAAATTAGACTTGAATAATCCTTAACTCAATAAAATCTTATTGAATTGAATTAAGTTTAATTTTTAACATGTTATCAAAGCTAAACCCTAGCGGTGTGGCACCACTATCTTGAAATTCAACCTATGACACAAAATTGTAAGCACAATCTTGTCCATCGATGAACTATCGATGTAAAAGAAAATGTTAAAAGAAATCCCACATCGACTAGGTTATCGACAATAGTAATGCTTATAAACCTAAACGATCATTGATTCAATAAAATCTTATTAACTTGAATTAATTCTGAGTTTTTAACATTTAATTTATTAAAAACTAATAATTTTTACACTTAAATAAAACTTAACTTAATTGATGGTACATGTACTTCATGACCACATTTAATTCATTAAAAACTAATAATTTTTAGACTTAAATAAAACTTAACTTAATTGATGGTACATGTCCTTCATGACCATGAAACTAATTGACACCAAAACCTCTTTAAATATTATGGTCGTTGAGTTGTTAATGGTGTGTCCAACCACGACAGCATTATCGTTGACAAAATCACCATCTCAAAAGGCAATAGTTTCTAATTACTAGCTCTCATTAAAAGAATAGCCTTGTGCTCCCAGTTCTTCATAGATTAACCAAACCATGCAAAGACATTCAAAGGTTTTATAATCCTAACAAAAACAGCTTAAACAAAATCTTGAATGATTTTCTAACTAGCCCTATGGACCAATCCCTAACTAGTGCTACACAAACACACACAAAAATATTTGAGTAGCACATGGGAAATTTTGTACCTACTCCTGTACTCCATGTTCCTTCTTGGACGACCAACCTTGGTACTATTTTGTATGAAGGCTTTAAATACACACTTGGTCCTTAAATTTTGTAGATTCTACATTTTTGCCTCTGAGAACAAGTTGAACATTATCAACCAAGATTGAATGACTACTCTACAGAATTTGCTGCTTCATAATAAACTTGCTTATCTGAGCCGTCCATCTTCAATTCTTTAATGGATGAATAAGCACCTTTTTATTCTGGAAAATTTTTGGAATCGGAAGTCAGACTTCAATAAGAGAAGATAGACAACTTGTGCCTGAGCCCTGATGTTGAGTTTAAAACGTCAAACTAGAGGTCGCTCAGCTGCATATATTTCCACCACTGAACGGGATATAAACTCTACTCAGCTGCAGACAAATCTGAATTACCTTGGGGTATTAGATTATTAACATGGAAGTTTAGCGATAATGCAATTTAGGCTAAGATTTCTTCATCTGAGGTAATATAATCCAACTCATTCATCTTTCCCGCGCCAGCTTTGGTTTCTTTGCAAAAGTTTGTTCGTCCCCAGTTTCGTATTTTTTTAATTATTAATTAGTTTTTCATTTCTGATCAAAGCCGATGAACCCATGCTTGCACCAGGCGACTTCCAGAGTAACGATTACGAAACTCTTTTATGCATGGATAAATAACAACTTCTGCAGAAAAAGGAAATGCTCTTATAGACAATCTACCACTTCTCAAAGCTTGCGATACGTTGGTTTTGTACAACTGTTTGCTTACTAATAATTTTGTGAGCTATTTCCCCTGCAAAATAAGGATGGACCATGAGAAAATTGCATAGCATGCTGCCAGCAAGAGAATATAAAAATTATAACCTCTAACTTGTAACCTAGGAAAGAAATCCTATTCCTTGTGAGTGAGTATTTGTTGTCACCTTACCTTCACTGCGGTTTATAAAGATCAATTAAAAACAAACAATAATAAAAATAAACCCTAAAAATTCTACCGAAGTGAAATGAAAAGGAACATGTTATCATGCCAATCTAAGAGTGCGCACTAGGGATCCCACATCATACACTCTGCAGGGTGCTTTCAATTTTATAAACATTAAACATGCCTTTGCAGAATTGTTTTTGCAAACAATCTTGAAAGTTAAAAACAAAAAATATAGAAAGGAATCTTATGCTTCAATACATTGCTTGAAGATGGTGGATATATCAGACAAGACTGTATTATCCGGTACAATTTATGACCAACCTCAATGCCTTTTTGAGTCCTTCAACAGATTTAACTGGTTGCTTGGATCTGCTAGAGATTTCTTTTATGATCTAGAGGATCCACCAGGCAAATCCCTTATGATGATTCCAGAATGCTGACATTTGCGGGTAAAAGAGTAATTGAACAAACATTGAAAAATGCAGTACTCGAGGGTTCACAAAGCACTAAATATTTATTCTATAAGGGCTATCTTATATTTCTATGAAAAAAATAAATATGAAAAGATTATTGCTTTGTTCATACTATGGAGGAAAATTAAGCTCGAGACTCGAACTTACCCTCCTTTGAGCTCAGTTCGCGTTGTGGAAAATTTATGTGATTCTGTCTATTAATATAATACATATAGAAGCATAAGAGAGTGCTTCAACAACAGATTAGTGAAACAGTATAGAGGAGTTGAATGCAGATTCAGAGTCATGCTTACAGATTTATGATATTTACTGTATATACCATGCCGTCTGAAACATAGAGGTTCAGTGCTAAGACATCATGCAAAGCAAATTCACATAGCAAAATAGTGATAGATACAGTGGAAAGCTACCGCAAATGTTAGTTCATTCTTAAAGGTTATGCACAAGCATTAGATCTCCCTTAACAAAATACACCATGGAGAAATTGAAGAATCATAGTACATGGTTTAACCATGAATAGTCAAAGCAAAATGCCAGGACCACTTGCAAAGCAAATTGGAACACGTATTAGCTGCATGAAATACAATCTCAATTGACAGGTCCCAATTGTTTCAGGTGCCTTATGGATGAAAAAAGTATGTAGGAGTTTCACAAGGTCATGAAAAGCAACGAAAATACAACCATGCTATGAGAAAATGCAATAGATAAATCATTAGCTAGAAAAAGGATAACCATAACAACTGTTACAACAGAAAGAAGAAGAAAAATGTAGTAAGGTGATATATAATTGAATGCAGCTTACTTGTTTATTACCACTGTACAAGCCATCCCTTCTTTCCTTTTTCCTTTGCAAGCTCCATAATGCCCATCTTCAATACTTGACTAGGTGAGTAGACACTCAAAGAAAAACCTGAATCCTGCATAGACAAAAGGAAACTAGTAATGTTTCTATTAACTGCTAACATAAAACAGTAAAAATGACAATCAGTCCATAACAAATTGATACCTTAGCATCCTTGTGCACGGTGCAATTAAAGAGTGCCAGTCCTGTACCCAAATGCCCATTATAGTAATTCTCGTAAGCATAGCCAAACAAGAACACAGCAATTATATCTTCGTCCAGACATCCAATTTTCCTATAGAATAACTCTTTCCGTTAGAACTAGTCCTCGTACTCCCCTTCTCAATCAACACTCCAACCGTTGCCCAACAGCCAGAAAGAGTTCTCCAACCAATAGATTTCTACGCAATCCAAGGTACCCAATCACAACCAAATTTTAATTCAGAAAATCAAAGCAAACCCCAAGAAATTAGGTTTGATTTAATTCCATGGCATGATAAAATCAAATTTCCTTCTGGAATTGAAAATATTACTTAATGGACCCTATCCAAAAAACAAAATACCAACTATAAAACCGTATGCAAGCACAAGAAGGGAAGTTGAGTTACTTTATGGTTGGCAGGCGAACAAAATGAATGTCTGAAAAACGTTCACTGAGCTCTGTCGAAGTCACCAACTGATTCCTGTAAACATTACTTTTTTAAAAAATAAAAAATAAAGAATTCGTATAAATTTAAGCATTTTATTTCTAAAATATCATATGTAATAATTGATGGTCTTATTTAATGGTAAAACAACTTACTTAGTTTAATGTTATATTTTGTTAATGAATGAAATAAAAAACATGAAAGACATTTAATTAAAGATGTTATTGGAACACTAATTTCTCGTGCATTCAACGTGGAGTACTAATTTCTTGTTCACTCAATGTGGAGATAAACATAGAGTTTTACTACCACAAGTTCTTCAAGGATGTTGCATATAAATAACTTGTTTCATTTGTGCAAAATATAAAATCAAATGAATTAAAGAGCATCCATAAGAAAAATAATAAAAGTCTTTGTGAAAGTTATCTTGTGAGCTACTACTTAGAAAGTAAAATTTTGTTCATTTTTTATAAATAATATTTTTCCTATATTATGAGAGAGTTATTTCTCCTATTACAATAGAGATTATAATTGTTATCTCATTGTAACTAGAGAGAAGGTGTTGTAATCCCTATTTTATAATAATAAAATTCTCCTACACTTGTCCGTGGTTTTTTACCCCAATTTGTTCGGGGGGTTTTTCATGTAAAATATTTGTATACATTTTATTTTCGTTATTCTCAATTTCACTTTAGTTATGTTTTAGTTTCAACCCAATAATTTTTCCTAACAGTGGTATCAAAACAATTGGTTAAGGGGTGTGAAGCAAATCGTTGTGAACAAGATGTCAACTATGACAAAGTTTGATGTTGAGAAGTTCAACGGGAATAATTTCACGTTGTGGAAAATGAAAATTAAGGCAATTTTAAGGAAAGACAATTGTTTGGCAACAATTGGAGAAAGGCCCGCAGAGATCACCGATGACAACAAGTGGAACGAGATGGACGGCAATGCAATTACCGATCTGTACTTAGCACTAGCCGATGGAGTGTTATCTAGTGTGGCAAAAAAAAAGACTGCAAAGAAGATTTAGGATACTCTAACAAGACTGTACGAGACAAAGTCACTACACAATAAGATCTTCTTAAATAGGAGATTGTACACTCTTCAAATGACGGAATCCACATCGGTGACCGACCACATCAACATTTTGAATACTCTATTTTCGCAACTTACATCAATGGGTTACATAATAGAGACATTTGAACGTGCGGAGCTTCTATTACAAAGTCTACCTGACTCGTATGATCAACTCATCATCAACCTAACGAACAACATCCTCATGGACTATCTAGTCTTCGATGAAATTATTGCCGTTGTTTTAGAAGAAGAAACCAGCTGTAAAAACAAGGAAGACAGAAAGGTAAATTCGTAGCAAGCAGAAGCTTTGACAATTACGAGAGGAAGATCAACGGAACGTGGTCCCGGTGGGAGTCAAAATCATGGTAGATCAAAATCAAGAAATAAGAAGAATTTCAAGTGCTACAACTGTGGCAAGAAAGGGCATGTCAAGAAGGATTGTTGGTTCAAAAAGAAGAGTGGAATCCCTGAGTCATCAAATGCTCAAGAGAATGTGGCAAATGCCTCAGATGATGGTAAAGTTCTATACAGCGAGGCAACAACGACAGTTGGAGGTAGAAAGTAGTTCATTGATATCTGGTTATTAGACTCGGGAGCAATATGGCACATGACATCTCGAAGAGAATGGTTTCACAAATATGAACCAATCTTAGGAGGTTCTGTATACATGGGCGATGATTATGCTTTGGAGATCGTTGGGATTGGTACTATCAAGATAAAGATGTTTGATGGTACAATTCGCACTATTCATTGAGCTCTGTCGAAATTACCAACTGATTCCTATAAATATTACTTTTAAAAAAAATAAAGAATTCATATAAATTTAAGCATTTTATTTCTAAAATATCATCTGTAATAATTGATGGCCTTGTTTAGTGGTAAAGTCACTTACTTAGTTTAATGTTATATTTTGTTAATGGATGAAATAGGAAACATGAAAGGCATTTAATTAAAGATACTATTGGAGCACTAATTTCTTGTGCATTCAATGTAGAGCACTAATTTTTTGTCCATTCAATGTAAAACACTAATTTCTTGTACATTCAATATGGAAATAACCATGGAGTTTTTGCTACCACAAGTTCTTCAAGGATGTTACCTATAAATAGTTTATTTCATTTGTGCAAAATATAAGAGCAAATGAATTAAAGAACATCCATAAAAAAGATATTAAAAGTCTTTATGAGAATTATTTTATGAGTTACTACTTAGAAAGGAAAAATATTTTTACTATTTTGTGAGAGAGTTATTTCTTCTATTACAATATAAATTAGAATTGTTATTTCATTGTAACTAGAATAGAATTTTTATTTCATTATAACTAGAAAGAAGGTATTGTAATCCCTATTTTACAATAGTAAAACCCTCTTACACTTGTACGTAGTTTTTTACCCCAATTTATTCGGGAAATTTTTCACGTAAAATATTTATGTACATTTTATTTTTATTATTCTCGATCTCACTTTAATTATATTTTAACTTCAACTCGGTAATCTTTCCTAATATCCTCAATAAACAAGGAAATAACATGAAATCTACCTAATTCGCAAACCCGAGAACCTTCAACCTCAGGATCATTAGAAGCATTGGTCAAATTTGGCTTGAAAGTCCTCACCACAGTTTCCGGTGCATAATCGAGGCAGTCCTGAACCGCATTTCTAAAGACGGACATATCCGTTTGATCTATTTGCCTTGGCTACCCTTCATCTGAAAGGTACCCTGCAAAATGAAGTCCATTTAGAGAGAACCCAGATGATTTTTCAAAAATCTAAGAGAAACACAGAACTTATATTCCATAGATACAGAGAAAATGAGCAGCCCCATGAGAAAACAATGTCATCCGCAGCTGAAATGTGCCCAAAAAAAGAAAAAAAAAGAGAAGATTGTTGGGAAATTACGCAAATTTCCGATAAGCCAGATTTATTAGAAAGCAAGAATAGAAAAATAACACACAAATTTGATAACGGAGTTCGGCCAATCTTGCTTACGTCTCCGGACCTGCTGCAGATCTTTTTACTGAAAGGGGAGAAATTACACAAGGTGTTTACAACACTCACAACTCACAACCCAATTACACCCAAGAAAATTACTCTCAATTTTCTCTCACAAAAGCTTTTCTCTCTAAGCTTTTCTCTCAATTGGAATGAACACTTTGGATGATTAATTCATTACAATTACACATCTATTTATAGAAAAATTCACTCCTTGAATTACTCATTAAATTAATGGTTCCTTAAATTGCTCCTTGAATTAAGCTCCTTGTTTTGCTCCATGAATTGCTCCTTGTTTTGCTCCATGTTTTACTCCATGTTTTGCTCCTTAATTTAAGGAGCTTTATGATAATCTCCAACAATCTCCCACTTGAAGACTGATTTCAATCTGTCTTCACACCTCGATCAATGCAGCAGCTTTTCTAGTCTTTATTACTCTAGCAGACCAACTGAAGTTGAGCACAACTTCAGTTTGTCAATAGTCACCACCTTTGTTAACATATCTGCTGGATTTTTGCTTCCTTGAATCTTCTCCAGTATTAACACATCATCTTCCAATAGAGATCTGATGAAGTGATAACGAAGTCCAATATGCTTTGTTCTAGAATGAAATGCTGAATTCTTCGCCAAGTGTATTGCACTTTGACTATCACTATGCAGAACATTCTTCTCTTGTTTGAATCCCAGCTCAATTAACAAACCTTGAAGCCATATCATCTCTTTACTAGCTTCAGTTACTGCTACATACTCAGCCTCTGTAGTGGATAGAGTGACAATTTTCTGTATTTGTGACATCCAACTAACAGCTGTAGTTCCAACAGTAAATATATAACCGGTGGTGCTTCTTCGGTGATCAACTTCACCTCCAAAGTCTGCGTCTACGTACCCTTGTACTTTTAACTCTCCTTTACTAAAGTACAAGCACTTTTCTGTGGTGCCTCGCAGATACCTCAAAATCCACTTTACTGCTTCCCAATGAGTTTTCCCTGGATTTGACATAAATCTGCTAACAACTCCCACTGCATGGCCAATGTCTGGTCTCGTACAGACCATTGCGTACATCAAACTTCCAATGGCTGAGGCATAAGGAACCTTAACCATGAATTCTCTCTCTTCCTCTGTCTGAGGGGACTGATCCTTGGATAGGCGAAAATGACTGGCCAAGGGTGTGCTAACTGGCTTGGCATCGCCCATGTTGAATCTTTGCAAAACACGATTGATGTACTCTGCCTGAGATAACTGCAAGGATCCTTTCTTCTTATTTCTTGTGATTTGCATTCCAAGAATCTTCTTTGCTGGACCCAAGTCTTTCATGTCAAATTCCTTTGACAATTGCTGCTTCAACCTTTTAATATCATCCATATCTGAACCTGCTACTAACATATCATCAACATAAAGTAGTAAAATGATATAACTGGACCTATATCTCTTGAAGTAGCAACAATGATCAGCATTGCACTTCTGGAAACCTTTCTTGTGCATGAAGCTGTCAAACTTTCTGTACCATTGCCTCGGGGCTTGTTTCAGGCCATACAAACTCTTCTTAAGTCTGCACACCATGTTCTTTTTCCCCCTTTCTGAGAAACCTTCTGGCTGGTACATGTATATCTCTTCATCTAAATCTCCATGAAGGAATGCAGTCTTCACATCCAACTGTTCAAGATGAAGATCTTCAATGGCTACAAT
The DNA here is from genome assembly GCA_037013495.1 of Hippophae tibetana. NCBI lineage: Eukaryota > Viridiplantae > Streptophyta > Magnoliopsida > Rosales > Elaeagnaceae > Hippophae > Hippophae tibetana. The sequence continues at coordinate 44,085,688 of CM072808.1, forward strand.
ACTCAATACTGATCTGATAGTATTAAGCTTCACAACAGGAGCGAAAATGTCAGTGTAGTTAACTCCTTCCTTCTGTTGAAACCCTTTGACAACTAGGCGGGCTTTGTATCTTTTGGAACCATCATGCTCCTCTTTCACCCGGTACACCCATTTGTTGTGAAGTGCCTTCTTTCCCATAGGTAACTCAGCTAGTTCCCATGTCTGGTTGGAGATGAGAGATTTCATTTCTTCTTTCATAGCAAGCTCCCACTTGTTGGAATCTCGAGTCTGACAAGCTTCATCATAGCATTCAGGCTCCCCTCCATCAGTCAGCAACATATAGTTCATGTATCTCCTGTTAGGCACATGAGGTCGAGAAGACCTTCTCAATACAGGAGCTGGAGTAAGAAGTTGCGGTGTGTCGGAATGCTGTGTACTGTTTTGTCCAACAAGTTCCTCTGGCTGAGGACTTGTTATAATTGGTTCTGTTGCGGAAGTATCTGGGACATCATCTGCATCTGCAAATACTGACTCATTCTGCTCTGAGTCATTGGCGTCTATTTTATGCATGTCCTTATACATCACCATTTCGTTGAAAATCACATCTCTGCTACGTATAACTTTCTTCTTTTCGTCATCCCAAATGCGGTAGCCAAACTCATCCTCACCATAGCCAATGAATGTGCATTTCTTGGATTTGGGATCAAGCTTATTCCTGCCTTGATCACTGATATGCACAAATGCTACACAGCCGAAAACTTTTAGATGTGATAGTTTCACCTATTTTCCGCTCCATACCTCCTCTGGTATTCTATGCTCCAATGGAACAGATGGGCCTCGGTTGATCAAGTAAGCTGCCGTGTTGACTGCTTCTGCCCAGAACTGCTTCGGTAGACCTGACTGTATACGAATGCTTCTAGCTCTTTCTGTCAATGTTCGGTTCATACGCTCAACTACACCATTGTGTTGAGGCGTGCCTGGAACAGTTCTTTCCATTTTGATCCCGTGCTCATAGCAGAAGTTTTTGAATATGGTGTCTTCATATTCACCACCATTATCGGTTCTGAGCTTTTTGATCTTTAAACCCGTCTCATTTTCCACCATAGCTTTCCATCTTCTGAAAGCCTCAAATACTTCAGACTTATGCTTTAGAAAGTAAACCCATACCTTCCGAGAGTGATCATCGATGAAAGTCACGAAGTAGCGTTTCCCACCAATAGATGAGACGGTCGTTGGTCCCCAAACATCAGAGTGAATAAGCTCTAGCCTTTCCTTCTTTGGGATTCTGCAACTTGTTTGAAAGCTGACTCTCTTTTGCTTTCCAAGTATGCAATCTTCGCACATGTCTATCTCCGTAGACTGTAGACCTGGAAGTTTTCCCTTTGAATGCATAATCTTCATCCCTTTTTCACTCATATGGCCTAGTCTCTGGTGCCACAGATTTGGTGTTTCATTGCCTGCTGCAACTGTAATTGAACAACGTGCCTCTGTTGTCATGTAAAGAGTGCCACTTTTCTTGCCTCGAGCAACTGTCATTGCACCCTTTGAAATCTTCCAATCATCACCATGGAAGATCGTAGTGTAGCCTTCACTGGCCAACTGCCCGACTGAGATTAAGTTCCTTCTGAGATCGGGAATATGCCTGACATCCTTCAGCTCCCAAACAGATCCGTTCAACTTAATCTTCACTACACCTTTGCCAATAATAGCACATGGTTGATCATCACCAAGATATACCTTTCCAAGGTTTCCGGGGACATATTTCTCGAAGAATTCTTTTTGTGAAGTAGCATGGAACGATGCTCCAGAGTCTAACACCCAAGATTCTTCCTTGCTCTCCAAAGAGCATATCAATGCATCGTCTCCTCCTGAAGTGGAAGTAACATTTGCCTCTGCCTTCACTTGTTTGTCCTTCGGTGCACTTTTGCACTGATTTTTGTAGTGCCCGGTTCTTCCACAATTCCAACACTCGATGGTCTTCGAGCTATGGGAATTATTAGGATTCCTGGATTTGGACCTCCTGTCCTTTGATCTACCTCGGTAGTCTGTTCTGCCACGTCCATTCCCTTTGGTTGAATTTCTTCCTCTTGACTCTGTATGCAAAACTGAAGAAGTTGACGATTCACCTACCTCTCTACGTCGGATCTCTTCACTGAGAACCAGATCACGAACATCGTCAAATTTTAACTTATTGCTTCCTGACGAGCTACTCACAGCCGTGACAGTAGCATTCCAACTTTCTGGTAAAGAAGACAAAAGTATCAATGCTCGTACTTCTTCATCGAATTCAATTTCCACTGAACTCAACTGGGTTGTGACTGTGTTGAGTTCATTGAGATGTTGAGCTACCGATGCGCCTTCATTCATCCGCAAATTGAACAAACACCTCATCAAGTGCACTTTGTTTGAGGCTGATGACTTCTCATACATATTGGAGAGAGCTGCCATAAGACCCGCCGTGGTTTTTTCCTTTGCTATGTTGAAGGCAACATTACGGGATAGCGTCAATCGAATAACTCCGAGGGCTTGTCTGTCTAGAAGATTCCAATCTTCTTCCTTCATAGCTTCTGGTTTCTTCCCTGAGAGAGGTTGATATAGATTTCTTTGATACAGATAATCCTCTATCTGCATTTTCCAAAACCCAAAATCTGTGTCATCGAATTTCTCGAGTTTCACCCTTCCTTCATCTGCGGCCATTGCTCCCACTAAAATCTGACTTCCTCTGGATCGTTTCTGACTATTTCTGTAAACCACCGTGTATTAGAACACCTACGTCAACGAACAAATATCATCGACAAAATGTCACTATTCACGTAATTCACTATTCATGTAAATAGTAACCTTGCAGAAAATTGACAAAAATCACCACCAATAGCTCTGATACCAATTGTTGGGAAATTACGCAAATTTCCGATAAGCCAGATTTATTAGAAAGTAAGAATAGAAAAATAACACACAAATTTGATAACGGAGTTCGGCCAATCTTGCTTACGTCTCCGGACCTGCTGCAGATCTTTTTACTGAAAGGGGAGAAATTACACAAGGTGTTTACAACACTCACAACTCACAACCCAATTACACCCAAGAAAATTACTCTCAATTTTCTCTCACAAAAGCTTTTCTCTCTAAGCTTTTCTCTCAATTGGAATGAACACTTTGGATGATTAATTCATTACAATTACACATCTATTTATAGAAAAATTCACTCCTTGAATTACTCATTAAATTAATGGTTCCTTAAATTGCTCCTTGAATTAAGCTCATTGTTTTGCTCCATGAATTGCTCCTTGTTTTGCTTCATGTTTTACTCCATGTTTTGCTCCTTAATTTAAGGAGCTTTATGATAATCTCCAACAAAGATAAATTACCCTAGAATACCTGGTAATTGGGCTGAAGGAGTACCAGGAGGTCAAGGTCGTCATGGCCGTTTGACATAGTGGCTCTCCGGGTGCGCGCTGTTAAAACGAAGCTCAAGAGGGTTGTTTTGGTTTTGTATTTAATTTTTGCCGCTTTCAATAGTTGGCGGTTTTAATATAGTCTTTTCGACCAAACGAAAAATAGTTGGCCGTTTTTAAAAAAGGGGTATTCACCCGAAATTTTCTATATTTATCTTAAAAATAATATTTATTTTTTATAATAATTTAATCTTATTATTATAAAAAATATCACATAAAAATAAATAATTGTTTTTATTTATTTTATTTTTATTTAATTCTTTTATTTATAATTTATTAGAGTTAAAACATTTTTAATGTATTTGAAAAAATAAAAATTTTACTTTATCATTTTACAAACATTTTTAATAAAAATATAATTAACTTATTACAAAAAAATAAATATATAAATTTATAGTTATTTTTGTAATAATCATAAAATCACGATGGTATTTATCTTTTTTTTTAAATAAAAATTGTAAGTAAATGTAAAATTTTAAAATTGAAATAAATGTTTCTAATGAAAATTGGAATAATTGCATTTATCTTACTATTGTGTTACGTCCTTGAACAATTATTCTGCATCAGTCTTACATTTAAGGAATAACTTGATAACATAATTCTTATCTATTATATTATTTAAAATATTAATATTAATTTTTATATTTTAATTATTTAATACTTATTTTTACTTAAAATATAAAATATAAAATTAAAAATAATAAATTTAATATAATTATTTAAAGTTTCGATTTTAAATAACCACAATTTAAATAATACAAAATATAGAATAGGTACATTTAAGTAATATCTTGTTATAATAATTATTATTTTAATTATTTAACCCATATTTTTATTTAAAATATAAATTTAATATAATTATTTAAAATACTGTGTATTCAGTTTTAATTAACCACAATTTTAATATTATAATAATAATTTTTATTTTACATTTTATCGATTACAAATAATTATAATTTTTTATCGAATAAACATAATTTCAGTTATACTTTCTAGATATATAACTGTCAATGTAGTTAGGAAAATTTTAAACGTAATTTGTGATGTAATTCAAATTATTAGGAGGGTGTGACTGAACAATACAAGTTAACACACACATAATTGTATTTAATTATTTGATTTTCTTAATAGAATTATTAGCTTGGTCATTTGTAATAGATTTGTTATACATCGTGTTTGTAATAAATTTGTTATTTATGATTAGTGCTCTTGCTGTTAACTTGTTATGTAACAAAGAATGCTCTCTTTACTCTCTCTACTTTTCTTTTCTTTTTGTTTAATTCCCACGAGTGTTGTTGACCATACAAACGTCAAAAGAACCGTCCTCTCAATTCTAAAAAAAGAAAATTGGAGAAACAGAGAAAAAGAAACGAGCATAGCAAGAGCAAGGAGAGCCACCAAATACAAACTAATATTTCAAAATGGGTATTCCGTTTTTCTCTCTTTATTAGGTTTTTTTTTTATTAAAAATAAATAAATTATAATTATACGATCCTCCCATTCTTTTCAATTCTAAATAATTAGTGTTTCCACAAAGCTAGAAACAATTCAGCTCCTCCTCCTCCTCCTCCTAAAAGGAGACAATTAACACAAAACAGTAGGTTAAAATTTGTGTCAACAAGTGAAAAAGAAATATTAGACAACAACAATATACAATATGTTTATACCAATGAGTAAATTGTTATGGATCACCATCTTTTGTCTTGTGATCACATCAACCGTTATTGAATGCAAGAAAAAGAAGGCTAAGAAGGTTGATATTCCCACAGAAACCATGATTTCGAAACCGGTACTTCCTGATCCACCATCCCCACAAGGTGTCACTTATGATGGGAGATCTATGATTATTCATGGGAAACGAGAGCTGCTCTTCTCGGGTTCAATCCATTATCCTCGTAGCACTCCTGAAGTACTTATCCATTACTATTCTCTCATCAGTTCTTTATCTTCTTTCCTATAGTATAATAATGATTCATGTATCTATTTGTTTATTCGTTGCAGATGTGGCCAGATCTCATCAATAAAGCCAAAATTGGTGGTATTAATGTGATACAAACTTATGTTTTTTGGAATATTCATGAACCTGTACAAGGCCAGGTATTGCATTACATGTGGTTTGGAATAAGTAATACTCTAACATTTACTATTCCATATAACTACTAATAATATTTGATTTTGTACTACTTGTTTGCAGTTCAATTTCTCAGGAAACTACGATTTAGTGAGGTTCCTTAAAATAATCAAAGAGCATGGAATGTATGCGACTCTTCGAGTTGGACCATTTATCCAAGCAGAGTGGAATCATGGGTAAAAAAATTGTAATCCTTTGCTCATGTTTCTCATCGTTGAATATTGCTATTGCAGCATATTTTATAAGAAATTTATGTTAGCCTATTTTCAATGATTTTTTGAATATTGTTATTGCTTTAGAGGTCTTCCTTTTTGGCTTAGAGAGGTACCTGGTATGACATTCCGTTCTGATAACCCACCATTTAAGGTAAAACCATTCTTGATCGTATAAAAGAAGTACTTTAGACAGGTTATTTTCAACCGGAACACTTTAGTTCCATAATTTAAAAAAAATGTATATTTTAATCCTAAAATTTTAAAATTATGAGACTTTTGTGCACCATTTTTAAGACAAATGTGTACATTTTTAAAAATTTTAGGATTAAAATGTTCTAATTGAAAGCTACAAGACTAATGCATTCATTTATTTAAAGTTATAGGATAATGGTGTCATTCTCCCCATAATTTAATATATTTTGGAAAATAAGACAAATGCACTAAAATGTTCAAATGTTTTCCCATTCTTAGTACCATATGGCCAAATATGTGAAGATGATTATGGATATGATGAAAGATAACAAATTATTTGCTACTCAAGGAGGCCCTGTTATCTTAGCACAGGTAAATTTAGTTCAATTATGTGTTTTTTTTTAATTTTTGTTTTAGTTTAAATAATAATTTTTGTGTCGCGCCAGATTGAAAACGAATACAATCACATACAACGTGCATTTAAACAAGGAGGAAGTAACTATGTTCAATGGGCAGCACATTTAGCCATTGGTTTCAAAACTGGTATTCCATGGATCATGTGCAAGCAAACTGATGCTCCTGATCCAGTTGTAAGTTACCAAATTCGTTTTGTAACGAATTCTGTTTTCTAATTCATTTAGAGATAAAAAAAACAAAAGTTTTTTTTAATTAAAGTTATTTGGTTTACGAAACTAATGAAAAGAAATGTGAATTTGAAATATGGTTTACAAAAGTTTCTTTTAGTTTCAAAACCAATAAAAAACATGTAAAAATGAAAATGAATTCAAACCTGATTTTAAACTTGAAAATTGAATTAATTATCAAATAATACTCATTTTGAAAACGTGGGTTGAAAAGCTAAAACTATAAAAATAGAATTGGTTACAAAACAGACTCTTATGGTTTAATTCTTTTTTATTTTTGAAAATCCTAAACTTAAAATGACAAATGCAATGTTGTGACAGATCAATGCATGCAATGGAAGACACTGTGGAGATACATTTGATGGACCTAACAGACCATACAAACCTGCATTATGGACTGAGAATTGGACTGCTCAGTAAGTATACCTTGTATTGATTATGACATTATTAGAGAATAGAATACAACCTTTGGACACATGTAAATTGTGAACTCTCTATTTTTATTTTTTTTTATTTTTGGTAATATATAACAGATTCAGAACATTTGGTGATCCTCCCTCTCAAAGAGCAGCTGAAGATATTGCATTCTCAGTCTCCCGATTCTTCTCAAAGAATGGAAGTTTAACCAACTACTACATGGTAAGAAGATTATTGATTGACAAACTAAATGAAGGTCATGAATTTCTCTATTATATTGTCTTAGATCCTTATCTAAACATTTTTGCAGTACCATGGTGGAACAAATTTTGGCAGAACAAGTGCTCATTTCACAACAACTCGCTACTATGACGAAGCTCCTCTTGATGAATTTGGTAAAGATACATATTAAAAAAGATACATATTAAAAAAGATACATACATACATACATACATACATACATACATACATACATACATACATACATACATATATATATTCACTTTAATTTATGTGATTGAAGATGGTTTCTGATACATATAGTTTGTAATGCAGGATTGCAGAGGGAGCCAAAGTGGAGTCACCTAAAGAATATGCACAGAGCTTTAAATCTATGCAAGAAAGCTTTGCTTTTTGGAAGTACTTCAGTAGAAACACCAGGCCCTGATACCGAGGCAATAATTATTATATAACTACTAGGAATAAAGTTTCTCTCTCATCTCATTGTTATACACGAGACAGGATGTTGTTAACAAGTTTGTTTATGCAGATTAGGATCTATGAGTCTACCGGACAATGTGCCGCTTTCTTGACCAACAATCACACCAAAGTTTCATTGCCAGTTAAATTTAGGGGTACTGATTACTTTGTGCCTCCTCATTCCATAAGCATCCTACCTGATTGCAAACATGTTGTCTTCAATTCTCAGATGGTACATACTCATCTCTTCTTACACTCCTAAGTTCTCGTGTTAGTTTTTTTTTTAAGAGTGTCTCCAATATCTATTAGTTATGCTAGTTAAAACAATTTAGTCTATTTGTTCTTTTTTGTAGCATTCTAATTCTTTTATTATAAGAAATTGACAATAAAGACAAACAATTAAAATTGATCATTTATTATTGCGTTGTCACTTTTTAAAACAAAACGAATAAATTGTTAAAAAAAAATAAAGAGACTAAATTGTTTATCTTGACATAAGTAAGTGATTTTTGTTATCATCTGCAATTTTTTTAAATCTACTGTGAACTCTCTCATTTTGATTCTAACAGATTGTTTCACAACACAACTCAAGGAACTTAGTAAGATCACAAGCTGCAAACAACTTCAAATGGACTATGTTCCAAGAGCTTATTCCATCCAACCAGCAAGTTCCGGTGAACAATCCAGTTCCACGTGATCTGTTTACCTTGCATAAGGATGCAACAGATTATGGATGGTATGTCACAAGGTAAGTACTAATTAAGTTGCTTCAACCAAACTTGTGTCCAATACTCAAATTGATAAAAACAATTGATACTAATTTTTTTATTTTTTTCTCAATCTTACATGTTTTTTACTTGCAGCATTCATTTAGATCGCCGTGATTTGCCTATGAAACCTGACGTACTCCCTGTGCTTCGAATTCAAAATCAAGGTCATGCAATGCTTGTTTTTGTCAATGGTGAATTTGTTGGTAAGCACAAGTGAAACCTTTATCTTCCCTGTGGAGAGATTAGGGATGTAAATTCTGTTGGACTGTGGTAGCTGAAGCCCGAAACTTTCGGTTTGGGCTGGCCATTGTAAGCGCACATATACTTTTGGATCATGTGAGGCTAGGTTTTTCAGTAAATTCAGATTTAATTTTTTAAAATTATAAATTAACTTGAACCAGTGTTCTATTTTAAATGATACAATAACTCATAAAATAATATCATTAATTCGTCAAAATTACAAATATTTTATAAAATTTAAAGTTAAATAGTACTTCAAAATCACATTTTATAAATGTTTGATGTTAAGTCGGATCCTAAAACTATTTGGTAGGGTCGGGCCAGGGTCTAATTGGGCTTTGAGCCTGATTGAATCAAGCTGGGTAATTCGAGTTTTGAGAGTGTCGGGCTAAATTATATAGAGATAATAATCTAGAGGAGATGTGCTTTTGCTTTTCAGGATCTGGTCATGGGAGTCATGAAGCACAAAGCTTTATGTTCCAAAAACCTGTTAAGTTTCGTACGGGTTTAAACACCATATCACTGCTAGGCATGACAGTTGGTCTCCCAGTAAGCACTTCAATAAAGTGATTATTTTATTATTATAGTTGATATCTTTGAAAGTGACACTGAGAAGTACTTATTTTAATCAATGAAGGATAGCGGAGCTTACATGGAACGCAGGTTCGCTGGACCTCGTGTTATAATGATACTTTCTTTGATGTCTGGAACAATAGATCTGACAGCAAATGGTTGGGGACATCAGGTAAAGATCAAACTTCTTATTGCAAATATGCTTATTAGCTTAGCTTGTATATTGAAAAATAAAAATAAAAAAATATATATTAGAAGGTAATTAATCTGACTAGTTTTTATTTATTTATTTTAATTTTAAAGGTAGGTCTACATGGAGAAAGGGCTAAATTGTTCACAAAGGAAGGAGCGAAATCAGTAAAATGGAATGAAGTAAAAGGACCAGGACCATTAGGCCCTCTTACTTGGTACAAGGTAATGCTTCAACAATCATACTTATTACATTCTTTCTTTTTTTGGTAACACGTTTTTGTTACATGTTTTAATTGCTACGCAGACAAAATTTGAAGCTCCGGAAGGGACAGACCCAGTTGCTATAAGGATGAAAGGAATGAGTAAAGGAATGGTTTGGGTAAATGGTAATTCCATTGGCCGCTATTGGATGTCTTTCCTATCTCCTTTTGCACAACCTAGTCAAGCTGAGTAAGTCTACGAAGCACTAATAAATAAATAAAAATACTCAGAATGAACTAGCTCACCTAACTTGTGAATAACTCGCTAGTTCATTATTAAAATGTCTTTGTTAATTATAATGTTTTTAAAATTACAATAATGTAAGTATGGAAACATGCAACTAAATATTTGTATTTTATTTGTTTTTTACACAAATATAATTAAAAATAATATTTATACTAATATTTTTTTTCTTAATAGAAGTAGCTCATATAAGATATGTTAAACCTAAATGTACTGGCTTCACACCTCTAAAAAAACCAAATAAATTGAAGTTTAATTTTGTAACCAAATTTGTAATTGAGATCAGGTACCATATTCCAAGATCCTACCTTAAGCCAAAAAGCAATATGCTTGTCGTATTAGAGGAAGAGGGAGGAGACATATCTGAAGTTGAGATCGTAACTGTCAACAGAAACACTATTTGTAGTGTCGTTGATGAGGATTATCCCTCACATGTTAAGTCGTGGTCATTGAAGAAAAAAGAGGGTACAAAGTCCAAACTAGTTGGTGAGAATTTAGGAGCTTCTGCTCATCTTAGATGTCCAGGCAAATTGAAGATAGTTAGTATTGACTTTGCAAGCTTTGGTGATCCTTTTGGTGCTTGTGGTAACTATGTTTTGGGCGAATGCAACTCTCCTATAACTAAACAAGTTGTTGAACAGGTCGGACTTTTCTCCTCTTATAAGCTCCTCGATTAAATAGGACTAACTCTTTCAATAAGAAAATAAGGGTTGGTATGGAAGTGCTTGTTCTTAGTTACCCAAATCACTTCTTAAGGTGTTTGACAATCTTCAAGAAAAGTGCTTCTAAAGTTTTGAAGTAGTTTTTACTCTTCTTAAAATAATTACTAAAGTAACACACAACATCACTTTTAATATTTTCATCCTGAACATGTAAATGCTTCTCTTAAAACCACTTCATTTTAAACCATTTCTTTTAAAACTACTTCTAAGAGAAGCAACCCTAAATAAAATTAGTCTTTTTTGCTTGTCTATGTTCAAAGTGATTTTAATCGAAAGCAATTTCATGGATACGTGTTTCTTTGTATGGGTTTGAAGCAGACTATTAAATGTGCCCAACTGACCATCATTTCTGATTTTTTATTTTACTTTTGGAGCAGCATTGCCTGCAAAAGCCAGATTGTTCTGTTCCAGTAAAGAAGGCGCTTTTCATGCAGAAGAATGACCTATGCCCGAAGGTTTCTAACAAGACACTTGCTATTCAAGCACTGTGTGCTTAGAAAATTATACAATAAAATTGTGAGTTGAGACAATCATGAAATTCAAATAGAGAGGTAAATTGTAATAGTTAGGACTATTACATCTAAAGAGGACGACATCCTAGAAGCTGACTCTTCATTGCTATATTAGTAATCACATTAATTATATGTAATTTGATTTGTTTCTCGGTAATATCCAGGTCAAAAACACACACACAACTAAATCACCGTCTAATATATTATAAAAAAAAATTATATTTATTACCAAAATTAATGTTAGTTAAAAAAAAATCATATTGTTTTAATTAATAATTATCTAAGACATCAATTATGATTATATTACAACTTATGACATAAAAAAATTACTTATAATTATAATTGGGTTGAAGTTGCCATGATTTTACAAGTAACAACACTCTTTTTTTAATTTCTATCAGTATAAGCATTTTCTCAGTTCTGGTAATTTTGTTCAAAAAACAATTTAATTTTCATTTTTTTTCTTGTGTTCTTTCTTATCCGTTTAATATCAAGAGAAGAATGAATACACTTTTCATTACAAATCTGTGAATTCTGATTAATAAAAAATTATTGAATGTTCCGTAGGAAGTAGGAACACTGAACAAACCACGTATCTCCAAAATAAATGGCCCTACAAGTAAAACAAGTTTAGCAAAACCAAAGAGTAGAATAAGAAAAATAACAAAAGTTTTATGTAAATGCAAAACACCAATGTCACGAGCAAAACTACACAACATTTGGAACTAAATACATAATTATTTAGGTGGAAGATTTTTGTCAGATGATTAAAATAAATGTTCCAAATCTAATTACACAAAATTGTACAATTTTATCAAAACAAAAATTAACTTAATCAAGTATATGCTTTGGCATATGACCGATTAAACAAATTAAACAAAGAAACTGGCCAATTGTTATTAGCCCCAGTGAAGGAAACAAAGCAGTTGAGTGAACCCTTTTTCTAAGCTCAACAAACGGCGCAATAAGGCTCAAAAATTTGCAAAAATATAACTGAATTCATTGAGTCCAAGAGGTCATTTCCATGGCTTCGATGCCACATAAACATCTTGGAGGAGTGTCCATTTTTTGTACGAAAATGAATCAAAATTTGTCTCCTTAGCCAGCAGTTTGAAGGCTCAGAATGGTTGAGAATGGAGTAATAAGGTTGAAAATGAATAGATGAGACTTAAAATGAAGAGATAAGGTTAAGAATTGAGAGAGAAAGATGAAAAATTGGATTAGGGTTTGGGTTACATTCAGAGCTTTAAAGAAGCTCTATTAATGGCGACAATTGTAAAAGGGAATAATCCTTGACCGAAAAAATTGAATTCTTTTTCTTTGGGCAATTTTTTTTTAATTCCCAACAAAATTAGAAATCCAAAAATCCCTTGAAAAATCAATCATGTGCTTGTATTTAGTTAAAATTCTAATAAAATTATAAAATTTGTACTAATTAAATTATTTATTTTAATTGTTAGATTAAACATACTTACATATATATATATATATATATATATATATATATATATATATATATATATATATATATAAATATGATCATTTCAACCTAAAAATAATAAAATCCAACGTTGGCTAACATGTGTGGCTACTGCCAAGTCTAAAGAAAAGTAAGTATCCCTTTGAGAATTTTTGAGAATTTTGAGAATTGGTTTATGAAATTCATATATAACTATATAAATGGAGGATTGAGATTTTTAAACTCTTAGAAATTCAGGCCTAACTCTGAACCCAAAAACCAACTTGTGAGTTAGAGGGTTACCCAGACTTATAAGCAGTACTGGTGCCTTATTCTTAGCCAATGTGCGACTTAACATTCTCTTCCACATCCGTTAGAGTCCGGATTTACGACACAGTCCAGATTTACGGCATGGTCTGAATTTACGGCACGAGGATCGATGGAAGTACGAGGAAGTCAAGAACCTAGCTCTGATACCATCTTAGAAACTTAGGTGTAACTCTGAACCCAAAAGCAAACTTGTGAGTTAGAAGGTTGTCTAGACTTATAAGCACTGTTGTCTTACTCTTAGTCAATGTGAGACTTAACATAAACTCTGTACATATATTCATCTTTTTTAAAAATAAAATAAAAAAATCAGTAAGAAGAATATTCATTGTGTTGATTACATTACTAAAATTTAAATACATATTACATTGTTCAAAATAAGGTGTTAACTCATTCTTCCTCTGTTTAAAATTATATTTATTAATAACTACAATAAATACAGTTTGATCAACACGATTTAACTCTACTAGTATTAGGATTGTTCCATACACTAACCTAACTGAATTTGCCAAAATAGTTTTAAGGAAAACTGAATACTTTTTTAGACCAAATTATTATCTTTTAATTCAAAAGCTTTTCGGACGAATTTAAACATGTTATTTCATTTTATCAGATCAGCCCACCTTTTTTTCAAAATTTAAACCAATTTTAACAGATCTAGTCTTGTTTAAATTGGTGGAATCAAAAGTTTTGAACAAATGTATTTTAAAAAATAACTATCAAATTAAAAACATGAAAACTAAACCTGTAAAATTCAAAAATGATCAAGTACCCACTTCAACCTTATATTTGCAAGTACAAAAAGTGATCAATTGCAGTAAAATGGCAGTTGTAGACTTTTTGATGCCCATATTGAACTCTCTTTTATTGACCAAACAATTATTTATCTCTTTATCTTAAATCTCATGCAGCTTGTAAACACACATACCGATGATGATATCAACAATGTGTTTAAAAAAAACACTTAGCTGGTTCTGAGGGCTCAATTTCAGGCAAAGACCAAGTACCTCGAGGCTTAAACATAGCTAAAACCTTCAAGCCTAAATAGAAAGTTCCAACTCGACACAATACAGAAGTTTTTACCATTCAAGGAAGCTTCTCTTACGTGAGAATATCCAATTTATGAAGCACGTGTCATATAAGAGCTCTCTCAGGACCTCGCTATTTTATTTTCCCAATTTTAAAACAAAAATCATTTTTTTCCTGTGACAAAGTAAAATGCAAAAAGAAAATTATATAAAACAATAAACCCTAAAACTTAAATAAAAATAACACCAAAGAATCCAATTTGAAAATAGTCTAACATTAAACAAATTTAAATAAACGTAATTCAACTTAAACAACATCAAATTGTACAAACATTTAATATAAAATAATAAATTTGACTTTTTTTAATAATATTTTTGTAATTACAAATTTTAAAGTATTATTTTTGTTGTTTTTTCAATATGAAATCCATTCAATCACATGCGAATAATCTCTTATCCAAAAATAAATAAAATTGAGCAAGCGACTCCATAGACCAAAAGGAATAAAGGATGCAGTTGAATAGTTGCAGAGAATAATATAGGGGAGGAAATGGGAACAAACAGACTATAAAGCATAATAAAATATTTAGATAGATGAGTTCTTTCACATATATATATATATATATTTAATATATATGTAATGTATAATCTAACAGCCAATAAGTTGACAAAAAGGACATGAATAAAACAAATAGTTATGAAGAATCCTATTTATTTACACGCCCTGCCGCTGGGAAAAGTTCTTTGTTGTTTTCTCTTCAACTTGAAAATGTGGCAGTCAATCCTGAACAAGGCCAAGGGTCAACTGGATGATTACTATACTAAAATCCAGACCACTGTACTCGAGGCGGAGAAGTGCAGTTGTACTAGTAGTAAAACTAACCCCATGAAGCCACTTGCTAAGAATGCGCCAACGGAAGGAAGCCTTCTATTTTATTTTTTTAAAGGCAAAGTAGGGTGCTATTTTTAAAACCAAAATCCTCCAGGAAAATGTCCACGGTTCTTGATATGTAAACACTACACGGGTCAAATAAGTAAATAGCAAAAATCTCATGACAAATCAAACGATCCCTGCCCTTCATAAATTGCAAAAACAAGCTTCTTGTACATAATTTCCTGTTCGAATAACATCACCCAAAGCAATATAAGAATGAAATCATTTCGGTAACTGAAGGAATTAAAAAAACAAAAAGCAAAAAAATTCAATCATCCATGAACATAAAACATTACCTTGGTAGAGTAGGGAGGAAGCTTCAGGTAATTAGCACAAGTCATCACACTAGGTAGATCGTCATCTGTTGTTTCTGAAGGCCCATTCCCATTAGAAGCTGCATTACCTGTACTATATGAATGCTGCATCAAAACATGAATCCATTAGTATCTGGAGTGCAAATTAAAAGGGTTTTTTTTTTCATTTCATTTTGGCACATAAAATTATGAATAATTTCACTTCTTCGGTATAATTAAACAGTACGTTCTAACTTCTAACTGACATCTGAGGGTAAGAATATACTTTACCTTTCTCACAATTGTCAGCTTTGGATTCAGCACTGCTAGACCACCAGGAGGAAGCCTAGGTGCACCAGTAACAAACTGGCAAAAGGCTCTCTGCTGCTCTGGTGTGAATTCACCCATGATCTCGAGTAACTGAAAATTATGATTAATATTACTAAAATGAGAATTCTTGAGCTCGCTAAAAAGAAAAAAGATAATTGGAATTGTGAAGCAAAAATATATTTGCAAATCAGACACCAAATAAATCCAAAAAGGTACATACATTAACAATTGCAGGGCTCTTGGAAGTGTATCCATGATCAAATTTTATGTGATCAGAAAGTGTCTCTGACTGCATATTGATTAAAAAAAACAGGAGCATAAAAACCTCAGTTTTCCTTCAATGGCAATGTGATAAAATAATTGTGAAATAATAATTCACCTCCCACATCTCTCTACGGCCGCAAAGCAAATAATCCAACTCGTTTGGAGTAAACGTTTGTAAAGACGTGATATCAAAGACCTGCTAATGCAGCAGCAGAGTCAGTGTGGTGTTTCAAAATTACATAAAGCAGAACCATCACACAGATCAATCAGAAGAAACAATAAAGCATAAAGCAAGCAAATACTACCTTGCTGCCAATTACACAAAGAAAGATAAAATACACTAGAGCATACTAACGCCCATGCCAACACGAACAAGTCAAGGATGCAACCATTTTAAAAATTCTACAACCAAATAGCTACTTCAAGTTTGGGAAGCTGCCTCATGCTATTAAGAAAGCTAAAGATGAGTAGTGATACCACAAATGACAATGATTACCAGTTACTTGAAATAGCAGTTCATCAAGATTGAACAGCAAAGAAAATAAACACCATTAAGAGCAACAACTTAACCTGATTGAAACCCGCCCTAAATGCTTCCATTTGCCGCATTATTCCACTCTTCACAGTTGCATCGACAACTAAAGAGATGTACTTCTCCAAGCTGTTAATATCCACCTGGAAGCACAATTACAGTAAGCCTCAACAACAGCAACAAAGGGCAGATAAAAACAGGAGATTTACAAGATGTTATGTTTACCAATTGATCCCCTTGTTTCAGCACATAGTCTGGATAACCAGGGAGTGAGAAATCTAAGCAAAGATCTTCAATTGGAGCCCCACGGAAACGCAAGTCAGCAATGGCACAATCATCGTCATTGGACTCCAGATATTGTTTTCGGCAAACCAATACATGCAATTCTTCCAATGTCTTCCCCAACTCAGCATCAAAGGAAAGTATGTCTTGTAAATCAAGCTCCTGTAAAGAACATAAGAAGACATTTCTTAATCAAAACAAGCCTAAGAGCTACTGAAGTGGTTACATAATAATGCAAGAACATCATATTATGTCGTTATGCAGCAAATACTTGGTCCAGCACAAGTTTGTAAAATGCTGTAGAGAACGATAGATCTAATAGCCTTCCATCTTGAAGAGCTTTGGCCATTACACAACCAAGCAGCCGGAAATACTCTGTCACTTTAAAAATTTGACTTCCATCAGCAGCATCAGCAGTTGGAGGCCAAGGACGTGGAAACAACCCAAGAGGTGCTTGGATCAAGTCATCATTGCTGTTGTTTTTTCCACCTTTCAGCAGTTCCTCATCAATTTCCATTGAAGATTTCTCTAATGAACTGTTTGATCTCCACATACCAAGGCCCGCTTTTTGTAGATCATGACTTAGTAGAGTATAAAACTCAAGTGTAGGACCCAACCCAGTACCCTCTTCACCAAAATATTCAACTTCAAGAACTGCCTTTTGGCTGGAATACATCTCCATTACTCTTGCAGCAGAATCCAGAATACGGTTACGAGAGACACGAACTTTTTGGCGCTGCAATCTCCCAACCCTTCCCTCTCTTTCATTGGCTGATCCATTACCATCAGCACCCTGCTGCTGCTGAAGACGATACAAAGCACGTGATAACCCAAAAGCTGTTGAGTAAAAATACTGTCTTCTAGCTTCAAAAGGAAACAAGAAAGGACAAGCTTTTGTCAACTGGTAACACCAGGAAGGAAGACTTCCACTACATAAAGCAAGGGCATCTTGAATCTGTCTGGTTAATTTGGGAGTGAGCTTGCTGTTAACAAATTCCTCAGATGAAACCCTAGCACCAGCTGTATTCAATTCATCAAGACTTGCAACCCTACCCTCTGCAAAATTGTCTGAGACTATCTGAGCCCGCAAGCAAGGAGCAAGCTGGTTCAAGCCCTCCAATACCCGTAACAATGCTAACACGTTATACGTTGGATTAGATTTTTCCAAATCACAAGGAAGCTCACCCAGCAGAATGCTATCCAAAAGCGACACCCGATGAACTTGGGTATCAGAATTAGAATTGGAACCAGATGCCAACTTAGAAGGTTTTGACATACTAGCAGAGCTTGATCCACCAACAGGTGTCCTGTCATCAATATGACTGTCTGCCCTATGGTATGTAATTGTATAAATATTACCCCACAGCCTGCTTCCATCACTGGATACGAAATCACTGCCAGCATACCTCTCATCATCATCCTCATCCAGCACTAGTTGTTGTTGAATTGCCTGATAGATAGTCAAATGCCTATTAAGCTGTTTTCCACTAGCTATAAAGATCAGTTTTGGAGGATCACTAGAACTGCCAAAAACAGGACGTCCCTGTCTCTCTCTTCCTCCCCTGACACCTCTGCCATTAGCAGATAACCCAGCCATGGCAGCAGCAGCAAATGACATAGCACCCCTTGAGCCATAAGAACTGCTACTTCGATGATCATTGGAATCTGAATGCCTAGCAATAGCAGCCCTACTACTGGAGCCAGAAGCTGGGTTAGAGTGGCTATCACTTGTTGCTTGTGCTACACTCTCCTCTGCTGAATCACCCAATTTAACGTCATGCACTTTTTCAGGCGTGCAAAGAGGCAAAGAATCATCTCTAAGCACCTACAAAAAAATGAAATTATCAATCAAAAGAAAAAATATGTAAATAAAAGAATACCCATAAAAAAGATCCAGACCCAAAAAAAAATCAAAAGAAAATAATATACATCATCCTGGTCATCATCATCTTCATCATCTGAGATATCATCATACTCTATTACCAATGCATCATCAATCTCGACAGGTGATATGTCCAATTCCTCATCCTATAAAGAAACATGAAGTAGGATGAGAACAATAGCACCATCAAGAAGAAGAAAAACTGTAATGGAATTGAGCAGGTTCTTGCCCAATAAAGTCAGACAACAAACTACAATCAGTGTAAACGACTTGATTATTAATATCTCTAGATATTTTTTTAAAAAGTATAATACCTCAAGTTTTTATTTTCATAGTAGAATTTAATTGCAACAGAACTGTGAATTCCATTTCAGGATAGCTGACATGACATATGGTGAAACCCAAAATTTGATATATTTATTTGAAGGGGAAAATCACATTGCATATAGATAAGACATAACAAGGCATCATTTCATTTAACCATAATTTATTTCTTACTTCAACTTCACTTTTTCTTTTAAAAAACTTTCAAATACAATAGTGCAATGAGTTGCAAAGACATCTATATGAATAAATGGGGTATATATATCCTGTTAGTTTGAATTTTTTTATGATTGTACATGTCACAACCAACCTCAGATGTAGTATCCCCATTTACAGGTTTCATCTGAGTATCTTTATCCACAACTGCTCTTCTACGTGCAGCATTTCTAGTATGAGGTCCTCTTGCCTCCTCCTGAGAAGGCTTCAAAACAGCTTTTCCCTTACCTTTTGATGAGCTTGTGCCCTTCTCTTGCGGTGGTTCCTTCCTAGCTGAATCTCCTATGCTAACAGTTGTTCTAGATCTAGTAGAATGGCGACGATTGGTAGAAGCAGGATTTGAAAAGGATGGAGATGATGCACCAGTTCCTGAATGCCGCAAGGTGCCAGACTCTGAGTTCTCAGCAGATGCAGGAGGCTTCTGACCAGATTCGCCTCGCAGAACTCGAGGCCAAAGAAATTCTTCAACAGCAGCTAAACTTGCTAATGGGTCAATTAATACAATATTTGATGAATAATCACGAAGAGATTTTTCTCCTTGTGATCGACAAAGGCGCAACTTAATTGGATGAGATAATGCACCAAGTCCAGAGGAGATACGACCACTTCCACTAGCTGATCTTGCTGAATGGCTCAGCATAACAGGGAAACGCTCTAAGGAGGATAGAGCATTTTGAAGCTTCTGAACTAAAACAGTCATAGGAGTTGGACCCCATATGACATTACTGAAAGGAAGAGCAACAGAAACAAATGCTTTAAATCTTCTAAGTACTTGCTGGCGAAGCTTGGGCAAGTTTGCTTCTGAGATGCTCTCCTTGGAGAAGTACCCACAAGAAAAATAATTTAGTAAGGCTGCAACAACACCACTGCCAATAAACTCAAAAGTTGATACACCATCCCCTTTGCTTAGTTCTGCCAACATCTCAGATACCACACCAATCAGATACTCTTCCTTATATGCAGAACTGTCAACCAGGTGAGAGCCCAAAGATTTTAACTTGCCCTTAGCTTTAGTTTTTTGGTCATCAACACCAGTATTCAATTTCAAGCACAGGTTCTTCATACGTAACAGATCATCTGTCACTCCAACTTCCACTGCAACAGGATTGGACGGGAAATATTTGTCTTTAAAAGCTTTAGCACATGCACCGACAGTCATGCAAAGATTTGAATTAACAGTTGGAATCTCCATAGAACTTGGAGGTGAACCAACATTTACTGAAGCATAAATTGTTGACTCCTCCAGTGAACTTCCTTCAAAATTGGAGTTGCCACTGCGTCTTCTATGGCGCCTTGAGCGTGAGGATGTCACAGTTACAGTATCATTGTTCTTATCAGCTGAAGATGCTTGAACAGAAGCAGGAGTTGGTGTACCAGATAAGATAAGTTGGTCCACAGCATGAACCACACCTTCTCTGACGAACATCTTGAAGAAGATTTCTGGAAGCTTTTCCATAAGAATCTCAGCAATCTGGAGGGAAGGAACCAGGACATGTGGATCTTTCCAAGCTAAAACTCCAGCTAAGAAACTATCAAATGAAATATGCAAATCCACATAAGCATGCATATCAACATACTTTGAATAAAATAAGCACACCAAGCAAACATACAGAGATTATATTAATTACCTTGATATGTTTGTCACACTTAATAAGGACTTAATCATGTCTGCAGTACTGAAGTACATTAACTTCCCGATAACTGAGAGACATATGTGGCGAACAGGGCCATTCACACTAGAACCATAGATCTGTTTGACAAGTTATAAATTAGCATTTAATATCATAAGCTAAATTAAGAATTACAGAAAATTATATGTAACAAAAACTGACCTGTATTAGAACAGGAAGAAGATCCATTCCAAATTGCCGGAGAAGCTCGGGCTGATTATTCAATAATTGTTCACGACATGAAACCTCAGAAGCATTTCCATTTGTATCTTCTTGTTTCCTAGAGCTACTAGCAGTAGACTTTTTCACCACAGGTCCTTTCATGAATACATTGTAGCTAAAAGGAAGCAAGATGGATCCTTGAGGCAATGGAGGTAGAAGCTCATTTGCAAGATTGACTATCTCGAAAATCTATGAATAGAATGATTAAACCCAAAAAAAAAGAAGCAACATCTTAGCATTAGTACAAACATGCGACTACAAGATTTAGAGATGTGTCCAATACTTCCATCTTACTATATTATACTTAAGATAAAAACAATTTGTCAGATATAATAAACTTTGAACAATGCTACAAGAATGAAGAAACAGTTACCTGCCCTGTTGTTCTACCCAAAGCAGGTGAAACTGATGAATTTGTCGAAATGCCAGAACCAGACAATATATCTTTGAGAATGCCACTAATTCCGAGGAGAAGCAAAGTTTTGGCACACAATGGGGATCCACTTGCACAAGTAGAAAGAAGTCGGATTAAACCCTGCAAGCCATGAAAATCAAATCTAGCCTCAAAACATAAATGTTATTATTGAAAGAGGAAATACACTTACTGTATATGTTGGGGTGCTGAGAGATGACTGTCCGCCTCCAAAGTTGCTGGTGGATATAAGAGTTGCAGCTTGCGCAACTAGCCCATGATTACACAGTTCATCCAGTTTATCAGGAGAAGAAGTAAATGATTCAGCAATTCGAGTCAAACAAACAGAAGCGTGTTCAAGAACCTACAAAAATAGCAAAAAGGAATGTATAAGTGAGTTATGAGATATCTAACAATTGTAGAAAACTTGCTATCCTTAGCCATAATGTGAAAGAAGGAACAAACACGTTACCTTTGAATCATGATACTGAAGAAGGTTTGTTAACAGTGGGACAGCTTCCATGACAAAGTCAGCTGCATCTGAGGGGAGTTTCTTGCACATATTTGCAGCAGTAGAAAGTGCCACGCGCTGAAACCCAGTATTACATTTTAACAATCCAAACAAAACAAGACACTTAAAATACAAGATATTCTAATACATTTTTAGCAAAGGTTTACCTGAACTCCAGTGGAGAAAAAGTCTAGATATGAAAGTACTGCCATTAGAGCACCAGCTCGAAGACAAGCAGTTGGATGCTCCTGAGATATTTTCTTGAGAGCTTGAAGAGACTGTTTAACACAAGTCATAAAACGGGAGAAATAGAAAGCAAACAATATAAATGCTGCATAATGTATAAACCAATTTAAACTTTTACAGGGCTACACAAGTTCACAATTTTCACCGTAGATGTAACAGATGTATCTTATGGATAAACGTTGCCACTTGCAACTGGTCAATATCAAAATATATCACTCTTCTTTTTTAATTTAACAAAATCAATTCATTGTTAAGAAGCTAAAGCTGAACGACAAGAAAATCACGTCAAAACTGCTTCTTCCCTTAAGCCATCAAAAATGTTTAATTGACAATGGAGAAGGAGACCAACCTGTTCAGCCAAGTCCATATACTCAATTGTGAGCAACCTTGCACAAAAGCAAGAAACAGCCCCGTAATGAACAACAGCAGCACAAGAAGAAGGTAGTACATCGCAGAGGTAAGTGAGCGCTCTAGCAGCCAAGAGCATAATATCGGGATTACTCTCGTGATTAAGAAGACCCACAAGCACAGGAACAAAAGAATCCACTGAAAAAGTACTCAGCGACTCCTCGGTGCCAATAGAAAGCATGTCACAGAGCTGAGTTAAAGCTTCAACCTGCTTCCCTTCTTCCCCATCAGCACGTAACGTAGATAATATCTTCTTGAGCCGGCCACTCTGGTGCGATGACGACGCTGACCCAATTGCCGATGAAGGCAAAAGATCATCCAACCCAGCGCCAATTTTTCTAAGAAGTCCTTGAAGGGCACTACTAGCGGAGGTCAAATTCGGATGCAAAATACCATCGCCACCTTCACTATCATTATCATCTTCGTCACCATTACCTCCACTCTCCATATTCAACCCCAAATTACGTTCTATATCTCTATCCCTATCTCTGCCTCTAACCCTAACCTCGTGCTCCTTCTCCTTCCCTTTATCAAACCCATCTCTGTCGGAATTCTTTGCGCTGCGACCACGGCCACGGGACCCAGAAGATTCATTGGTAGGATAGTCCATGGGAGCTAACGAGGGTGCAGAAGCAACTACGATTGGAGGTTCCTGAAGGATCCTAACGGCTCGGGACCTGGTCGAAATCGATAACAGGTGTGGTGCTGCGTTCGAGGACGAAGAAGAAGCAGCAGAAAAACGGGCTCGCCTGCTAGGACGGGTGGCTGGACCGGCTACTGTTGCTGATGAAAACGATGAAGGGGCTGCTGAGGAAGCCTCCGCCCGCTTCCGACTCCGAGTTTCCATACAAGAACCCAAACCCCGTCCGTTTGATTAATCGCTCGCCTAACCGAGCGGCAATCACTATGTCCCCGATCTGTTGATTCTCTGCATCCGCAATAAGATCAATCCGATCTGAATTTATTCCCGGTCAATAATTGAAGGAGAAACCCCTAAGCACGGTAAAGCCGCCAATTATAATTAAAAAAACCCAATCCGAAACCTTAGACTCTTTCACTCTAACCGAAAACTAACCACCTCGTATAAAACTAGGAATTGCAGTCTTAATAAGAATCGAAAAGAAACCATAGAACCAAACAATAGCAATATGAACATATAGTATTCGAGAAAAACTAGAATTAAGGTTCCATTTTTTATTTTATTTTCCTTTGTTGAGGAGCTTAAGCTTCCGATATGAAGAGGTTGTGATGAAATGAAAACCTAATAAGAATCCAAGGAATAAAGGTCTGCTCAACCTTTATGGCTTTATACGTGTGTGTTTATATTTATTGCACAAAATTTAATAGTATTCACGTTATCCCGTATGCATCAGTGCCATGAATCATAATAATTTTTTATCGAAAATAAATATATTATTATTTTTAATATAATATATCATAATTAATGTGTAATATTTTGTGTACCTTGACGGTTAAATAACATAAAATTATTTTCGAATATGATAAATTTGGGGGTTTGAGTTCAGTAATTAATGTGCGAGTTAAAGATTGTCTTATTAAAAGAATTACGATAAAAATGAGTGCTGTGATTGTATTTTAATTTTTAGACATTTACTTAACAACAATTCATTATATTTAATAATTTAAATATATTTATACTCAATAATATACCTATAATATATTTTTCATTAAATAAAAAACATATGATTATATTAAACTTTTATTATTAATTGTTATTACTTTCATTATTAAATTAAAGATCATAGAAAAAAATAAATAAACATTATTATTTTACGGTTTATAATGTATATCTTAAATTAATATGATATATCAACCATTATATAAGTTATGTTGTATAAAAAAAATATTTTTATACCCTTAAACTAATGATATTAACTGAACATGAGAGAATGTACAGGCTATATTTATCCTCCATTTAAATATTACGTGGTTAGTATAATAATTTCATCCATTTTTTGGGTTTTTCAATGTAAAATTAAATTATTCACTAATAAATTAATTAATATTAACTAATTTAAGTACTTATAAAATTCCTAGTAATTTTGTATGTAGTTAAATTTAATAAGTTTAAATTTATAATTATAGTTAAAAAAATTATTTCATATATTTAATTATCATTATCTCATATATTATAACATTAAATTTTTATAATTAAAATATTAATTTATTGATAAAATTAGTATCGAAGATAATTGTTAATTCATCAATCATGTCGTAATGTAATCAACACTCTAACTTTTAATCAAAATTCACCTTATACTTTAGTGTAATCGGTTCTCGAAAACAATATGTTAATCTCTGGGTTTACTTATGCTTGATACCTCATGTCAATATTAGTTTAAGTATTGAATTTGATAAAAACAATTATTTGATTTGAAATGGATAAATTAATAGTCTTGTATTTGCATATAAGCCAGGGGGTTTTATCAATTGAACAATTGTTTAGCCACGTAAATTTCTTGATTTTAATCGCACATTCCTCAATCCATGGTATTGTAATTGGAATCGCATTTTTAATATGATAAAAAATTGGATCTATGCTTATGTTTTTGGAGAAATGTGCACTCATGTCTCGAGAAGTGGTATTGCATTTGATTAGTAGATAGCTCTTGATGATATGTTCTCCTCTATTGTAAATTCATACATTCTTAATCTTAGGAGTCAACTTCAAACTATGTGTAAATATGGATTTTTTGTGAATGATTACATCACTAAAACTTGTATTATCTCACATCATCTAGCTATCACTAGAGAACCTATATTAGACAAAGGTATTAACAATCTGATGTTGATAAAGATAAAGTCTATCATGTTAATGTTACCTTTGTGAATCGATTTAATTCTTAAAAAAAATCAAGATCCAATGTCTATAAATAAGAGTTTTGGAATCTTCAATCCTTTCTTAAAGGTTTTAGCACTAAGACAAATATGATTCCTTATCTAATTCCATTGTTAAAAATGCTCTTGATAATTCTTCTCACAATTAGAATAAAACCTTTGAGCTAGAGGCATGTGTTATCAAATTTGTGACAAAGTATGACATCAAGTCTCGCATTGGTTTTTGCTTTGTGACTTGCTTAACAAGACTTACAAAAGGTAAGTATGGTGGATCAAAAAGTGCCTACACATCTCATACTGAGTCACTTGATATCTTATGGTTGTTAGACACTAGTGTCAATCATCATTTGGTTGTTGATGCATCAAGTGTTCCTCGGTCTGTTCCATGACAGAAAAGTTGTCAATGGAAATACATTGTCTATTCATTGCATTGGTAAAACATTTTTCATTGATTCAAATAAAAAATGTTTACTTGATCTCAAATAGATATTACACAAATCGTATACTACTTATAATCTCTTATCTATACATCAATAAAATGTTGATAATTCTACTTTTGTTGAGTTTCATGCTAATGTATTTTATGTTAAAGATATTGCTACGAGGAACACACTTTTACGGGATAAGTGTGATGGAGGTTTATACAAAGTCACTAGTGGTGTTTGTTGCTCTTTACTGCTTATGTTTCAATTTGTCATCCTTCTACAAGAAACTAGCATTCAAGGCTTCATCCTTCACCTTCTATTGTTACTAAAGTTATTAATTCTAATGATCTTCCTTTAAATAATAATATTAGTACTAATTTTCAATTGTCAATTTTGTAAGACTTTGAAGTCTCATAAACTCCTTTTTACTCGTAAACATGTAAGACATGAAAAGTCTTATAATGATGAACGATAGTTCTTGTCTTTAGTGAATGATTATAGTTGCTTTACTTGACTATTTTCCTTTTAAAATAAAAGATCAAATAGGAAATGTTCTTAAGAATTTTTTTTTCATGGATAAAGTTCAATTTCAATCACAAATTAAAGTTATCCAAACAAATGGTGGGTGAATTTGTTACACATTTCCTTCTTTCATCAATGTGGTATCAATCATCGATATACTTGTCCATATACTTCTAAGCAGAATGGCGTGATAGAGTGTCAACATCATTATATTATGGATAAGGGACCTACAATTATGCATTAGGCATGTGTTCCTTTACCATATTAGTCAAATGCCATATTTTATGCACCTTATTTGATCAACAATGTAAGTCTTGTTGTCTTTTGTGTTTTTGTTGGCTTTCATATGGAAAACATAGAGTTTATTTATTTTATTTAATGTTTCTGTCTTCATATGTATAAAGTTGATTACTATTGATCAATAATGCACACACATATAGTTAGTTACATCGTGTTTGAAATCATGTTGTACATATACCACGAGGTTGGTTTCTTAATATGCATGATAGGTTATGTGTGACAATTTTTGTTGTGATGTATGTGTGGGTATTTATGAATAATTACTCGATAATTTTTAAAACCAAAAATGGGATTTTTGTGAACTTCGATAAGGCTTTCATCGGACTCCCGACGAGGTAGTCAGCAAGGACCTCAGTGAGGATGGCATGCATTTTGGGTTTTTTTTTATAAATACTACCTCTTAAACGTGCTAGCATTTTGAAAAATCTAGCAAAACTCTACCAAATTTTTATAGTCATTTGAATTCTATGTTCACTATTCATCTTGAGTACTTTTTGGTGATTGTGATATGTTTGCAAGAGAGTAAAATATATTTTTTAGACTATGAGTGACTAAGATTATTTTATTAGTGTGGTGTGGGCAATATTGTGCTTTTGGGATTATTAAGTGTTCTTAAGATTGTGATTATGGGTAATTATAATTGAGTATATTTTGCATGATTAATTGTTAGTGGTTCATGGTTTAGTGTATTTTCCACACTGGCTTCTCCTTATTGGGTTCACGTTATTGATCTATGATGACCAATCACACTACTTTATTTGCTATTATCTTTGAAAGATAGTCGAATTTATGTGTCAGATCAAATTGCTGTGAATATAGCAAGCGAGAACAATAATAGGTAGTTAGGAAAAAGATCTCAATTGATAAAAATATTTGCTTTTATCTTTCTATTAAGTTGTATATATTTTATCGCTTAGTAGATTTGTTTACTACCAAGGAGTTATTATAAGCAATTTAAGGGTTTATCACATAAATAAGAGTTATATGTGAATTTGTCTCGTTATATAATTATGTTTTGATTGTTTGCTTTACTGTGAATACAATCTAAATCTTGATAATTTATGTTACAACATATAGGCTAACGACTCTAATCAAAAAGCTCTTTACTTTTCATGTAGCATGTTTTATTTCTTAATTGAATAGCATATGTATATTATTTTGGTTGTGATATTTATTGTATTTTTATGTTTTGCTTTGCTGTTTGTGAATGTGAGTCTTTTAAGAATATATATCTTTTTATTTTGATTGTATATAGAACCTTGAACTTTTCAAACAAAATATCATGTAAAGTGGTTAATGGCTTGTGTCCCTTCGAGTTTTTCTTTCACAAGAGACCTCGTTATAATGAGCTTAAGGTTTTTGGATCCTAATGTTTTTTTTTTGCCTTCATGCATATAACAATTTTTTTCAACAAATATCTTTAATTTGTGTTTTTCTTAGCTATGCAGCTTACATTCATGATAATATATACATGTATATCTCCACTAACAGATCCTATATTAGTAGTCATATCACTTTCAAGATAGAACAATAGAAACATTATTTAAAAAATATTTTATATTAGATGTAGAATAAAAACAAAACTCTTTTATAAATAAAATACTGGAAGACTAAGCCTTAACATGCATAAAAAACTATTTAAAACAAGGAAAAAAATTCAAGAATTTTTGGAATTGAAAATCATAGTACCAAGTAATTCTTCTCACTCCAGTCTAATATTTTTAGTTGAAAAAAAACTGAAAAAAGAAGAGGAAAAAGGAGAACGATAATAAACTTTAAAACATTGAATAAAGAAATCATTAATAATGGAGACTTCATTCAAAAGAAAAAATAATTATTTTCATTAATAAAAAAAATAAATACTTCTTAAGTTTTGATTTCAAAAATAGATTTTGAAAAATAAGACTGGACGAAGAATCCCAAAAATTAACATTATTTAGTTGTCCTTAAAGACAAGTTTAATGGACTATTGTATCATTTGGACTAAAAAAAGCTCAATGAATTTTTCAAATATACATGGATAATATGTTTAAGAAATTACAAAATATTTGTTGTGTTTACATAATTATTTTGATTTTCAGTAATAAATTAAATAAACATTATTTAGATATTCTTAATATTCTGCACGAATACAGGAAATAAGATATTGTACTCTCTGAAAAGAAAGTAGTACTTGCTCAATAAAAAATTAAATATTTATGATTGAAAATTAAAGATGTAAAACATAATTTACAACCTCTTATACTAAACAACATTCAAGGTTTTTCTAGTGAATTAAAAGATAAAAATTAATTACAAAGGTTTTTAGGATGCTTAACACATGCAGAAGGAAAGACCACAACTAACCTATTAAATTCAGGTATATTAATTATAAATTTAAGCTAGTCAAGATTCTTGGATGTTTAAGTATTTGTTTACATGAAATGATAATACTGATAAATAAGAAAATGAATATTGTTTTTAATTTTAGAAATAAACAACTAGTTTCAAAAGAAATTAAAGATAAAAATATAATTCTATTAGATAAATTTAATAAATTATATCTCTTAACTTTAAATGAATATTTTAAAAATGAGGATTATGAAATTTGTCTTAAAATTATCACAAGTATTATGGATCTTACTGTTTCAAGGACATTAATAGACTATTTTAGTAAAAAATATGTAAAAATAGAAAAAAAAGAATTCGACAACTTAATGTTTGAATACTACTTTTTTGAATATTACAAATATACTATATGTATATAAGAAAAACATATTTATATACTACCAATATGACAAAATAATATGCATTTAACGTATATAATTAATTTATTAAGATAATAACTTAACACACACATTAATATCATATTGATTGAAATTTCTTCGTAACAGTCTCAAAGTTGAAAACTCCTAAAAATTGGTATAAGAATAAAGAAATATGAATAGTAAGAATAAAAAATTAACATCATTTAAGTTTTAAAAACAATAATTGTATTAACTATAAAGTCTAAAGATATATTTTTATAAATATAACTAAAGATAGATAAACCTCCTAAAAATTAAATATTAAAAATATCATTAATAACAATATTTAATGATTTATTTGCTCAAGTAGTAAAAA
Organism: Hippophae tibetana; assembly: GCA_037013495.1. Lineage (NCBI taxonomy): Eukaryota > Viridiplantae > Streptophyta > Magnoliopsida > Rosales > Elaeagnaceae > Hippophae > Hippophae tibetana. The sequence continues at coordinate 44,115,481 of CM072808.1, forward strand.
TAATGTTAATAAGAAACAAATGAGATTCAATTCTACAAATGTAATTTAAGTCCCTGTCGATCTAACTGACCGTCTTCTTGATTCGGTTAAGTTTTCTTACTAAGTCAATTTTAGTTCGTAATATTTCTTAACTGGTCATGGAAAAGACCAAAAACAGACGAAAACGAAATTAGTAAATCCCCATTTTCAAATGCCTCCTTGTGTGTAGCAGTGATGGAACGATAAAATTCAATGACAAAAGCTCCTCCGAAAGTACGTTATCTAAAAAAATTATATAGCTTGAATATGTTGTATTATTTTTGTTTTTACCCATTGTCCGGTTATTTTACTTGTTCAAATAGTTAAAATAATAAATATATGTAAAAAATCAAAAGTAACGGTTTCATGCGCTGAAATATATGAACACTTTAATAAACATTTATTTTACTTACAGGCATAAATAATTTTCAAAAAAATTATAAATTTAATAGAAAAATACTGCACATTTTACTTACATTTATTCAAACGAGTCATTTAATCTTTTTTAAAAAAATCATTTTATCATTTATTTTTATAAAAAAAAGCTAAAAAATGACATAAATTATTTTTTATTAATATTATTTTATCGATGCTTTATTTTATTAATAAACAAGTAATGGGTAAAAAAAAATTATTGTGGTATTTATAATAAAAATTATTAAAATATAGAATAAATATTAAAATTTATCTTCCTTTCATTTTTATAAAATATAAGTGATTAAATGATATTTTTTTATAACATAGGAGATTAATTAATATAAATATATTAATATTAAAAATATTTAAATTTAAAATGCTACTGACAACTTTATGCTAATATTGTAGGTTGTTTAAGGGTGGTGGTTATGCTAAAATTTGTGTTTTACAAAATTCGTCATAGCTTCCAAAAAATAAAAAAATCGTCAGAACTCGTAAAATTGGTTAAAAACTACTATGGTGTTATAATTTTCACATATTTTTATATCTATGACATTTATATTGCTAGATATATTAGAATTAAATATAAAAAATAAATTTTCAATTTATTAAAATAATTGATCATAGCTCTTCTATAGTTGGAAAATAAATAAATTCATTGTAACTCCTAAAATTGATTAAAAATATTATGATAGTATAATTTACACATAATTTTATATTTAAATTATTTATATTATTACATATATTAAAATTAATATAAAAAATTAATATTTTTTTAATTTATTCAAATAATTAATTTAATTTTTATGTTATGATATAAATGACAATATGTTATTATCAACTATGATATTTCATATTTGAGAGAATATTGTATATAATAATAGTATAGATATTTCATATTTGAGAGAATATTGTATATAATAATAGTATAAATACGCTATATAACAAAAGTTTTTTAACCTTTTGTTTTTATAAAAGTTAAAAGTAAGAAAAAAATAAAATATACAACTTATAATATATATAGTACAAATTAGGGGTGTTCAACGGTCCAGTCCGATTTTGGTTAAAAATATTTAATCGGATTAGACCGTTTATATTACTCGGATCGAATCGGATCGTTTGATGTTTGACGAGGACAATTAAATCGTAATATTGATCTTTAAGTGCAAAATTTAATTGTTTGGTATATCTTTTATTTTGTTTATATTTGCTTAAATTTTACTGTGAGATATTGATTTTTACGATATCGGAGAATGGGTTTTCTAGACAATTTTTGATATGGAAAAAACGAAAAGAGAGTAAATTGTTTGTTCTGTGTGGTTAGTGGAAAATGGTAGTCCGAAAGAAAGGAGATTGTTATAAAGATTTTTAATTTAAGAAGTAAATTAATGAGTAAAATAAAAAACTTAATTCAAATAACAATTCAAGAAATTATTAATTTAATGAGTAATTTAAGGAGTTAATTTTTTTATAAATAGAAGTGTAATTGTAATAAATTAATCATCCAAAGTGTTCGTTCCAATTTAGAGAAAAACTTTTGTAAGAGAAAATTGAGAGTAATTTTTTTGGGTGTAATTGTGTTATGGGTTGTGAGTTGTGAGTATTGTAAACGACTTGTATAATTTATCCTCTTTCAGTAAAAAGATCTACAGCATGTCTAGAGACGTAAGTAAGATTGATCGAACTCCGTTATCAAATTTATGTGTTAGTCTATTTTGTTTTTCTCATAAATCTGACTTATCAGAAATTTGTGTAATTTCCCAACAACTGATATGAGAGTTTTTGGTGGTGATTTCTATCAATTTCCTACAAGATTACTATTCACCTAAATAGTAAAATTTGTCGACGATATTTCTTCGTTGATGGAGGTGTTCTAATACACAATGGTTTGTAGAAATAGTCAGAAACGATCCAGAGGAAGTCAGATTTGAGTGGGAGTAATAACCGTAGATAAAGGAAGGGTGAAACTCGAGAAATTCGATGGCACAGATTTTGGGTTTTGGAAAATGCAGATAGAAGATTATCTGTATCAAAGAAATCTATATCAACCTCTTTCAGGGAAGAAACCAAAGGCTATGAAGGAAGAAGATTGGAATCTTCTAGACAGATAAACCCTCAGAGTTATTTGATTAACGTTATCCCGTAATGTTGTTTTCAACATAGGAAAGGAAAAGACCACGTCGGGTCTTATGGAAGCTCTCTCCAATATGTATGAGAAGCCATCAGCCTTAAACAAAGTGCACTTGATGAGACGTTTGTTCAATTTGTGGATGACGGAAGGCACATCAGTAGCTCAACATCTCAATGAACTCACCACAGTCACAACCCAGTTGAGTTCAGTGGAATATCAATTCGATGAAGAAGTACAAGCAATGATACTTTTGTCTTCTTTACCATAAAGTTGGAATGCTACTGTCACGGTTGTGAGTAGCTCGTCAGGAAATAATAAGTTGAAATTTGACGATGTTTGTGATCTGGTTCTTAGTGAAGAGATCTGACGTAGAGAGCCAGGTGAATCGCCAACTTCTTCAGTTTTGCATACAGAGTCAAGAGGAAGAAATTCAACCAAAGGGAATGGACATGTCAGAACAAACTACCGAGATAGATCAAAGGATAGGAGGTCCAAATCCAAGAATCCTAATAATTCTCATAGCTCGAAGACTATCGAGTGTTGGAATTGTGGAAGAATCGAGCACTACAAAAATCAGTGCAAGAGTGCACCAAAGGACAAACAAGTGAAGACAGGGAGGCAAATGTTACTGCCACCTCAGGAGGAAATGCATTGATATGCTCTTTGGAGAGCAAGGAATAATCTTGAGTGTAAGACTCTGGAGCATCGTTCCATGCTACTTCATAGAAAGAATTCTTCGAGAAATGTCCCCAGAAACCTTGGAAAGGTATATCTTGGTGATGACCAACCATGTGCTATTATTGGCATAGGTGTAGTGAAGATTAAGTTGAACGAGTCTGTTTGGGAATTGAAGGATGTCAGGCATATTCCTGACCTAAGAAGAAACTTAATCTGAGTAGGGCAATTGGCCAGTGAAGGCTACACTACGATCTTCCATGGTGATGATTGGAAGATTTCAAAAGGCGCAATGATAGTTGCTCGAGGCAAGAAGAGTGACACTCTTTACATGACAACAGGAGCACATTGTTCAATCGTAGTTGCACCAAGCAATGAAACATCAAATTTGTGGCACCAGAGACTAGGCCACATGAGTGAGAAGAGGATGAAGATTATGCACTAAAAGGGAAAACTTTCAAGTCTATAGTCTGCGGAGATAGACATGTGCGAAGATTGCATACTTGGAAAGCAAAAGAGAGTCAGCTTTCAAACAAGTTACAGAACCCTAAAGAAGGAAAGGCTAGAGCTTATTCACTTTGATGTTTGGGGACCAACGATCGTCTCATCCATTGGTGAGAAACACTACTTTGTGACTTTCATCGATGATCACTCTCGAAAGGTACAAGTTTACTTTCTAAAACATAAGTTTGAAGTTTTTGAGGTTTTCATAAAATGGAAAGCTATGGTGGAAAATGGACGGGTTTGAAGATCAAAAAGCTAAGAACCGATAATGGTGGTGAATATGAAGACACTAGACTCAAAAATTTCTACTATGAGCACGAGATCAGAATGGAAAGAACTGTGCCAGGCACGCCTCAACACAATGGGTAGCTGAGCGTATAAACCGAACGTTGACAGAAAGAGCCAGAAACATTCGTATACAATCAGGTCTAACGAAATAGTTCTGGGCAGAAGCAGTCAACACGACATCTTACTTGATCAACCGAGGCCCATCTGTTCCATTGGTGCATAGAATACCAAAAGAGGTATGAAGAGGAAAAGAGGTGAAACTATCACATCTAAAAGTTTTCGGCTGTGTAACATTTGTGCATATCAGTGATAAAGGCAGGAATAAGCTTGATCCCAAATCCAAGAAATGCACATTCATCGGCTATGGTGAGGATGAGTTTGGCTACCGCATTTGGGATGACGAAAACAAGAAAGTTATCCGTAGCAGAGATGTGATTTTCAACGAAAAGGATGATGTATAAGGACATACATAAAATAGACGCCAATGACTCACAGTAGAATGAGTCAGTATTTGCAAATACAGATGATGTCCCATATAGTTCCGCAACAGAACCAATTGTAACAAGTCCTCAGCCAGAGGAACTTGTTGGACAGAGTAGTACACAACATTCTGACACACCACAACCTCTTACTCCAGCTCCTGTATTAAAAAGGTCTTCTCGACCTCATGTGTCTAACAAGAGATACATAAACTATATGTTGCTGACTGATGGAGGGGAACCTGAATGCTATGATGAAGCTTGTCAGATTCGAGATTCCAACAAGTGAGAGCTTGCTATGAAAGAAGAAATGAAATCTCTCATCTCCTACCAGACATGAGAACTAACTAAGTTACCTATGGGAAAGAAGACACTTCACAACAAATGGGTGTACCGGGTGAAAGAGTAGCATGATGGTTCCAAGAGATACAAAACCCGCCTAGTTGTTAAAGGGTTTCAACAGAAGGAATTAGTTGACTACATTGAAATTTTCGCTCCCGTTGTGAAGCTCAATACTATCAGATAAGTGTTGAGTATTGCAGCCATTGAAGATCTTCATCTTAAACAGTTGAATGTGAAGATTGCATTCCTTCATGGAGATTTAGATGAAGAGATATACATGTACCAATCAAAAAGGTTTCTTAGAAAGAGGGAAGAAGAACATGGTGTGCAAACTTAAAAAGAGTTTGTATGGCCTGAAACAAGCCCCGAGACAATGGTACAAAAAGTTTGACAGCTTCATGCACAATGAAGGTTTCCAGAAGTGCAATGCCGACCACTGTTGCTACTTTAAGAGATATAGGTCTATTTATATCATTTTACTACTTTATGTTGATGATATGTTAGTAGCAGGTTCAAATATGGATGTTATCAGAAGGTTGAAGCATCAATTGTCAAAAGAGTTTGTCATAAAAGACTTGGGCCTAGCAAAGAAGATTCTTGGAATGAAAATCACAAGAAATAAGAAGAAAGGATCCTTGCAGTTATCTTAAGCAGAGTACATCAATCGTGTTTTGCAGAGATTCAACATGGGTAACTCCAAGCCAGTTAGCATACCCTTGGCCAGTCATTTTCGCCTATCCAAGGATCAATCCCCTCAGACAGAGGAAGAAAAAGAATTCATGGCTAAGGTTCCTTATGCCTCAGCCATTGGAAGTTTGATGTACGCAATGGTCTGTACGAGACCAGACATTGGCCATGTAGTGGGAGTTGTTATCAAATTTATGTCAAACTTAGGGAAAATTCATTGGGAAGTAGTCAAGTGGATTTTGAGGTATCTACGAGGTACCACATAAAAGTGTTTGTACTTTAGTAAAGAAGAGTTAAAAGTACAAGACTACGTAGATGCAGACTTTGGAGGTGAAGTTGATCACCGAAGAAGCACCACCGGTTATATATTTAATGTTGGAACTACAACTCTTAGTTGAATGTCACAAATACAGAAAATTGTCACTCTATCCACTATAAAGGCTGAGTATGTAGCAGTGATTGAAGCCAGTAAAGAGATGATATGGCTTCAAGGTTTGTTTTTCTTGCACTGTGTAGCGGTGTTCGGTGTCATTAAGTTTACGGCTCTCGTAAGCTATCAGACGCCTTTCCTGCATCAATACTCCACCAATGGCAAAGTCTGAAGCATCTGTGTGCAACTCGTACATCTTGGAAGGATCTGGTAGGCAAAGCACCAGTTCTCCATTGATGACCTTCTTCAAGTCTTCGAACGAGGCTTGGCATTCACTTGTCCATTCCCAAGACTTGTTCTTTTTAAGCAGGTCAGTTAGTAAGGCTGCTCTTGCTGAGTAGGACTTGATAAACCTTATGTAGTAGTTTACAAAGTCCAAGGAAAGACCTTAACTCGGGGACCTTGGCAGGAGGTTCGCATTCTTGGATGGCTTTCACCTTGGCTCCATCCATCATCAACTTCCCATCCTTTATCCTATGCCCCAAGAACATCACCTCATCTTGGGCAAAATAACATTTCTTCTTCTTGACATACAACTCATTTACTCTTAGGACCTCGAACACCTTCCTCAAGTGCTCTAGATGTTCTTCCAAAGTTCGGCTATATATCACAATGTCATCAAGATATACTGCCACGAACCGATCGAGGTAGGGATGGAAAATCTTATTCATAAGAGTGTAGAAGGTGGCAGGTGCATTAGTGAGACCAAATGGCATGACAAGGAACTCATAGGCACCATACCTGGTCACACATGTGGTCTTGAGCTCATCTTCTTTGGCTATGCGTACCTGGTAATATCCCGACTACAAGTCCAATTTTGTAAAGTATCTAGCATTCCTCAATTGATCAAACAAATCAGCAATAAGTGGGATAGGATACTTGTTCTTGACCGTGATCTTATTTAGAGCCCGATAGTCGATGCACATTCGTAGCGAGCCATCCTTCTTCTGAAAGAGCACCGGGGCACCAAATGAGGCTTTGGAAGGCCTTATGAAGCCAACATCTAGCAATTCATCGAGTTGCTTCTGCAGTTCAGCCAACTCTGAATTTGCCATTCGATAAGGGCTCATTGCTGGTGGCCTGGTGTCGGGTTCCAACTCTATTTCATGGTTTACCTCCCTCCTTGGAGGTAACCGTTTGGGAAATGCCTCAGGCATCACATCTTGTAACTTATCTAAGACAACTTGCACTTCCGTTTGCAAGCTTGGCTTTGGTGATGCCTCCTCATCATCGTATTCCTTTAAGATGGCCAAGTAACTCTCTTCGTCCCTCTTCAATCCCTTCTTGAATTGAAGTGCTGAGAGAATTTGGGTAGTAGGTCTGGTGGTCCTCTCCATCAGTACCACACAAGCCTTCACTCCATCCATGATACACATAGAGTTTGAGCATGGCACAAGGAAAGCTCTAACCTAATCCAGGAACTTCATGCCGAATATTACTGAGAAGTCATCCATAGACGCCACTGATAAGTCCACTTGGACAATCCAAGCACCAAGACTGACTTTAACTCCATAAGCAACTCCTTGCAAAGGTAGTGCTTCCGAGTTAACTGCTTTGAGCGATCCTCCTTGATTGATAACCTTAAGGGCGAGTCTCTTTGCTTCCTCTACTGAAACAAAGTTATGGGATGCACTTGTGTCAACCAAAGCTTTGACGACCTTCCCGTTGATGGCTGCATTTACGAACATCAAGTCTTTGGGGGTCTTTGGGGCGCTCTGCATTGCACCAAATAAGCACAAAGAACCCATCTTTGCTCCTTCGTCCGTCTCGCCTCCATCCTGGTCATGAGTGGAAGCAACTAAGGCACTCAAGGCCTTCCTTTTCAGACATTCCCGTGCCCAATGCGGTCCGTCGCATATGAAGCACGTCACACGGGGCTTTGAGGCACCACGATCCTTCTTTTCCTTCCCCTTATCTCATGGTTTGAATGAGGAGCCATCTTTATGATTTTTGGGACCTTGACTTTTGGCATGCCTCCATCACTCTTTCCTCCACCAAACTTTCTATTGGTGGCCTTTGAACCTTCTTTTTTTGTGGAGTAATCTATAAAGCTCTCAGCAACCGTGATAGCCGAAGATAGGTCTTGAACACCTCGTCGCTTGAGTTCAAGGTTAGCCCACGATTGAAGACCATCCATGAACAAGAATAAGGCATCCTTGTCAGAAGTGTCGAGGACTTCTAGCAGTAAGGTTGTGAACTCCTTCACATAATCTCTTATGCTACCCGTTTGCTTTAACTGTCGCAATCGGTCCCTTGCCTCCTCTTCAACATTTACGGGGAAGAATTGGGTTTTGAACTCTCTTTTGAAATCATTAAAGGTTTCGATTGTGCAAACCCCTCGTTGCACATCTCCATGCCTCCATCTCCACCACAACATAGTAGTGTCGAACAAATACATGTCAGCAGTTCGGATCTTGCTGACATGGTCTGTTATGCCAGTAGCCTCAAAATATTGTTCCAGCCCCCATAGGAAGTTCTCAACTTCCCTAGCATTCCTAGCACCATTGAAGGTCTTTGGCTTGGGAACATCCACCTTCTTAGCCTCGATGACAGTGGTTGTACTAGTTCCCACGGCCATAGCCCGCTTACATAGAGCTAGGTCACCACTCATATCCTCAACTCTAAGCAAGACATTAGCAACTTCTCTTTGGACAATATCTCTTACCTTGGCAAGTTCGGCCTCCAACCCTTCAATCTCTTGCCTTAACCCACCATCTAGCTTATTGAGAGACATCTTGACCGCTGCATGGATCTCCACATCCTCGGTCTTCAAGCCATTGCAACGTTCCTCCAAGTTGTCCACCCGGTCGAATAACTCTCCTAAGCTGTCCTGCGCACTCCCAACACGTGCTTTTAAGCTAGAAAGTATGTCTTTCGACTTGGCTCGAGATTCCTTTGGTGGTTTCCAAACTTTCTCACGGCCACGTTCCATTAGTGGAACATCCATGCTTGGTGTAGCTAGGGCATTGTTCTTCATTATGCCAAAGATAGTAATGCTTCAACCTAAGCTCTGATACCAACTGTCACGATCTTAAATTTCAAATAACGATCGTGCGATACTTAGTACGGTTCGTTGCACTAAGCCCGCCTTTCACCCGAACGAATTCTCCAAAGAGATTAGAAAGAGACTAAACAGAGACTTAGAGATTGAGAGGATTCAAGAGCAAAGCAAGAACTAAAGAGAGAGTTTGTAAAGAATGCCTTGTATTGCTCTAGAGAGAGATTATTTTACAATTTTTCAAGATGCTAAGAATTCCCAAGATGAATACAAATGAAGACCAATGGGTCTATTTATAGTATGGCTCCACGCTTAAGGCTATGTCACATCTTTTTAGATCATTCTAAGCCTAGAATGTACAAGAGTGTTCTAGTTTTATCTACAATATGTCACAAGGTTCTAGGACCTTCTAGCCAACTCTAGAGTCTTCTAGAAGTGTCTAGTTCCTTCATGCACATTCTAGGATGTTCTGTAAGATTCTATAGACTTCCACATCCTTCATGAACCATCTGACACGTTCTAGAATATTTCAGCCCATTCTAACACCTTCAAGTGTATTCTAGAGCATTCTAGGGTCTTCAAGTGTATTCTGTAGCATTCTAGTGTCTTCAAGGCTTGAGTTGAGTCCATCTAACTCTAGTTTTTTCTAGATATCTCTAGGCCATTCTCGAACTTTCCCATGTAGAAAATTCTAGATCCTTTAAGCAACCACTATTTATTTGGATTTCGCGGAACAATTCGAACGGGACGTAACAATAAGCTTCTTCAAAACTTTGAAGTTTTCTGGAATAAAGATGATAGAGATTTTTAAAATTCTTAAGGGTTGGATAGCTATTATTTTTCATTATTTTCTCTCTGTTTTTTAAAACATCATTAATAGATTTGTGTTTGTGTATTTCTTTTCCTATATGAGATGATGATTTATGCAGTTCCCTGTTGGTGCATGATAGATTACTTAATTTTTCCTGCAGGAACGTGGTTGCTTGATAGCGAATTCCATTATTTTAGTTTCATGATTTTAGTGATTGGACACACTAAAGTTTGCATCTAGAAACTGGAGTGGGTAAAAGTTGGATGTTGAATGGGACAAAAATGAAAATGACTTGCCTGCTAATTTATCAATTGAAATACATGCCTAAATGCAAAACCAGAGGGGGGAAAAAACCTTTTGAGTGAGTCATAATGATATCACATTAACTTAGCAGAGGTTATGTCTTACAAATGTTAAGATGGTGCACGGTTTGAGAGACATTATACCAATATATTTCTACTTAAAACTCTCAAAGTTTATTGACAGATGAAGATTTGAAGTCATTAATTTAAAACAAGTTCCTGATTGCGTGGATGAGAAATTGATATAACTTTAGCGCACTTTGAGAATGTTTAAAATTTGACACTTTTTTGTCCTGCACTTATTGAAGTTCTAATTATTTTATTTTATTTTTGTGCGTTTAAAATTGTTAGGATCCAGAAATTCATCCACTAGTTGAACAAGACTCTGAGACTTTGCAGCGGATGATGCTGGAGATACCACTTTGGATTAAAAATCCCGATTATGATCGTGTATGCGAGTACTTGTTTTTGCGGCATGCTCTTGGTCTTGGTAGCTTTGAATATTGACTTTTTCAATCTTGTTTTTTGGGGACTCTAGGTTGACTGGCTGAACAAGTTTATGGAGTATATGTGGCCTTATCTTGACAAGGTGATGCATTCTTAATTACTGTAAAATTATTTCTCTACCATATGCTTCTTACGACTTTGAGATTGTTTTTGGCTCTTCTATAATTCTTATGCAGACAATCTGCAAGACTGCCAAGACCATTGCAGAGCCCATAATTGCTGAAGAAATTCCAAAATACAAGATTGACTCTGTCGAATTTGAAACATTGACTTTAGGGTGCTTGCCTCTAACTTTTCAAGGTTAGTGTTCTTAGAAACCTCTTTTTATGGTTTGTTTATTTCCTCGAAACTTGTAATTTGATTGTGATTTATTATACTTGGATTCTTCAGTTCATCTTGAAGTATCCTAGTCTTGCAGATATGACATGGGTGTTGGGCTAGGGGGCACTATTAAATCGACAGAAAAGTTATAGAAAACCAATATGGCAATATCTATTATTAGCACGCATAAGGTGCTAGTTGAAGGAAATATATACTAAGCAAATGAGACTTTTTAACTATTTGCTTTTTGTTTTCTCCCCTTCTGCTAATAATCAAATTAGATAAATTTTGCACGTCACTTCACTCCCATTGTTTATGATCCATATGAGTTGCTGCTAGTCTTATCTATACAATGTCCCTGATATATGGAATTTGTCAACTTAACTATAAAATGGGTAATAACATAAGTTCGCTGCATACTTCCCCCCCCTGATTTATGTCGTACAATTACTGGACAGAGACCTTGAAAAATAGATTAATGTTTGTGAATGTACTATATCGCACATTCTCGAGCACCTAATAGTAATAGTGTTCCTGAATACTAGATGCACTAGATTTGTTTACTTTGAAACTCTTAAGCTTGTTGTTTAGAAGCAGCTGAGAGCTATAATCCTGCAGGATTGCAAGTTGCAACAGTTTTCCAAAACTTTTGTAGATGACTTATAAAGGATTGCATCAGTTATCAAAATTCGTTATGCATTCCTATAACGGAAAAATATCATGCATGCATGAGGTTCATCTTTTCTTCATAGATGTCCTTAAGGTTGAAAATATGTCTCTAATAACTCAGATGTTAGATATATTATTACAAATAATCTCCATTAATAACAATGTTAGTTTTTCCATCTATTATCTCTTACATATTTTTCATTTTTTGCTAAATTATTAAAATAATCTTTAAAAATAATAATAAAGTAAAAAAAAAATTTTACTTGTATGTTTTTTATGGTTAAAAAAATTAAAATCTAAATAAAGAAATACATAAAAATATAAAAAGTTCATTTAAATAAAAAAATAATTCTAATTTTTTTTCTAATTATATTGATTTCTTTCTTCACTCACATCTTTTCATCTCTCTCTCACCTTGAATTTTTTTAAAATATTTATATTTTTCCTGTTCAATTTTTTTCTCTTATTATTGATACTTATTGATTATAAAATTAATTAAATTCATAAAAATTATTTTTGAAGTTTTTTGACAATATATTATAAAAAATAAAAAAATATTTTTTGTTACAATTAACGTATATATTTAAAATTTATTTACTGAATTCAAGAAATAAAGTATAAATTTATATTAATTAGATAGTTTATTAAAATTGAATTTATTATAATTTATGCCAACTCAAGTAATCCTTTCTTAAAATTTAGTCTTAATTATTTATATTTTTATAAATTAATTCAATATATTAATTATATTATTAATTCAACTATAAATGTTAAAATTGAAAATATTATCTTATTTTGATAGTTACATCTTAGGTTATATGTAATTAAATTTAATTAAAATTGGACATAACAATTTATAGATAATTAAAAAAATAAAAGATCATTTTACTGCATGTCATTTAGGATAAATAAAAATAATAATTTTTTTCATTGTATGTATTTTAATTATATTTTCTTAATTGATAAGCATGTGTATATTTAATTTTTTTAGTTTTATGTGCATTTTATTTTATTTTTTCTAATTTTTATGCTCTAATTTATTAGAATAAAATAAAAATGTAACATTTATTTATTTATTTTATTAGTTTAGTATTATTGATTATATAATATTAAAATATAAGAAAAATTAAAATTTTAGCTTAAACATATTACAAAAATATAATTAACTAACCGTTATCTTTAACTTTTATTAAGTTTGAAAGACTTTTTAACATTTTTAAAAAGTTGGGGGTATTTGTAAAGAATATGCAAACCTCAAGGGTATTATTAATATTTTGCCTTCATATAACACGTCTTGCATAAAATGGGCTCCTAAGACTGCATTTAAAATTTATTCTTTTCAGGTATGAAAGTCTATGTCACTGATGAGAAGGAGTTGATTATGCAACCTTCCATAAAATGGGCTGCAAATCCTAATGTCACTGTTGCCGTAAAAGCATTTGGCTTGAAAGCAACTGCTCAGGTTATTGGCTTAGCAAGAGAAATGCTTCAATTTACTCTTATTATGTTGCTCATAGAGAGGGAAAGGGAGAAGAGAGTTGCTGCTATTAACTGTTGCTGCTTCATTTCAGGTGGTAGATTTGCAAGTTTTTCTTTCTCCACGTATAACTCTAAAGCCATTAGTTCCAAGCTTCCCTTTTTTTGCGAAAATATATGTGTCTCTCATGGAGAAGGTTTGTGAAAAAAATAACCTTGTGAGGTTTTTTTTTTTTTTTTTGACAATGTTTGAGGCCATCCTTCTATGTTTCATCTTACATAACTTAGATATATTTCAGAATTATAATGTTTAGTATCAAACATGTTTCTAAAGGGTTTAAAATCTATTACCTGATAATTTCCTATGATACTTCAATTTGAGACTACATAAAACTTCATAAATACTTCATCATTTCCTATGATACTTCATAAATACTTCAATTTATAATATCAGAATATAAAACTGGATTTTATTTTGAGACTTTCTGACATTTGTTTGGGAGTGAAGTGCGAAGGTCATACTTTTATTGCACATATATCTTCCCCCTCTTTTTTCCCCTTTTGGTAGGAGTTTCTATCACACATATCTCCATACTTGGGGCCAGTATTCTAGGCTCATATGTTTTGCCAGTTTTAAATTGGTGCAAGGATGATGCAGGAAAGAACAGAAAACAAGTTTGAGGACAGAACACTAGCATCGAACTTTAAGAATTGTAGGAATCATTCCTGTTGATCTTAGTTACCATCCATGTCAAAGCTTTGGCTTACCTCTCACAGACCAGAAGACAATTAAAACTGATGCTACCAAGTTTTAATTTGTCTTCATTCTCCTATAAGATTAGTTTCTGAAACCAGGAATAAATGACCTAGAAAATGTGAACCAAGATCTCTAGTTAACCTAAACATTGAATTGAGCTCATTTATCCATCGTAAATGTGAACACGCTGTTAATCCATTAAGTTAAATACATTTGTGAACGCATTAAATAAGACTAGTGTATTCAACGCACATATTTATATTTTGTCTGGAGACAGTTAAACAGGGCTGTTTTGACAAAATTAAGCATATTTGAGTCTAAAGTTTTGGGTCATACATGACCCTAAGTGCTTAATATCTGCATCATACGAAATGAAAGCTTGGGCCATAAAATTTGGGGTAAACTAATGACTGTTTGCTTCTTTAAATGATTTAAAGCAATACTTATAGAGCCTTGATGATTTGGCATGTAAACCAGGTAAAAAGGTCGACCACTAACCTTGGGTGAATCTGCAGTGTGCTTTCTTACTCCTTGAAGCATTCCATCATTTGAGTGTTTAACATGGGTGAAATTGTGGGTTTTGGAACTCATTAGTTGATGGTCTCAATAGTGTTATTAAAGTATTTGTTATTTGAGTGGCACAAAACCGAAAATAGCACAAAGCTCAAATAATTAATTAAACCCTTCCTCTTCTATATATATATATATATAGCAGCCGCCGGGAAAATAAGAAAATCTGGGCAGCTGCCAGAGAGAATTGAAAAATGAAATTGAAGCTGTTGAAAGTGCACAGCCGGTAGAGAAAAAAAAACAGAGAGCTATTTGTGCCATTGATAATCACCTCTTTAGTGGCACTCTTCATTTGTGATTTACCTACCGACAAAGTACTTCTATTCGCTGCATTGAAGCTGAGAACAGAGAAGAATAAAAAGAGGGGAAATCAGCCCAAAGACTTGTTAATTTATATTATCAATAAATTAAAATCAGTTATTTTTGTCAATCGATAGCTTCGTTGTACATAATAACTTTGTTGTAATTTGTTGTCCATATTTATTTAGTTGTAAACAGTTGCTATTAATAGTCTATTTAGCTGTAAATAATTGTCCATAAACAACTGTCCATAGACAGTAATTCATGGCTGCCCATAAACTGTCCACAAACAGCTGTCCACAACTGTTTAAAGACAACTTTGATGTATTTTATAGGTTTGTTATATTTTGTAAAATCTATAAATATAAAGAAATCATAAGACCAAATTATTTGGTCATTTTCATACAACATTCTTAACTTATTTCTGACATGGTATCAAAGCTTCTTTGAGAAAAAAATTCAGTTTTCTATTTATGAGGAAATCTTCATTGATATTTTTTAGCGTTGAAAAATGCTAAACAAGTGTTCTTCGACAATCTCTGTTTAAGGTTCTTATCTTGTTTTTTTTAATTTGTTTGAATATTTCTCGAGTTTTATTTACTTACAATGGACACTGCACTAATGTGTGTTAAGTTTACGGGAAAAAATTACTCTGCATGGATTTTCCAGTTTGAACTTTTCTTGGGAAAAGACCTTTGGAGCCATATTGATGGCACAGATGTTACACCAACATCTGATACTGTCAACTCTAAGGAAGTCGTGTCTTCTCCTTCTTGGGCTGTGCTTGATGCTCGAATCATGTCTTGGCTTATTACTTGTCATTTTTGACTCTTTGGCATGAATATGCTGATTTAGTTACAACAAATGTTCCTGTTGCTGCTATATCAACTATTCAAAATCTTCATAGGACTAGTCAGCGTGATCAATTTCTCATGAAATTACGCCCGGAATATGAATTAGTTCGCTCTTCTCTATTGAACAGATCTCTTGTCCTTCTTTAGATATTTGCTTTGGTGAGTTACTTCGCGAAGAACAACGTCTAAGTACTTAAGCTATTCTGGAACAATCTTATGGCAATTCCACGACGACAACTATGACTTATGCAGTCCAAGGGCGTGGATCATCTATGCCTTCTAAAAATATGCAATGTTTCTGCTGCAAAGAATATGGGCATATTGCTGTCAATTGTCCTAACAAATGTTGTTCTTGTTGCAAGAAAAATGGTCATATTATCAAAGAATGTCGTATTCGTTCCCATAATCGTTAGGCCCAAGCATTTCAGACTTCTGTTACTGTTCCTCCAGTAACACCTACTGTAGCACATGTGTCTTCCTCAGGTGCTTCTCCTAATCTTCCACCTCCTGCAACAACTTACTATACTCCTGAAATGATGCAACATATGCTAATTTTGGCATTATCTGCAATAGGATTTCAAGATAAAAATTCTACTACACTTTGGTATGTAGACTCAGGGGCTTTTAATCATATGACAAATACTCCCACAACTTTGTCTCATGTTCGGCCTTATGTTGACCAATCTACTATTCCGACGGCCAATGACAGTTCTTTGCCAATCAAAGCTGTTGGAAATGCTTCTTCTATATTTATTGATGTGTTTCTTGCTCCTCAACTTTCTACAAATCTCATTTCTGTTGGTCAATTAATTGATAACAATTGTGCTGTTAACTTTTCTGGTGATGGTTGTGTTGTGCAAGATCAGGTAACAGGGGACCTTCCCCGATTACTTCACATGAAAAATTTAAATACCATGTAACTTTCATTGATGATCATAGCAGATTCACTTGGGTTTATTTTCTTCGCTCTAAATCTGAGGTTTTTCGTACTTTCACCGAGTTTTTAGCATATGTTGAAAATCAATTTTCTGTAAATATTAAGACATTTCGCACAGATTCTGGTGGTGAATATTTATCCACTAAGTTTTAGGTATTTTTGGCTTCTAAAGGTATCATCCATCAACGTTCATGTCCTGTTACTCCTCAACAAAATGGAGTAGTTAAATGCAAAAATCGTCATCTTCTTGATATGGTACGTACTCTCTTGCTAGAATATTCTGTTCCATCCATGTTCTGGGTTGAGGCTCTAAAGACTGCTACTCACTTGATTAATCGTTTACTTTCCCAAGTTTTGCACATGGAATCTCCCTATTTTCGTTTGTTTACTAAGCAACCTAATTATGATAATCTTCGTATCTTTGGTTGTGTATGTTTTGTTCATTTACCACCTCATGAGCGAAATAAATTATCTGCTCAATTTGTTAGATGTGCATTTTTAGGATATAATGTGTGTTAAAAGGGATTTGTTTGCTATGATCCTATATTACATCGTACACGTATTTCTAGGAATGTTATTTTCTTTGAAAATCAACATTTTTTTCTGTGTCTTTTGTGCCCTCTTCTTCTACTATAGTCCTTCCCTCCTTTGAGCACTAGTTCTTAGCTCTTCCTCAAAACAGTTCTCGCTTCAAACCAGGAATGGTATATACAAAACAATCCCGTCCACAGTCTCTTCTGATGGCTCACCCGATATCTAATCCTAACATACACCAAAGTCAATCAGTTGCAGCACCTCTAGAGCCTCTAGTACGTCGCTCTTCTCGAGTGTCTGTACCCCTTGATAGGTATGGTTTTTCTTCAGCTCTTACTACTACATTGTCCAATTTTGATATTCCCACATGCTACTCACATGTTGTCAAGCATGATTGTTGGTGCCAAGCTATGCAGGAAAAAATTACTGCTCTTGAGGCCAATCACACCTAGAACATTGAGTCTTGTCCTTCCACTATAGTTCCTCTGGGTTGCAAATGGGTTTACTTAGTCAAGGTTCGCTCTGATGGAAGTTTGGATCGTTATAAAGCTTGACTTGTTGTCCTTGAGAACAAACAGGAATATGGTGTTAATTATGAGGAAACCTTTGCTCCTGTGGCGAAAATGACTACTGTTTGAATGATAATAGCTCTTGCTACTTCCAATGATTGGCCACTACATCAGATGGATGTTAAGAATGCTTTCCTTCATGGAGATCTTAAAGAATGTATTTATATGAAGCCACTTCCAGGGTTATTTTCCTCTCCGACATCCAATGTGTGTAAACTTCGTCGTTCTCTTTATGGTCTTAAACAAGCTCCACGGGCATGGTTTGAAATTTTTTGAACCACTTTATTACAATTTTTTTTCATGCAGAGCAAGTATGACACTTCATTGTTTCTTCAAAAATCAAACATGGGCATTGTTGTCCTTTTGGTTTATGTTGATGATATTGTGATCACTGGTTCTAATTCTACTTTACTTGTCCAGCTGAAGACCCATCTCTCACAATCTTTTCATATGAAGGATCTTGGATCTCTTACATATTTTCTTGGTCTTGAGGTGCATCGTAGCCCCACTGGTATTTCCCTCAATCAACACAAATATGCTAGTGATTTAGTGACTATAACTGAACTACAGGAAGCTACCTCTGTTGATACTCCCATGGAATTAAATGTCAAGCTTCGCAAAGAGAAAAGTGACTTACTTGTTGACCCCAACTTATATAAAAAATTGGTAGGTAGCCTTGTCTATCTCACCATCACTAGACTAGATATTTCTTTTTTTGTACAACAAGTCAACCAATTTCTTCAGGCTCCTCGTCATCTTCATCTGGATGCTGTCCGTCGGATCATACGCTATGTTCATGGCACTTCTGCCCGTGGCTTATTCTTTCCTTCAAGAAATTCTCTTCGTCTTGTTGCTTATAACGATGCTGATTGGGCTAGCTGTGCTGATACATGTCGCTCCATCACTGGTTGGTGCATATTCTTAGGTGATGCATTGATCTCATGGAAGAGTAAGAAACAAGACAGAGTTTCTAAGTCATCTACAGAATCTGAGTATCGAGCAATGTTTCTTGCTTGTTCCGAAATTATTTGGCTTCGAGGTTTGCTAGCTGAGTTAGATTTCTCTGAGACCGATCCTACACCTTTACATGTCGGTAATACAAGTGTTATTCAGATTACAGCCAATCCGGTCTATCATGAGCGCACGAAGCATATTGAAGTCGACTGTCATTCTATCTGTGAAGCCTTTGAAGCTCGTGTTATCACTTTTCCACATATTTTTACTGAACTACAAATTGCTGATATCTTCACCAAGTCTCTCACTCGTCATCAACATTGCTTCCTAAGTCGCAAATCGATGCTTATTGATCAACCCGCATCAATTTGAGGGGGGCTGTCAATGGATAGCTTAGCTGTCTATAACAATTTTGCTGTAATTTATTGTTCATATTCATTTAGTTGTACACAACTGTTTTTTATAGTCTATTTAATTGTAAATAACTGTTCATAGACAACAATCTATGGCTGCCCACAAACTGTCCATAAACAGTTGTCCTTTCTAACAATTTTGTGTTTGTATTTTGAATTTTGGTATAATTTTATAAACCTCTTAAGATTTATGTTTGTATCTTTCTTTAATTATTAATGTATTTTTCAGATTTTTTACATTTAAAATTTGAACCACGTGTCATCTATTTTCTTACTTTTTATTATTTGTTATCCATTATTATATATTTATCTAACCAAAATTACACCGATACAGTATTCACGAGAGATCTATTGCATGATAATGTTAACTTGCATTTTATTCTGGGATTCTAAATCTTTAGCTATATATATTTTCATTAGAAGTCCTTGAGCTTTTTCTAAATATCATTTAGATGCTTGTCTTCGGAAAAATATCCATTTAACTTCATGCAGAGTGTCTCGGTAATTTGTCTGGCTTTCCATCGACTTAGTTTCACAATTATACCACTCACTGCATATTTCTCAGCATTTGTTTATACCGTCTATTTGATGTTGTGGCAAATCTCAGGGAGTTTTCTTGATAGTTTTCCCATGCATTTTTAATTAAGTTAAGGATCTTAATATTTTATGTTCAGGATTGTCTTGCACTGTAATCTCCTAGTAAGTTGGATTATTTTCGAGGTTGATTGATAAAACACACTTGGTGAGTTCCGTACCTTCTTTTTAGGGGATTATTTATTGGTTCTGTGATGATTCCTTCTTGTTTTTGCAGCCATATGTTGATTTTGGGTTAAAACTTATAGGGGCTGATCTTTTGTCAATACCTGGCCTCTATAGATTTGTCCAGGTACAATGACCTTGCCTTTTTCTTCTTTGAACCTGCTAGGTGTCTCTTCCCCTGTTCCTCTTGTTAGATGATGATGGATGGTTACAGTTGTACATTGTCCTGTCAAGATGGCGTGTATATTTATAATATCATGTTACTCTCTTGATGTTCACCGTTTTATAGTTGCATAAACATTTGTGAATTTTAACATCTTCAAAAAGTTTATAAATTATGAAACTAATTAACCTACAGGGATTGAATAAGTTATTTTTAATTTTTACTAATTTAATAACCTAAACAAAACAGCCAAACATGCAATCGTGTATAAAAATAAATACTAAAATAAAATAATAACACATGATATTTTTAGGTGGAAATAACCTAGGCCACAACAATGACCTAAGAGGAAAACCACCGATCCACCGGATCACCTAACTAAAATCAAATGTTTGAGTACAAACTTAGTCTTATGCTACCCTTCCTACGATACTGCCCTAAAGTACTTTACGTACGAGCCTCTACTCTGTTTTCACAGTTTCCAATATTAGCGTGAGCGGTTTCCAGACCAACGTTCTAATAAGTTCCCCGCCAATCAGATCGTTCACAAATGAACTGCAAAAAGGTTAACACAAAAAGAAACACAAGTGTCCGTGTGTGTTCTAAAACGGATTTAACAATGAATAATCCTAACTAGATGATTCAAAACATATGTAACTTAAATCAAATCAACTAGTAAATTCTAGAGTAAAAAGATTCAGTACAAGTTCCATAAAAATGGTTTCTTTAAAGATTAATAATCAAATCAAATAACTATGATATGACAAAAACAATTATTTGATCTAACAATTTAAGAACAAAATTAAAGAAAAAATCATAAAAATATATTATCAAAATATTAAACTCTTTTATCAACAACTTATAAATTAATATATATTAATCACTTAATCATATTACTTGTATATTAATCATCTTTACTGTTCAACTTTCTTTATATATATATTATTTAACTGAAAGTTGTTTGATACTATTGTAACTTCCTTTATATTATATATATATATATATATATATATTACTTACCTGAAAGTTACTGTCTCTAAGCCGTAAAGCCATAAATCTTGTATATTGATTATATTACTCTCAACTTCAATTATATATAAATTCTTGTTACTTGATAATTTCTTTTATTTTCGGTAGATAATAACCCTTATGCAATCGATAACTTCATTATATATTATTTTTTTGTTTTACGACAACTTTTTCTATTCTCTGGTATATAATCAACCCTAATAATGAACCCTAAATCTCTCTCTACTTATAGATAATAATAATAATACCTAATAGTATCAAGTTTAAATATATTTTGGACTTAATTTTTTTTTCAAAACCCATTCAAAACCTTAATAAAAAAAAAGTTTAAATCAAATCTTAAAAAATATTAAGACACATAAAAAAATATTTAAGCATGAAAAATAATTTTAGATTTATGAACATGTAATATTAAATATATAAATAAAATTCTATGTGTCGTAGTTATAAAAGATATACCTGAAATACGATTATCTAAAACTCGAGTATTTGTTGAGTTTTTCTTGATAGACTTGATAGCAGACTTACAAACTAGTTTACAAGTAAATATTTTGTCCACGAAAATAGCCAACACTCATCGTTCTTACAATCTTGATCGAGCCACGTTATTGCTCTATCGTGGGTTTTGTCCATAGTTTTAAACAGTGATCTTAACTTCATTTGTAAGGGTTGTTTTGCAGGAGCTAATCAAAGACCAGGTTGCCAATATATATCTTTGGCCCAAGACCCTTGAAGTACCAATTATTGACCCAATAAAGTATGTGCCTTTGTTCCTCTCACATTATATCTGACAAAATTGCTTCTCAGATTTGGCTGACATAATTGAATGGAATTCTAGAGCCTTGAGAAGGCCTGTTGGAATCCTCCATGTGAAGATAATAGGGGCTAAGAAGCTGAAAAAGAAAGATCTTTTAGGTGCATCGGACCCTTATGTGAAAGTGAAGCTTACAGCTTCCTTCTAAGAAGACAACCGTCAAGCATAAGAACTTGAATCCTGAATGGAACGAGGAATTTAACTTTGTAGTTAGAGATCCACAAACCCAAGCTTTGGAGTTTCATGTTTTTTATTGGGAGCAGGTATGCTAGTCCTCCTTAATTGTGAAAAGTAGAGTTTCCTGCTATTGTTTTGTGCTTCTGAGTCATTTTGTCTCATCCCAGGTTGGCACACATGACAAAATGGATATGAATGTAGTTCCTTTGAAAGATCTCCCACACGAAGAGCCCAAAGTCATGAACCTTGACCTTCTTAAAGCTATTGACTTAAATGATGCTCGAAATGACAAGTCACAACGGCAGATTGTTGTTGATTTTTTATACAAACCTTTCAAAGAGAAGGACATGCAGAGAGACTTTGATGAAACAAAGATGGTACAGAAAGCACCTGAAGGAACATCTGCTGGTGGAGGTCTTCTTGTTGTCATTGTTCACGAAGGTCAGGATCTTGAAGGAAAACATAAAGTTAATCCATATGCATGTGAAGTGGAGGAGAAAAAGACGAAGGTACGAGGATGGTTGCTCTGTGTCTAAAGGAATCCCTAATCCGAAAAAACCTGGTCTCTTTAGTGTCTACTGAAAAATATTAATATCTGAAGATGATTATCTCAATGAACATCTAGTTTTATAGTTTCAATAAAAGTGATATATCTTCCAAGAAGAGAAGAAAAAGGCAACTATGACATGTCACGCATCCTTGTTATAAATGTCTCTTTCAGCTTTTTCAAAATTTGTAGGAAATTACATTAAATTCCTCTATATGAGTTTTTGCAATATTATGGTATCATGAAGGAGAACTAAAATCTAGTAAAAAAAAAAAAAAGGAAACGAAAAGCCAGTGTGGTAGTATTGCTGCAATGGTGATTACTAAAGAAACATTTTCCATGCTAGATGGGGGAAAACAAATAATTCATATTTATAAATACCTTAACTTTCCATTTTTATTTTTTTTAATTGAATTTCCTATAATTTCAAATATGTATTTTTGTTTACCCTACTTTATTTAGTCAATATTTTGTTACTGTATGATCTGTGGGTAATAAATTTTTGCTGCTACAGCCTGTAAAGAGGAACAAAGATCCTCGATGGGAGGAGGAATTTCAGTTTATGGTTGAGGAGCCTCCCACAAATGAAAAATTACATGTGGACATTATGAGCAGCTCATCAAAGTTGGGGATTTTACATCCAAAGGTATCCAACATAAAAAACCGATGGTTGTATATATTGCAGTACATGTATCCTGTTATTTTGTGGTATACTCCAGTGCAAGTAGTATATCTATTCGTCTTGTTTTCTCTTATCAGTAATTAACTAATTAAGAATATTGTGGTATACTCCGGTGCAAGTAATTGAGAATGTATCTTAATATAAGATATAGCCAACAGGCTTATAAATAATAAATATCCACTAAGCAATGATCTCTGGTAGGGAACCCTGTGCATAGGGACTCAGTACTGCATCATAATATGTGAACCCTTTGAATATTAACAAAATTTACCACCAGTTTTATATACTAAGTGACTCTACTTTGAAAAAATATATACTTGAATTTAGCCACTGTGTATTTTGTTGGTGAGACCACAAACATTTTGTAGAAGATGCCCTTGATGACTTGTTCGGTGAAGAAGGGGAAGAGAAATGGAAATGGAAGAGAGAAAGAAAGAAAGGGGGAGAACAAACAAAAAATAGGGATTAGGAATTGAAAATTGGAGAATAGCTAGAGAAGTTAAAGATAATTGGAGAAGATGCTGATTGATATTGTTTCAATAATTCAAGGCTATTTATAGATACACCAAATCCCTAAAGGTAACTCAATAACAAGTCAATTTCTAAATACAAAAGCTAGATAAATCTCAAGATATAACTATTATTCCAATTGTAGATAATACATTTTTCTATAATTATCTTATCCTCCAACTGCATCACCATGTTTCCATGTTTGTTTTTTTCATACTGTAATATGCTTTTTATAATGCATGAAAATTTAAGAAACAATCAATATTTTGTCTTTATATTTTTTTTCTTTTTTTTTTGTTGTTGTCTTAGGAGTCTCTGGGTTATATTGATATTAATCTCTCGGATGTTGTTTCCAACAAACGGAGCAACGAGAAGTATCATCTTATAGACTCGAAGAATGGAAAGATCCAAATTGAGTTACAATGGAGAACCTCATGAGCTTGAATTTCTGCCAACTCCCAATTTCAGTTACAAGATTTATTCACTGAATTTTCTTCCGTTTTATACTTTTGTATTCAAAGAACTTAGTTTTCTTTTATTTTAATTTTGTATACATCAGTTTAATAAAATATTAGTTTCACATGTGATTTTTTTTAAATAACTCGATTTGAAATCTAAATTTTGTACATGGTGTTATTAAGTTACAATTAGATGACTATTATGCCAATTTCACTACAGGGGGGAAATTTACACAGTCGAGTTTTAAATTCAAACCTAGAAAACTCAATATACAAATTTAACATAAATTTACCCTTATTACAAATACACATTTAATTGCATAATATAATTTTATTTATAAATGAATTTTATTTTTATTTTTATTAAATGATAAGATATTAAATTTTTATTTAATAACACTAAAAAAATTTAAAATAAACATCATTACAAAATAAAAAAACAAGTTTCAAAAATCACAAATAAAAACAAAATTATTCAAAACTACTAATATAAAACTAACGATATTAGTTAAAAGTTAAAACGTGAGACGATTATATCGAATCATGTAAACTAACATTCAATGATCAAATACACATTGAAAAACTAAATTATTACAACAAGTTTAAATCTTCCAAAATTTCATCCAAATTATGCCTAAAAGCTCATATCTATCATTTCGAAAAATTGTTCAAAAAAATGTTGATTAAATAAGTTCTTAAAAAGTCTAAACATATAGATGAAAGGAAAATAAAAGACATAAAACATTTAAAATATAAATAAGTCTATCACACCCCAATCAATAAATACAATATTGTTTAAACATGAATTGAAATTATAACATATCATTTATAACACAACTCTTCACAAGTGTTTGTTTGTCTATCAAATCAAATGTACTATAAAATAACTATAAAATGTGAGGATTTTGGAGGAATTAAAAACTTTTAAACGAATTTTTAAACACGTTTATCCATATCATTTGAAATCATAATGTTCCTCACAAATATATCACATGTCAATAAAATGAAATTTTAGTTTTAATTTTCTTTTAAGACAGTTTTTATATATATATTTTTATAACTTAAAAAAAATATTTTTTTGAGTTAAAAGTGTATTTATATTGAGTTAAGGAATAATTATCACTTGTTGCATGTTAGAAGAATATTTAACCTTTTACACTAAATAAGTATAATATCCTATTTTCATGGTCAAGTTCAAGGTTAATTTATTTTAAGGTTAAGGTAACAGAATAAAGGTTTGGTAAAGAAATTGATCTATGAGTTACACGTGGCAACGTCCGTCTTGATAATCCGTTTATCTGTTTGTAAAGCCTGATTGGATTCTTCTGTGTAGCTTCGACTTCGTCGAGCCACTTAAATTCTAAGACCAATATTTCTCAATCCTTGTAGTGAAGGTCTCTAAAATTTCCATCACTTGAGTTTGGAATTCCATGGCTTTGCCTGTGGTCGATTCTGAATACCTTAAGGAGATCGATAAGGCTCGTCGCAACCTTCGCGCTCTCATTTCCTCCAGGAACTGTGCTCCCATCATGCTTCGCTTGGCGTATGCAATTTTCTCTCCTTTTCCCTATTTCTGAATTGTTTTTTTTTAAAAGAAATATTGATGGAAATTTAACAAAAAGTTTGCTAGTATAACGCATGACGTTGATATAGGTGGCACGACGCTGGGACGTACGATTCCAAGTCAAAGACCGGTGGACCTAATGGTTCCATTAGGAATGAGGAAGAGTTCACTCATGGGGCTAATAGTGGCTTGAAGAAAGCCATAGATTGGTGCGGTATGGTTTACTTATCTACATCTTTTGATTATCCCCTTAATAATAATTGCATGATCGTTCGTGGACATATAACTTTGGAAGTATTAGCTAGTCTACTGGGTATTTGCATTATTGTGATTTTGCATAGTAGCTAGTATGAGCTTTACTGTCTGTTGAATAGGTCAATAACGGTTACTAGAATTTCACTTGTTCTCCTGCATTGGATTGGGATGAATCTCCGAATTAGAACAGTTTCATTGCTTTCGAGGGAAGCAGCTGTTGCCATTAGGATGCAGCTAGCTGTTAACATCGCTAAAAGAGAAGAATGCCTTAGGGCATCTCCAATGAGACACTAAAACACTATTTTAGTGTCAATTTTGCACCAAAGTGACACTAAAACTCTGCACTATTTTAGGGCAATGCATTTTTAATTGTACTATCTTTTTTCTCCTTTTTCTAACAATAATAATAAAAGATATAAAATGTTGTTTTAATTTCTATTTTACCCTAATTATATATTTTTCACTAAAATTTATTTCAATTATATCTTTTGTATTTAATATTATTGTTCAACTGTTTATTACATATAATAGATTAAAATTAGGTATATGATACAAAAATTAGTAAAAATGTTACTAATAAAGATTAACATTTAAACATTAAAAACTTTGTAATATTAAAATTATTAAATGTAATGTTTATTTTGCATTAATTTTAATGTTTAGTTCACATAATAAATACAATATTTTAGTTAATGGATTTGTAATTTTTTTAAAATATAAAATTTAAATTTATTATTATTAATTAACTAATAAAATATAAAATCAATTAATTTGTTCAATATAATAAATGTTTGGAATTAATTTGTAAATAAAACAAAAAGAATATTATATTTTTGCAAAAGAATATACTTTTTAGTGTAGTATTTTGTGTAGTAGTGGGTTGGAGATGAACATAAATAAATAGTGTGAAAATTGCATTATTTTAATGCAAATACTATACTAAAATAGAGTTTTGGGTTGGATTTTGTCTTTTTTTTTTTTTTTTTTTTTTGAGAATTGTTGGAGGTGGTCTTAGTCACCCTGTTGCAATTTAAGCTTATGTGACATAGGAGGCAAAAGTGCATTGGTTGACTGTCACTGTCTTGCACTTCTTTAAATTAGAACTCTTTAGAGTATTGTTGAGGAAAATTAGTGAATGGCTTCTTAAGAAGGTTAGGGTACCGAAATTATCAACTCTTGCATGTTGGTTGCCATACAAGCTCCCTTTACTAGCCAACATGTATGTTACAGAAACAGTATTCTTATTTCCCTTGCTGACTCCTTATAATCATTCACTGCCTACACATGATAGCGAACTTCATATAGTGTGTATGATGGTCTCCTAATATTTACGCAGTCAAATCATCTCAATATTGTCATTTAGAATTTCTACATTAATGTTCTATTTTCATTTTTTTAAGTGAATATGATACAACTGTTGCAAAAACTTGGCAACTTTGCTAAATATTCCCAGTGAGTGAAATTTTTTGTGGATTAATCTTATTGCAATTAGTTACCTATTTAGTACACTCGTACTTTAAATGTGATTGAAGAACATCGCTACATTGATTGCATTATACTATTATAATTGAATTCACTAGACAAACATGAATGGGAATAATTCCACCAATGAAATTATGAGATGTGAAAATGACCTCAACCACAAAATCACGAAGATATCTCAACATGTGCGCAATAATCAGCTTGACATTCTCTAAGTTATCTGTGGTACTATTTAAGTTGTTGGTTCTGATTCTTGACATCTACTCGTATGCATCTTTTTATGTATGCTTCCAAGGACTGCAACTTATTGCATGTCAGCATAGATAATTATGTAGAAAAAAATAGTTTTCAGTAGTTTTGTTATTCATAGGAATCTGACCAGTCATTTGATCTGATTACAGAGGAAGTGAAAGCTAAGCATCCAGGAATTACATATGCAGACCTATACCAGGTGATTATGGTGTTTAAAGAGTTGATTCTGAAGATTAGAAAGTGACGTGCTGGCCAGTAGCTACCTTCGGTGTTGCATCATTTCTGTGTGTTTGTGTTTTTATATGACTTGGAAAACTGCATGTGCTGAAATTCTATCAACCCTATTTCTGTCTTGTTGTAGATGATATTTCAATTATCAAAAAAATAAATTGTAAAATACTAGTAAAGTAACTAAAGCCATTGACTAGAAGGTGGGACATTGTTCCTACAAGGTGTTACTTAACTAGCCCTATTGCCCTACCCTTGTGGAGGCTTGGACGAATCTGCTCTTTCCCCTCTTTGATCTTTATTTTTTCATGGAACGTAAACCTCCATAACTTTCTTCTTCCACCAATGAGAAAAAAGGAATAACAACTTAAGTGTGAAGGAGGTCTTGCTTCTCTGAAGTTGTTTGTGGTTAGGAAATATAATAGTAAAGTGGTTAGAAAAGTGATTTGTATTGTACGAAAATAACTTTTTACGAGACAAGGGTGTAAATTGGCCATAGAATTGAATAATTCTAAAAGAAATGAATAATTGTGTAAGGGATAGTCTGCATCATTCCATTTGAAAACTACTTTCTGAGTTTAAAGTATCTACT
This sequence comes from Hippophae tibetana, assembly GCA_037013495.1. Taxonomy (NCBI): domain Eukaryota; kingdom Viridiplantae; phylum Streptophyta; class Magnoliopsida; order Rosales; family Elaeagnaceae; genus Hippophae; species Hippophae tibetana. Next base: position 44,143,936 of record CM072808.1, read on the forward strand.
TCATCATTCTCCTCTTCAGCTTGCTGGTGTTGTTGCAGTTGAAGTCACTGGGGGGCCAGCTATTGACTTTGTACCTGGAAGAAAGGTATTCTATTGTGGTTCATTGAGAGACCACAAATGATTGTCATATTATTTTTTTCATGAACTATTTTTGGTTTTACCAAAGGATTCAACAACATCTCCAAAGGAAGGGCGACTTCCAGATGCTAAACTAGGTCAGTAAAATATTTTAGTTTATAAAGCCTTAAAAACTCTTCATACATGAGTATAACAAGACTCTTGGTTTCTTTACTTGTAGAGGGTGCTTCATAACTCATTAGGGGAGAGGCATTGTTTTAGAATAACTTCTTAGATTATAGAATTAGTTTTCAGATCTTATGATCTGTCATATTTAGCATTCTTACATGCTGTCTTCATCTATAGATGATGCAGAACAAAGATACTAGAGCACCATAATGTTTTATAAAATTCAAGCTTAAGATATGCATGCAATTTTGAAGTCCACTTTTAAAGTATCTACATTTTGCGACGGAGACATACATGTTCATCATGCAAATACTTGAAACGGGTGTAGAGGCCATCTAGTTCTCTCTATTCTCTAGATTTTAGTAATAGTTTTCTGCTAAGTGACACATAATAATTTATTGTTTCAGAAAGCCAGTATATTTATTTAGTTTACATAGATCTTTACAATACCTCTCTCAAAGCTTATGTTCTGATCTTCCTTGCTTTTCTGTTTGCTGCTTCTGCCTTGTAGCACGAATGACTTTTAACTGATTAATTAGAACCATCATCCAGTGCCAAACCATCATAATTTCCTGTAGCAAGCCGTTTTTGTTTGCAAAATTCAAACCTCGAGCACACCTCTGATCCAACCTTCTTTTTCTTGCTTTCATAACTTTTATAACTAGGGTCCTAAGAAGTGCTCAATCTGTGTTAGTGCTTTGCATGCGTACAATCCATGCAAAATGTGTGTAAAAGGTTTTTATTTCTTTATTATTCTTCTGTGGCAGGTTCGCCACATCTGAGAGACATCTTTTACAGGATGGGCTTGTCTGACAAGGATATTGTTGTTCTATCAGGGGGCCATACACTGGTATTGCCATTTTCTGTCTTTGATCTATGCACGGTTCTTATTTTGTTTTGAGCAATTTTATTTACATCAATTTGTTGCAGAATTGAACAAGACAGTTGGATCCACTTTCTTTTAACGTATAGTTGTCTGCCAACTCATTTGTTGACACATAACAACCAACAATTTGAGAAAAAAAGATTTTTCATTTTGTTTTAGAAGTATATATTTTTCCTCCAAGTATATTTTGTTATTATAGGGAAGGGCACATCCAGAGAGATCTGGTTTTGATGGTGCTTGGACCAAGGAACCTTTGAAGTTTGACAATTCATACTTTGTGTAAGATTTATAACTTGGTTTGCCTATTATTTTGTTATTATAGATGGCCATCATGTGGCCTTTGAGTTTTGGTATTGCATTCACTCTTATTTTTGACATCAGGGAGCTTTCGGAAGGGGGAACAGAGGGGCTGTTGACATTTCCATCGGATGTGGCTCTACTAAATGATCCTAAATTCCGTCCCTACGTCGAGCTATAGGCAAAGGTATTGTAGTTGCTTTCTGTTTATTTGCTTCTTGACAATTTTGCATCCATAACCCATTTTCACAGTCACAGGTTAGAACTTGTGCTGTGGTACTACAAATTTTTTTTGCGCTATTAAGTGGCACTATAAAAGTTAAAGGAAGTTGAAGTTGGCTTTACAAGCCACTCAAATATGAGACACCCATGTACTGCTCAAAGCTTTACCAGACTTCACCTGCCAAAAATTTGGAATAGTAATAAGGTCGAGCATTTAATGTTGCGGTGGCAATACTGGTTCTCCCTGACTTCAGTCTGATGTAGGCTTGGATTAAGACATTGATTTGCCAACTTCATGCCAACCCTACCTAATCTTTTAAAAAAAATAAAAAAAATCCTAGTATGTTTTTTAAATGAGTACTATATATATTATAAACACAACTGATTTATCTGTTTTTATATAGTTTTGTGAAATCGATTGTATTATCCAACCAAAATCTGACAAGTTATTTTAGACTTATCATTTTTATATAGTTAATAGATTAGCCTACTTTGTGCTAAGTTTTCATATAACATTCAGGAAAAAGCAACTTGTGAGTCCCCTTATTTTAGGAAAAGTACACTTAGGTGCCTCTTGACAAAAATAATAATAATAATAATAAATAAATAAAGACAGAGAGAGAGAGAGAGAGCGCTAGAGAACTAAACAAATGGATTGATAACTTTTTAGAACAATAAATGGACTAAACTGTATCTATCAGAGGAGGAGATTAAAGTGCAGCTTTTAAATAAAAAGAATCACGTAGTTTAGACCCCAAAATCAATTTGGTTTTTATCATAATACCCTAATTTGACTTAGCAAATATCAGAGAGAAAACTGAGACAAAGCATTATCAGAGAGAAAACTGAGACAAAGCATTAATAGAGAGAAAACAGAGCAATAAGAAGAGAAGAAGACGATCACTTTTTTTTACTAAATGAATTGTTCTTTTACATGAGTGTAGTGAATAGTATTCATACAGAACTAGGCACTTCAGAATAGAAAAAAAATGTCTAGTAACAAACTCTCGTAAACAACATTTTAGGCTAATAGTCTAGTGATTATAGGTCTTCAACTAGCTTACTAGCTTTAACTAACTTCTTTGGCAGCTTGCATTTGGCTAGAAGCTTGACTTGCTGAGCTGGCTTATTCAATTAACCTTCACATCCAATAAATTTGCAGACCCAACTAGCCGCATTTCTTTTTACCCGATGAAAGTCATTTTCAGTGAGCACACAAGGCTCTAAACGGGACATTGTTTTTGTTGAATTTTTCTTTTGTTTCCTATACTCCTTATCCATTAGATTGTGTTCTTTGTTCCTAATTTTTCTCCTTATTTTTTGCAAAATTTATGGTAACATGATGAGGATGCATTCTTTAAAGATTATGCTGAATCTCATAAAAAACTTTCTGAGCTTGGGTTCAACCCAAGTTCCTCTAGCTCCAAAAAAGCTGCAAAGGATAGCACAATACTAGCACAAGGTGCAGTTGGAGTCGCAGTTGCTGCTGCTGTTGTTATCTTAAGCTACTTATATGAAGTTCGCAAAAGAATGAAATAGTTTCAATTGATATCTGTTAATAATAATCCCAAATAAATTAGTATAACTTTTTATGACTTGCAAGCCAAGATCTAGATTGGTTGATACTTTTAAAATAATTATCACAGGCGCAGCTAGATAAATTGTATTCAGAGTCCGGTCTAAGTGCATACATTGACATAAGTTCATTACATATATACATATGATTTAATTCTCTTGATATATAGATTATTATACTTCTCATATCGTATCATTTAGAGTCGTTTGCTTTTGCTTACAATTATAAAAAGTATATGGATATAAAGTCGTCTACTAAGTATAGTCTATAGATCGCAATTCATATCAACTGTTATATCTTTTTCCCCTAAAGAAGCAACAGTTCTATAATGGTTTTGTTTAATGCTTCTGAAAGCATACATTGGTACGCAAACTAGTTGTAGGCTTAAAATTGCGGGAAGTGCTTTTAAGGATTAATAAATACATTTTTTTTAGTTTTGCTCTTGAAAGGCTGAAATCACTTTTAACCCATAGAAGTTGTTGGTATTATGGTACTTTGTCTCGGTTAGAGCAAAGTAAATCCTGAAGGGGACCGAGTGGGAGTAGAGAGGTAGATCTCAAAAGGCTTACTCATCATTAATACAATAATGGCAACAAATGTGGGGAATTTAATTTTTATCAGATAGGATGGGAAATGTTAGGAAATTAAATACGAGGCTGATTTTTGAAGCGTTATCCACAAAATAGAGTTTGCCGTTGGGTTCTCTGGGTTCAGAGAACCTCACATGGGAAGGACAGCCAAAATGGTAGGTATAAGGGCGTTTTAGGACTATACCCAACATTAGTCTTGCTCTATACCTAAGCACATGAAACACACGTGTTGCTTGGCTGGCTACCACCATATATTCATATACATTCAGATAATTGGGATCTAGGACACATAAAATTAAATTTGTAATTATTTTTATACTTACATTAATTAAATTTTAATACATATTAATATTGTCTAAAAATTAAATAATTTTTTTAATTTTTTAAAATAATTATGATATATGGTATAATATAAAAAAATATAAATATATATTAATATTTCTAATTGAGATAATACAGTGCCATACTTGCAAGTCTTTTAACACGTTAAGGAATTTAAATTATGATACCCGTTAGCTCTTTTTAGTTTAAAATTAAATTTAATTAATTTTCTCTTTTTGGGAACTTTCATGTGATTATGTGTAGCAAATATTTTTATTTTTTATTTTTTCTATGAATACAAGTTGTGACCGAGACCATTTTGCGACCGACTTAAATCAAAATAACAACCAAATTGATCAAGAATTATGAATAATGAGTACCGTTTGATTGAAACAGGAAAGAAACTAAAACAAAATGAAATTAATGCTTTTAGTTACACCTTTAAACATCATTTCCCTAATAAATTTCTTTACTTCTTTGACTTTCCTTTCTTTTCTTTCTGAGAATCACATATATGGTTAATAGCTTTCAAGGTTTATTTGTTGCCTGTCAATATATTGTGTGAGTATGTAGATAAGCTTAGGTAGGTATTGTGAAGAAAAGTTGGTAGTACTTTGTGCCTTAGTAGCCCTGTGACTATGGGTATCAAATTCATAAGCCTTGCCGAAGTTCAACGTCAAAGTGAAGGCAAAGAGAGAGTGTGTGTCTGTGTCACAATAGGTAAAAAGGTAGGTGAAATATACACACACAGAGTTACACAAGTGGACCTCTCTCACTCACTCTCTCAATGACAACAACAACAACAACTGCTCATATGATCCTTTAACTCCTACCATCCACTTGATTTTCATGATGAGAGAGAATAAAGAGCGAGAGTATATGTGTGGTGGTGGGTAACAAATAATTTGTAAATTGTGAGGAGATAATAACAAAAAGGTGAATCAACTTCCCCATCGGTACAAATAAAAAAAAATCCCCATCTCTAACCTTACCTTCTATGGCATGTTGCCTAAACTTGTACCATAAGGGTTGGAGAATAGAGATACCAAAAAAAATAAAAAAATGGAAGGTGAACCAAAGCCTACATACAACCAAAATTATATATAGTACTTATTATCTTTTTCCTTTTCTCACCTTTTCATTTCATCATATTCTTCCCTTGAAACCCAACCTCCTACTCTTCTAGAAGCCTTTCCCTCTCTCTCTCTAGCGTGCTCTCTCTCTTGCTTGCTTGATAGTTGATACTGTGCCAATAGAATAAAGAAGCACAACTACCATGTCTATACCCTCTACTTTATCATGTATAAGAATTATTTAAGAATAGCCAAGCCATTAGTGACATTTCCTTCTCAAATTTCCACTACAACTAACTTACCAAGATCATAAGATTTTATATTTCTAATACAATTAATGAATTCAGCTTACTTTTTCTATAGCAATAATTTGGAATTCATGTTTGTTAAATAGAAACTTATATTTAATGCCACTAGTAAGAATGAAGCTATCAAAAAATCAAATTACAATTACATCTTTGGCTTTTTTTATAAGTTACAAGCAATATGTTATCTTTTTAATCTGTTACGGAAATTGTTGTGATTTACAGATAATTTAAGAAAATTAATAGACGTTTTTGACATATAGTCATATACTTATGATGCCTTGCACTTTTATAAAATATAATTCAAAACAAGATTAATTAAAAACATATATTTTTAAATTTTTTACACTTAAACTATTATGATTTACAGGCAATTTAAGAAAATTAATAGACGTCTTTGACATTAGTCATGTACTTATGATGTCGTACACTTTTATAACATATAATTCAAAACAAGATTGACCAAAAGTATATCTTCCTAACTAATTGTGTAGTAAACAATAATCATCCGATATAAATTACTTATTTTTTGATTAATTTGAAATTTTTTCTCTTATTTTTGATATTTATTATTATAAAATTAATTAATTAATTTGTTAAATTTATAAAAAAAATATTTTTAATTTTTTTTACATTTTCTTATAAAAAATTAAAAAATTAATTTTGCTACAATTAACATATTTAAAAAACTACTTACTGCATAAGTAATTGAGGACATGTTTATATTAGTGGGATAATTTATTAAAAATAAATTTATTACAATTTAATCCAATTAAATTAATTCATAAACATTAGTTTTTTAAAACTTATTCTCAGTTATTTATATTTTTATAAACTAATTAATCTTATTGTTATTAGTAATTCTACCATAAATGTTAAAATTAAAAATGTTATCATATTTTGATAATTACATCTTAGATAATATATCATTAAATTTAATTAAAATTGAATCCAATAATTTATGGATAATTAAAAACATATAAAAGTAATCATTTTACTACATATTATTTAGGATAAATAAGTATTGACAAGCATGTGTATATATATTTTTATATTTTATGTGCACTTATTTATTAATTTTTAATTTTTTTATGATTTATATTATTAGAATAAATAAAAATATAACATTTTTATTTTGATTTATTGTTTTAATTTATTATTATTCAATATTTGATATTAAAATTTGATAGAAATTAAAATTTTAGTTTAAAATCAAATATATTCACTTTTAAACATATTACAAAATTATTTATATTATTAATTTAATAATCACTACAATAACTTATCTTTCAAAGAATATAATATTAAGTTTTTTATAATTAAAATACTTATTTATTAACGAAAACATTATGTTTTAATCAACATTCATTTTATTTAACTATAAAATTTTATAAATATATAACATATTTTAAAAAAATTAAGAAAGCGTGAAATATGAAGGGTAATTTCTAACCCCTGGCGGTCTCCCATGCATTTGGGTTATTATAGGATAAATTAACATCCTTAGTTTTAACTCAAAAGGTTAATTTATTAAAAATAATAATTTATTTTAATTTTATACTCAATTTGCGACTCATTTACATAAGCAACAACCCTTTCAAACGAAAGCACTTCTTGCTCCCTTAAACTCGAAGCATGTTACTTTTATTAAGAATCAATTATTTAATCACATTTTCTTTAATTAGATATCTATATTTTATCAAACTTATTAACGTAGTAACAAATAGTTAAAGAAATCAGGCTAATTTAATAGTACCTCAAGAATTCATATGAATTTAGAACAACATTGTGGAGTTTATATTGTGAACCAAAATGGGTCCACCAATTGTTTTTACTTCTCACGTATGTTACTACACAAATGCACTTTTATCTTAATATATATATATCCATAACTGATTTTTTAAGGTAATTGCATTATACAAATGACGCCTAATTTATTTTTCACATTTTACACTTTATTGCATCACTTTTTATTATAATGTGATTTTTTTTTTAATTTCAAAATTATGTAATTTTTTATATTTTGATATTTTTACTAAGACACTTCGACTTTTCTTATACAATTAGAGTTTAATTTTAGATAGGTATTGAATTTGACTTAAATATAAAAAAAATAAAAAAAATAAAAAAATAAAAGGATAAATCATAAAAAAATGATAAAAATGGGAAAATAAAAAAAATAAATGTATTAAATTATAAGAAAAAAATAAAAAGGTAAAAGTATAAAATAAAAAAAGTTCAGGGCCTTAGCTTCGTATCCCACTATCCCTTGCACTTAATTACATGATTGATGCTAATATCATAAGTACCGATAGGGGTTACAGCCACTCCCTCTTTTTAACCTATCTCACCAACTCACATCTAGAAGCAATTAGTGTCTCTCTCTCTCTCTCTCTCTCAAATAGTCAAAAGCCTATAAAATCAAACCTCCAAAACCTCACAAGGGCCGGCCTTAAAGTTCCAGCAACACCAAAAAAGAAAACCACAACTCCTAAGCCTAAAAAGGCCTAAAAGCTAAAAAAAAAAGAGAGAGAGAGAGAGAGAAAGAAGAGCAATATCAATATTCTCTATAACAAGTGATTAAATGGGAAGATCACCTTGTTGTGAAAAAGCTCACACAAACAAAGGGGCCTGGACCAAAGAAGAAGATGATCGGCTCATTGCTTATATCAGAGCTCACGGTGAAGGTTGTTGGCGTTCACTTCCTAAAGCCGCTGGTCTTCTTCGATGTGGTAAGAGTTGCCGTTTGCGTTGGATTAACTATTTAAGACCTGACCTTAAACGTGGTAATTTCACTGAAGAAGAAGACGAACTCATCATCAAACTCCATAGCCTTCTTGGTAACAAGTAAGTAATTTGGCAACTACCCACTTAAGAGAAAACAATAAAGACCAATGGGTTTTCTTGCTCTGTTTTTTTTTTTAATTTATAAAGAAAACAGAGTGACTGAAAAATAACAGATTTTGATCTTATGAAAACCTTTTTCTTTTCTTTTTTGAATGTTTAGGACTAATGGGTTTTGTTGGATTTTTGATACAGATGGTCTTTGATAGCTGGGAGATTACCGGGAAGAACAGACAATGAGATAAAGAACTATTGGAACACTCATATAAGAAGAAAGCTTTTGAACAGAGGAATTGACCCAGCAACTCATAGGCCACTAAACGAGACCAGTGTTGCTCAGGACACAATTACTACAGCAAAAACAATATGTTTTTCTGCTTCTGCTGTTAAACAAGAAGAGAAAACAAGCAGTAATAGTAGTGGGTTAATTGTGGGAAAATTAGAAGAAATTACAAACCCAGTTAAAGAAAGGTGTCCAGATTTGAATCTTGACCTTAGAATTAGTCCTCCTTATCAACGACAACAGACAGAGGATATGCCATTGAAGAGTGGTGTATGTTTTTCTTGCAGTTTGGGTTTGCAGAGGAGTAAAGATTGCAGCTGTGCAACTGGTAGCAGTACTAATACTGGAAGCAATAATAATAATAATAATATTGGTTATGATTTCTTGGGTTTGAAAAGTGGTCTTTTGGATTACAGAAGTTTGGAGATGAAATGAGATTATGTGAATTAAATCTGAATTTTATTGAGATTTGTAATGTTGTTTAGAAAAAGAACAGGTATATGTTTGGAAATTTATGTGTCACATATCTAACAATTTTATATAATTTTTAGAATTTAATTAACACTTAGATTTGTATCTATATTAGTAATGTTGATTACTACGAGCGCCATCTAACATTGCTAATATATATATATATATATATATATATATATATGGAGAGGAAAAGAGAAAGATCTTGTTTATTAATTTGAAAGCTCATTTATACAGTTAACTATTATTTGTTATTGCCTTACTCTTACAATTTACAAGTACATTAATAAGACCCTATTAGAATTTTTATTTTATATTTTACTAGTGTCCTCTCTCTCAGTCTAGCACAAAATTAGGATTTGTCAGACCCTTACCCAAAATTTTCAAACTAATATATTTTGTGTATATTTTAGTTTCAACCAGATTTGAGTTATTTAAAAAAAAGATTGGATGACACAGTAAGCATTATGCTTCCAAGAATTATTGGTGATTGAACAAATTAAGAAAATTAAAAGAGGTTGAGATTCTTTGTTTTTTTTTTTTCATTATGAAACACAAAATGGTTAAGTGTAGTTTTTTGTTTTTTATTTCAAACAAAAATAATGATGTAATTTTATTATATTTGTTTGTTATGATAAGTAATGTACTTTCATGATTACTTAGGTATTCTTACTCTCCTTTACCAAACATATCCCCAAAGAAAAACATGTATATTCTTAATCCTTTTCATATCTTATGTATTATTTTAATATATTACAAATTTATCAGAAAAAAAGTGGCATGTAACATTCCTTTTTCCACTTTGTTCTGAACTGCATTATACAGTTAAATTATGCATTAGCTGTTATTTGTCACAAATATATGACAAATAGAGTTCGTCAAAAGAAAAATTACTATAGTAACGTTAATTAGTTTATAATGGATTTTTAAAAAAATATAAAACTAATTGAACTCTTTTGTTAAATAAGTAACTTAATTATTGGTTTTATATTTTTACCATGGCCCCAATTTTTGAACAGTATCATTCCTAAAATAAATACACGAAAGAAAATAGCTATTAGAAATTCTATTCCAGAATTAAAATCATTTTTTTAAGCATAGATAGTCTGGTTGTAACTTATGAATTAAGATGATGAGTGATAAATATTACGATTAAACTACTAGGTGAGTCATTATAATTTATTTTTGAAAGAAATGGTTTGTAACTTTCAATTTTGTAGGAATAATTTTTAAGTTTAGTGTCTTAAAATTATTTGAAAATTTGTAAAAATTAAAATATTTAAAATTTATAATAATAAAAATAACATTATAATAATTTAAACGATATTCAATTAAAACACGTTTAATATTAAATGATTAACATAATAGTAATTTAATTCAAAAGATATCTAATTAAATATGTTTTAAAATAAAATGATGTAATATATGTTTTTTAATAATAAAAATATATAAGATAGAGTTAATATTGTACTATTTTTATAATAATTTTTATTGTTTTTACAAGTTATTTTAGATTTTTGTTGGGTTTATCATTTATTTAAAAAGAGGTTGATTATCTTTTGGAGGCAGTGGATAAGCTCTAAGAGGATGAGAAATAAGAGAGCATGGAGTGGTGGGCAATCCATCTACTCCTCAGTTTAGGCGAATATGGAAAAAAAGAAAAAGAAATAACATTTATATGTAATTATAAGTCTCATTTTATAATTCAATTTTTTTTATGAAATTTAAAATTATTATTTTATATAATTAAAAAAAAAGTCCACTGTTTTTAGAAAGCGTGAAGGAACTAAACCAACAACTGTCAAGAGTACCTTCCTTCTACCAAACTTCACTAAGCATTTATTATAACAACACAATGAGCCAGCCTACCAATGTCTAACTACTATCCTCTATTCTTAGGAATCATAAGTTTGTACTAAACCTATTTTTATTTAAATTTAATAATAATTTCAATAAATTAACATAACTGGTATTAATTACTATTAAAATTATCCAAAATTAACATAACTGGTATTAACTGGTATTAACATACCCTATTTTTGATATATCTCAATAAAAAATAAATTAAAAAAATATCAAAATAAAAATAAGAACATTACAAAAATACCCACCCTTATTTTTTCCATATAAAGACAGTCTTCATTTTCATTCAGTTCTTTCTTTTCCCTTTCACCCATAATAACTCATATAGACATGCATTTATATATTCAATTAATATTGAAAACAACCGAGGAAAAGAAAACTATGTTCAAAACAAATTAATGCACGATATTAGTTTTTGATTATGTGGAACGAACCATAGGAAATCAATAATTAAGTTCATATCGATGTATTTAGCCAAAATTAAAAGCTGTAAGATTACAAGTTATTACTTATTATAGAAGAACTACATGTGCTGCCTTACCAGGAAGGGTAGTTTGTCTATGTAAATCTTATTAATTCTTAGAACCATATTTCTATACTATTTAATAAATTAAATAATAACTAATTTAGGCTCGTTTAGTAAAGTTGTTAATTTTATGTTTTTGTATATACGGTTGAAATTAGTTTTTTTTATGAGTTTTAAGTTAAATAAAAAAAATCGTTTGGTTATTTTATTTTATTTTCTTAAAAAAATAAATAATTAAAATAATATTTAACTATTATTTAATTTATTCATTTACTTTGATTATTGGCTAAAAAAAATATTAAATTAAAGTAATACAAGTAAAATGAGAGAGAGGGAGAGAGAGAGAGAGAGAGAGATTTTCAAACACCTAGCTAAATTAAGTATTTACCCAACTATGTTACCATCATATTCATACCATGTACTTGAAGTCTTAGAAGATAAGTACAGCAAGCAAAACACCTTCGTTGTTTTATATTGTTTCAAATAAAATCAAATTATGAATTTGATTTTGTGTTTGCTAAAATCTCAATACTAAAGATTTAATTGGACTAGTTAGAAAACCATCCACAATCAGTGGCTAATATTAAGATCTACTTTATATGCAGATCATGGAGGGACGGACAAATACAGATTCCTAACGTCAACCTTTTCGGGTATTTTTTTTGTAATGATACTAAAGTCTTGTCTTTTTAATAAATAAAGAAAATATTACAATTAAAATTTTAAAATTAATTTCGTAATAATAAGATAAAAGAATAATAGTAATTAGATCATAAACGACATTACGTGTCAACTTGATAATGAATTGAATAAAATACACAGTTAACTTAACGGATTATATAGCCAATAGAAATGTAGAAGGACGTTCCATTAAATGGTGGCCTCACATATCTATATTTAGTGCTTAAAAATCAATGGCTCAATAACTGCTTTGGAAAACCATTTATTAATTTGTCTATTTCAGATTATTAAGTTCACCGGCCGAATTAAAAATTAGAAAGACTGAACAGTTAGGGATCTTTTGTATGGAGTTATATTTTTGGGGTGTTTGAATTTTATTTTTTTTGTTTTATAATTTATTTAGAGGAAAAAATAACAACTTTTTTTTTGTTTCATTCTCTTTTAAGTAACCAAAAAATAATAAAAAAATTGTAAAGTAAATTAATTGAATGATAAAAATATATTGAATCAGGGTTTTCAAAAACTAATTTTTAAGTTTCAAAAATAATAAAAAATACTTTGAAAAAATAGAATTAAACTTAGACTTGATTTTGAATTTGAAAATAAAATTAATTAATAAACAATACAATCATTTTGAAAACTTAGGTTTGAAAAGCTTCAAATCAAAATTGGGTACAAAATATTATATTATTTTTTCATGACTTTTGTACACAGTCACAAATTAAGATGAGATGTTAATAGATTAATAAGATAATTTATTAATTTTTAAAAATTATCTAATTTTATTTTACTTAATTTTTAATAAAATAAAATAATAATGAAACAATATTAATTGAGATATTCTGTTTGTTTCTCCAAGGTTTAAATAAGACAATTATGGACAAATAAGACAACAAAAATAATAAAAAATATAATAAATAATAATTTATAATATAAATTTAAATATAATATATATTTTAAAATTAGGCTCATTAGAACTATAATTTAAATAAGATGATATAAGATTATATAATATTTAAATGAAATTAGATAATATTGAATAATGAATTTATTAAAAACATTAAATGAATTATAAGATAATATGAAATAGCCTACTTTACATCTCTAATTATATGTTTTATAATGGCTTAAATTGTTAATTCTCTTATAAACTACAATATTCATGCAATATTTTAGTCCAACCTCTTCTAGAGTAGTTTATCCTAAGAAGACAGGGTTTTAAATGAAATACGTCTTTAAACAAGATGCATAACTAGCAAATATATGGTTGAAAAAACTATGCAAGAAATACTTTAGAATATGGAAAATCATTTGAAAATAGAACATGGTTCTATTTAAGGGTATCCATAATATTTGTAAATCTAATCACCGTATAGTCTCTCCCTCGATAAAAAAATATATTTTTTATTAATTAAGTAATTAGTAACCAAAAAGCTATTATACAGATAATTAAGATTATTTTCAAACATTTAACATATTTTACTATATGTACAGGATGAAACTAGAAATATAATTTAAGGAGAGTAAAAGTGTAATTTTTTATATATAAAATATAGAGTTGTATTTGACTATTATGAGTAAAAAAGTATCATCATATAGATACAGTAATATGTTATGTACTACGTTAAACTATTTTCATTCACTGACAAAACTTGTTACGATCAAGAAATATAATTAATATATTATGACTTAAAATAAAAATTATCTTACATAAATAAAATATAAAAATATTATAATTTAATAAATATTAATATAACTTATATGTGTTAAAAATTAAAATTAAAAGAAATATATTAAAATATAAAAAATAATATATGATTTAAGACTTTAAGTTTAATATATTTAAAAATAAAACTTGTTATAAAATAAAAATATACATATTTTTTTTGTCTGTACTTATTTCATTGGTTTTCTTGAAGAGAAGAAATGAAGTAATTTTATAGTTGTAATAAATACGAATGAAAATTTATAAAAAAATATTAAAAAATTTCAAATAAAATAAAAAATTTATTAAAATAGAATATGAAATAATATATTATTAGATAAAATTAAAAATTAGAGTTAAACAAAATATAAAAAAAATTAATGATAAGAAGACAAAAAACCTAAAAAATTTATAGTTTAAATTTTGTCATCATGCTTCTTTTTCATTTTAATTCTTATTATAAATTAAATTTAAATATATGAAATATTTTTAAATTACACCATATTAACTTAAGAAATTTTTTTGTATGATAGATACTATTATAACTATATATATACAATTAATTAATATTTGTTAAATATATGAACAAAAATATCTCTATTAACCATTTTACTTACAGTTCACTTATGTCATTTGTGTTCACATATTTGCTAAACATTATTGAAACATAGAACAATATACTAAAAAATACACACAAAATTAGACATGATATATTATTATAAATAAAATATTTATTCAATATTAAAAATATATATAATTGATTTTTTGTAAAAAAAAAAAAATGATCGAAGCCACATTCTGGTATAGCTCACTATGTTCCGCCCCTTCATGTGCATGATCATTTCTATTAGACAAAGCGCAATCTATATCAGGGTAAACATATATTCCACTACGCATGCAATTGCTCTAACAACCAATAACTTATTGGAGATTGCTATAAAGCTTTTTAATTTAAGGAACAAATTAAGGAGCAAAACATGGAGTAATTTATGGAGCAAAACATGGAGTAATTTATGGAACAAAACAATGAGCTTAATTCAAGGAGAAATTTAAGGAACAATTAATTTAAGGAGAAATTCAAGGAGTGAATTTTCCTATAAATAGATGTGTAATTGTAATAAATTGATCATCCAAAGTGTTCATTCCAATTAAGAGAAAAGCTTAGAGAGAAAGCTTTTGTGAGAGAAAATTGAGAGTAATTTTTTTGGGGATAATTGGGTTGTGAGTTGTGAGTGTTGTAAACACCTTGTGTAATTTCTCCTCTTTCAATAAAAAAGATCTGCGGCAGGTCCGGAGACGTAAGCAAGATTGATCGAACTCCGTTATCAAATTTGTGTGTTATTTTTATTCTTGATTTCTCATAAATCTGGCTTATTGAGAATTTGCGTAATTTTCCAATAAACATATCAGCTCAGAATATGTATCTGAAGAAAGCAAACCCATGAATCTTCATAACTTCAACAACTTCTTTCTTCATCTCAAGGAAAGGTGAAACTTGAGAAGTTCGATGGCACAAATTTTGGGTTTTGGAAAATGCAGATAGATGATTATCTATATCAAAGAAATCTATATCAACCTCTCTCAAGGAAGAAGCTAGAGGCTATGAAAGAAGAAGATTGGAATCTTCTAGACAGACAAGCCCTCGAAGTTATTCGATTGATGCTATCTCGTAATGTTGCTTTCAACATAGCAAAGGAAAAGACCACGATGGGTCTTATGGCAGCTCTCTCCAATATGTATGAGAGGTCATTAGCCTCAAACAAAGTGCACTTGATGAGGCGTTTGTTCAATTTGCGGATGAATGAAGGCGCATCGGTAGCTCAACATCTCAATGAAGTCAACACAATCACAACCTAGTTAAGTTCAGTGGAAATTGAATTCGATGAAGAAGTACGAGCATTGATACTTTTGTCTTCTTTACCAGAAAGCTTGAATGCTACTGCCACGGCTGTGAGTAGCTCGTCAGGAAGCAATAAGTTGAAATTTAACGATGTTCGTGATCTAGTTCTCAGTGAAGAGATCTGAGGTAGAGAGTCGGGTGAATCGTCAACCTCTTCAATATTGCATACAGAGTCAAGAGGAAGAGAATCATCCAGAAGGAATAGACGTGGTAGAACAAACTACCGAGGTAGATCAAATGACAAGAGGTCCAAATCCAGGAATCCTAATAATTCCCATAGCTTGAAGACTATCGAGTGTTGGAATTGTGGGAGAACCGGACACTACAAAAATCAGTGCAAAAGTGCACCGAAGGACAAACAAGTGAAGGCAGAGGCAAATGTTACTTCCACATCAGGAGAAGATAGAGGAGATAATACATTGATATGCTCTTTGGAGAGCAATGAAGAATCTTGGGTGTTAGACTCTGAAGCATCACTCCATGTTACTTCACAAAAAGAATTCTTCGAAAAATATGTCCCCGGAAACCTTGGAAAGGTATATCTTAGTGATAATCAACCGTGTGCTATTATTGACAAAGGTGTAGTGAAGATTAAGTTGAACGGGTCTGTTTGTGAACTGAAAAATGTCATGCATATTTCCGACCTAAGAAAGAACTTAATCTAAGTAGGAAAATTGGCTAGTGAAGGCTACACTACGATCTTTCATGGTGATGATTGGAAGATTTCAAAAGGTGCAATAACGGTTGCTCGAGGTAAGAAGAGTGACACTCTTTACATGACAACATGGGCACATTGTTCAATCACAGTTGCAGTAGGCAATACAGCAGAGGCACGTTGTTCAATCACAGTTGTATTAGGCAATGAAACACCAAATCTGTGGCACCAGAGACTAGGCCACATGAGTGAGAATGGGATGGAGATTATGAACTCAAAGGGAAAAATACAGGTCTACAGTCTACGGAGATAGACATGTGCGAAGATTGCATACTTGGAAAGCAAAAGAGAGTCAGCTTTCAGACAAGTTGTAGAACCCCAAAGAAGGAAAGGATAGAGCTTATTCACTCTGATGTTTGGGGACCAACGACCGTCTCATCCATTGGTGGGAAACACTACTTCGTGACTTTCATTGATGATCACTCTCGGAAGGTATGTGTTTACTTTCTAAAGCATAAGTCTGAAGTATTTGAGGCTTTCAGAAGATGGAAAGCTATGGTGGAAAATGAGACGGGTTTAAAGATTAAAAAACTCAAAACAGATAATGGTAGTGAATATGAAGACACCAGATTCAAAAATTTGTGCTATGAGTATAGGATCAAAATGGAAAGAACTGTGTCAGGCACACCTCAACACAATGGTGTAGTTGAGCATATGAACCGAACGTTGATAGAAAGAGCCAGAAATATTCGTATACAGTCAGGTCTATCGAAGCAGTTCTGGGCAGAAGCAGTCAACACGGCAGCTTACTTGTTCAATTGAGGCCCATCTGTTCCATTGGAGCACAAAATACCAGAGGAGGTATGGAGCAAGAAGGAGGTGAAACTATCACATCTAAAAGTTTTCAGTTGTGTAGCATTTGTGCATATAAGTGATCAAGGCAGGAATAAGCTTAATCCCAAATACAAGAAATGCACATTCATCGGTTATGATGAGGATGAGTTTGGCTACCGCATTTGGGAAGATGAAAATAAGAAAGTGATCCGTAGTAGATATGTGATTTTCAATGAAAGAGTAATGTATAAGGACATGCTTAAAACAAACACCAACGACTCAAAGCAAAATGAGTCTGTATTTGTATATGCAGATGATGTCCCAGATAGTTTTGTGAAGGAACCAATTGTAGCAAGTCCTCAACCAGAGGAACTCGTTGGACAGAGCAGTGCGCAACAGTTTGACACACCACAACCTTCTACTACAACTCCTATATTGAGAAGGTCTTCTCGACCTCATGTGTCTAACAAGAGATACATGAACTATATATTATTGACTGATGAAGGAGAGCCTGAATGCTATGATGAAGAAGAGCCTGAATGCTATGATGAAGCTTGTCAAACTCGAGATGCCAGCAAGTAGGATTTTTCCATGAAATTGAAGTTGTGCTTAACTTCAGTTGATTTGTTAGAGTAACAAGACTAGAAAAGCTGCTGCATTGATCGAGGTGTGAAGACAGATTGAAATCAGTCTTCAAGTGGGAGATTGTTGGAGATTTCTATAAAGCTTCTTAATTTAAGGAGCAATTCATGGGGCAAACACAAGGAGCAATTCATGGAGCAAAACATGGAGCAAAACAAGGAGCTTAATTCAATGAGCAATTTAAGGAACCATTAATTTAAGGAGAAATTCAAGGAGTGAATTTTCCTATAAATAGATGTGTAATTGTAATGAATTGATCATCCAAAGTGTTCATTCCAATTGAGAGAAAATTGAGAGTAATTTTCTTGGGTGTAATTGGGTTATGAGTTGTGAGTATTGTAAACACCTTGTGTAATTTCTCATCTTTCAGTAAAAAAATCTACAACAGGTTCGGAGACGTAAGTAAGATTGGTCGAACTACGTTATCAAATTTGTGTGTTATTTTTATTCTTGTTTTCTTATAAATCTGACTTATCGGAAATTTACGTAATTTCCCAACATAACTATGTGCTACTTGATTAACTCGAGTTGTCAAAATTTGCTACAAGTATTTTTAAGGTAAAACAATTAACTATAAATATATGATTAAATATACTTGAAGATTATTCATTTCGGTTTTTATACTATACATTTGTAAAATAGTTTCATTTTTAATCCCTTAAAAATGTCTTTTTTTTAAAATTCATCTATGAATAAAATCATAATGTGCAATTAAGCAAAATTATTTCAGGTTGTGTCACAATAGTCCTGCCTCTAATTAATATTTTTTCTTGGTA
This sequence comes from Hippophae tibetana, assembly GCA_037013495.1. Classification (NCBI taxonomy): domain Eukaryota; kingdom Viridiplantae; phylum Streptophyta; class Magnoliopsida; order Rosales; family Elaeagnaceae; genus Hippophae; species Hippophae tibetana. The sequence goes on from CM072808.1 coordinate 44,162,632, forward strand.
TAAGAAATGAAAGTAATTTGATTTCTCTTCACGGTAAGGGAAACGGGGTTTTGACCTATAGCTTTAAATCATTGATACAATGAACGTGCCAAATTCAGAAATGCATGAATTTGTATGAGTTAATTTAATTACTGTATGACTGGTCACTAAGGACGTATAAAATAGGATGTCTCTATGACTATATTACCTCTACTTAACAAGACCAAAAGAGGGGAAAACAAAAACTATGATTAAGAGCAATTAGCAAACTTAATTATTTTATTTTAATTATCTTATATATTAGAATTTTGATTAGCAAAAATGATCTTTCTTATCTGAATTTGACCTAATTTGTTTTGGTCAATGAATCATTTACTCATATCCACCCCCAACACCAAATTAACAAATATATTAATGGTATCACTAGTTTATGTTGCCATGTGGTCAGACCTAACCATTCAATTTCATACTATTTTGCCAACAATATTTGTTGGTAATTATTAAAATACTATTCGTTATTTTAATTTTTTTTAATTTAATAAATGCAAAATTGGATATTTTCTTAAAAAAGAAAGAGATGAATTCAATCCCCAAAAGCAATTTATGATATGGATAGCCATGAACCAAGGAGGACATATGGTAACTTCAACTTCAAAAAAATGAGTGTTTACCGTGTCATGTTTATTTGTATTTTACGTGTTTGTAAAAATTCACATAATATTTTTTTATAGTATAAATTACTTTGTGATAATTTTAGATAAAAAAAAAACATAATTCAAATTGGACATGATTTATGATTTAAAACGATTATCAATTTAATCGAACATGTAAAGAAAATAGTCAATTTGAATCAAAACGATTCGAACTAAATAAAAATTGAAAAACAAATCAGATATTTAGAAATACCTTCTATTATAAATCTTTAAATTATTTTTTATCAAATTATTTATTTATAATATTACAAACCAACGTATTTATAAATAAAATAACAAGTTAACCATGTTACCACTATTAATATGTGTAACTCTGAAAGAAAGAAACAAATAACAGTGGCTCTTCCCACTCACTCTTAAAAAAGGAGGCCACTTTTCAACTTCATCTTTTAATTTTCTTTTTTATCCTTTTTCAAAGTTGTTAGGTAGAGACAATAGAAGCTTCCAAGAGATATTTTTATACACTTTGTTTTACTATCAAAAGAAAATTTGGTAGCAGTGCAATTTTTTTAATGTGAATTATTGTTAGATTTTTAATGCTTTTCTCTCGGTCCATCGATAGTCTAATTATTGTTCCACAAGAATTTGTTAAAAATTGAGTTCAACATCTACCAACATCACATGCATATCCTTATTTGGTGGGTCCATTTTGGAGTTTCCTTCTCTATTTATAGCTTTACTTAAAAGGACGTGATTATATTAATTATTCTCCTAATTTATTTTTTACTCTAATTAATTTATAAATCAATTAGTCAACTTGGTTCCATAATTTTACAGAACGGCACATATAGCTATTTGTTGCAATTGGGGGCGGGATCCTAAGTTAAATGTTTGTGTAGATGAGGTTCCAATTCTCAATTTATTCTCAATTCTCAAATTTTTTACATATCAAAATAAACTTTATTTGTTGAAGTTTTTTTTCATTTTCATTTCAATAAGTTATTTACGTGAAAATCATTAAAATGCTAAGCACTTAATACAAAAGAAGGTTAAATGCTTAATTATTGTATTAATTAATCAGTTATTTAGGTACAAATTTATTATTCAAACAAATAATTTGAATAATTTGTTAATTAATTAATGTTTATTTAATTTTTTAAAATAAATATATTATTTATTTATTTATTTAAATAATTTGAAATTCAAATTAATTTCATAACTCTCAAATAAGAAAACATCAATTAAATTTCATAAAGAAAGTTATTTTCTAAGAGAAACGTATTTTAACGGAATAATATTTAAATTTATGTTGTGGATTATTATTATTTTATGTATATATATGTGGCGGATTAGAGAGAGTAAAATTTTATAAGCTGTAAAATAAAATCACAAGAAAATAAGAGAACGAGACAGGAAGATGATCTAAAATCTGGATGAAGGAGAGACAGATCAGACGAGTTTAAAGAAAGTATGTCCCACATGCCACCAACTCCTTTCTTTTTGGGGTGTGGTAGTTGGAAGAAGTCGTCCACAATCCAACGTAAGCTCATGTGATCTGCTTGAACGAAGGGTCCCACTTGTTTGGAAGAGATTCCTTAGATTAGACATCTGACGATGAAAATATTGATATTTATATATAAATAATAATTTAAAGATTTTTTTTTCTCATCTATAAAATTCGATCCATATAAAAGTTTCTCCTGACAATGATGGTATTGGTATCCCAAGTAGACCCCACAACCAACACCCCATTTCACGGCGACACGGCCTACAGCACAAATACAATCTTACTCTTATCTGTTATCCGGGTCAGCATCGAAAAACTAAAATAACACAATCATTAAATAAATTTCTCTAAATTCACTTGATTGCAATTTTGATTAAGATATACATAAAGTGTAAATTATTAATTTATATAAATTTATTAACATTTAAAATCATGCTTATTATTTTATAATTTATTTAAAACTTTAATTTTTATCAATTAATTAATAATTATATTTTTTTAATTAAAATTATCTACATTAAATTACATATAATTATTATTTTTTAACAAATTATCTTAATACTTATCAATTATATAATAAATTATTAATATTAAAAATTATCAAGAATATAATTGTTTATCTTTTTTTATATAAAGTTATTTAATAACATAAATAATTATCTTTTGACTAATTATTATGTATCTTACTTTCTATCAATTAAATAATAAATTATTAATAATTAAAATATTAAAAATTATATATTTAAATATCACAATTTTTTAATATAAGGTTACTAATCTTAATTATTGTACTTATATTATCATAAATATTTTATTAAAATTATATACATATATTAATGTTAGAAATACTTAATGATTGTATTATATTCTATGTATGAAATGAATATATATGGTTCCTTTATATAAGAATTACAAGTAAACTACATATGTCTAAAATAACTAAATATAGATATCCTTAAAGTAAATAGATATAAATTAGCATATATATATATATACATTAACATCTCCCCTCAAACTCAAGGTGGATGTGAGACCAGCTTGAGGTTGTCAACCAAATTATGAGTGCGTACTTTGGGAAGTGTCTTAGTGAAGATATCTGCAAGTTGATCGTTAGAGGAAACGGAAAAAAGCTTAAGAGCACCATGGACAAGATGAGAGCGAATAAAGTGACAATCAATCTCGATGTGTTTAGTCCGTTCATAGAAGATATCGTTATGAGCAATATGAATGACACTTTGATTATCATAATAAATGGGAGTAGTAGAGGATGTTGACACACCTAAATCCTTAAGAAGCCATCGTATCCAAAGAAGCTCAGATGTGGTATCAGCAAGAGCACGATATTCTGCTTCAGTACTGGAGCATGCCACAAAGGTTTGTTTCTTACTTTGCCAAGAAATCAAAGAAGAACCAAGGAGAAAGCAATAACTTGTAGTGAACCAAGGGATCTCCTGCCCAATCAGTATTAGAGAATGCACGAAGTACTAAAGGAGAATGAGCTGGGTAGAAAATGCCATGGAAGATAGTGCCTTTCAAGTATCATAGAATACACAAAACAACAGCATAATGAGTTGATCGTGGAACAGACAGATATTGGCTAACCTAATGAACAACATGAGAAATGTTTGGACGAGTAACTGTAAGATAAACTAGGCTGCCAACCAATCGTCTGTAAAGAGAGGGATTAGACAATGGTTGCCCCTCCGATGGTGTGAGATGCACATTAAGTTCAATTGGAGTGTCAACAGTCTTGCTATCAGTGAGTCCAGCTTTAGATAAGAGGTCAGATGCATACTTAGCTTGAGTAATATAAAGACCAGAAGGAGGTTGCATATAGACTTCTTCATGCAGATCCCCATTAAGGAATTCATTTTTGACATCCATTTGAAAAATGTCTCATTTACTAGCAATGGCAACAACTAAGAGGGTATGAACAAAGGAAATACTTACAACTGGGGCAAAAGTCTCTTCATAATCAATCACATACTCTTGTGTAAAACCTTTTGCTACAAGACGAGCCTTGTAGCGATCGATGGACCCATCAAAGTGAGTCTTGTGTAGATCCAGTCGAGTCGATCACAGTGGTATATGCAGGAAAAATTATCAAAATAAGATGCACGACGACGGTGATGATTGTAGTGGTTTGTGTGGTATGAAACTCCTTAACAACGACAACTTTAGTCCCAGAACCTAAGGACAACGGCTGAAATACGTCGGAGGTTCAACAATGAATGATTGCAGCGACTATTGTGACAGGGAAGCTATAAAAGTTAAATAACACCAGAAAAGACAAAACTGCTAGAAAGACTAGAATAGTGGCTCTGATATCATGTTAGAAATACTTAATGATTGTATTCTATTCTATGTATGAAGTGAATATACATGGTTACTTTATATAGAAATTACAAGTAAACTAGATATGTTTAAAGTAACTAAATATAGATATCTATAAAGTAAATAGATATACATTAGTAGATATATATATATATATACATTAATATGTTACTAGATATACATTAACAATTAAAAACATATATTTTTATTTTATTTTATAATATATATATTTACGATCAAAATTTTATTTATAATAAATGATATGGATATAAAATAAGAAGTGTAAAATATGGGAACTTAATTAATATACCACTATATAATTAACTATATTGCTGAACAACAATTATAAATTTACACGTTTGAAAAAAATTATAATTTTTTTTTAAAATAGCATCTACTTTAACTACAATTTTTTTTATGTGTCAACTACACTTTTCAACTGTTAAGGTTGTGAATTCGGATGGTTATATTCAAAGATTAGTTGAAGCGACAAGCATTATCCAAATAATAATAATAATAAACTAAAAGAACAAAGAATGCAAAATGTATAAAGTTTCGATCAATATCATTTAATCCCCTATTTTAATTACAATTATTCAGAGAATAGTCCGTATAGTAGGGTATTAGTAACTTATACTCAGATCTCCCCTTCAAGATGTATACAAGATTGTTTTTATAGATAACATGATGCACACGGATAACTAATAACGAATTTAAGATACAAATTTAGGATGGTTATTATATATATATATAATAAAGTAATATTTATTTTATACTTTACATGTAATAAGTATACTATTCTAATGACTTGTCTCATTTTATTTATATATAACACATCAAACAATTTGTATAAAACGACCTGATATAGTTAATTAAACATTCTAAGTAAAAGACTTTAGATGTACCTCATAACTAACGACCTATATAGCATGATCTAATGATTCAAAACGAATAACACTCTATCAGTTATAAACATTAGGATTGAACGGTCCATGTGTAGCTCTTCTAAGAACTCTATGTCCTTATGATAGGTGTCCTATACGACTTGAGTATACCTACTTGATTTTATGTAAAACTGTTATATATATAAGTATTCTTACATCTTAAATAGAGCATCTAACAATGTGACTTTTACACCTATTTTTTAGGTGCTATCTATACCCCCTCTGAGATGAATAAAGACTCTAATCATTATCCACATTCTAAGCTTCTCTCTAAAGACCTTACAACAATATAATATCTCCAAATAATTGGTGTTCATCGTAGAACCTTAAATTTTTCTAGTTTATAATTAGTATTTGAGACCTTACCTTATGGAGTAAAGGTGGCCAAATAGATCCCCTACTTAGGATGCGGGATAAAAGGCGTGTCTCATGTCTTAAGAAAAGGTTTTGAGTTCACCAAAGTGAACCCCATCTTTGAAAAGTGCATGTGGGGGTAAGATTTAATTTCACCCTTACATGTCTCTTATTTAAAGAAAAATTACGTAATAACTCTTAAATCCGGAGTGAGGTGGCAAAATGGACCCCCTACTTGGGATACAGGATAAGAGGCGTGTCACTATTCCTAAGAAAGGGTCTTAAATTCACCAATGTAAACCCCCTCTTTGGGAATGTAGGGGTAGGATTTAATTTCACATTTACATATCTCTTGTCTTGTGAAAAATTAACGCGATAACCTCTAAGTACGTAGTGAGGTGGTCAAATGGACCTCCCACTTAGGATACTGGATAAGAGATGTACCACACGTTTTAAAAAGGGGTCTTAAGTTCACCATAAGAGGGGTTTTCCCTTTATATTATTAAAAAAAAGAGGCATGATTTATTGACATCTTGTTTTATTGTTTAAATGAAGTTACATCCAGACAAAGACAATTACAAAATCAACTAGCTTACAAATAAGTTTGTCTTTGGTCTTTATTTATCAACGTGAATGTGATCTAGTACTTTCACGCACCGGAGCCTTGCGGGCATTCTTCTCTAGGTCTTTTGCTTCTAATATTCAACCATATTATGTAGTTTATCCCTTTCATCTTTGTACTTATCCCGTTGATTGAGTCCCCAAATCAACTTAGTAGCATGTTTTTTTAACTCTTGTTTTATGGCTTTAGAGTGAGCCTTTAAGCTGCACAGTCCTTAGTCCACAAACTCGGAGGTTTCTTGGAAAATCTTTGCTTCTTGCTCTAAGTTCATGGCGATAGATATTTCTACAACAACAAGGGAGATGAGTAGCAAGTTTCACATTACCAAATGCCTCAAAAGGCTACTCGCATCAATCACATGTTTGGCCATTTGATGTCAGATTGTCCCTTTTTTTCATTCACCTGCACATTGTGCCTTTTCTACATATATTTCCATTCTCAGGAAACCAACTACCTTTTTTGAAGCTTTCAACGATCCAAAATAGCGGTTTTCCATGAAACAAGAAACAAATGTTCTCGAAACTAATGGCACTTGGATGCTCCAACAGCTTCCTCCAAACAAGAAACCAATTGGTTGTAAATAGGTATACAAAATCAAGTATAATCTTGATGTCTCTGTGGAATGATACAAGGCTCGGTTAGTGGTCAAAAGATACAGTCAGATTAAAGATTTTGACTACTAAGAAATGTTTGCACCAATAGCCAACCTTGTCATCATTCGTCTCCTTTTTGCTATTACTATTGCTCAAAATTGGCATCTTCATCAACTCGATGTCAACAATGTATTTCTCTATGGTGATCTCAACAAAGATGTCTACATGTATCTTCCACCCGGATTCGGACGAAAGAGGAAAATACGAGTATGTAAACTACACAAATCTTTGTATTTACTCAAATAAGTCTCACGACATTGGTTCATCAAGCTATCAATAACACTTAAGCTAGTCAGTTTTAACCAATTCCAAGTATGATCACTCATTATTCGTTCAAACTCGTGGTAATTCCTTCTCTACTTTTTTTTTTATGTAGACAATTTAACATTACAGGAAACAATGTACAAGATATTGAAGAAACTAATAATCACCTCATGCGACAATTCAAGCTAAAGAATCTCGGTGAATTAAAGTATTTTTTGGGCATAGAAAATTTGCGATCTAAGAAGGGAATTGTTCTATCACAACGCAAGTATGCATTTGAAATATTGAAGGACATGGGTTACCTTGGAGCCAAACCTACCAATTCACTTATAGAACATAATTTATCCCTCAACAAGGATGAAGGATAATTCATCAATGACCTCACACCCGATCAAAGATTTGTTGAGAGATTAATATACTTGACCATCACACGGCCCGATTTAGTGTATGTTATCACTACAACAGAAATAGACATTAAAGTCATTTAAAAACCGACTTTAAATTTAGCGACTTTACCCGTACATTTTATGATTTGTTTTTGTTTTTATTTTTATTTTCATTTTTCGTATTATTCAATATATATATATAGCATAAAAAACTAAAATATAAATAATAATTAAAATAATTAAAATTTTAAATATATTTAATTAATTGATAATTAAATTTATTACAAAAACAAATAATGTATATATAATACATATAGTTAACTTAAATTACAAATAAAATAATGTCGTCAAAGTGTAATTATGCGATCGAGTAAGCTTGATTGGCTTAGAATCTTGATTGGTCTTCACAAGCATTATGACAAAAAAACAGTCTAAACTTCAGACATATGAATGAAGAAATTAAATTATTATAAATATTACCATAAAAAAGAGATTATCACATACAACGACATTCGACGAACTCATATTAGCACTTTATTAATCATTTGTCTATATATATGAAGTTATCTGGAATCTCTACTAGTATTTTTGAATGCTATATATAATGAACTCTAAATATGAAATCATTATGAACTCTATGTATACAATGAATATATTTCAAGTATTATTATATATAAATTTCTTAATTATTAGAATATATATCAAAACATACATAATGCAAAACAGTTATCATTTTAATCATTTTACAAAATCATTTCTATACAAATTAAAAAATAAGCAACATGTTAGCATGAATATATAAAAACCAATCACGCATTTTGGTTGATTCTAATTTCTAAGCATGTTACTATATCATAATTAAAAAGTAATATTAATTATACGTATATAAATAAATTTGTCCACGCATAGTAAACCCACAACATTTCAGATATTATTTTCACATAAAATAAGTCAAACATGATAACAAGCAAAATAAAAAACATACCTAAATCAAAAATTTATACAAAATATAAAACAAACTGAATAATAAGCTGCAAAATTGTACTTAATAAAATATAAATAAATTTATCCACGCATAGTAAATATATATAATCCATCAAACTCACAACATTTCAGATATTATTTACACATAAAATAAGTTAAACATAATAACAAACAAAATAAAAAACATACCTAAATCAAAAATTTATACAAAATATAAAACAAACTGAATAATAAGGTACAAAATTCTACTTAATAAAATATAATTATTTATAATATATAAATAAATTTATCCACACATAGTAAATATATATAATTCATCAAACCCATAACATTTCAGATATTATTTCCACGTAAAATAAGTCAAACAAAATAAAAAATATACCTAAATCAAGAATTTATACAGAAAATGGGTATAATTTTTTTTAATATTTTACTCAAAAAAATAGTAAATTTGAAAGATAATGAGAAGAGGAATATAACTTACAAAACGACGTTACAAATGGTGGTCGGAGGTGGCCAAAAATTTAGAAAGAAGGTGGCGCACGGTGTAGATTTTGGGAGAAAATTGAGGAGAGTGAGGAAGAAAATGGAGGAGAGAGGGGAAGAAAATTGAGTTCTGCGTAAAAAATGACCCGAATTTGGATATATTAGGTAGATAGCGTCGATTGACGTGGAGAATCGACGCTATCCACGTGACATAGCGTCGGTTGACAGGGCAAACCGATGCTATCCATGTGACGTAGCGTCGGTTGATGTGGAAAACTGATGCTATCTATGTGGATAGCGTCGGTTGACATGGAGAATCGACGCTATCCACGTGACGTAACGTCAGTTGACGTGGTGAACCGACACTATCTACGTGGATAGGGTCGGTTGACGTGGATAACCGATGCTACGTCCAACGTGGATAGCGTCGATCTAAACCGAACCGACTTTAAATTCATTATAAGTCGGGTTTTTTCAAAAACCGACTTTACATAACGACTTTAATACCCATTTTTGTAGTAGTGTATGCACATTCTCAATCAATACATGGACAAACCATGATAACCATATTTGGAAACTGCTCAACAAGTGCTACGATATGTCAAGAACATACTAGGAAAATGTCTCTTTTTCTTAACAACTTATTCACTACAACTAAATGCTTTTTGTGAGGTAGATTAGGCTAGATGCACAGATACACAATGATCAGCCACGAGATATTGTATGTTTCTTGGAAGACTAAGAAGCAAAACACAATCTCACGATCAAGACAGCCTATTGCGAAGTAACCTGGTTACGATACATTTTGGATGATTTGAGTTCAAACACTCTCAACCGACAAAGTTATATTGCAACAATCAAGATACCCTTCACATTGCATCAAATCCAATGTTTAATGAACGAACCAAACACATAGAGATCAATTTCCATCTAGTAAGAGACAAAATTTAAGTTAAAATAATTAAGACTTATCATATCTCTACATCGCAGCAACTAGCAGATATCTTTACTAAATCTTTAAGTTTTTCACAGTTCTCGAACTTACTTAATAAGTTAAGAATAACTAACATATATTACAACTTGAGAGGAAATAGTGAAGAACTCGAGAACAACACACCAATTGAAGGCAACTAATACACTAACTCAAGGGAATCAACAATAAAACTAGGGACAATAAGAATCTAATAATATTTTCACTATAATTATGTTTATTTTTAATTATTATATTTTTTTATATAAATTAAATTGTAAACATTAATTTATTAAGAGAATAAAATCATTTTTTTCGTATGCATCTCATTTTAATAAAATATTTTCAAAATAATGAGTATTAAAACTTAAAATTTAATATTCAAGTAGTAAACGTTTCTACTTTATACATATACTCATGTTCACCCCAACATATCTCTGCCTATGCGTATAACAAGTTAACTGGAGGAACAAAAACCTATAAAAGGTGACCAATTGCTCTATGGAACAAACTTATTATATGTCAGAACATATCTTACATATAAGTAAGCTAAGATGGTCTAATTCTTAATACGATAGGAAAGGGTGATGTAGGTCGTTTCTTACGAGTTGTTTTGAACCTTCCTCAGCAGAGTGATGTAGGTCATTTCTTATGAGTTGTTGTGAACCTTCCTCCAGTAAGGGAACGTATATCATCAAGCGGAGTACTTGGTCTCACATCAAACAACAACCTTTAAATGCACTGAATAATATCAAATTACAACCCACGTGTTATTTAGAAGAACATATAATAATCATTCTAACAACAAGAAGCTAAAATAAGAAATTTCAAGGATAAAAATGATTTCCTTGGATGCTATATATTAGACGTTTGAGAACGATATTCGTGAGAGAAAGTGATGTAGAGTAGATAGAAAAATAGGATAGAGAATATACGAATTGAAGATTATGGATTTAGGAGAATAAGGAAGGAAGAAACAAACAGATAATTGTATTCAACCCATTATGTCGATCTAAAAAATAAATACAAGCTCTACTTTGGGCGGTATACAACCACTTGAACTAGTTAAGACATTTGGAATGAGTAAATTTGGAAATAGGTTAATTAATTGTTGATATAAATACTCTACGTACTATCTACCGTATTTATGACCGTTGGGTGTTTAATTACTATTCTTATGGTTTCAAATTTTTTGTATAATTTAAGTAATAATAATGATAAAATTAATGATGGAACGAAACATGAGGATATTACGAAATGAATTTAGGAAGTTCGGTAAGTTGTATATAATCGCTCAATAATGAGAGGAAACACGCATGTTAATTAATAAATAATTCATTATTTTTGAGGTAATTATATTAAAAAAATATTCAGTAAACAATATTTTTTAATACAAAGCATTCGAGTTTAAGAGGGGAGAAAGAAAGAATCCAATGTGAATCCCAATAACATATATGTTAATAATTAAATTTATAAATATGTATATTATATATATAAATAAATAAATATTATTTATATTAATTAATTATATATATATTATGTTAATATTAATTATTTAATTTAAATGATTATTGTATTAAATAATGAAAGTTTTATTTGAATAAAACTTAATAATATTTAAATTATAGATGTTTAAATGATACTGAGGGACGGCAAAACAAAAATGAAGGCTTACTACCGAAAAAGGCAGAAAAGAAAAAAATGCAGGCAGTATGGAGAGAGTATGTATGTGGATGAGATTGGAAATGATATATAGGAGGTTCAAGTGGCTTCAAATGGGACAGCTTTGTTGATATTTGATTGAGTGATTGATTGATTGATAGTGATTCAATCCCTTACCACTCTGCGCCGTATGAATCCATACCGTCTTTTTCATTAAATATGCATCTATTTTTTTTGTTCTTAATTTAATTTCAGAGTAACAATATATAAATTAAGAAACACTTAATTATATTCCAAGTTTTTGATTATAAAAAATCAATTGTAATAGGTACGTTTTAATTCTTCATTTTTATAAAAATTAAAAAAAAATAGATATAATATTAACCGTTGATATTAACAAAAACATAAAACATATTATATATATAATTTTTTTTCAAAGTTTCATCCAATGGCCCATTGGTATAGAGTGTGTCGTGCGTGTGAAAAGTAGAGCTGGTAGAAGAAGTTGGTGGTAGTGATAGGTACATATTTATTTCTGCTACCAAATCTTTGCCATCCACCATCGGTTGCCAATTTAAGATAAGAGAGATAACTAAAATTTCGATTATGATCTAGTCAATTTCTACATGACATGTCAAGCACAAAATATATGGATAATATAAATATAAATATTTATTTTATTATATGGTATTATTTACCACAATAAAATATTGATATAGAAAACAACAAAATGAGATAGATACAATGTTTCGTACCTAATAAATCAATTACTTGGCTATAGTAGCAATTCTTTTAATCGATCTATATTATATTAAAATATCAAATAAAAAAATATCTGAAAACTATTAAAGGGAACATAGAGACAAAATTATATCATTTCAACACCAAGCTTAATTCTTCCGTTACATAGTAAAAATAATTAAAATCATTGATATAATTTTAAGGCTTTGAAATTATATTGTTTGGACTTTCGTAGCTAACATAATGTTAGTTATGAGTTATGTTATATATTGCTCCTTAGTGAGCAAATTAGAAAAGTCATACATTGGTTATGAATGAAGATGAGTATTGGATTTGGGGCTATAAATAAAGTCCTCCTTTACCATTTGTAAACATCCCAAAAATTATAAATCTTCCTCTCTTTTGTAAAGGTAATTGATTAACTCAATTTTGCCCAATTAGTTGTAATTTTGGAGTTCATCTAATTGGAGATAGTGGAAGTGGTCAACGATGCCCGAGGACCTAGGTAACATTTATACCGAACCTCGTTAAATTTCTGGTGTTATTATTTTTCTGCTTTAATATTTCTGTTTCAATATCTGTTTTAGTATATTTTAGCATTATATTTCCAATACCATTATTTTGTCGGGTTAGTTTGAGTTCTATTCATTTAAATCATAAGTGAATAGTTACTACTTAGAATAGGGAAAATATACCCGATTTTCCCAACAATTGGTATCAGAGCCGAAGGTTTTCTACCTAGGCATTTGTTTGTATTCCGTTTGTTTGCTATTGGAATATAGTTGCTAGTTGTTGTAATTTGAAGAAATGGCGGAAGAAAAATTTCTTTCAAACAAAGGCCAGTCATCCACGTCAAGTAGAACTATGGTGATGAATGCAAGGTTCGAGGTGGAGAAGTTTGATGGAACCGGTCATTTCGGCATGTGGCAAGGCGAAGTTCTAGATGCTCTGTTTCAATAAGGTCTAGACATTGCTATTGAAGAAGAGAAACCAGATGGAGCAGATGAAGTAGAGTGGAAAAATATCAACCGATTGGCATGTGGTACAATTCGTTCGTGTCTCTCAAGAGAACAAAAGTATACGTTCATGAAGGAGACATCCACAAGTAAGTTGTGGAAGGCGTTGGAGAACAAGTTCATGAAGAAGAGTGGACAGAATCGGCTCTATTTGAAGAAGAAGTTGTTCCGGTTTGAATACCTTCCAGGTATTACAATAAACGACCACATTACTGCTTTTAATCAATTAGTAGCAGATTTGTTAAATATGGATGAAACTTTTAAAGATGAAGATTTAGCCTTGATGTTGTTAGCTTCCCTTCCTGATGAGTTTGATCATCTTATTACGAGCTTACTCATTGGGAAGGATAAAGTGTCTTTTGAGGAAGTTTGTGCTGCTTTGTATAGTTATGAAATTAGAAAGAAAGATAAAAGAGAAAGCAGGAATGAAGCAGCAGAGGCATTGTCTGTAAGAGGACGTCCGCAAACACAACATAAAGGAAGGAGAGGTAGATCTCTATCAAAAGGAAGACTTGGTAAAGATGAATGTGCCTTTTGTCATGAGAAAGGCCATTGGAAGAAAAATTGTCCGAAGCTACAAAAGAAAGGAAAAGTTGTGCAATCTGATGCATGTGTAGCTGAAAGCAATTCAAATTCAGATTTTGCATTGGTTGGTTCGTCAACATCATCTCATCCTGGTGATTGGATTTTTGATTCAGCATGTACTTTCCATATGTCTCCTAACAAGGAGTGGTTCTTTAACTTAAAAGAACTAGACGGTGGAGTTGTTTTCATGGGTAATGATTATCCATGCAAAGTTTTGGGAATCGGTACAATTCGTTTGAAGAATCAAGATGGTTCAACCAGGGTCTTGACAGATGTTCATTATGTTCCAGATATGAAGAAGAATCTCGTTGCTGTGGGAGTCTTAGAATCAAAAGGCTTCACTGTGACTATACAAAATGGGGCATATTTGGTTACTTCTGGAGCACTTATGGCAATGAAAGGTGTTCGAAAGAATAACTTGTACTACTACCTTGGTAGTACGGTTATTGGGACAGCATCAGCAGCAGTTTCAGAGGAAGAAAGAGATTTAGAAACTACCAAGCTGTGGCATATGCGTTTGGGACATGCTGGTGAAAAAGCTTTGCAAATTCTAGTAAAGCAAGGCCTGTTAAAAGGTGCGAGAACCGGCAAGATGGAATTTTGTGAGCATTGTGTATTGGGGAAGCAGAAAAGAGTAAGCTTTGGCACTGCTCTCCATAATACAAAGGGCATTTTGGATTACATCCATACGGATGTATGGGGGCCAACAAGAACTCCATCCATGAGTGGCAAACATTATTATGTCACTTTTGTTGATGATTTTTCCAGAAGAGTTTGGGTGTATCTCATGAAGAAGAAGGATGAAGTGTTGGGAATTTTTCTCAAATGGAAGAAGATGATCGAGACTCAGACTAATAAAAAGATCAAGCGTCTGAGGTCTGATAATGGCACTGAGTACACAAACGATCCATTTATGAAAGTTTGTGAAGAAGAAGGGATAGTGCGACACTTCACTATTCGAAAAACACCACAACAAAACGGAGTTGCAGAACGTATGAATCGGACTTTGTTGGAGAAGGTTCGGTGTATGTTGTCAAATGCTGGTTTAGGCAAGCAGTATTGGGCTGAGGCTGTGACATATGCATGTCATCTCGTCAATCGTCTACCATCGTCTGCTCTTGAAGGCAAAACACCTATGGAGGTATGGTCTGGAAAACCTGCTAGAGATTACGATTTCTTACATGTGTTTGGTTCAATTGCATACTACCATGTAACGGAATCAAAGTTGGACCCAAGAGCCAAGAAAGCCATTTTTTTGGGGATCCCTTCTGGTTCTAAGGGATATCGACTATGGTGCCTTGAAACGAAAAAGATAATCTTAAGCAGAGATGTTACCTTTGATGAATCTGCCTTGTTGCAAAAGGTAACTAAGAAGATTGATGGCACTTTAGAACAGGTGGAGCAAACTCTGAAACAAGTGGAGTTTGAAAGCAAAATTGTTAATCCAGTTAGTGAAGATAAGACAGAAGTTGATCCTCCATTGACAGAAGATGAATCAGATGAAGAGGTTTTAACCCAAGAACCTTCATAGCAACAAGAAGAAACTGCAGTTGATAGGCCACGATGACAAAATGTCAAGGTACCTGCTCGATACAAGGATTTTGAAGACCTATCTGCTCAATTTAAGGATACGGTAGCCTGTGCACTTTCAGTTGTGCATGATGATGTTCCTTCCATATATAAAGAAGCAATTAGAAGCCCTGAAGTAGAAAGATGGAAGGAAGCCATGGATGAAGAACTTCTATCCCTTCAGAAGAATAAAACATGGAAGTTGACACAACTACCTAAGGGCAAGAAGGCAATTGGATGCAAATGGGTGTATGCAAAGAAAGATGGATTTCCTAACAAAGATGGTATTCGCTACAAGGCAAGGTTGGTGGCTAAGGGCTACGCTCAGAAGGAGGGAATCGATTATAATGAGGTATTTTCTCCAGTTGTAAAACATTCTTCCATTAGAATTTTGTTGGCCTTGGTAGCACAGTTCAATCCGCGTTTCTACACGGTGACTTAGAAGAGAAAATCTATATGTCTAAGCCAGAAGGGTTTATTGTTGCTGGTAAAGAGAATTGGGTTTGTAAGCTGAACAAATCATTGTATGGATTGAAGCAATCTCCAAGGCAGTGGTACAAACAATTTGATCAGTTTATGTTGCAACAGAAGTACACCAGAAGCACACATGATCATTGTGTGTATTTTCGCAAGCTGCAAAATGAGTCTTTCGTCTATCTCCTATTGTACGTCGATGATATGTTGATCGCATCGAAGAGCCAAGCATAAATTGAAAAGTTGAAGGCTCAACTAAGTCAAGAGTTCGAGATGAAAGATTTGGGAGAAGCCAAGAAGATTCTCGATATGGAGATAAGCAGAGACAGGAAGAAGGGGAAGCTTAGTTTGACCCAGAGTCAATATTTGAAGCGGATACTACAACGTTTTGGTATGAATGAACAGACAAAACCTGTAAGTACTCCGCTAGTTCCTCAATTCAAGCTTAGTGCTCAATTATCTCCTAAGAATGATGCAGAACGAGAATATATGGCAAAGGTACCATATGCAAATGCAGTTGGTAGCTTGATGTATGCAATGGTGTGTACAAGACCTGACATTTCACATGCGGTTGGTACTGTAAGCAGGTACATGCATGATCCTGGTAAAGGACATTGGTTGGTTGTGAAATGGATTCTACGGTATATTATAAATACTGTAGATGTTGGTTTAGTATTTCAGCAGGATAATACCATTGGTCAATGTGCAGTCAGATATTGTGATTCTGACTATGCAGGAGATTTAGATAAGCGTCGGTCAACTACTGGTTATGTGTTTACTCTTGCTAGAGCACCAGTCAGTTGGAAGTCTACCTTGCAGTCCACAGTTGCTTTGTCTACTACAGAGGCAGAGTATATGGCAGTTACAGAGGCTGTGAAGGAAGCTATTTGGTTACGAGGTTTGCTTGAAGACTTGGGAGTTGGTCAAAAACATATTAAGGTGTTTTGTGATAGTCAGAGTGTTATTCATTTAGCAAAGAACCAAGTCTACCATGCACGTACAAAGCACATTGACGTTCGTTATCATTTCGTGCGAGAGATTATTGAAGAAGGTGGAGTACTAGTTCAGAAGATTAGTACGACAGAGAATCCCGCAGATATGATGACCAAGGTGGTAACAGCAATCAAGTTCAAACATTGTCTGGACTTGATTAACATCCTACAAATCTGAATTGGCATTGGCGTCGTTGATCTAGTAATTGAAGAAATCATTTTAAACCACTAAGTCGCTAAGGTGGAGATTTGTTATATATTGCTCCTTAGTGAGCAAATTAGAAAAGTCCCACATTGGTTATGAATGAAGATGGGTGTTGGATTTGGGGCTATAAATAAAGCCCTCCTTCACCATTTGTAAACATCCCAAAATTTGTAAATATTCCTCTCTTTTGTAAGGGTAATTGATTAGCTCAATTTTGTCCAATTAGTTGTAATTTTGGAGTTCATCCAATTGGAGATAGTGGAAGTGGTCAACGACGCCCGAGGACCTAGGTAACATTTATACCGAACCTCGTTAAATTTCTGGTGTTATTATTTTTCTGCTTTAATATTTCTGTTTCAATATCTGTTTTAGTATATTTTAGCATTATATTTCCAATACCATTATTTTTTCGGGTTAGTTTGAGTTCTATTCATTTAAATCATAAGTGAATAGTTATTACTTAGAATAGGGAAAATATACCCGATTTTTCCAACAAGTTATGACTAAGCAAAAGATTAAGAGAGAAGAGTGACCCCCTATATTTTTATTGCTTTTAATTAATATAATTCAGTAAAGAAAAATTAAAAAATTAAAAAATTAAATCAATGATTTTATTATTATTATTATTATTATTATATGTTAGTCAAATAAAAAAAGTTGAAACTAAACAATTGCAAAAAACTGCATGGTTATGTACTTAAGTGCAGAAATTGGCTGCTCTCCCCAATTTTCAATCCACGCCGGTAATGCGGTAACAATACATGAGAAACATCTATTTTTTTGGGCCTAATATAAGCCCAACGTTATGTATGAAGCTTTAAGAGATGAAGAATTTAATTTAAAGAAGAAATAGGGGAAAAAAGGGGGGAAGAAAATGAAGAAATATTCAAACAATAAAATAAAAATAAAACCTATTTATGGCATAGCTAAAGAACAATGGACCATGGGCCTTATAATGTACAAGTTAAAAGATAATTCATAATAGGGTTTATTGTTACTTAGAGTGTCAAAATATGTATTCTCCTAACCTAGCTTACTCTTTTTCTTGATAAAATTAGTTTTTTATTCTTATATGTTTTGTGTTGTAGAAAATAAAATGGTAAGTAATGTAGCTTTGAAATATATACAAGGAAACAAAGTATTAGAGAATATGTTAATGTTTTTTTGTCTAATACTATGATCAATTGTTTATTTCATACCTGATAATTATAAAATATTATGATAATATTATTCATATTTAAATATTCATTACCTTATAATCTTGTATGAGTTAAAGAAAGTATTTAAGTGCATTCATGCACTTAAAAGGGAAGTAGTTTATCCAATAATTCTTAAAAACTTTTGTATTTAGAGACATTAAAATGAGTTATATAAGTGCATTTTGTTTTTGTTTAGCTCATTTTAGAATTATAATTCAATTCGGCTTATTTAAATTATAAGTGAATCAAGTTTGTTTCAATTCAATTTTAAATAAGATGAGTTATGTAATTAGTAAATGATTTTATTTATTCTTCTAAAAAATAAAATAAAATTTATAATTTGTTTAAAACTAGAGACACTTTTGATTATAGTTTTATAAAATAAGAAAACATAGTATATTTTAATTATAATTTTTTATAATAATATTATTAAGAGAAATATTTTTTCAATTGAACTCTTTTTCAACTCATCGTTACAATAAATCAATTTTAAAATAAGTGAGCTCCTCATTTCATACTTCTATTCATTTTACAAACATAATGCTTGATTTTGTTGACATTGAGTTACGTGCACGGGATCTCCTTATCATCCTTTATTTAACCTCATCTACGAAAATTAACTCAAATTAATTTGATTATACATCAAGTAAAGGAAACAAAAATGATATCTATATAAGTTAAAAAATATATATATATATATATCAATTACATAATTACTTTAAGATTTAAAATTTCCAAGTTCACATCTAATTTGAAACACGTTGATTATGTATGCAATAACCATAAATATAACACTACTAAAAGGAAATTTGTTTATACATAATTTCCATGACACAAACTACATTTCATCATCTTATTTGAATTAAAGTCTTAATTCCATGTAACTAAATACGTGCAATTAACATTCTTTCCCAATAAGTTGCTGC
The DNA here is from genome assembly GCA_037013495.1 of Hippophae tibetana. Lineage (NCBI taxonomy): Eukaryota > Viridiplantae > Streptophyta > Magnoliopsida > Rosales > Elaeagnaceae > Hippophae > Hippophae tibetana. The sequence continues at coordinate 44,182,137 of CM072808.1, forward strand.
TTTGATAGTTGATGGCTGTGCAAATTATTAGGGTTTCAAACATTACCTCCTTCGTGTAGCCTTCTTTATCTTTTATCCTTCCCTATTGTACCTTCTTTTGTTTTTCTTTCGTTTCTTTCATGTTCATCATCGACGAGTGATTTAGGTCACATTTGGATAAGTTTATATACATTAGATTGAATAGCACGCACAAACAAAGAAAAATGTGCTCCACTCTATAAACAGTCAAAAATGACAGGAAGGGAAAAGGAAGAAGGGTGTAAAATTTACATTTTATCCTTACTTAAAAAGTCTCATTTTTTTTTATTTGTTATTGTTTAAAATTAACTTAAATTGAACTTTTTGAGAAACATTTGTATTAAATAAGAGTATTTTTATACAGAAAATTATGTTAAAATATAGATAATAAGTAAAAAAATTAATTAAATATAAATACTGAAAAATTACCAATCTGAAAAATCTTAATCAATATCTTAGAATGCTATTAAGTCATCTATTCAACCTTGTACAAGCTGCTTACGTTAGTCACTTGAAAGTATAAATAAGATTATATGTAACTTGCTGTTATATTAAATCTGTAACGAGTATTAATATTATTTAATAATAATTATATAATATTAATTTATTATTAAAATATTTATCTTTTATATAATTATATGTGTAAGTTTCGACTCAAAATACATTTAAGGGGTCATCACATCTCTCGGCAAAATTGAATCGATTACCAAACTTATTATTTCATATTAATATAATGATAACGCTATTTCGAGCAGCATTCAGTTAAGCACGGAGGTGCTACATAGTATAAAATATTTTATTAATTTATAGTATAATTTAGAAAAAAAATAAGTTTTTTTTATTGGAATTTTAATGGATGTAATTACAATAAGATACCCTATTTTCTAAATGATAAATAAAATTATAAAAATAATAATAAAAATGAAACATGTTTATCTTTAATAATCATACTTATTTATAATATAATAATCTTAACTTTAAAATGATGAGATATAAATCGATATGGGGATAGATGTGGACAGTTATATTAATAATTATAATCATTTTGTAATAATTTTAGATACTTTTTATTAATTACCATTGATTATAAGTGGGTTGCAATATATTTACAGTTTAATCATTTTTTTTAATATTTATTTAAAAATATATTTAGTTTTAAAAAATTAAATATTAATTTAATTCTTATTTTATTATATTATTTAAAATATTGATATTAATTTTTATTTTTAACTATTTATCGTATATTTTTTAAAAAAAAAATAAGAATAAATAAAATTTAATCTAAATATACAAAGTATTGTATGTTTTATTATTAAAATTATATTTTTATTTATATGTATATAAAATAATAATATTAATATATATTTAATTTTAATTAACTACAGTTTCAATATTACAATAATTATCTCTGTCTTATACTTTTTTTGTTACATTTATTTAAAAAAAAATAGTTAGATTTTTCATATATAAAATGTCAATCCCTATTAAGATTTAAACAAGATAAAAGTATTTTTAATTTATGAATTTATATATATATATATATGAGCATATACCTTTAATTTTGTTTTATGTCGATGGCTGATTAGGTTTGAAATTGAAGGGCTATTCTACGTTTCATCAACTTCGGATGATGTATAAATCTTACCAAATATCCACCCTTATCAATCAAAATGATTATTAAGGCTTTTTTAGGTGTCGTGGATTCTGGTGAAAAATCCAAACTTAGGCTCTGGGAATTATAAATTAAACATTAATTGGCTCTGAACACATTTTCATTTTTCTGTCTATTTATAATTACATATAATTATTATTTGTATTTTTTAAACCTACATCAGTTACTTTGATCCCTTAATAAATAACTCATGAGATTATATATATTGTAGTTGAAATAGTATAAATCTTTATACTATCACCATAAATTTAGATTTAAATTTTAACTGTATAATATTTTATTTATTTAATAAAAAATAAGAATTTAATTCTTAAAAAAGAATATAGCCCCATCCATGGAGTAAATATGAGTCCTTTCCAATACACAAGTTTCTTGTTTCTTCCTTGAAATGTCTTCTTCTCCATGTTTCATGTTGAGCAATATAGCTATTGGGAAGGTATATCTTATGTAGCAATGTTAATTGGAATTTTATGTAAAATATCATAAAATCTAGGTAATAGTTGCTTTAATTTAAATAATAAAAAAAGAAATGTATGAAGACTATTTCATCTTCAAAATTTACGCCACATTCGCAAATATGTATTTAAATATCAACTGCACGACTCACAATTCAAAAGAAAATATATTTATTCATTTGAATTTAAAAATATATTATTTATTCATTTAATTTTTAAAAATAATTAATTAAAAATAAATAACATTATTTTAATATTTTTTATAATAAAATATTATTCTTTCATAACAAGTGATTAAAATATTATTAAAATTTAATAATGATAAAATGATAGTTAATATAAAAAAATTCTTAAAAAATCATTTTAATATTTGTTTGTTATTACTATTTTAATTTTAATTTTTAAAACTAAAAATAAAAATATGCATTTAAATAATTTTATGTTATATTATTATTATTATTAATTTTTTAAAAATAAATTTATACTCAATTTCATTTTACCTTTATTAATGGCTACAATTTTATAATATTTTAATTATTTTATAATAAAAAAATATTAAAAAAATATTATTTATCGATATTTTTTAAAATTTAGAAAACTAAACTACGTGAATTTCATAATCAAAACGGCTTATCTCCCACTATAAATGTTTATCCTTTGAAGAAATTAAGAAGTGTTCATTCTATGATTATTCCTTCTAACCGCTAAAATAGTGATATTTTGCTCGTAATAATTAATATGATATTTGGCACCGATGTAGTTTTAATTTGATAATTTCAAGAAAAAAAAACATACATTTTAATCACAAAAGATACCCATAAATCTTATAATTTTAAACTTTCAAAATTAAAATACACATTTATTTATTTATTTTAAAATTATAAAACTAAATTACTTTAGTTAAAAATAATGGAATTAAAAAGATTTTTCTATGAAATTGATAGGAACTTCTGTATTACTCATCTTTTAATTCTATTTCAATAATAAGTTACTCTTATTCTTTAGATTTAACAAATTAGTTGTACACGTTACAAAATAAATATTTTTTAATTAAATAATTAATGTGTTTTGAATTTATAAATTAAAACGAATAAATAATATTACATTTATGCTAATTTTGATTAGAAGATGTGAATGGGTTCATGATGCTCAATCATGGAACCCTTATGTGTCCTGTTCCCTACAACCCACGTACCAAAAAAGAAGTACATAACCTCCACTAAATATGCTCCAATTGTTCTTATTCATAACGTGGAATCACTTCTCTATTCTTACTCTGCTTCTAGGTATCTAATTTGCATAAATATCAATTTGTAGTCACCTTTTCATCATTACTAATTGTAGGAAATGAAATAAAATAATGATTTCATTCATTCTTCATTTTTTAACAGATATGTGATTATGTTTGTAATGTAAGAGTGATAGAGAAGTCGAAGACAAAAAGATAATGAAATTAATTACTACATATATTATCTTTGCAGCGTGTAAAATGTAATAAATTAACTAACCGTTAAATGTTTAATTCACACACATGTATATAAGTGATTATGTGGTCTATATGTCTCGACTAAAAGTTGGGAGTTTTGAATGTTTTTTTTTTAAATAATTTTAAGAGGAGTGGTCTAAATTAAAAGAATTTCGTTAAAAGTAATTTAAAGATAATTATTAAGATATTTAGTATAAAAATAGTTTACAGTGACGTTTTAGTAATTAAATTAAGAGATATATAAATATATAAATTTTTTTTTTCCAAAATAAGAATTATTTAATTTTTTAAAAAATAATAATATTTCTCAAAATTTTAAAAACTATGAATATTATCAAGATATTAAAAAATATTTTAAATTATTTGAAACTACTCACCGTAAAAAAAAATGATTACAAAAATATTTGTTGTAATTAAAAAAAATTAAAGAAGAGGTGTATATTTGTTGTTATTCTACTTTCCAAAGATGCCATGTTATGCACTATTATTAATAGTGACAAGACCTTTGTGATAGATATTGCATTATTATCTCATGCAACAATCTTGGGATAAGTTCTAAAAGATTATGTTAATTGATTATGATTTTGAAAGATATTAAAAGCATTCCATTATTTGTGAGTTGTGAAAAAAAAAACTTACCAGTCAGTGCTTTCAGATAATATGCTTCTTCTAAAAGTGCTTTTATTCAACCAACACATTTACTTTTTTTGTCATCTCACTCTATCTTTTGTTTGAGTGGAGGATCTAACACAATTCAATCTCAAACTAATAATTTTTTATACTATACAATTATTTGAACTTTCATCCAAACTTTAGAGTCAACAACTATGGAAAGTTAGTGGCATGAAACATGAAACTTTCTTCACTCTATATATAAAATCCTAGTCCATATAGTGTGTAGTAGTATCAAATTCTTCATCCCTCACTCTTAAGCTTAATTTCTCTCATTCTCTTGTAAGAATCTGAAGATGTCAAATAAAAGTCTTGCTAGTTCAAAACTAATGTTGACAAGGAGTCGAACTCTACCAAGCAGAATCCACCATGGAGTTGTAGGATACATCTCATCCTCTCTTCAATATTTATGAATTTCGCTATGGACCATATAATATAATATACTTCTTGTAGGCTATGTATATATGCATGTTTAATCTATATGTTGATTTCAGGTGGAAGATAGGGATGATATTAGACACTATTTACAAGTGGAAGCCCAACCTAAAGCCCATGTTGAAGATGGAGCTATAAACCCTCAGTCCAATTATTCCAAATGCTTTGATGATGATGGTCGCTTAAAGAGAACTGGTATGGACTGTGAAAACTTCATTGTCTAGTTAAGTCATCTTTGATAACCATGTAAATTCTTTATTTTCAAATCCAAAACTTCTTAGAGAAAAAAAATAAAAGTTACATGATAACTAATTTAAATTTAAATTTTAAAAATTAGATATTATTTATTTGATAAACTAATTTATAATTTAATTTTTATTATAAACTTAAATTTTAAATTTATTTTTGATATACTTCCATTAAATGTTGACTCTTTAATTTAGTATGATTGACTTATTTATTTTTAACGTTAAGAAATAAAAAAAATATAACATGAGATTTTAAAACTAAATTTTAAAATTTTAAAAATATAAAAATTAAAAACGAGTTATTTAACGTACCAAATTTTAAAATTTATAAATTTTAAAAATTAAAATTGAAAATTATATATGGTTAATATCATTGTTTACTTAGTATAAGTAATCATAGTTCCAAAACAGAGCAAATATTTGTTGTGTTGCTTGTAATTTTAGTTAGAAGTGATGTTAGTGAAAAGTGATTTTAGAACAAAGCGCTTTAAGCAAACAAATTGATAGAAACACAAAATGTGCTTTTTGATAAAAACAATTGTTGGTTCCGAAGCACTTTTACATGACAAAAGGACTCTCTGTATCATCATTATTTACTTGACTTAGATGTCTTCATTTTACTTAATTGCAGAATAAATAGTAGAATTAATATTACAACAAATAAAAAAATTGTTTGTGCAGGAACATTTTGGACAGGAGCATCACACATAATTACAGCAGTAATAGGATCAGGAGTGCTTTCATTGGCATGGGCAATAGCACAGCTTGGTTGGGTTGCAGGACCAATTGTGCTGATCCTTTTTGCCTTTGCCAATCTCTACAGTTCCAATCTCTTGGCCCAATGTTATAGAACGGGTGACCCTGTTACTGGACATCGAAATTACACATACACGGATGCTGTCAAATCCAACTTGGGTAATTCAATTGATTGTCTCCAATGTATTCTGTCTCTTTTTCAATTTATTTCTTATTCAAGTAATATATGCAGGAGGAAAAAAGGTAATTCTATGTGGTTTGATTCAGTACTTGAATATGTTTGGTGTTGCAATTGGCTACACAATAGCTGCATCAGTCAGCATGATGTGAGTAGTAGTACTAATCTTAGTGTTGAACCTAATTACTCTGGAGCTTTGGTTTAGGAAATTTTACTATGAAGGTTTATTATGTGAACTATTATATGTAGGGCAATAAAGAGATCAAATTGTTTCCATAAAAGTGGAGGAAAAGATCCATGTCACATGTCAAGCAATGGGTACATGATAACCTTCGGAATTTCAGAGATAATATTTTCTCAGATTCCAGATTTCAGTCAAGTATGGTGGCTCTCCATTGTTGCAGCTATCATGTCCTTCATATATTCAGGAGCTGGTCTTGGTCTTGGCATAGGCAAAGTTGCAGGTAAATAGAATATTTTGAATCTTTGTTGGATAGATTAAACAGGATTCTGTCTTGTTATTGGAGTTTAAATCAAAGTATCATTTGAAAAACAGACAATTGTGCATTCTTCCTTTTGCAGGAAATGGAAGTTTTAAAGGAAGCCTCTTAGGTATTAGCATAGGGACAGTAACTAAAGCTGGAACAGTTACTGAAGCACAAAAGATGTGGAGGAGTTTGCAGGCTCTTGGAGCTATGGCCTTTGCCTATTCCTTTTCTTTAGTTCTCATTGAAATTCAGGTATTCGACTATAAAAACCCTCAAACCCCAACAGCAAAAAAGCACCTGAAAGTGAAGATGTACTAAGATGCTTTTTCTGCAGGATACAATAAAATCTCCTCCTGCAGAATATAAGACAATGAAGAAGGCAACCTTATTGAGTATAGTTGTTACCACAGTGTTCTATTTGCTTTGTGGATGCTTTGGATATGCAGCCTTTGGTGATGATGCGCCAGGAAATCTTCTCACCGGCTTTGGATTCTATAACCCATACTGGCTTCTTGACATAGCCAATGTTGCAATTGTTATCCACCTTGTTGGTGCATATCAGGTACACTGTCCCGAGCAGATGGTTTTGAAATGCCTATTTATTTTCGAGTTTTCTTTTACGAAACATTTAACCCACCAGTGTAAGAGAAAAATATTGTGAACTGCAGGTATTTTGCCAGCCACTATTTGCGTTTGTGGAAAAATGGAGTGCACAAAAGTGGCCAAAGAGTGATTTTGTAACAGCAGAGTATGACATATCAATACCCTTTTGTGGCGTGTACCAACTTAACTTGTTTCGCTTAGTTTGGAGAACAGTATTTGTGTTGATGACAACACTAACTGCTATGCTCTTGCCTTTCTTCAATGATGTTGTTGGATTACTAGGAGCCTTTGGCTTCTGGCCTTTGACAATCTACTTTCCAATTGAGATGTACATTTCCCAGAAGAAGATTGGGCGCTGGACTAGCAGATGGCTTGGACTTCAATTGCTTAGTATTACTTGTCTTGTTGTTTCTATAGCTGCTGCTGTTGGCTCAACAGCTGGAGTAGTTCTTGATTTAAAGACATATAAGCCCTTTAAAACTAGCTACTGAAAGAAACCAATTTATTGTACTTTGACAATGTGATATCGATACAAGAATTGGTTCAATAATACCACTGTGAGGGCTAGAGAGTAGCAAATCAAATGGAGTTATAATACAGAATAAGCTCTAATATTGTACTGTGTGAAAAATTTGAGAATTAAATCAACTTCTCTGTCAAATATTTTCTCTCCCATTCTTTCTCTTTGAAGTTCATTTGGGAAAACATTAGGGTTTTGACTACTTTTCTTATTTGTAAGAGAATCAAAATTTAGTAAGCATGGAGATCTCTCTTTTGCTCCCAAAAATGTAGTTAACAACAGAAGCAAGAAGAACTGCTGCCAAGATATGCTATATATACGACCAAGCTCAATATAATTTTCAACAAAAGCACTTCCATTATCTAAAAACTAAAAGTTAATTGCAAATCAGAAAGAACCCAAATAAATACTCTTCTTATGAATGACATAGACAAATTGCTTTTCACTCATAGGTCACAAAGAAAAGTAGAGAAAAATTGCTGCTATGACCGTTACTTGCTTTTAGCCACCGATTCTGCAGCAGCATCTGTTTGAGCAGTAGCTTTAGCAAGAGCTGTAGGTTTAAGCACACTCTTTGGATTCAGTGCCTTTCTTATTTTGAACACAGCCCAAGCAGTCCCAAATGCATGTCCTGCTGCATCAAGCCCTTCGTTTGTTACTTCTGCTGCTTGTTCTCCATACCTGCAATCACATAAAAAGAATTTTCACCGTGTTATATATAGCTCCTTAGTGAGCAAATTAGAAAAGTCTCACATTGGTTAGGAATGAAGATGTGTGTTGGATTTTGGGCTATAAATAAAGCCCTCCTTCACCATTTGTAAACATCCTAAAATTTGTAAATCTTCCTCTCTTTTGTAAGGGTAATTGATTAGCTCAATTTTGTCCAATTAGTTGTAATTTTGGAGTTCATCCAATTGGAGATAGTGGAAGTGGTCAAAGACGCCCGAGAACCTAGGTAACATTTATACCGAACCTCGTTAAATTTCTGGTGTTATTATTTTTCTGGTTTAATATTTCTGTTTCAATATCTGTTTTAGTTTATTTTAGCATTATATTTCCAATAGCATTATTTTGTCGGGTTAGTTTGAGTTCTATTCATTTAAATCATAAGTGAATAGTTACTACTTAAAATAGGGAAAATATACCCGATTTTTCCAACAATTGGTATCAGAGCCGAAGGTTTTCTACCTAGGTATTTGTTTGTATTCCGTTTGTTTGCTATTGGAATATAGTTGCTAGTTGTTGTAATTTGGAGAAATGGCGGAAGAAAAATCTCTTTCAAACAAAGGCCAGTCATCCACATCAAGCAGAACTATGGTAATGAATGCAAGGTTCGAGGTGGAGAAGTTTGATGGAACCGGTCATTTCGGCATGTGGCAAGGCGAAGTTCTAGATGCTCTGTTTCAACAAGGTCTAGACATCGTCATTGAAGAAGAGAAACCAGATGGAGCAGATGAAGTAGAGTGGAAAAATATCAACCGATTGGCATGTGGTACAATCCGCTCGTGTCTGTCAAGAGAACAAAAGTACACGTTCATGAAGAAGACATCCGCAAGTAAGTTGTGGAAGACGTTGGAGAACAAGTTCATGAAGAAGAGTGGACAAAATTGGCTCTATTTGAAGAAGAAGTTGTTCCGGTTTGAATACCTTCCAGGTACTACAATAAACGACCACATTACTGCTTTTAATCAATTAGTAGCAGATTTGTTAAATATGGATGAAACTTTTAAAGATGAAGATTTAGCCTTGATGTTGTTAGTTTCCCTTCCTGATGAGTTTGATCATCTTATTACGAGCTTATTCATTGGGAAGGATAAAGTGTCTTTTGAGGAAGTTTGTACTGCTTTGTATAGTTATGAAATTAGAAAGAAAGATAAAAGAGAAAGCAGGAATGAAGCAGCAGAGGCTTTGTCTGTAAGAGGACGTCTGCAAACACAACATGAAGAAAGGAGAGGTAGATCTCTATCAAAAGGAAGGCTTGGTAAAGATGAATGTGCCTTTTGTCATGAGAAAGGCCATTGGAAGAAAAATTGTCCGAAGCTACAAAAGAAAGGAAAAGTTGTGCAATCTGATGCATATGTAGCTGAAAGCAATTGAAATTCAGATTTTGCATTGGTTGGTTCGTCAACAACATCTCATCCTGGTGATTGGATTTTTGATTCAGCATGTACTTTCCATATGTCTCCTAACAAAGAGTGGTTCTTTAACTTTGAAGAACTAGAAGGTGGAGTTGTTTTCATGGGTAATGATTATCCATGCAAAGTTTTGGGAATCGGTACAATTCGTTTGAAGAATCGAGATAGTTCAACCAGGGTCTTGACAGATGTTCATTATGTTCCAGATATGAAGAAGAATCTCATTGCTGTGAGAGTCTTAGAATCAAAAGGCTTCACTGTGACCATACAAAATGGGGCAATGAAGGTTACTTCTGGAGCACTTGTGGCGATGAAAGGTGTTCGGAAGAATAACTTGTACTACTACCTTAGTAGTACGGTTATTGGAACAGTATCAGCAACAGTTTCAGATGAAGAAAGAGATTTAGAAACTACCAAGTTGTGGCATATGCGTTTGGGACATGCTGGTGAAAAAGCTTTACAGATTCTGGTAAAGCAAGGCCTGTTAAAAGGTGCGAGAACCGGCAAGTTGGAATTCTGTGAGCATTGTGTATTGGGGAAGTAGAAAAGAGTAAGCTTTGGCGCTGCTCTTCATAATACAAAGGGAATTTTGGATTATATCCATACTGATGTATGGGGGTCAACAAGAACTCCATCCATGAGTGACAAACATTATTATGTCACTTTCGTTGATGACTTCTCTAGAAGAGTTTGGGTGTATCTCATGAAGAAAAAGGATGAAGTGTTGGGGATTTTTCTCAAGTGGAAGAAGATGATCGAGACTCAGACTGGTAAAAAGATCAAGCGTCTGAGGTCTGATAATGGCACTGAGTTCACAAACGATCCATTTATGACAGTTTGTGAAGAAGAAGGGATAGTGCGACACTTCACTATTCAAAAAACACCACAACAAAACGGAATTGCAGAACGTATAAACCGGACTTTGCTGGATAAGGTTCAGTGTATGTTGTCAAATGCTGGTTTAGGCAAGCAGTATTGGGCTGAGGCTGTGACATATGCATGTCATCTCGTCAACCGTCTACCATCGTCTGCTCTTGAAGGCAAAACGCCTATGGAGGTATGGTCTGAAAAACCTGCTAGAGATTATGATTTCTTACATGTGTTTGGTTCAATTGCATACTACCATGTAACAGAATCAAAGTTGGACCCAAGAGCCAAGAAAGCCATTTTTTTGGGGATTCTTTCTGGTTTTAAGGGATATCGACTATGGTGCCTTGAAACGAAAAAGATAATCTTTAGCAGAGATGTTACCTTTGATGAATCTGCATTGTTGAGAAAGGTAACTAAGAAGATTGATGGCACTTTAGAGCAGGTGGAACAAACTCCGAAACAAGTGGAGTTTGAAAGCAAAATTGTTAATCCAGTTAGTGAAGATAAGACAAAAGTTGATCCTCCATTGATAGAAGATGAATCAGATGAAGAGGTTTTAACCCAAAAACCTCCACAGCAACAAGAAGAAACTGCAGTTGATAGGCCACGACGACAAAATGTCAAGGTACCTGCTCGATACAAGGATTTTGAAGACCTACCTGCTCAGTTTAAGAATCCGGTGGCCTGTGCACTTTCAGTTGTACATGATGATGTTCCTTCCATATATAAAGAAGCAATCAGAAGCCCTGAAGTTGAAAGATGAAAGGAAGCCATGGATGAAAAACTTCTGTCCCTTCAGAAGAATAAAACATGAAAGTTGACACAACTACCTAAGGGTAAGAAGGCAATTGAATGCAAATGGGTGTATGCAAAGAAAGATGGATTTCCTAACAAAGATGGTATTCGCTACAAGGCAAGGTTGGTGGCTAAGGACTACGCTCAGAAGGAAGGAATCGATTATAATGAGGTATTTTCTCCAGTTGTAAAACATTCTTCCATTAGAATTTTGTTGGCCTTGGTAGCACAGTTCGATTTGGAACTAGTTCAACTTGATGTGAAAACCGCGTTTCTACACGGTGACTTAGAAGAGAAAATCTATATGTCTAAGCCAGAAGGGTTTATTGTTGCTGGTAAAGAGAATTGGGTTTGTAAGCTGAACAAATCATTGTATGAATTGAAGCAATCTCCAAGGCAGTGGTACAAACGATTTGATCAGTTTATGTTGCAACAAAAGTACACCAGAAGCACACATGATCATTGTGTGTATTTTCGCAAGCTGCAAAATGAGTCTTTCGTCTATCTCCTATTGTACGTCGATGATATGTTGATCGCATCGAAGAGCCAAGCAGAAATTGAAAAGTTGAAGGCTCAACTAAGTCAAGAGTTCGAGATGAAAGATTTGGGAGAAGCCAAGAAGATTCTCGATATGGAGATAAGTAGAGACAGGAAGAAGGGGAAGCTTAGTTTGACCCAGAGTCAATATTTGAAGCAGATACTACAACGTTTTGGTATGAATGAACAGACAAAACCTGTAAGTACTCCGCTAGTTCCTCAATTCAAGCTTAGTGCTCAATTATCTCCTAAGAATGATGCAGAACGAGAATATATGGCAAAGGTACCATATGCAAATGCAGTTGGTAGCTTGATGTATGCAATGGTGTGTACAAGACCTGACATTTCACATGCGGTTTGTGCTGTAAGCAGGTATATGCATGATCCTGGTAAAGGACATTGGTTGGCTATGAAATGGATTCTACGGTATATTATAAATACTGTAGATGTTGGTTTAGTATTTCAGCAGGATAATACCATTGGTTAATGTGCAGTCGGATATTTTGATTCTGACTATGTAGGAGATTTAGATAAGCGTCGATCAACTACTGGTTATGTGTTTACTCTTGCTAGAGCACCAGTCAGTTGGAAGTCTACCTTGCAGTCCACAGTTGCTTTGTCTACTACAAAAGCAGAGTATATGGCAGTTACAGAGGTTGTGAAGGAAGCTATTTGGTTACGAGGTTTGCTTGAAGACTGAGTTGGTCAAAAACATATTAAGGTGTTTTGTGATAGTCAGAGTGCTATTCATTTAGCAAAGAACCAAGTCTACCATGCACGTACAAAGCACATTGACGTTCGTTATCATGCGAGAGATTATTGAAAAAGGTGGAGTATTAGTTCAGAAGATTAGTACGACAGAGAATCCCGCAGATATGATGACCAAGGTGGTAACAGCAATCAAGTTCAAACATTGTCTGGACTTGATTAACATCCTACAGATCTGAATTGACATTGACGTCGTTGATCTAGTAATTGAAGAAATCATTTTAAACCACTAAGTCGCTAAGGTGAAGATTTGTTATATATAGCTCCTTAGTGAGCAAATTAGAAAAGTCCCACATTGGTTAGGAATGAATGTTGGATTTTGGGCTATAAATAAAGCCCTCCTTCACCATTTGTAAACATCCCAAAATTTGTAAATCTTCTTCTCTTTTGTAAGGGTAATTGATTAGCTCAATTTTGCCCAATTAGTTGTAATTTTGGAGTTTATCCAATTGGAGATAGTGGAAGTGGTCAACGACGCCCGAGGACCTAGGTAACATTTATACCGAACCTCGTTAAATTTCTGGTGTTATTATTTTTCTGCTTTAATATTTCTGTTTCAATATCTGTTTTAGTTTATTTTAGCATTATATTTCCAATAACATTATTTTGTCGGGTTAGTTTGAGTTCTATTCATTTAAATCATAAGTGAATAGTTATTACTTAGAATAGGAAAAATATACCTGATTTTCAACGTAAGAAACTGTCTTTTTGAAGGAAGTGTCAAATTGAGATTGCACTTTATCACAGCAACACCTTGAGTTTAAGGCCGAGTACTTAACCAGAGAATGATATGTATCACTTTATATGTACTTGAACAGAATGATGATACAGAGACAAATTGATCATAATGTCCACCATTAAATTGAAATTTACCTCCGTGAAACAAGTTCTGTGGTCACTACCGAAGAAGTTGACATGACATTCCTTCCAGCAACTTCAACAGCATCCCAGACCTTGCCTGTGCACACATAATCAACAGACGTTTGAGTACAGAAGTGCATGGTTTTTACAAGTACGTCAAATTTTATTAGGAAAATAAAAATTCTTTGATTTCACTACATAATTTCCATGTCACCTCTCTCTTACTCCTCGTACGCTAAAAATTGTGCTATTGCTGTGTTATATAACCTGCCGTTTTTAAGTATCCCAGCCAAACCCTCTGCACTATTTAAATCAGTTACATCCAAGGCTGGCATCAATTGTTCAGTGATGAGAAATTATTCACCATAATTGGATGTCAATCTAACTGCTGAGTTTCCAAAACTAGTAAAAGTTATTTCTAGGGAGTTAGATAATGGAGATGATGGTTGAAAAGACTATGGATAGAAGATATTAATCGCTTTAAACGGAAAGCAGGACAAGAAACATTGACCAATAATGGTTTGCTACAGGGTCAAGACGACTAAATTTATAAAGGATATAATCTTCAAAGTCACCAATTATTTTAAGACTATAGTTGCTCCCAAACAACAGCTTTTAAGCAAGAAATAACTTAAAAGTAGCAACTTGAGGGGTGATGTTCAAAGGAACAACGTGTCTCATCTTATTTATTAAAAAAGAAATTTTTAGGTGTAATATCTATAGAATTATGAATAAATTATTGCACAAAGTGGAACTGCATTCCTTGAATTTTAAATTTCAAGTTTTTATGCTAAAAAACTCGCGACAAACATATAGTACTATTTTTTGACTGCTTTTATAGTGCACTCCTGAGTTCAAACAAATGCTAGATCCAGCACTGAAACAGGAATTAAAGTGATAAACAACTAGCATATACTGAACTTGAAAATGAAACAGATTTGAGATGAACTTACTGAACCCATCTAAAGATGCAAGGACAACTTCCCCTGGTAGAAGGCTAAAGAATTTCTGGCCCGCTTTAGAGTTCACTAATGAACCTGTGAAAAAATCAGATACCTCGACCACCCCAGAAAGGATTCCAGAAATAACTTTCTCTGACATCATTGTCATCTTCTTAACCCTGAATTTTAAACCAGTTACCATTACTACCAAATATAAAGAAGTCAGCAGCAAACAGGAGTATGCATATAACAATGACTGATAAGTTCACAAACAGATAGATAGCAATCTTAACCCAATGTTGGACAGTAAGGAAACAGAAAATAGACATCCTGAAATCCTCAGAAAATAATGTAAACCAACTTCCTGCTATCCAATCTTGCAATAAAGGGAAGCATAATTGATACCCTATTGAACTAGAGAAACAAATTATAGAAATGTTAGGTAAAAGGAAAAAGAAAGAAGATTGAGCATATCAACAGCCAGGACAAATCTTATTTTCCTATAAAGAAATGGGATTCGAGTTGAAGTCTTCAGAAGAACTTAGACTAAATTTTAGAAATTGAAAGATTTCTCTCTACTGCTTTACCAAAAATAGACTAGCCAACCCAGTTCATAAAATCTAGAAAGCAATATAAAATATGATTATAAGCGGCAAAAAAATGAAAATAAATCAGGACTATCAAAGGCAATACCTCTTCATACGTTCTAAAGCTTCTGGACTGATTTCAGAACTAGTACCAGGATTCATCATTCTCTTCAAGAATTCATGTCCCCACTTCAACCTGTCCACAGTAACATCCCCACACCACAATATCCCTCTTATCAATTGCCCTGACCCAGCTGCAATAAGCCTCGCAACACGTCCACTATATTCCTCCACATTAGGCGCCAAGGTAGTCCAATACGCATCCGAGCTTTTCCTAATCAAGTCCCTCTTCTCCTCCGATATCAATTCATCTGGTGAGATCTCTCTCGCGACTGACCCATCCAATACCTCCCACGTTCCTAACCCTTCAACCTTCTGCACAGAAAAACAACTGTACGTCTCCAAAATCCTGTCCAATTCCTTCAATAAATCCCCTTGCCCTTTCGAAGCAATTGTCAAACCATAATTCAAAAAATCATTATCGAAAGACTTCTCTTCATTTGAATCATTTTCTAATGACCCATTTTTCGGAACTCGAAGAGTGAAAAAATAGTGGGACTCATCGAGCTTCACGGCTGGTTCGTCTTTGGCCAACGGCCACTGAACATCGTCACCGACACGGGTAAGAACCGCAACAATGTTATTGCCTTGTCGGAGACCAACTATTTTGAGTTCGCCGCAAGCAAGCTCGATGCTCGAGTCTTTCTCGATGAGATGAACTATAGCTCCAGGAATATTGATCAAAATTTCTTCAGAAGATTGGAAATTAATTGGGTCATGGGAAACAGAATCATCCTCTTGAAAGATGTTCTCTGCATAATCTCTGGAATCAAGTGAAACGTATAAAGATGAAGTAGAAGAAGAAGAGGACGAGGACGAGGACGAGGCTTCTGGGTTGCTGAGGATGCCTTCTGGGTATAGGGATTTAGAGTTCTGGGAAGTCGTCATAATCGACTTTGATGTTTTTCCTACTTATCTCGGACTGAAATGAATTTTTGATCGAGTATATATATAGAAACTTGTGGTTTAGGTTTGCTATTTATGGTTTATGTCGGAAAATTGTACAGAAATCGTAGGGTAATGGAAGAGAAAGAACGTGTCAGTACGAGGATGGAAGAAGAACGAAACGTGGCAAGCAAAAACTTGGCCGCGTCATTTGTCATAACGGTGGCAGAGAAGAGAAGATACACCCGAAGAACCGCAATAGTTATCTGAACGGAGCAGCCTCTCCCGCGCTTTTGTTGGAACAGAACAAGAAAGTTCGCTATAATTAATTAATTTTTGTGATATCATTTTTTTTAGTTTGAAAAAAATCAATCACACATCAGAGAAAAATGAAACTCATGAAGAACAATATTTTCACCAATTTCACCCAACAACCTTAAAGATTTTCAGACTCCTAAATAAATTACTCATTAAAATCCAAAAAAAAAAATACAATCTTTTGAAGAAGAAAAATTAAGGATGTAATTTTTACGAAAAAGTTCTTTGTTTCGCAACTATATCATCCAATATCACATAAATTTAATAATTTCTTATATTTTAATAAAATTAAACTAATAACAATCAACAAATTTATTTAGTTATTTTATCTCTAATAGTAATATATAGAATTATTCTAATTTTACACAATTAAAATGCAAATTTCCCACTAAAAAATAATAAATTTGCAAATTAACTTCTGTCAAAAATGGTCGTTTCGACTGTTACAAATAAATATTAAGATGTTTTAATGATTAATGAATGAAAAATGCTATCAACATCTTTAATAACATCACAAATTTTATTATATATATTATTTTTATAATTAGTTGTTTCAACTTACTTCGTAACTATTTCAAATAGCTAGTGTTAATATATGTGTTATTAATACTTAATTAAAAATACTTATTTTTATAAAAAAAAATAAGGATTATTACTTTAAAAATATATTTATTAAATTAATATTATCATTTAATATATAGTTTTATATTTATTAAAATGCATGATACAATTTTTTTTAAAAAAATTAAATTATGATAGGGAATTTTTAAAAAAACTATTTTATTATTTGGGTGAATACCTTTCTTTTACTAATTTTATTATTTTTAACACTTTTATTTCTTAACAAAAATTTCCTAACTTTTCATATTTAATAATTTTTGTCCAAAAGATAATTGATTAAATATGTCAATTTTAAAAATTAACAGGTTAAATAATTAAAAATAAATTTTTTTTAACACATTAATTATAACTATTACAATATAATTTAGTTTAATTTTTAAATTTAGAATAATTATTTTAAATATAAAAAGTTGTTATGAAATATTACAAAAAATTTGTTAAGAAACATACACCAATTTATTTTATTCAATCTTTTTAACTCTTTTATTTTTTCTCGATCAACTTATATTCGATCAAAAACATTTTCATCTTAAATTTAATCAAATATATGATACTTAAAATGGACGAAAAAGTTATTAGAATTAGAAGAAATGATAACTATAAGGGATAAAGATGTATAATTCAAATGATTTGTTGGTGACATAATAACAAATTTAATAAAAAATATAGTTTTTGATTATTCTATAATAAATAATAAAAATTAATTAGCTAAAAAAAATAAAGCGATATAAGAATTAGAATAGGCAAAATAATAGAGATTGAAAACAATTTTTATAGTAATATAAAATGTTTTTATATTAATAAAAATAAATAATATAATTCATAAAATAATAAATATTTTTATAAAAATTAAATTATTTTTTTATAAAGACCAAATTATTTAATATGTGTAATGATAAAGCATAAATAAATATTGAATAATATAAAAAAAATGTAAGTTTTTATTGGATACTTAGTATTAATATGATCACAGTCTAACAATTAATTGTTTTTTGTTATTTTTTGGTATTAAACTTAAAAAAATTATGTTTAACCGTAATTGATTTTTTTTTACTAAAATACGTATATTATTAAGAAAAAAGGAAAGAAGAAGAAGATAGATGCAAATGCCAGGAACTTCTAGAAGTTCGCACATCTTAAGACTACTCTTATCCATGCACATTCAAACGCGAACTTTTTATCCAGATCGCACCTAATAATTTAGATTAATATTTAGTTTAACATAAACGCAATAAACAAACCTCCAAAACTACGTAGAATAAAAGAAACCCTAAAACGATGTCTCTCAATTATTAATTAATTAATTTTTGATAAATAATTGATTGAAGTACTCTCTCTTCCTCTATAGTCCGAATTCTGCAACGTTTCCACATTCCCAAGGCCACTGACAGTGGCGTTATTTTGGTCTCTGTTGAATTGAGAGAGAGAGAGAGAAGAGGGTATTGAGATGGATAATCCGTCGAGAAAGTTGATCTAGTTCTTGAACAGGCCTTGAGTAACGTAGACTTATTTAAAAAGACAAGTGAAACGATGCGCCGTGAGATCGCCTTTATGCTTCAGCCTCGATGCCTAGTGCTCTTAATCGTACTTTTCATTTTCCTCATATTTGCCTTCTCTAGTCACAAAAAGGTATGTCTTCCTCTCTCCTTTCTTCCATATTTGATTGAAACCTGTGTGTTTAGCGGATCTAGTTCTTAATTTGAAGCTTTTTTTTTAATGTAATTGCGGTTCTACTATAATGGGTTTGATGGTTTTCACTAAATCTTGTTCTTGCATGATCTGAATGGTATAAGTGAAATTTCTTTAATTGGGCAATGGAAATTCTGATGTTCTGACATTGGGAAAACAAAATTTGAAAAGATGGGATTTGGATTAAGCCCTCCGTTATCGGCCCAATTGACAACAACCTGGTATTTTTGGAGATTTCTAAATTGTTAGAGTTTATAGAGAGCGCTATTATGGTTTTCTTGTCCCCTTAAATCCGGTTGAAATCACTATTATTACATTCCTGCCTTAATGGATGTGCTTTATTATGTATATTTTATCTGAAGTAACATTCTTTATTAATCTTTTATCTGTTGTTTTCTTGATGAAAATCATTACAACATTGAACTTCTAAGATGGATACTCCAAACAGCTAAGTTCTTCTAGGACATTGGTCCCATGTCCGATATGAGATTTTCTGGCATTACTGTACCTCCTTGGAGTTTAAATGGAGCTTTGGTATTTGACGAATTACTTGAATTGCTTGAAGTAGGAATGACAAAGTAATTGATATTTATTGTTAAGCGGGAAATCTGAGTAGCAATATGTAATTCCTGTGTTTAACAAAGTAATGGCATGGATGATAATCTTATTCTCCTATAATCATATAAAGGCTTTCATATCCAGTTGCCATGTAGTTCTTGCGATGAATGGAGAGTGAACTTGATAAAGCCTCAAGTTGTGCTTATAGACTCATGATCATGTTTACATTCATCCTTTATCACTTTGGCGTAGCACCTTGCTCTACTATTGTGAATTCATGAAATTGACAACCTTATCTAACACGCTTATGATGTGTTTTGAATTTGGAAATTGAAAAAGCACCACTTAAAGTTGCCTGAGATTCTATTTTCAAACAATGCTCTTTGCAGCTGAAAATGCTCTCAAGTAAATCTAGTACGCCTGGAAAAAAAATTATTTGTAATTTTCTATAAATGTCCCTTGATTTTCTAGGAGTGACTGGCAAGGTCTCATTTTCAATAATATGCCCATTGTCTGCCACTCTGTCTTCACTGTCTATATTCGTTTATTTACTCCATCCAAAATGCTGTATAGGAGGAGGTTATAGTTGAAGAGGAGCCAGAAATTACCCACAGAGTATTCTTGGAGGTTGATATTGACAAACAACGCTTAGGTACCACTTTTCATGGCTACCATTTTGCATCAAATCACACTAGCATGGCTTAAATGCACTTTAGTTCATTAGTGAATCTAATTCTTGCCTACTTCTTCAAAACCAAGCAATGTTTAAATTTTCTAGATTCTGATGAGCCTTCCCATTTTTTTGTTTTTAGTAGTAAGACAATGGCATCCTTATGGGGCTCATTTGATGTTCCCATTGCGGATGTTTCTTTCTTTTTTCTTGAGCTGTGGTCAATTTCTTATACATTTCTCTTATGGCAGGTAGAATTGTGATTGGGTTATACGGAAAGGTTGTACCAAAAACTGTTGGTATGTGTTTCTTCCTATCTTCTTTCCATGGTTTTAGTTAAACTATTTGGCCTTTATTTTTCTATGACAATTATCTATCCAAACAAACTGGGAAAATTGTTGTCCTTAATGGACAATACCTGTAATTGAGCCTTTACATCTCCGTAGACTTGACTTTTCAGTTCATATTCACATTTGATAATCACCAATTTATACTTGTTATTCAATTAGTTAGGGACCTGATTTTCTTAATGCTCCTTTATTGCATTCCATGGGCATCCAGAATGTCATGCACATGCCTGTACATGACCTGTAATGCCACATACTTATACAGTAGTTAACTCCAACTGCTTATGGCCATATGGTCAACCTGTTGGTACATAAATTTCTAACTTGATATTTTTGTTTCTTTTCTTCTTCTGTTTTGCAGAAAATTTTAGGGCATTGTGTACAGGTAATAGAATTTTGGCTCTGTGTCGTGTGTTTCTAGGCTAGCACCTTTTCTATCGTGAATTGATTTTTATAAATCACATTTACTGCAGGGGAGAAAGGCGTAGGTCCTCATGGGAAAAAGCTCCATTATAAGGGGACTCCATTTCATCGTATAATATCTGGTTTCGTGATTCAAGGTGGAGATATCATTTATGGTGATGGACGGGGCTATGAATCTATTTATGGTGGCACCTTCCCTGATGAAAACTTCAAGATTAAAAATTCACATGCAGGTAACTATATGAAGTTTTGCTGCTTGTAGTATTTTCCCTTTTGAGGAGTTTGGGTTTATGAAGTTTGAAAGTTCAATAGCTTCAGTTTTTGTTCCTAGTCATTATCTTTTTTTGTCTTTTTCAAAGTGCATATTTGTGCAGGAGCTGTTTCCATGGTGAATTCAGGACCTGACTCCAACGGTTCGCAATTTTTTATTACCACGGTAAAAGCCAGCTGGTAAGCTATCTTAAGCATTGCCGTTTGTAGTTTTAAAAAAAATAGTAGTTAAACTCACAAACTTTCAAGATCCAGTACAGCTGAAAACCCTAACATACCCAGTTAGAAAGTGAGTCAGGTGCTGTTATTACATGAGCGTGTGTGATGTCCGATGAGAAGTTTGCATACATGGCAGAAATTACAAGATCATCCTGAAAATATGAAATTGTCTTTCGTTCTTTTTCTGTTTTTTCCCTGCCTGATCTAGTGAATGGACACGGTGTTTGCAATTGATGGAGAAATCTCATCGGGACACTGAATTGCAGCTCTTTGGCAAAAGCTACCTCGTACTTGTTCCGTTGGATATTTTACCCCATAGCCACAATGAAAAAAGTTTATAATGGGTTCACAGTCCTATGCTTTTGCTCAAGGCTAATGTGGATTATTTACGCACACTCCATAAGCAGGATTTCTAATGATGCATTTGAACTTTCCAGGTTGGATGGAGAGCATGTTGTGTTTGGCAAAGTTATTCTAGGCATGGACACGGTGTTTGCAATTGAAGGGGGAGCAGGAACTTACAGTGGGAAACCCAGAAAGAAGGTTACTATCGCTGACTCGGGGGAAATACCCAAGAGCAAGTGGGATGAGGAAAGTTGACAGTCTTGTACGGACGAGATTTTTGCCCCTTTTTATATTATATATATATAATTTCTAGCTTGGTTATTAGAGAATACTGATTAATCTCCTCTGTACAATATTGATTTAAAAAAAAAATCTATTGGTCTTTTGCATAAAATTTATAGTTGGTAGAATTTTATTTGGCAATTGTTTGTTTTTTAATAAAATGTTGATATATTCCTTCAAAACATGCACTAAAAGTTATAGTCTGCTCAAATTGTCATAAGCTGATCTTTATTATTTTATAAACTTGTAAATTTCTGTAGAACGTGGTTATTAGAATCTATAGCAAAATATGAATATCAAGGGTGAAACATGCTAGAAGTTTTGCGCTCTTCAACAGGTTTGTCTCCGGCAAGTCCAGCATCTACCCAAGCGGCAAAACCACCTTCCATATTCATCACCTGTTTATAACCCTGTGAATTGCCCATTAGATCAGTGTGTTGTCTGCTAAATTCTCTGGCAAATAATTTTTCGCATAAAAGTTCCTATCTATGTCCTCATTTCGTTGCTTGAAGTCACCAACTTATAAGTTAAAATTTTAAAAATAAGATTGTAAATTATGGATTTCATATTTTTTGTTTATAAACAAGAACTTACAGCATTCCGAAGATCAACACAGGCAAGGCTTCACAAACAGATTCATTACTTTTATAGACTTTAAATAGACTTTTTCGACTAATTTTATACATCAAGAACTCTAAATTTATGCCTTACCACAACTAACTGATCCTCCTATAAAGTTGAAGACACCTGGGAAACGAAGTCAGGGTTTTTCATCCTACTACCTACATATAATTTATCCAGGAAAAAAAAAATAGCCAAAATATATATTTTAAGAAAAAGTAAACAAATAACTTTTATTGCATGATATCAGAATTACAAACCTTCTTCTGTTACAAACATGAAGGGGATATTGACAGCATGGTGAATATGACCTTTGTTAAATTCCTCAGTCGTCCTGTTATCCATACAACACATATTAAGCATGGAAATGGAAATTATATACTATTATTATTATTATTATTTTTACTTTGCTCCATTTGATGTGTGTATTCTGTAGCTTTCCATATCTCTCTAGATGCACATTTTAAAGATAAAAACCTCATAATTAATTTTTTTTAAAAAAGGGTTAAGTGAGAATAACTTATCGAAGTTTTGGGTTTGTAAGATCCCCTCACATCCAAAAACTGGTGACCTGAGTCAAGTAGGTTTTTGGCACTGTGCACGTCCACTGTCACAACATCTTCAGGCCTGAAAAACAAATTTCAGAGAAATTTTGATTACAAGCCCCTTTTTTTATTTCCCCTTCTGGGTTCTGGGTCCAACAAAAAACACGTAGAGGACTAAAAAGATGAACAAGACCAATGACCTCTGGTCTTACACTTGAGTGGCATCCATGGAGTTTTTTTCTCAGAAGGGAAAAATGATTTTTCTTCTGTTTCTATGTTTCTAAGACTAGACCAAGGCTTTGAAGAAGCAAGAAACTTGAGAGCCTCTTAATATGCAGTGCTTATTAGTCAGTACAAACTCACCCTTTACCTCCTTAATTTGGTTGACTTTTTATGTAGCTTTTCGATTTCTAGCTTGGATTGTTTATCATTTCCATTCGTTGGGTTGTTGCGAATGAATTGTACACCAATTATTTTCTCGGTTGTTGCGTAGATTTTGTTAATTAATTTTGATAATCTTTATATTTTAATTCATTAATTTTGATAGTATTTAAAAATTTATTAAGTTTATAATGCAGAACATCTCCGGTCTTCTTGTTTTAACTCAATAGAACTATATTGTATCATAAATATTATATCAAAGATTCATACGATATAAAAAATAGAATGTAAGATATTTTCGCTTACTTTAAATATTTTTTTTAAATTTAATAAACTTTTAATATATTTTCTAAAAATTAATAAACAAAAATTAAATTTATATATAAAAAATTATAATCAAATTATATATCATGGTTTGGAATTCACAACTTCTTAATAGTATGAATAGATATATATCATTGCATTATTTTGTAACAATTTGAATGTTTTTATTATTATTATTTAAGTTAAGTTTTATATTTTTCTCTTTTTTATTTTATACAAAAAAAGTTATTTTTTAATTTTTATTTTAACTATTAAAATATATAATAATAATAATAATAATAATAGCTTTAATTTTATTATAGTTTCATTCTCATGACTCATTATGTTTTTATTTTATTAAATAAACATGAATTTAGGTAATGATTGATTGATATTAATATAAAAAATAATAAAAATACTTTTTAATATTTTTTTAATTTTTAATATGTAATAGAATATAAAATATTTTAATATTAATAAGAATGTTAATATTTATATAAATATTTCAAAATATTATATTTTTTTATATTTATATACTCATTTATTATTATTATTATTATTATAATTATTTATATTTGATTGCATAAACAGATACATTAATAATAATAATAATAATAATATTTTTATTAAATTTAATTTAGAATTATAGTTTTCCAAATAAATAAGTTTGCAATATCCAACCGACGAAAGTGACAGCTTATATTGCTCTTCTTCCTCATCTAACATTCTCCAAGGCTCAACTTGCAGAGTCAACCAAACCAAAATGTTCATCAATCTTCTCTGATTTCCTTTACAGCCCAATACCCTCTTCTTCTTTGCTATCGTTTTATTCTCTAATGGGCAGCGCTGAAGAACCTCAAAAACCCACATCTCTCTACGACTCGTCATATGCATCCACACCTCTGCTTTCAAAACCCACCTACCCTTCTTCACCTTCTCCTTCTCCAGTCGAAGACCCACCTTCTCTACCATCACTTTCCCACAACGAACCAGCTGAATCAGACGTTGCCCAGTACCTTCAGATCTCTTACAACTACAGTCCTAGACCTTTCAAGGACCTCCCTTTTCTCATTATTTTCCTTCTCTTCGTCATCTCCACTTTTGCTTTTGGTATTTTCTCAATCTTCCACCGAAATACAAACTATTCCAATCTCTCTTATTATGTTTATGATTCCAGCTCTTCTTCTTGTGTAAAACCCTCTCTTTCCTCTTCTGCCAATTGGGTTTTCTCTCTTTCGTCTTCTTCTTCTCATCTTCTCAAGGATTTGATCTGGACCCTTGTAGTTACCTTGATTTTGAGCTTTCCCATTTGCTTCGGATTACTTTTATTGCTCAAGCATTACACCAAGCAGATTGTCTATGTTACATTACCGTTCTTCGTCGTCATACCCATTTTCTTTAACGTTTATTGGTTTGTGGCATGCACAGTTAGCTCGTCCTGTAGCGACTCGTTTCCATTAGTTTATAGAATTTTAGTGCTTGTGTTTTTGTTTTTGGTTATTGGGGTAATTGTGTGGATATTTGTGGCTAATTGGCATCGAATTGAGCTGACTGTGAGAATAATTGGGGTTTCTTCCGATGCTCTATCGAGAAACTTGCGTTTATTTGGAGCTCTGCTTTGTATGACAGTTGGGTTGGTGATTTATTATGCGCCAATAGTTGTATTCATGGTATTTGCGAGGTTTAATGGGAAAATTGTTCCCAAAGAATCAAGTGAAAAGTATACATGTGTTTGGAGGCAAGATAGTTGGGTTCCCGCTTACTTTGCATTGGCTATTATTACTATGTTGTGGTCTGCAACTACAATGGTGGAAGCCCAGGTGTATGTGATCAGTGGGACTATTGCACAGTGGTACTTCAGTAAGGCAGATTCAACTCCAAAGCGAAGTATTCGAAGTTCTTTAAGGTTGGTTTTCTCATTCTTTTCTTTGTGTTGCTTAATTCCTAGAAATGCATGTTTAGGTGCTGTTAGTTCTTGGGGATTGATCACTTATCAGTCAACAATGAAATTGAAAATGATATTTCATGTGATTAACATATTTGTAGTTGTGGTGTCATATATACCTCTTATTTTGCTTTAAGCATTCCTGAATAAAATCAGAATTAGTTAATGAAGACTAAAAACTTCTATATTATTTAACTACTAAGGAACTTTAAGTATTGTAAAATGGAGGTTGCCACATACTGGTACACTGCTTATCTAGCATTTCATAGTCTTTGTTAGGTGCTAAATTAATGTACACGGAGTACAACTATTCAAAGACAGGATATCAGTTTTACCCTGAAACATGTATAATAGAGGTGTAGTGTTAACTAATTAATTGCAGTTAACTTCAACTGAAACTAATAGTTACATATGTTGAGGAAAGTGTAATCAATATCTTGATATGGCTGAATTCTATTGTCCCCTGAAAAAACCTAGAACTAGTTATTGGAGCAAACACTATGCCAACAACTAGGGAATTCATTCATTTAAAATTGGAGGTCAGGTTGGCTTCATACACTGGCAGCACTGCTTATCTGGCAATTTGGTATAGTCCCTGATGGATACTCACTTAAGTATACCAAGTGTGACTTTTAAGGTTGCCACCATGGACGGAATAATAGATATATACTAGGAAATTTATCAAAGAGGTTCTGTATAATGGAATTTATTTAAGGTTTTCTTCCTAATGCCTATTGAATTACCCTAAATCCCTGACATGTGAAATGCTAACTAAAAGAATCTCTTTGCAATAGCATTGTGGATGGTAAACAAAATTGCTTGTAGCAGTATTATTAGATATATTCAACAGGCTATTCTGACTTTAATGAATAGATTTGGGATTAGCTAATGGAGACTTCAACCACGACTACCATATCATCTAATAGGGAGCTTAAGATTTAGAAAGTTGAGGTCTCCACAGTTTGTTGTCTTAATTATTGAGCAATTTAGTGTATTCTAACATGGGAACTTGCTTGCTGTCTTCTGAGTGTTGCTGTTATTATACCATTTATCTCAATTATACTTTAGGGTGCTGTCTAAAGGCCTTGTAATGCTACAATTTGCTAGTAAATAATATTACTGTACTAACCCTGATATTGTAATGTTAGAATATCTGGTCACAGATGCATTATCTAATCACATGGTTTAATAAATTGGAAGAGTCATCTCTCTGTTGTTAAATTATTGGCAATAGTAGTTCCCATTGACCACAGCCATATACAATGATCACTAATTAGCCATTTTCATTCTTTATACTTCTGAGAACATTTCTATCAAGTTATTTGGGATGGAGTGTGGGGGTTGGGGGAACTTCTCGAAAAGAAAATCATCTACAGTTCTAGATGTAGGATGAATGCATTGCATTGAAGATAATGTCTAGGATGAATGCATTGCATTGAAGGTTCAACATCTCTCATATCTGTATCGTTTATGTGGTGTGTAGAAATGCTCTTGGCCCCTCCTTCGGCACAGTATGTCTTTCTGGCTTACTTATCGGTGTTGTTCGTGTGGTACGTGCTGTTGTTGATAGTGCCAGACAAGAAGACATTCCTGGCATGGTGAACCTTATATTGCGTTGCTGTGTCAATGCTTTCCTATCAGCTGTTGATTTTCTTAACAAGTTCACTATAAACTTCGCTGCAATAACTGGTGAATCTTACTGCACATCTGCTAGGATGACATATGAACTTCTAAAACGAAATCTTCTTTCAGCTGTTTTTGTGGAAACTATCTCCACTCGTCTATTGGCTGGTATTTCTTTTGTGCTCTCGGCAATATATGCAATTTTGGTACGTGGTCTTTCCTCATCTCTATCAAATTGTTATTTCAACTGGTTGATGGCTCATCATGTTCTTTTCATCTTTTAACATGCGCGCGTGTGCATGATTGACTGCTTATCTTTGAAACTTGGTAAAAATAATTCTTTTTCAAAGGAAGGATATTGTAGGTAAATTTGGCTTGACTTCCATGTTGTGATATCTCAAGTAAATTCCATTTTATTCATCATTATTGACTGTATCTATACCTTATCATGAGGAAGCTAGTTATTGTACAACCTTCCGGAACTATCAGATCATTAGGTCATGTATGCTACTAAAAATATGCATAATCGTTTGCTTTTTGTATGTCGTAACTTGTATGTAGGCAAGACTTCATTTTGTTCATTGACCTCTTCTTTTCTTAATAGTTCCTAATATTTCTTTGATTAACTATGTGCATAAACAGGTTTGTGTGATCTTAAAGAGCAACCTAGGGGTCGATTCGTATTTTGTGGCTGTACTTGCCTGGCTCCTGCTGATAGCAGTGCTGGGTTTATTTGTCCATGTGTTGGATAATGTTATTGACACCGTATATGTATGCTATGCAATAGATAGGGACAGAGGGGATGTCTGTAAACAAGACGTTCATGAGGTTTATGTTCACCTACCCATTAGCAGAAACCATAGACCATCGTCTCTTATAAGCAGAACTCTCGGTGTATAAATAGTTCTCTAAAATTGTAATAATGTGTTGTTATTACTTGTTAGCTTGTGATTTGTTCGTTTTGCTAAGTTAAGTTAAAATTGCCTGCGGGCATGACTGTGCATATGTTTGAGCTTGTCTTTTACAATTTGATGTTTTATTGATTGAGACATTCAGAAATTTTCAGGCAGACCGGGTATTGGTTACTGTGTACCATGCCAGCTTGCCCTGCTATGGCACGTGAAAGACCTGAGTATTCAAATTCTGAGAGAGAAAAGGAAAGAGATTTTTGGTTGTCTTCTTTGCTACTTTAAGCCCACAAAGGAATTAAATTTCAGGAATGCAATCTTATCTTCCATGAGTTCTGACTCTTTAATCTTTGCACCCTTCACAAATTTTTGCTACTAAACTTTTTATTCATGCAGTTCTAAAATTCTTATAAAACCAAACCAAGCAGTGCTTACCAAGCAGTTTTCTTTTCTTTTCTTTTCTATATATTTCGGGACTAAAACCAAAACATACAATTTTTTTGTGCATTTGGCTGGGATGTGCATGCTACTGAGACTCCTCTAAATTAGATAACTTCTTAACGGCAAACACTAAAACGCTTAGAATGGTCTCAGTTTTGAGATTGTTTCACAATGGAGAAATATTAAATACATACAATTTTGCACTCTAATCAATAGATGCGTGTCATATATACCTGAAAGTTATAATTTCTTAATTTTTTAAAGATAATATTAACATATTATTTACACAAGAAAGAAAGAAAGAAATGTAATAGTAACATGTGTAATCTAATCGTTGGTTTGAGTGGAAATGATTACTTAGGCATACTATCATCCAGAGTACAAGAAATAAATCTTATTTCAACGCATAAAAAAACGTCTGAATTTGCATTCTTACATTTGCCACTCCAACCATGTGGATTTGTTATGTTTATCTGTTGTTACCATATTATGTTGGGCTCATTTAAGACACCAAAAAGTAAAAGAAAAGGAAAATTCAAATACCAATCATGAATACCATTTTGGAGTTTCTAAAATGTATTAAGAAATTTATCTAGTAGGTAAACTAATTTCTTTTCTAAAATAATTGAGATAAAAGTCGAAAGCAAGGTAAATATTAAATACCTCATTATTAGGGAAAAAAACTACCTCTGCTCTTCATATTCGAAAAATTGCAATGACTCCTCTTTAATTGACTTTCTTAAGACATGTGTAAAAATTAACAAAGCTTAAGGGTTTAAGGGTGTAATTGTATATTTTTAAAGTTAGTAGTAATTTCTAAAAAAAGAAGAGCTGTGCAAAATCTGAAAATTGCAACAGTGTGAGCTGTGAGGTAATTTATGATTTATTTTTTTATGAATTACATTAAAAAATCAATTTTTATTTTTTTTTAAATTTTTATTGAGATATCCATTTTATAAATTATTTTTAATAATAAATATTAATAATTATAAAATAATAATAAAAATTTAAATTTACTAAACTATTGTCTTTCCCTGGGCAACAAAGAACAAGGCTCTGCTCAGTTAGGTCATACAGTGCACCCAAATATCCAATTTTCCAATCAACCATGGTTCTCGAGGTTTACTTTCTTCTTCTTCTTCTTCTTCTTAAAGTTTTTATTTTTAATTTTTCGTTTATAAGCGAAATGGAAAGCACTATTTAATTTGCTTTAACCAGTTTATAGGCATGTGATTCAGGATTTTTTTTCCCTTCTTCTTTTGCTTGATGAATTAGGCTACGATGATATGCGTTGACAATTCAGAATGGATGAGGAATGGAGATTATTCCCCTGACCGATTCCAAGCTCAAGCCGATGCCGTTAATCTTATTTGCGGAGCCAAGACCCAGGTTTCACCATCTCGTAATTGTTAATCGCTTGTAATTCAATATTTTTTGATTATTTGGTTTTTTTCATCTATAAAGTGGAAAACTGATTTCGTTTTGCCAAATTGTTAGTCAAATCCAGAAAATACTGTGGGAATTTTGACAACGGCGGGAAAAGGTGTTCGTGTATTATCCACTCCCACCAGCGACCTCGGAAAATTTTTGGCCTGCATGCATGGTATTCCTATTTTATGCTTTTATAGTTGCCTGTGATTTCAGTTGGAAGGAATGCTTGTATTCTCTAGCCAATGGAAGTCGGATAATTTTAAGAACTGAGAAAGGAATAATATATTAATACATGCGACTGAAAAACTTGGATTTCTTAACATATATGGTGTTATTTTTTAGTGAGATGATTGGGAGCGAAAATTTTATTGCCTTAACGTCTATTTACTAAAAAAAATTGATAAGTGTATAAAAACAATATCGACCCTTCTCCCGCTATTGGTACATAGAACAACACTTGTGTGGAAGTAATAAATATGTAAAAGCAATGTTGACCATTCTGCCAATAGCTTAAACTTTTGGGAGAGTTGGTTTCCCAACAACTTAATGAATCATATTATAGGTTTTCTTAAATGTCATTTTTAAAGAATAATAATTATTTATAAAAAATTAAATTAAATTTTAAAAGCAAAATTACTCCTGATAAATTGTGGAAAGATAGTCAATACCAAGAAGAGAAATAATGCTTGATTTGTGCTGTCCTTATTCCCTTTCTAAGTAAATAAATGAATTGAGTTTACTCCCATTCTCCTTTAAACTATTCCTGTTTAGTAAATACACTCTTAAGGAAGTTCGGAAGGGGTATATAAGGGGAGAACATACTTTTATATCTTATATACATCATACACATGTGTCATGAGAAATTATAACCAACCATTATGAAAAGAAATTCAGAAATGTATATAAACATCTTTTTGAACTTCCATCAACATTTTCCCCTTCATGTGGTTTGGTTATTAAGTAGGCTTAACTTCTTTTGTTTCATGCCATTTTGAAATTCATCAACCTTCCCCTGATTTTCCATATATGTGTTTCCTTTCAATATAGGTCTTGAAATGGGAAGTGAGATGAACATAGTTGCTGGGATCCAGGTAGCTCAGTTGGCCCTTAAGCATCGCCAAAATAAAAATCACCAACAACGGATTATAGTATTTGTTGGAAGGTAGATTGTTTTAGCTGCTTGCTTATTCATTTTTGTCGATCAACTTACTCACTTTCTTTGTGGTTCCAGTCCTGTGAAGTATGATAAGAAGGTATTGGAAATGATTGGGAAGAAACTAAAGAAGAACAATGTTGCTCTTGATATTGTTGATTTCGGTGAAGAGGATGATGAGAAGCCAGAAAAGTTGGAGGCCCTACTTGCTGCTGCTAATAATGATGACAGCAGTCACATAGTTCATGTCCCCCCTGGTCCTAATGCTCTCTCTGATGTGCTTATAAGGTGAATTTTTTTTTACATGCCTTCTGCAGTTCAAATAAGATTGCAACTGTAGAATGATTTATATGGAAACATTTCTTTTCTATGTCAATGGCAGTACACCTGTATTCACTGGCGATGGAGATGGTGTTGGAGGGAGTGATTTTACTGCAGCAGCAGCTGCTGCAGTTGGTGATGCATCTGGCTTTAATTTTGGGGTAGACCCTAACATAGATCCTGAGTTAGCTCTTGCCCTTAGAGTTTCAATGGAAGAGGAAAGGGCAAGCTAAGAGGGTGCTGCTAAGAGGGCTGCTGAGGAAGCTGTTCAACTAGAGAAAAAAGATGGACAATCATCCAAATCAGAGGATGTGACTATGAATGATGAAATTAATGTTTCAGCTCCATGGGAGAAGGAAACCACCGATGAGAAGGTCAGTTGACATTTGTCCAACTTCTATTTGTGTGTGTGTTAATTCATTCCTTGCTTATGGCTGAACTTCATGTTATATTTTCACTTGTTTTATTTTACAATATGGAACTGAATCACCATAAATAGGATTCGCTTTTCAAATGATAATAATGCTTTGCTTGGGCAGGCTACGTCGATAGATACCTCTGGATCTAGTTCTATGGTGGGTGATATTGAGATGTTAGAGGCAGCTGATGATGATCAAGAACTGGCCATGGGTAATTTTCTTTGATCCAATTAAATGTAAAAGGGGTATTTTGATACATCCATGTTATTTTCTTATTCATTGAAAATCTTACATATCTTCTTTTCTTTTTTAGGGCTAAAGAGGGCTCTATGTGGTAGTTGACCATGAGATTTGCATCCTGTTTCGACTGTTCTGTATGACCTTGATAAAAGTCTTTTTGTTAGTTACCATGTGATGATTGTAGATGAATGGTTGCAGTGATAACAACTGGTTGGGCGTAGCAACTTACAACCTGCAACTTTTTAAAGAAGGTTTTATTGAGGTAGATGAGAGAATGACATGGCATAAACAAAATTCGTGAGAAAATTTTGGGAACTGTCATGTGAAGTAACCAAAAATTAGAGACAGAAGGGAGGTGGGGGGAATTAGAAAAGGGTTAGCCAGTTAGCAACTAGAATGAGAAAGAATGGTGGAAGTGGGATAAAAAATGGGAAATAGGTGCAACAGAAATGGGAAATAGGAGAAGAATAGATAGGCAATAGTCAACTAGTAATTCTTTAAGTCGATTTCTGATAATGGCGTTTCCTACTTCTGGGATATCTTAAGGTTCTGATATAAACAGAAACCTAAGTTAATGATAATGGGAAAACGAAAACCTAATCGAATATCATAGCAATTTTCACCTGGTGGACCCAGGCTTATACTCAAAGTCCGAACATAAACTTATCCCTTATATTTTTTAGCATCCTATGTTATTTTGCATCAGCATCACTAGAATACAAGCAATTGGTTTTACTGTAATTATTTATATTACAAAACTTGAACAATAATAATCGATTGACATCTTTCTGTTTGCTGGTTTATGTGCAGCTTTTCAAATGTCCATGGAGGAAAGTAGAAGAGACCAGTCATCCCAATCAAATGCAAGCGAGGTTTTGGATGATCAATCTTTCATGTCATCCGTCCTTTCTTCTGTAAGTTAACCTGCTTTGCAACATTAAACTCTAGGATGATCGGTGTTTTGATTTGTTTCATGTCCACAGCTTCCAGGTGTTGATCCCAATGATCCAGCAGTTAAAGATATTCTTACTTCACTTCAAAATCAATCTGAGGTGCATTGATAATCCATGCTTAATGAACTCTTCTCCTGACCAGACATATTTGTGTGCCATAAAAGTTGTATCTCATGATGCCTTAGTTATCTCTTAGTTCTATACTAACCGTTCAGGTTATTTAGGTTTGCACCTTATTAGATGTTTTTGCAGTCTTAATTTCGTTTATTCCCTCTCTTTACTGGGAACTTATGATAGTGTCTCTCTTTAGCAGTCTGGGCAAAAGAAGGATGAAGACAAACCCTTAAATGACACTGAGTGAAGATGTTATGTATACTGCACCCGAGCAGTTAAAGTATCGCTTCAGATTCAAAATCTTTCAAATTAATGTCTTACTAGTCGTGATTGGATTTGATCTTGATCTTGATCTTTTCTCAAAGCATCTGTTTCCTTGCAGAATGAAGATCAAGAAATTTTCAGATCACTCAGTTTCATGATCCAGAGGAAGATTTCTTTTATTCTCTTGGAAAGATGGCATAGAAGTAGATAAAAAATGAGCCTTGTTCTTCTACTTTGCTCTGTGTATCATTTGTCAGAGTGGGGAATGAGGAGTTTTAGTCTACTAGGCTAACTACTATAGAGTTCATGCAGTGGAAGTGTAGAAGCACGATTTGAATATCTTAGCTTAAATTTAATCATATTCCTGCACATTTCTCTATTGATCTTTCACTTTGCTTCAAAATACCAGTGACCATTTTCTCGTATGATGTAATGTAGTAACTGTGTTCGTTAATAATGAAATCTCAGGGTGAACGATTATAATTATATACTAACACCCATGTCCATAACTAGTAAAACTTTAATCGTCACCACACATGAACATAAGTTACTATCCTAGAAAAGCTACGAGTAGATTTGAAATATAAATGTCTTTATACAAAGCCAAAATTTACCCTTCTATCTTTATTCTTGCTCACAATCAAGTACTTCCAAGTAAGAAGCAGCCAGGAACTAAAACCGAGATTTGTTGGGTGGTCATACTTAAGACACAGAAGGTTCGCAACTTTCACATCTTCCATGACCAAACCCACGAGTTATATACATAGAAAATCAGAGCCCTAGAAATCCATCACATATCACGGAGAACAATGAATGTTAGCTACCTGAAAATAGTTTTATTAATGTCTAGGAACGAGCCATTTCAACATGAGATGATATGTTTCCCCATACACGTAACACGTCCAAGTATTGAGTTGATAGCAAATTTACAGGATCTTAGTGTCTTTATATTTGCTCCGTATTAGACAATGACTCATCATCCTTATCACAAATGTATTTTATTGGATCTATGTATATGTCGGTAGGGATGTTGCCTATTCCCACTACAGTTATCACTTATGAATAATATTAATTTATATTATATACCCTAAATTTATTAGTTAAAATTATTTGTCCCCGTATTCTAAGCCATATATAATTATATATTTGTATACATTCCTTTGGTTTCTCCCTTTGCTTTCACATTAAGAGACACAGAAATAGAGAGGTGTGATTTGATTTGGGCTGCAGGATGTGTGCTCCAAGATGGGACCACCATCTCATTGTCTTGGGCTATGCTTTTGTGCTACTGCTATCATTAGTTTGTATGGGTTTCTACCAATTAGTTTCTGATTGGTGTTCATATTTATAATAAGGTATTCATTTAATAAATAAATAATTCACAAAATATTAAAATAGAATTTAATAATTTTAATTTTTTCTATTTTTTTCATTTTTTCATATTTTTTTCATTATTATTTTTATCTATCTCTTTCCACACTTCTAGATCTATTTGCATAAAATTTTCTCTGTGTATTTTTTAACTAATTTATAAACCTTAATCTTAAACTCTAAATTATAATTTTTAAATCTTAAACATTAAATTCTAAAACATGTACACTAAATTTTAAACATTAAAAATTAAATTATAACCCTAAATCATTATTATTAAAAAGTTTTCAATAAATTAATGAATAAAAATAATTGTGATTACCTTATAAATAGGACTAATTATATGAATATATGATAAATTTCATATGTAATTATTATAACCAAGATACTATTTTCTAATGACAAAAACAATTTTTAAGTAAACGGCTATAACTATAACTACAAACAAATAACATATATTGCATGTACTAATGGCAATTTGGCAATTTATATTAATTAACTGCTATTACATTTCTAGTTAACTCAAAGCATGTATTTATTATTGACTAGTTAACAATGAACTAAATCGTAGGATATGCTCTTGTGCTAAGATTAGTGTTAAGAAAATATTGTAGGTACGATTGTAATTTTCAGTTGTAAAATTATATTTGCTACTAAACAAGAAATGATCTTCTGGTTAATTAGGACGCTATCATCTCAGTAGGATTTCCTAATTGCCCAAGTACACAGATTGATTTAAGGAAGAAGAAGAAGAAGAAGAAGAAGAAAAATGTAGGATTGATATGGCTACCTAGTTTAATGGTAATTAAGAGTCACTTTAAATTATATATTTGAACATACCATCGACAATTTTCAATAGTTTCCTAAAAAAGAAAAAAAAAATCCAATAGTGAAAGGTGAAAATTTTCGGTGCCTTAATGATGAGAGGAAATAGTATTTGTTGCTTATGAAATAAGTAATATGTTTACTTTTCTAACTAATCAATTGCTTTTTTGCTTTAATCTATTTCATGATTAAAAAATTGTTTCTTTGTTTGATATTTTACTATAAAGAGTAAGGTTTTCTAAAAAAATGTACATATTTAAATATTAGAATAATTAAAATGTTTTTAATCATAATTAATTGTAATGACAAAAACAATTTTTAACTAATCGGCTACAAGTATAACTCATTAAACCACGTACAAACAAAGAACATATATCGCATTAATGACGAATTGGCAATTTACATTAACTATTACATTTCTAGTTCACTCAAAGTACATATTTATTATTGATTATTGTTTTTCTTTTTTACTAAAATTTATTATATATGGATTACAAATCTGTGACAATTTTAATTATTTATTGGATTTCTGTTTAGTTAGTTGTTAATTCTATTTATCCAGGTACGTTCACATGTGTCACAAATTTGTGACATTTATCCTTGGTATGTAGTTTAATGATAAAGATTATCATTCCTCACTTTTAAATTGTATATTTGAACGTGCCACCAACAATTTTCAATGATTTCCAACAGTATAGGGTCAAAATTTTCGGTGCCTTAATTAATATGTTTACTTTTCTAATCAATCAAATGTTTTTTTTTTTTTTTTGCTTGCTTTAATCTATTTCATGATTGAAAAAATGTTTCTTTTGTTTGATATTTTAAAAAAATGGCATAATTTATATAAATATTTGAATTTTTTATATATATCATAGTCAATTCTACCTTCTATGTTGAATAAGAATATATTAGAAATTAAAAAAATAAGAATCAAAATTAAGTTATTTTTATTGTGTTTACATATATTATTTTGAAATCTAAATAAATTTTATACTGTAACGTCTTATTAATATAATAATAATAATAATAACTTTTTTTAAAAAAGAAGAAGTTAATTTTGGAATATAAGCTTTACATTTTTTATGCATTAATTTAATTTCATGATTTTTTAGAAGAATCTAAGTTGTTGAAAAATCACTAACTTAATTACCAATATTTGTATGAAATCCTTGAAAGTTTATTTTATAAATAACAAATCAAAGGTAATCATTATACATAATTTAAGTAAACATCTCAAAATTCATTTTTTACTAACCAAAAAAGCAGATAATTAGATGTTATATCAAAAAGTAAGAATGTTTAATTATATAGGATAATTTGTTTTATATATAGAATTTTATTTTTAATTACTTAGGGAAAATATATGTTTATTTTTTTATAATATAAATAAATGTATAATGTTTTAATATTATATATATATATATATATCTAAAAATTAAAAGCGATATATATAAATTAGTGGATGATGCACAAGGAAAAATAAGAAGAAAGAAAGAATGGGTCAATGGTTTTATAATGCATTGCTAATTCCAGCCCACTAATAAAAAATATGTGGGTGTCCGTCATTGGATTTGGATGTATATATCTTTGTAAATAAATGTTTTTAAAAAATTGATATAGAAGGAAAGGAATTGTGAAACTTATTAATATTTTTCTCTAATTTAAATATAATAATATAAATTAAAATAAATCATTAAAAATTTGATTAAAGTAATTTATTTGTAAAATAAAATAATCTGAGTGCAGTTCATTTAATGCATTTGTGTAAACATTTTGTGTTAAAAACAAAAGTAGAGTATAAAAAGAAAATTTAATTAATTAATTGCAAAACAGTTATCCACTAAGTCTGAAGCTTTCGCAAAAGGAAATTAAAGAAAAGGAAAACCATGTAAGCTTTAATTTACGTAACTTTAATGATAAATTAAGAACTTCGATTGACTTATTTAAAGTGCGCATTTAGTAAGCTAACTTTTATACAGGGACGCATTTAGTAGCTTCTTCCAACTCAAAAAAAAAAACAGATCTTATCCAATTTAAAATTAAAAAAGTAAAAAAAAAAATTAATAATATAATGGATAAAGTTGTAATATAAAGGAACAGCAATGGCATTTCCTAAACACAAGCTTTATAAAAGTCAAATTTCCAAACGCCCATAAAACAACACAGACCAAGAAACAAAATTTATTAAACTTCAAGACGCAACGCAGCAACCATGGCTATGGCTTTCAAGATGGTACTCTTCTCAAATTTTTCTTTCTTTTATTTACTCTCTCTCTCTCTCTCTCTCTCTCTCTCTCTCTCTCTCTCTCTCTCTCTCTCTCTCTCTCTCTCCATTTTTTATATCAATTTGATCAAAAACATGGGTTGGGTCATATTACAGGCAACAACTGGAATGTGGGTAACAGACGAGTGCAAAAAGTCATTCATGGAAATGAAATGGAAAAAGGTTCATCGCTACATAGTTTTCAAGATCGATGAAGCTTCCAAGCTCGTGACCGTCGATAAAGTAGGTGGCTCAGGCGAAAGCTACGATGATTTCGCAGCTTCTTTGCCCTACGACGATTGCCGATATGCTGTTTTCGATTTCGACTTTGTCACCGTCGATAATTGCCGCAAGAGCAAGATCTTCTTCATCGCATGGTAATGTCCGCGTCACTATTTTTGTATTTAAATTTAATTTAAATAATTAACTCTCTCATTTAATTATATCACATGTTATATATTATTTTATTTAAAACTCTCAAAATCTTATTATTATTTATACATGAAAGAAATATGTTCTCGATAAGAGTAATGTATTCATTTTTAAACCATATTAATGAATGAAAAAAAAAATATGTTATATAAAAATCATTTTAATACTTTTTTCCTCAACTTATAAGCGCCATTTTTCAGTGTTGGAAAAAGGATTAATTGTGCTTAGAAACTATATATGTTTGAGTGGAAAATAAGTTATATCATGATTTTTTTTTCCTTAGTTGGGTGCGATAATGACGTAACATCTCAATGAATATTGAAAAGTAAATTTAGTGCTATATTTCATTTCATTTTATATTTTTTTCTTTTCAGGTAAAAAAGTACCATCTTTATCTTTATTTCTCTTTTTCATGTCATGTGGATGAATATATATATATATATATATATTGGGAAGAAGAAAATTAGTATTTTAGTTTGCTTAAATAATAGAGAGTAGTAGTAGGGACCTTTATTTTAAGTTGATTAAATACTCCTCTAAGACATTAAAATGGTTGTTTACTAATTATAATATATAAAAAAATCAACTATATATGTATAATTAGCATCGGTTTTATAATGAAAATGAAATTGATGTGGAGTACGTTAAATGAATGTATGTATATAAGGATGTATATATATAACAGGGCTCCAACAGCATCAAGGATAAGAGCAAAAATTTTATATGCAACATCAAAAGATGGGTTGAGGAGAGTATTAGATGGGATCACCTACGAACTCCAAGCAACTGACCCAACCGAGATGGGTATGGATGTTATTAAGGACAGAGCCAAATAGATAATAATAATTATTATTATTATTAATTTGATTACGACTTGATTATACCCCACCTAATTTGCTAGCTGTCTTTATATTTGGTTACTTAATAATTAACTCCTACCACCACCATTAAGAAAAATGCTTTTTTTTCTTCTTTTGTTTGCCCTTTATAACTTATACTATGTGCTTCGTCCTCTGATTTGGAATAGTCAATTTAATTGTCTCTAGTTTATAGTTAATGACGAATTAATCCTCTCCAGTATAAGCTGTTCTCTTTTTATGTACTACAGTACCCTCCCATGTTGTTCGTATGTAACTTTTATTATTATTATTGAAACGGGATTCTGCTGATTACTGAGAAACTTCAAATTCACCGGAAAACTCTTTTTGTGTATATACAAATTGACGCTAATTAAAATTTTGTGTACTATTTTAGTATAATGAATAGTATTACATCAAAAATTGTTTATTGCACTATATTTTCCCCTTTTAACAATAAAAAATTAAAGATAAAATATAAAAAATATTATTTTAATTTATACTGTTTCAATTATAGTATAAAAGAATATTATGATATTTAGTGCAGTGGATTGAAAATGATAAAAATAACGTGAAAATAATGTTACTTTAATGCAAAAGATATATATGTGTGTATATATATATATATATATATTATTCCTAGTTGTGTTCGATCGATCCTTATCAAATATCAAGTGCAGCGCATTTTACACGCTCTCTTTTTACTTTATAGCACCTTCTAAAAAGATATATATATACGTTGATGCAAGCAGTTTTCATTGGATACTCGTGAATTATAGTGATACGTACATGTTGAACTATGATAATATCATCTAATGAAATTAAGTATTGATCAATGACCAGTGAGCTTAATAGAAATTAATATTTCTTAATTATTATATAATATATATTCAAGCTGTTTATTTGGTCTTTTTGCAAGGAATAATATTAAAATGTTTTGGTGAAATTAGATAAAATAGTTGCCCATTTTACATTAAAAAAATTAGACGGGATGAAAAAAACAACCAAAATAATTTCAGTATTTATTTGTTGAATTTATTTCGAGTATACTATTTCCTTGTTCATGTGTGTCTTAGTCTTATTATGAAAATTTTAAAGAGATTAATCTTGTACTTTACTCAGAATGCTTATTAAAATTAATATTTTTACTCACCAAAAGTCGATAAATTCGTTTTCAAAACTCTCGACAACAATTCTATAAAGTATTTATTTCTTTTTTTCTTTTTTCTTGTTTGTTAATTGGTACGTTAATCTGCATGGATGATATGTATGATACATTGGATTATACGCATCGACCGTAGTGTACCAAATCTTTTTTAGCCTTCAACGATTTTTAAGATGTTTGACTAAAAAAATTGTAAGATGGGCAAGACTATTTTTTTTTAAGAGGCAAAAATAATGTATTTATCAAAAATTTATATATTTTTAATATTATAAAAAAATTAAATAAGTGTTATTTTTATTATAAATATAAAAATAAAATATACGCTTAAAAAAATATAAAAATAAAAAAGTATCTAATACCATGTAAATACTAAATATTTCGATGTTGATTGAACCGCCTCCCCCAGAGACCAGAGAATCAACTCAAATTATTATTATTAAAAATAAAAAGAAAAAAGAAAAAAGAAAGAGGAAGAAGACATGGACATTGCATCAGTGGCATGATTTAGACACTTATGTTGACTTGGAACAACTTAAAGATAAGTCCTCCACGTATATGATCTCAGTTGTCACCGGTAAACTAGATGTGAAGGGACCTAATATTTGTTCAGCCCTTAACAAGTCGGAAAATGCTTTTAGCAAAACCTCCAAAATCGATCCACATTTAATATAATTAACCGATCAAAATAAGTATTTCATATAATTACTTTAATATTTTACATTTTTAACTTTATACTTAATTAGATACTAATATATTTACTTAATGTAATTATTCTTATCAAAATTTGATACATTACTTAACATATAATAACATAATTTACCTTATTTACAATGATATTATAATTATTTTAACATTTTACATGCAATCTTATATCTAATGATATGCTACTATAAAAGTGAGCATATATTAACTCAATTTTACATGTAATTTAATAATGACACGCTATAGAAGGTGTGATAGAGCAAATTGAATAAATAGATGAAATTAGCTAATCTTATAATTATGATATTTCATTTGCTGAACTGCTTAAAGTTTATCATTTGAATAAACAAAGTGCTAGATCTGTTCCTTTGAAATGCCCAAACACTTGAAGAATAAGTGTTTTTGTTTTTTTCATGTCCCTCAATATTATTGTTTTGCTTGAAACTATATGTTACATGTTTATTGTCCAATAAAACGTGTGTAAATAAATTTAATTTAAATAATAAATAAATTTTAATTTTAAAATGTAAAAATTTGAATAAATATTACTTAGCATTTTGCTATTTTAAATACATGAGATTTTACTTATCTCAATTTGGTACATTATAAATTTAAAAGTCAAAAATATATAAACAGATAAATCATTCAATGCATAAATAACCAATTTATTCAACATAGTTTCATTTTTTTAAAAATACATTTATTTTTGTACAACGTTAAAAAATATATGTTTATAAGTCATAAGAAAATTAACATATTTTTTGTCAGAGAAGATTAAAAATAAAATTACATATATAAAAATATTATGTTATGCAATTAAATCAAAGAAAAAATCCAAAATCAAAATTCAAGTAGTGAATAATTTAAGGTAAAGAAAAATATATATACAATGATTAATCTCATATTAAAACATACATAATCACTAACAATAATAACGACATTCAATGATTTTTAAAAATTTAAAATTTATTAATTAAATGAAAAAAATAATTATCGTTAAAAACAATTAAATCTCAAATTTATTAAAATGACTATATACTTAGATTTCTAACTCTACAATAAATTTTAAACTAAAATATAAAAGAGAAAATTACATTGATATTATTTTATTTGTCTGTAATATATGTATTAATATTTCAATGTATTATTTTCAAAATTAAAAGAAGAAAATATAAAAAGTATTAAAATTCTCAAATATTGAATGCATTATGACTTATAAAAGAAGTAAAAAATAAATGTCTTTTTATAATTTTTCAATCACATTTTATGGATGGCATGTTTTTTAAGTATATTTATTAATTTAGTACATATTTAAAATAAATTTAATTTTTTTTTAATTCTATAAAAATAGGCAATTATTATAACATTCATATGATTATTTTATTTTATTTTTATTTGTTTATTTCAATAACTCTTTCGCTTAGAATTAAATATTTTAAAAGTCTTTTGATTTTTCTTTTTAATTTTCTTATTAAAAGATAATTATCAATACATATAATCAATTATTTTTTACACTGTATATAATATAAGTAAATTATATTATATGAGGTATTGATACTTAAATGAAACTAAAATAATAATATTTGTATATAAGTAAATATATTTACCTAAAGTAATAAATG
Organism: Hippophae tibetana; assembly: GCA_037013495.1. NCBI lineage: Eukaryota > Viridiplantae > Streptophyta > Magnoliopsida > Rosales > Elaeagnaceae > Hippophae > Hippophae tibetana. The sequence continues at coordinate 44,224,808 of CM072808.1, forward strand.
AATAGGGAATTGTTGGACATCGAACGGTCACAATTTGGATTGTTGAGCACAATCTTGGACTTTTTATAAGCCCACTTGATATATGGGCTGCATGCCCAAAAGACCATCCAGTCCACCTCAACAGTTCCTAGATCCTTCACTTCACAAGTTCAACCAATTGTATATCCCTCATGCCAACGGCCTGTTTGTCTAGTTGGTCATTCAGCCCACCAGATCGCTTGTTATAACCTCTAACAATCCTTCCAAAGATATATGGTTTGAACTTTGTACCTGTTTGGTATTAATTATATAACGAACATGCGATCTAATAAGTACACGCATCTCGTTAGGATATAATGAAGATATATAACTGACTTAACAAAAGATTTGGGCCTAACGAGCTTGGTAGAACGTACAATCCAGTCGAAAAAAATACCTCGTTATCAAACAACGATGTCTTGGATATCAAGACCTAGTGAAGCTATGATATCTCGATGTGATATCATACATATATATACCCCTTAAATGAGAAAAAGAGGGGATATATTCATTTGTTCATATTTTCACTTCTCTTTAAAAATCACTAGAATTTATAACCATAAAATTCTTTACAAATAATCCATATAGCTTTTTTATTTTTATTTGCACGATGTGTTGAAAAATATGTAAGCGACGTCGCCAATTAATCATGAATCGTTCGTGTAAAAGGCATGCAACTAAAGTAGACAATGGGTCGGATCAGGTGTGACTTGTGGGATAATTTAAGTGGTGTGAGTTACAGGAGATTTTACGGTTTTTATAAATAAGTATTTTAATAATGTTATTTATATTTTTATTTTATAACTTTAAAAAATTAAATATTTTAGTTTAAAACGTTTAATGTTATATGATTTATGTGTATTACTTTTAATAATAAAATATATATTTATTAAAATTATAAGATTAAAATTTAATACAATTAAAAACTATGAGATTAATACGTTTTTTCATCTAAAATTATAAGTACACTGATGTAATTCTCACCAATAAACTTAATCTCATTTGAGTTAGTTATGATTTGAGTAATACTTGTAAAATTAAAAAACTCGCTCCATAACCCGTTTTATTTATTTTTTGGTTGCATTTGTCAAATGCAAAATGTAGTATTACATATTTTCATGTAATTAAAAATGATTTACATAACTCCACTACGTAAATTAAATAGAATTAAAAATATTAATTATATAATTATTTAAAATAATGCTAGACAATAAAAAATAAATTAATTAAATAGAATGTAGTATTATATATTTTTATGTAATTAAAAGGAAACTCCAGATGAGTCTTACAAAATGCCACTACGTGAACTCAATATAATTAAAAATATTAATAGCATGATATTTTAAATACATGTAAATAAAAATATTAATTGTATAATTATTTAAAATGGTACTAATCAATAAAAAAATAAATTAACTAAGTAGAGATGTTATTAAAATTATAACGAAGAAAGTAATTTATTGATATTTGTACTTATAATATTTACTTTTTAATAATCTTTCAAAAAATTATATAATATTTTCCACGAATCTATTTAGATAAAACGTGACTTAAGAATTTGAATTATAAAAATTATAAATTTTAAAAAATTTAATAAAAAAATTTACACCATAATATTTATAATCAATAATTTATATGAAATATATATATATATATATATATATATATCTTAATTTTAAATAATATGATAAAATATTATTAAATTTATTATATTAAATAATAATATCTTAAATTAAAAGTGATAATTTTTAATATGATCATATAAGATGATACGAATTTAATCCAAACACAAAATAACTCATCATAATTCGTCGATACCTATTTTAACTTATTGATTAAATGGGTTAAATAAGAAATAATACCATAAGTAGAATAAATTCATTAAGTCATATATAACTACTATAATATATATATATATATTTTAAAATTATATATATTTATACCAATTTGTTATATATTAATAAATTATGTGTTATATAATAACAAGTTAAAAAAAGAAAAATATTATATACATTTTTTAAATTAGAAACGGTATCATTTAGGTTCTTATTTTGTAAAAATGGTTAATTAAAGATAAATTATATTATTTTAATAAATTTTTTGTTAAAATATTATTATTTTTCTATAATGTGATTAAACACAATTTAAATATAAGTCTTTAACAACATTAAAATCATGATCAAAATAAAATTCACAAAATATTCTTTTTTTAATATTTTATTAATTTTAATTTTTTTTAAAAATTAAAAAATATATTTAAATAATTTTTTGTTTAATTTTTATTATTATTTATTTAAACTATTTCATATCAAAATTTCTCTTATATTCTTGTTAAAGGTTTTTAAATTAACCGGGTGTTAATTGATTGATAGAAAATAAAAATATTTTAAGTAAAAAATTATTAAAATAATATAGTTTATTATTAATTAATTATTTTTATAAAATTAAATAAAATCAATTTTAATTTAAAAAATAAATAATATAAATAATTTAATCTAAACAATTTATGTAACGGCTCCTGTCAAAAAAAAATACAAACTTGATTATTTTAACTTGTAGTTACATTGATTATTGTTATTTCCTGCTATATTCATTTTTGGAGTATTTTTACAAGCAAAGACATTAAATGTACGAACCAGATGAACAATCCTATTCATTCATGTTTTTTTATATAATTTTTTTATAATATTTCAATAATATTAATTTAATTAATTTCTGAACATTAACTGTTATGGACATATATCATAACTCTTTTACATGAGAGCAGTGAACGTTTGTAAAGTTTATCATTTCATACAATGAATGAATGTGGGAGAAAACTATGCATTCGCAAAATAGGACCACGTGTACGTAGTCTACGTCTTTAGTTGAAAAGTGTTGCTTGCATTTATTTCTAGCAGCCTAATACGATATATATGCAGGTGCAATAAAACGGATGACGTAATTGGTACGTAATCTAAATAGTGCAAATTTTAGAAAATTAGTAAAATATAACTCTTGATTATTTTATTTAATTATTTTATTTCTCTAATTATTATATTTAATATTAGATGTTACATAATTTTTATAAAAGGTTATAAAAATTCATTATTATATACTATATAAATATTTTAATTTCATCTTTATAATTAGTTAATAAATAACATTATTAATATTATATCATAAATTAATTTTATGTTTTTAAACATAGTATATATCATTTTAACATTTAATTGTATTTATATTATCTTTATAACTTTAATATAATATATTTTTATGGTAAAAATTATGATAATTATGAATTATTTTACATACAATTTCTTATTCTATTAACAATTAAAAAAATCCTTTGCATAATCTAATATTTTTGTATAATAATACGTCATCCCATTTAAGAGTAACCTTTTGATTTTACCATTGTATCTTATTCACAAACAATGAGATTAAAGTATTTATTTTAAAAAATTATAACACATTCGTTACTTAACTTAATAATTATAGAATAAATATGCTTAATCAGTTAAAAATTAAAGTACCTTCAATACCTTTTGCCTCAAATTTTAGCTTGTTAGATGTTTAGTATTATCTTAATATAATAGATACAACGACGGAACTAAAAAGTTATTTTTAGATAAATTGATATATTATTTTGCAAATATATAAGATTGTGCAAGATTTTTTTTAAATAATAATAAAATTAAAAATTATACACAAAATAATTTATGAATTTTATAATTGTTATCGTAAAACATATTATATTAAAATTATAAAAATAATATAAAGATAATTAAATGTTATCAAAGTAGTTTATATGATATCTCAAATCATAAAATCCTTATATCATGAAAAAATACAAATAAAATTACGTAACAATTAATTATAAAGATGAATCCAGAGCTAAGAAAATAATGTGTTTATATGAGTGGTATAAAAAAATTATTCAAAAATTAAATTGGGCTCGAACACACTTAGTCCTCGTTATCATCCGCCCCTGAACATATATATTGTTATCTATAAAATAATATTTAATTTTTATATTAACAATGTAAGATTTAGATTTAATAGGTAGATGATTTTATTCTATAAAATGAACTCTGAACATGGGTGGGTTTATACAGGAAAATACGGTGAACTATTTTTTTTAATCACTTTTTTCTCCTTTAAAAAACATTATTTAGTTTGTTCGGCTTCTTAGTATAGAGTTGCACAAAAATACTATACTATTTTAATTGAATACATTTAAATATGTTTCAGTTACGCTCTCGGTTCAATAAGATACAACATACTAAAAGCCCCCTTCAAGGGTTTATGACTTATGATGGTTATATTCATAGTAATTGGTGGATCTATATCTTTAACAATGTAAGTGACATTTTTATTGATAAAAGATACCTAAAATTATGTAATTCTTGTAAAAATTACATATTATTTAATGTATTAAGTTTTATAAATAAACTCAGTTACTTTTTAATTAAAATGTAATAAAATTATAACAAACTTCATATTTTGATATATATTTGTCCCAAATTTTTATAGTCAATTTTTTTAACTCTAATGTTTAATTTATAAGTTTTTATGCAAATTTTAAATTATAACAAATTACACATTTTCTTACATATTTAAGAGCTATATCCGTCACCATAGATAGTCTTGTGAAAATTCCTTCCTAATTTTGCCGGTTTTTTTATTTTTATTTTTTTGCTTCTCATTTCCATTATTATGACTCCATGGTCCCTCTGTCTCATGCACGCATGCTTTAGCTTTAAGCCTTCTTGACTTGCTAAGCAGGCCTGAATGAACGACTGCAGTGTGCAGTTGCCTAATTTATAAACATTATTTGGTTACCATTCTTGGTGGTCACAACTTCACATCCCACTTTTGTTACCACTTCAGTACTTTAGGCAAAAACAAATAATTGAGTAAAAAAAGATGAATGCATCAAACTTGTAATCATAAATTATAATACTTTTTATATTTTAATTTATTACAAATTTTAACTTAAAAAAACCCAAATTTATTACATTAAATTAAATTATACTCAATTAGATTTATTTAATATTTAGCTATAATCAATTAGAATATATTTAATGTTATTGAGTTGTTATATTTTATTATTATAAATTTAAAAGAGTGTTATTTATGTAATTTTATTAATGCTTCAGTATATTCATGTATGTTCTAATCAAATACATTTGTATTAGGAGATAAACTCCGAACTTGCATTATAACTTTAAATTTAGTGTAAAATTTGGTATGATTAATAGGGTCGCATCAAATTTTGTGAGACATTGTTAATTGTTCTATCCCATGTTCACGTTGTGTTATTTTTTTAATTCTAAAAATATTGTTAAAATTAAAATTAAATATATAATACAAAATGACTAAAACAATTATTAATATAACATAGAATTAAAAGTTTAATATAAACTAAAATGATTTAGAAAAAAATCTAAAAATATTGTTAAATTTTATATTACATATAATAATTAAAATTAAGTACATAATACAAAATAACAAATAACCTCATATTGCATTTCGAAATGTATTAATTTAATATTTTGTGGTTAATATAATAATTTATTGAATTAATATATATCATATGTATTTTTAATCATGTATTTTTAATTAAATGTTATTTTTAATTCATATAATAAATATAATATTTTATCTAATGGATTTTTAATCTTTTGTAATAATATAATTTTTTAATTAATTATAACTGATTGAATATAATAGTTGATAAAAGAAAAATAAAAAAAATATTATTTTTTATAAAAAATATACTTTTTAATATTATGAATTAAAAATGAGTAAATTTTTTATATAAGTTTTAGTATAAAATAATACAAAATAAAATAACGAGTTGGAGATGTCCTAACAACCTTTATTTTTCTCTGTTTTCATCCCCTTCTGCTATTGCTTATTTACAATAAATATGCATCCGTAATAGCTAATTGGTCAAGCCAGACATAGTATGTTTGAGATTGAAGAATAGACAAATATTGATAAAGTCAAATAGGAATATAAATGTAACGATCCGTACGTATAGTTTCAGTACGTACAAAAGTCTTTTAAATAATTAAGCTCAATTATTTTCAACAAAAAGCAATTACATTAAAAGAGATTGGTTGAATGAAATGCCACGTCAATTCCCCAAACATTTAATAATTCGTAAAGTTAGCTTAGTATTTTATTTAATCAGTCCCTGGCTTATTTATTTTTGTACTAAAAAATAGTAGAATTAATTTCAAATATAACGTAATATTAGAATTAGTTATTGGTAACTTATTACATATTTTTAAGGATCTAAGTCTTATATGACACTTCTAAACATGTTTAATTTGTGATGAGATGAAATTAGTTTAAAATTTAATATTATAAAAATAATATTTGTAATTTTTTCAAGAATATTGTTTTTTTATCTTATTGTAATATCGGTTAACTTATAAATTTTAAATGATTTCAGAATTCATCATGTGATTCGATCATAAGAACTTATTTTTGGTCTCAATTCTTTCAAAAATCCAGCTGATATTTTATTTATAAGTCACATGATGAAAGGCAATCCCACAAATGACATGTGAGCTAGCTAGGCACGGGTTAGAGCGCTGCTCAGTCCTACCACTGTTCCCTTGTGAATTTTCATTTCTCATCTCTTGCCCTTTACCTTCTCATAACAACACGTCCCCTCTTACTCTGGTAATTATGTGTATGTTTGTTTGTTTGTTTGTTTATGCTTATTCAAGATTCTAAAAAAGCGTTTTTATTGTTAAAAAGTACTTTATAGTTCATGACTCATAAAACACATTTTGAAATTTTTCTTCTAAAATTGTTTGTCAGAAAACATACAAATTAATCCATTAAAAATACAAGTAATTAGATGGTAAGAGACACTATTATAATCCATACTAGTAATCTAAAAACCTCAGTGCACTTGTTATGCAGTTTTACCGAGCATGAGGAAGATGCAAGAACAGGCTTCTGACCTTAGCCTCCTGCTTTTCTTCCTCATAGTCACATGCCCATTACTGGTTATTGTTGCTTCATATGGTATGTCTTCCCTCTCTCTCTCATTGGTTTGAGACACTGCTTACTGTTCTTTCAGATTCGACTTAATATTCTGTAATCATTTGTTTTATTCCTCGTAATACATACAGATGGACCTTTATATGATTCTACAGCTTATACAGAGGTAATAATCAAATAGTATATCATTATATATATATGATGATGAATGGTGTTATATATTTTTAATTATAATATAATTTTTTTCTAATAATATTTCTGTCGATTGCTTTTGGTTTGGCAGTGTAAGGCTCAACCAGAGGAAGCACTATACAGAGGAGGCATTCTAAAAGATGAAGCTGGAAGCACCATTGGACTTGGTGGTGGTGGCTCTGGAAATAATAGCAGGCTTTGTTCACCTGCCTTTATATTACACAATCTCACCCAAGCCAGCTTTTACTCTTTCTCCAGTTTAGTTTCCTTCTTTTCTTTCTAAATTCCTCATTATTGCTGTTTGTTTATGTGTTTCCCTCAAGAATTGAGACTTAAAAAAACGCACAAAATGTTAATTCCGTTGCCGGGACTTGAACCCGGGTCTCTCGGGTGAGAGCCGAGTATCCTAACCACCTAGACTACAACGGATTGGTGGCTTTTTTATTTTTATTAATTATATATTTTATATAATTTTGTTGGATTTAATGCTTGTTTTTGTCACTAGTATTGACTGAGCAATCGTACCATTGAATCAAAAAATTAATCAGTTCATAATGTACATAAACATAAAGTATTTGATTGGAAATATTTGCTCTAAACCATTTTATGCCTTTATACTGGAATTCAAATATTTTGTATTTTATGGACAGGTTGGATAAAAATAGAAGGTGCAGAGTCAGGTCTGATAAGGGCAAGTCTCAAGACAGATAGCCAAACCATAGACTGCATAGGGACTGTATTAGCTAAACCTGGTTGTTGGTCATTTCTCAAGGGTGGGTTTTTACTTGATTCCCCTTCTAACTTATCTCTACTTTATTTTCAGGTAAAATTCTTAAATCTGATTATTTTCAAGCTTATTGCCAAAAAATAAAATCATAGTGAAAAATAATAAATTGGGATTTGCAGAATTTGGATGATAGAGATATCAATATCCAAATTGCAAGCACTTCATTACAACCCTTTACTGATCATGAATGGAGAATGAATCAACAATATGCAATCAACTCTGTAAGTATATATTAGATCCAGCCCTGCTTAACATTTGCTCTTTTCAAGCCTTTTTCAAAAAATAAGTTATTTGGTGTTGCTTATGCATCTTATGTACTATAAGTATCTAAAGATCAGTTTTTTTTCATTTTATATCTTGTTTTATAGAAAAGGAAGCGTGCTGTGACAATCCATGTCTCAAACAAAAGTGGAGAGAAGTTTCCAGGAGTTTCAATAACCATAGAGCAAGTATCTAAAGACTTTCCATTTGGTTCTGCTATAGCAAAGACCATTATTGGAAATTTTCCATATCAGGTTAGTTCAATCAAAACAATTTCATAGGTTTTTTAGTTTTCAGAATAATGTTTTACAGTGTATCACATAATCACTATGCAAGTTAATGAGCTTTGAATTTTGATTCAGGATTGGTTTGTTAAACGATTCAACGCGGCAGTTTTTGAAAATGAACTCAAATGGTATGCAACAGAACCTGAGAGAGGGAATATTAACTACACTATAGCAGATCAGATGCTAAAATTTGTCAGAGCTAACAAAATTATTGCTAGAGGCCATAATATATTTTGGGAAGATCCCAATTATACACCACCATGGGTTAGGAACCTCACAGGTTCCGAGCTACAATCGGCTGTAAATTCTCGAATACGAAGTTTAATGAGCAAATATAAAGAAGACTTCATTCATTGGGATGTAAGCAATGAAATGCTGCATTTTGATTTTTATGAACAAAGACTTCATTCCAATGCCACTTTGCATTTCTTTGAAATGGCACACCAATCTGATCCGCTAGCAACCCTTTTCATGAATGATTTTAATGTGGTTGAGACTTGTAGTGACGTGAATTCCACAGTTGATGCTTACATTTCAAGGATTAGAGAGTTGAAAAAAGATGGCGTTTCAATGGATGGAATTGGTCTAGAAGGGCATTTTACAATTCCAAACCCTCCTCTAATAAGAGCTATATTAGACAAGTTGGCTACATTGGATCTTCCTATTTGGCTTACTGAGGTGGATATTAGCAAAACCCTTGACAAAACCACACAGGTAAGCACAATCCCAATTGGCAATTGGCAATTACCAATTCATGTCAATCAAATTCTATTTTTCTGATTACTTTCTATTCATCCCATGTGGCAGAATGTGACCAGATGTTAAAAGTCAACCCAATTGTTTCATTCAATTACATTTTGCCACATCAGATGATATATCGTCTCAATTTGAGAGGGGAAGAGTTTCACTTTTTAACCTTGGCTTTTGTTTGTGCATCTATGTACAGGCTATTTATTTGGAACAAGTTCTAAGAGAAGGATTTTCTCATCCTTATGTAAATGGGATAATGCTTTGGACTGCATTGCATCCAAACGGGTGCTACCAAATGTGCTTGACAGACAACAACTTACAAAACTTGCCGGCTGGTGATGTAGTTGACAAACTTCTGAAAGAATGGGAAACTGTGGAATTCAAAGGTAAGACAGATGAACATGGATCATATAGCTTCTTTGGCTTTTTGGGTGAGTATAAGGCAACTGTCACATATGGAAATAGAATAGCAAGCTCAACATTTTCACTTTGTCAAAGTGAAGAAACAAAACATGTTAGCATTCTTCTTCTTTAGCTTAATATAACAAGTCATGTTTTGTATCTTTCTAGATTTCTGAAATTTATTATAGAATCTGAAACTTATGTCTAATTTGTCCCGGTTTAATCTTTTTTTTTTTTTTTTTGGATTACGGGAGAACAGATTCTCAGATATGTAATAGTAAAACACAACTATTTCTCAAGGAGGGTCAATATTTTCACTGTCTATAAAATGAAAATTAAAGGTTTAAAATTCTTGACTGGTTTTGATCTCTTATCTCAACAAAAAAAATAAAAAAATCAGGTACTAGAGACAGAACTAATTTCATGTTTAATCAAACCCCTGTTTTTTTTAATCACTTTTATGAAAAGCACATCCAAATGCTCCCAAAACCACTCAGAAATTATAAGGCCCAACTTGGGAACAAAACAAAGCACAACAACATTGACAGCATGGTGTTTGTTTAATTAATTCTAACTCTTTTGTTATTGGTGTTTATTTTCCTCTAGTAATTGCCAGCTGGTGGGCTAATCTGAAAACACTAAAATATGTTTTTAACCTTTAATTGCCAGAATAAAATCATTATCTAAACCCCTTACACTACAATAGTTTCTCTTCATTAAGCGATGAAAATAAACCTAAAACGAAGCAAAGCCTCTATTTTCAACCTAGATTAATGTGTGACATTTTAATAATTTTATTTATTTCTTCTTTTCCGGAGATCAAATTCAAAAAAATTGAGAGAAACATCTCTTTGCTTACATTAAATTACCTTTAGTATACACGTCCAGCTGAAAATAAGCTTTTACTCAATTTGCTCAAAAAAGTGTTTCTATTTTCCAGTTTATTTTCAAAGCGGGTCCCATGTGTACAAAACATTCAACGACAAGACCTTTTCAAGAAAATTTTCCGCTCTAAAGTTGAAATGCAAATAATTACACTAGGGTGGTAGTGGTGTATCACTATCGGGTTTATTAATTATAATTTTATATAATAATAATAATTATGAATAATAGTAAAATATAATTAATTATAGGAATCAAAAATAATTATAATAAAATATTTATTAATCCGAAAATAACAATCCAGTCAAAGATGATTTGCATTGGTCAGACAATCCAAACCAATGGTATCAAAATCATTTCCCATCCCACCAAATAATAAAAGGGTGGAGCATGGAGAAGACAAAAGCTGATTAAAAAGTATACAGAAAAAAAATCTGAATTTCCCGCAAAATTCATTCTAAACCAACCATTCTCCTCAATAGGGACTGTAACTTATTAAAAATTGATACGACAATTAAATAAATAAATTTTATTATTCCAACTTATAAAAATATACCTCTTACTTACATTAATTACTATGTATGACACTTATCAAAATTCAAAATTTATGCGATTATATATATATATATATATACTTAATATTTTTCCTCCCTTACATATTCATATTGTACACCTTTTTCCACTGTTTTTTGATCACTATCGTAGAAAAAAAAAACTAAAGAACAAAAATTGATTCATGAATAATCCTAATTTGTGGCTGTTATGATAAAGCGAAAGGCACCTTAATATTCTCAAGAAAAATAAAGATTTTTTAAAATAATGTTACAGGAATAATACAATGGGGGAAGAAAATCTTTTCATGACCAGTTTTACCCCACTAGGCACTTACCCATTAAATAAGGCTGCAAAACCTGAGAATATATAATTCCCACTAAAAACCAAACCCAACATTAAAAAAATAAAAATAAAGAGAAGGTTACAAGTTACAACTTAACAAGCCATAAACTGATGCACAAAGCTGTTAAAACTGTGAATTTTGAGGTAGTGGCTGTTTTGGGTGAGTCTCCCATTGCCAAACCAGCTAACCATGAACCATCTGCCAACATGGTTTGACCTTTAGATGCAGAACCTGTCCCTGACCCTGAATCTGTTGAACCCGAATTTGGAAACCCGCTATCTGAACCCAACCCAGGGACTGTTGTCCCTTGTTGAGAGGATGACCCTGATCCTGATATCATTGGTGTAGAATCTCTTGATGATTTCTGACTGTACATCCACATGAAGACATAAATTAAAAAGTATTATTAATTACTATAGCAGACACAAATAATTAGGTTTCTGATTCTTTAGTGAAAACACATTGAATAACTTAAAGCAACCCCAACAATCAAAATTAAAGAGGAAAAAAAAAACCCAGATAATCTCAAGTGATAATATAGAATCATTAATTTTTTCATTAAAAGTAAAAATTTGGCAGCATAGCGTTGAAATTGGAAACTTTGATACACAGAACTAAAATGATAGCAAATCACTAGGATTAAAACACAGAACAATGAAAATCAAAATAAAGTTGGAGTAAAAGTTAGGGCAAAGATATTTTCTTACCTAGGAGAGGTGGGGCAAAATGTAATCGTATAATCAGCACCGGTACACGTAAAGGTACTCGTAGCATCATCGTAGGCGTAGCTATACGATCTGGGACAAGCAGCTTTGAACATTTCTGAGTACACTGAAGGACGACACGTAGCAGGTGATGCATACGCGCCACTACAACAGTACTCAGGACTACCAAACGCACCACACGCACTCTTACACGCGTCACCATTTCCAACTCTCAACTCCGAAGGGCATTGTTCGTTCAAATCCGAAGAGCAACCCGTCGATGCACACTGACCCAACCCACCAGTGCCTTCAACAAGCATAGGTAAATTGTAGCCGTCAACAAGGCTAACGTCGTAGAAGTCCTGACCTCCAGTTCCGAGGGTGAACTCGGCGAGTGTTGCCGGAGGTGCAGCTCCAGAACCGTTGCATTCTACCTGACCGGAGCCACAGTCTCCGGTGAGACATGACCCGGTCCCGGATTCGTCAAATTTGCAACCGGTTCTACCCCAGAAACGGCCGGACCAGCCAGTTGGAGCTTGAAAGGAACGAAAAGTTCCTTTTGGGAGTTCAAAACCTGTAATGTCTAGCGAGGAACTTCCTGCATTTGCTAAAATTCCTGGCCACACACTGTAGTCACATCTGTTAACAAATGTGAACAAAGCTGCATGAACCCCTGAAATAACATAGACGAAAAATTATATTTTGTTATCGTGAGAGTAAGAAATTTGTGATTTTAAGGAGGACCCAGATAAAAAAAATGGGAAACCCATAGCAGGAAGAGAAAAAGTAGAGATCTTTTACCTTTGGAAGTGAGAACTAAAACAATGACGCTGAGAATGTGATTGAGGGAACAAGTAGAATAGTGACCCATGGGGCACTTTATGCTGATTTTTCTTTGCTTTGTTTCTTTTAATTTGGTATTCTCTTAAGAGAAGGAAGTGGTAAAATCCAATAAGGACAATGAGGTTGTGAAAGTCGGATATAGAGTTTAGAGGTTAAGATCTAGACGGTGGAGAGTTGTGGTGGTGAAGATGCCTTAGGGTTTAGAATGATTATGATTTGACGGGATGAGACACTGCATTCGCTCTGTGACGAAATAGAAAGCAGTGTGGAGCAAATGAAAGTAGAAGACTCTGCAATCTTGGGGTTCGAAAATAAATCGACAAATTTTTATGTACTTTTTTTTTTTTTTTTCCTTCTATGCAATGCTTCGTTAAAACTTAAAAGAAGTCGTTAATCTTTCAAATACTAAATGTATGATTGTATCACTAAGGCTTTTTTTAGTACAAGTATTGTATTACTAAGAGTAAGGATTTATATATATATATAAGAATTATTATCTATAAAACAAGTTATTATTTTTTATTATTAAGTATGCTATAAACCCATCATATTATTTATTATTTTATTAAATATTAGGTATTTATATATTTTTTAAATAATTTCATTAGTACAGAACGATAAATCATCACTCATTTTTAGAGAGATATATAATTTTTCTTTATAAAATAATCACCTGTTTTTAGCCGAGTGTTTTCATCACATATTTTTTATTTTTCAAGTGAGCATTAAGAGATAAAATCTAATCTAATATAAACTTGTATATAAATATCTAATATATTATTTTATAAAAAATAATCACATATTATTCTTTTTCCTAAATTTAAACGTTAAATAGTAGATTAGGAAAAAAAATTACAGATTGAGTAATATTTTCTATAATAATATCAAATCTTAAAAAAAGCCAATGATATTTTATTTTTATGTCACAATTTTACATATTATTAACTAATAATGTTGTATATATTAAATTATATATTAATTATTAATTAAATGTAATATTATAAAATAATAAAATTATTTACAAATAATCACTACGTAAAAGGAATTTTTTTTGAATGAGCACTTGCAATGGCGCGTAATATGGATGGTAAAATTGGACTCTACGATGGGATTGGAGCCTTTATGTACCCACTATTCATATTTTAATTTTTGGTGATTCAAATATCACATATTCTAAAACAGTTATAATTAGTATCTATATAGGAGTGGGCACGGGACTGGTGGGTATGGTTTTTGATATAATCGTCCCGAACCGAATTATATAACCTATAATCGAAACTGTCCAAAAACTGTTACGGTTCAGAGACGGTTTTTTACCCGCGGGTAATGGTTCGGAACGGTTATGAAAAAAAAACCCGAAAAAAACTGAAATATATATATAATTTAATTTATTAAATATATATAATTAATTTTTTATTTATAATTTAATATATAATTTAATTAATTAAATATAATTAATTTCGGGTACGTGCGGGTACAGTTTTTAATATAACTGTAACCGAACCGTAACCGTTGTTTCATATTCGGGTTTTATCCAAAATCGTCCCCGTCCCCAAATTTTATCGGTTAAAAACCGAACCGCCGGATCGGATAACCGAACCCGTGGTTTTTTTGCCCATCCCTATATCTATATTTATTTAAAAGATTCAATTTTTTATTTAAAATAAATATCAATTTAACTCATAATTTTTTATTACGAGACTCGCCTGAGTTTTAAACGAATAGTATTATAGTTTTCTAATTTACTTTATATTAAAATTATTTAAAAAATAATATTTTTAAAATTTATAATTATAAAAATATAACATATTATATCAAATTTATATATTTTTATTATTAAAAAGTGTATCTCATTATTTTAAATTAAATAATATTAAAGTTAAATTATTATTATTATAACTTATTTGATCGTTAAATTCAATTTAATCCTTATAAACGATATCTTTCTATTATTTAATTTTAAATTTTAACCCATTTTCTTAATGAATCATTTAATGGTATATATGTTTTTAAAAAGTCATATCTCGTTTATGATTGAAAGTTAATAATAGTGTCGATACTTTGATAATAAACACAACTATAAAAATATTTTTATAATTTTTAAGTCAAACATACAATTTTAATACAATATATCATTCAATTGGAGTGTCTTTTAAGAGTTTAAAACAACTAAACACAAAGAGTAAAAATAATTTGTTCATGCATTTTTAATGATAAAAGGTAAGAATTTTTGCTTTACAAGTTTTTGATTCTTTTAATTTATTTATTCCATTTTTTGGTCATTTATTTTACTTACAATTCAATCATATTTTATTTTATTGCTATAAATTTTTGGATATTATTTTATATAACTTTTTAAATTTTATTGCCGGTTACATTCATCAATATCAATTAGATTCAAAACACTCAATTTCCATTTTTCACCAATATCCACCCAATTCCGTAAAAGTACGAGAATTTTCCTTTTTTAAAAAAAAACAAATTTGAAGACATAGTTTAAAATTCACGCTAGTTTGAAGGGAAAAGTATTCAATTAAATTAATAAGAATTTAATTTTTAAATAAATATAGATATAATTTAAATTATTATTAATATTAATATAAAAATAATTTTATTATTAAAATATTTTATTTAATTTTATTATAATATTAAAAAAATATTATTATAAAATTAAATTGAAACTATTTTAAAATATCTAATCTATAAGTGTTTTGATTATAAACCGTGTAATATAATCGAATAAAATTAATTATAAATATTATAATTAAATAATTTTTATTATAAAATTTATTTAAATTAATATTTAATTTATGTTAATATTTTTATTATATTTTAAAATAATTTTTTTAAATTTAAAATGAGAGAATTCTTTTTTGATAAATAAACTTATAATTAAAAAATTAAATAGATTAAGTTAATTATGTAATAACATTTAAAATCACACTAGTTTATCGTAATAATTTTTTATATAATTATACTTTTTTTATACTATAAATACTCTCATATACAAATAAACGTATGATAATAAAAAAAATCTTTTGTTATATAAAAAAGACGTCGTAAATATCAGAATCCTCTCTATTTATATTTATTTATCACATATATGACTTACCTTTTAAACCTACCTATTTTTAGGTGAATCTTAATAATTTTACTTTATTTTATGAATTTTTTTATATATTAATATTTAAATTATAATTATGCATCAATCTTCAAGTTGATAATAACTTTTGAAAATGAGTAAATATAATTGTTGAGAAGAAAAAATAATTTAGATTTTTTTAATTATAATAAAAAATATATAAATTAACATAAAAATAAAAATTTATTTCATCTTTCGTGTGTATTAATAATATGTATATCGATTCAATTAAATTTCAATTTGTACATTTTAAAACCTTGATTAATCTAACACATATAGTTTTTTATGTTTTTAAAATCAAAATTAATTTATTTTAATATATAAAATATATAACTTTTAGTTGGTTATAATACATTTAAGTCGAGTAAGTTACTTTATGGTTTTTATATCAATTATTACCCTTACACATAAGATGTACACAATTATAAAGTGATTGAATATTTTTAAAATAAAATATATTAATAATATAAATTTACTAATGTATTGGATATAAAAATAAAAAAATCAAGATGAAAAAATTAAGAAAGAAATAAGGAGAGAAAAGTTATTATAACTGGACAATCTTCTAGAATTTACGGTTTTAAAAAAGTCAATTCACACACTCTTAACGACTAGATTGAACACAATTAATGAAATGGCTGAATATTTATAACTGAGTCAATAATCTTATTGAATTCACTGTTTTGAAAAAGGTGAGGTATTAATCCTATAACTTAATTTTTTTTTACTTTAATCTTAAAATTTTAAAATTATAAAATTTATGCATATTATTTTTAAGACTAATATACATATTTTTAAAATTTTTGAGATTAAAATACTTAAATTAAAATATCATTTACCCAAAACTAGGAGCTCGTTAACCTCATCATCACCCTTAAAAAATTGAATTCACACATACATGATCAATTATCAATGCTAAAATCAAAAGTAAACATATCATATTAAATTATAATTAGTTAAACATATGCATGATACAAATAAAACAAGAAATATACCATAAATTTCAAAAATACATCTAATTATTTGTCATAAGTGGTAAATATGTACACATATAGTTAATAATGATATATATAAATTTTTATTATTTATTATATAAAAAAATACTAAATGCATATAAATTTACTTATACAAATTTTCTTAAAATTGATTTTTTTTCGTTTTGGCAAAAAACAATTATACATCCCCACCATATATATATTTAATTAACTCAAAAAAATGATACATAAATTTCTTTGAGTGTAACATAATTTCTTAAAGAGACCATTTTTTTTAAAAACAAATAAAATTAAGAATTGTTATTCTTGTGATTATAAATTACAAGAATAAGTCTAAAATGATATTTTCCTAATAAAGAATTTATTAATTATACTTTATCAATTTAATCAAATGGTTGAAACTTGAAAGTGTAGTTTATAAGCCAACGAGACAAAGACGGATCTTTAATTTGTTTGAAAAAAAACTGTAACCACACACTAATTAACAAAGATAGTACCTCATTTTCTCTCCTGATTAGCCGGTTAACCTACCATAATTATTACATTTTATCTATATAGGTACATGTTCAACCTCCTCATTTTAGGTACTTAACCAAAACCATATATCTAACTTATTATTTGTTTCTACTTGATCTCTTGTTATTATAGTACTCGATCGATTTGGTCAATTTATTTAATCTTCTTTTATTTTTTCCTATTTAACTCATCAATGGCCACAAGTGATTCCGATTCCAAAGCCACGAGCATCAAAGAACTTACTGAGAAAGTTGGCTTAACCTCAGTCCCATCTGAATACACATTTACCATTAACCCTAATGACCAAGCTAGCCCTAATGATCCTCAACACATTATCCCCGTCATTGATTACTCTCTCCTCACTTCAAGCTCTCCTGATCAACGATCACAAGTCATCGATAATCTTCGCAATATTTGTGAAGATTGGGGCTTTTTTACTGTATATATATATATATGCTCACTCGTTTTGTTTTGATTTTATTGTTTTAATTTAGTTTCATGCATATATGTAACTAAAACTAATTAATTAATTATTATTGTGTTAAATTAATTATTATTATTAGGTAATCAATCACGGTGTGCCAGAGAGTGTGGTGAAGAATATGATCGAAGCGTGTGATAGATTCTTCAATTTAGAGGAGGAAGAGAAGAAAGAGTTCCAAACAAAGGGTGTGTTGGATCCAATAAAATGTGGTACAAGTTTTAATGTAGAAATTGAAAAAGTGTCTCTTTGGAGGGATTATCTTAAAGTCATTTCACATCCTCACTTTAACACTCTCAACAAACCACCTGGATACAGGTATTAATTAATGGTTTAACTACGTAACTTAATTCTTTTATACATAAATATATTTTTTTTTTTGTATTTTACTCGTGTTATCCTTTCATAATAATGAAACATGTATGCGTAGGAATGGTTTATAATATAATTGTTATCAAATTGAATTATAAGATTTGTGTTTGAAATTTTTCCAAAATCGTTATAGTTCGATGACGACGATTTTTAATCCTAAACAAGTATTAAAAAATATGCAAAAAAAAATATTTTTTAAACATATTAATTTAATTAAATAAATATAATTAATTTTTAGTACGAATAGTTAAGATTATGAGTATAAATGTATTCGAATTATATTTGTTGTTTAATATTGAAAATCGTATTCATCCTTAAAATTTAAGATAAAAAAAATAAATCATTTTTTTTCTCGTTGTTATCCTTTGATCAACCCTTACATTTACTCGTTGCTTTCTTCACAACACATCCAATATATATATATATATATATGGGTGAGAAATGTATATGTCCAAAAGCATGTGTGAGAAATGTATCTACATGTCCAAAATCACCATGCAAAAAGGGGAAGACTAATATTAAAATAATTTTAAGAAAAAAGAAAGTAATTAATAAAGTAATGAATAATTTTGTCTGTAGTTAATATAAACTCAAGATCTATAAATTTGATATTGCAGTGAAGCTTCATTGGAGTACAGTAAAAGAACAAGAGAAGTAGCTACTGAACTAATAAGAGCAATATCAGAGAGTTTGGGTTTAGAATCTAACTACATTGAAAAAGCAACAGATTGGGACCAAGGCTTTCAACTTTTAGCGGCAAATTACTACCCAGCTTGCCCACAACCAGATCATGCTATTGGATTACCCCCTCATACAGACCATGGCTTGATTACCCTCCTCACTCAAAATGACATAGGTGGCCTTCAAGTCCAACACAAAGGCCAATGGGTTAACTGGAATGCCCATCCCAATTCTTTTGTTGTTAATCTTGGTGATCAACTTCAGGTTATTAATTCACTCACCTTTTTCATCACAATTTTTTTTTTATATGTATGCAAATCATATTATTTTTGGTCTTAGAACATGAGTAATACTAATTAAATTTATTGAAATCACCTCGAATTATACTTTTTATCCATTAATTTAATAATTTTTAATACCTTGATCTCCTGTGAAAATATTCTTAATTTTTGGTCCATTTAATTTTCATAATTAATAATTTTAATTAAAATTTAAATATAATATATTAAGTATGTTATACTTTAAAGTTAAGAAATTAAATAAATTATTATAATACATTAATTATGAATGTTACAATCATATTTAGTCTAATTTTTAATTTTAAATAGAATATATTAAATATGAAAAGCAATTGGATGAAAATATATGACAATTTTATTAAAAAAAATAAAGTATTAAAAGTGATAAAATGACTGTACTAATTCAAATGTATAAATAGTTTAGATATATTTTAGTTTTAAGAAATGGATCACTTGGTTAGTGAAAATGGAAAAGTAAATTTTTTAAGCACATTTATAACTTGTTACAAGGATTTGTAGAAACGATACTGAATATATAAATTTTTTACACACATTTATTTTATTTGAACGTATGTAGATATTGACTAATGATAAATACAAGAGTGTGTGGCACCGAGCCATGGTAAACAACAAAGCTAAAAGGATATCAATAGCAGTGCCTAACGGACCAGCATTAGATAAAGTTGTGGTGCCAGCACCAGAATTGTTAGAAAGAGAAGGGCAAGCACCAATTTACAAAGGAATCTCATACAAGGACTACATAGAGCTTCAACAAAGCAGCGCTGCCTATATGAAACAATGTCTCGGTTTCATACGAATTTAGGTTAACTAAATACTTAATTATATATATATATAATATAATAAATAATTTTTTTATGATAAACATAATAAAAATAGTAATTGATGTAATAAAATATTATGTTATTTATACCTTATGGTATTATCAATGAATAATTTCTACATGACCAATATAATAAAAAGTCATGATTAATGTAATAAAATATCATGTTATTTTTATGTAGTATGTGTAAACTATTATATTACTATATTGAATTATTAAAATAAAATGATAATTTATTCTATTAAATTTATATTATTGTTATGTCATATTTTTTATTAATAAAATAATATTTTTTTATTTAAAAAAATATAAAATGTTATATATATATATTTTTATTGGATTTTTTTTAAAAAATTATCTTAATTCTAAATTTTATTAAATTAAAATATTATATCATTATAAACAATTGCTCGTTCTAGAAATGCCGTTGTATGTTTAGAAGGGAAAAAAGAAGAAGCCGTTGTACCGTAAAATAAAAAAGGTAGATTTATATTAGGAAAAGAAAAGAAACGGAGACGACGAATAAGGGCAGCCCATCAATTCCACCTACCCTTTCATTCCATCTTGAACCTTCTACCTCACAAACGCTGCCGATCTAAGAATCCTCAGATATGCGAGTGTAAGCTCCAGAGGCGCCATTGGCTAAGCCTAGTCTCTTTACTCCACTCTCTTTCCGTTCTCCGTTCTCCGTTCTCCGTTCTCCATCTACCTTTCCCTCTGTAATATAATAGGTAAGATACCCTCTCTCGGACTCAGTTTTTGATTCTCTGTTCGTTTCAAATGATGTATTCTTTGTTATGTTTCATGATTCTAGAAAGAAAACCTCTCCCAGTTTCATTTATATTAAGGTTACATTTGGTTCATCGGGTTGTCGTTTTGGATATTCGCCTTGGTTGGGATTTATATTCAGTTAGATTTATACTAGAATTATTTTTATGCTCATTTTAATAATTTATTTTATACTGATATTTATACTAATTAATAATGGCGGGATAGGGCCTTACACACTCTTGAGCCCACCCCCCCCCCCCCCCCCCCGTGTACCATGTATGTCTATAATATGTTGCAAGTTTTCACCTACTCTCCATGAGAATGACCAATAATATATTTATATATTTATCACTATCCCACGTGTGATGGCTCTATGCACCATACATGTCAATTCCTTGCAATTCAATAATTGGCATTACATGCCTTGAGCACAAAAAATTTAGCTCTAATACCATTTTAGATATTGTTCACTAACTCTCCTAAAAACTTAAGCTTATACAGATGCGGAGAGATTTAAACGTAATCATATCCCAATCAATGTTCGTACATAAACAACAAAATCCAATAAATTTAAGCTAAAACCCAATGCCACAAAACACGCATTTTAGGTAGAATCGGTCTCCTTCATTTAGCTACTCTACTACATCCAATCGCATAAAGTTTTATGTTTTTTACCTGGTATTTTAGAACGAAATCCTAGACAGAATCGAGTATTGAGGCGTTGCTTCTTCGATTCATGATAATGGGGGTATTTGAATTTTTAAAGAAATTACGAATCTATGAGTGGATAACGCTTCGCTGGAGAGAATGCACAACTGCTAATTAAAATTCCAAATGGCACCATCCACGACCAAGAATCTGTGATCAACCCCAAAGGCATGAAGAGGAGGAGAAATACAAGATTATGAGTTGGTTTGTTTTTCCTTACATTCTAGAGAGGATTGTGATATTGATGGCGTCTTTTTTATATAACAAAAGATTTTTTATATTATCATACGTTTATTTGTATATGAGAGTATTTATAGTATAAAAAAAGTATAATTATATAAAAATTTATTACGATAAACTAGTGTGATTTTAAATGTTATTACATAATTAACTTAATCTATTTAATTTTTTAATTATAAGTTTATTTATCAAAAAAAATTTCTCTCATTTTAAATTAAAAAAAATTATTTTAAAATATAATAAAAATATTAACATAAATTAAATATTAATTTAAATAAATTTTATAATAAAAATTATTTAATTATAATATTTATAATTAATTTTATTCGATTATATTATACGGTTTATAATCAAAACACGTATAGATTAGATATTTTAAAATAGTTTTAATTTAATTTTATAATAATATTTTTTTAATATTATAATAAAATAAAATAAAATATTTTAATAGTAAAATTATTTTTATATTAATATTAATAATAATTTAAATTATATCTATATTTATTTAAAAATTACATTCTTATTAATTTAATTTAATACTTTTCCCATCAAACTAGCGTGAATTTTAAACGAAAAGATTTGTCTTCAAATTTGTTTTCTTAAAAAAAAGAAAAATTCTCATACTTTTACGGAATTGGGTGGATATTGGTGAAAAATGGAAATTGAGTATTTTGAATCTAATTGATATTGATGAATGTAACCAGAAATAAAATTTAAAAAGTTATATAAAATAATATCCAAAAATTTATAGCAATAAAATAAAATGTGATTGAATTGTAAGTAAAATAAATGACCAAAAAACAGAATAAATAAATTAAAAGAATCAAAAACTTGTAAAGCAAAAAATCTTACCTTTTATCATTAAAAATGAAGAACAAATTATTTTTACTCTTTGTGTTTAGATGTTTTAAACTCTTAAAGGCACTCAAGTTGAATGATATATTGTATTGAAATTGTGTGTTTGACTTAAGAATTATAAAAATATTTTTATAGTTGTGTTTATTATCAAAGTATCGACACTGTTATTAGCTTTTAATCATAATCGAGATATGACTTTTTAGAAACATATATACCATTAAATGAAGGAGACCGATTCTACCTAAAATGTGTGTTTTGTGGTATTGGGTTTTAGCTTAGATTTATTGGATTTTGTTGTTTATGTACGAACATTGATTGGGTCATGATTACGTTTAAATCTCTCGGCATCTGTATAAGGTAATATGCTTTAGCTATTTAGATTTAATACGAGCTTAACGAAATGTGAGCAATATAGTCTAAAATGGTACTAGAGCTAAATGTCTTGTACTTAAGGCCTGTAATGCCAATTATTAAATTGCAAGTAATTGACATGTATGGTGCATAGAGCCATCACCCGTGGGATAGTGAAAAATATATAAATGTATTGTTGGTCCTTCTCCTCCCAATAACTTAAGGTTTGGGGAGAATAGTTGATCAACATCTTCTAACATGGTATTAGAGTTGGAAATCTTGTGTTTAAGGCCTAGTACCCCAATTGTTGAATTGCAAGTGTTTAACTTATATAGATTTATAGAGCTAATACTTGTGGAATAATGATAAATGTATAAAAATATCATTGATCCTTCTCCTACTTGCTTAAACTTTTGGAAGAGTAACATCTTCTAACAGATTGCGTTTTAATAAAATGTTTACATTTGAGCATGATCATATTTACCTATTAGCATGCATTTGGAAACTTTAATTAATGCCTTTTGCTTATGTCTCTTGCCCACTATGTTCTAAAAAAATTATAAAAAAAGGACATTGATGCCCATTCATGAGATTTTATTGGTTGATTGGCGTATTTATATGAATCAGTTTGTTTTAGATGTTTTGCCGTGTGTCAGGTAATTCTAGACAACAATTTGAAGTCTTTTGTGGCAGACATCATTGTTTGGGACTGTGAATAAAGAAACTCAGTGGTTCAAGTGAGGTGTTTACAGTGTAGATTAGATTGTTCAGCTTCTTTGCAGTAGCAATGGCATCTCGACTGCAAAAGATTGAAGGGGATGAGTTGGTTTTGTTACGCATTACCCATTCAAATCTCAAGACCTTCTCTGCTGATGTGCGCTTCTCCCTTCAGGTAGCTAATGCTTGACACACTTTTTAACAATTCCCTTTTTCTATCATTTGGTGTTCTTAAAATTCTCTATTTTTAGACGACAGTGGAGACAGTGAAAGAGAAGCTTTGGGTTAGATGTGGAACTTCGGTGAATTCAATGTACCTTGAGCTTTACGATGACTCCAACAACAAAATTGCTGATTTACCTGATAATTCCAAGCCTCTTGGCTACTATTCGCCTTTTGATGGGTTCGTTTATTTAGATATTTACTCTTCTTTATTGTTTTCATTAAAATTTCAAAGATTTTCCGTCAGCAATTAATACTTTTGGTTAATTGGTTTTTTGGTTGAGAAGGTATCGTATACATGTGATAGATTTGGACTCTACTTCGGTGACATCTGGAGGATGGTTAGAAGACACTTCACTAGTTGAGAAGTATACAATTTCAGAAGAAGCTTATGAAAAACGCGACAGTATGACTTCTTAGAAAATATTTTAAGGTGGTTAATCATTTCATTTTTTATATGTAGAATCTTTTTTTATTTCAAGATGAATTTTGGTGTTTCAGGCAATTTTAGGAAATTCAAGGAAAAAATGGCATCTCAAAACTCCACAGCTTTCGAGAACGAAGTAAGCTTATAAACTAGATGTTAATTCTATGAACTTTGTCAATGAAAATGCTCTTTAACAATATTTGTTGTTTTGTAATCTTACTTATTCATTGAAGTTATTGTGCCAAATACCTTGTTTTCTACTGGTATACTTGAGTCCTGCTTGCTACTGTTAAAATCAGATTGACATATTTTTTATTTTACTTCCGTTGAGTTTATTACTGGGTAAATGATTGGAAAAATTCACGGAATCCCATCATATAAGGGATACAATTTGAGAATTTCTAGTTGTTATGGTGGCTTCCGTGTAATTTCCTTGTCTTTTATTGACTGTGGTTTCTTTGTAGATATCAGACAATTATATGGAAGACCTTTGTGCAAATATCAAGGTTAGCACATCTGCAAGTTATTTATCACTAGAAGCAATGTTGTGATAAATTTGTACTTTAAAGTTATATCTTTCCTGTAAAAAATTGGTATGCCATATCAGCTTTAAAGTATTATACGACTTTGAAGTAGTAACAGTGAAAACTCTATAAGCCAGGAAATGTATGAAGGAAGTCAAATGTTCTTTTGAATTCTTAATTTAAGATCGATTTTGCAAATTCTTTCTGTGCTAGTCTAAAAATCTTCAGAATCTTTTGATTGGTTCTTGACTTAAAGTTTGTAGTTTAATTTTAATGAAGGCTGTTCATGGTCATAGTGTTGTTATGTGCTAACATGGAATCTAATTTATAAATTTAGGAATCATCATTTCTATAATCTTTCACTGTCATAGATGTATGTTGTGTATGCATTTCTTTGTCCTTATTTCTTAAGGTTCAATCTTAAGGCATTGATAGTCCTTTCTAAAACATAAACTATTGAAGGTAGGAGATCGATGTCAAGTTGAACCAGGGGAGAAAAGAGGTGTTGTCAAATTTGTGGGTCGTACAGAATCTTTGGCACCTGGATTCTGGGTTGGAGTCCAGTATGACGAGCCTCTGGGAAAGCATGACGGCATGTGAGTAAACTCTGACAGTGAAGCATTTTCATATTTGCTAAAAGCCTAGGAATTTTAATTGGATCTTTAGTTTTCCCATCACTAGTTCTCTAGGCTAAAAATCACTTTGATGTCATTAATATCTGAAATGTTTCTTTTTTTTGCTTCAACTGCCGGCTGTGCCTCTACTTATTATATTGTGATGCAGTTCTATGCATATTTGATAACTGAGATTTATCCTTCTTTTATTATTTTCTAGGGTGAAAGGAACACGTTACTTTGAATGTCCTCCACTTCACGGGGCAATGGTTAGGCCAGACAAAGTAAAGGTTTGTATACAGCTATCTTTTCATAACCCGCTCAAAAGCTATAGGAACTAAGATGAGAAACATGTAGGTGTGAAAAGAATAAATACTTTGGGGTCCAACTATGATACTATTAGCAAGTTGTTATCAGTCTTGCATCAGATAAAGTTGAAAGACGTTAAAAGTTTTGCTTCTCTATTAGGTAGAGTGATGTAAGGATCTCTCCTTCACTTTTGAAAACAGAACATGCCTAACAGGAATTTGAAAATTCATGTTGCATTCAGTCAATCAAACTTTCCTTAAATGGACTTGTTTTTATAACAAAGTCGTTTGAAAAACTACTTGAAAGCATAGCCTGAGCTTAAGTCTAACATTCATTGATAAGTTGGGTAAGTGAAGATTTTAGTTTCATAATTGAAGTACTTGTTCTGTGAGGTCTAGCTTCTTAAAATGATAGTAATCTATCTGCGAAAACCTGTGAAGTAAAGAAGATAATATTCTTCTAGAAGCAGTAGAAAGAAAAGAAGTTTGTTATTATTAGTGCTACATATATGTTTAATATATCACTGTGGTCTTAGAATTTGAAATTCTATCAAAAAAAAAAAAATCTCAATTGAAAGACGTGTATTTTACTTTTTTTATCCTTATTTATGCACTTACTATGTCAGTTCCAATTGTATAATAGGTTGGAGATTATCCTGAACGTGATCCATTTGAAGAGGGGGAAATCTAAGCATTATCACAAGTTTGCTTAGCGCTTCCATTTGTGAAATCTTTTGTCATTTTTCATTTTAATTAAATGGGTTTTGCACTTATCAGTGATGAAAGATTAAAATGTTTTCAAAGGTTAAAAATTGTTACTGAATTTTGTTGATGGAAACGAGAGAAACGGAACAATTATGGTCTATCTGTACTCAAATATTTTGAAGGAGAAAGTTTTCCGTGTGCATAGATGACATGGAGAATTTTATTCTTTGCATATAAGGAGTTGATTTTAATTAAAATAGTATTATCTTGAAAATATCTAGATATATCACTTAGTCATGCACAAGTCTCATATGAATTTTTTTTCCGAAGTAAAAATATATAATATGGCTATTTCATGACTTTTTTTTTTTGGATTTAACATTTTACTGAAATTTCAGCACGTATCAGTAATTTATTTATTTTATTATTTATTGATGATTTGATGCTAGATTAAAAGAAAAATAGAATTTTTACTTGGTGATAAACTCCATATTTTATCTAATAAGTTTATTAAACAAGCACTAATTTCAAATTTGTTTTCTACACTTAAATTGTGACTTCAAATTTGTTTTCTACAGTTATATTACATCCCTTTTTAACATCTAACTCATTTGCCTATATTTGTCTCTATGAATATTATTTTGTAAAATCAAAACAGGATAAAAGTACTGGCTCCAAGCACCAAATTGACTAAACTCAAAGTTATACAGTATGATATTTACGGCCGTCAGTTATTAGTGATGAAGCTCTTCCTCACAATTCTCTTAAAAAACGTCCATTGTTTAAGATAAGATATACCACATCGCAATAGGTTTCTCATAAAACAAAATGCTTTTTATTCAAGTGAGAACTATGTCAACATAATAGCATAAATACAATGCAACATAGATAAAACTTTTATAACAAAAATAATATTTTAATAACATTAAAATAATCATAATTCAATTTAAACATTATCTAATTAAATGTATTCAATATCAAACGATATGTTAATTTTTTTTTATAATAGTTAAAATGTACTAGATAAATATAATATAAGTTATTTTTGTTGTTTGTTCAAATTTTTTTTTATATCTTTCAAAAGTTTGTTATTTATTACTATTATAAATAGATAACATGATAAAAAAATTATGTAAGTTTTTTTTATGTATCAATTAATATATAAACACTATCCAAAGATTAGCATAGTATTTCATAGGTCGAGTAGCTGAAATTGGTACAAAAAGAAAAGTAAAAAAGAGATACCAAATTACAAAATAATCCCTAAATAGGATGGAACGTAAACTTTACCCCTCAATAATATATCAAAAAAATTTGGTAAAGTTCTATATATCATGAGTCTGAAAAGCAAAAAAAAATTCCCCTGCTAAGAGAGTCTCAAAGACAAATGATTAATGAGATATGGATACTAAACTATTACCCTCCAGCTCCAGGATTATTATATAAGCAAAAAGAAGGAATTAAACATAAACTACATATCTGTACATTAATTGTATAGATTTCTCATTTAGTCTAAAGTGGTACTTGGTTCATCGAGCATTAATTTGACCCCTAACACCAAAACACAAAGATCATAGCCTCATAGAGAGAGCTGAAAGAAAGGTCTATGCACAGGGAAGGCAGATAAAATCCAAGCTTCAGCTGCAATTTTAATACTATCTTCCTGAAATTATATGAGAGTTAGTCACAGTGGTTTAGATAATAAGCAAATTAAAGGAGGCAGAACACTAGAAACAGTAAGGATATGAATTGATATTGGTACATATATTATAACACATAAGCCAGACCTGAGTATGAAGCCGCAACACTTGTATGTAAGTACATCATGGTCTTGTTCACCAACGGCAGGCCTGCTTCATCTTTTCTTGCTCCCAACACTTTTTGACTGCAATTTTTGACAGAATTCATCAAAAATCAATTGCAAAGCGCTTATATTCAATTGCAAAATAATTAAGCATAATTTTGCTCGAATTGACTGTAATAATATTATGCACTAAATAGGTTGGGTTTTTTTAATAATTAGAACTAGGTTACATAATTTTTTTAGAACTAAATGGCAGAATGCATTATTATTTATTTACTATAATTTTCAGATAAAAAGGAAAAATACAGAGAGAGTTGGCAGCTTATTTTATTTTATTATTACTTAACATGTTAATAGTTTTTTTTTTTGCCAATTGATTTTAGATAAATAAATTTTTTTATTGGATAAATTATTAGTTAATTGTTCTAAACAAAAATAAAATACGAATCCACACCATCTAAAGGCACAACCTACTGGCTTGATGGGCCACAGCTTATTAATCAGGTGAAAAGAATCTTATTGTTTGTGGATTGTATTTCTAATTATTATTATTTTTTTCTTTTTATTAAGTAATCTTATTACCAAAGCTATTTTCACTAATATCAGGACAAGTCTTTATTTTTAAAAATACTTGAAACATTAAATTGTAAGAAATTTTCTAAATTGATCTAATATTAATTTTTAAAAACAAAGTTATATTAATATTAATATCGAATTTCATTTATACTCAATAATTTCTACTTTAGTATGTACACTTAGACACTACCCCACATTCCAATATCAAGGATCAAACGGAGTTCCTGGAGTAGGCAAACAGCTTATCATGGAAAACCACGTTCAACACTAAAATACACAACTACTCTCACATAAATTATTATTATGACATTTAAAAAAACAAATGTTTAATATTTAATATAAAAATATATATAATTGATAAATAATATATTCTTATAATAATAAATGACACTTATAAACAAAACAATCTACCACATTCCAGAAATTATTCAGAACAAAAAAATTAAAAAAATAAATTCTCACCTTGTATAAGGCAATGGGCAAAATATAATAATATAGTCGGCGGAAGCACATGTGAACGTGCTGGTCTTGTCATCATACGCGTAGCTATACGAGCGTGGGCATGCATGTTTAAAATACAACGAATACGGAGACGGCAGACACGTGTCAGGTGTATTATAAGCCTCACTACAACAATACTGAGGATCACCAAATGCTTCACACGCACTCCTACATGCCACGGTCTTCCCCCCATCTACACGTGCCACTACTCTCAACTCCTTGGCACACTTTCCGTTGAGGTCCACTAAACAACCTGTAGCTCCGCATCCACCTCTTGTTCCTCCTTTAGCTATAATAAGCATTGGGATGTTGTACCCATCGACCAAGCTAACGTCGTAAAAGTCTAACCCATCAGCACCGTTAAGAGTGAACTCGGCTAATGTTGCTGGTGGTTTTGCTCCACCGCCGGCACACTCTAGCTTGCCGGAGCCACAGTCACCAGTTAGACAAGTGAATTTTCCAGTGGAATCTAGGGCACAGTAGGTCCGACCCCATAAACGACCCGACCAATATTTTGGTATAGGTATAGTCCGAGACTTGCCACTCTTTAGAGCAAAACCGGTGGTAGGAAGTTGTGCCGTACCTGCACCGGAAAGTAAACCCGGCCATACAGTTGTCCGGCACTTGTTTACTAATCTGAAGGACGTTGACTGTACTTCTGCAAAAAAAAAATAAAAAAAAAATAAAAAATGAAGAGACTATAAGAAGTGGATTAGAGAAAATTGAAAGAATCTTACAAAATTATGGTGATGTGTTAAGTGGGTAATTACCTGAAAGGAAAAGCAGGGTCAGAATTGTGAGAATAAAGGTTGAGAATAAGAGGCGATCCATTCGTGAAGAAGAAGAAGAATATTGAAATCTAAAGAATTGAAGAGTAAGAGAAAAACATTGGCCTCCAGAGCCAAGTAGTACATGAACGAAGGAAGAACTTTACCTTTCTTGCGAGTAGAGTAGGGTGTTTACTTCCTTTTTGCTTTTAGCTGTTTTTAATTTTTTAATTTAATTTAATTTTATTAATACTATTAAAAAATAACAACAAAAATAATACAATTAAAAAATTTAATTATAAAAATTAAAATTAAAATTCACGTAATTTTATTATTAAAAAAAATTAAACATATCATTTCACATTTCACGTATCTTGAATTAAACTAAAATTATTTAAATTTATTTAATATTAAACTATATCTAATTTAATTATTTATAATATTATTATGATTATAAATTATAAATTATAAATTTTATGTATGTTGCTCAATTTTTTTTCTTTTTTCATTGATTTTTTTTAATTTTAATTTTTATAAGGATTATATAGTATTGTTACATGCTATCACTATAAATAACTTATAATTATTATTTATTTTAAATTTTGAATTTTAAAATTTATAATAATAAAATAAAATATCTATTTAAATTGATCTGAAAAGGAGGTAGTTGTTCTAAAAATAATTTTATTATTTATATATTAGTTTGTGAGATTTGAATCTCAGGTATTTTGTATGCTTAAATATATTTTATATAGATAGAATTAAACTTGTTGGAAAAATGAGAGAATATTAGAGTATTTATTATTATGAATTTAAAAATGTTAAATTTAATATTTTCTCTTTTATTTTCTTAGGCACTGAGCTTATTGGTGTGAGAGGGGAGGTAGGCAGTTCTATCTTCACCTCAGCCATTGCATTTCTCTTTTATATGTTTATTTCTCCCTTGTTTTTCTGGTTTAGTCATCGTAGCGTTAGCCAGAAACTGCATTGGGAAATAATAAGACAAATGTAAATGACACAATTTTTTTTACTAAATTTTATAATTTATATCTTTTATGTAGTAATATCTATAAGTATTATTTTAAAAATAAATAATTTTTTAATTTTTAAATAATTATAACACGTTATATCATAAAAATATATTAGTGCAAAGATAAATAGAAATTTATATCGTATTTCTCAAAATAAAAATTAAAGTTAGAATATATAAATGAAGGTCGGAAGATGGTAGAAGTAAAAAAAATAAGAAGATGTTATTTATTGTTAAGAATAAAATAGAGAATTAATAATTAAAATATATATTTTAAATAAAAAACATTAACTTATTATTAATGTCCCTTTATTGATAATAAGAGGTTTGATGATGATATAAATGAAAATTAAATTTAGTGTTATTTAATATTTTTAATATATATAAAATTATATCTTTCAATTACTAAATATCTTATTTTTATTTTTTTTATCAGATATAAATACATATAATGTTAAAAAAATTATACAAAGTCGGCCTATATTGTAAAAGGGACCAGCTAAAACCAAGAAGCCCATTTCTCAAAATAAATGAAGTTTTGTAAAACGGGCTAATCCAAGCCAACAGGCTCATTTAGACATAAATTATACTTATATTATACAAAATTCTTTAAATACATATTCTTAATAATTTTATATATTAATATATGTGTTTAGAGGCTTTGTATGATATAATTAGGATAGGCCTTAGAGGCGGTCAGAAAAAATGATATGCTAAGGTCGAATGTGCGTAGTCACTTTATCCTACTGGCCCGTTTCATTTTTTTAAATACTCTTTTTCATTATTGTTAACTATGTTTCTATAAAACAAAATCTGTAACTTAAATTAAAAAAAATATTACCTCCAACAATCTTTAAAAATTATAACAATAAATAATACTTTAATAATATTAAAAAAATCAAATTAGATGAATTTCAATATTAAATGTGTTTAAGTAATAATAATTTAAATTAAACGAATATTTAACATGAAATAATATAATAAAATTATTTTAATAATAAAAATATACTAACTTAAATATATATAAAAGTAACATAAATAATATTATTTTATAATTATAAATTTTAAACTATTATAGATATTTATTCCCTAATATATATAAGCTGCCCAAACTAGACCATGTCACACATGTAACTCCTTAGTTGAGTAACGAGTTCTGGATAACTTCTTGTTACTAATTTTTTTTATAATCACCTACTACCGAGAACAGATTACCAAACAAGTGTCAGCTAGCTAACTCTTTCTTTTCGGTTTGGGTAAGTTTCTTTACTTTTTTTATTTTTTTTATTTTGGAAGTATTTTTTTACCACTAACATACCATCAAAACGGTAAGTTTTTGTTTCTCAACAAATTATTACTTTGAATTGTGAGTATTTTTTTTTAATGCACTCATATATAGTGAGTGAATGCACATAAAATTTTGGCCCAATAGATAAAATTCTGATAACAAGTCAATGTTGTTGAATTTTAAAAATGTTAATGAAATGGGTGAAATTTTTTATTATTCTTATAAACACCAATAATATAATATCTGTGGTAAATGCTGCACTTTCAATTTAACCTCTAACACCACATATATATATATATATATATAGTTTATCCAGAAACACAAAATGACATAATAACTATATTATATACACGCACCAAATTAATTACATTTAAGTTGTGAAAATAGCTTTTAAATATCAAATTAATATCAAACTTTTGCGGCTGCCAAATGTGTGAAGTTGATCACTTGGCTTTACCTTTGTTTCCCCAACTAATTAATGTAATTTTGAAGTATTTCAGATTTATAATGTATACTACTTTGCTGTAAAAAGAAAAAACCAAGATACATAAGCAAAAAAATCTCCCCATTTAGTTTGTGTTTTATATATATGATATTTATACGAATTATTAATATTTATTAAACAAGTTTAATTACATGTAATAGCTTTCTTTAAATATAGAATTTCATAAACATATATATGTATTTTTTTATAAAATAATTAAAAATAAAATAATATTAAATAATTAAGTCATTAATACATGGAATAGTATTAAACTATAATTATACCTTATTTTTCCATGTAGACCATAATTCTTGTATGGAGTGAAGGGGCCTCGGCCCCCAAATGCGCGTGTCGTTGGTGAAGTCGTCACGGCGGATTAGCCGTGAGGGCCGCCTTGAAGTGTAATTTCCATCGAGCGGCTGGTAGAATCCTTTGCAGACGACTTAAATACGCGATGAGGTATTGTAAGTGGCAGAGTAGCCTTGCTACCACGATCTACTGAGATTCAGCCTATGTCGCTTCGATTTGTTCCTTCCCCCCTTCTCTCTGTCTCCGCCATACGCGTAGAGGAGGCTAGTAAAGTGCCCACGTACCGATCGTTACGCACGAGTGACTCGCGAAGAAACGAGGACGCGACGAGACTTCATCGTGCCCACCGACGGTTTGCACGATGGGGTCACGTTATCGGACCCAGACATCGTTGCGACGATGAAGCAAGATATCATCGTGCCCACGACGTTCGATCGCACGGTGTGGTTTCGAATGTCGTTTGGAGAAAAAGCCTCAAGGAAGATGGTCTGATGACGCATTACGAGAAAATATTGTTGCGTCCAACGGTTTACGAGATGTGGGGCAACCCGTACATTGTTTCGTACGGGCACACGTGTTGTGTCGTCGAGATAGCCCAAAACGAGACGATGACTCGTCGTTACGACGCAAAATATTATTACTTTCGTAGGGGTCACGCGAGGCGGGACGACCCGTGTGGCGTTCCGTGCGAGCATACGTGTTGTTTTATTTATACACAAGTAAGTCCTCAACGGTTTACATGATGTGGGCACACAGTGTTTCCCATGGTCGTTTAGAACTCCCCCACACAAAGCGACCCATTGCGACACAAAATAAACAAGGTATGCTATATGGCCGCGTTGATCGCATCGAGCCTCGACCGAGAATTGCGTCGTAGGAAAAAATTCCACCCGAGTAAGATCATAATTTATTCATCATTAACGTGGTGAATAAATAAAGATGATGTGCTTAAACTACACGAAAAAGGGGTGGTGAAAAATCGAAGAAAGGAAAAAAGTTGCCAATGCCAAGTGTTGAACCCTCTAAATGTCCAAGAAGGAAAGAAACAAATTAGGGATGATAATTTTTCCACTGAGCCAAGAGGGTTTTATGGCAATGGGCATCGAGTTCTTTTTATTAAGCACGAAGGAAGAAACTTACTTAGGGTTATCTAATTGTGTTTGGTCACAATGATATTGTTTGATAACATATCTTTGAAGGGAACATAAGATGTCTATGTGTTGGTGCTTCCAATGGATAGACCTTGGGAATTTTTAAAAAGTACGATGAATTTTTGAGGCGATTTTTTGCACATATGCTTAGAAAAGTATGATGTTTCATACCAGAAGGATTGATAACCGTGTGATTTGAGGGCGAGATGGAAAAACCTTGAACGGTCATAAATTCGTCCATCGTTTGACACGAGTTTGTCCACGGGGTGTTAGACATGCCTATCAATGTCCCCCCACAGTGGCACCTGAAAACGAGCATTCCTTGTCAACTTCGTATTTTTACCGTGCCAAACCTGATATTTCGTGAGCAATAAATCATAGAGGATGAAAGGAATTGCGTCCAACAAGAACCGGCAATTTTGGACGGATTTTCTATTTTTCATGATTTTCTGAGAGTTCAAAAAATCACAAAAAATACTTCCCGTGTCCATAAGATTATGAAACTGTGCAGTATGTGATCAAATATTATTCCAAAGAGGTGTGTAAAAAATCCCCCAAGAATTCCATCGTTTGACACGAGTTTGCCCACGGGGTATTAGACATGCCTATCAATGCACCCCACAGTGTCACCCGAAAACGAGCATTTCTTGTCAACTTCGTATTTTTACCGTGCCAAACCTGATATTTAGTGATCAATAAATCATAGAGGATGAAAGGAATTGCGTCCAACAAGAACCGGAAATTTTGGACGAATTTTCTATTTTTCATGATTTTCCGAGAGTTCAAAAAATCACAAAAAATACTTCCCGTGTCCATAAGATTATGAAACTCTCCATTATGTGATCACATATTATTCCAAAGAGGTGTGCAAAAAATCGCCCAAGAATTCCATCGTTTGACACGAGTTTGCCCACGGGGTGTTAGACATGCCTATCAATGCCCCCCACAGTGGCACCCGAAAACGAGCATTCCTTGTCATCTTCGTATTTTTACTGTGACAATACTGATATTTCGTGAGCAATAAATCATAGAGGATGAAAGGAATTTCTTCCAACAAGAACCGGAAATTTTGGACGAATTTTCTATTTTTCATGATTTTCCGAAGTTTTCCACTTCAAAAAATCACAAAAAATACTTCCCGTGTCCATAAGATTATGAAACTTTACAGTATGTGATCAAATATTATTCCAAAGAGGTGTGCAAAAAATCGCCCAAGAATTCCATCGTTTGACACGAGTTTGCCCACGGGGTCTTAGACATGCCTATCAATGCCCGCAATCGTGGCACATCAAACGAGCATTCTTTGTCAACTTCGTATTTTTACCGTGCCAAACCTGATATTTTGTGAGCAATAAATCATAGAGGATGAAAGGAATTGTGTCCAACAAGAACCAACAACTTTGGACGAATTTTCTATTTTTCATGATTTTCCGAAGTTTTCCACTTCAAAAAATCACAAAAAATACTTCCCGTGTCCATAAAATTATGAAATTTCCAGTATGATAGATCTTATTATTCTAAACATCTGTGCAAATAATCTCCCAAGAATTCCATTTTTTGACCAAAAAAAAGGTCTTATGTCTCTTCGCGCAGGGTGATGTTCCTTCTTACCACAAGCAAAATGGTCATAAGAGCTCTATAAGGGGGTGAACCTACCCCCCCCACCCCTACCCTACCCTATCCCATACCCCCCCCTTATTCCCCCTACCCCTACCCCACCCCACCCCTCCCTCAAATGGTAGACACTACCCGCCGCCACCGGCCTCCTCCGGCCACCTCCTCTTTCCGGTGACCGGCAGGTGAATGTCGAAAACGTAAATTTTTGTTTTCTTGAATTGTATTGCGTGCCCATTCTGACGAGTCGAATGCTAACTTAGACCGTGGAAGCGGCCCAAAATAATTCAAGCTAATAAGAATTGACGGTGTTGCCTCGGTTAGTCCCTTCGGTTTCGGTCCCGCGGGTGTGCTTCATTGGAACCCAACTTTGGTGGTTGTCTAGGCACGGATGAACTCCGTAGGCTACGTGCTTAACCAACCGCGCACTGTAATGCTCGGGGGGATGTGTTGATGGCACACCGCTTTGGTTGGGGGAATTTGTTGCGTTGATGTTTGCTTTGAGATGGGAAACATGGCGTGGTGGGCAGTGGTGCTCTTAAATGAATATAATGTCGTGTTTCTCGTCGATGGGCATTTGCACAACAATAAAGCAAGAATTGACGGTGTTGCCTCGGTTTTGGTCCCGCGGGTGTGCTTCATTGGAACCCAACTTTGGTGGTTGTCTAGGCATGGATGAACTCCGTAGGCTACGTGCTTAACCAACTGCGCACTACAATGCTCGTGGGGATGTGCCCACGATGGCACCACTCTGGTTGGGGGAATTTGTTGCATTGGTGTTTGCTTTTGAGATGGGAAACATGGCATGGTGGGCAGTGATGCTCTTAAATGAATATATTGTCTTGTTTCTCGTCGATGGGCATTCTCCCATGAAAGATGGGCTATTGTATGGGACACTCATGCTTCGCATTTGCTTCGGTATCTTGTGTGCTGTGAAGAAAAGACATCCGATTACTCTAGTAGTATCGAACCATGGGCAGTTTGGGTCGTTCTCAGGCGTGATGCGTAGTAGGTGCATTGTTCTTGTTTACTATATTGGACGAAAAGTTGAGGTGGCGTGTTTGAACCTAAACCTTGAGATTTGCTTCGATTGTTGGTGTATGAGCTATGAAACTTCTTTAAGTTTTTGTGGATACGGCCTACACATTGATCGTTGGGGCTGATTGAGGGCGATATGAGGAAGATGCGTCGTTCTTTCCTAGTAGGACGGCATGGAAGGCAAGGGTCGTGTATCAAAACCTTGTGCTTGGGGGTGGCTTTGGTTGTTTGTGCGAGGTGCGGACAAGTGGTCATTTGTTAAAGTACTCCCCAAACATGGGATTCTTCGGTCGATGTTGGGTATGTGGGGAAGGTACAATGTCTTCGTTTAGTAATGTTTAAATCCCGTCCAGTGATCTCATGTCCCTTGTAGTGTTTTTCGTGCCTAGCGGTGCGG